>CM046669.1:90171832-91499332 GCA_025594165.1 Tamias sibiricus
GGATGCACAGAGAACACCAGGTATGAAAGCAAAATTGCTTTCTGTGCAGCTTGTGAACTTCACACCTTTCAGTTGCAATGATAGGTGCCCTGTAAATTGAGGAGCTTGTAGTCTCTGAAATGTAGGTCTTTTCTTAGAGTTTCAAAGCAAGTTTTCAATCCATGAGGATAAATGTCTAGCACATCGGTTGCAGTTTGCTGATGAGTGATGATCTTTATATGTGGATGCTGCTGACCTGCCCCAAACAGGCTATAATCTAAAACACATATTTCCACCAAAAAGAATCTACTGAAATTGTTTCTTCCACATCACTTTCTGGATCACCTCTTTGAAAGACTGGAAGTCACCGGCAAGAGAGTTGGCTAGAGTTTGAAGGTGTTTTCTCTACTGCATGTTAACATCAGACCTGATTTTAAAAATGTCAAGAATGAGTAAGAAATATAAGAAAACATCAAAATGCATTCACGCGCAGAGTGTAGCTAATTATTTTAGTTATTCAGAAAATTTAAGGTAAAAGGACCTTTTACTGAAGCAATTTCTATTTTGAAAACTTGCCCTTGTTCAAGCATTAAAACCTCAAGTGCCCTTCAAGCAGACGAAGACAACAGAGGTGCCCATTTGTATCCAGTGGAAGCCACAGGGTTACTTTTGGCATTTGGCTTAAAGATGTGTCTCTACCACATTATTTCTTAAACTGGGGTAGTTATATTAGAATAGCTCTAATGTTTGTGTTTTTAATAAGCAGAGAATTTCTGGAAAACACTTTATGGGTCAATACAAAATGCATTTTATGGAAAAAAGTTAGAACTATCTGTGTTTATAAAAATTTTTAAAGTGGAAGCAAAGTGAAATGCAGTTGGAATTTTCCAGGAAAAAAAAATGTATATATAGATAAAAACCTACTGTAATGTACGTTTAAAGCATTAAACTTGTTTCATCTCTATTTAGTTAGCTTGTTGGATTTATATTTAAAATGAAAACATCAAACCAATGGGCAAACTGAGCAAAATTCATCCTTGAATCCTTGTGTTCAAAGTTAGCAATTGCTTGATCTTGTTCTTTCTCTCTCTCTTTCTCTGTCTGTCTCTTTCTCTCAAGACCACACAGCAAGTCAGAACTAAGAGTGAGACTGGAAATATCAATATTCTTTGGGATTTCATAGTTCTTTTCATCTTCAAAGCGCTTTACAAAATTCTTTAATTAGGCTCACAAGTTCTGGCTCCTGGTCTTCCTCTCTAATCATAAGACAACATACCTGCTCTTCATTCCTTAGTTCTGAGTAACATGCCATTCTTAATCATCACAAAGAGAAAAGAAAAAGTCTTTGTAATAATTTCAACTAAATGAATAACAAATCTGGACATTTCTTTAAATATGAGTCCAATTGCCTGGGCCCTAATCTTTATTAGCAAGGTTTGGTCATTATTACTCAGAGCAAAGATAAGTTTTAATTGTAAAATTATCTGTAATTATTGCATTGATTTAAAAAGTTGTATTTCCACCCAACCTCAAATAGTATTTTAAAGGCTTTATTTTTATTGCCTTGATGCTATTTTCATTCTACATCATTTCAGTTGTGTTTTAAAACCTTTTTAATTCATTGTGCTTTTTGGTACTCATTCAGGTACATGTAAGATAGGTTAGTCTTTAAGTAAGAGGTAAATAAGACAATTAGGAAATCTATATTTTATTTTAAGTTCTCCCATTAAGTAGTCATGACTTTGGACAAGTCATTTATTGTTTCTAGATCTTGGTTTCCTCTTTAGGAAATTAAAGATGTTTCTTCCTGCTGGTTCTGTGACCCTAAAAGTGATCTTATGATTCTCAGCATGTCAGGATCATGGGGATGGTTGACTAAGTCCCTCTTAGTATCTTCTGGTCTTTCTGTCTAGGTAGCAGAGTTTGAGTGTCTGAAATAACTGGTTATCAGGCATTTCAACTCTCAGCTATGGTATGGCCAATTAAATAGCAATAGAACAGGTCAAAATATAAACAGCTGAGCGTATGTCTGTCTGGAATGTGTCTTTACTAAAGACACTGGGTCTGCACCAGTATTGTATGGAAAGAGAAAATGGAGCCACCTGAATAATGTCTACAGAGTCTTTCGAGACTTTTCCTGTCTGTAGTTCATTCCCACCACCACCCCCTGCCAGCAGCAAATGGATGCCTTCTTCAGAATTAAGATTTTTTTTTGTTGTTGTTAGACCTGTTTGGGAAAAAGTGTGAAGATAAATTGCCATTTTAAGTTCTGCCGCGTACTCACAGCTGAGTAAAGGGGTTTTCACACCCTCTCCTGGGAGCACATGTAGATATGGGGGGAGGGGAGTGAAATCTTTGGTTTCAGGAAAAGGGGTATTAAGGGGAGTGACAAGATTTCCATCAAAACTGAAGAAAGGCGATGCAAAAGATGAGTACCTAGAGAAAACTGGAAAAATAAACTTCACTTATGTCATAATTCATGAAAAAGAAAACTCTGCTGCCCATAGGATATAAGCAAAGAATGGAGATGACTTGGCCATAAGGACTCTGATTATAAATAGCATAAATACCATTACCTGTTTTTTTTTTTTTTTTTTTTTTTTTTGGTAACTTTTTCGGACATATTGCTTTAGAGCCTAGATTGTGTGCTTAAAATAAAAAATTCCAAGTCAATATTCTCTAGTTGTGTGTGTGTGCATGTGTGTGTGTGTGTGTGTGTGTGTGCATGTGTGTGTTGGTGAGACCCAATAAGCACAACAATTTCACTCTAAAATGAGCATAGTACTGAGTGCACAGGCAAGAGAATGGAAAGATGGAATCTTCCTCTTAATAAATTACTGTGGCTTCAGCTGCAGCACAGCATAATATCTTAATAAATAATCATGTTTGCTACTGCTAATGCTGTGATTTTTCTTTCTGATATAATCTGTTTTCTCAGGTATCTCAAGTTGGAGATGGTCCAAACAAATACAGAAACAAAATAAGAATCCAAACTATTCCAATTCAATGTTTTACTAACAGTGGAATATTTTAAAAAGGAAAACCACAGGGATGGGCTCATATTTTTATAAACTGATGAAGCCCTTGTATTTTTCTTTCAGAATGTCCAGTTTGGTATTAATAACAGCTTTACACAAACTTCTCTCCACCAAACCAGCCTAGTTAGTGAGGAATTATGATGTCAGAGTTATCATGTTTAGCAAATAAAAAATATAGGATGATCAATCAAATTTGGATTTAACATAAAACAATTATATTTATAGTATATGTATGCCCTGCGCAATATTCAGGGCAAATTTATGCTAAAAATGTTATTTCTTTATGTGAAATTCAAATTTAACTGGGTGTACTAAAATTTTATCAGACAATACTAGGTAGTTTTCAACTTAAATCAAAATCAGTTTAACTCCTCTAATCATTTGAATTGAACATGGACGGAAACTGTTCCTAAGACACCTTGTTCACATCCTTTTATTACTTAAGAGAACAGATGGCCAGCACATTCTCATGGGTTTTCAATTAGTTATTGAGAGTGTGTAACCATGTGTGGGCATAGCTTGTTACATAATTTCATTTTAGATAATTATGTATGAATAAGGTGGTGATATTGGTAAATTATAGAAACTTCGTGTAATTCCCATGATATCATGTTTCAGTGAGTTAAATTAGATGATTTATTGATACTTTGCCCATAACTACGCATTATACTGTCTCTGTATTTTTCACTCCTGTGAATCTTTAGGAGACGTTAGACATTGTTTCCCCTGTGGGGTCGGCTCCAAGTCACTTCATGGCTCTGCAAGTCACTGCAGAGACTGCTTGGAGGCTCAGGTGGCACCCAAAGAGGTCTTGAGAGTTCAAGGTCAAGTCCTTAAAGTGGCCGTGTGCTCATGACCAACATGAACAGTGTCACTCTCAGAGTTTTCACTGTCAATAGAGCTGTAATAGATTAATTTTACTAAGCTTCATTCAAGCAACTTTAATCTCCTACCTGCTAAGCAAAATCCATGAATAAAGAAAGAAAATGCGTGAATGGGAAGAGAAGCCTAAGTCTTTGCTAAAAAAGTCTCTGCCACTCTCCTACCACTCCAAATTCCCATATTCCCCAATAGTCTCATCTGAGAATTCCCTCATCTTCCTACATGTTCCTTCCATCTGGTGCTCAGGCAAAAGGACCTGTGTCTGCAGTCATGGCCTCTTCAGACCCAGTTTGAAAGGCTGGCTCTCCTGGTCAGAAGGCTTCTCCTTGCATGCATGTCCTAGATAGATTTGCCTCTGTCTCTTCAGATCTTCACTCCCATCTACACCATAACTATCTTCAGCTTCCCTTCCCTCCTTCCCTCCCTCTATGATCTGTATATATTCTCAAGTTTCTTTTCCATTAGAAACATAGAAATAAAATCCTTGCCTTCTGCCACTGTTATTTCTAGCTCATCTCTGTCCCCCTCTTTATTTAAGGGTACTCCACTCCATACTGTCACCCTCCACAAGCTCCTCAACCTCCACGTGTGCTTTCTCCTGTCTTTCTCTATCAGAAGTCCCCAACAACCATCCAGCTGTCAATTCCAATAGATTCTTCTTCCACAAATTTATTTTAGTAGACATCTCTGCATCCTTTGACACTTGGGTTTTCTGATATCACTTTCCCTTTACTTTTTCCTACAACTTTTATTCCTTGTTCTCAGACTCTTTTGTTGACTTATCAAACCCTAAGCTTTCCTTAAATTTGTATACTTCCTAGAGTTTCATCTTAGGACTTCATCTCACACTAATGTGCATTTTATCCCTGGTAAAGCCAAAGTGTCCCACTGCATCAACCACAACTCAGGTGAGATGGGAGCCTTTTTCTTCCACTCCCGAACTGTGTCATGTAAAGAAAATCACTACATCGTCACATCAAAAACAATATCGTCAATATCTTTCAACCAAAGACCATCAGGAATCACCCTGTAGTTAAACTAGCAGAGGAACAAATGGACTATGGGGAACAATGTAGAAAAGTTTGAGTGCAAGGATGTTAAAAAGACATTAGGTCCAGCAATTGCACTTCTGAATATATGTCTCAAGTACTTGAAACCAGTATAGTATTGAAAAGGTATTTGCACTCCTATGTTCACTGCACTATTATTTATAATAACCAAGCTATGGAAGTAAATTAAGTCCATCAATAAAGAAAAAATGGTGTCAAAACCTAATGGAAAACTACTTGGTCTTAAAGAAAAAGGAGAAAACCTTGTCATTTGTGGCAACATGAACAAAAGTGGAGGACATTTTGCTAAGTGAAGTAAGCCAGGCATCAAAAGGCAAATACCACACATTCTCAGTTGCATGTGGAATACAAAACAATTGAACCTATAGAAGGAGAAAGTAGAAGAGTGGTTGCTAGGGCCTGGGGAGAGAGAGTGATGGGGAGATGTTGGTCAAAGGGTACAAGGTTGCACTTAGGAGGAATAAATGATAAGTATTAAATATGATGGACGTGTCAATTGCCTAGACTCAATCTTCCACACTGCATACCTATGTCATAACATCACTTTGTACCCTATAATTATGTATAATCATAATTTGTCCAAAAGATTAAATAAATAAACCTTGCTTTATACTTTAAAAAGATCAACTTAATAGAGGATTTGGGCATCAGTTGGGCAATTCGAGGGAGAGCCCAGAGAGGGAGGGATTTGCGCTAGATTGGGTGTCAGACAATAAACAAGAAGACAAATGTTTGACTTTCAATTCAGCTTGCATAGAACTGTGTGGTGTGTAATTTTGTAATTGTTAGGAAATGGAAAACCAGAAATTTACTATAAGGGTGAAAGACATAATGCTTACACACTCGCTTTGGAGGAAAGTAGAGAGAGGAATGGGAGAAGGGCCAATGGTTTTGGTGTTTCAGATGAATGCTATGAAGTTCAGACATTTCTCTGAAGTTTATCTGACTCCATCTGAACAATACAAGCCTAGAAATCAGGTTGCAAATCTGCCATAGGAATTTCTCTGGCAAGAGTTACAGTGTCTTGATCACTGTATGTTGCTACATTAGCTTCCTTTTTTCCCACTATAATGAAAGAAGCACAGTGGTACAGTTAAAAGATGTTTGGAAACAAACATCAAGCAATGTTTTCACAGTGTTCATGAAAACTCATTTTAAAATTTCCCCAGTACATGTTTTATGTTCTACCCAGATAAAACAGGTTTTACATCAGGTTGAATATTTGGATCAATCTAAGTAACCATTCAGGTGCCTAATTTGAATATCATTGTAAATATAAAAATTTTATTTAATTTCTGAACTGAAGAGTTAACATTATATTGAATTTTAAATATTAGCTACTTGATAATTAGTGAACCCAAACCCTCTTTTCACTATTGAGGATACTAAAATTCAAACATTCAGTAATATGTCTGTTCCATATAAATATTTATTTCATTATACACTTTTAAATTTTGCCAATATGCCATGTTTACTTGGTCTAAACCTTTAAATGGTCGATCTAAAGTAAAGACAACTGCAATAACAGATTTGATCAAACATTCAGTTGGCCATAGTAGAAATAAGATTTATTGACCATTTACTAGGTCTTCAGGCTATGTTAAACATTCTACATAAATTATCAAATTGAATCTGAACTGTAATTCTGAGGCAGGTAATATTATTTTTCAGATTTTATGGATGAGGAAACTGAACTGAGTAAGTTAAGGAACTTGCCCAAGTTCACATAGTAACTAGAAAGGCAAAATCCAAACTTACTTCAATTACTCAAGCAAGTGAGCTATCAAAGGGAAATAGTTGTCATCACTATGAGAACTTTCAACTCCTGAGACCATCAACATAAATAAATGGTGTTGAATAATTTCTCCAAGCATTTTCTTACATTTTCAATTCACTTCAACATGTTTTTTGGTTTGTATTTTCTTGGTTGGTTGGTTGGTTGGTTGGTTGGTTAGTTGGATGGTTGGGTTTGGTTTGGAATTTTGCCATCTATGACCTATAAGGTCCTTTACCCAATAATTCTGAGTAGAAGCCAAGCACAGAAGTGAAAGTGAGTGGCCACATTCCATCTGTAGTTCATGGGTAGACTCTAAAGCAGACAGTGCTGTGGTAGCCTCTCATTGCTTAAATCAGCTATCTGGATAGCAGGGAAATCACCTAAACCAATGTTGCCCTTTATACTCCATCTGAATGTAACCCATAGACATCTCAGCTAGATGTCTAGATGCTTGACATGACAGAAAGCAGTAAAGAATAAAGTTAGAGCCAGCTCCAAATGTAATGGTAAAACATTTCAAGGAGAAGGTCTCTAAATGCTTCACAATGTAACCAAAACATTTAGCTATGTTTTGGAAAGTTGTTCCACCAGTACATGTATTCCTTTGGATACTAAGAAAATTTAGAAACTAAACTAAATCTAGTTTTTAGTTATAAAGAAAATCTCATGTTGTATTTTTTGTAAGAATCATTTTCCTTTTGTTACAAAATTATTTCCAAATTCTGTTTATTAAAATTCACCTAGTTTTTCATATACTTTGATATTGTCCAATTATATAAATCCTTATTTAATTCTATATAATGAATAAATAAATGGAAAACCATGAGGATCTTAAACAATAAATGGAAAACCATGAGGATATTAAAAACACTGTACTTACTTCTAACATGTTTCTTCTACATCTTTTAAAAAACTGTGACTTAAAAACAGCATATTACAGTGACACAGCTACTTCAATGTTTATAGCAGCACAATTCGCAATAGCTAGGTTGTGGAACCAACCTAGGTGTCCCTCGGTAGATGAATGGATAAAAAAAATGTGGTATATATACACAAAGGAATTTTACTCAGCAATAAAAGAGAATAAAATAATGACATTTGCAGGTAAATGGATGAAGTTGGAGAATATAATGCTAAGTGAAATCAGTCAATCTCAAAAATCCAAATACCAAATGTTTCCTCTGATATAAGGAAGCCGGTTCACAGTATCATTGGGTCGGGGTACATAGGAGGATTAGAGGAACACTATAATGGTCAAAGGGAAGGGAGGAGAAGGGAGGGAGCAAGGGAGGAAGGGGGAAAAAAGTGATTGAATAAGATGGATATCATTATTCTAAATGTATGATTGAAGACTTGAATGCTTTGAATATACTTTGTATACAAACTGTTTTGTGTAAAAAGATGCTCTATATGTATAGTATGAACTGTAAAACATACTACTATAAATAAAAATTTTAAAAAATAAAAATAAAAATAAACTGTGAAATCCAGAACAGGATAATACTCTGGTTTTGAGAAGCTTCTGGATTATATATACATAGACTTTATGTACTATTCTCAATTTAAAATTTTATTTGTAGGTTCAATGAATTAATAAAACAAAACACTCTTTACTCAATATTGACAATAACAATTAGTGCTGCATATTATTAACCTATTATATGCCACAAGTTAAAATCAGCACTTTACTTCTCTCAAAACTTCTTTACATTTTTGCAAAGTATTATTCCCATTTTTGCAGATGAGAAACCAAATCACAGAGATAGCATGCAAAGGCCAGTCACTAGTAAAGTCAGTTTGTATTCCAAAAATTACTTTAACAAAATTCATTGGTGGTGTAAACCATAGTTTTTAAGCTGAAATAAAAAAATAAATCCCACAAAACTGGGCCATAAAAATCAGTAATAAGAATGTAAACTAAATCATAATTTGCCCAGAGACACCTTCTATCTTAGCCATACAATTATTGCCACGAAAAAAAAACCACAGATGCCAGGAAAGGAGGCTTTTCCACTATTGGTCCCTTCTGCTGGTGACAGGTCTCAAGGAATTTTTGTTAATTCTTTTTTTCTTTTTGTTTTAGTTCTTCAACTTTCCTGCCCTGAGTGCTGAAGTAAAATAGTCCTTAACCTGAATTCAATATTTTTACCCTATTCTTTTTTTCCTCCTTTTACATAAAGCAATACTGTACCCACAAATCAATAATTAAAATTTAAAATGTTCCCATACATAAGTCTCTACATCAAATATTCAAAAGATAATAGATATAGCTGTTGTGTGCAAATACAATTGTGTGCACCATTGATACATACAGATTAATTCGTCATTTAAGTTATTTCAGAGCATTTTCTGATGAGAAACATTAAAATTATTTAATATGCCCTAATGTTTCAACTATAAATTTTCATTTCAGAGAAAGTGCCCCACCTGAGCTATTTCTTTGAGAATCACAATAGATTTTTGAAAATTATAAAAGCTAAAAAGTCACTTGAAATAACAGTTTAACCTGCATAATTTGTCTCATTTCCTTCCTCTTTTACACCTTTACTTACTATGAAATGCCCTCTAACAGTTGTATGACCACATGATTAAAATAAGACTAGTCTCTCCTCATTTTTTTCCTTTTGTCCTTTTTTGTTCTTCTTTCTTTCCATCCTCCATTTTTTTGTTACTGAAAATTCATGGTATAAAGACAATTTAATATTCACAAATTGAATTAAATTGGTTATTATTATAATACTACTATTATGAACAACTGTCAGTTCATAATAATATGATCATACACATTATCTGGTCTCATCTGGATAGCAATAAAAGCAAAATGACTTTGGGATAGCTCAGAACTGTCTATAAATTCAACTTAAAATAAATGGGGAGCTCTTTTCTCTTTGAGTTGCCTTCTAGGGGAGTCAATGAAGGCTACTACATAACAACATAACAACTGAATTATTATAACAATAGCCCAAATTAGCAAATATACTCTCACTCACTTCAATTATTCTGAAATTTTGTAGATGATCAGGGGAACAGAAATTCAGAATAATTTATCTTTATTGCTGAGAACCTTAAAATACATGTTCTTGGAGAATAAAGACATACCTTTCATGTTACAAAAAAAAAAAAACACACTTCTGTATGTTGCTTTACAACCAAATAGATGTTTCCCTCTAGTAAAAGTCTGTGGGTATCCACCTGTAAGAAAGTGAAGTCAAACTTTGACCCCATGTTACTCACAAAAACAACAACCTGCTGTGAATTGTTAAATGTGGAAAAAAACATCAGTAACTTATACCAAGAATGCCAATATAGATGTGTGAGAAAATTAAATACATGTACACCAATTTGTACAAATAGATAAGTATTTCTCTAATTGCCTTTTTATTTAAAACAGATTGTTCTGACACTATAATTGACTTTTCAATTTTGCACACAAGAACTTTATTGGTCTGCATACCATTTATGTCAAAGATATATATGCCTTTTTAAACTAGCTGTTAGCTCTTTAGTACGTGAACAAATATTCCTCGTCAAACAATCTTAAATATAAGCATATATATTTGACATGATTTAACTGAAATCATATTACATCTAAAATTCTTGAAACATGAAAGCATAGAAAATAAAAATCATACACATTTGGAGACATCACAATTTTAATATTTCCCAGTAGGATGCAAACCAACTTTTTCTTTCATTTTTGCAATGACATCAAGAGACAAAGTTTATTCTACTTCTTGAATAATAAAAACTTTTTTGTAAGTCACTTGTGCAGTAATCAAGCGGCGATTTTAATTTTTATGTCCACTACCAAACTTGTCTACATAGACTTAAACCTTAAAACAGGTTCTAGTTATTTTAATCTCATGGCTTATGCAGTTATTCAGTTCTTTTAAAATTATAAAATCCTAAGACACGAAATTAGCACAGAAATTGAAAATTAAGACACAAAAATTGTATCTTTATTTTTTAAAGATGAATTTTTAAAGTTTTTAATTTTTTAAGGCCATTCAGAGGAGCACTGGTCAGATTCAATATATCAACTTTCAAAGAAGGTGTTGAACATGGTTATAAAGGAACATGAGCCAAATTCTAAACACACCATAACAGGGATGACTATCATTAATTGTTCATGACACATGTTTTAAGTTATGAATACTCATTGCAACCTGTAAGGCAGTGTAATTTATCTCTAGCACTCAGCTGAAGGAAAGAAGACCTACTAAGTTTAAATGTCTTGCTCATGATCATGGAGCCAGTAAATGGCAGAGCATTGGTTTTTACCCAGTCGGTGTAACCCAGTACTCTTTCCACATTCCATATTTCTTCTGGTGGGATTTATACAATCTGGTCCTGAAAGTCACTCATTAATCATGATAATTGTCCTCTTCAATCAAAAAATGTAGTGACTTTCTTCAAGACCTTTAGATTAGTCCTTTGGTATCCAAGGGGGACTGGCTCCAGAAACCCTGAGAATACTAAAATCCAGAGATTTTCAAGTCTCTTTTACAAAATAATGTGCTATTTGCATATAACCTACATATATCTTCCCAGATACTTAAAATCATCTCTAGATTATTTGTAATATCTACTACATCATAAATGGTATATACGTATCTATTCTACTGTGTTGTTTAGGGAACAGTAAGAAGAAAAATCTGTACATTTTTCAATACAAATACAATTTTTAGAATATTTTCTATCTTCGGCTCAATTCAAAGATTCTGGATTCACAGATACTGAGGGGTGAAACTGTATACTGCATCTATAAACAAACAATAAAGAGACTTTCTGGATCAAAAAAGAGATATATTCAGTCACACCAGAGTTTAAACATTTAAAGACCTTTAAAAAGTGACACCTTTAAAACAAATAGGTAAAATACCTTATAAAAACCAAAGACGGCATTATTTTCTTATTTGTTCTTTTGGGTGTGTGTGCTTTCTTCTTCCTAAGTTGAGACTGGAAAAGAAGGGCAGAGAAAGTTGAAAGGAAGGCAGAAGCGATACCATCAAGGTTAGCCTGATTGATTCTAATAAAAACCTAACCCGAAGGAATTACATACATTTCATTTTATATGTATGCTTAAGGATAACCCCACGACACAGTCATTAGATAGTGAACTTCTTACCTTCTAAGTCTCCCATGGTGGGAACCTAAGCTTACTTCCAAACTAGAAAAGAACCTACCAGGATACCCATCAGCATGTTCTGCCAGGTAAATGCTAAAGACTAGCAAAAATTAAAATAATGCAGAAAGGAATTAAGAAGTGTTTTCAGTGAATGCATCAGATTGTGCATGTTCCTGTGTCAAACTGCTTTCACCATTGAACAATGCTTCAACTTTTAGGAAACCAATGCCATCATCTAATCCTTCTGTAATAAATTGCCTTTGTGGAATCAAACTAGGATTTCAGCTAAAGTGACATTTTGCACATTGTTGCTGGTTACTGTACCCAGCCAAAGCCCTGTGATGAAATAGGCAGTGTGACAAGCTAGATAAAAATAAAGATACATTGATTATTTATTTTATGAATAAATGTTTTAAACCAAGTCCTGAATATGAAGGTATGAGCAGAAAAAACATGTCTATGGGTATATGTCCCAGGGTCCCACATCCTAGTCTTCCTTCTAATTCAGGGGTTATTCATAGTTCATGGATTTACAGAAGAGCTTTAGGAGGTCAGATCAAGAAACCCTAAAATTGGTAACAAAACCAGGCATGCATGTACTGTCGATGTGTTTTGTTTTTAAAAAGAGAATCTATCATTTTAATCCATGCTACAAATCCTCTCAGAATTCACGAGTAAGCATGGAGAGGCAAATTACTACTATAATTTCTTTCATAAGGTAATTCCTTTCATAAATTCAGGCCAGGAGTCAGTCATAACTTGGACAATTATTCACTATGTCAAAACAAAATGGCAGCCACCATTGCCCCATCTAAAGTTCAGCAGGCACAGCTGGCGGTCTACATCTGGAACGGGCTCACAGTCATGTTAGCAAGTGACCTTGCATTTAATAATCACGACAGTAGATACAACGGGGTCCAAAATCACGTTTCTCTTTACTTTACTCCGAATGATTCTGAGGAGGTGAGGGGCATAATGGAAATTTATCAATAAAAGAAGATTGATGGGCAGAGGAAAACTCTTTGGGGAATACTTTATAAGTTATATCATCATTAATGAGAGATGATTATAAAATTAATTTCTTTTCTAAGAAGTATATTTTAAACTAAATATAATAACAAGTCTTTTCTTCACAAATTCATATTTACAATAAATTGGATGTTATACAAAATCCTTTAATAATGAATTCAAAAGGTAGATTTTGTGAACATTGTACTATTTTAGATTAAAATGGTTGCATATCCTGTGGGCTTTTGGTTTGTTTTGCTTTTTGTTTTGAATTGAGGGATAGAAAGAGGGAAAATCATTGACATGGAGTCTTTTCCTTCAAATTGTCAGTTGATAAACATAATTTCTCTATATTCGTGCTTCACTGATCGGGAAGGCTAGTAGTTAATGGCCTTTTATTACAAACTTCCTTTACTACGCAGGCCCGCAATTAGGCATGGGCATGCTCCATGACTCCTCACTGCCTCCCCACCGGCTTTGATCAGAACTTTGCTCATTGACACACGTCTAATAACCAGGAGTGGCATGAACTGAACCATCAAGACCCTGATTTATTCTTTAACCCACATCCTTGGCCAAATAGGGGTGTAATTAGCTATTATGCCAACTGCCACTATAACCTGACCTTGTGTTCAGATTGGGGCAAAAACAAAGCAAAACAAGATAAAACAAAAAAGGCATGCTTCTGTAATAATAATAAAACAATCATGCGGACAGCATCACAGGAATTGCAGCCTGTAAGATCAGAGAGCAGAGGAGTATGAAAGCTGTTCCTGTCGTTTTGTTTTGCCTTCTACAAAGTTCTTCATTTCATGGCAGAATTAAAAAGGAGGAAAAAAAAAAAAAAAAAAACCTGTTGGAATGAAGACTATAAATGACAAGTAACATTTTTTTTTTCCAATAACATTCCAAGGAATATAGTCTGAAATTACAAACATTCAATTGGGAATGGCTCTTAGACTAGAGAGGAATTGAGAAATGCTCACCTGTACTTTTTTTTAATCTTCACTAATGGTTAAGGAAAATGAAATGGCTGTGACTTAAGTGCCTGCCCCAACAATGGAACCCCAAGGGCATCATAAACAGGCCAACTAAAATTCCCACAGCCCAAAGTTCTACCCCAGTGGTCTCCAAATGTCTTGTTTTACAAATCACTTGGAGATATCATTAAAATGCATATTCTAATTCAGTTGGGTTGAGGTGGGGCCAGAGAGTCAGCACTTGTAACAAGCTCCCAGGAGAACCCAAAGCGGCTGGTCCCCAGACCATACTTTGAGTAACAAGGGGGACTCACTCTAGGATTACTCAGAGTAGCCATCTTTATCTTGATTAACTCATCCTGATCTCAATTTGTCCCCTCATTTGCACGTAAAGGTTCTTCAAATTTCTTATTGCCTTTTCCCCACCAGATTAGGAACGTCAAAAGGCATTTGGGATGAGCTATGAAAAAAATAACTACATGCTTTCCTTAGAAACATTGAAAACTAGGACTTCATTAGATAATTTTTAAAGAGTTTTCTTTTTTTCCATTATTGTGGAAAATATGGAATATGTCAAAAATTGCAATTAGGAAAACAAAAATCTCCATAATCTCACTTTTCAAAGATGAACTCAACATGTATGTTTCTCATGAGAATCAAATGTGTTTACACATTTTGGACCTAATTCTTTTCATTTAGGATCATCTTATATACATTTGCTTTGTCATTAACTTTTCTTAAAAAAAAAAAAAAAAAAACTGTGAGTTTTTGGTATTCTATGCAGGGTTCAACATTTATATTGTTTCCCACATTTCCTCACCTTAAGTATCACAGAAATAAAATAACATTTAAAAAAAATATTTGTCAGTGTTACAAATAAGTTTTTTAATGTGGAGGGCTGCTTTTCACTTACAAGGAAGTCCCCTCACACCTTTTCTTCTCCACCCTCTGAAAGAAAACTCATGAAACCAAACCCACCATCTGCCCCTGCAGCTCAGGTAGGAAAGAACTGGCAATCATATTGCCCCCTGTAGGAACCTCAGCACATCTTAATTGAAAACCAGTAATAAGCCTGCTTGTTTTCATTGTTGCTGACTATACTCCTTTGCTTTTGGAACATATCTTTGAGTTATTTATTTTTCTTTTATTTATGTTTCAAAAATAACCCATTCTCAATTTAAACACATGGTACTACATCACTAAGCCATTCTTTTAGGATAAAAATCACCATAATGAGAAAGTGAGTCTTATCATATATGGGCCCTGTAACTCAGAGTTCTATCATATAATTGGATTTGCCAAATCTCTCAACCCCCGTACCCCACAAGGCAGTCTTCCACTCCTATTTCCTTCTGCCTAGGATGACTGAATAGTAGTTTTGTCATAAACACATGCTACATGACTTGATTATTTTTATAGGTATGACATCAAAAGAGCCACCTTGAGTTTTATATCAGACTGTGTAGTCTACTGGTTTGGTTTCAAATAATAAAGAAAAAGCAAACTAGTTAAAGGAGAAGTAGGTGGAGTTAACTGACTATAATATGACTAGATCAAAAGAAGACCTGTTTTTAGCAACTGCTGAGATCAGGGATTCTATTAATGTCATCTGTGTGGCCTTTTATTCCTCATCTCTCAGCCTCTTCTTTGCTGTGCCTTGGCTTTATTCTCAGGTAGCCTCTTCTCATTGAGTTATACATACATCCTGCAGAAGTCCTAAGTTTCCTGGCCTGGCCATAGTCATATTCCTGTCTTCATAGCAATCATTGTGGTTAATGGATGCACTGTTTTGACTGGCCATCTCTTAGATCACATCCATGTCCCTGAAGTCATTGAATAGGATTACCACCACCTAAATCACATGGACTGCAAGTGGAGGAGTATGGTTCCCTGAAGAAAAAAAGTTAAGACACTATTATTAAAAGAAGAAAAAAATAATAATCAAAAAGCAAACTAATACATGTCCTTTGTGGGTCCGGTGGCATGCCCTAGTATCCTGAATGGTAGTCATTTGTCTCAAAAGGAAAAGAAAATATGAGGAATGTGTAACTGGCACAAGGTATTTCAAGGACTTTGCCATCCATTGTGGATGCTAGAAGGACATCACTGTGAAATGCCAACAGGAGAATAAAAAGAGACCATCTTGGGAAGAAGTATCAATGGACTTCAAAAGTTGGTGGAAATGGGGAAAGGCTGTGTAAGACCAAGGCCCCTGGTGAGCTCTTGCAGGAGGCAAAAGCATGGTTTTTAACCAAGATCACACCAACTGCAATTCCAAGTTCACTGTGCTCATTTTGAATTCAAATTTGCTTGGACATATGCAAGAAAATATCTCAATACTTTCACGCTGTTGGCAAAAAAACTTTTTGATCAAACTTAAACAATAGCCGGGCGCGGTGGCGCACGCCTGTAATCCCAGCACTTTGGGAGGCTGAGGCAGGAGGATCGCGAGTTCAAAGCCAGCCTCAGCCATGGTGAGGCACTTAGCAACTCAGTGAGACCCTGTCTCTAAATAAAATACAAAAAAAGGGCTGGGGATGTGACCCAGTGGTCGAGTGCCCCTGAGTTCAATCCCCGGTACCACACACAAACAACACACAAAAAAAAAAAAAAAAAAAAAAAAAAAAAAAAAAAAAAACTTAAACAATAAAAGTTTTCTTTATACTAGTGTCATCAGATGTTCAAATATAATCAATTACTTTGAAAATTAGTTCAAAGTTTCATCCCAATTATAGGGGAAATTTTATTTTGCTGATGGTGACCAGTTGGTTAACATTCCTTTTTTTTTTTTTTTAATTTTGTATTTTAAGTCAGTTGGTTAATATTCTAAATGTTGTTGTAAACTCAATTGAAAAGTTCAAAACTAAAAATCAAACTTTTATCTTTTGAAGGTGATAGTATAAATATACATTTTAGTGAAGGACAGAATCATGGTAAAAGTAATGTTTTTATTAAATTTAAGAAAGCTATAACTACAAAAAGCATATCTTAAGTTAGGAGTATTAGTGACATTCTAACAAAGGAAATATAACCCATACTTCCTAAAATTTACAGACTTTAAAAAAAATTTTTTTAGTGTTGATGGACCTTTATTTTATTCATTTATTTATATGCGGTGCTGAGAATCAAACCCAGTGCCTCACACATGCCAGGCAAGTGCTCTACCACTAAGCCACAACTGCAGCCCCAAATTTACAAACTTTTATCATACCATTTTTTTTCCTGGTGAAGCCAATGTTGAAAACACACACACACACACACACACACACACACACACACACACACTTTCATGCCAGTTAGCCCTTGATATTTACTGCTGTCATCATTCTGTGATTCTCAAAATATTTGGTTCTTGTAAAAAAAAAAAAATCACTTTGATTTATATCAACCTAAGTGTTCTACAACTGTATTGAACTTTTTGTAAAAGAATCAGCTAACTTTGATTACATTTTGTCCAAAAACAGTTGGAAATCTTTAAGCAAAACTTAAAAATAATTTCACTTGTTGGTGACTTTAGCAGACTGAAATTATTGATAACAATATTTTGTAAGCATGAAGGCATGATTGAGTGTTTTGAAAGACAAACTGTGTACGTGATCTATTTTTGAGGGTTTACACTTGTGCTTTTGGAATATCCCAACTTGAAGGATATATCATCTGATGATTCTACTTCTTTTACTGAATAAAATGAAGGTAAGAAGTCCTAAGATTTTTATAGCACCTAATTTTGGTGGGACATTTAAAAAAATCATAAATAGGGGGGCAATTTATCTGATGAGTTTAGACTTGGAAACATATTATCCCATTATATGAGTGCATTATGTGTTTTTGTGAGAGAGAAAGAAAGAGACAAAATTATATTTGCTTCTGCAAAGAAATACAAAATGTATTAAATTTGCTGCCTCTGGGTAGTGGGACAGAGGTATTTGAGAGGTAGGAACCACTTTTTTTTTTTTTTCTGCACCTTACTGTTGTGAGATTTTTATTTTGAGTATGCATTGCTTTTATAGTAATAAAATCTGCTAAATCAGAGAGATTTATAAACACATTTGATTCACATAAGAAACATACATCAGTATGTTGAGTCCATAAAATGTGATGTTTTGAAAAATTCTGTTCCAACACCCTTCATAGGTAACAGAAGGAAGTTGAGAGTCTTTTTAAATCTAAATGAATAATTTTAACAGTGAAAATTTTTCAAGCTATGATTGGCCAAGGAAAGAGATTTAGAAAGTATTCCAGGATTTAGGTATTGTCAAGGCCACTCTTTTAGTTAATACAAACACATCTTGTTCATAGGGCTGGGATTCTTTTTTTTTTTTTTTTTTTTTTTTAATAATTTATTTGGTTGCAATGTCAGCCACACACAGTTACAAAATCCAAGTTCTTCTCATTGAAAAGAGGAAACGTATTAATCTTAGAAGTAGATAATTGACCATTTTAGGGCTAGAGAATTAATAGATGTCACCTTCATATATTTCACCACCGAGGCAATCTCAAAAGGAAGAACGAGCTGAGCAGCTACATTTGTTGAACTTACCTTGGCAACAAAGAGCACTTTTGTAGGCAGTGATCATGCACTCAGCTGATAAAGGAAAAAATATGTTTGGGAGACCACATGTGAGCATTAGGAGACATTTTTTTTCCTTGAAATCTTCTTGGCTCCAAAGAATGTACAATTTCCCATCCAAACTGTGACCCAAGCAACTCAAGTGATACTTTGTCTATGAGATATTTTAGGCCGATAACAGATACTGGCATAGACGTAGACAAAGATATTTTACAATATTTAAGCTTTTGATGCACTATAAACAAAATTCTCAGACAGACAATGGGCTGATCTTTTTTTCACACCTGATGGTTTAGCATCACGACACAACCATAATTTCTTCCAGGATGTGAACAATTTTATATCTCCAAGGGCATAATTCTAGATAAAGCTTTCAGTCCCATAAGAAATTTAAAGTTCAACTCATCCATTCATACACTCAATTCTGGTCTCTCTGTGACACCATGGCAAACCATGTTAGTCAGAAACAGGTGAAGCAGAGCTTGTTTCAAGATTGCCATACTGAATGAATTTCATAACCCACTGACAACCATGACATGATCCAAAACTATTTGACAAAACATTTGCATTTCTCAAAAATGAGTTTCAGGAGTTCAGAAGGTTTCTACTGGGAAACTTGCTGAGAATCGGTCATGAACTTTGTAGAATGTCAAGAGCTCGACCTCCAAATGTGGGACCCAGCTGACATTCTGACAGTGCACTCATTTGCTTAGTCAGTGTGCAACCAAAGATAAACAAATAAGGTGCAGTGTAATGACAACTTGGCCCAATAGGATCGCCCACATGTAGTAAGTCAAGGTCATGTGCAAAACTGCTTTATCCTTTGGTGTCTTTAACCTTAAGACCAGTGTGGTCTCTTTTTCCCTTTTGAAATCTATCTTAGGCTTTTGGCTTAATATAATCTCTATTCTCAAGGTGTTCCCAAAGTGCAGCAAAAAATGTTTTTTTCTCTCTTTCTCTCTATAGGATAAATTCTCCTCTATTGTAGGGAAAATATATGACCACGAAAATAATCAGCTCACCACTTAGTTGTCTTCAAGAGTTTTCTCATACAGCTGCTTCTGCTGGGCCATGATGTGGTGAATGTGGAGAAGGGAATGAAGGACAAAGTTAACATGCATGGGCAAGAAGAAGACTCAGAAAAGGGCAGTAAGCAAAATTCTAAGTTGGCCTTTAAAATTCCTACAACTCAAGCGCCCACTTCATAGAATGTCTTCACCTTGAGCGTAGGCAGGACCTGTAACTATAATGGCATATCACTACCTTGAGTAGATTGTTACATGACAAAAGTGAGGGAATTTGAGGGAATATAATTCAAGTTCCTGAGCAGTTGACCTTAAGTTCATAAAATATAAAATATCCTGGATGGGTCTGATCTAAGTAAGTGATTAATTTTAAAAAAAATGGTCTATGAACCAGAAATAGTAGGTAGAAGATGTTAGCTATGCATGGCGGCACACTCCTATAATCTCAGTAACTTGGGAGGCTGAGGCAGCAGGGTCACAAATTCAAGTCCAGACTAAGCAACTTAGCAAGGCCCTAAGCAACTTAATGAAACCCTAACTCAAAATAAAAAATAAAAAGGGCTGGAAATGTTGTTCAGTGGTAAAGTGCTCCTGGGTTAAATCAGTAGTACAAAGAAGAAGGAGAAGGAGAAAGAGGAAGAGGAGGAGGAGGAGAGGGAGAAGAAGAAGGATGGGGGGGAAGAAAGGGAGAAGAAGAAGTGGGGAGGAAGAAGAAAATTGAAAGATGTTGATCTTGGTGAAGCAAATTTCTGTCTGAGTAGAGGGCAAGTGTTTGAATATGTTCAGTGACCTCTAATCACCAATAGTATCAGTCCTACAATCAAGGAACTAAATTTTGCTCCACAGCCAGTGGGCTTAGAAGGTCTACCTGAGACCACAGCCCAGGACGGTACTCTAGGTTCTCTCTCCTGTGAAGAGCAATAGAGCCAATGATGAGAATCAATCAGAGCCAAGTTCCATTTCCCCAGATGGGAAGATTGAACACCCAAGAAATGCCAGGCAAGTGTAAAAAGCAAATTGTATTTAAAAGAAGTGGGATGAGGACCCAGTTAAACTCTACCCAGACTCTTGACCAATGAAAATCTGTGAGAAATTGTGTTATATAAGATGCTCAATTTGGGCTGGGATTGTGGCTCGGCAGTAGAGCCCTCGCCTGGCCCGGCAAGGCCCTGGATTCAATCCTGTGCACCACATAAAAATAAATAAATAAAATAAAAGGTAATGTGTCCAATTACAACTAAAAAAAAAAAAAAAAAAAAAGATGGATGCTCAATTTGTGGTGATTCGTAATGAATTCAGGGGGCATGGGGAAAAAGAGGCAAATATTTTATCTACCTGTGCCCTCAATCCTTCCAGTTGGCATCTCTTCCCTTCCTTTATCATCTGGACTTATTGTATTCTTCTTGATGGAGAAGATGTGAGCATTTAGTCTATGCTAAACACAATAAATTCTAGTGGATAGAACGTGGAAATGTGAACCCATGTGTTTCTGGTCTCTCCGTATTAGTCAAGCCCTCCTCTACTTTCCAGCTCAAGGGAAGGCAAAAGAAAAACCAATTCTCAGCTCTCAGTTTTCAAACTGGGCTTTGAAAAGTGGAAATCATGATACTTTGAGAATAAATCTTTTAAATCATAAAATCCTATTGTGGTGGAAAAACTGAAGTTTATACCATAAATAATAGCTGGGAGAAATACAGTTGATGTATAGGAACCCATTTTTCTACTGGTCTGAGAAGAAAATGAGTCATCTAAAAATCAAGGAATGTTCTGGTAAAATGCCTAAGAAAGATCTTTGATCTCTTCCACATAGGAGCAGTGGAATTGAGGCACTACTGATATAACATCCTCAGGAGGCCTGGGAGGTTTGAGGATGTTATATCAGTAGTGCCTCAATTCCAAGGAGCGTCGTTGGGGGAACACTTAGTGGAGGATAAAAATGTCTCCCAGAGGCTCTCCTGGTCTCTGTAGTTTGGCAGGAGAAGAACAGAAATAAGCAGGGGTCTGCAAGGGTGCAGAAGACCTAAGAGAAGTCCCCAAGTTCCAGGACCTCCACATGACCCTAGAGAGCTTCCACAATGACTCAGGCACAAAGTGAACTGATTACATTCACCAAGTCTTACTGAATCTTTGTCCCCAGGGACCCCCAATGACTTTCCAAAAACAATAGACACTCTGCAAAATGCAGAGACTATAATGGACACCCTTAGCCAAGTGCAAGGCTGACTCTGAAGGTGAAAACCAGGCGACTGATGCATGAGGTAATTCATCTCTTCAATTATATGGTACGTGTCACCCTTCTGGGGCTCTGAGTTGTTCATTCTCCTGCCTTAAACCCTCAATGGAAATTTGAGACAGTTTAGATTTCTTTCTCTACCTGCCTCTATTTTCCTCTGCACTGTCATCAAATGCATTGCGACACTTCTTGGCAGTTTGTGGCCTTCTCTTTTTCCTTTCCACACAGCAAGCTTCTAGGAAATCCAGATTTCCCTGTCCATTTGGCAGTGCAGTGAGCACATAAAGAAGGTGCATGATGCTTTCCCATTTTGATCCAAATTATCAAACTGCGTCTTCCTTCAGTGGGAAAGTGGGATTAGCACTCTGTGGCAAGGAGCTCTCAGAAGGCAGATTGACTCAAACTTGTTCAAACAGCGGCCCAAATCCCAAAGGAGACAATTGGCCTTTTGTGAAGCAATTTGCAAGTATCATGTTCCACACTTAAAACTTACTATGCCCTGTTATTATGTGATTAGAAGAGTCAAAGGCAGCTGCAGTTGTATCTACCTCACATTCTTTCAGGACCTTTCAGAGCAGGCTTTGCATGTGTGGTTCTGACAGCAACAGTTCCTCAGGATCTCTGGGTTGGTAGCCACGCCAACGTGGTAGTGCCACGGAGCTCTGATAAAGAAGGTCACAAGTACATACTGCATTCACAGGCACCCTAGATTGATAGGCTTATCATATAATATGCAATATCTGCCAATGTTATGAATGACAAATATTAGCCAGACATTACAGTGAAGGGATCTTACAGAAATTGTGCAAAGTGAGGTATTTTCTTGGCTATCTATTCTTGGCAAGTACAAAATGAAATGTCCCACCATGTCATACTACACTCAGGAGGTGAGTGTTTCACAAGCTAGAGAGAAGCTTTAGGGTGATGTTCTCCCAGGTTTTAGCCATGCAGTGAGGACACAGGGAGAAAGGTATGCATGTTTATAATCCCCCTTAACCCCTGTGTGGTCTATTGAGAACATTCTCAGAGTATGTATTATGATACATTTATTTAAACATGTGTCAGTCACCATGGTCAATCAGACGTAAGCCCTCATTTTTCTAAATCTCTTAGCTCTTTCGTATTCAGCTCTTGAAGCCCTTTGGATTAGAAGAATTAGTATTATTTGTGTCTAACTTAGCTAAAGCAATCTATAGATTCAGTCCAATACCTATAAAAAATCCTTTGATGTTTTTCACAGAATTAGGAAAAACAATTTAAAATTTGTATGGAACCATGAAAGACCCTGGAGAGCCAGAGCTATATTGGAAAAGAAGATTAAAAAAAAAAAGTTAGAAGCATCACACTTCCTGATTTCAAACTATATTATAAAGCTATAGTAATCAACACAGCACTATACCAGTATAAAAACAGACACATAGACCAATGGAACAAAAGAGAAAAAAACAAAAATAAGCTCACACAAAAACGGTCACCTTATCTTTGAAAAGTACTTTAAGAACACAACACAGGGATTGCCTGGGGAACTGCTACCTGCCCAGCCGTGACCAGAACAAGCAGTAGACACCCACCAGAAGGAGCGGCCCAGCTACCAGCCTGCCCTACTGCCGGCTAACACCACCACCAGGACTAGGAGCAGCAGGCTCCTCCCTGTGGAAGGGCTCTGCTGCCCACCTGCCCAACCCCCACAAAAACAACTAGACTGGAAGGAGACCCAGGAGAAGGAGAGTGGGGAGAGGAAAGCCAGACTGCCTGGTCTACCACACTGTGGCCAGGAGGAGATCTGGAGAGAGAGGCCCACCCCACACCCACAAATCGGAGAGGCAACCCGCATCTGCCCGGAGAAACACACCACTCTGGGATTCCATAGCTACACAACCCAACACCAACATAATTATAGGCCTGAGGCTGCCACTGCCACAGAACTGAGTTGGTGAGGCTACTACCAAGGAACAACATAAAGGTCTGGGTAAGACATCACTAAGGTCCCTGGGGACCAGTATGCACCAGAAAGTGCAACCAGTTATGCTGTTGTGAACTGACAAGGAATCTTACATGGTGATGACTATCTCTTGCTTCTCCTACTAACAGCCAAACTCTAATGTTTATACTCTCAACAGTCAAATAATCTAATACCTCTATTTTCTCACATCCTACTTCATAAATGTCTAAGTCAACCTCTAAGTCCCTCCTTCTACCATTAGATACTGTAACCACCATGCAAACATAGAGACTATATGGTATAAGATAACTGATCTCATCATTTCTGTTTATAGTAACAAAACTCTAAATATAAAATAGAAACTAACTGATATATGGATACACATTGAGTATATTGAAAGCTCTAATATTCATCTTTCCCGAAAAACTGAGGTTTGAGGTAACCTGTAGGGACCTTATAAGACAAAAGGGCAGAAGCTATAATACCTCAAGCTTACCTTGCAAGAGAGGAAAACACATAGACATCATGAAAAAACAATGGAGAAAAATGCCCCAAACAAACCAAGATACTACAACAATAGAAGCCATAGAAAGCACAGTAGGTGAAATGTCAGAGAATGAGTTCTGGATATACATAATTAAAATGATAAGGGATTTAAAAAACTACCTAAGTGAGCAGATACAGGCAAAAATTGATCTCTCCAACAAAGAGATAAGAGATCAAATACAGGCAACCATCGATCACACCAACAAAGAGATAAGAGAACAACTCCAGGTAGCAAAAGATTACTTCAAGAAAGAGATAGAGAGTTTGAGAAAAATCCAAACATAAATCCTTGAAATGAAAGAAACAGTAAGCAACTTAAAAAATTCAATAGAAAGCATCACCAAGAGATTGGACCACTTGGAAGATAGGGCCTCAGACAATGAGGACAAAATATATAATCTTGAAAATAAAGTTGACCTCACAGTGAAGATGGTAAGAAACCATGAACAGAATATCCAAGAATTATGGGATACCATCAAAAGACCAAATATAAGATTTATTGGAATAGAGAAAGGTGCAGAGATTCAAACCAAAGGAATGCACAATCTCTTCAATGAAATAATATCAGAAAATTTCCCAAGCAGGAAGAATGAATTTGAAAGTCAAATACCAGAGGCCTATAGGATGCCAAATGAACAAAATTACAGATCCAAACCAAGGCACATTGTAATGAAAATGCCTAGCATACAAAATAAAGATAGAATTTTAAAGGCTGCAAGAGAGAAAAGTCAGATTACCTATAAGGGAAAACCAATTCGCATCTCAGCAGATTTTTCAACCCAGACCCTCTAAGCCAGGAAATCCTGGAACTACATATAGCAGGCTCTAAAGGATAAGGGATGCCAACCAAGAATTTTATATTCAGCAAAATTAAGCTTCAGATTTGAGGATGAAATAAAAACCTTTCATGATAAACAAAAGCTAAAAGAATTTACAACAGGAACACCTGCTCTACAGAATATTCTTAGTAAAATATTCCAAGGGGAGGAAATGAAAAATAATAATGAAAAACTGCAAAGGGAAGAACTACAATAAAGGAAAAAAAAACAAAGGAGAAACCAAGTCAAGCTAAATACCAAAAATAATAAAAAAATAAAAATGACTGGTAATACAAATTATGTCTCAATAATAACCCTGAATGTTAATGGCCTAAACTCACCAATTAAAAGACATAGGCTAATAGATTGGATTAAAAAACAGACCCAACAATATGTTGCCTTCAAGAGACACATCTCATAGGACAAGATACCCATAGACTGAAGGTGAAAGGATGGGATAAAATATATCACTCACATGGTCTACATAAGCAAGCAGAGGTCTTCATCCTCATATCAAATAAAGTAGACTTCAAGCCAAAGTTAATCAAAAGAGATAAAGATGGACATTTCATACTGCTTAAGGGAATCATAGATCAATAAGATATAACTGTTATAAATATATATGCCCCAAATAATGGAGCAGCTACATTCATCAATCAAACTCTTTTCAAGTTCAAGAATCAAATAGACCACAACAAAATAATTCTAGGTGACTTTAACACACCTCTTTCACCACTGGATAGATCTTCCAAACAAAAGTTAAACAAAGAAACTATAGAACTCAATAATACAATTAATAACTTAGGCTTAACAGACATATGTAGAGTATATCATCCATCAATGAGTCAATACACTTTCTTCTCAGCAGCACATGGATCCTTCTCAAAAACAGACCATATATTATGCCATAAAGCAACTCTAAGCAAATATTAAAAAGTAGAGATACTACCCTGCATTCTATTAGATCATAATGGAATGAAATTAGAAATCAATGATGTAACAAAAGAAAGAAAAGCTACCCCAACACCTGGAGACTAAATAATATGCTTTTGAATGATCAATGGGTTACAGAAGACATCAAGAAGGAGGTTAAGAAATTCTTAGAGGTAAATGAGAACAACGATACAACATATCGAAATCTCAGGGACACTACGAAAGCAGTACTAAGAGGAGAGTTCATTGCATGGAGTTCATTCCTTCAAAAAAGAAGAAGTCAACAAATAAATGAACTAACATTACTTCTCAAAGCCCTAGAAAAAGAAGAACAAATCAACCCCAAAAGAAGTAGAAGACAGGAAATAATTAAAATCAGAGCTGAAATTAATGAAATTGAAACCAAAAAAAATTGAAAAAATTGACAGAACGAAAAGTTGGTTCTTCGAAAAAATAAATAAAATTGATAAACCATTAGCTATGCTAACAAAGAAAAGAAGAGAGAAAACACAAATTATCAATATCTACGATGAAAAAGGAAATATGACGGACACTACAAAAATACAGATGATAATTAGAAATTATTTTGAAAATTTATACTCCAATAAAATAGAAAATAACAAAGGCATCAATAAATTTCTAGAGAAATATGATATGCCCAAACTAAATCAGGATGATATACATAATTTAAATAGGTCAATTTCAAGCAAAGAAATAGAGGATGCCATAAAAAACTTACCAACTAAGAAATGCCCAGGACCGGATGGATACACAGCCGAGTTCTACAAGACCTTTAAAGAAGAACTAACACCAATACTTCCCAAACTATTTCATGAAATAGAAAAAGAGGGAACACTCCCAGACTCATTCCATGTGGCCAATATCACCCTGATTTCAAAACCAGTCAGAGACAAGTCAAAGAAAGAAAACTTCAGACCAATATCTCTAATGAATATAGATGCAAAAATTCTCAATAAAATTCTAGCAAATCAAAGCCAGGCGTGGTGGCGCATGCCTGTAATCCCAGCACTTGGGAGGCTGAGGTAGGAGGATCACGAGTTCAAAGCCAGCCTCAGTAATGGCGAGGCACTTAGCAACTCAGTGAGACCCTGTCTCTAATAAAATACAAAAAAGGGCTGGGGATGTGGCCCAGTGGTCCAGTGCCCCTGAGTTCAATCCCCAGTACCAATAAAAAAAAAAAAAAATTCTAGCAAATCGAATACAAAAACACATCAAGAAGATAGTGCATCACGATCAAATGGGTTTCATTCCAGGAATGCAAGGTTGGTTCAATATAAGGAAATCAATAAATGTAATTCATCACATCAATAGGTTTAAAGATAAAAATCATATGATAATCTCAATAGACACAGAGAAAGCATTTGACAAAATACAACATCCTTCATGTTCAAAATGCTAGAAAAAATAGGGATAACAGGAACATACCTCAACATCATAAAGGCCATCTATGCTAAGCTCCAGGCCAACATCATTCTAAATGGAGAAAATTTAAAAGCATTCCCTCTAAAATATGGAACAAGACAGGGATACCCTCTTTCACCACTCCTATTTAACATAGTTCTTGAAGCCCTAGCCAGAGAAATTAGACAGATGAAAGAAATTAAAGGAATACTGATAGGAAAAGAAGAACTCAAATTATCACTATTTGCAGATGATATAATTGTATACATAGAAGATCCAAAAAATTCCACCAGAAATCTTCTAGATCTAATAAATGAATTCAGCAAAGTAGTGGGATATAAAATTAATACCCATAAATCAAAGGCATTTCTGTACATCAGCGACAAATCCTCAGAAAGAGAAACTAGGAAATCCACCCCATTTACTATAGCCTCAAAAATAAAATATTTGGGAATCAACTTAACAAAAAAAGTGAAAGACCTCTACAATGAAAACTACAGCACACTAAAGAAAGAAATTAATGAAGATCTTAGAAGATGGAAAGATCTACCTTGTTCATGGATAGGTAGAATTAATATTGTCAAAATGACCATTCTCCCAAAAGCACTATACAGATTCAATGCAATACCAATCAAAATCCCAATATCATTCCTCATAGAAATAGAAAAAGCAATCATGAAATTCTTCTGGAAAAAAGAGACCCAGAATAGCCAACGTGATTCTTAGCAAGAAGAGTGAAGCTGGTGGCATTACTATTCCAGACCTTAAATTGTACTACAAAGCAATAGTAATAAAAACAGCATGATATTGGCACCAAAATAGACCAGTTGACCAATGGTACAGAATAAGACACAAACACGAACCCACACACTTACAGTTATCTTATATTAGACAAAGGTGCCAAAAACGTTCATGGAGAAAAGACAGCCTCTTCAACAAATGGTGTTGGGAAAACTGGAAATCCTCATGTAATAAAATAAAATTAAATCTCTTTCTATAACCATGCACAAAACTTAACACAAAGTGGATCAAGGACCTAGGAATTAAACCAGAGACCTTGCCCCTAAGAGAAGGAAAATTAGGCCCAGATCTCCATCATGTTGGATTAGGCTCCAACTTCTTTAATAAGACCTGTATAGCACAAGAATTAAAACCAAGAATCAATAAATGGGATGGATTCAAACTAAAATGCTTCTTCTCAGCAAAAGAAACAATCGTGAGCTGAACAGAGGACCTACAGAATGGGAGCAAATCTTTACCACAAGCACATCACATAGAACACTAACCTCAAGGATCTATAAAGCTCTCAAAAGCCTTAATGTAAAAGCCTTAATGAGGAGATAGCTAGATGGTGGCTAGCTGACAGCCATAAGAGGTGTTTAATTGTTTACACCTGACATTAATGCATTTAACTAAGAATCTTTCTGTGCCGGTGAACACTGTGTGACGCACCTGTAAGTTTGAGCTGTTGACACGTGTATACTTGTTAAGGTGAAGAGTATTTAACCGGGTGAGGTTGGTTAGAGGGGTGGTTGGAGTTGGAGAGGTTGTTGGAGTCAGAGAGAGAAGTCAGAAGAAGCAAGAATAAAAGAACCTACTCATTCCCAGTCTGCCTCCGAATTCTTTCCCGCGGTATTGTTGCTGCAGGCGGCAATAGCTGCAGGAGGCAACAAGTGGTGGCCCGTATGGGGAATTCGGAATAGCAGGTAAGAACTGAGAAGTCTCTAGTCAGAGCGGTTAAGATGGGTTCAAAAATGACAAAGATCCGAGCTGCTAAAGCTATTCAAGATTTGTTAGAGATAGCTGAAGGATACTTGCTCTCAATTGAACCTGGGACTCAGGAAAGTGATTCTGAGAGCACAGCCTCTACTGAGTCAGTTAAGACCAGTAAGGATAGTATTAGTGAGGAGGAATCAAATAAAAGTGATTCTGGGAGCACAGTCTCCAATAAAATGAACAAAAGGAAATTAAAAAGGACCAAGATAGAGGACTGTCAATTGAAGGAGCCACTTGTGCCCTCTGCTCCCCCATGGGTTGAATCCATTACAGAGATTATGAGGGGTCTTTCTAGGCACTTGTGTGCCCTTGAAGCAGAGATTAAGGATCTTTCTAAGCGCTTGTATGCCCTTGAGTGTAAAAATTAACAGGAACAATGGGATCTGCCAGTGTTTGAAAATCAAAATGAACAGAGGTACCAACAATCTTTAGATTTCAAAACTATAAAAAATTTTAAAGAAGCAACAATGACATATGGGCCCCAAGCTCCTTTCACCATAAGTATGTTAGAATCTCTTAATACTTTAATTTTAACTCCTTCAGATTGGAAAGGCTATGTAAGGCAGTATTGAGCGGGGGACAATACTTGATTTAGAGGTCTCAATTCCAAGGGTTCTGTGTTGAAACAGCTAGAAGAAATGCGACTGCAGGATTTCCAGACTGTAACATAGACATGTTAACTGGAAAAGGGCAGTTTGCTGATTTACAGGTTCAGATTCAGTATGATCCTGGAGTTTACGCTCAAATATACGCCGCAGCTGTTAAGGCATGGAAAACGTTACAAGGAACTGGTGACTTACAGGGTAGCTTGTCTAAAGTAATTCAGGGACCTAATGAGCCATGTGCTGACTTTGCTGATCGACTTTTGCGAACTGCAGGTAGAGTGTTTGGAGACGTTGACCAAGCCAGGCCATTAGTTGTTCAGCTGGCATATGAAAATGCCAACAAATATTGTCAAGACGCTATCAGACCTTGGAAATCTAAAAGGGACATTTCTGTATATATAAGGCTATGCAAAGATATAAATGACGCATTTGTTACAGGAAATGTAATCGCAGCAGCCATGACAGGTGCCTCTTCTCCTAATTTTACAAGAGGGGCTCGACCTAAAAGTTATTATAGTCAATCAGGTTATTTTAGAAAACAATATCCCCAAAGAAGGCAAGAGACAATAGAAATAAGACCAAGCTCGTCTCGTGCCCCAGGCCGCTGCCCCAGGTGTAAAAAAGGAAACCATTGGGCTAATAAGTGCAGATCCAAAACTGATATTTATAGTAACATTTTGTCTGGCAATTCAAAAAATGAGGAACAGGGCCCAATGCCCTGGGGCCCACAAATATACGAGGCATTAGAGGAGTATTATCCTCAAACATCCATCCAGATGATTCCTCAACACAATCTCTCTTACCCATTGACTCCCTTGTCAGAGGAGCAAGAGGAAGTGCAGGACTAGACCTCTGTTCCACCACCTGAATAGTACTAACACCTGAAATGGGGGTTCAACTGATTCCCACGGGAGTCAGCGGACCTCTTCTCTTAGGGACTGTAGGACTTATCCTCGGGCGAAGTTCTATCTGGCATTCAAGTGACTCCAGGTGTGATAGACTCAGACTATCAAGGAGAAATTAAGATTATGCTTAGTTCACCTCGAGGCATTGGCTCTGTTAACCAAGGTGATAGAATTGCTCAGCTGCTTCTCCTTCCCAGTTTACATGACTCATTTAAGAGTATGCCTCAAAATAGGAACAATAGGGGATTTGGTTCCACTGGCTTGGGACCTATGGCTTGCTGGGTTCAGGATTGTTCACGGAGGCCTATGTGCAAAATAAAAATTCAAGGAATAGAGATGGATGGGTTGATTGACACTGGGGCTGACTCTTCCATTATCAACCTATGACAATGGCCCAAGCACTGGCCTTTGCAGAAGGCTTCAACTAGTTTGAGAGGCTTGGAATATTCTAATAGCCCAGAACAAAGTGCAACAGTTTTAAAATGGGAGGATGATGAAGGGCATCAAGGAACATTTCAGCCTTATGTTTTGTCCAGCTTGCCAGTTACCTTATGGAGAAGAGATGTTTTGCAACAAATGGGAATACACCTCGCAACCAAGCCCGCAGTTGTTAAAAATAAAAATCTACAGGGTAATCCTAACCCTATTGAGCTTAAAGGAAATCATCATCTAAAAGGTAAAGGATATTTTTTTTAGGGGCCACTGAGAAAACAATTTTGAAAATACCATGGCTTTCTGATAAGCCAGTTTGGGTCCCTCAGTGGCCCCTATCTAAAGAGAAATTACAAGTGGCCCACTTACTAGTCCAAAAACAACTAGAAGCAGGACATATAGAACCTTCTACCTCTCCCTGGAATTCCCCCATATTCATGATTAACAAAAAATCAGGAAAATGGCGATTGTTACATGATCTTAGAGAAATCAATAAAACCATGCAAATTATGGGCCCTACCCATTCTGGACTTCCTAATCCTGTAGCTATTCCTAAAAACTTCCATCTTATAACTCTTGATATAAAGGATTTTTTTTTTCTATTCCTTTACATCCTCTGGATGCCCCCAGGTTTGCTTTTTCAGTTCCTTCTATTAATAATAATGGACCTGATCAAAGATTTCAGTGGAAAGTTTTACCCCAGGGTATGGCTAATAGCCCCACTATATGTCAAATCTATGTAGATAAAGTTATTCAGCCTATCAAGAACAAATACCCAGAGCTTATGTGCCTCCATTATATGGATGATGTTTTGCTTGCTCATCCTAATCAAGAAGTCTTATTCACCATATTTAGCGATATATCAGAAAACTTGAAACGATATGGACTAAACATTGCTGAAGAAAAAGTTCAAACTAGATCTCCAATATTATATCTAGGATTCCAAATTATGGATACTTTTATTAGGCCTCAAAAAATTTTAATAAGTAAGGAACATCTAGCTACTCTTAATGATTTTCAAAAATTGCTGGGAGTCATTAATTGGCTTCGCCCTACACTAAGCCTCACTACTGGCCAATTAAAACCCTTATTTGATATCCTTTGCGGGAACCCTGATCCATCTTCACCGCAAACATTGACTCCTGATGCTAGGGAAGCTTTAAAGTTGGTAGAAAAGTCTATTGAAGGATCCCATTGTGATAGAATTGATTTTGCTCGACCGCTGATATTGATCATTATTTCTTCACAATATACACCCACAGGAGTATTTTGGCAACAGGGGCCTTTATTATGGATACATTTGCCCATCTCTCCTAAAAGTACAATTGAGTCTTATACCTCCATGGTGGCTAAACTTATTCTTCAAGGATTTAAGACTTCTACTAAAATATTTGGCATTCACCCTGCTACTATTATTACTCCCTATTCATCATCACAGGTTGAATATTTATGCTATAATGATTGGGCTATAGCTAGATGCTCTACTTCTGCAAATTTTGATAACCATCTTCCTAAGTCTCCTATACTATTTTTTGTATCAATCATCCCATTATATTTCCACAGATAATAAAAACCCAACCTATTCCTAAGGTATTAAATGTATTTACAGATGGGTCCTCTAACGGTACTACTGCAGTAGTCACTCAAAAAGAAAATATGATTCATATTACTGCCCATAAATCAGCTCAGTTGGTTGAGTTAGATGCTATTATTATAGCTCTTGAAAGTTTTAAAGAACAGCCCATAAATATTTTTTCAGACACTCACTATATTGTACATGCCGTCCCTAAATTGGAGCTAGCAGGTCCAATAGCACCTCATACTCCAGCCTTTAAATTGTTTTTTCAAATTCAAAACCTTCTATGGGAACGTAAAGAACCTTTGTTTATTGGACATATCAGAGCTCATACTAATTTGCCTGGTTCTCTCCATGAAGGTAATCAAAAGGCCGATGCCCTTACTCAATCAATCTTTATATTTTCATCAGTCCAACAAGCTACTTTGTTCCATTCTCAATTTCATGTTAATAGTACTACTCTACAACAAAAGTTCAAAATAACTAAAGATCAAGCTCAAACAATTGTGAAGGCTTGTCAATCTTGTGTGACACATTTGCCTCATTATGGGGTTAATCCAAGAGGATTGATGCCCAATCATTTGTGGCAGATGGATGTCACTCATGAGCCAAGTTTTGGAAAACTGCGATTTATTCATGTGAACATAGATACATGCTCAGGCATGATTTTTGCTTCCTTACATGCTGGAGAAAAAGTTAAAGATGTTACATCTCATTGTTTACAAGCTTTTGCTGCATTGGGCATTCCCAAAATGCTTAAAACAGACAATGGCCCTGCATATACTTCCTCATCTTTCAAACAGTTTTGCTCCAAATTCAATATACTTCGTAATACTGGTATTCCGTATAATCCTCAAGGCCAAGTATAATTGAACGAGCTAATCACACACTCAAACTTATTTTTTTGAAACAAAAAGAAGGAAATTGGACAAATCCTAAAGATAGATTAGCCGTTGCCCTTTTTACTTTAAATTTTTTAACTTTGGATTCCAAAGGATTTTCGGCTGGAGACAGACACTGGAATTCACACCAACAACATAAACCTTTGGTTTACTGGAAGGATGTTCTTTTAGGCACATGGAAGGGCCCAGACCCAGTATTAATTTGGGGGAGAGGATCTGTTTGTGTTTTTCCATAGCATGAGAGTCCTTGCCAGTATGGATACCATCAAGATTAATAAAACAGGTGCCAAATCAAAAGGGCCAAGATGAAGTTGTTGTGGAATGATTTCCTTAAAAGAGTTATCAATCCGTGCACCTGCGCGAGTTCATCTCTTTCCAATGACGGGTAAATCTTTGCTTTTTCAACTAAGAAACTTTTAAGCTGCGCGCTTTTTCCTTCAATAAACTCACAACTTAAGTCTCATTCCCGGCCGGGACAAGAGGATCTCTCTTTAGTGTGCACACAATTGTGTTTTTCTTTTTTATATATGTCTTTATGTCTGTGCACTTATCTAGATTTCATGTAAATGTGATGTCACAAATATATGTCTTTATGTTTGTGCGTCTGTCCAATGTGACGTCACAAATAACAAAAACCAAGTGCTCATGAAAATTAATATTATATTAAAAATAGATCCAAATAACTTTAATTCATTTTAGTTAAAAGTATTCAAATTGGGTAAACATTTGAAAAATGAAGGTACCTTCAATCTTAATTTATAAGTATCTCTAGGACTTCTCTTCAGCTAGGAATATGACTAATACTGTATAGCCTGATATTTTGGTATTTGACATGGGATTGTTTATTTGTAATTAACTTTTTTGTTAAACAGCTGATTAATTTAAATTGTTTCAACAGGTATATTCACAAAAGGTTGCTGTATATGCAGAGGCTCAAAAGTTCCAGCTAACAAAATATTTTTCTAAAATGCTCTTAGTCTTTCTTTAATTCGTTCTAAATGTGATATTTTGCCAAATAATGTTTGTGGGAGCTCAAGCAGCAATATGTGTGAGCAGAGATCAACTTCAGATACCTAAAGATCTAATAGTTCTATTTTTTAGTTTGAATTGCACTTCTACAATTCGCTTCTTGACTCAGTGCTGGAATGGCACTGCCTTTCCTCTAATGATTGTTGCTTGAGTTTCTAGGTACATCCCTATGCCAGTCTTAGCGGGCCCTGAAGATTTGCTGGTGGCATTGTCAAGACATCTACAAGCATCCCTACTGCTCAAGCATTAAACAACCTCACCAGCAGTGTGGCCTCTGCTCTGCATGCATGTGACCTCCTAGATCAACATGTTATAGCAAGTGGACATTTTGACAGATCTTTCTACTATAGGATGTTTGGGACATTGCACGGGACAATGCCTTGCAGATATTTGTCTAGAGAACTCAGTGCATTACTTAATGGAACTTAGGGCAGCTGATTTGTTTAAAGATCTTGATACGCTATTTAATGGAACTTGGCTCGTCAGCGCAAAGCTTGCCGCCTTAGAACCGGAGCATCCCCTCATGATTGGTTGGCTCGGTTGGACGGCTGGTAGTCAATGACGGGAAAGTCTCATGTGACCGACATATCAACCTAAGACAGGAGTCAAGGGCACAGCCTTGATTATCCAATGACGGGTAAGAATGCCAGTTGCACATGTAGACGCCTAAGACAGGCACAGTCGATCCTATTTATCCCTCTTTTAAAACAAAAGGGAGGAAATGTAAGAGCCTTAATGAGGAGATAACTAGATGGTGGCTAGCTGACAGCCATAAGAGGTGTTTAATTGTTTACACCTGACATTAATGCATTTAACTAAGAAACTTTCTGTGCCGGTGAACACTGTGTGACGCACCTGTAAGTTTGAGCTGTTGACACGTGTATACTTGTTAAGGTGAAGAGTATTTAACCGGGTGAGGTTGGTTAGAGGGGTGGTTGGAGTTGGAGAGGTTGTTGGAGTCAGAGAGAGAAGTCAGAAGAAGCAAGAATAAAAGAACCTACTCATTCCCAGTCTGCCTCCGAATTCTTTCCCACGGTATTGTTGCTGCAGGCGGCAATAGCTGCAGGCGGCAACACCTTACACCAAAAAAAACCCAAATAACCCAGTCGATAAATGGGCCAAGGAACTAAACAGACATTTCTCAGAAGATGATACAAACAATCAACAACTATGTGAAAAAATCAACAAATATATGAAAATCAACAAATATATGAAAAAATGTTCAACATCTCTAGAGATTAGAAAAATGCAAATCAAAACAACACTTAAGATTCCTTTCAGAATGGCAGCTATCAAAAAAAAAAAAAAACAATAATAAATGCTGGTGAGGATGTGAGGAAAAAGGCACACTCTTACACTGCTGGTGGAACTGCAAATTGGTAAAGCCAATCTGAAAAGCAGTATGGAGATTCCTTGGAAAACTTGGAATGGAACCACCATTTGATCCAGCTCCCCCACTCCTTGATCAAAGAACTTAAAAACAGCTTACTCCAGGGACACAGCCACATCAATGTTTATAGCAGCACAATTCACAATAGCTAGATTGTGGAACCAACCCCGATACCCATTAGCAGATGAATGGATAGGGATACTTTGGTATATATACACACTGGAACACTACTCAGCACTAAAAGAGAATAAAATCATGGCATTTTCAGGTAAATGAATGGAGTTGGAGAAAATAATGCTAAGTGAAGTTAGCCAAACCCAAAAAACAAAAGGTCAAATGATCTCTTTGATAAAAAGATACTAATTTATAAAGGCAAGAGACTGGGGATGAGAGGAATGAAAGAACTTTAAATAGAACAAAGATGGGGGAGGAAGAGGAGGGTGCAAGGGGATAGGAATAATGGCAGACTGAGTTATCCATCATTACCCTAAATACATGTATGAAGACACAATTGTTGTAAAAATAATTTATATAAAACCAGCAACTTGAAAAATTGTGCTCTTTATATGTAATATGAAATGAAATGTACTCTGCAAACATGTATAACAAATTAGAATAATAAAAATTTTTTTAAAAAAAAAGAACACAACACAGGAGTAAAATAGTCTCTTCAATAAGTGGTATTTGGAAAACTGGATATCCAAATACATAAAAATGTAAAACTGAATCCCTATTTTACACCCTTACAAAATTAAGTTGAAATGGGTAAGAGACTTAAATGTAAGACCTAAGTCTATAAAACTTCTAGGAAAAAAACTTTGTCATTGGTCTTGGCAATGAGCTTTTCTGATCTGATACTAAAAGTACAGATTACAAAAGTAAAAATATATACCCACAAAAATATGCAAATGTTATTCATTAATTAAAGAAACAAATTGGGATGAACATAAAAAAGAAATAGTCAGGATCCTTAAGTATTCTCGCTTATCTTTAATTTAAATGTTTGCTGCTTGGATGTGGGTGGTGGTGTTCAAAACCTTCAGGATTAACTTTGTGAAATGCAAATGGTCACCTTTCACTGCCCTCACCATTTTTATCTCCTTATGAAATGGGACAAAGAAGCAACAGATCCAAAACTAAAAAGTAAACAAACAAGAGCAAAAATAAGACAATGGGTTGTTATCAAACTAAAAACCTTACACACAGCTCAGAAAATAATCAATTAAAAAAAAAAAAACCTACAGAATGGGAGGAAATATTTGCAAACCAAGTATCTGACAGTGGGTGAATATTCAAAATACATACAAACTTGTACAACTCACTAGCTACCATCTTTTTCATCAACATTATTTTCATCCTACTAAAAATGACAAAGGCCCACGTTTCAGTCAACTTTTCATTTCTGTAAACAAAATATCTGACAAGAACCATTTAGAGGAGGAAAAGTGTATTTTGGCTCACGGTTTCATTGGTTCAGTCCACAATCATCCAACTCCATAGCTCTGGGCCCGACACCAGGCAGAACACTTTGGCACAAGCAGGTAGTAGAGGAAAGTAGCTCGGAACATGGCAACCAGGAAACAGAGAGAACTCCACTCACAAATGACAAGAAATTATAAACCCCACAGTCACGCCTCCACTGATCTATGTCCTCCAACCGCACCCTACCCGTCTACAGTGATTGCCCAGTTCATCCATGTCAGTGGATTAATCCACTAATTAGGTTACTCCTCTCATAATCCAATCCTTTTACCTCTGAAAATTCTCGCATTGTCTCACACATGAGCTTCTGGGGGACCCTTCCTATCTAAACCTGAGAAGACATTTTTCCAATAGACATTCAAATAACCAACAGGTGTGTGAAAAGGCACACGGAATTATTAATCACCAGGGAAATGCAAATAAAAACCACAATGTGGCATCACCTGATACCTGATAGGGCCAGGGATTACAAGTGCTAGTAAGGATCTAGAGAAAAGGGGACACTCCTACACTGTTGGTACGACTGTAAATGAACACCAGCCATATGGAAATAGTGGGGATGTTCCTCAAGAAACAGTAAATAAAACTGCATATGATCCATCAATCCCACTTCTGGGTACACACCTGAAGAAAACAAAATCAGCATCTCAGTGAGCCCATCTGCGTTTCCACGTTCATTGCACCATTATTCATAATAGCCAAGATATGGAAACAACTTAAATGCCCATTGATGGATGAAGAGAAAAGGCAAATGGGACCTGTAACACATTTCTCCATATGTTTACATCTGTGTCTCACAGAAACACAGAGTGCAATGGTTACAGCCGGGACCAAGGGGTGACGGGAGTGGAGAGATGGTGGCTCAAGCCCACAACATCCAGTTGTGAGTAAGTTCTCAGCCTCTCATGAGCAGAATGGTAACTCTAGTTACGAATACAAAGAGAGAGAGAGAAAATCTTGAAATTTGAAAAAGAGAGTAGATTTTTAAATGTTCCTTCTGGAGAAAAAAGAAGTGAAGTTAATTTGAAGTTAATCAAATTAATGAATTTGATTATAATCATTTCACAATTCCTACATCAAATGATCACACTGTACACGTTACACAATTTTATTGTCAATTATACCCTAGAAGCAGCAAAACATTTAAATAATCTGTGTGGTAGGAATGGGTATTACTTTTTACTGTGGGATGTATTATGTGACACTGGGCACCATTTGAGAAGTATCTTTGAAGATGACCATTCAAAAACCTCTTTGCCTCTCTTTTTATCTATCAATCAACAGAAGCCTTTCTAAATCTTAATATGGCTTTTATCTTTTTTTTTTTTTTTTTTTTTTTTTTTTTTTTTTTTTTTTTTTTTTTTGTCTTTTTTGGAACTGGAGGTCGAACCAATTACACCATCACTCAATACAGGACATTGTTAAATGATCTATGTTTATCTGGTAGAATTTTCAGTAAGTTTTCACTGTTGCTGTTGCTGCTGCTGTTTTGAACCTATTCTTGTCCCTTATCATCACTTTTCTCATCACTTTCCCAGTGATTTCCTTTGACTGTGGTCAGAAGTCACAACTGATCCTTTCTGCAGGTCTTCAACAGAATCGCCAGGTCTTGTCACCATGGGAGATCTGGATGGCAGTGGAGTGGAAGGGGCCATAATGCCCTAACACATGACTGTCTAGAACATAGTCCCATGGCCCCACCTACACCATGGAGGCTCAGAAACACATTAGAATCTTCCAGCTCTGCGGGATGCTCACTTTTCCTTCTGCTCTCCCGAATGTCAGTACATGACCCAAATTAGTTTTGTTCCTAAGAAAGGCACATTCACAAAACAGTCTGTCTCCATCAACAGTGAGATATTGGGAAATATAACATTGCCTAAAACAGTGCCTGGTATATTATAAGTACCCAAGAAATAAATACCTGCTAAATGAATGAAGGAATAAGTTTAGTATCTGTGATGTGATGATCTTTTCTATAAATAATGTTGAGAGTATTTATTTTTCTAAGAGTTGGCATGCTTATAAAGGTGAAATGAAGATTCATGACTTACTATTTCAGTTAATAGGTGTTACAAGAAAAAATAGTCACATTTGTGCTTGAATTATAATGCTAAGTACACATATTTCAAAAATAAGAATGAGACCTTTGATACCGAGCTATGACATGAAACACAGTGTTCTGTAGGGGAAAAAAAATGAAGAAAACATGATTTTAAGAGATTTTAAAGTTGGGGCAAATCTATGAATGTTTTGTCATTTCACCTCTTCTGAGCAAAATAAATGTTACGGTTTGGAGGTGAGGTGTCCCCAGAAAGCTCACATGTGAGACAATGCAAGAAGGTTCAGAGGACAAATGATTGGGTTGTGACAGCCTTAACCCAATCACTTAATCACCTGATGGAATTAATTGAGTGGTAACTAAAGGCAGGTGGGGTATGGCTGGAGGAGGTGGGGCATTGGTGGTGTGGCTTTGGGGTATATTTTTTTGTATCTACCAAGTGGAGTCTTTCTCTCTGCTTCTTGATCATCATCACACTCTTCTGCCATGATGTTCTGCCTCACCTTGAGCCCTAAGGAATGGAGCTGGCTTTCTATGGATGGAGACTTCTGAAACTGTGAGACCCACCCACCCCCCTGGCCCCCAAGTAAACTTTTCCTCCTCTAAAATTGTTCTTGTCAGGTCTTTCAGTCACAGCAGCGAAACAGCTGAGTAGAACAATAAATAGTACTTTTTTTGTACAAGTCAAAGAATATATATTTTCATACGCAAAATGATTTAGTTGTCACATAGATGTTGCCAGAATATTTTTTCTTAATATATTTAATGATTTTTTTTTTTTTTTTTACCAAATAACTTTAAACATAAAATGAGTCATTGTTCTGTCAAGGACAACAGGAATGTTAGCCATAAAGATGAGTGGACCGTGATTTATGCAAACATCATCTTACATGTGTTAGCTTTTCATGACTGTGACCAAAATATCTGAACACGAACAATTTAGAGGAGGAAAAATTTATTTGGGGCTCACAGTTTCAGAGGTTCAGTCCGTGGTTGGCCAACTCCATGGCTCTGAACCTGAGATGAAGCAGAGTATCATGGCAGAAGGGCATGGTAGAAAAACTGCACAGCTCCTGGCCGCCAGGAAGCAGAGGAAAAAGGAGCGAAGGGGGGAGGAAGAGCCAGGAATAAAGTATAAGATATAACCCCAAAGGCATGCTTCCAGTGACCTACTTCGTCCAGCCACACTCCACCTGCCTACAGTTACCACCCAGTTAATCCATTCAAGTTTTTAATCCATTATATGAATTCCTTCACTGACTAGGCTACAGCTCTCATAATCTGATCATTTCACCTCTGAACATTCCTGTTTTAATACATGAACTTTGGGAGGACACCTCACATTCAAACCCTAACACTATACTTCATTGCACTTGTTTCATTAGAGCTAAGAATTTATGAGATGCAGGATATTCAGAAATAGTATGTTCATAAATAGGAAAGAGCTCTGTGGGACATAAGGCAAGTCACAATATCCCTTTCTTTCCTCTTGTCGACTCATTTATAAATTGGCGTTAATATCATATGAGTTTTAGTTATAACAAATAACCAAAACATGAAATATTCAGAAACCACAGAAGCTTGTTTTGTGCTCTTGGGATGGATTGGGGGAATGTGGTTGGGTGAACAAAGTGCCCTCCTCCAAATGCTTGTTAACATCCTAGGTTGACAGTGGATTTTCCTTCCTCATTATCAGCTTCCAAGGTCACCAAGGAGTAAAACATCTCAGTCAGACAGAAGGGGACAGAGTGTGGAAGATGACATGGCACATGGATCTGAACTGGAGGAAGCACGCGGCATTCCCTCTCACCTTTCTTTTGGTTGCCTACAACTTGGTCACATGGACTCACCTGAAGCAAAGGGAAACCTTCTAAGCTCCCGCCATATGCCCCGCACTTGTATTGCAATGGAAGACAGGTCAAAATGGATTTGGGTGGAAAATTGTAGTCCCCACCAAAATGCCAGCTACTGTATTTATGGAATCTTACAGGAAGAAGGAAAATACATCGAAGGTCTGCTGTAAATGCGATATATAAAATTGATTTCACATGATGAATCTATCAACCTACTGGGAATGGTAATCTTATATGGAACTAGAGTGAGATAGACACCCCAAAATAAATTATTTCAGAAGTAACGACTGAATTTAATTGATTCCCTTACAACTTGGTTATAAAAACCTCAGAATATTTCCTTCAAACCGATAACTATGCGTTATAAAATATAAAGGGGAGAAAGAAGTAACCATCCAAAGTCAATATTTTCTATTCTTCCATGCAGATTTTACTTTCTAGAAGTAATACTGTATCACAGAGTTTAATAATCCTGAAAAAGGCATCAACTTTCTTGATTGCTATAACTTCCTCCTTTAGGCCACCTTCATCAAGTATACAGGATGTTATGTGCACAGAGAAATGATACTGCCATTTTCACGACACTGTACATCAATTTTGTTTTTCAGATAAACACTATACAAACTTAATGGAAAGAAGCAGTTTTTTTTCAATGACAATGCATGACAGAAGCCGAAAGGTTTTAAAGCAAACATACAAATGTGTCATCTAATAGTCCATCAACCAGCCCTTGTCATGCTGATAAACCTTTATCTCTCTTTCCCAGATTCTAATCAGCAGCTTGGTTTGCATGTTTCTTGTGTCACCGCAGCAACCAACCTAATGGGGATGCTTTATGCCCTGCGAAATCAACTCATTTGGGCCTAAATGAAACATTTCACTGTCTTGTTTTATCTCCCTCTCTATTCACATTAACATAATAGCTTTTAATTGGATTGTATTTGTGATTAGAGTCAGCAGAGGTGGCATTCTCTCCAAGGAAATTGACTACAAGGCAAGCTGCTGAGGATCTATCTGGAAAAAAAAATTTTTTTAAGTTATTGCCACAGGGAAGGATGGCTTGAGGAAATAAATCCCCAAGTGTCACCTGATAACTCATTTTTCTTAAAGTAGTAGAAGTCCACTAGATTTATCAAAAAGGTTTGCAGATTCACATCTGCAATGTTTTAATGGTTTCAACTGCATGCATTCCAAAGTAAGGTGTTCACAAAAGAACATGGAAAATAGGTGAATAGTTACATAATCTTAGGGGTGCAGGGAAAAGACATCCATAGCCCCACAGCAGAACCCATGAACGGAATAATGGCTATGTATGATTATGTATAAATATAACAGCATCCACATATTAGCAAAGCAGAATGAATTAAATTAAGGCAAACTTAGGATCTACAGTTAGCATTTATTTCACAGCCAAAGAGTTGTTATTCTTAACATAGAAAGAAGTCTAACAAATTAATGCCACACAAATAGCACATGTGGATAAGTGATATAACCGAAATTGACTAACGCATAAACATCCAATAAGCACATGAAAACAGTATTCTTGAGGACTGGAAGATGTTTAAACTAAGATAACATTTCTTACCTTTCAAAAAATAATAAGCTGCAAGTCCTATAATTTTTGCACAGAACAAAGAATGTATTTTTTTTTTCAATATTCCACCTACTTTTCAAAATTATTTTTAGCAATTAGGCAAGAAAAGGAAATTAAAAGCAAACAAATTGGAAAAGAAAAAGTAAAAAACTATCTTGATTCACAAATGACATTGTTACATATATAGAAAATGCTATGAAATCCGGCAAAAACTGTTAAACCAAATAAATGAGTCTGGCAACTTTACAGAATGTAAAAACCAATGTTCAGGAGGGAAGGAGGAAGTGTGGAGAAGTGATATGTACCAAATTATATTGTTATATTGTGTTATTGTGTGTATGTACAAATATGTAACAAAAGATCCCATAATTATGTACAACTACAATGTACCAATAAAAAAGTCAAAAAAAATCAAAGTTCAAGCCAATTATATTTTTATACACTAGCAATTACCAATCTAGCATCAAAAAGAGGTAAACAGAAACAAATTTAATTTCAGTGTAAACCTCATACACTGAAGACTACAAAACATTACAGAAAGAAATTAAGAAAAACCTGAAGAAGTGGGAAGACATTCTGTGTTCACAGATCAGAAAATGTAATATTGGTAAGGTAATTCTCCCAGAGTGATCTGTACATTAACAGAATCCTTGTCAAAATGTAGGTTAGTTTCTGTGCAGAAATGGATGATTATTCTAAAACTCATATGGAAATTTGAGGAAACAAGAACATCAAAATAAACAAAAATCTTAAAAATGAAGAAAATTGAAAAATTCACATATTCTTATTTCAAAAAGTACTACAAAGCTGTAGTAATCAAGACAGTGTGGTACTGGACTGAGGATAGACATATAGATTAATGGATTAGAACTGAGTGTTCAGAAGTAAATCCTTATATTTATGAACAATTGATTTTTGAAAAGAGATTGCTCAAGGGACCAGACTATTATACTTCAACTTTAAATTGCTATTTCCACCTTCTTTCCAGATCCTAGTGAAAAATCCATTTTATCCCAATTACCCGAAAAGTACATCAGAACAATATATAATATACATTTTCATATTATATATTATAAAACATTTTATATGATATACTATATAATTATATATAGCATAATATATAATATGTAATAATATGATGTGTTATAGATGATATATAATATAATATATATTCTACATATATATAATGTATTTGCTTATTTGTCTAACCAAAATGTAATTTCTGCATCTATTTATGTATCAGATGTAATACTAGACACTGGAAAGGTAAAAAGAAATTCTATTTCATCCCTACCCTTGGTTGGCTCACAGTTCATGCAGAACCACATAATTCACTCACAAGTACTTACAAACTTCCAACTTTATCAAGAATCAAACATTGAGCTTTTTTCGAAGGCATTTAGGCATTTCAAAAGCATTTAGAGCCCGGCGCGGTGGCGCACGCCTGTAATCCCAGTACTTGGGAGGCTGAGGCAGGAGGATCGCGAGTTCAAAGCCAGCCTCAGCCATGGTGAGGCACTTAGCAACTCAGTGAGACCCTGTCTCTAATAAAATACAAAAAAGGGCTGGGGATGTGGCCCAGTGGTCAAGTGCCCCTGAGTTCAATCCCTGGTACAAAAAAAAAAAAAAAAAAAGCATTTAGGACATACAGGCTTTAAGAGATAAACAGTCCTTTATAAATGTGGATGAACTGAATGTAAGGAAGAAAGAAAAATAGTAAAGGAAAGGGAGGGGGCAGACAAATAGATAAAGACATATGCAAAAAACATATAATAAACCTTTGTAGAAGCAATATAAACCTCTCTAAAGGGTGTGAGGTGATTATGAAGAATGGTATGGTCAATTCTTTGGAGGAAAGAAACAGGGTCAAGAAATTTGAACTTAATCCTATAGACAATGGTAAGACTCCAATATAGAAAGTGCAAATTCACATTCCTCTGGCCTGTGGTATGGAGAAAATAAATACCATTCTCTTGATGTCACTGTAAGTGCAAGCAACATTATTATATCCTACAAAAAAAATTATAGCAGCTATTAGAAGGAATTTTTTCCTAAGCTTTATTTGTGGTTGTAAACTAAACAGATACTTATAAAAATGGCACTTGAAATGTGAATTTTATGAATGTTTACAGTAATCAAAACCAAAATGATTAACGAGCCTAAGAGGAGGATGATACAAAGTGGTAAATAGATAAAATGTTTTAAATGTATGAAAAAATTCAGTGTGTTTGCAAATACTAGTAATAAAAAAATCCCATGAATACAAGAGACAACTGTTTTCATGACTTTTTTTTTTTACAAAAGAAATTAAAAGTTAGGAAACGTATTATTAAAAACAAAACAAAAAAAAAGTGTGAAGCAGGCTGTTCATCAAGGCCTCTTATGGAGCCAAAGCTGAATGGAAGCCATCTTGGTTCTCCTCTCTTTCTGCTTCTCATAGTAGGTTGTACAAGCATGTCTTTTGACAACTGTGTAGGACAGTACCTTTGATATTTCAAAAGAAAGTCATTTGAAAGTTACTTTTAGCATACTGAAGCTTCTCTATAATAGTTGCAAACTGACATCTTCCCCAATAAGCAGGTCTTGTGATCCCAAGGCCCACGGATCGTGCATGCTGAACACACAGAAGTCTTTCTGATAAATGCGGTGTGGGCAGGTTCCCTAGCCTGGTGTCATCACACAATATCCTTCCATTCTCTAATTTATCATCCATGGCAAGCCAACAGCAAAATATAGTGTCAGCTCCTACCTGAGAAAATTCTTTACATTGAAAAGGTAGAAAAAATGGTGGCAGACTCAAGAAATCATGGTCATGGTGGATCTCCCTCAGATATAAAGTAAGAGGGCCATTTTATAAAGCATCATGATATCACTAAAGGAGCAAAGATATGTCTTCTGACATCTTTAGTCCCAGGACCTATTGAGACTAAGGAAAGGTGAGTAGAAATATTATATTCCATTGGCACCATCTTTTGAGTGTCCATTACATAATCAGCACTAAGGGAATACTTCACATACATCCCAAGTACATTTCATTTGCTCCTTAAAACAGCTCCAAGGGGAAATTCCTTCCTGTCTCATGTCACAGAAAAGGGAACAGATTTGGAGCAGTAAGCATCTTTCCTAAGATTGCACAAATGGTGGAGAAAATATGCAAGCCTGAACCCATCCACCTCCAAAACAGGTTTTCAGAGAGTTCAGATTAGTTCCACCTCAATAATATGAGTGGTTTTTTTTCTCTGTCAGTCGTTTTTCTTCTCTTGACCTGAGAAATAAGTCTGTGAAATAGGTGAAGGAGAAGACACACAATACTGAAGCTCCCCATAAGACCAAAGAAGCTGCAGAATTCAAATCACCATGGAATCTCTGAGTGGAGTAGATGCCAGACTGCAACACTGTCCACTGCACCTTTTAAATTTAATATCTAGAATTTTAAGCTTGGTTATACCTTAAAGATTGTAGGCTATCTATACATATGAGGCTCAACCGTACCATATGACATGTTCCATCTTATTCTTTCTGAACATTTTGGAAATGACCCTACAGATTGAAGGACAGTGACATTACCTATTACCTACCACTGCTGTTTTAACAAGGCCCTTCATAACCAAGTCCACAAATACAAAGAGACCTCTGATAAATGTAGCCAACATCTCTTTCCAGATCTTCTCTCACCTGCACTGAGTTTTACCTCATACAGCATTTCCCATTTCTCCCTGACAGTGAAGCAAAAGTTTCAAGAATGCTTTCACTGTCATATTGCTTTGATGTTTTATTTTCATATAAAGATTTCTCCTTCAGGAGAACAGTCTTTTGTCAATAATAACATGCCTACCTACAAAAAAAAAAAAAAAAAAAAAAAAAAAAAAAAAAGAGTAAGCTAAAAGTTTTCCCTACCATTCTACACTCCCTGCCCTCAGGCAAAATTTGTTCTCAACTCAATGTACCCTCGATTTCTAATAAATTTGCTTTTGCTTTTGTGATGCTACTTTTCACAGAAGAAATTAAAAGTAGAATTGAAATGGGGAAAGTACAGGTATTGCTAGGGGGTTGAAGTCACCTCTAATGCCCTATATGGAAGATTCCCCTGGGTTTTTCTCCTATAAAAGTTCAGCTGCTCCTACAGCTCTCAAAATCTATAGGTCTGATAGGATTCTGCTGTGACTCCACCATAAGAAAAGTGGACGCATTTGTGTTACCAATTTCTACTGGAGAAAAACTACTTGAAACTAATAGAAAAATACAAACTGTTAATATAGTTCGTCTTGCTCACATTTTTAATTCTTGCCATCAAGCAAAATATAGAAAGGCAAAATCCAAGGTTTGAATTCTCATCTTGATAATCCTTTATTATTGTGCGCATCATAACTTTAAAAACTTACCTTTAGATACTTCTGCCATTTTTCTACCCCTTGGTTCCTACAATTTTTAACGCCAGATACTCTTTTTCCTGAAAATTGCTCTTTACAATTAAAATACAATTTTAAAAACCAAATGGCCTTTCCACATCCCAAACACCACTGCTAGGTCAAGAGGATCAAAAACACAATAGCTTTTACCTTACAAAGCCAAGTGGCTTTTCACGCCACGTGTTTGTTTTCTATAATTTGGGTAGGAATAAAAGCCTAACAGCGATGCTGCCTGAGTGAGCTCTAAAGCGGACCTCCTTCTTGAGTGGAATTTTCTTTGACAGCAAATACAAAGAGTGGAAAACAGGATTCTCATGACCAATAAATCTTTTCCAAAGCTTCATTAAATGGGATCTTGGCAAACAGGTTTTAGCACAACCAGACTGCAAAGTGAGCATGTGTGCAGTAACAGTGGTTAAAAAAAAAAGCAGGGAAAGGCACCAAGTTGTTTTCCCCAGGGAAAGGGTGGTTTCACACCACATTCAGATCTGCTGCTATGTTGGGGCTTTGATCTGAGGTAAACATTCAGGGATCTTTGGAGAATCCATTTAAAAGCATTTCTCCCTTTTCTGACTATAGATTATCAGTGTGGTACCTAAAAAATGTCTGGTTAAGTCTGTCATGGTAGTCGTGCACATTCTAGAAAATGTAAATCCCAGAAGCACAGCATCCCCTTCCCAGTCATTGGTTCCTGAAAGAACAGTGAATACCACCCACAGATCACATTTCCAGTTGACTGAGTGGAATTTCAAAAACGATGTCTATATTCTCCCAGAAAATCACAAGATCGTAAAACTTATTGAGTTCCTAATACATTCCCAGCTCTGTGCTAACACTTTCAATACCTTTTTCTCATGTAATCATGACAACAATCATGAGAAGGAGGTGTCATTAGCCCTGCTGACAGATGAGAAAGCTGAATTAAGTCACTTGTACAAAGTCACAGAGCCATAGTGGTTAAGCCATATCAAAGGACCCAAAAGGCTGTGTTCTCAATTGCTATATTTTTGTTTGTTTGTTTTAGTTATACATGACAGTAGAATGTATTTATACACTGTGATATATCATACATAGATGGGATATAATTTCTTATTTTTCAAAGTGTACATGTTGCAGAAGCATATTGGTCATGTAGTCACATATATACATATAATTTTCAATCTTCAATGAGTCTACAATCTAGTTAAAGAAACAAGACAAAACTACATGAAATGCTGGCCAAAAATAAATCAATCCACCAAAAAAACCAAAATCAAAACACATGCAGAAAAATGATAATACAACTAAATAATGAATTAGAATGGAAATATTGTGCCGCCATTTTTCAAAAGGAATTCAAGAGAAACAAAAAGTTAAGCATTGGAGTAAATTTATTTAAAAGAGGTAAAATTGAATTGGTTGTTATCTTACAAGTGCAGTTTGAAGATCAGAAGATTTCTAGTGCTGTACACAGGATCTTGAGGTCATGCTTATAGTACATAATGCATGTGCTCCTGTTGAATGAAAAGTTTCAGGAGGAACAAAGCGACTGCCAATGAGGGCCAATGCTGGTGGGAAGCACAGTTCCCTAGGAGGGAGCCTTAATGAAGTTCATTAACTTTGACCTTGTAATTCCATTTCTAGAAATATTTCTCAAGAAAATTTTTAAAAGTTCAAAGTCAGTAATAATTTATTCAAAACTTTCTGATGGAACACTCACCATGTGCTGGTCTGTGTGTTAGACCCTATGACATAGCAGTGAACTTGACCAGGAATTACCTCATGGACATTCCAAGAGTCACTGATGACAAAACAACAGTTTCAAATGAAAGCTCCAACAATGGAGGGATGTTTACATAAATGTTTAAATAAACTGTGCTACCTCCATAGGACTTAACACATGAGAAGTCGTGTTTTCAAATATATTTAAGAACACTGGAAAATATTCTCACTAACAGAAAAAATAAACAAAATTTTAAAGTCTGCCTCTGGGACCATGTGTCTTTCCATTTCAAACTTAGGGCTTTTCTTATTGTGCTGGGAATGAAAATCTGAGAAGGAGGCAATCAAACTAAATTTTTAAAGTAGACCTGCTTGCATTATGATTCCAATTTTGGAAACACACATGATTGTATTCTAATTTTTTTTTCAAGAAGCAAGGCTTTATTCTGCAATATGGAGGAAACATGTTTTGCCCACCTGCCCCAGACATAAATCCCCCTTGAGGACTCCTTGCAGGGTTCTAAAAACAAACAGAGCTGGAAAATTCTTTTTACCCTTAAACACACCCATATCATTCTTTACAGAATTCACTTTTATACTGGTATCAAAAATTATACTAAAAATTTATCACCATACTAACTTTATTATATTTTTCCCTCTAAATTTCTTTGCTAAATATCTTCACCGTCCCAACGAGTTCTACTTCTTATTTTCTTGGTGTATACTGTGTCCTTATCCTTCCTTAGGTTTTCTGCAAATCTCTTGGCACCTGGAGTGACTCTCTGCTCAGATTCACTCTCCAGTCTAGGCTGCACGCCCGACTTTCTGGACCTCAGACACTGGAAGTCTGAATTTGCAGTTGCTCTTTTCTCTTCCTAATATTTTTAAAAATATTTTTTAGTTATAGTTGGACACAATACCTTTATTTTATTTATGTGGTGCTGATGATTGAATCCAGGGTCTCACATGTGTTAGGCGAGTGTTCTACCGCTGAGCCACAACTCCAGCCCTCTTCCTAATTTTAAGGTACATATTTATATCTATACCTAAATAAGTGTGACTACTTCCTATTGGTGGCATCATGTTTAATTTTTGTTTTATTTTCTTATTTTGTATTCTTTCTAACGTGAACAAGTTTTAATTTTTCAATCAGAAAGAAAGTTTTTGAAATTAAATAAGGATTAAGGCAATTCCCCATCATATTTTGTTTGCTTTCTTTCAAGTGGTATCAGGAAAAGATCATTATGATATTTCTTTCCATTGGGGGATGCGCTTTCAGATTGTTAGTTCCTGTTTATGGACTAAAAGCCCATGCTATAAAAATGAAGCAGAATGATTTTAGATGATGAGAATCATTTCAATCCACTTCTCCTGTAGTTGGTCTCCCATACAGGAAGAGGAAGCTCAGGTTCCATTTCTAAGGTAACCTGCAATGAATCAGGCTATCCAGCTTTTATGGTTCCATGTTTTTCATGTCTGGGCAGCTCTAGCTGCAGAGACACACAGCCCTTGGGCAAATTTACAAGGTAGATTGCAAGAACCTTGCAAAGTTCAGGAAACCACAAGTCACATATGAAATAGGACTAAAAAAAAAATAGTGCAGGCTTTCTAAACCCTTGTCTCAAAAAACAGAATGACTAACAGTTTGGATATTTCCATAAACACACTCAACACATAGTAGGCATTTAATACGCAGTAGTATCTAGCTCCCTTCCTTATTTATTTTAATTACATCTCAAAACAATGTGCATCCATCAACTTTTACAGCTGAGGCAAATCGTCAGAAAAGTAGAAAAGTTTGTGTCACTACTGTGATATTATTGGGGAAGTTTTAGATCACAAACGTTAATTTTTTTTCTTCCTTTTTTTGAAAAAAAATGACTTAATCATCAACACCGTAGAAATACCTACATGAGACTGTATGAGATGATAATTTGTAAGAGGCAGTATTTTTTTTTTTTTCCTCAGTAAGAGAAGAAATTTTCAGCTGAAGATGTTTTGTAGGGGGGGAAAGAAACCAAAGAATCAGGCCATTTCTTTAAAATTAGGGTTGAGATCTTGCTTCAAAGGAATTTCATTATGCCTTGTACTTCTTTTCATATTCAAATACTGAGGCCAGGATTGAAATCTTGGATTTTTCAGGTGTCTGCATTTTAAAAGATTTTGTTTATGTTAAGGTTTAGGTCACTTTAACAGGTATGTTTTAAGAAAAACATTACCTTTGTGTGACCTTTAGGATTTGAAGGTGAAAATTCAGTCACTGTGGGAAAAAAAAAGCATCCTTAATGTCATGGGTGAAATCTCTAACTTTAAAGACAATTGTGTCTTATCCCCTGGAAGTCTTCCTACAGCAATTAAAAAAAAAAAAAAAAAAATGAACCACAGTTGGGGCATAGTAGGTTCTGATGGATCATGATTCTTAACTAGGAAAACACAGCTTAGTTCAAAAACAAACATGTTAAAGGAAAACAAATAAACTTGGCATTTTATAGAAGCAGCAAAAAATTTTCAGTGATCCTCTAGTGATCCTCCAGGAAGCAGACTCCAATCCCCCCCCCACCCCTCCCAATTCTTAAATTGTTATTATAAGCTAAGCACTTTACTTCCAGAGGGAAGAATAAAATTGTACTGGTTATCATATATCAGAATTACAAAGGACATCATCTGTTAATGATCATTTATTCCCAGCTACTTGAAGAATAATACCCAGTAATTATAGCAAATGTAAGTCAAATAGTAATAGCATACTTTACATAGTATAGTAATTATAAGTTATGTCCATGCATCTGGGACAAGGGTCTTTTATGCTTGGTATTAAATCTGTTCTGCAATTTATTCGTAATACCATCCCCGGGATTGAAGAAAGGAAGCTTGGCTGTAGAAAGAGACTCATCGTCCTTTCACATTCCCAATAAGTCATTTGAAGAAAGCTGCTCTGTGCATGCCTTGCTAAACCCAATTACCACCAAGACATCGTAAACAAATATTCATTGCATTTACAGCTGCTTCTTTATTGCGCAATGCAGAATGTATTGTTAAATTTAAACCATTTAAAAGGAGTAAGCGCTCAGATTTCTGCATTCATTTAAAATTTAATTGAAAAAAAAATCAAGCCTATGTTGTAATATTTTCTTATGCAGAGACTGCTGCCAATTGAACAATCATATAATATTCCCAAGTCTAGCAAAAGCTAGACAAAAATCCGGGCATCTCAGGGCTTGATATTTGATAGTATTGGGATCTACCAGTAATTAAATGGAAAGATGCTAAATAAAAGTTGGATAAAATTTTAGGATGACATAAAACCATTAAAAATAACCTGAAGATTTGTCCTCAGTAGACTCAGTTGAAGTACCTGTCAGTATTCAATGCCACAAATACTCTGAAGCTAATAGATCCATTAGTTATGCAGTGCATGCTTCTAGTCTATAGGAGAAAAGAAACTTTAAATTAGTAACACAGGGAAGAAAAAATTTCTTTCAAAGGAAAAAAAAAAAAAAAGATTTTTCAAGGCCTTTGCAACTTTGGCCTTTGCCAATCTCCCCAGGCCCCTTAAATAACACCCTCAGGGTCATCTCTAGTCATTCTTAGAGAATCTCCCCCAGGCTTTCGACCCTGAAGAGATGTTACTCTTGTTACAGACACCTCTCCTCTATTTCCACTTGGTAAACAGCAGCTGACTACTCGGGTTGTAGTCTGAATATCACCTCCTCCAGTAAGTCTTCCATGCCCATCACTACCCAGCAGTCTTAGGTTGCTCCCCATTGTTGTGCTTTATTAAGCCCTTTTCTTTTCCCTGATTGTGATCTGTAACAAGTTTTATTGCAATTGTGTGCTTATTTTGGTACGAATCCCTTCTTATACAGGGTAGGCAGAATCCATTGTTTCAACTCAACATCAAATAGAACAGAAGTCCAGTAGATACTTGGTTATAAATATTAATGAATGACTGCAGATCTGACTTCTCTTAAGGCTGCTCAGGTAAAAAAATGCTTTGGGAATGGAGTAGGGAAGGTGAGTGTGTGGGCAGGGGCCAATGAGTACCAAAGCATGCTGGGGTAAGACTGCCCTGGTGTAAGTGAGGACGCATTTAATCTTTAAACAGGTTTCTTTCTTTCACCTTTTTTCCTTTCTCTTTCCCTTGCCTCATTCTATATATGAGAGTTTCTGAAAACCTCTACTATATGTTAATGTTTATTATTAAATTCCATGAAGGGCATTTTCATTATTATTTTATTGACCCATCATAACTGTATATATTTATAGGGCACCATGTGATGTTTTCATGTTTGTACAATGCGGAATGATTAAATTCTGCTGAGAAATCGATCACCTCAATGTTTGTGGTAAAACACTTAAAATCTACTCTTTCAGTAAATTTGAAATATGCCACATATTACCATCACAGTCCCCGTTCTGTGCAATAGAGTCCAAAAGCGTATTCCTCTTGCCTAACTGTAGGAGAGGCAATTTCCAAGCTTACTTGCTCATGGAACATTATGTGTTCAGATCACTCACTGAGATACCATACAAAAGTTGTTCAGGGAATATAATTTGAGAAGATGTGACCTGGGTAGACCTTCTCACCACATTATATATATTTTTATCTTTATATCTGCTAAATGGCAATAAAGTATGTCTTCAATGATCTGGTAGGAACAATAACTATATCATTACAAGTGGAAGCATCCCTTGATCTCATAGATTGCACAATAAAGCCTGCCTGACATATGCAGGAGACAAATTTCTTGCACAGACAAAGGATGAGGGTCCTCTTGTAATGCCTCCATGCGTTCATGAATTTCAGTTTTTCTATAATTCCATATTTTGTCATTAAATAGTATTTACTAAGCATTTAGTTCATAAATCTATGTTGACTATTTAATGACATAAACTCCAAATAAACAAATGACAATAATTTTCCAACAATGTGCTCCTTTCTTATTGTCTTGAAGAACTAACTTCACACACACATACACACACACACATACACACACACACACACACACACACACACACACACACACACACACCAAAAAAAAAACTCACCAAGAACTCTTCCCAGTTTGAGGATACCTATTGATGTTCTCTATGCAGCGCTATTGGGGAGGAAATTTTGTTTGTAATTTTGTTTTCAGCACAGATTTTTCTTTTCAAAATAACTGATATTAGCACAACCAAATCAAGATTGTTAGTAGTCAACTTCAAACATTCTGTCGTTACAAGGGCAGAAGAGTGAGATGAAACCGCCAGAGGAGCTGCCACTATTGTGACACCAATAAAAGAAATAAGAAGCATAAAATTAACAAACCTAAGATGTTATTACGCTATGTTGAAGAAAATCAAGCTAAATTCATGTAGTTGTACTGATATTATGTATGGGTTTGCATTTCACAGTATTTCTATCATCCCCTGTGTATGAGGAAACTGGGAAAGACATTTTGGAAGTTTTTTAACAAAAAGATTATTGCTATTTACTTGGTGAAGAGGATGCGGTAAATTTGGTGATTGCATCCAAATTAAAATTTTAGAAATAGTGGTCTTTCCATGACTCTTACATTTGGCAATCTCCAAAATTGCTAAAATCAAATAATTAAATTAAGTCAAGTGAATACTGCCAAAGTTTTAAATATTGTTGTTTTTAAACTTAGCCAATATCTAACATCACAAATTCAGGTTTCAATGTCAGCCCAAGATGTGAGTATTATATAATTAATACAATCACAAGTTTCCTCTATCACCTTTGCCATACTCTATGGGTTAGAAGCAAGTTACAGCTGGGTGAAGTGGTGCACATCTGTAATCCCAGCAACTCAGGAGGATGAAGCAGGTGGATCACAAGTTCAAAGCCAACCTCAGCAACTTAGTGAGACCTTGTCTCAAAAATAAATAAATAAATAAAAAGGGCTGGAGATGTGGCTCAGTGGCTAAGCACCCAGGGTTCAATCCATGGTACAAAAAGAAAGAAAGAAAGAAAGAAAGAAAGAAAGAAAGAAAGAAAGAAAGAAAGAAAGAAAGAAAGAAAGAAGAGAAAAGAAAAGAAGAAAAAGAAAAGAAAAGAAAAAAGAAAGTTATAAGCTTTGCTGACCTGCAAAGGAAGGGAAGTATACAAACTCATGAACACCAGAGATAGAGATTTGGTGGCCACCTTGAAGTCCTTCTGCCATGTCCACTAACTCCATCAATACCATGTGAATGGCACACATTTAAAGCTTTGATTACTCGTAAAAAATAGATTCATTCTCTCTCTCTCTCTCTCTCTCTCTCTCTCTCTCTCTCTCTCTCTCTCTCCCTCCCTCTCTCTCTCCTTCCACCTCCCTGTCTGCCTGTCTCTCCTTGTTCTGATTCCACGTTGGAAAATCCTAGGGAAAGACAACAATTGGTGTAAATAAACTCCAGGGTCCATCACTGGACCCGTTAACTACAACCACCAATGTGCATCTCCCAAGTTACTGAGAAGATAGGGAGGGGCCCGGGGGTGCCCAGGAAATAGGGAATAAAGGCATATGTTCCTCAGTCCTAGTTCTCCCAAAGCTAGTTTCCACTACTTTAGAAACTCTGAGCCTTTCTATTGTTTTATGTCTTTTGGTCTTTGAGGTCCAGTTTTTTTTTTCACTATTTCAATCAGATCCTTGGAAGAAATGAAGAAACCTTCTACCCACCCTCACACAGCACCAGATACATCATAGCCTTTAGTCTTAGGCTACAGATAAACATTTTAAATCTAATGAAGTCTGAAATAATTATTCTATAGCAAAGTGAAATAAAAAAAAAACTTCAGAGGTAAGCCTCAGGATTCATTTGTCCCATGTTTGCAATAGTTTGCAATAGAAAAACATCTATTCACTTTCCTCTTAAAAACCTATTAAGATGATACATACTACAGTAAGGCCAGGTTGCAGCAGTAAGAACTGGAATTATGAAACATTGTTTAGTTTCTCGCAATTTTTCACCCTATCATATACAAATGATGAGATTAAAATTCAGACTTCTTATAGTATTTTTAATCTCTCTTAATTAGACCTACACATAATTAAATGAAATAATGTGTAAAGTTAACAAAAAATGTGTGTGTATGTATATATAAAACTATATAAAATATGTATATAAAATAGGAGTTCACCACTTAGGAAGCAGTCAAAAACTTCTTTCTGAATTTAAAATCAATACTGTGAAAAGCACTAGCATAACTTTGACCTTTTAGTGATTTTCAGTTATTAGTATTTGTTTTTAGAAATCCAAGGCTACAAGACTTTTTATAGCCATAACATTTTCGATTTTTAGACTTAAAGCATGAAAAGCACTAAAAAAAAAAAAAAAAAAATTCACTGAGCTTTTAATGATAACAGGAAAAAGTTCTACCACAGCACATTCAAAACTGAGGTAGCATTTGATCATTTGATAAAGAGGTAAAAAATATTCAGGTCTGTGATGCAAACTTTTAAGAAATGCTATAAAATAAGTTTAGTGAAGGATTCCCAGAAGAGCAGCTTTTGTTTGTTTGGCATATTAAACCAGGAAAGTAAATTGCCAAATAAAAACAGCAGCATAAATTAGTTCAAGAGACAGCCACGACATCTTTATGGAAAGAGAAAATTGATGGACCCAGCCTTAGAGCACAGAGGCGGAGTTAAAGGGCATAAGCTGGTCTTCCACCAAGTAATCCGTAGAGACAAGAAACAGTAATGTCTCTAAAAAATGTCACTTTTCAGGATATTCCCTTTTACATGCAATTGCCAAGCAAGGGTGAAGTAAGTGTAAGGGCCACCCTAATTGGAGTGGCCAGTGTGTCAGATAAAACTAGACTTCCTGGAACCAGGATCTCAAATATTAGCATGACTGACCCAACATCTAAGGTTTCCAAGTTGACACCGCCCTGTGGTTGACAGTGTGTTTTAGATGAGATCTTTTAAAAACAAACAACAAAACACACACGCACATTAAAAAAAAAAAAAAGCCCTATCTTCTGAATATAGTTACTCCACCGAAAATAACTTACTCCACTGAAAATTCATCATTATAAATGAATAAGGATAAATCAAAGCATATTGTAAATATCTTGATGACACACAGAGAGGTAAATTCTTATAAAGTTAGCAGGCTGTTTACAAAAGCAGGACAGTACTTGAGGGAAACAAACTATTCTTTGACTTGTTTAATATGAAATGTGGTCTTCATGAAGATGTAGTGATACAGAGATCTTCTCTGACTTTTGTTTAATGAAAAATTTCACCATCTCCTATCTTCCAGTCCCTCGAATCCTCTGAAGCTGCTTATAGTAACATTTTAAAATAAGGATAACTGGTACTGTTTCGTGAATAAAACAATCAACGTGATGAAAGAGGAGGAGAAGGGACAGGGAGGACCTTGAGGAGGATGAGGAGAAGTGACTATCTGCTTCCTTTTCCCCAACTACCTTCTAAAGAGGCATCATAGAGAAGTGGGAAGGAACAAATTTTGGGGCTGAGGACAGGAGAATCCCAAAGACTTCGAGTTGACAAATAACTCCACCACCCTTTAGCCTTAGATTTTCATTCATCGGTAAAGTGAACTTAAAATCAGTACCTACCAGTGGTGGTGATTATCTGAAGTAGCACAGAAATGCAGATCAAAACTCAATAAAACTCTGATGATAATCATGACTACATAACAAGTAGTAATTTTACTCTTTTACTAGAAACTTCTCAACTTTGTGTTGCTTCATCCAGAGAGCAGTGCATTCACTTCACAGATGCAGGATAGCAGACTCAGAAAAGACCAACTATTTGCATGGGTAAAGTGGTTAATAACAGGCAGAACAAAATCCAACCTCCAGCCTATCTACCTTCAGAGTTGGTTGTCTCCAGACAGCAAGGTAGGAGGAGGACTTGAGTTTTTGTTATTGTTGTCTCCCTGAAGGCTAATGACTATGGTTTAAACAAAAAAAAAAAAAAAAAGGAGGAATAACTCTTCTGACAAACTGTCATAGAGCAAAATCCAGTGTCTGGATCTAGTAAAGACATTTCTGACTCTGAATCACTTCCTTGTGATCTCTTGAACAGTATCCTACTTTTTGCTGGGATATTTAGCTATGCATTCATTAATTCAACAACTATTAAGCATCTATTATTCACTGAACACTAGGCTAGGTTCCAGGGGATGCAATCTAACAGATGAGGTTGGTTATTCGCTTCACACATAAATTCCAAATTGATTGTGGGAAATAGAGAAGCTGCAAGAAGAAATGTTATTAAATCAAGTTAGAAAGCAGAGTAGCAAGCCTGGCGCGGTGGCGCACACCTGTAATCCCAGCACTTGGGAGGCTGAGGCAGGAGGATCATGAGTTCAAAGCCAGCCTCAGCAATGGTGAGGCACTTAGCAACTCAGTGATACCCTGTCTCTAATAAAATACAAAAAAGGGTTTGAGGTGTGGCTCAGTGGTTGAGTGCCCCTGAGTTCAATCCCTGGTACCAAAAAAAAAAAAAAAAAAGAAAGAAAGAAAGCAGAGTAGCAGTTCAGCTAGACAGATGGGTGAATCTAGCAAATTCATTGGACAAGGTAGGTAGTAGGTGAAAAAGTCAAGACCAATGGGGAATTCATGATAGAAATTTGAAACAAGTTTCTCAACCAGGATTAGCACATTCATGTTAACAATACAAAGAAAAGGTGATGATAAGAAATATCTCCTTCCTTTCATTGGATTAGACAAAGGAGAATGAAAGGAAGGGAAGGGAGGGGATGGGCATAGGAAAGACAGAGAATGAATTGGATATAACATTTCTATGTTTATATGTGAATACACAATTGGTGTAGCTCCATATCATGTACAACCAGAAGAATGGGAAGTTATACTCCATGTATGTATAATATGTCAAAATACATTCTATCGTCATATATAGCTAAAAGGAACAAATAAAAAAGGAATATCTCCTTCTTACAGTCATATGCAAAATTGGTTCACTAGTCAATAAATTATTATGGTGGTACTCTAAAATATGCCCAACAAAACAGATGTTTCCAGGATTTTCTACTAGGCAGACAAGAACTAATTATACTTAGAGAATCACAAGACTACTCCTAAAATTTTTTGTTCTATATTGGTGCTTCATGGATATACAGAAAGGTAAAATACACTGTGATGTATTCATATGCATACAGGGCAGGATTTTGTCAGTTTCATTCCACAGTTCCTCCCTTTGCCTCCTCCCTCTCACTCCATCCCCTTCCTCTATTCCACAGTTCACCCTTTATTTTCATAGGATATACCTCCCTCCTTACTTTTTATTTTTCTCTAGCTTCTGCATATGAAAGAAAACATTTGACCCTTGACTTTCTGCATCTGGCTTATTTCACTTACTGATGCATTCCATTTCCACCCATTTACTAGTAAATGCTACAATTTTATTCTTCTTTATGGCTGAGTAAAGCTCCATTGTGCATATATACCACATTTTCGTTACCAGTTCATCTGTTGACAGGTACCTGAACTGATTCCCTAACTTAGCTGTTATGAATTGCACTGCTATGAACATTGATGTCCCATTATCACTGTTATAGGCTGATTTTAGTGCTTTTGGAGACATAGCAAGGACTGGAATATCTGGGTCATATGGTAGTTTTAATCCTAGTCTTCTGAGGAATCTCCATACTGTTTCCCAAAGTGGTCATACTAACTTGCAGTACCACCAACAATGTATAAATGTACCTTTTCCCCAACACCTTCACCTACATTTATTGTTATTTGTATTCTTGATGATTGCCATTATGACAATGAATGGCAATGAAATAGTGTAGTTTTGGTTTGCATTTCCCTGATTGCTAGGGATGTTGAATATTTTTTCATATACTTCTTGGCCATTTGTATTTCTTCTTTTGAGAAATGTCTGGTTAGTTCTTTTGCCCGTTTGGTGATTGGGTTATTTGTTTTTGGTGTTAAGTTTTTTGAGTTCTTTATATAGTGTGGATGTTAATCTCCTACTTCTAAAATCTTAACTATTTATGCATCATTTGTATTTTTGGAGAAGGGCCCTCTACTTCTCTCAGCATATAAAGCCTTATAGATGGATGCATTTAGACAATCATCAATATGGCATTTATTTTGAGTTAGGTTAATGTTTTAGTCAGCTTTTTCGCTCCTATGGCCATAAAACCTAACAAAAGCAATTTTAGAGGAGGAAAAGATTATTTGGAGGCTCATGGTTTCAATGGTTTCAGTTCATAATATTAGCTACACACCATAGATGGCTGGCTTCATTCTTTGGGGCTCAAGGTGAAGCTAAATATCAGGGTGGAAGAGTGTGGCAGAGGGAAGTGTCTCACACGATGATTAGTAAGCAAAGAGAGATTCCACTGGCTAGATAAAAAATATACCCCCAAAAACACACCCCCAGTGGCCCACCTCCTCCAGCCACATCCTACCTGCCTACCTCTCAGTTAATCCCATCAGAGGATCAATTAATTGATTGGGTTAAGGCTTTTGTAACCAAATAATTTTACCTCTGAAGGTTCTTGCATTGTTTCACATGTGAACTTTTGGGGGACACCTCACAAACTAACTATAAAAATCAATTTTTATAGTCAACTATAAAATCAACTATAAAATCAACTATAAAAATACAATTTTTACCTGTATTTGGATTCAGCACTTATTCCCTGTAGATACATGACTAGTTTTACAAAAGTTGTTAGTGTTAATAACAAACTATGAGGTTGTACACAAAACACGAGGCTCCCTACTCTCACTCTCTTCTTTATTCTCTCACTTCCCAGAAGCTGTGGTTGTCCAAACTTTGAACTCTGATTCTTCAAGTCAGAAAATCTGAGAGTTTTCCACTGAATTTTTACTGTGCAGCATTTCCACATGCCATAGACTAGAGCCTGTCAGCAGTTTTGATGCCATAGAAGCATGAAACTCACATCATGCAGATTTTTTCACCCAGTACCAGATTCTAACAGCTCCCAGATTGCCTGCTTTGGACCTCTTTCCACCACTCTCATATAGGTTTTTTGTTTTGGGATTTGTTTGGGAAGAGGGGGGATGCTGTGGTGTGTGTGGGGGGGGGGGGCGTGCAGTGTGTTTTATCTGAATTATATAGTTATCTGCAAGAGAGTCAATCCATTTGGAGCTTGCTCAGCTACAAACAAAATTGGAACCCAAGACTTGAAGGTAATATAGTCAAACTTGCATTGCTAGTATTGTTTTCAAAAAATTACTTCTAAACTCTCAAAGTGAAAACACCTTCAATGTTGTTAGTTTTACTGAAAATGAAAATAAAAATAAAATAAAATAAAAAAATGGTCTGTATTACAGTTTCCATATAAAACTTGCAGATCATCAAACACTGGACATCATTTTGCAATTTCAGACTGATTTATTTAAAAACCCATCATTACTAACTGTGTGGTAATCTCTATGTAATTTAGGCATTCAAAAAAAGTCTTAAGTCACATCTATTACAAATATCTTGTCAAGATAAACCAGAACACAGGGAGTTCCAACCTTCTCATTTGCCTAATCAGCTTAGTAACAAAGGAAAAGAAATGGGCCATTCAGACATAGCTATCAAATAAAGGTCTTGAGACAATGCAACTTGCTTCTGCATGTGTACATCATAGACTAGATAATCTAAGACTGATATGTTTGAAATTGAAATTGAGAACTAGAAGACTGATGTGGAAAAGAGGATGAAAGTAGAAGAATCAATTAAAAATGTTTGTCATGCTATGTTTTTCTTGCTAGCTTAGGAGCATTTCATCCAGTCTCAATTTAGCCTTCACTTAGTTTTGTATTAAGATAGTATTATAACATCTAGAAACTCACCATCTGTTTGATGGGAAATATGTCCTCAGAAGCAAAATGGTGTCGCTCCCTGTGGAACAAACCTGCTTTTAAATTACTCTGCATCATTCTTCATCATTCATACAGCCCTAGTATAATAGCATATGTTATTTACTACATTCAATTATACGCAATTGTTGTATGTTTCACTACAAATAGATCTATGGCCATAATAAAGATAGATCCACCAGTATTATTTGCAAGTAGGGGATAGGTTGGAATACCCATTTCTGTCTCTGGAATAATTGGAAATGTCATTTGAGAGACAAACTTTAAAATTTAAATTTAATGAATTCAATAAAAATATCCAAAGTCACCCTTAAAAAGATAAAATGAATTCCAGACCGGTAAGCTTAGATAATGAATGAATGAATGATATACATTGACATGCCTATGGAAAGAATGTATGGACATGAAGGTGTCACTCAGTTCCTGAAGCCAAAGAAAAGGAGTCACAAAAGCAAACGTTAGCAATGCCCAATAGAACAAGGTGAGTTGCCAAGCACAGAAAGATTTAAACTTGCATTTCAGGAAAGATTGCAATTCAGAAAGATCACTTGGGCAGCCCAGTACCGGAACCAATCAGAACACCCTGATGTCACACATAGCGCTTCTGTAACGATGCAGTATCCAAAAATCTCCCTCATTTGTTCAACAGTCTTCTACCAGGTGCCAGCAAAATCCCAGATACTGCGAAAGGCAGTGATAATACGATGGTGAGCTGAACAGATGGAACCCACATCCACCAAGCTTTCACAGAAACAGAAATGATAAGCAGAAATGTAATACTCACACCTACCATGTAAGCACAGATAATGATAGTTTCTATGAAGAAGTGGTTAGATTATAAAAATTATAAAACATTATAATATATAACATTATGTATAACATAGTGTACTACTTTATAAATATGTATTGCATAAATGTTATGTAAAATTACAAAATTATTAAGAAAGGGACTCAGGATGGTTGGAAATATATTTTAAGCTCACACGTAACAATGGGAGTGATTATGGCTCCCGAGGCCCCCATAGTAAAATGTACAATCTCAAAATCAATCTGCATAGAATGGAATTTCAGATGTTTTTTAGATAGGTTTCTTGCTTTCAAAAATAAGTTTTGCCATTGGACCTGTTATTGCATGGTTGTCTATTCCCTGGTTCTTTCCCCTCACCGTTCACCACTTATTTCTTTTTCTTTTTTTTTTTTTTTTTTTTTCTTTTTGTACTGTAAGCAAACTCTGGAACTCAGACACAGTCTCCTCCAGTTGTCCTATCAGTCCATGACCTAGCCTTGATACTGTAATACAGAAAGCACATATTTAAGGGGCCACATCATAAGCTGCCTCTCTATAGTGGTTTGCATTGCTGACATCAACATTATAAAGCCTTGTGGGGGAGGGAAGCATATGCAAAATGAATAAAAACAATATCTTCCAAAAGAAGTAAAATAAAATTGGTTTTCATCCTATGTGTGGAATTTTGATACCGAAATAATTCTTTGTAAAACTCAAAGGGAACGCAGCCCATTGAGTTTCTAAAGAAAAATTTTAAAAAGACAATCCGTCTAGATTCACTAAAGTCTGATTATGACAAGCTTCATTTCAAACATGCTTTAAAAACATGATGTAACTCTGACAAGTCAGACTTTGTAACTTGGCACAGGCAAAGTTTTTGAAATGTATTTATGTATGTGTTGGGTGTAAACTGTTATTGTACTGGAAAACTTCTTGAAAGGGATTTTTATAAGTCCCATCTTGTCTCTCTCAAGTGGCTGTTAAAAATAGAGTTTGTTGGCAACTGTTTTCCCCTGTGTTAGAGAAGGATTAGCTTAATCCTGGTGAAATATCTTAACACTTCACTATTTCAGTTTTGTACAACTAAACTTTCATTATGCACAATACTAAAATAACCACACATATCCTAAGTGATTCAAAACTAATACATTTGTCAGGTCTGTTTTGAAAGACCTCGAAAGGCTAAAATCCCTCTTTTCATGCAAGGGAATTGCTTGCTATACTATCTATAACTAAATTGTCTTAATTTTGGATTAATGCCCATTTCTTTTGGTTTTTATTTCTCTATAAAATGTTAGGAACTTCCTCTCTATATTAATATATCATGATATAACTAAGCATACTTATCTCTAGTAAGGGCTGACTTTACAGAGCTCTTTCAGATCTTCCCTTTAAAATGCCCTATTTAGACTTAAAAAACTTAAGTGTACCATAGCCCTTCTTTTTTACAATTATAAAGACTCCAATTATGACATTTTTTGTCCATTATCCGCACATTATACGACAGTCCAAAGTTACATTAAATAGGCAAAATGTGACATAATATTTTGTCAACATTTTTATCTTTCTATTTTATTTCTCTTCCCTGGTGTTTATTCGATTCATTTTCCCTTTAGCTTTAAATATCCGCAGCCCTTGCAGGAAAAAAACAGGGCATCAAGAAATAATCTGTCTTTGTCACTAACAGAGAAATTTAAATTTAGGTTCATACATTCCCTCTCACCAAAGTATTTGATTTTTTCAATTTTGAAATGAAAGAATGCGTCCTTGTAAAATAATTCCAAAGAATTTTTTTTTCTTTCACAGAATGACATGCATTTGGTAGCTACATGATCTGAATCTTGGAGCCCCAAGGTATAGTGAAGGAGAGAGGTGAAGCTGTCACTGTCACGTTGGCTCTTAACTGACTCCAGAATCATCCTCTGGGCTCCCTGTGATTGGTCAGGACCACACCTCCGTTCCGTGACAAGGAAGGTCAGGAAACATGGGTAGCATGAGGCTGTTTACTTAGCAATTACAGTCTCAGCTCCTTTGGTTATCTGCTTCTCCTTTCTTCCTACACACACACACACTCACACACACACACATACACACACACAAACACTCAACAACTCCCCAAAAGAGATAATCCTAAATCCCAGGCATTTACAGCACCAAACTCAAGGTCTAGACCAGGCTTTTGTAGGAACTTCACTGAATGTAGACATGATTCTTCTTGAGCTGGAAATGTGTGAACTAAAGCAAACATATTTTTCCCACACTTTCACACTCAGAAACCTATAAAGAAAAGACAACAGGATAACCACAAAGGACACTCTCATAGCAAAAGGAGAAAGCAGAAGTCACAACATAGTCATCATTGTCTGTAGATCATGGCACTTCTAAAGTGGTGAATGTTGTAAGGCCTCCTAACCTGAGGGTTTGAAAAATGCTCCTCCAGTAGGTCCATTCCCGTTTCCCAGCCTCCACCCTATTGGAGAGTCTTTCCTGTCCATTCTGCAACTTATGAAGTGATCATCAGAGGATAGTAATCCTTGAGAACTGCTACCTCTTTCAACCTACTTCCAGATTGTGGAGTTTAGAGAAAGAAGAACTATTTTAAATTTCATCAAAGATTGTTTTTCTCTCCCAAGTTACCTAGGTTTCTCATCTTCTTTGATCTGGAAGTATTTGGCCTCTAACATAAGATATTTAGTAAACAATGATGTCCACCAAAGTTATACATAAATTTAATCCTCACAATAGTCCCAGAATTAAAGTACTGCCACATTGACCATATTTTGAGATGAAGAATGTGGGAAAAGTTATTATGAGGAATGCTATTCTTAGAACACCTTAAAATATACCAGGTAGATAATGCTGACTTCTCAAATATGTTATTTGACGCATTAATGTACCCATTTGGTCTGACAGGGGTACATATGGAAACAATGGAAAATAAAATTTGAAAATTGGTCTCTTTCCAATAAATTCAAGACTTGCCATGGTCATTACATGCGAGGTCATATATGCTATTTTTGTTTAACTCCACATATTTAATCTTTTTAAAAAGTTTTGTTTATAGGCCAATTATTGAATTACATTTTTGTCAGACCTGTGTCTAAAATTTGGAATTCACCAGTAAAGACTGGATACCACGTATCTGTTAAAAAAAAAAAAAAAAAAAAAAAAAAAAAAAAAACTTAAAACCTTGCATTTTGTAACTAGACCTTTCATAAATATCTTTTTTTCAGATTATAAGAAGCATAACACTATTTTTTACTATTTCCTGTTTGTCCCTATGGCTTGGTCTGTGCAGATACAGTTAAACGTGGCCAATGTCTACACATTCTCATTTCTCCCCCATGAGTTTCTCCCAGCTCCTGCTGTGGGACTGACATTTCCAGGTCACACTCAGAAGGTATAGCCAAGGCTTTTAGTCATGTCTAATTCTACATGTCACGTGTGCTCACTTTCCTCAGAGTATAATTTTGTTTTACAAATGAATTGCATTAAAGACACCTTAGAAATGCTGATTTAAATTCTGTCCTGCCAACACCCTTTGGAGGATTTGGTTACATCTCTGAATTCTCTAAATGAAACTCTCACTCGCTCGCTTCCAGTGAGTTTTATAATAACACAACCCTCAGACAAATTTTCACCTTTTCCCCTCTCCTTCCCTTGCTTCTCCTCTTCATTCTCCTTGTTTTATAAAATTAGGTTGACAGGAAAGATCTCAAAACATTTCTCAGTGTGGTTTTCTCTGCCTGGGAAGCCATTGCCACGTAAATGGCATCAGGGCCTGGATTTAGAGGAAGCTAGGAGGAACCCACCTGGGCACAGAGATTAAGAGGGTGCAAAAAATATTCAGCAATCAGTGACATAAATATTTAAGTCTGATGCACTAGAGTAAAGACATGTTGCTATTTGTTTCAGAGTCCTGCGTTATTGTACACAGTACGGATAGTCATCTCAGCAGTTCCCCTGGAGAACCGATTGAAATGGAGACCATTGCAATCTTAGTGTGGGTTCATTTTTTTTCCAATATTTTTTAGTTGTAGATGGGCGCAATATCTTTATTTATTTATCTTTATATGGTGCTGAAGATCGAACCCAGGGCCTCACACATGCTAGGTGAGTACTCTACCACTGAGCCACAACCCCAGCCCATAGTGTGGGTTTATTAAGGTTAAAATTAAGAGATTGGCAACACAGAGATTTCTGCATACTCAGTTTGCTGTTGCTGTTGTTTCTGCTGCTTTGTTGTTGCTGTTGTTTTGTTTTTTGTAGAACTTGCATAACTGTTTCTATTCCATTCAAATTTGAGAGGATATTTTGGTAATATTTTGGGGTGCACATTTTCTTTTTGCCTCAGGCTCCCATACACATAGCCAGGTACTGTAGAGCCTCCTCATCTTTCTTTATTAGAGACACTGATCACCCACTTTGACCTTTCTCTGCCTTTAGTTTCTCACTCTTCGAGATTGTCCAGACCTTCCTCTCAGTCAATCCACGAGCAATTTTCAGAGCAAAGGTTCAGGTGATTCTGGGGTTTTGATGAATAAATGCTCAACAGAAATGCTCCAGAGAATCTAGGACTAGGGATTCCCAGCTGAAGGCAAGCACAAAGTAGTGATTTTAATGAAAATCAGGATGACTGAGTTTCCATTTCTATTTCTGCACATTTATACAAGGTCCACTGCTGTGGACCACCCTGGAGTGCTACCTACTCTTTCTCTGAGAAAGTTCTTTCTTGGTCCCAAACTTCTCACTGACTTACAAATGATTTTTAAGAGTAGACTTCTACAAACTGAAGTCTGGCTATTCTTTTTAGGAAAACTGTCTAGTGAATGCCAGCATAATAAAAAATGTAAAAAATAAAAATTTCAATCAAACAGGTGTTCATTGTATCACACAAAATAACCAAAAAGAGTTTGGTTTTTGTATGTTGACCGGTTGTTTGAATGTCATTACAACCAATTATTCCTTTTAAACAGACTGTATAAGCTATATTCTGTTTCATGATACTGTGGACATATTGGTTTTGAACTTTTTTCTTTGGTATATTTGTATTTTCTATCTGTAAAATTCTCTGACCTCATTCTCTTTGAAGCATTCTACTTTGCTGCATTTCTGACGAAAGGTGCTTCCATACCCAGGAACATCAATAATTTTTCCCCTTCAGGTAAAAGAGCTTGTGATAAAATGATGTGTCTACTACTCTACAAAACCTCCCATAAAAAGAAATGTTCATAATAAACACACACCTCATTTCACACATTTAGTTGGAGAAAGGTTGATTATTTTGTATAGCAAGTGTCATCAAAGACTGGTTCAATAGTTGCTTAACCAGAACAAGTCCTTATTCCCGGGTCAATGTTAACTGTTAATGTTTTCCTCCATGAAGAGGTTATAAGTGGCCAAAGAATCATAGTAACTGACCTGGGTCTATGCAGCAAGTCTGAATAGGCATGGAGTAAATCACATAGCATTTGCTGAAACAAGCTGCTCACTGTTCCTTTTCCAACCCATAATGACTGTAATTCAATTAGGCTTATTGCCTGTTATTCAATATGATACTACTGTAAAATTGGTTCTTTTACAATACAAAATTCTGGGTTAAAGAGCCTGCTTTCCTTCTTCAAGTACATGGGCCTCTGCTATAAGAACAGGATTTTGTTATATTTTAAAACTTTTTCCACTATTTACTTTATCACTGGGGTCAGATAAAGGAGCAAGAGTCCAAATTAGTCTCTTGCTCTGGGATGGGGGAAGTGATGGGAGAGAGATCCCACTGGAAACCAATTGTGGATTTATTTATATCTCCATACAGCAGAAATTACAGAAACATTAAGCAGTGTTGGAATAACATGGGTGAGGGGAAGTGACCATATTTGTATTTATTATTATTATTATTATAACTCTTAAAATACACTCCAAATAATATTGGTATATTTTGGTGTAGGATCTTAAAAATAGTCTATGAATCATAAATATTTTCAATCTCAGTTTTGGGCCATTAAAATAAAAACCTTCCCAGGCTGAGCCTATCAAAAGGAATTTATGTATAGTTCCCCTATCTCCCATGAAAAATATCTACATATGTAGTTTATTTTAGATGCTAAAAAACAATTTTACAGGTTTAAGGAATTTCATGCAACTTAATAATCAGATCTGAGCAGATATGACTCACAGGATGGCCAGAGTTATCTCTATGACTATCAACAGTTACTAAAACTCACTCTGCCTTTCATGTCAAAGAGGAATTTTGTGGGTATTAAAGGGGTTAGTATAAATTAGTATATGTAAAGTACCTAGAAGTGTCCCGGGCATGTTGAACAACCCCAAATGAGTTTGTTACTTCGTTGTCCTCTGTATTATTATTTAGAATAACACTGAAAGTTTGACTGTTCTGTAAAGTTTGCTTCAATTTACAATTCTGTAGAACTCACAGAAATGTTGGATCCTTTTTGATTAATTTAGTGGCCACATTATATCATTTACAAAACATATGATTATGCAGTTAGAACTCTGATGAATGAGCTTCCTCCTTGTGACTATATCATAGATAACAACAGACTGCAGCGTCTGCTGGTAACTGAAGCTCTGGGAATGTCACTCGTGATTCCTAAACCTGAGTTATACCCCACTGTATATACACACACAGACATATGTATGGACACCTACCTAATTTTTGACGTTGGTGGGTTTTTTGTGGTGCTGGGACTGAACCCAGGGCCTTGCACATGCTAGGCAAGCACTCTGTCACTGAGCTACATCCCTAGCCACACCTTTAACTAATTTACATAATCCATAATGGGGAAGGCAGGATAAGGATTTGTACCTCTTACAGTACATAGTTCCCACTAGAAGCTTAATAGGAAATGTTTTCTTACGTTTTTCTGTGACAACATTGGGGTACATTCTACTAATCCATATCACTACAGGATCTAAGTATTCAGACCTCAGGCACGAATTTCTACAAAGTATTCAGAGTAGTAAAGAACAAATATTACAAACAATGATTTTTCCTTCCCAAATTTCTGAGAAAAATGTCCAAATGCCCTTATGTCACTATTATTCCTGAACTATGGAAGCCTAAACCCACATGTTGTTCAAATGTCCTGATATCCATATTATTTGGGTTTCTCTGACATTGTATCCGGTTGACCCAGCTCAAGGTCACTTATTCTGAAATTACCATGAAGTCATATGGAATGGAATTCTACACTGAACAAAAGAGCCCCATTGTAACTTTCCCTTGACATTTGCACTCTGTATACAAGCATCTTCAAGTTTTATTATCATGGCAAAAATCAGTCAACCTCACATGGTTGAGTTTCTTGGCACTTTTAGGCATCATGTTAAAAGTGATAAATTCAATTAGTTTGTTGAATGTATAGGATGTCAATCATTCTGGTTTGTTTCTTTTTCTTTACCACAGTAAATAAACCAACCCGTTTTCTTCTCCACCCTTCCACTCTGCTCCCCCAATTTCTGTTTAAACAACCTGGCACAGGCATCAGCTTTGGAAAAACTTGGATTCAGATTTTTTTCATCTACTACCCACTCACTGTTCCCTGAAACAAAATTTCCAGTGCCTGCTTCACAAATTGGTTTGGGGTATTAGATGAGATGGAGAATATCCAACACACAGCACAGTACTTAGGACCAAATGATGAAACAAGGGATTGCTAGAAGGTCACAAACATGAAGAAAGAAGTTTGTTTGGGTTGTAAGTGGTTTGGGGGATGGTGGTGGTGGTGAAGCAAATTGTCAGAGATGCAAAAGCAGTTCTGAGTCTTAGATAACAATAATTACAGAAAATAACGTAGAGACATTCTGAGAATAGCCTATAAAAAGATAGTGTATCACAAATTAAACAGTAATGAAAATGTGAAGATCAAAAAGTTTATTGTGGACAAATGACTTTAAGTTGTTAAGTGAGTACTGGGTTAAGTTGTAAGTGAGTACTGGGTACTTAACAGCCTTGTAGGGATAATGGAACTAGACTCACTAGTGGCTGCACTTAGTTAATGGAACCGAGTTCTCCAAAGCATTTTCAGTGTTTCCTACTTCTGGTAAAAGAATAAACTCTTATTCCCAGACATAAAAGTACTGCCATCATCTGAGACCAACATATGTATTTGAAGTATAATATTTTATTTAAAAAATTCACGTGTATTTTATATGCCAGCCGATGACATATTCAATGTTTTCAGCCAATCTGATGTTTTGAAAATGTTCCTAGCCAACTCTTAGAGAAATTTGAAAGTTCTGGGGATTCCAGGAGATCTATCCCCAAGTTTTCCAAACCTCTGGTATGCAGCCCTCTACCTCCCTGGGGCACACAATCACAGCCTTAGAGCAAAATATGAAGATAGACCCCAAGTTCTATCTGCTGCAAGGCAGATAATAGAAGTGTTAATTATAGGTCATGTTTATTATAGGTCATCTGCAAATGCCCTCAAGGCATATTCTTCACTGTGGGTGGGGTTAGAGTTCTAAATCTGTCCTGGACCATTTGGATCAACTCTTCAGATTAACCAAGGGTTGTACTCGAGTTACAAAAAGGGATGATGTGCCCCTAATATAGGATGACTCTTAACAATTGCAGACGATGAGCAACTGTGGTTCAGTACCTTTTTGGACAGAACTTCTGTACCCCCTTGGACTACCTGAAAGGTGGATCCAACTGCCTGTTTAACAATGGATAACATTGTGTCCCTGCTGATTATGCGGGAATCCACGCACTTACTAGAAAATTAGGTTGTTCTTTAGTTAAACTAATGAGAAAAATGCTCCCTTTTTGACAGCTGACAGACTTATATATCCAAAAATACCAGTCAAAACATACGCCTGATTATTTTATAAATTATGCTGTGCTGTCACAGGTGTTCTCTGAGAGTCAAGCATTTCCAACCATTTTCCACTCCTCCTCTGCCTGGGGCGGAGAGAAACGTACGATCGCCACCAGTCTTGTCTTGCTTATCCATCCTTACTCCTGTGGGGAGGCATATTTATCTTCCCTTCAGTGGGTGGTCCCTCTCAGTCTGTCTGGGATCAGTGTATTGGGATACCTACTTGGACTCCCACAATAAACGAAGATATTTCTTAAAATGCTTTCTTCCAGAAAGTTGGGAGTGGTTAATCTTCAACATAATTTTTGCCTGCTCTCTTTCTATCAAAATAATGAGAAGATAATGTGGTTTTTGTTTTTTTTTTTTTTCCGAACAACCGGCATGACTTTTGATTTTCCAAAATAAAACATTATAAGTAGTTTTGTGCCGTAGCAATATACACTGCCCTAGATGTAGAATTCATCTCTGAAAATGCTTAGTAACAGAGAATACCTCTTAAAATTGCCTGAAAGTTCTTTTCTAAGCCACTCCCTCCCATGCACAGGCACAGGGGCACAATATCACCACCATATAATTCTCTAATTCTATTCTGACGTTTCAAAATCCCTTATCAGGACACATGTATTGTATTCACAAAAGGAAGACCTAAAATATAATACTCTTGGGAGAGACCCTAATTTGGCTAAGACCACACTGAAGACTGAATGACTTAATAAGTTCACCCTCTGACCATGTATAATAGTTGTCATGCTTTTTGGCAACAATGGATAGAAAACCTGACTCCCGTGGATAAAACAATAAGGAAAATGTTGCACCTCGCACAAGAATACATCCCAAGATATGGAGGTTCTAGAGTCCATTAAGCCAGTTGCTGAAAATGTCAGAAGAGAAGAAAAGTCTTTATATCTACTTGTCTTTTTGTCTCCACCCTGGGGCTCGTCCCTTTGTGGTCAAACAAATTACCACAGCAATTCACAGGATTAAAGAGTTTCAAATTTTAAAAGGAGGAAAGAGGGCATGTCCCTGCCATGGTTCTTCTCTTAGGAAGGAGCAAACTTTCAGAAAAGTCCTCCCCTGTTCCCCTTAGATTTTATTGGCTAGAATTGCACCATATACCCAAGTAGGGCTTTTGGTAGCACAGAAGAGGAGTAGAATTTGGAAAGACTATGCATGGAAACGATCCCAGGGGATATTGATGAACACAGGCAATACCTCTTGATAGAAATAACCAGACTGAAGCTTGGAAAATTATACCCAGAGCTCTAACAAGACTCTTTAGAATAACTGTGTATTCACATGGGTATCTAGGAAGGTGTTCTTATTCCCTTGGAGCAGAGAATTTTCTCCTCCTGCTGCCTCAGAGTCTCACTGGGGCCCTAGGTCTCTTAAATTCCAAGCCACTGAGGTGTTGTGGGAAGCACACTGGGGCTGTTGAAAATCTTTTTCTATTTCTGTGCTTTTCTCAGGGAGGTGGAGGATAAATATTCTCCTGAACTGACCCTATGTTGAGGGCTCCCGAGAGCTCTTTGGAACTCTCTCTAAAACACACTGAGCGTATTTCTGTTTCCTTGTTGATATTTCTTGTTGATCCGGTTCCTATTTAAATGGGGCACAAAGATCCTTTCTGCTCTCAGACCCTCAAACCTGCCATGGGACTCTGTCATCCACCCTTTTACCTATCATGAACTTGGCCAAGTGGAAAGAAATGGACAGAAAGAACATCTTGGCTTGAAAGCTGGGCATCTATGTTCTCTTTTTCCCACAATTTTCTCCTTCTTCCCTTTCTGGGAAATATTTAACCAGTCTGAAAGAAGACAAACTACTCTTTGTATTTTATTTTTCCACTTTATGGCTAGATCTTTGTTTTGACATTCAAAATATAATGATCTGAATTTTTTAATTCTCCATTTTTTTTTGGTAGCAAATTTCTTTATAGGCAATACGGCATAGAAGAAAATAGAAACCCAAATCAGATTCTTAAAACGGTGTTAAAAGTGTATCATACAATAAAGTTGAAAACTGATTACCTTCCTCCTGGTCCTCAACCAAGTGTGATTTTAATGAGGCTACTATGCCTGTGCTTCCTTATCCAGTAGAATTGAACATGGAATTATCGACTCACTGTAGGAAAAGAATGGGAAGGAGGGAAAGGAGGAACTTGATCTAATCGATATCGAAATTATCAAAGATTTCCACCATAACTCATGCATTCTACAGTACTTTTTCGTTTCTCAGTTTTCAGAAAGAGTCTAGAGGCCAAAGGTAGAACCCAGGATTCACTCTGCATTGTCTGCCCTTGACTAGAGGTGATTTGTGATGAAAGGATGATGTTCCTAGCTCTCCCAGTGAGTTGTGATGGAAGTTCTGATACTGCACTTCAGACCTGCGCAAGATAGTAGGAGTCATGATTTACCAAAGCCAGGGAGTTTTCTTAACAGCTTGGCAAAGTTTTAGTTTGAGCTGTTTCTCTATTTGATTGATTAATCATGCCAATGATCTCCATAGACCAGGAATATTCCATTTGTCATACACAGATAGGGTTCTATAAAAAGTCTTCCTAATCCTTATCTCAGTTGATTAAAAAATTATGAAAGCCAGGCGGGGTGGCACACGCCTGTAATCCTAGCACTTGGGAGGCTGAGGCAGGAGGATCAAAGCCAGCCTCAGCAATGGCGAGGCACTTAGCAACTCAGTGAGACCCTGTCTCTAATAAAATACAAAAAAAAAAGGGCTGGGGATGTGGCCCAGTGGTCAAATGCCTCTGAGTTCAAGTCCCTGGTATCAAAAAAAAAAAAAAAAAAAATTAAAGTGGGAACATGAAAATAATTATATACCTATATAAATAAGATAATATGTATTAAGATGCACAATCAATATTTCAGTGTAAACCATTAACATCATTATTGCCAATGATGTCAGTTCTCATTTCTAGTAATCTCAAGAATGAGGCCATTCTATTCAAATGAAAACTTGGATTATTAATATTGCCTTAGACAAGATTCTGGACTATCATTGTTTAAAACAACTAGAGTACCGCGAAATAGCTTTGATACTATTTTTATACAAGTGATTCATGGCACTGATATTTTCTTTAAGCAGATCACATAAGCCAATCCATGGATTACTGTGAATACTTCATTTCATGCTGTCATTGAATTTTATTTTCAGACATATTCCTTTCAATTATTAATTACCATAGGTAAATAGTCTTAAGTACATATATAAATGCTGCTAATGCTTCAAAATTGAGTAAAAACAGAGGATATTATACATTGTATTTTTAAAAGTTATGTAAAATTGGAAGTTAATAATTGCTATCATCTGGAATTCTTTAAAAGAATTTTTTTTCTCAGATCACTTAAAGAACTTTTTTGTATGTGGGGCAAATCCAGACCTGAGTGAAGTATTACAAGTACAAAGTCTTACGCCTCTCTGTAAAAGCTGACACTTCGTCAAGGCTTGCTATTGTTGGGGCAACTAGAGGTGTAGCAAAGTGAAGTGGAAACATGAGACTATTAATGAAACAATTCCAGTTTCTGCAGAAATCCTTTTCCATGGAATACATTACTAAAAGCCAAAAAAAATGTATACCCCTGACTAAATGATATGGACTATCACAATAATTTTTAAAAACTATTTTTAAGATAAGCAAACACAAAGTAGAGTTGATAGCACATCAATTTTTTTAATTTTCTTTTCTTATTAGTACAATATAACTATACATAATAGTGGGATTTGTCACATATTTCTACAGGCACATAACAGTTTGGTCAATTTCATTCCCCAGGACCTCTCCTCCTCACTTCCCATTGTCCCCTTCCTCCACTCCAGTGGTCTCCCTGCAAGTTTCCGTCCATGTTTATTCAGTGACAAGTGTTTTGAAACCAAAAGGACCCAATCACCTTCACAAAATTAACCTAAAATGTCCAACTTTTCCATTAAGATAAAAGATATGAGAAAATGTTTCAAAGCATGAAAAGGGGGAGAAATACTTTAAAGATAGGAAAAATATGTATTTTTACTTATTTTCTTTACTGTTAGGTATAAAGCACCCTACCCCTCCCCACCCTGCCCTGTGAAAATCACTATAGAGAAGCTGAATGATTATCTTATTGCATCTTTAAAGCCTAAAGATGGCAATGTGGTTTAAGATATATTGATTAAAAAAAAAAAAAAGAACTACTTCACAAGTGTTTAATAATGATTTTTTTTGTACCAATGACTTAAAAATGATATATTGCTTCAGGAGAGAATGTGGAAAACACCAGTTGTCTTCTTTTAGCTGTGTATAAGGTATTGCAAGAGAGAAATATAGCAAAACAAAGAACTGCTTAGTTTTTTTTAACAGAATTTAATGAAAATATAGAGCACCCAGGAATTTCAGCAAAAGATCTTCAAAATTAAAAAAAAAAAAAAAAACTTCAAAGAAAATTAAAAAGTAGAAAGCTGCCAATAAAATTTGGCCTCAGGGTCAATATTAAATCAAGGGTTAAGCTGGAAGTTCTTGTCCTAAAAGGATAAAGACCTTCCAGAAAAACACGAGGCAGTGACTCAGTTCTCTGAACCAATGGAGACAAGAGGCTATCTTGAAGAGGTTTCAAACAGAACTTTTCTCTAGTATATAATTTGATACATAGGAAACCCACAACATTTAAGAGGAGCTCTTAGTGAGTAAACTAGGTGACTCCAAAGTTCAATAAAGAAAGAATATAAGAAAATTAAAGTATTTACATGTGAACATTTTGATTTACATAATTAACATAAAGTGTAAAAACCACAAGATCAAAAGTAGAACATATTACATATATATTTTCCTTATATTTAACGTTCTTACAAATATTTTCTGGCTTTTATACATAGTTAAATATTTAAACATTAAGTAAAATAAATATGAACAGTCTATGTATCTTTAATCACTCTATGTGCATATTTATATATACATGTGTGTATCTATCTGTGTGTGTGTGTGTGTGCGCGCGCGCGCGCATATGAATAATCTACATCTGAGTTGGCCTTTCTCTTGTCATCATAAAACTGCCTGCTCTTTGAAAATAGTAAAGGAATTAAATTAGAGTGAAGATATAATTTATCCAAAGCAACTGTTTTAGTGATCTCAAACTAATGAGTTAATTCTATTGCCCTGTTTTTCTTTCTGCTATACCTGCTCTTTAAGTGACTAATCATCCTTCAAGAGAGTATATAGTTATACCAAGTAAACATAGAGCAAAAAGTTGATGTAAAGGTCAGCCACATGAGCATTACACTTGAGCCATTTGTGGTTTATGCTCAACAGTGTCCAAACATAGCTGGAATGTTATGCTTAAAACATGATACCATACCTGTCATCTCTTTGACATAGACACACTGGTTTTAAATAATAGCTTGAGCTTTGCTAAAAAACAAATAAAACTAGAAATATCAATGACTGTCTCTAATTTTTAAAAATGACATTTCTATGTATTTGACAATTTCCTTTACATTATCTGATTATTACAGCTACATAATAGCATTTAAATTTCCTAGGTGCAAATTCCTCTTTTGACTTTGCTCATATACTTCTAAGCTTACAAAGATATTAAATGATATTATAAGATGGTTCTATTCCATTCTTGTTATACATAAATACAGCTATCACATGGAAGTGTCATACCTGTGGTGACATTCTTAGGCATCCTTGTAAAATTCTCATCCCAGTTCTGTTTCTATGAATTACTGGCAGTTCATGAATGGGGTTGGGGGCCACACATGTATGCATATATATGCACACATGTGTAGAAAGGGGAAAGTGGTTGGGGGGAATGAAGAAAACATATTTTCTACTAGATGGTCATTATACTTTATGGATGTCTTCAAGCTATTGAATCAAATGAACCCCAACATTTGAAGTTCATCTTTATCACTCTTCCCCTTAGGGCGTATCAAGATGCCAACGTTTGTTACATTCCTTTCTGTGTGATGCCACTGTTGTTCCTTATTAGAATCTGTTGCCTGTCAGAAACTTTCAGTAACCTAATTGGAACACCACCTTCTTCTAAATCAATGAAAACTTCTCAGCTTAGATTTCAGTTCCATTTCCAGGCAAGCCTCTGCTAGCTGCCGGTTTCCTCCTCTTCTAGGAACACATGAGTGTTCCTGAAGCATGTGGCTGTCATTATGATTTCCCCCCAGGGCAGGATAATTTGCTCATTGTGGATTAGTTGCCTTCAGCAGGTAAGTCTCACCTGGGTCACATCCTTTAAGGGTACAGCCATGCAAGGGATGGCCTGAAAGCTTCCACTGGAATGCGCAACATTTTGCCCTGGCTTGTCTTGCTTTATACTGCACTTTTGTTCCAGGGCTAATTTTCTCTCAAAAGCTAACACCATTATGACTGAATCTATAAATTTTTTACATTTTATACCATCTTTTTTTGTTTGTTTTCCATGCTGCCCATCAGATAAGTTGCACCTAGGGAAAAGCGCACTTGAATTCTGGAAATTTATGACTGAGCTATTAATAAAACCTCTAAAGAACTTTGACTTAATCTGCCCAGCCTAATTCCTACATTTATTGAATAAACTGAATAATTAGTGTTCATGCATATTGGCATTGAAGGAGTAATAGAGTATGCATCGAAAATTTAAAAATTGGGTGTTCAGGCCAACAAAATATAAAATATTTGGGGTCCCATAATCTATCACTCAGTTTAATACTACATGCTCCATATAAAGATTAAGTTTTATTGCAAAGAATGTTCTGGCACATTTTGGCCTTGGGAAAAAAATTATCTCTTCACCATCAGTATCAATATGGAACTGATATTATCATAAATATTCCTGCTCATACTAAACTAATAACTTTCAGATTAAAATCCATGATATACTGAAGTTCATTTATACATTCTACTTATGGCTTCAGGACACTAATGAACTGCTTGAAATTATATGGACGTGTTTGCATATATGTCCATATTGCGGGGAATAGTGGTCAATTCTTTCAATGCTTTCAAGACATTCTCAAAAAAGTCACTGACTCATCCAAAAAATAATAACTGGTGCTCTAACTTTTGTTTTGAGAGGTGTTAAAATACAGATGCAATACAATAAAGTGATTCAAGATCAGACTGGGTTTTCTCTTTTATGATCTCTAGGTGTTGTCTATAGCTTTGCCTCCATATTAATTGCCCATATTCATTCATCATTTCATTATTCATTATCACAAGGAATCCATCATTCAAGTCAAACTAATGTGCTATTTATTTGAATTTATTATTATTATTATTATTATTATTATTATTATTATTATTATTATTGGTACTGGGGATTGAACTCGGGGGCACTCAATCACTGAGCCACATCCCCAGCCCTACTTTGAATTTTATTTAGAGACAGGCTCTTACTGAGTTGCTCAGTACCGCGCTTTTGCTGAGGTTGGTTTGAACTCATGATCCTCCTGCCTCAGCCTCTTGAGCCTCTGGGATTACAGGTGTGCACCACTGCACCTGGAGAGTGTACTGTTTTTAAAAGCAAATTCAAAGTGATTGTCACTATCTCCTAGGTAGAATTATTTGAAAGGGAATATGGAAATGGAGAATATTGAGTAACTGCTGACTTTTTGCTGCCTGAATTGGGAGTCATTTGTGAATGATTGGAGAATACAAATAAAGTGATTTCTGCCAGGAATGTATTCTATAATAAATTAAAACTAAGGAGTATGCAAAAAAAATCAAACAGGTCAATAAATAGAAGTTACCCAATGAATTTTCCAAAGTTAAATGAATTAATTTCTATAATTCATTAGTATTTTTCATAAAGCTCTATTTTATAGCATGTTTAAAATCCCAATACTATAATATGCCTTTCTTGTGCCAGGTTTTTCATGTTTATCAGGTAGCTATGAAAAAATCCCATCATAAATCATGTAAAATATTACATATAAATTCACTTACTTTAAAAACTTATTAAAATATTACATATAATTTAGTAAGTTTTAAAACTAGGAAGCAAGCTCATTTCAACTATAATTTTGTGATTGTTGGTTACTGAGATAATATTCATAATTCCTTAAAGAACTATAACCTGAAACACATTGTTTTCCCAAGAAATAGGATATCCAGCATCCAAGATCTCCTCCAGTGATCTCTGCCTCCTTGAATACAAACAGCTGTGTAGTGTTCCCTTGCCCCATGTTGTACCAGAGCTGGTCTGATACAAGCAGTTGTATGTAAAAAGATGATATACTTGTGCATTATGAATAAGTAAATAAATAATCTAAAATAAAATAAAAAAAGAACACAAAAGATAAGCTGCTATGTTATTTCCAAGTTTAAGTTACCAAAAACACTGCAGTTTCTGTCTGTCTTGTTGTGCATCTGCTCTCTCTCTCCTCTCTCTCTCTCTCTCTCTCTCTCTCTCTCTCTCTCTCTGTCTGATTTTTTAAAAATATTTATTTATTTGCTTTAGTTGTACACAATGCGTTTATTTGTACATGGTGATGAGGATCGAACCCGGGCCGCGCACGTGCTAGGCGAGCACTCTACCGCTGAGCCACAACCCCAGCCCATCAGTTTGATTTTTTGAAAAGACGGATACCATATTGAATATGGAGAAGACTGAGTGGCTTCCAGCCAATAGCCATGTGAGGGATTTGGGCAGCGGAGGCTCAAACCTAGTCAAGTCTCCAGATGCTGCAGCCCTAGACATCTTGACTACAATGTCATGAAATAATCTGAGCCAGAATCTCCAGCTACATTGTTTTGGATTTCTGATCCACAAAAGCTATATGAGGTAATAAATATTTGTTGATTGAAGTTGTGAAACTCTAGAAAAATTCATTAAACAGCAATAGATACCCACTACCAATTTAGATTGAAAGCAGAACAGTATGGCTGTGACGAATGGGATAATGGACAGAAGCCACAGCAGCTGAGGGAGTTTGTTAGGGTTGGGGTCGAATTTTTAACATATAGTGCTACATCAGCCGGATAACCATATGCTGAAGAAAACATACTTGAATCCATACCTTGATTCATATTTAAAAATTAACTTAAAATGGACCACATCTTAGTCTGCTTGCTCTTCTAAACCAAAATATCAGAGGTTGAATAATTTATAAAAGAAAGAACTTTATTTCACTCACAGTTCCAGAGTCTAGAAGTCCAAGATCAGGTGACCACAACTAGCGAGGGCCTAGGCATCTTGACAAGGTGGAGAAGCAGAAAGTAAAGCAAGTGTGTCACAGAAGAGAGTGAACACGAAGGGCAATCTCCCTTTACAACAACCCACTCCCACAGTAACTCAGCCAGCCAGTCCTGCAAGAATGACATCAATCCATTAAGGAGGACAGTGTCCCCGTGTCCTAATCACCTCTTACAGGTCCCAATACCTTTCAACACCATCAAATTTAAACATGGATTCAGAGGGAACAAACTATATTCAAATCATAGTAGGTAATAAACTTTGATATAAAAATAAAGACTGGAAAACTTCAAGAAGGAAACACAGGAGGAAATCTTCATGATTTCTTACATTAGCCAAGCTTTTCTTCGAACAAAGGCACCACATAAAAAAATGACAAATTAATAACTCAGAGTTGCTCAAAATTTGAAACCTTTACTTTTAAAATTCACCACTATGAGAATTAAAAAAAAATCATTTTCCAGATTGGGAGAAAATATTTCAAGACAAGTATCTGAAAAATACTTTTATTAATATATATAAAAATTCTCTATCAAAAGAAAACAAACAACTCTTCCCTCCAATGGAAAAAAAAAAAAAAAAGAAACAAAAGATTTGAATGGATGTTTCACCAAAGCATTTTTCCTTGGGGAAGGAGGGTAGAAATGACTCAGATGGAGAAGGCAAAAGTTGAGAAGGAGGAGCTAAGAGTCAAGGAGTAGGTCTTAAGCAGGAGTAGAAATGGAGAATAAGCCCTGATTATATAACTTGAAACTTGTCCAATTGTATTTCAGAACTGTGATGGGCCAATGAGTCCCAGTTACCACTGTTAAACTGATACTATAAGTGAATGAGATTTGGAAGGAACTTGGAAGTTACTGAGTATTGTGGTTGGTAGGATAATGGCTCTCCAAGGACATCCACATTCTAATCCCCAGAAGTTGTGATGCATTTTTGTTTTAGAGGGAATTTGCAGATGTGATTAAGAGTATAGACTTTGAGAAAGGAAGCATACCCTGGATTATCCAAGTGGATTCCATCTAACCACAGGAACATGTAATAACAAACAGTTTTCTCTGACTACAGTCAATCAGAGAGAATGTAATGATAGAAAATGAGGCAAGATAGATTTCAAGAGTGAGAAGAACTAAATTCACTATCAAAGGCTTTGAAGAGAGGGGACTGCAAACATGAGCCAGGAATTCTGGGAAGCCTGTAGAAGGTTCTGCTTTGTCACATGTTCTCTGATCATTTGCTCTAGGGAAGCTAGCCTTCAGGCCATAAGCAGCAGCTGGAGAGACGTGGACAGTGAGAAACTGAGCCCTCTGACCAACAGCCTGCTGAGGAACTTGGAAGTGAATCCTTCCCCAGTTAAGTAAGCCTCCAGCTAAGACAGCAGCCCTGCCTGACATCTTGACTAGAGCTGTGTGAGGAACTCTGACCCATAAACACACAGCCAAGCTGCTCACAGAGTTCTGGCCTTAGAAATTAAGTGAGATAATAAAAGCTTCTGGTTTTAAACCACTACATTAGGGATCACTTGTTAGGTAGCAACAAATAACTAACACACAGAGCTTCAAGCTTATTTTCACTTTTAACAATAATACACAATAAATTGTTTCATATCAAATCTTTACAATATAATTTATTTGTAATCTAGAATTTTGTTCAGGTAATAGAATAGAATTATTTCATGCTATGTATGCTAAAACTATGATTAAGGGAACATATATAACAGTGTAGATATCTCAGATTCTGTCGAATAGCTGCCAAGGTATAACCTGGGGAAAGGTATTTTTACCCTGCTGAGCTTTGGTCTTTCAATATATGACTAAGGCTGTCTACCTCAAGTGGCCACTGGTGAATTAAGTAGATTAATGAACATTAAGGACTTGGTAAGGTACTTGACAATGAACATTAAGGACTTGGTAAGGTACTTGACAAACAGTGAGCATTATTAGAATTGATACAGCAAAATTCTAATCCACATAGAGAATTAGAACAATTCACGGTAGTTTGTTTAATTTGCTCTGAAGCCTATGTTCTTACAAACTCACCTTTCAAGCTCTCGTGTCAGACCTTATTGTCATTCTGTATTTTCTGCCCATTCATTTCATTATAATTCCCCCTAGATTATAAACTTCAGTGGGGTAGATATTATGTTCCTCTTGTTTGATTATAGCTTCAACACCTGTAATAATATCTGACATATGATAATTAAAAATAATAAACACTAAATAAATGAGAGCTAGATGACGTATAATAATATCCTTGAAGAAATTTTACTTACTACTGTCTTTGGTAGTGTTAAACTGAGTTTCAAATATCTCAGCTTTTAAAATATTTCTACTACCATCAGATTCTGTAATTAATAGCAAATGCTACTAAAAGTATTATAAAACATTGTAATCTTTATGGAAGCAAAATATAACAACCCTATATTCTTTAGTGGAATTTTTTTTACCTCTCTGCACAACAAAGCAGAGTTTAAGAAAATTCTTATGGTACACTACTTATATTTGTTAACTATTTGGCCCTTAATAACAAATTTGGATAATTTTTCAAACAATAGATTTTATTATGACTATTACTGGTATTCTAGAACAATGCCTTCTTAGTTGACATTTTTTTCCTCACTAGTGGTTAAGAAACATGTGACTAATGATGTCACCTCTTTTATTATATGGAATGGAGAACATTCAAAGTCAAGGACATCATGTTCCATATTTACAATGAAAATTATGGTTTCTTCATCAAAAGGCAATTCCTTCATTTCAGAAATTTAAATGGTTCTTAAAATATAAGGCCAGATGGCTAAATTTAGGTGCTGAAGAAAGTCTAATTCAGGAATGCTTTCTGGCACCATTCCCAAAGCATATTCATTTGATTATGGATTGAATATATTTTTCATTCATTTTAAACTCTTTCCTCTCTGTATGTTGTTCTGAGATAGGCAAACTAATGTTTGTAGGCAAATTGGCCTCAAAAAAATATGCCACTCTGCTTAAATGATCTCTTTCTGTTGACATATTGGAAAGATGGCCTTATGCTTGCTGACGCGTGTACAGTCATCAAGGTCACACATGTCCATGATAAAATGTACATAGGTAGTGTTCTGCTTCCTAATGAATAGAGTCTGCTGAATTACAACAGGTGAGCTACAATCCTCAGAGACTGTAAAGGTTTGGAAATACAAATCCCAGAGAACTTCCAGCTAAGCATTGATTGATAGGTTTCCTGGTTTTTTGTTTTTATTTGTGCTGTGTTTATCCTGCTCTTTTTTATTCAGGTTATTTTTTCAGAAATAAATTATACACATATCTTCCATCTTTTTTTTTTTTTATGAATGTGGGCTTATTGTACCAACTCTGATGGTCAACTGTTCCCATTTAACCCCATCCACTATGCCGTTCCACACACTACAGAGTTGCTATTGTAGTAAACCAGAAAGCCAAAAGACATCAAGTGCACAAGTTTGAGGTTCAACTCGAGTACTTGTATGAGTTCTTCTGAACTAGTTTTCACATCTGCAAAGTTGTCATAATAACTGCTTCATGGCTTCTCAGGCCTCTTGTAAGAATTGCATGAGATACTGCTTGTGAAAGTGTTCTGCAAGTTGCAATGTGTTCTCAAGCTCCAAGGTATAATTATTCTAGGCTAATCTACTTATGTTTGCCTCTTTCCTACAACTGCATCATTGTGCATAAGATCCTCTCCCTAACCTAATTGTAATGGACGCATTTTTAAAGAACAACTCAGATTCAACTTTCTCTGGGCATCTTTTCTGAGCTCTCTGCTGGGTCTTTCAACTTTGAACTTCCAACTCTGAACTTCTGTAACCTACTAATTATTTTTCTCCATTTCAAATTCATTGCTGGGTTTTACATCATAGATATTATTATAGGTTAGCATTTGTCACCTCCCCAATCACATGGTAGGTTCCACATGGGAAACTGCATGTCCCAATGATCATGGCACCTGAATTCACAACTCACGTGTCTCTTGCATGCATCAAAACATGCTGTATTTCCATCTTATGTCATTTTTTTGTTTTGCTGTTCAGCCTGCTGTCCTTTCCCCTTTCATTGTGACTAATGTTCCTTTTTCACCTCTCCCTCTTCAAGCCTCCTGACATGAGATGCTGCATTGTAGGACACGGAAATATTCAAAAATGACTTTGGCGATTTAATTTTTAAAATGGAAACTTTATATCAAAATATTTAAGTAGATAGATGTACACTTTTAAGTTAAAACTTTAATTTTCACTTTGGGACTGTTTGTATCTATTTGATATGAATAACTCCAGCTAACGAACCAAAGAGAGTAAAATGTGCCATACAGCTGATCTAATGACTTTGCTAAAAAAGGGTTCCAAGCAAACTCAAATGACAAACCCCAATCCAAACCCGGATGGAGATGCTTCTCAAAACAGTGCTTGTAAACAGAAGCAGTTAATTTTTCCTCATGTACTTGGATATAATTTTCAGGCCAAAGATTTTAATCAACAGAGAAAGGGTATGTGGTTTGCTCAGCCTTATCTTTAGCATCATACAAAACTCCATGTAAAGAATGAGTGAAAGTGGAGGAGTAGCAGTTTACTTAAGTTTGACAATGTTTTCCTAGCATTCATCTTCATTTATTAACTTTTTTAAAAGTACCTGAGAACAAGCCTACATTGTAATAACATCACTTAAAAATTTTTTAAACTTGTTACTGAAATATTAATTATATTCTAAAAATCTATCTGGGTATTAAGGAAAAATGTTAATTTTTTGTTTTTGTTTTGGTAAACTTTTTATGAACAGATATGTTAATTGTGCCATTCAAGAACTGAATAGGTATACTGTACTTCACCTTTTTGGCAAAAAGATCTATTTTGCTAAACAAAATATTATGCAAGGCATTTTTATAATGAATTATCTATTTCCTCACAAAGTTATATGTCCTTAAAATACTTCATCAAACACAAGGTTGAATAAAATGGCTTTGCCCAAGTTTGCACCATCTAAGCAAAGTTCACAAAACACTTTACAAAGTTCATTTAATTAAGCACAATACCACACCTCCGGTTTAAATGTAATGATCATAATTCCTTGCAGACAATTTTTAATGAGTTTGCACTTTGCTATGCCCCTCATATATTTTTCTCTCCTTCCAGGCACAGGTGATGAAATTGTGATCAACATTATGAAATTGGATCACAATTATGTCTTTAATCAAAACAAACCAAGCCTTATGCCATAGGTGTGGAAATCCATTTTGCTATGCTATACAATTGCAGTCCGATTTTGTAATCAGCGCTTTTGGCCGAACGCATGGTGTAAACTATATGGAAAAATGAGAAGGCATGTTCTGTCTCATGCCGTTGCCAGGTATGCTTCATATTTAGATATAAACAATGAGAGAAATTCAAATTTCACAACAGTTGAGTCATTTCTGCCACTGTGAACACTTGTAGTTTATTTGTAGTTTCTCATGATTTTAATGGTAAAGATGGTCTCTGGTTTGAAATCTTTCTCACATTTAAATGATTATACTTCCAACATGTTACCCTGGGTTATTTTATTCATTTAATAAGCAAGAATTCAAGATCAGCTTTTCACAGAGAGTGACTTAACCCGAACTACTTATCAATTGTCCATTTTGCACAAAGCATCCGGTGAACTAGGAGAACCATAATACAAGCCTTGACCTTGAAGTTGCTGAGATCTCATTCATTCCACATCCAAAGTCAGGGTTTTCTGATTTTAATTACTGCCTATGAAGTGCGACTTATGAAGTGTCAGAGTTTGATGCCATAAATGCCCCCAAGAGACACATTGTTCTCCCAACTGGCTTGCAGAGGTGTCTAAGAAGCGGTCAGAAACAAGCTCTTTCCTTGACAATGACTTGAGGGAGCTAAGGTCCTTAAGATGACTTGAGAAGGACACCTAGCTGAGTGGAAGGATTGCCTAACATTCACTAGAATTGTCTTAGCTTCTATACGAAAGCCCTGGAATATATTGCAAGAACCTTCCACCTCTACACTACCAAAAGAACATAGAGGAAATGTTCCCAGGACCTTGACCGTTGCCACAGCACCAGACTGCTTCGTACTCTGATTTACTGCTTTCCAACTTTTTGAGAGAGAAGTTACATGATATTAAAAGAATCAATAACCATAAAATAGATAGCAACATTTTTACTCAGCATATCCAATTGAAGTTCTAAGGAACTAAACACATACTCTGAGCACAATTATAGAAACAATCAGTGGTGCTGATGTAAAAGACTGAAATTTATATATGGATTTTTTTTTCTACTGCTTTATTCCCTGGCTCTTTTCTAGTCTAGGAAATATATCTATTAATATACAATCTTTTTAAATTGCATTCTTAGTTTAATAATAATCACAAATTAATGGTGTGTAGTCACATGTCCATTTTCTTGGGGGAAAATAACCATATGCTTCAATAACTAAAACTTCTATTTCCACAAACTAATTAAAAGGCCTTGTGGCACAGTAATCAGAAAAACAGGTGTTTCATTTAGTTTCTCTCCCGTCAAGGTTGAATAGTTGCAATTGAAACTTCCCTGTGATTCCTTTAAAGTCAAAGAAAGTCACATAGCCCTACACTGCCTATCAGATGACAATATCCTCTGTCCCACCCCAGGATTTTGATGGAATATAAATCAAGGAAAACAAACTGTTTTGCAGTAGAATATATTAAATTATGAGTGGGATGTTTGACAATAGATCATGGAGATTTTCAGTTCCTCAAAAGAAATAGATTCTGCTCCTGTTCACTTTTCTCTTTGATGAATTGCATAATATATATATATATATATATATGAAGAGATGTGGCCCTCTATTGAATATATATTCCATTCTTGCACCAAATGTAATCATCTAATCAAAACCACATCTCTAAGACCTATTCTTGTGAGTACAGGGTGCATTACATACTATTTTATAATACACACAGTAACTTTGGAAGGCTTCAACCTTATTCCTGCTGTTAATTATTTAGACTCTGACATATTGCAATAAAACATTTCATCAAGCACTCCAGTCCAGGGAACGATAGGCATCAACACTGTATTGGTAATGCAAAATAAATGGATTGGGGTTGAAAATAATGAGTTTGGTGGATTACATCTGTCACTGTGAATTATTATTGTTGAACATAATAGGGCAGAGCACTACAAAAATAAAGCTTGTCTTCTCTAGTTAAAGGTGAGACAACTGCCTCTAATGAGATACAGAAATTCAAGTGTGAGTTATTAATTATGCACACAAAAGGTTTATCTGCTTGCCGAATCTTACATTTTTGTAAGTATATAACTATAGAACAAAAAGTTCCCGTTGCAAAGCTGGTGATAGTTCACAGTCTGTTGCCAGAAACCAGAGGAGGCATTCCCTTCAGTCACATTTGACCATGCAAGAAAAAAAATATATATATATATATATATATATATATGTATATGTATATATATATTGATCCCATTCTTCACCAACTTGTTTTGTGATGCATGCTTCCTATTTCTGAGTTCAAGTTCATCCTTTGTAGGAGTAGGACCTGGAACTAAACTACCTTTAAGTTCAATTCTAGCTTCAAAACATTCCTTGATTTTTTTCAATTAGATTAATCTCATAGCTTATTCTTTCTTTATATAGAATATTTGAAAGAAAATATATTTAAAGAATGATCTAAGTTGCCTCCCTTAGCAATGCCTTTATTAGTGAGTGAAATGGATATCCATTTATTTAGGGGAAGCTACAATTTCAGAAGTCATCCACTGAGTGCGACAGCATCTTTCACAAAGATGTGATCAAATGTCTTTGCTTAGCCAACTATTGTAAACACTTTAGCATGTACTTAACAGTTCCATAGTATAACTTGAATGTACATGTTATATTCCATGACAAGGTTTGCAACATTTTGTGAACATTTTTTAATTGTTGGACACTCAAATGTATTTCCAGGTTTTAAAATAGCTCTAAAACTTATATCCTTGAGCATGCCTTTTTATGCATGTCTCTGATTATTTTTTTAAAATGCAACTGTGAGATTAAAGTGTAATGGTTTGAAATTTTGAAAAAAAAAATTAATTGATACCTTTCCCCTAATAACTGGGACAGTTGAAAACTGCAACAATAACCAAAAAAGAAATATGGTCACTTTGAAAGACACTAAGTTGTAGTGTTTTATGAGGAGCCACTAGAGAAGATTTGAAGAGTTTATGTACAAACCACAAATAACCAGTTGTGGGAAACTATCAGAACGGCAGAAGAAGTCATTGTTAAAAAGTAAGATGGTGCTGTGATTGTGGCTCAGCGGCAGAGCGCTCACCTAGCACGTGCGCAGCCCAGGTCCGATCCTCAGCACCACGTAAAAATAAATGCATTGTGTACAACTAAAGCAAATAAATAATTCTTTTTTTAAAAAAAAGTAAGAAATAATCATAGAGGAAGATAAAGACATGAACAAGTAGAAAAATAGAAATTCTTGTACCTTAATAGAAAATGTAAAGCAATGGACATTTACATTGCTGAAGTACAATCCAAGAATATAGGGTTTTTTTTTTTTTTTCCTTTCTTCTTCTTATAGAAGAAAAATCATAAAACAAAGGGGTAAGGATGAAGATCAATGCCATGATTTCGAATCAACTTCATAATCAAATGTAAAAAGAAGATAGGTGATGAGCAGAAAGAAAAAAAAAAAAAAGGAGGGAGGATAGATATTGATGAATGAGAAAGGTTTGTGGAAAAGATTTTGATGCTAAAGCTCTCTGAAGCATCAAAGTCCTTTACAGTTTTATCTATTTCCCAGTATGGTTTGATGATCAGGGAATGTGGAGTAGGAGGGTTTTATTTGTGTTTTTTGTTTGTTTGTTTGTTTGTTTGTTTGTTTGTTTGTTTGTTTGTTTTTCAAATCAGAGAAGAGCTCCATCTATTGAGGAGATGGTGAGCAGTTATAAAGTAGTAGACAACCAATGTAAATAACAGCCATATAAAAATGACCTGAATTGTACTTATGATTTCAAAGCATTCTAAATGATAATCTTTAGTAAATTAACATTTACATTAGCACTGCTTACATTATTCAAAAAAGTTATAGTTTACAAACAGAAAAGCATTCACTAATTAGTCACACAGATAAACATACCTAACTGAAGACAGTGCTGGCCTTTGACCTCATTATGTCTTAGGGTAGTACCCTGGAGCTGAACATGGGAAAAAACAAAAACAGCAACAAGGTATTGGCTAAAACAAAATAAATTGTATTTACATAATTATCATTTCAATTTTTTTACAAAGTAATTTTCTGTCATAACAAAGGAAATAGGAAAATATCAGGCAGGAATATTATTCCAATGCTGAAATATAATAAATACTCAGGAAAATTATTGATAATAAGGTTGTCTGTCCACATGAAATCCTATAAAATTTGTTTTCAGTGTGCCCACCAGCCACCCTTAGCCCTGCCATGAACACAAACACAATCACAACTATTGTTGAGATCAAATGCCTATTATTGTAGAGCAAGAGACAAATATTATATTTACATATGCATATGTATAATGAAACTGAATGTAATAAAATAAACAGTGCAATTATAGTCTTTTAAGTGCTCAGTTAACATGTAAACTGAAATAAGATAATTTTAAAATATCATGGCCCTTAATTTTTCTATATTTATTTTTAAATCTTAAATGAACATTATAGGCACTAATTTTCCTTGTGAAATAAATCTGACTTTTAGGAATTTCTTCATGTAATTCAATTAAAGTACAATCGAATACTTAGCTATTTTTTTTCCTTTTTTTTTTTTTTTTTTTTTTTTTTTTTTTGGCACCGGGGATTGAACTCAGGGGCACTCAACCACTGGGTCACATCCCCAGCCCTTTTTTTGTATTTTATTAGAGACAGGGTCTCACTGAGTTGCTAAGTGCCTCGCCATCGCTGAGGCTGGCTTTGAACTCGCGATCCTCCTGCCTCAGCCTCCCAAGTGCTGGGATCACAGGCATGCACCACCGCGCCCGGCTTTCCTTTTCTTTTACTCTAAGTTGTTATATATGATAGCAGAATGCATTACAATTCATATTACACTTATAGAGCAGATTTTTTCTTATCTCTGGTTGTATACAAAGTTTATTTACACCATTTGTGTCTTCATACATGCACTTAGGGTAATGATATCCATCTCATTCTACCATCTTTTTTTTATATACCCTTTTGCCCCCTCCTTTTCCCACCCTCCCTATTGGCCTTTCTAGTGTTCTTCTAATCCTCCTATGCTCCCCGTCCCAACCCCACTGTGAATCAGCCTCCTTATATCAGAGAAAACATTCAGTATTTGGATTTTGGGGATTGACTAACTTCACTTAGCATTATATTCTCCAACTTCATCCATTTACCTGTGAATTTCATTATTTTATTCTCTTTTATTGCTGAGTAATATTCCATTGTGTGTATATACCACATTTTCTTTATCTACTCATCTACTGAAGGGCATCTAGGTTGGTTCCACAGTTTAGCTATTGTGAATTGTGCTGCTATAAACATTGATGTGGCTGTTTCCCTGTAGTATGCTGCTTTTAAGTCCTTTGAGTATAGACTGAGGAGTGGATTAGCTGGGTCATAAGGTGGTTCCATTCCAGTTTTCCAAGGAATCTCCATCAGCTATTTTGAAAAGAGCATGTAGGTTATGATCACATTGGTATAAAATTACTTCTAGGTGTCTGTTGATCTTTTCATTCTCCTTTGTCAAAGTTGACAATATTCACATTCTGTTCTGCAGCAATATGTATCCCCTAACTTCAGAGAGAGAGCCGAAATAATGTTCATGAAACCTCAATGCTATTTCCTTAGGGTGGTGGGATTTATGATGTGTGCTATCTACCCCTTGCTTTTTTCTTTAAACTAATGAGCATATACATTATTATGTATAAAATAAATTAATGATTATTTTGAAAAACAAACAAAAGATTAGCATCTCAATAACAAGTTCTAGAAAATGTATCTAAAGGAGCCCTTCATATTTCCCATAAGGGTCCACTTCTGTCTGTGTTATAGCACAGGGATGAACACAGGGAGACATTCAAAGACCCAGAAAAGAACTCATCCAGCCTTGAGAAGCAACAGGAGTTGAAGGTGGCTTCTCAAAACTAGGGGAAGAGTTTTCTGGATGCAGCCTCAAAGTGGGAGAGGGGTGAACTTGGCATTGCTGACCTGGGGAGCAGAATGTGCAAAGTGCAAGAGGTGAGAGAGATTGAGGAGTTCACAGACGTGCAAAGGGCTTGACAGTTTTGGGAGAGAAGAAGGCAAATATGACTCAGAATGGTAAGAAATGAGGACACACAGACCCATACCCTGACGTCACAGCGTTTCCGGTCCAGTGAGTGTATGTGCCGTGTGATGAGCTCTCTGATAGGGCAGAAGCAGTGTGCTCGGGGGGATGCATGAAAGATCCCCTTTTCATACCCCTCAGGGGTCAAAGGAGACTTCCTGGAAGAAGTGACATTTCAGCTAACCTGAAGAACTAATTGAAATTAGCAAGAGAACTGAAAAAGCAGTCTGGGTGTGAAGAATAGGACACCTCAACAGCATGGGAAACAGCAGAGTTTACCATGCAGACAGGGACGGGGACACTGAGATACCAAGTGCCCTCCGAATGTCACTCTTGCTCCTTTTACAACCAGTGACCCAGCCCCAGGCCCAAAGACTCTACTTTAAGGTTAAATTCTCCCCTTTCCAGGTGTACTTCAAAAAGACTTCCCTGCTCCTTCTCTTTGGAGTCCCTTTTCCCCTTTGACCTGGCAAAAAGTGACAAATAGTATCTTCATTGTTCGTTCCATCTTGGAGAACTACAGGGTTCTCACACATGTAGAATCTCCAGTGTCCTGAGCTAATTCCCAGAGTCCCAAGGGTACTGTGCAGATTGGCACCCCAGGAGGAAACTCATTATAGGCCTAATTGTATTTTGCTTTATGTCCCTCTGTAAGGCAAATTATTTGTTGCTTGGGGTTGTGGTATTTTCTTATTCCAAGGACCTTGCCCCTGTGGGTTCTAAATAAGTGTTTAAATGTGAGGCAAACACCAAGATCAAGTATACCTGCTACAGAAAAATTATTTCTCTTTTGTCGTTGATCCTTGCAGGGACTACTCACATTTACTTCAACTCCATTTATTTGGAAACAAAAATAATGTTATTCCTTTGTGGTGAGTGTACTTAAATGTTAATGAAGTCATGAGCTATATAACTACAGAATCATCATATACATTTTTCTCTTGAGTAGTACATATTTTGCTGATCTGCTTTTCAAAGCTATAGAGACAAAATGAGGCACACTTAGAATGTACACCTGAGCTTCTTGTTTTTACACAGTGGTAACATGCAGTATGATCTAGTATCATATCTCATTACATTTGGAAAAAATAAGTGATATTTGATTGCCAGGAATGGGTCTAACCTAAGGCATTCCTCAATTATGGGCACAAGGCAGGTGAATCCTCTTAAAATCATGCCAGCTAAAAGGGCATATGTTATTGCAGTATTAATTTAATAAGCTATCCCCAGTAATTACCTCTGTAGTTTTGCTTTCCTTGTCTAGACTTGGGCCAATGAGCATAATAAATTTGCCACAAAGGCAGTCTGCTCAGTGCAGGACTAAAGACGAGAGGAAGGAAGAAGCCAGAGCTTTTTCTGGGTAGCTTTATCTTGAAGTGAATCAGCTTAGGAGTTGGGCATCCGGGACCCGCTGCAGCCTCTCCTGGAAAAGCTGCAGTTTGAGTGATGCTGCACATGTATTTGGAACTGCATGCTTATCAAAGGGTTTTCACATACCCTATTTCATTCGATTAACTCATTGAAAGGCCAGATGGAATCCAAATAACCCTCTGGCTATGTGCATCTCACAGCTTTTATGTTCTGCATAGGAACCAAAGAGCTTTCACGAGTCTTGTCTGCTTCAACAAGGGAAAGGAACTGGCAAGTGAAAAACACAAAACCAGCCTCCTGCCAGTTTCTCCACAAAGACATCATTGCCCTCCGTTGTCATACGTATTTTGTCATACAAAATACCATGAACGGACCATTCATCCAGTTATTCCATAGGATAAAGACATAAATTATTGGTAAATCAATCTATTATTCCTCCCTTGATTACAAGTGTATGAATTAGAGAATATCTGGAACCAACCCTCTTCAACTCTCAACTCCACTGATGGATTTCATATTGACCAAAAGAAACCTTTACTAGGTAGTACTTCACAGAGACTTTTTGATGTTAAGAGACTAGACATGTGGCTTTCAGAATAAATATCTTTATTTTTTACTGAAACATCTAACCATATACTTTAAAATATATCAAACTATTTAAACACTGCTAAACTCTTAGACTTTAAAGGAAGGAGCTTCCCAGATGACAGTCTTTTTTAGTAGAGTGGAGATAAGGGACCAAAAGGAAGGAAGAGAGGAGGGAAAGGGGAAGAAATGGGGAATGAAGTTGACCAAATTATGCTCTGTGCATGTATGAATATCTCACAATGCATTCCAATTTTATATATAACTATAACACACCAATTTAAAAAATAAATAGTAGGAAGACCAACAGAGTAGAGGAAGGGGACCAGGGGGAGAGAGGGAAAGGGGAAATATTGGGATTTGAAACAAAGTAAACTATGTTATATTCATTTATGAATGTCAAAATGAACTACTACCATTATGTATAACTATATTACCCTAATAAACATATTTTTTTAAAAAAGGAACTTATTTTCACTTCATCCAGAATGGAAAGTATTACAGAGAGAAATTCCAGATCAACAGAACACCCAGGTCAAGTATTCGTGCTCTGAGTAAACATTCAGCTTACTTCATATTTGCAGAGAATAGGTCTTCACTGGTGATGTCCAGACTGCATTGCAAAATCTGGCTCCAGATTTTGGGCCTTCAGGACCAATCTAGTGGGAACTTTATCAATCAAATACATGTACTGAGCATAGGCATGAAGCCACAGATATGTGGCACAGCTGAGATATTCTTTAAAAACAAGACAAAAAACCCTGAACATCAAGCCCCGTGGCACCTGAGCAGTCTTCAGGTGTGCTCTGCCATGCCCCTGGGTGTGGTCCTCTGGCTTCATTCCTTCCTGAGGTATCTCTTTATCTCTAGCTCATCTTTCAACAGTGCCTGTCAGTAAACTATCACAATTCCAGACTGGGAAAACAATTCTTACAGAGTTAGGGAATTGAAAAAAGTTTTTGGTCATGGAAATCCCCTCCACTTTAAACCAATATTTTATTCATGTTTGGAAAATACCACTTTGTGGCTGTTTCCATTTCACTCTGCTTCAGCATTTCCTGTTTTAATTCAGAAACCAAACGGATTGCAAACCAGGAGGGTTTAGGACCAATTCCAGATCAGTAAACCAGAACGTAACCATCAACTAACCAAGTTGTTGCCCATGAGAGATTTCATGCAAAATTTTGAAAGGTCTACATAGACTGCATAAGGTAATCAAATTTAGAATTTCAGATATGACTTGTATGAAAGGTAACCAAAGAAAGATAACCAAAAAATCATCATTAAATATACCATATGCTTGTAAATAAATGAACAAATTCCCGAATTGCTACCCCAAGCTGGGGATAGAACTCAAATTTTTCAAAAGAAAGCTATGATCCCCAAACTATGTCATTAAAATTGGTACCAGGAAACATGACCCATTGAACTGTTTATTTAAAAAAATCAAATCAAATGACAGATCTTTGTCTATAGGTCATGGTGAGAAGACATTGGATGAAAACCTCTGATAAGTTTGTGGTCTTCACAAGACAATCGCGAATTAAACCCTCAAACGACAAGAATTTGCAAAAACTATTTAAGAAAAGTAGAATGTCCCTGCAATATACCTTTTGCAATTCATAATGACTGCAGCCTTATGAGTCCACAAATAATAGATCAAATATAGTTCTTCAAATTGAATGTGTAAATAATGGTATTAAATTTTCCAGGAAGTGTACTAAACATCATTATTATTAAACATGTTAAGTATGTCATGTAGTTCCTATTTATAAATAACTTTCCCAAATAATATATTATGTTCCCTTATTTTTTAAAAATTCAGCTTTAATATTTTGGGTTTTTTTTCACTTTCAGAAAATAAAATTGAGAAAAATTAATCAGAAGCAGAGGATTGGCAGTATGTAGAAGCCCATATAATGGCTTGCTGATAATGCATCAATATCCCCCTTTAACATCCTGGTGTACAAGGTAGGGAAAATAGAATCAACACTTCTCCACACAGCTTAAACAATTTACTAATGACCTAAAAACAAGGTTTTCAAAATTCTCACTTTGTCCCCAACATGCCAATCTTCCTTTTATAAGTTAATATTTATTTAGTCATGCAAACTCATTTTGATGTGCACCCAATTAGAAAAGTAAGTAAGCTACTAAAATCATCAAAGTACATTTAAAATGTAAGTAAAAAGTCTTTTCTTTTAATTATCCATAAAAGATCCATAGCCATCAAAATTGAAAAATCAACTGAAACATCAGAATACTCAAAGCAAACCCATTTGAACATATTACAAATCACAGCAGATTGGGAAAATGTGAAAGATGAGGCCTGATTGGGACAATGTAGACTTGTGGTGGGGGTTCTACTTCTCCATCTGTAGAGAAGGAAAGTTTCCATGGATAGGTTTGAGGCATGGAAATGGGGAGAAAGGAAGTGATGGTAAGTAAATCACTTATGTGACTCCTTGCTGTCTGACTTTGTCTTGAACTAGTCTTCAAGCCTTCGAGCTGTTCTGGACACTAGGAACACAACTACTGAAGATGCCTCCAACCTCATCTCTAGTTATGCCATCCAGCCTCCCAGTTGCATAGCCTAATCCTTCCATTAAGCATAATAAAAATGCTATCCTACCTTTAACGTTAGTAAAGTTAATTAATTCATATTAATAAAAATGCCTTGGCAAACCCAGATGAAGATGCTTATATTGATGCAATCAACTACTTTTCTCCAGATAATTGCCACTTGGGCTGAGGAATTGAGAGCATGCCAGCCCAAAATGCTTTTAAAGACTTCCATCAACATTCTCTCTCAAAATGAAGAAATAAAAAGCCAGAGGGCAGATCACGGACCTCACACTCTTCTTAAACATCACCCAGAATCACATATTTATACCACCAGCACTTGTCCTGCAAATTTGACCCAAGTTTGGCCTCTGACTGAGTACAGGGAAGGGAAAGGACAGGGACTGGATTGTCCAGGAAAACTGAAAACAAACTCTCTTATTAAATTATTTATATTTGTAACCAAGCTTAAAATAACAGACCTACCAGCCTTCCACCCTAAGATCTGAAGCTTATTTTCAGATAAAATAAAACAATGCTGTCATTTTTGCCTTATTTCTTTGGCTCTTCACAAATTTCCAAAGAAACGAACAAAAAGGTGTATTCCTCTACTAATTGCCTGTAAACTATCTTGTTTTAAAGAAAATACATACTTCTGAGGAAAAAAAAAAAAAAAAAAAAAAATTTTTTTCCAAGAAGCAGTATTTGAACAGTTGCTAGTAATTCACAGATGAATTCTGAGTTGTGCTAAAAGAAAGAGAGAAAGAAAAATTAATCATTTATTTAGAAAATTTTAAGTCACTGAGATTTTTAAATACAAAAATACAACAGAAGTATAGAAAGGTGAAGATATTTGATGAGCTTTTAGCTTTGGCCCTCCTGAGCTTTGGTTTCTGTTCACAATACTGCATGTACTACACTATGTGACCTAGTGATATGATTAATTGAATTGAATTGGATCATTCAGTTAAGCAGCATATGAAATATGCATAGCTTGACCAATTTGGTCATTTCATAAAATATAACTTTAATCTGTTTAATTGCTTTTAATCCATTACATCAATCTAGTTAATATCTCTTATTACAAGAGGAAGGAAATCAAAGGCTCACACAGAAGTCTTTATAGCTTCTGTTGTAAGCGGGCACGGTATGGGAACACTTTGAAAGGTGAAGAGTATGTTTAAAAACAGCATTTTAACTCACAAGCTAAATCTTCTTAGATAATATCCAAGGAGATGAACCTGAAAACAGGTTTCACCTTACAAAACCATGATAAAAAATAACTAAAAATGGTATTAGTAGATACTATGTAATAAAATATTTTTACTGAGTCCCTTAATCAGAGTATATTAATTATCTCTTCATAGAACTAAAGGTTTCAAATGGTGAGTAGGTTATTTGGCTCCTGTGTAGGAAAGTTCCATCAAGTTAGAGAATATTATCCCAAAATTATGTGCTAACAACTTTTTAAAAACTTTTCTTTGGATTATAAAGAACATGCCTTCCTCATAAATAGCCTGCAAAAGGAGGATTTTCCCATTTTTACAATTCTGTGTTTAGGCACCTGCTACTGCTCATGCCACTGATTAGAAACTCTTCTCAGGATGAATCTGTGTCTCTGTATTTTGGGAGATCCGATCCCATGATTACTTTTAGGTTTGGGGATAACTTTAAGTGACCCTAAACATTTCTCAATTCCATCTTTCTACATTCAACAGTTGGGAGTAGTCACTCTTTAGAAGTTACATGAACTTCTTTATTTGGGGCAATTACCTAACCTACCTGTTTTTCTGAGTCCTCCTTTGGAAATTGAAAATAATAATGAAATTATCTCCTATGGTTGATGTGAAAATTGAACAGGAATACATATATTGAGAACATATTAAGTCAATAACAATTAGCAGTGGAGAAAAGAGAAAACCACAGTAAACAGTCATGCTGGCACAACATCTTCCATTTTTATTCCTGCTGCACCTCACAGAATCTGTTGTGCTTGCAGGGTCTGTTGAGACCAGTACCCCCAAGTTGACCTTGAGCAAAAGGTGGCCATTAACTGATCCAGGTGTGATAACCTTACCGAGGAACACTTAATCCTTGAGGTTGGTTGGCATCCACTGACGTGGTTTTGCATAATTATGATTGTGATAGATTTAGATCTGTTGGACTCTATGATTTTAATGAGGAAAGAGGGTGAGTGAGAGAGGATTGACCATGGGCAATAAAAGCATGGATTTTCAAGTTGAGGAGACCCAGAATCGTTTTCAGGTCTGCCTAGCTGGGGTTCTTTTGGGATGAAGAGACTTCTTCATATGTCTAAGCTTCAGTTTCCTCTCACATTCCCACATCCCCTCCCCTAGATCAAGCCATTCACTGCCTACCCAGCTGGTTTCCACACCTCCTTTGCAAGGTCCCCTAACTCATCATGCACACTGCCACTGGAATAAGGTTGCAGAGAAAATGAAAGAAATCCAGTAAAACTTCAACCTCAGATCAACAACAAATAACTTCTTATTACAGGTGTGTCACATACCTAAACATTCCTTATTTGTCTGATATTCAAATTTAACTGAGCACCCTCTCGTTTTTAATTTTGTCTAAATCTGGCAACCATATGCTGGAGTTACACAAAGGAATCATAAATTGCATGTCTTTAAATCATCAAACAACATCCTATAAGTGCTCAGTTCCAGTTTTAATTCATGTAAGTGTTCCCAAATCCTTTCATGAAGCATCTGTTCTCTGGCCCTTTGACAACATCCTCCACCTCTTCCGAATTTGCCCTTTTCCTATTTATATCCAGTGCCTTTGTTCAAGGTTTTGCCTCATCCAGAAATCCCTCCCTAAGTTATTTGTTTCTGGCTCATCTCAAGCTTATATAAGGTTAATCTTTTTGTCTCCCTCACTCCCTCCCACTCAGCGGTGCACCTGGATGGACTAAGTGACTCTTCTTCATGCTCCTGGGTGCTGTGTACATATATTCACACACACATATAATTTTAGTACTTTTGTATTGTATTAGATTTATCTAATTAGCCAACAATCTTCTCCACAAAAATATACAGTAATACTCCCTTATCTTTTATTTATTTATTTATTTATTTATTTATTTATTTATTTATTGTGGTGCTGAGGATTGAACCCAGGACCTTGTGCAGGTGAAGCAAGCACTCTACCAACTGAGCTACATCCCCAGCCCTACACCCTTACCTGTAGGATACACATTTCAAGACCCCCAGTGGAGGTCTGAAATCGCCGGTAGTACTAAACTCTACATGGTTGTGTATAGCTTAACAGCAGGGATACTTTCAGAGAAATCTATCTTTACATGATTTCCTTCTTATATGTATATCAAAAGAATGTACTTACATGAACTAATATGACTATCATGTCACTAGGCAACATAATTATAGGCAATCCCTGTCATATATGTAGTCCATTATTGACCAAAAAGTCATAATGTGGCATATGTATTTTCCTACATATACCTATCTGTGATAGAGTTTGATTCAAAAGTTAGGAACAGAAAGAGATGAACAATAACTAAGGACAAAATAGAACAATTATGACAATATACTGTAATAAAAGTTATGTGAAGGTAATCTCTATTTTCCTCTCTCTCTTCATTTGTCTCAGGATATTTTATTATCCTTTCACCTTTTTACTTAAAGGAAGCACTTTGAGGCTTCTTTTTGGCATATCCAAATTGCCAGCATCACTCTTCTTGAGCTTTGAGGCCATAGAAGGGTTACTTGAATACAAGCACTGTGATGCTCCAACTTCTGATCTGATAACCTGATAACTGGTTGCTAAGTGACTAACGAGCAGGTAGTGTATACAGCATGTATACACTGAACAAAGGGATGACTCATATTTTGAGTGGATAGATTTGGAAGGATATTTTTAACATACTACTCAGAACAGCATGTGATTTAAACTCATGAATTGTTTGGGAATTTTCCTTTCAAAAGTGTCATAGCATGGTTGATCACAGGTCATATGTGCAAAGCCAAATTGCAGATAAGGAGGGGCTACTGTAACACATTGTATAAAATTGTATAAGATAGGGAAATTGAGTATGAATGCTACAGCAGAAATGAAGTGGTTTCTACACCCAACAAAGCAAAATTCAGAGTCACCAGAGCCTCTCCCCTTCTCTACCACATTTCTTTTTTCCTAGTGCACAAGGGACTTTGGAGACAATACTCCTGGAAATTTACAGCAGTAACCTGAAGACTCATTGAACTGAATGTTATTATAGCAACTATTGTTCATCCTTACAGAGTTATCAAAAAGGAGCACCATGAGGACAATTCTTATTGAATTAGAATTCATTATCAGTGGGAGCCTCAGTGAAGAATTCTTCAAGCTTTCATTCACAAAGTAGACTGAGCCCAAGGCAACAGATGTAGACAGACCTATGATGGAAAAGGTGGTGACCATGTGATATTCCTGCAGGTCCAAAGAAGACAGAATAAGAATCAAGACTGCAAGAGCCCCATCCTTGGGTGCCATGTATGCACTATGAAAATTACCTCTGGATTCCAATGTCACGGGTATTATGCTTTAGAAAAGTAAAATATTCTGATCTTAAAGAGAAACCCCTGTTGAATCTCATTCTAAGTAGCTGTCTTCCAAGAGGTCCATCACGAAACTCACTCATTACTCCTTGGCATTTTGTAAACCAACTGGTACATCTTTCTCTTCTGTGGAAATTACCATGAGAACATGGAGACTTTGGGTAAATCAAGAGGACTGACTAAAGGTACATGTCTCTATTTCTTAATGAATTTAGTCAACACACAATATTTTTCATGTATCATCTGCCCTCTGACAGCACCTCCCCCAGCCTTATTTATGATACAATTATAAATTCAGTGAAGTCATCCATCCACATTAATTCATCATTGTTGCTACTTCATCTGTCAATGCTGCTGCCTATTTCTGTTGTCTTCTGGAAGATCCTCCTGTCACTAGACCAATTACCAACATCTATTTAGCTTTTTCTTCTGACCGAATGGACTCCTTGTTCCCATGCGATGACAGTCTTAGAAGGCTACAGCCAAACTGGCCGTTAGCTTCTGACCTCTCTATAGACAACCTTATTAATGTAATTGCAAGGCTGGAAGTAGCAGAGACTAGGCCAATTACACCTGTCCCTGTCCCAATTCAGCTTGGGCTTAAGTTACTCAGATGAGAGGGAGAGTATGATCTGGCTCTGCCGAACAACTTTTTCTCTATTCTTGTGAAATTTGGAGACAGACATTGCTAATTATGCTTGTCATTAGGACATAATGGCCCAGTATTTCTTTAAATGGCATCATTCTTTATCAAAAAAAAAAAAAAAAAAACCAATGCCTTATATTGATAGAGAAATTTACTGGGGCATTTTAAAGCAAAAAAGTCTATAAAGTGTGGTTTTTGTGAAATATAACAAAGCATAAACTGAAAACAACACATCCAATATTTTAATATTAATGATATATACGGATACATGTGAATATTTAATAAGTCTTTTTAAATATTATATTTGTATATGCTTAAATCTGTAAAATTATACATCGTTAATTCTGTAAATGAGTAGCTCTGGTGTACATACATAATTATATTAAAGAATATATGTGCACATTATAGCTAAATGAATTCTTTTTTTAACTACATTACATAAAACATTAGGAGGGGAAAAGCTTTTACATTCATTTTAAGATTAAATGTTGTTCTTGTTGAGAATGCTAGTAACACCCATGTAAAATAATATGTGGCTATTAATTTGAATTGAAATTAACTTCATATATTCTGAAATTTTTAGCTAATTCTTAATAGAAAGCCTTTAATTATTTCAAATCCTTTATTTCCAGACGTTCTTCCCATCTCTTCAGAAATTATTCTTGAAAAGAAATTTGAGAAGCAGAGAGTCAGAGCTCTCACTGGGTTCATACTTCATGAGCCCTTACAGAGTTCTCTGAAGATGCTTGAGTTTGAAGAAAGTCCCTTCCAGGAACAGGAATCCTTGAGACCCTCATTCAACAGGCTTCTCCGTCCTCATTACTTCTGCCACTAGCAGTTTCCCAGCCAGTCTTTTCTCCATTGAAAGTAGCCACTTACGTGACTCTGGAGAGAGCAAGACTGTGGCCTCTGTACACACCTGCTGTCTTGGGTGGAAGACCTCAGTCTCCATTAGTCTCTTTCCCATCATCCTTATGAGACATTAATGGTAGGCTCCTTCTTTGGAATCCAGAAATCTTTTCAGAATGAGATAAGTACTCTCCCCAACAAACAAAACAGAAAGTGGTTTCACACTTTTAGCATAAGACATCTTCACTCAGGCCCACGTGGTTCCCCCTTGAAATCCATCATTGCTTTTACGCTTCTGAAGGTCTGATCCCCGCACCAAGCCAGAGCTGAAGGTAGAATCAGGGCAGCTCTGCTCCGGTAACCCCATTACTGTTAATAAAGCTGTTTCCTCTCTTTTGGCCACTTTCCTAACCCAGGAGAGATAATCACACCACAAAGAGGGTCCTTGTGAAATTCCGTGAAGTAAGCATCTCCAAGTCTTAGCTTGGTGCCTTGCCTATAATGGGATTTTATACATGTCAGGATTCTACAGGGTTTGGAATCAAATAGACTGAACCCAATTCCTGACTCCATATTTACAAGCTGGAGGAACTTTTCTCCAGTCACCCAACACCATGAGGCTGAGTATTAAATGAAGTAATGTCCATGAAGTTGTTATCACTCCCTTGACCACTTTCAATATTCTCATTAATCTTTGAACTTTTCTTTCTCTTCTTTTAATTCTTTCCCTGGATAATCAAGTTTTAAACCTATACTTGGTATGTCTTAGTTTTTTCACCACAGTGACCAAAAGATAAAACAATTTTAGAGGAGGAAAAGTTTATTTGGGGGCTTCTATTTTTTCCCCAATTCAAGACCTCCAACTTTGCAATGCCTGGCATCAGGTACTGAAGGACAATCCTTTCCTATATTTGATACAATCTCCACTTACAAGGTCTTCATTGATGAATCAATAAGTCAATCAGTCACTGGGATCAATACACTTGGTAGTGGTTTCTATAGCTGATGAAGACTTTGATGGAACCTAGTGACAAAGGCTTCCCTCTGTGCTTACTCTCAGATTCTTCCAAAATAAACTATAAAAACTTTTGGGGAACAAGTCCCTTCAGAAAACCAGTGGCCTTTCCACACCCTATAAATTTGTTCAGTCCTTCCTCATTAAAGTTTTAAGCCTGCCTGTCTTGAATTCACAAAAAACATCTTTTAGACTCCAGGCAAACAGCAATTCAAGAGTATCTTTGCCTTGTGATGGTGCCATTTTGCAACACATTGGAGCATCAACAGAACTGCCTCGGAACCATTATGATTGCTGCACATATATGGCCACAGTTCTCAGCTGGAGTGTGGCCCAGAATCACCTGGGGCCCTAGTTAAAGCCCTAGTCACTGAGCCCCATGGTAGGTTCTCATCCAGTAGGTCTGAGGTGGGGCCTGAGGACAGTATTTCCAACAAGTTCCTAGATAATGCTGGTGCTGTGGTCCACGAACTTCTCTCTGAGAACTACTGATATAGAATATAAGACCATTCATTAACCTTTCTCATTGTTCTGATTTTCACCTGACTCTCTCCACTCTCTTGGTGATTCAAAACATACAGAAGGCCATCACCCCTATTGATACTGCAGAGGCAACTCCTTGGAGACCCCTTGTCCCTGCTCTAAATGGCATTAAGGAGGGAGAAGACAAGAAAATTATGAAGTATGTCCCCAATTTCATGGTCCCTGGATAAGACCTCATGGATATCAACATCTACCCAGATTCAAACTTATTTTCGTTTACCCAGATTAAAATAAACACCAAAGATAAGAGGAGAGAGAAGGAGAATTTTTAACCCAATAAAGTGCACTATCTTTTTCTCCTTCTATCTCTTAGATAAACCACGTGGGCTTTCTCAGCCAGAGCTTGTCATTGTGTCTCATCTGGGTTGTCCATAATTTGATTGCAAGCCCCTTTGGGCAGTAGTGTGGGGCTGTAATCAGATTTTATACAGTGCCTGGCACAGTCTCTTACCCATAAAGAGGGTGCTCAATAAATACTTATTGATGATGTTTATCTATAATTCCACAGGAAGCTTAGGCCATTAAGAAGGCCTCTCTACTTAGTTAAATGGTAGTAGAATTGATAAACCGTTGCGGGATAAAAACCAAGTCTGTTATATTTCTTTATAACCACTATCAGAGATTCAAAATGGCGCTGTATCCTTTAGTACCCTAGGGGCATTAAAAGTTTAATGCCTTACTCTGTGCCAAAGTCATGAAAATGACCTGAGAGCTAGAAAAAAAATCACATTTCCCCAAACCAAGGTGAATCTCCTAGCTATTTCTTTAAGCAGGGCTTCAGCTTGTACTATTAGAGGTTTTCTATTCGCCTATCCAATTTTCTAATAAGTCAAGTAAATTGATCTATAAAGTAAATATTATTGTAATCATTGGCAAGTATTATCAACCACCAGATGACTCTCCTTTGTTAAAAATAAAGGAACGGACATAACTTGAAATGCGATCTGGGTTTGGCTGATAGAGTCTCTTCCAACTACAAAACATTTCAAACCTTTAAGTACATAATACATGCAGTGATGTAATTGGGGGTTATTTTTCTACATTTGTTTAAAAAAAAAAAAGTTGAACTGGTCCTGAAATGTCTCCAAAAACACACATTTAATAAAAAATACACATATAGCAGGTGATTTGTCACTTATAAAGAAGAGTGAGACAAGAAATTCCAGAGCAAAGAAAACTCTGGGGAGACCCTTTTTTTCTCCCTGTATTCGTGTTTAGGTATAAGCAGAAGGCTATGTCCAGAAAATAGACTGGTCACATTGAATTAATGAGAATATTTGGCTGTCCTGATACTCATTTTGCAAAAATTCCAGTGAGCCACAGATTTTGCGTGCCTTTCCCCTACTCTCCAACGTGAACATAGAGTTAAAGAAATACATTGTGTAAGAGGTAAAAGGGTGAGAGGCAGAGACGGGACAGAGAACAAGCAGTTCAATAGAAAGCAGTGAGATTGCCCAACGCAAGCTTGTCCATTCCGAGCACTGCTTGGAGAAGACATAGTCCATTGTTTCTTGCAGCTGATTCCTGAGGAATTCTTCTCTTGGCTTCTGAGACTCATTCACCTTGTGACCTTCAATATTTCAGTTACTGCCTCATTCCTTGGCCTTTGTGTTTTGCTCTTCTTTTCATCCTGGAAGCTTCTGTTGATTGCAAAATGGATAGAAAATAGAATTGAGTTGTGTGGCCAAAGAGAAAGGCACTATACCTGGGTCTCTCCCACCAGAGCTGAGGTGAAAATGCCCATTGCCTTTCATCTATGTGGCCAACAGAAAGGCTGCCTGCATAGCAGGGGCATCGTATTTAGGCTGATTTCTCTTCTTTTTGATCCATCCCCGTACATGAGCAGTATGCTAACACGGGAATTGGAGAGTCAAAAGTCCATCTCATGACTTACATGGGATTGGAATTTTGGCTTTCAGACATTGCCTTCAGTTTCTTGAAATTGGAATTTAACACCCTCCAGGATAAGCTGCATTCTTCCTGGGTCAATTCCTATCACGTGAAAAAATAATTGAAACATGAGAATTTGTGTGTGGGCGGGGGGGGATGAGGATGACTCAAGAAAATGATGTAGAAAATGTTGTTTAGAGAATGATATAAAATAGTTCCCCTGAAAGCCAAAAAAAGTTGATTTCATAGAAGTAAAGAGGAGAATTGAGGTCACTAGAGGGTAGGGATAGGAAAGGGAGGTTGGATAATGGGCACTAATATAGTTCAGAGGATTAAGTCATCCTGCTCAGAAACATAGTAGGGTGACTATAATTCATAGCAATACATTCCATATTTTATAAAGAACTAGAAAAGAGAAATCCAAAGTCTTCCAACACAAAGAAATGATAAATATTTTAAGAAATAAAAATTCTAATTAAACTGATTTGATCATTACACGTTGTATACGTGCATAAAATTATCATACTCTATCTCAAAAATATGTACAATTATTATATATCTATTAAAAATGATGATTAAATTTTTGAAAGGAAAAAATGAAGTGATAACAGCAGACTGAGAAGTATGTTTGTTGTATTTCATAATAGCAGATGTCCAAAATGCAGGAAATTGAAAAGTTTTATGAGTTTCAAGAAAACAAGAATCTATCTATCTAGGCATGTAGTCATTAGAAAACAAAGTCTAGAAAATAGTGTAAGTTCAACTCTTCAAATAATCTTCATGTAGCTAATAAGGTTGTGTTTTTTTCTAAAAAAAAATGAATGAATGAAAGAAAGAAAAAGAAAAAAGAAACCATAGTTCCCCTAGAGGAAACTGCTCTGGGATCAGAAACACCCTTCCCACTTCTCCCAGACATCCCAGCTCAATAGAAAGAGTAGTGTTGGGAGCCAGGAGATATGGAGGCTAATTGTGGCCATTGCCTGATTCTATTTTCCTTCAGCAAATTTTCTTCATGTCTCTGGTTCTCAATGATCACTTCTATAAAGTAAGCAATTTGGCAAAGAGAACTACTAAGGCTTCTTTCGAATCTAATAGTTCAGGAAAGCAACATGTTCATGAAAATACCCAAGAGTAAATATTCTGGTCAAAAGACCTATCTAAAAACCCAGCTGCGCTGCGGGGCTGGGGCTATGGCTCAGCGGTAGAGTGCTCGGTCTCGGCATGTGTGAGGCCCTGGGTTTGATCCTCAGCACCACATAAATAAAATAAAGGTATTGTGTCCACCTACAACTAAAACCCAGCTGCCCTGTTCACTAGTTGTATAAACTTGGTCATGGATAAGTCTATCACACCCAGTTTTCTCTTCTAAAAAATGGAAGTAAGTGATAGTATCTACCACATAGGATTATCATAGGAATTAATTAAGGTTATGCATCCTTGTTATTAGCATAAGATTATTCGAGGACCCTTGGGGCAGATATATGAGAGAATATTGGCAGTTGAGAGCCATGTAGAGACTGTGTGATCAGACCGCCTGGGTTGGCATGTCATCTAACCCATGAGATGACTATACAATGCCTAACATAAAGTTGACAATCTCTATTACCTCTCATTGTTTCTTTACCCAATCAATAGTTGGTGTCCCCCAAAAGCTCATGTGTGAGACAATGTAAGAAGGTTTATAGGAGAAATGATTGGTTTTTAAGAACTTTTACCCAAAAATGAAATGATCTCATGACAGGATTAACTGAGCATAACTAAAGGCAGGTAGGGTGTGGCTGGAAGAAGTAGATCCCTGGAGGCATAGCTTTAGGATATATATTTTGTATCTGGAAAGTGCAGTCTTTCTTTCTCTGCTTCCTGATCAACATGTGAGCTCTCTCTTCTCCTGTGATATTCTGCCTCACCTCGAGCCCTGAGGAATGGAGCTGGCCTTCTATGGAGGGAGACCTCAAAAATTGTAAGCCCTGAAATAAATTTTCCTCCCCTAAAATTGTTCTTATCAGGTCTTATCAGTCACAGAAGCAAAAAAGCTGACTAAAACAATTATCTTTTTTTTTTTTTAATATTTATTTATTTGCTTTAGTTGTACACAATGCAATGCATTTATGTGTACGTGGTGCTGAGGATCGAACCCGGGCTGTGCATTTGCTAGGCGAGCACTCTACCGCTGAGCCACAACCTCAGCCCTAAAACAATTATCTTATGGTTAAAGATAGTTACTTTTGTGGGAGAGAGAACAGATTTGCAGACGACTTTTATTTTCATCCTCATACTTTCCTGTATATTTCAAAATTTCTACCAGTAGAAATTACTTTGAAAACAGACAAAACCTTTTCTCTGTGTTTTAAATATCATAAACAACCAGATTAGTGTCTGACCATCAATGAAGGCATAAACTGCTGTGTCATTGAAAATGATCATGATGTTGTTCAAAGTAAAATTTAGCTGGTCCTCATACAAAGTCATGAAAGCGAGTTTGGCTTTATGAATTAATACAGTCAGATCCACCCATCTGGTTTTTATAAAGTATCCTGAAGCCTCTAGACTTCAATCTATGCTTTCTCCCAGCAAACTGAAATTTGTCCCTGGAGCCTAATTCTCAAGAAGTAAGAACTTGTTGTGTACAGAATGGTAAACAGACTTGCAGCAGAGCCTATGGGGAATCTAAAAAATTTCTACTTCACTTAGGGACACAAAGAGACACTAAGCACAGATGCAGTGGCCTGCAAAGACAGGGAATGTCCTTGTCTTCTGCCTGAGGGGAAGAGCAACTAACTCTACCTGTCACAAGTTCAAGCTCATCTTCTGCTAAAGAGTGAGGAACAGAGCTTAAATAATGCCTTTCATCACTCCAGATGATGAACTACAATGAAGGATCCTTAGACAAGAAGGGGGGGAATTCTAGGAAGAAAGCCAGCACAAGAAAGTTTCCAAGGGAGTGAAGGAAGGATGCCAATCTGTGGGTGTGCTGGAGGGTTGGAACACAGCAAAAAGAAACAAGAAAAGGCTCTCCTATTTGGAAGGACACTTTCGATTAAAATATTCATATTAATTTATATCATGCAGTTTTACAATTTACAGAACAATTTACATGTATCAACACTCCCTCCCTCCAGCAAAGTATTCCTTAGGGCAAAGGAAATTGAGCACATATGCCAGGAAGACACAGGAAGAGAGGGATGGATAGGCATCGCCTACATGAGGTGCCAGAAAGGTCATTATAGTTTGAATATGAAATGTCCCTCAGACACTCATGTGATGAAGGCTGATCCCCACTGCAGCAATGTTCAGAGGTGGAGATTTGGGGAAGTGATTGGATCATGAGGGTTCTGATCTCTTCAGTGGATTAATCCATGGATAGCTGAATGGACTGTAGGCTGGTGGGTTATTGCTGGAGGAAGGAGATGACTGGGGGCATGCCCTTGGGGTCTCTACCTTGCCTCTGCAATACCCCCCTTTCCTGCTTGCTGGCTGCCATGAGCCAAGTAGCTTTCTTGTGCCATTTCCTTCTGCCACGATGTCCAGCCTCACCTAAGGCCCAGAGCGATGAAGCCTGCCCACCACAGACTGAAACCTCTGAAACCATGCGTCAAAACACATCTTTCCTCCTCCAAGTTGTTTTTCTCAGGTCTTTGTCATAGTGATGCAAAGCTAACACAAAAGTTAAAATGTCTTTAAAAGTTGGGATTTTATCTTAAAATGATATTGATTTCTCATTCTCCATAATAAAAGAATTAGAAACCAATTCTGGTTTTCTGATTCTCTATCCAAGGTTCTTTCTAACTGATCCTGTCACCTCTTCGTACAGACCCCTTGGGTATTCTAAAGGCACACAGGCCACACGTCGTTCCATTGAACACTCAGTTCCACGGGGGCTAGCAATTATGAAAAAGGGTTTGGCATCCCAGGCTGGAATAGAGAGAATCTGTAGGTGGTAACACCCTATGGAGTGCAGAGGGAGATGAATATATATAGTTCTGATGAAGCAAACTGGGAGCTAGGCCATCTTCCTGAAGCTCGTATGCAAGTCACAACTCACAACCTGCCAGAAACAATCAATGATCACTACCCCCTTGTGCTGATTCATGTAGGAACAAATGATATAGTCATGAAATATCTACAGCATACATCTCCTGAGACTTTGATGTTTGGGTCAAGAAACAGAGACCTGAGGGCATGAGTAATATCTGAGTTTCTCCTTCCTCAGAAAGCCTGATTGCAGAAAAGAAGATGGAGTTTTTAATAATTAGCTAAGCCTATGGTAGAGTAATAATCAACATTACATTTGCTAAATTAAGCTGTTGTAATTTATATTTGAAGAAAGAAACAGAAGTCCAGTATATAGAGTTTGAGGGTCTTTTCCCAAGGTAAAATTATGAGTTAATGGCAAGCATACTGTCTGGCAAAAGGAATTTATTTTACAATGAACAGGTGGGAAATGCCTCACGAGAGACTTGCAGATAGCATTAAGGTGAATTTGAGGGGAATAAGAGCAGGAAATTTCATATTAAAAACAAAATTAAAGACAGGTTCTATGACAACGTGGCTGATATGGATAAAGGGCAGCCAAGTCTGAAGAGGTGATGATGAGGGAATTTGTCAGGAAAGATGCATGGACATCTTGTAGAATCTGGGAGGCAATTGAATATGAAAATCATGTGTTCAAAAGGGGGAACTAAATGTTGCTCTCCATTTAAAGGAAAAAGACCAACTAGAAAGCAACATATGATCAGGTGTGCATGATGAAGGTGTATGCAGAGAGATCACCCATCTTGAAAGTGAAAGGCCACTGAGATGAGGATTCTAAATTATGGCAACATTGTCACAGTGGCAGAGTGATACAGGCAACACACACTTGTGAAGGCCATGCCTCATACTTTCTTTCACTTATTTTAAATTATGAGACACTTGAAACATATGTGAGTGAATTAAAAACAGGAAACCTTTTTCACCTATCAAATTATATTAACATCACAGATTTTAAGTCCCTATCATATAATAAACTTTAGGTACTAGCAAAAAACAAACAAAAAAAAAAAGAAAATTATATTAACATCTTGCCATGTTCGCTTTGGCTTTCTTATTTTTTTTTTCATTTTTTCCTTTTTTTATATCTTTTTTTCCTTCAATAATGAAGGTTATATAAAATAGCTAAAGACCCCCACTCAAAACCTATGCGTTGTCCTCCATTCCTAGGTAGACATAACCATAACAGTGGATTATCTCATTCTTTTGATTTTTAGGAAGTTATATCTTCATAAAATATGGCAAACTAAATGGCTTACTAATTAAATTTACCCACATATCCACCTTAAAATTTTATAAGCACATTCTTATCATACATATTCTTTTCCAAGACTTGTTTTTTCCCTTGAAGTCATGTTTTTGACATTCACCTATAATAACTCACGTAGATTTAGGAGACTTGTTTTTCACACCATATAATATTGCAAATCAAAACTTCTACCATTGATGGATAGTTAGATGTTTAGAATTTTTTTTGCTATTGCTAATAATTCTGCAAAATACATGATTTTGCATATGTCCTTCTGCACATTTCCAATAACTCCTCTTTGAAAGTTTCTCAAAGTAGAATTTAAGGTATTATATATATATATATATATATATATATATATATAGTGTGTGTGTATATATATATTTATATATATATATTCAAGGTATTATATATTCATATACCTTATATATAAATATATAAGGTATATATGTATATACATTGTGTATATTCATATATATATACCTTATATATATTTATATATATATACCTTATATATATTTATATATATATATATATTATATATTATACCTTAATATATATTAAGTATATACCTTATATATATATATATATATATATACCCTTATATGTTATATATATGGTAAGGTAATATGAATATATATGAATATATATATACACATATATATTCATCTTCCACTTAGCTAGTGGAATTAGTGCAAAGTTGTTCTCCAGAATGTTTCTACTGATGTCCAGCCCCCTCCAACATGACAAGAAAGCCTGTTTCACCACCTCCACAGAAACACCTGCTATCACCAGACTTCTATTCGTCATGGTCAATGTGGCATGTGCAAAAGAGAAGTCCTTCTTTCATTCATAAATTTTTCTGGTTCATATGCTTTTTGGTTATTCATTTCCCTCTTCCTTAAACTGTGCCTGTATCTTTAAGTTTGTAGCATGAAGAATGAGCCAAAGATTTCAAATTTGCTTGTCAAATCTTATTTAGGAAATTGTTCCCTTATCTAATGTCATAAATATATTCTTATCCAAGTTTTCTAAAAGCTTCTTTGTTTTTCATATTTAGGTCTTCAGATTTCCCCCCTGTGGGACAGCTGCTGGTTCTAGAACTGGTCATTGAATTGTCCCTCACTGATTTGTAATGGCCTTCAGGTCAGATAGTAAATATTCACATTTACATATATGTTTGTATAAACCATTTCTAGCTTCTCTCTTCTTCTTATATTGATCTATTTGTCCATTTGTTATTTTAACCTTCTGAAATTAATCATTGCCATACCTGCTATCTTGTGATATTGCTATTATTGTTATTGGTTTTGTCATCAATGCTTAGTTAAATTTATCCAAATAAATGCCACTGTCTGCGGCCAAAATGATTTATTGCACACATGCCAGCCCACAAGTATCAGCTGCTTTACATTTCTTCCTAAAATTATCATAATAAATCTTTCAGATGGCTTTTGAGTACTCTTTCAGTCTGGAAAATTCTTTATTCTTCTTCATTCTGTATGTAGAATTTGCAACTGACAGTGATTTCCCCTCAACTAAAATATGTTATTCTGCCATTTTATACACCTCTGCTTTTGTGATGTCTCCTGTCAGTCTGAGTTGTTCCTTTTTCAGCTACTCATTTTCATCTACTGGCTTAGGATCTGTTTTTGGTGTTCTGAAGTTTACCTATTAGATGGCTAAGGGGATTTTAGATACCTTTCTGGGACTTGATGTGTTTCTTTCTTCTGAAATTCTGTATTCCTCGTCTATTTTGAAAAATTAGCCGCCATTATTTTTCTTCCTGTTTTTTCTTTCTTAGTCTCTGTTCTTTCCTTTGACATTTCTTCTCCTATTGACTTATGGGAAACTTTTTTCTGTTCTCATGTGTCTGAAACTTCTTTAGATTTTCTAATTCTCCCTCTCTCTGAGGGCTTCATTCTGGGTCATATGTTAACATCTCTCTTCTAGTTATTTCTTTCTTCAACGGTATCTAAGCCACTATTTATTCCGTCTATTTGGTTTGAACTTCTCTGATTATTGTCCATGGCAAAAGTTTTATTCTGTTCTTTTTCCAATCTGTTTATTTTCCTAGTAACTTATTCTTTCCATGTTCTTCTTTATCTCTCTCCCATCACTTTATATATAGAGATACATTTTTTTAATTTGAACTCTATGTACATAAAATTGAATTAACCGTATGTCTCATATAATAACAATAGCAGGTGTCACCTGTTGGAAAGCAGCCTCTGAGACAGCTTGGACTGCTGGGACTTTATTAGGGATTGTCCTTGGGTTCAACATCTGTGGAAGGGGAAGAGAAAAAAAAGCAAGACTGGGCAGACAGAGAAGCTGAGCTGTGACAAGTCTCTTAAGAAGCAGGGATAAGATCCTCTTTTGGAAGAGTCTTCAGCAGGGACAAGAGGTCAGGCCTCTGTCACTCACCTATTGGGTGCTGGCCAGCTCAGAAAGGGAGAGTAGTTTTGGGTGAGACAGCTGTCCTCAGATAGGGAATTCTCAAAAGGGACTGACAGCCAAAAGTCTCCTGCCTTCAGCACTTCTAGGAGCTGGAGGAGTAGCTCCTTCCGTCCTGAAGAGACTCTAGGTAGGACATTGTAGGAGCCACAACAAAAGTTCAAATTATATGCCCAGCACACTATTTTCTCAACACTCCTGTGAGCTAGGTACTGTAGAGTAAACAGTAATTAAGAAATGAAGAAACTGAGACAGAGAGTGATTAAGTAACTTGCCTAACCAGAGTGGCCCAGATGGTGAGGTGGCAGCTCTGGGATTTCAGTAGAGGCCATTTGGCTCTGTTTGTACCTCCCTGCTATGCTGTAGGGACCTATCCTCAGGTCATGGCCTACTGGCATCTTCAGCCCTTACAGGACCCTATTATTATTTTATTTTATTTATCTTTTATCCCAATCCCCACTCCTATTCTCTTTTTTCTACATAAAAATTCTATTTTTTAGAGAAGTCATTTTTTTTTTAATTCAACACTCTAAAACGTTCTATCCATATTAATAAATATGCATCTACTTTATGGCTTCAAACTGCCTCAGACTTCATGTCCTAATAAAATGTTTACTTTATAATCTCATCCAGATTTGATATTGTCAAGTTTTAGAGATAAAGGATAATATTGTTGTTTGTTGAAATATGCAGACTTTTTATTCTTTTGATTGTTCTATGTGTCTTTTTTTCAATGTTCAATTGTGAGCTCATCTTTAGTAATTTTTTTTTTCTTTTGATGGTAATTTCAAACTGCCCAGGTTGGGAGAAGGCCTTTGGAGTTACTTTGGGGTTGGGTCTTCCAGATATCCCCAAAATATTAATGTCTCTGGACTAATTTTATTTAATTTCTTAGTACAAACTTTTTTATTCCAACCCTATTTTAAGGAACAAGACTAGTATTCTGGTTTCTTATAAGAAAACTTGGGTCTGCCTGGAAACCAGAAGAAAATGAGCCTTTTTTCTTTTCTTTTCTTTTTTTTTTTTTTTTTTTTTTTTTTTTTTTTTTTTCATCCTCTTGGTAGCCAGGTTTATTCTACTTTCCTTTTGCTGGGTGTATAGCCCTTCAGAACTCTGGCTTTAGCTGGGGTTTCCATTTCAGCTTCCTCTTCGTAAGATCTTACCTACCGGCCTAGGCAGTAGTTAGCTCAGTCCCTTGGCTAAGATTGAAAAGAAACCCTCACCCACCAGGTCGTTCACCTGCTTAAAGAGTACTTTCAGCCCCAATATCTAGCACTAGGGAATCCCTGTCTTTCCTGAAGGTGAAGGTGACATCTTCAAATTGTTTTGCTATATTTTATCAGCACGTCTATATATTGTTATTGAAATATTTATGTATTAGTCTAGACTATCGTCTTGCCAAGAGCAAAGCCTCCTATTCTGAATCATGACTTCTTATTCCATGGACAAAATATGATAGGAATGGAAGTGCTCACTCACCTGTAGATCCTAGACTTTTGTTTTCAACAAAAGTCTAAAAAGTACACTGAGAAATATTTCATATGCCATAAAAATTCACCATTAATGAATATGATTTAGTGTGTTTAGCATATTCACATACTTGTAGAATCATGACCACAGTCATTTTCAGAACACTTTTATCACCACACACACAAATAAAAAAACATACCGACTACCATTCAGTTCCCCTTTTCCCTCCTACCCCCAGCCTAAAGTAACCACTAATCTACTTTGATTTGCCTATTCTGATTGTTTCATATAAATGGAATTGTGCAATATGTGGCCTTTTATGACTGCTTCATTCACTGTTTACAAGGTTCATCTTCTTTGTAGCATATATCAGCACTTTATTCCTTTTTACTATTGAATAACATTCATAAAATTCCATTGCATAGATATATTGCATTTTGTTATCCAATGTTAATGGACATTTTTTAAGTATTATGAGTAATGCTGCTCCAAACATTTGTTGACAAGATTTTGTGTGAATACATGTTTTCATTTCTCTGGGGGATATACATAAGAATGGAATTTCTGAATCATATGTTAATTCTACATTTAACTTTTAGAGGAATAGACAAACTATTATCCAAAATGATGAAATATTTTACAATAATGCAATCTATGAAGGTCCCAGGCCTTTCTTTTTATGCTAAAAGGCAGTGCACCTACAGAGCCTTGACTTATGGTTTATTAAGTGCTTCTGACATATGCACTCCTACTGGATTAGTTGTTCTCTTTGAATATTCTGCAAACACTTCAATTCAACAAGTTCTAAATCAGAATCTCTCCCTTCCTTAAGCATTTTCTTCTGTACTTACTATCTTTCTCAAGATAGAAATCTGGGGATCAGTCTTGATGCCCCAGTCTCATGTATCCTCCCACTTTTAAAAAAATATTTTTTAGTTGTACATGGACACAATACATTTATTTATTTATTTTTATGTGGTGGCTGAGGATCGAACCTAGGGCCTCACACATGCTAGGTGAGTGCTGTACCACTGAGCCACAACCCAAGCCCCTCATCCTCCCACTTTTTAAATAGGTCTTTGGTTATCTCTCTTTGTGTCATTTTTAAAAGCTCCTTTTAACACCAAGACCAAATGAATAAATCCTCTATTTTGATCTGTTGAATATTTTCAAGAAGTGTACACTCACACCACCCCCGCACTCAATTTTTCATGGTCTAGTGACTGACTCCAAGCAATCTTCTTACCAATGAACTAATGGCATTGTGTCAGGTTGTCACATAGAATTGATATCTTCACAAAATAGAAATATGTTGCTTAGAGAATCTTAATTTAAAAAAAAAAAAAAAGTAGTCTGTGATTATGTGCATATTCAACAAGTGACATTTGGAAAATATGAAGTACTTTTACAAAAAAAAAAAAAAAAAAAAGTTTTTTTTTTTTTTCCTTTCCAGCTACAAGAATACAAATGATGTTTTGACTTGTACTTATGATGAGCAGTGGGGTTTAATACTTACTCTAAGATTGTTAACCTGGAACTTTGATTCACAGGATCAAATGATTTGGTATAGAGCAGTGCTATCCAACAGGAATATAATGCAAGCCACATGTGTAATTTTTTTATTACCACATTTAAACAGAAAAAAAAAATGACTTTGGTTTTCATAATATTTTAAAGATAGTATTTCTAAACTATTATCATTTCAATGTTTCAATAAACAAAAATTATTAAGCTTTCATATGAAGTTCATGAAATCTCATGCATAATTTATACCTAACCACATGTTATTTTGAACAAGTCACATTTCAAGTGCTCAACAGTCATGTGGGGCAAGTGGCTACCATAATTAAACATCTTACCACCTTCTATGTAGCATCAACAAAAATCATTCTCACAGGCAAGATTGATATTGTACCTAATTTTATATAGTTTCCATTACCAAGAGATGGCCAACCATGAAGCAAAAACTCAGCAACTTCAATAATCAACTAAATAGAAAAAGAAATCTAATTTCTCAGTTTAGTTCTGCTAATACGGTTCAATCTTCCACACTAGCCAAAATATTTGGGTGAAAGGATAGCCACAAAAATCACTCGTTCCATCTTTGTCTTCCCTCTCAAGCAAGCAAATAACAATAAGAACCTCTCCCAGTTGTCTTGCAATCATGGCCTGGGTACCTCTGCAGCATCATAGAGATACTTGTCAACAACTTGAATGCTAGCCACATGGGAGCAGTGGGAAAGAGTGAGGTGTGATTCATCCAGCCTAGTGCCCACGGGCAGAGATGGAGCTAACACAGAAATCACAATTGAGAGGTGGATTGGATTCACTGTAGTTAGTCTGTTTTGCTTTCTACCTTTCCCTCTCCAACACAAGCGTTGCTCCTAAAATACACCAAACTCTGCAATACAATATTCTGTGGATGGAAAAATACTTCCTGATTTCATGCTCAGCAGCCCTAAGATTGATAGACCTGTAATTTTACCCAAAGTGGAGCAACCACAAATGTTCTTCTTTTTCATATATAAATATTTAATCCCTGTTAGATACACGCTATGCTATGAGCCTGCGGAAAAATACCCTACCATCGCGGGTTCCACAGGTGAATTACAAATTGCTCAAAGGCAAGACCGAAACAGCCTGGCTCACTAGCTCGTGGATATTAAAAAAAAAAAAAAAAAAAAAAAAAAAAAAGGTGTTCTGTACTCTTAACAAGGAGATAATGGGAAGCTTAGGAATAGAGGTGTTTGGAGGTTGTGATAAGACATAAATTTGGAATGTGGTTCAATGTTCATATAAGTAGGAGGTTTTATATGACTTGAATTAGCAGGTTGAACAAGAAATTTGTCTTTACTCATCTCTTTAAATGTACAACAAAGACAAGAGAACGACATATAAGGAGAAATAAATTGGAAGAGAAACTTGGGAGTTAGAGAAATTGTAATTGTGTTTAAATCTAATAAAATGTTCCGTGGAATTGGACTTGTTCTTGTTCCTAGTGTTCCTAGTGCTTGAGCTCTATGGTCCATTAGCTGCTTGTCTAATGCCAGTATCTTGGAGTGGTAATATATCTATGTGTTGCCCATTTTGATGAAATGGGAAATTTTTTTTAAATATTAAAACATGATCATAATACTCCCATACATTCTTGAACCATAAGCACAATATATAATGTTTTAATAAAATTTTAGGTGTCTTTAATTATGCCTGTCTTTGGTCCTTTATATTGTAACATAAATGATGAAAACAAAATTAACTTTCACGTAGAAAAAAGTCACGATAAACTTGAACCTGAAGTCAAGACACCTAGTTTGACAAAGAATGTGTTTCTAATTAAAAATATTTTTTATAAAAACAGAGCTGAAATTAGGATTGTTTAATAATAGCAAATACTTACAGAAACACATCTAGCATTTCCTATTATTCTAAGTACTTCTTCCTATTATTCTGTTAGCTTTGATTCTTAAAACAGCCACCTGATACAAATTACTTGTCCTTGTTCTTTTACAGACTAGAAAATACAGGCACAGTGAGATTAAATAACTTGTTCAAGGTCATCCAACTTTTAGTTTGGAACTTGGATTCAAAATCCAGACCAAATGAAACCAGAAGCTGATCTTTAGACTGGCTGTAACCCAGAGTTGTCTTACCCATGGATAGGCAGAGCAGTATTTCTACAAAGTTCTCAAGTTGAAAATTATATTGTTCTTGAAAATATTTTCTTCAACATGCACCAAGTTTCTTTTAGTAGGGCCGCTTCTTCTAAAACACAATTTCCAAGGAAGCCCTAATTAAATGCCAATAGTATCATAAAGATATAAAATCTATTTTAGATTTCATAGTAGCATGAAATATTTAGCAGCTGTTTTTGAAAGTCCTTAGTTATAAGGCACAGAATCCTGAAGAAACTGAATACAGGACAGATATATTTCTTAGATTAAGTGAAGAGATCCAAGGAAATATGGTATCAACATGAGGCTATCAAAAAAGAAATAGGCAAATAATAAATAAAACAGATAAATTTTTAAAAATGGATATGACCCTGGTGTCTCGATAATTAGCCCAGCAAAGTGTTAAAAAACTCAGACCCAATAAGACTAAACAAACAAAAAAACAAAGATAACTGTTGATAGAAAGATCCCATTTTTGCATTTCTTAATTTTTATTCAACAGATATTATAAGAATAAACCTAGAAAATATGTTTTGAATGTTTGTCTGGCTCAGTTCTAAATAAACAGTTTGCTTCTGTGATTACATTGAATGTTCATATAATTCTATGCAAAAGGTAATCTCATTGTTTCTATTTTAAAGATGAGAAAAGAAAAGCATTTGATTTTACCATAAACTAAATTCTGTAGGATATGCTGCGTGACTTTCTTAAAGTGAAACTTAGTACACTCTCAGGTAGTTAATAATAATGAAAACATTTTAAGGGATCATTAAGATCCCCCATCTCTTTTCAACGCCCATCTGGAATTTGATCCCTTTACAAAAGAGCCATTGACCTGCCCTTTTGACCACAGCATTATTTTTAAAATAAAGAATCTTTGTCTCAAAAGTCTTCATAGCATAGGAAAGGGGAGGAGATATTTTTATGCGTTTGTGTCTTCCAGCTATCTCTTTTCCCATCCTTAAAAAAAGATCTGTAGTCAGGATGCCTTTCAAAATGGATACTTTGGAATGGGGTGTGAGAGTTAATTAAAACTAAGTACCCTGCCCTTGGTCCATGTGGATGATCACAAAAGCTAACTTGGAGATAGATGGCCCCTAAGGCTCAAGGGGTGGGGTTGGGGGTCATCTTGCAGTTCCTTCTTAAAAAAAAAAAAAAAAAAAAAAAATGTTCTCCTAAGGAGAAAGAACCTTGCCTTACAAATTGTGTTTCCTGGAAGTGGGGGTGGGGGGACTCTGAGTCCCATGGGAAAATACTACTATTGCAATGTCATGCTAATTTTTTATAGTATTGGACCATTACTTCAATGGTTCTTAATCTTTTCAGTATCATGTTTCACAAAGGAACTCAATCTAAGAAAAATATCCTCAGAGAATATGTACATAGGTACACACAAATTCTCATCCAATATGGGAATTCTATAGCCCCACTGAAGTCTATATATGCTGTGCCCTCCGTAAGAGATTGTACACCGGGATTCAGAACAATCAAGTTCATGCCAAAAGCTGAGGAATGCTACATGACAAGGGGGAGTGGGGGGTGTACTTTGAAACATGTAAATTTCAGGAAGAGGAGCAACCCTAGCTCATCCTTGGATGTTGGATTATATTGTGAGAAACATTTTCTTTAACGGCTTTCCAGAACAATAGAGGGGAATTATCTTTCAAGCACTTCACCACTGGCCTCATCTTTATTTTACAATGATGTGTCCTTTTTTCAGTGAGTCTCTCTCCTAGGAATATATACAAGAGAATGAATCATGTTCACCTGTAATAGAAGGGGCAAGGGATGTTGCTAATTAAGAGCAGGGCAATTCAAACTTCTCCTTAGCCCTGGGGAAGAATACCCAGGTGTGCTGAGACAGATATGCTTGGGAAAAGAAAAGAGATGCTCTGTAGTCAAAGGCACGGCCTAGGCCTGCTTTCCTGAATTGATTTCCCCCCTGGGTGACATCCTGGCAATTTCTGCTACCCAAGCAATGATATAACTAAGTAGATGAAGCTGAAAGCTGGGTCAGATAAAAAAAAAGAAGAAGAAGAAGAATGTTTAATCTAACAAAAGCAGCCTCAGTCTTTGCTGGGAATGGAAGCTGATTTAACAGGCAGTAGCAGATTAAATAGGAAGCTGAAACAGGGAGGGAAATCATATTAAACCATTAAAAAATGAAGATAGAAGAATGTCACAATGCCAATTATTTGGAGAAAAAGCACAACATTACCATAGAACTTTCAACAATAAGATAAATGATATCTGCTTTAGATGTACAAAACTAGGTCTTTTGTTCTCTGTATATACTTTAAATGAAATGCTATTGTTTAATTAATAGACTGTAACTCTATGCATTAAAGAAAAGCGTAAGGTCATATGACTATTTTAGGTCACAAAGTAAGTTCTGAATCTCAGGAACAGGACAGTGGATGGGTTTTAAGCTCTGGCAAACAAAACACCTATTTTTTAAAATTATTTAGGGTGTTTTTAAAATTCAGATTCTTAGGCCATGCTGATCCGTCAAAACAAAAACTTTAAGTTTAATGTCTGGGAATAGTCATTTTAATTACCTGTTAGCAGTCAAGGGACTGGAGCATGATGACCCATTCATTACTATCCTCACTTGGAAGACTCCAGAAAACGCCAACACAAGGAAGTGAGTCTCCATGGAAATGCCCCTACTTTCTCCCCTGCCATAGAATGGAATTTTTCTTTTAAACTCATTCTCTTTCTTCTTCATCGCTGAAAATTCCTTTACTGTTTGGGAACTCCCATAATATCCATACTCTACCCTACCAACAGCCCAGAAACCTCTCTGTGGGGCCAGAGTAGAGGAAGAGGAGAAACATAGGTGTGGATTCCCTGTAAACACTTCTTTCCTCTGGCTGCTTCCACTTAAGGAGATGCCTTCTCTCTTTAGTCCACCCTAGCTCCCATATCCCCACTGCAGAGCCCTAATTTATCCCCCAAGCTGAAATGCACGGTTACACTGAAATAAAGGGCATTTCACTTCCATCTTTGTATCTCCAAAGACTCAACCCCAAACATCGCTCCTTCACATATCTAGCTTTTACCTACTCTATCTAATAAGAAAAATAAAAAGAGAGTGGGGAGGGCTGTAGAAAAAAAAACTTTTTAAAAAATTTCTTTGTTTCATGAAGATGAAACTTTTAGTAAATTCCAAGTAAAGGAAAGAGATTATTTGGAAGCAACAGGACATCATAAACAAAAATAATAATAATAAAATTAAAAAAGGAAAATGAGACGTCCACTTCTTGGGTAACTCAAATAGATAGCCAGAAAATCCAAGAGAAACCAATAATAGCCATTATTAGCCAGAGAATTCCAAGAGAAACCAATAGCCATTATTGGTTTCTGCTAGTAAAGGAAAGGCCTGTCATCTCCCTTAACTTAGAGGTCACTAAAAACTTCAGTGGTACACTAATGGGCTTAGGGTTCAAAGAAATCTTGTGAAATCTCGTTTAAATCCTGCTTTGCCATTGTCTCAATGTATCATTTGGAACAAATTATTTAGCCTTACTATGCTCAAGTTTCCTCATCTATAAAACAAAAAATGATAATGTTTAGGATTTAATTATTAAAACTCTCCCACGTACCAGGCACTAGCCACACAGTCACCCCCTTAGGCAATGTCAAGTCTTGGGGGAAGACCCACAAGCAACAGGTAGATACATTACTGGGCAATAAGGGTTCTCATGGGAGCTGGGGTTGAACTGTGAGCTGCAAGAACTTCTGAAAGCAAAATCTAAATTATTCCTGGGAGGAAGGAATTTTCAGGAAAGGTTTTGGAAAGGTGATAGCATCCAAAGTGACACCTGAGGACATTGGCATTAGGAACTAGGGATGGGGTCAGGAGGACTAGCTTTCACGTAGGGGACATCAAGGCTGAGTTCTGGAGAAGAGACAGAACATGGTATACTAGAGGTTTCCAGGTAGTGGAGAAGAGGTGGGCTAAGAGTGTGGGTGAGGGTGGGCAGATGGGAAGAGATTTTTTTCGTTGGGTTTTTCTTTACTGAAGGAATGTGTACTTTTTTTTTTTTTTTTTTGGTACCAGGGATTGAACTCAGGGGCACTCGACCACTGGGCCACATCCCCAGCCCTTTTTTGTATTTTATTTAGAGACAGGGTCTCACTGAGTTTCTAAGTGCCTCGCCATTGCTGAGGCTGGCTTTGAACTCGCGATCCTCCTGCCTCAGCCTCCCAAAGTGCTGGGATTACAGGCGTGCACCACCGCGCCCGGCTTGTGTACATTATTTAATGTGTCATAAATTAGGTTATTGGTGTTCTGCTCATCAACAGGAATAGTGAAAGCAGTTTTGAAAAATAATTTAACATATTAAGGCATTGTGGGACATTGATATTGCTCCAAACGCACCCAGGCTTTAAGGCACAAAGGATTCTGATTCCTTGTAAGTCTATCATTGGAAGAACCCCTGCACTTCAGATTGGTATTTTAAATACTCATTGTTTCCAGTAATGGAGAGGACAGTTGATTGATGGCCCTCATTACTCATTGTTGTGACCTAAACTTCTCACCTTCCTTCTGCTATTCACAGGAGTAAAACCTGAGGCATAAGCCCCAAGCAAAGCAAACCCACCCAGGACAAACTCCAGGTGGGAGCCAAAGGCCTAGAAATTCCACAGCTGTTTTCTTGTCTTCTTGTAATGCTAGGAAGCTTTGCCCTAATGTCAATAGGAAAGAAGCAGGTTTAGCTGTGACTGGAAAATTCTGAGGCTGAACTTGAATCCTAACTCTGAGGACACTGCTTTCGAGCAGATAGGAGCGAAGTGTGATGAGGTCATTTATTTTGTCTGATAAGGTTCCTAAGACAGGGACTTGCATAACTGAGCATTTGGTTCTTTGGGAAAGGTTTTAGAATCACCATTTAGCTTGGAAGTATTAGTCATATTTTACTAATAATTATGCTATGAGAGACAAATGCTCTGATCTGTGTGTGAGTCACTGACCACGGCTAACAGCAGCATAGAGTCCATTGTGACTCTCACCTGTTTCCTTATGAATCACTCCAGGATGAAGTAACCACTAGTGTGAAAAGGCCACAGCACTCAATATTCCCAGGTTTATTTGCACAGTCCACCTAAGTTCTTAAACCCATCTGTGTTCTTGTACCAACCATAATGTTATTTTGAAAATTCTTCCTTATCTAGCTTTTTTGTTTCTTTTTCTTGAGTGTTTTTATTTTTCTTCTCTCTCTAGCTGCTATTAAAGGGTGGCCATATTTATTCTCATTCATTCTGCAAATGTATATCAAGTGTTTTTTCGAACAGTTAGCCCTCTAAAAGGTACTATGGATGTATCAGGTAAATGCAAATTATTTTCAAATAAAAATTGGTATGTATGCCTGTTAAAAAGATCCAAAAGTGAAAGGATTTGTAGGGTAAGTTCTTTTTTTAATTTTGTTTGCTCTCTCTTTTTATTATATAGTTTACCAGGCTTATTTTGTTTGTTTTTCCCCCACATTTTCACTGGTGCATTTCAGTTGTACATAATAGTGGGATTTGTTGTTACATATTCATACATGCACACAGTATAACAATATAATTTGGCCAATTATCAATTTTATTGTTTGTTCATAAGCATAAGACCAGTAATGATAATAAGAGCACGATTATTCCTACTAAGAAGAAGAATATTTATTGGGAGATCTCAACATGCCAAAAATGTAACAAGCTTTCTAGTTATTGTGGGATTGGAGATGGTAGATCAGTGGTAGAGCATTTGCCTAGAATGTATGAGGCCCTGGGTTCAATCCCTAGTACCACCAATTTTTTTTTTTTTAATATAGCTATTTTGTCTTTAATCCCACTTAGAAATCTATGATGTAGTTAGTATCATTAGCTTCAGATTACAGAGGCGGAAACTATAAGGTAAGGAAAATAAATAACCTATAAATAAATGTTCCCTGAGTTCAAAAGTGATAGAACCACTGGCTCACTACCTCTATGTTCTCTTCCTTTCTCTTCTGTGCTCTGCCACAGTAAATGCAACAATAAATAAATCACGTCCTCTTGACCTTAACAAAAGAAGATTCTGGTTTTGGAGAGGAAAACCATATATACATAAAATATCAACTCGTGACATGAAAACTACGAGTTGCCAAAAAGCAGGTGCAGATAGATAGTGAAGTCAAAAAAGGGAGCACAGGACTTCACAACTGGAGGGGTCCTGGAGTCTCTGTGGCATTGGACACCTGGGATTGCCTCTTCAAGAGTGGAAAAGTTGGGTCAGGGGGCGCGGCAGGCAGGAAGGGGCAGGCAGAGAGTGTGGATGGACATGGGGGCTGTGCATGGAGACCCTGGGGGGTGTGCTCATCCCCAGCTGAGGAGTCGAGAAGGTCACAGATTGTCCAAGTCACATGGTAAAATGTCACTGATGCCACGGCATTGGCCTTGAGCTAACGGGAAGACTGAACAGACACCTTCAGAGGCCTTCAGAATCACTGGAGGAGTGATGGCTCCAGAGTCCAAAAGGCCTGCACTCAAACTTAGTCATCAAGGGTGACCTCCAGAAAGTGCCCTAATCTCAGGACACTTTGGTTTCGGTAAACTTGACATTAGAATTAAAACATTCACCTTGCAAGGCATTTTGTCGATTAGAGATCATTTGCATGACGCATGGAACGCTGGGCTTAGCATAAAGCAGGCTGTGAATGAATGGCAGCTATCTTTATTTTATAATGTGTTTGTCACGGTTGCACTGTTTAAAATATTTTTGATCTCCCTTATAATTTTTCTCAGACACAGACTTGGTATTCCTCGCAAAGGAAATTCTGCTTGTCATATTTTAAAACATGAATTTACTTTTACTACTCTCCATGTATAAAAAAAAAAAACTTCATAATTCAATCACTACCATTGACATTTTAGTGTAGTTTCTTTCATTTGGCTTCCAATGGGTATGACATTCTTGTATTACCTGTGATCATAGTATATATGTAAATTTTGCCATTAATTTATTTATCTGCAGATTTGGCTAAATGATACTCTAGAGATTGACCAAGCTTCTTAATAGATGCAACTCCAAATGTATTTTAGTTCTTTCCAAACATCAAATTTCACTTAAAAGAGTTTCTGTATTAATGCACAAACCATTTTTTTTTTTTTTTTTTTGGTAAATTCTTAGAACTACCAGTCACCGTTCTATTTCTCGAAGGAAGTTTCCAGACTACCAAGGTACAGTCCCCGCCTGCAGCCTCACAGAGCTTCCCAAATGATATTAAATGGTGCACGGCCAGATCCGAACACAATTTCAGGATGTTTCCAGAACTGTGTCTGCATCATGTTGCACATAGTCAGATATTTATGGAGCATCCCAAAGTCATCTGATCGGAGGGCTGATGCTCAAATGGACATATACCTCCAAGGGGATAGGTTAAAAATCTGTCACCTTGTTTAACAGTCATTCCTCCTCCACGTGGAGTGAGAAACTACCTGCACTTTCCCACTCATCCGCTTTGCCTGTCATTTCTGGCCACTCTGTGAACATTTTTGTAACCTGTAAAAGAAAAGAAGGCTTTGAAAACAGGATCGAGTTCTTTTTTTAGTGATACACAATGTTGACAGAAATATACTCCAGAGGAATTTAATGCAGCTTTTTTTGGTTCCTGGCACAGCTTCTTTAGTGCATCAGTAAGTGAAAAATGAGCCCGGGAAGCTCGTGACAGAAGAGGATGGAGGAGAGCCCTCGCCTCAAAGCCAGCGCCTAGATTCTACTGTACAAACAGAGAAATGTCTGTGAACTCCTCACCTTGGGAAGGTAAACAGAGAACAGGAAGTACTTCTCCCGCAAGCTTTGAAGCATTCACCTTGTAAAAGGAAAAAGGACTTCTTTAAAGAGCTCTTCATGCAGAGAGAAGAGGAAGTTCTTTGAAGTCCAGGCTAAGTTTGGGTCACCATGAAACCAGCCATGCGCCTGTCTATGAGCTCCCCTGTCCCTGAGGACCCCAAGCAACAGAACCGCAACTAGGTGATATGTCAGCATAAACAATAATGGAAAAGAAAATCTCCAGGAGAGATACCAAAACCGTGACCACCAAGAGGCAGCTCCATTTCCCTGTTCTCAGCTTCTTATTCCTTAGCTAAAAGACAAGCCATCCACAGTAGAGAGAGTAATAAATCAATTAAAATTTCCCCCCTAAAACTGGATGATGAAAAGATAAACGTTTGTAAATTTAAGAGATCCACAGAATACAACATTTCTTTGCTTTGGATTAATTCCGTAGTCACAGCCAATATCCCCCTTTGATTCCAATTTAAATAATCCATTCAATAGCTTATTGAAGGCTCTCACAAAGAGCTTCACAGAGGCAGCTGCACAATTCCCGGGAGGATGGGCCACTTGGAGTGTTCTATCTTCTATGTGTCCAAATGGTTCATCAGACCAAAGCCCAAGAGCCTACACAGCAGCTAATTCAATCTCTGATGTTATCTTCCTTGCAGAGATCCTAGGCCACAGTGGACTGACCCCATTCTTCACCCAGCGGCTGTAAGAAGAGTGACCTGAGCCAGCTCAAGGACCAGTATGTACAAGTTTAGGTGATTTGCATTAGGAACTTTGAAATAGAAGTTTTAAAGGAATGGAAAAGCTAACTTTTTTTTTTTTTTTTTTTCAATTTGGAAAACATGGTTGTAGAACCCCTGATTTTGTAAGAAAGGATGTTTCATTGTGACAAACAGAGCATGTGTAGGTTTGGCTGGTATGGATCTAACAAGGACAAATTGTAAGTGCATGCCATGTTTGTCTGACAGCTATGACTCCTGTGACATGACCATCCACACAGTGCACCCCCAAATCATGACAAAGAGTCGCTCAGTGTCCCAGAGATAGGCATAAATCTGGGCAAATACAATGGAAAACTGGCATTATTTTTTATATTTCCGTGGAGGCTCTATGAAAAGACTTTGATAGGTCCATAGTATCTCTTTTCTAGAAGAAAAAAAAAAAACTAATGTCTATGTAAATAGCTGACTAGATCAACCACAGTTGCCTCATGCTTGAAAACTTTAAAGGAAACATCTCAGAATCTTTCCTAAGGTCCAGTGTAATTTCAGATTCTGAGGGTCATTTTCCTTACAGCCTAAACCTAGGAAAAATACTCACAAGTCTACTAAAGATAATCATGGGACAAAGATACATCAGATAACGCACACATTGGATAATAGATAGGCTACATAAGAACATTCCAGCTAGAGATGTGATTTAGACCATAAAGATTAAAGAAGAGTTTGAACAAATACAAATAAACAAATATTTTGTTGGTGACTATATACCAGACTCCCATCTCTACACTTGGGGAATTACAGACAAAGAATTCAGATGAAAATATGGGTGTCAATTCACAAGGGTTTTATAAAACTTAAATTAGAAGTGCTCTATGGATATTTTCTGAGCCTGTGGAAATGATGGAGAGGGATTTAATTATGAAGGAGTTGCTCAAAACCAGACACTGTAAGAAATGAAACACCACCTAAATGCAACAATGATTCAGTCCCATATGCTAGTCTTATTAGTGTGTTTAACCTATCTCCTATACCCAACTTTATTCTGACTATTGTGAATTTGAAGTCATTATTTCCAATATTTATACAGCATTTTATCTCATTCAAGCTCCTAACATCTTTTGGGGGTAGGTACTTTTACCCATATTTATGAATTAGGAAACTGAGTCAATAAAAAAGGCATAATAATTTTCTTCCTGCAAAGGTAACGAATAATCTGTAGATCAAAACTTGAGCATAGTTGGTCAGAATGTAAATCCTGTCAACTCTCTCTTACATCATGCTGGTTACTGTACAGGCATTCCCCAAATGACAAATAGATCATATTCCTATGCTTTGTTTTGAAATCTGAATTTAATCCCTGTAGAAACAATGTTATAAATGGCAGTTAAATTCCTGCCTCACTCAGGAAGACAGTTTAACCCATAATGTAAATGAATCACTGCAGACTTGCTAGGCAGAATTCTGGAATCTGGAAACAAGAGACCTGTGATGACAGCCCTTCAAACTACCAAAGGTATTTGCATTGTACAAAAGGTGCTTAGTATGCCAGGATGAAGCTATAATTGGTGAAAATGCATGTACTATTTTAGAAGGCAGTGGGAAACAAATAGCTAGCAAGAAGAAGAGAATTTAGGCAACAAATCAGGCTTCCTAGAAACCCACCAGCATGGTCATTTTCACCTAAGATACTCCTGATTTTCATAGCTTATTTTCTTTCTCTACTTGAAAAAAATATATATAGTAAAGCATAGCACATAGATAGCAAAGTACTTGACATGTAAATGTACAAGTCAATGAATTACCATACAGAAAGCCACTGTAAATGCCTCAGTGTTCATGAAACAAAACATTGCTAACCTTCTGAAGTGTTCTCCGGTGCCCCTTTCATCCACCTCTTACCTAAACCCCCTGCTGACTCCCCAAAGGAGATGACATTTCCTGCCTACGTTTTTTTAAAATATTTTTATTATTCTAATTTGTTATACATGATTGCAGGGTACATTTCATTTCATATTACATATAAAGAGCACAATTTTTCAAGTTGCTCGTTTTATATAAAGTATTTTTACAACAATTGTGTCTTCATACATGTATTTAGGGTAATCATGGATAACTCAGTCTGCTATTATTCCTATCTCCTTGCCCCCTCTTCTCCCTCCCCACCTTTGTTCTATTTAAAGCTCTTTCATTCCTCTCATCCCCTCTCTCTTGCCTTTATAAGTTAGTATCTTCATATCAAAGAGATCATTCAACCTTTGGTTTTGGGGGATTGGCTAACTTCACTTAGCATTATTTTCTCCAACTCCATCCATTTACCTGCAAATTCCATGATTTTATTCTCTTTTAGTGCTGAGTAGTGTTCTATTGTGTATATTTACCAAAGTTTCCCTATCCATTCATCTGCTGATGGGCATTGGGGTTGGTACCACAATCTAGCTATTGTGAACTGTGCTGCTATAAACATTGATGTAGCTGTGTCCCTGTAGTAAACTGTTTTTAAGTCCTTTGGGAAGAGGCCAAGGAGTGGGATAGCTGGGTCAAATGGTGGTTCCATTCCAAGTGTTCCTAGGAATCTCCATACTACTTTCCAGATTGGCTTCGCCAATTTGCAGTTACACCAGCAATGTAAGAGTGTGCCTTTTTCCCCACATTCTCGCCAGCATTTATTGTTGTTTGTGTTTCTGATAGCTGCCATTCTGACTGGAGTAAGATGAAATCTTAGAGTTGTTTTGATTTTCATTTCTCTAATTGCTAGAGATGTTGAACATTTTTTCATATATTTGTTGTTTGTATATTATCTTCTGAGAAGTGTCTGTCTGTTTAGTTCCTTGGCCCATTTATTGATTGGGTTATTTGTTTTTTTGTGTGTGTTAAGGCTTTTAAGAGCTTTATAAATCCTTGAGGTTAGTGTTCTATCTGATGTGCTTATGGTAAAGATTTGCTCCCATTCTGTAGGTCCTCTATTCGCCTCACTGACTAAAACCAAGAATCAATAAATGGGATGAATTCAAACTGAAAAGCTTCTTCTCAGCAAAAGAAACAATCCTGCCTACGTTTATAACAACAACTTCCTTATTCTTCTTTTGTCTTTACTACCTATGCACACATCCCTAAATTCTTTAATAAAGTTTTGTCTATTTATTAAATTGTACACAAATAGAATCACACAATAAGCATTTTTTAAGGCTAGCTCCTTTTTGCTAAATATAACGCCTGTGACATTCAGCTTTATTTCTGAGCAAAGTTAACTCACCTGTTTTCCTTGCGATATAAATTGCATGGAATGATGTCGGGGACCGACCCCAAAGATCTGGGGCCACCCCCGCCCTAGCCAAGATGGCGCCTGTTGACCTGTTGACTTGTCTGCTGACTCTGATGCAAGGCAGTCACCAGTCTAAGCAACAGACTCCTGAGTGGTTTGAGTAACATCCTATATGTGTGGACAACTCGCGCTCTGTGTCATGTACTGTGCTATGGTTTTGAGAAGCAGTGTGCTCTCCTTTCTGATTGGCTGATAAACTGTATAAATGTAAACTGCTATTTCGGTCCCGGGGCCCCTCGGGAAAGAATAAAGACTGAAGTTGTCACCCACACAAGATTTGTCGCCAATTCTTGCTGGTAGAGATCCGACAGAATGAGTTAATTTATTATAGTGTCAGGAGCTTGGGGGTCAAGATCACTGTAACATGGAAAAATGATCCTGACATGAACATTCTTGTTTGTAGAAGATTGAACATTTTCAGTGGGTATTTACCAAGAAAAGCAATTGCAGATCAACATAAATGTAAATACTTAATTTTAATAGATGCTGCCAAAACAGTTTTCAAAATGGTTGATCTAATTTCACTCCAACAATGTGTTGGAATTCCAGGGCCTCTATCTTTGGCTAGGATACTTGGGAGCTGGTTTTCATCTTAGCCATTCTGATGGATGGGCAATGTTTTATCACTGTAGTTTTAATCAGCAGTTTCATGATTACTGATGAGGTTGAAATTTTTAGAAGTTTCCCACACAGCTAGATATGTTTGTTTTAAAAATGCCAAAGTCTTTTGACCACTTAGCTATTGAGTTATATGCCCTTATGTATTTGATTTTTGGGAGTTCATTATATATTGGGTATTTGTCTGTCACTTGTGCTGTAAAATCTTGTTCTCTGTGGTTTGAATTTTTACTTTCTAGTGTCTTTTGATGAGTAGAAACTGTTAAATATAATGTAGTCTAAATTCTCAAACTTTTCCTTTAAGGGTAATTTTTATATAGTTTGAGAAATATTTACATATCACAGAAATATTTTTCTATATGATCTTCCAGAATTTATAGCTCAAAACTATCTATCAGCAATATATTTTTGCATATGATGAAAGACAGGGATTAAACGTAACTTTTTTGTTGCAGTTCATAATGTTAAGCAATTGGCCCTGTATAGTTTTGAAAAGGCCTCCTTATCCCCACTATTCTACAGTTCGGCACTGCCAAATATTCATGAATCTAAATCTGAGCTCTCAATTCTATTTCATCCTATATCACTATGATAAGACTGGACTCTTAACCATTGTGACTTTATAAACACATCTCCAATTTATTACAGCAAGACCACCTACTGCTGCTTCTTCAAATAGTTTCTTGTGTTAATGATCTTTCTTTTATTTTTATAAATTATTTGGACTTCCTCTCTCTCTCTCACACACACACATGCACACGCATGCCCACACACACACAAGTATGTAGTTTGATTAGAATTGGGACAGGTGAGATTTTTCTAGAGTGTTGAGTGTTTTCATGATATATCCCTAAATGTATGTGGATCTTAAATCTTTCTCAATAATTGTTTGCATTTCTAGTGAGAAATTTCATATATTTTATCAAATTGAATACTTTAAATATGTGTACTTCATTGTATATCAATTTATACATTGTATATCAATTATTCACAATGCTTCTTTAAAAATAGATATTGCAAATCTGACAAAAATAAATGCAAATTGATTTTAACAGCTTTATTAAAATATAATTCACATACAATAAACTACATGTATCTAAATGTATAATTTGATAAGTACTGACATATGTATACACCCAAAAGACCTTCACAAAATCAAGATAGTGAACATATCCATCACTCCCAAGAGTTTCCTCATGCCATTTTATAACCCTCCTAACCCTTCCCCATGACCTCCTGCCCCTAGTTGAGCACTAATTTCTGTTTGAACTGTATATTAGTTGCATTTTCTAGAATTCTGTTAAGAGTGGAGGCATACATATGTACTTTTTGATCTGCCTCCTTTCATCACCATATTTATTTTGAGGTTTATCCATGCTATTGCGTATGTTCAAGATCATTCATTTTGTTTTTGAGGGGTATTCTGTTTTATTGATATTTCACAATTTCTTGATCCATTTATCTGTTGAGAGGCATTTTATGGACATTTGTGTGTATGGTCTTCCTATGGACCTATGCCTTCATTGTTCATGTATAAATATCTATAAGTGAAACAACTAACTTATATGGTAGGTATATGGTTAACTTTAAAAAAAAAAACTCATCAAACTATTCTTGTATATTAGCACCATTTTGTAATCCCAAGTAGTATGTAAGAGGTCTGTTTCATGTTCCCACGAGCCTAACTGTATGTAGCTACACTCTTTGTGTACTGATTTTGTATTACACAACCTTGCTAAATTTACCTATTATGTCTAATAGGGTGAATGTTGTACAATGTTGAATCAACAGGGTAACAGTGGAAATTCTTGCCTTATTCCTTATCTTCAAGAAAAAGCAATCAATGTTTTACCATTAAGCATGATGTCATGTATAGAATTTTAAAGACTAAGTTTTTAAACTACAAATTCAGTTGTGTTAATAAAGGTGTGTGGATATTATTTATCTCTCCCTTAGTGAACTTCGGCAGTTTATCTTTCAAAAATTGGTCCCTTTGCCTAATGATTAAATTTAATGTTTTAAATTATAGTACATAAAGTTCCCTTATTTTTTAATATGTAAAGAACCTACAGAAATGTTCTTTTTCTCATTTTTGATGTTGGTATTTCTGTCTTTATTGCCTGATCAGTATGGAAAGAAATTTGTATAAATGTTATTAATCTTATTGAAGGATGAATTTTTATTTTATTGCTTTTTCTCTATAATTTTTCTCTTTTTGTTTTATTAATATATTTTATATCTGGAGCTTAATTTAAATTTCATTTTTATTCCTTTTACTATTTTCTTAATTTCTAAACTGTAGTCATTAATTTGATGTCTTTCCTCTTTATTTCCTCTTTTCTAATTTGTTGTTTAATGCTACATATTTTCCTCTAAATTTGTTTTTGTTTCAATGGTGGGGATGGAACCTTGACCCTGCACATTCTAGGCCAGCACTCTTCTAAAAGGCCATAGCCCCAACCCCTCCTCAATGTTCTGCCCTAGCAGCAGCCTACAAATTTTTATATCTATATTTTCGATTTAATTCGATTCAAAATGTCTTCTGTTTATTTTTTTATTTCTTATTTGACCCAAAGTTTAATTACAAATATGTTCTTCGGTTTTTAAATAATGGAGAATATTCTAAAGATCTTTCTGCTGATTTCTAATTTAGTTTCATTGCAGTCAAAGAACACACTTTTGTGACTATAATCCTTTTACACTTTTTAAAATCTGTTTAATTCCCAGGGCATGGTCTCTCTGATAAATGTTCCACACCCCCAGGAAAAGAATGTGTATTCTCTTGCTGTTTGGTAGAGTTTTCTGAAAATGTCAACTAGGCGGATTCAAAGTATTTCTATAAAGTAGATTGGTTGATAGCATTGTAAAAGTCTATAATTTTACTGATTTTCTGTCTACTTGTTCTATCAATGATATGAACCTGACCATAAGAAATTGTCTATTTCTGTTTATAAGTCTGTTTTTACTTTACAGTATTTGAAGATCTGTCAAAAGGTGCAAAAATATTTAAAATGTTATGTCCTCTTGATAATTGACCTGTTTGTCTTTATGAAATGGTTTTTTAAATCTTTATTCTTCCCTCTGATATTTGTTTTTTTTTCTGATATAAATATAGTCATTCCAGCTTCTTTGATTGTTAGGATGTTAGCATTAAAATTCTTTTTTTTTTTTTTATTCTTTTACTTTAGTCCACATGTGTCTTTACATTTAAAATCTACTTCTTGCAAGCACAATATATCTGGGGCTTGTTGTTTTTAATCCAATTTGGCAATCTCTGCCTATTAATTATAGTATTTATATCACATTTCATGTGGTTGTTGTTAGGGTGAGATTAAGTCTTCTATTTTTTCTATTTATTTTCTCTTCGTGCCATTTATTCTTTATTACTGTTTTTTTTTTTTGTTCTTTTTGACTTCTTTTGGATTAATCAAATACTTCTTAATTATTCCATTACTTTGCCTTTGTTAACTTATTAGCAAAAGCTCTTCAACATTTTGTTTTATTGATTTCCCTACAGTTTATAGCATAACTATCTTATCACAGTCTAAATTCAAGGAATATTTAAAATACAGGGGGCTGGGGTTGTGGCTCAGGGGCTGGGGTTGTGGCTCGGTGGTAGAGTACTCACCTAGGACATGTGCGGCCCGGGTTCAATCCTCAGCACCACATAAAAACAAAGGCATTGTGTACAAATAAACAAATAAAATAAATAAACAAATATTAAATAAAATTAAATTAAAATGAAATACAAGCCAGGCACGGTGCAAATGCCTGTAATCCCAGCACTTTGGGAGGCTGAGGCAGGAGGATCGCGAGTTCAAAGCCAGCCTCAGCAATGGCGAGGTACTTAGCAACTCAGTGAGACCCTGTCTCTAATAAAATACAAAAAAGGGCTGGGGATGTGACCCAGTGGTCGAGTGCCCCTGAGTTCAATCCCTGGTACTACAAAATAAAATAAAATAAAATAAAATACAGGAATATTGCTAGTGTACTCATTTCTGGCTTTTTTGCTATTATTTACTTCTACCTATGTTACAATACTACAACACATGACATTTTCTTTAAATACTCAATGATCTCTTAAAGATGGTTAAATAATAAGAGCACCGTCTTTATATTTAACCCAGAGCTGACACTGAGGTGCGCTTCCCTTATGCATTTGTGTGGGGAGGGGCACACAGATCCCGATTTTTGACTGGTATCATTTTTCCTTTGTTGGTAGGATAACTTTTAGCCTTTACTATAAGTACAGATGTGATGATACTAAGGCCTTGCAGATTTTATATGTCTAGAAAAAAAAAAAAAAAAAAGACTTCACTCTGCCTTTGTTTTTGAAATATACTTTCGCTGGGCATGGAATTCCAAGTTGATGGATGTCTTTGACTTTTTTCCTTTCATTAATTGAAGCTCTTCCTATCTGGATTGTTTCTAACAAGAAATTTGCCATCATGCTTATCCTTGTTCCTCTGCAAATAAATAATGTACATTTTTCCCCCTCTGGTTGCTTTTAAGATTTTATTCAAAAAGAAAAGGAAGAAGGAAGGAAGGAAGGAAGGAAGGAAGGAAGGAAGGAAGGAAGGAAGGAAGGAAAGAAGGAAGGAAGGAAGGAAGGAAGGAAAAGAAAAACAGCAGATATTTATTTCTCCCTGTTCTAGAGACTGGAAATTCCAGGACCAGGTGCTGGCCATTTTGGTTCTGGTGTGGACTCTCATTCTGGTGTGGTGATGTATGCTTTCTCAGTGTTTCCTCCTATGGCAGAGAAAGAGACACTATCTCTTCCCATTTCTTTTCTTTTTTAAATTAGTGGTCCATTATAATTATACATAATAGTGGAATTCATCGTTTATATATATGCACAGACTGTAACAATCTAACTTGTTCATTTCCCTTCCCCAGTACCTCACCTTTCCCTCCCCAAAGCACTCCCTTGACTCCACTGATCTCCTTTCTATTTTCATAAGTGTTCCTCCCCAACTTTCACATACGAGAGAAAACATACAACCTTTGACCATCTGAGTTTGACATTTCACTTAACATAATGCTTTCAAGTTCCACCCATTTTCCTGCCAATGACATCATTTTGTCCTTCCTTGTGGCTGAATAAAACTTCATTGTGTATATATACCACATTCATCCATTGGTGGACACTGAGGAAAATTTTATTTTTATCGCTGCTTTTGAGCAAACTGAATATGATGTGGTTTGGTGTTGTTTACCTCATGTTTCTTATAATTAGGTTTTTTTCACTTCTTGGAGTTCTGGGTTTTTTTAAATCAAATTAGGAAAAAAAAAATGTTGACCATTATTTTTCAAGTATTTTCCTTCCCTTTATCTTCCCCTACTTTGAAGACTCTGGTTACATATACATGAGCCTCTTTTGACTTGTCCCATTGACTCTTGGCCTCTGTTCATTTTTTCAGACCTTAATCTCTGAATTTTATATTTAGTAGTTTCTTCTGATATGGTTTCAAGTTTACCTAGTTATATTCTGTTTTTCACATCTTCTAGTCGTTATTTCTACTCTGCATGACTGATTTATTCAAGCCTAATTGGTCTTTTTAGAGTTCTATCTGGACGATGTAATGATCTTAAAACATTTTAAACTCTAACTCCACCCTACTTATGTGGAATTGCTTCTCATATACTTTATTTCTATGTATATTTTGATGCTCACAGGACATTATTGTTTTAATCACATTTGCTTCCTTTGTCCCTTAATGACTGACCCTCACCCTAGAATCATTCTCTCTTTACTTGAAAAATAATAGTATTTCTATTAGTGCTGTTCAGCTAATATTGAATTATTTTAATTTTTGTCTGAAAATGTGTTTTATTTTTAAGGGGTATTTTCCCTACTTAGGGAAGTTAGGGTAGTTATATTTTTTCCAGTGCTTTAACAATATCTTTCTATTGTCTTCTGCCTTTTTATTTTTCCTACTGAGAACTCAGTCGTCAGCTTCATTGTTATTTTTATAAAAGCAATCTGTCTTTTTTACCCCTCTTCTAGCTGTTGGTTAAAAGGTTTTGTGGTACAACTAAGTATGGTTTTCTTTTTAATTATCTTGCTTACTCTTCATAGGACGTTTTGAATCATATATTTTTTTCTTGGTTGTACCTTTTCTTTATCCACTATTTAATGTAAATCTAATTTGTTATTGAAACCATGTATACACATTTTCAGTTGCTTATTTCAATACTACAATTTTTATTGGCATTCTTTTTTTTTCTTTAATTATTTATTTGCTTATTCATAATAGACAAGTATAGCATCTTTTTACATACAACTGCTTGTATACAAAGTATATAAGTACCATTCAGATCTTCAATCATGCATTTAGGATAATGATATCCATCTCATTCAACCACCAATTTTTTTTCCTTCCCCCCCCTCCCTCCCCCTACTCCCTCCCTTCCCCTCCCTTTCCTTTGACCATTCTAGTGTACCTCTAATCCTGTGTACCCCCATCCAACAACACTGTGAACTAGCTTCCTTATATCAGAGAAAACATTCGGTATTTGGATTTTTGAGATTGACTAATTTCACTTAGCATTATATTCTCCAACTTCATCCATTTACCTGCAAATGCCATTATTTTATTCTCTCTTATTGCTGAGTAAAATTCCATTTTGTATATATACCACATTATCTTTATTCACTCATCTACTGAGGGACTTCTAGGTTGGTTTCACAACCTAGCTATTGTGAATTGTGCTGCTATAAACATTGAAGTGGCTGTGTCACTGTAATATGCTGTTTTTAAGTCCTTTGGGAATAGACCCAGGAGTGGGAAGACTGGGTCATAGGGTGGTTCCATTCCCAGTTTCCCAAGAAATCTCCATACTGCTTTCCATAGCGGTTGCACCATTTTGCAGTCCCACCAGCAATGTATGAGTATGCCTTTCCCCCCACATCCTCTCCAACATTTATTGTTGTTTGTGTTCTTGATAGCTGCCATTCTGACTGGAGTGAAATGAAATCTTAGAGTAGTTTTGATTTGCATTTCTCTAATTGCCAGCTATGTTGAGCATTTTTTCATGTATTTGTTGATTAAATGTGTATCTTCTTCTGAGAAGTGTCTTTTCAATTCCTTAGCCCATTTATTGATTGGGTCATGTGCTTTTTTGGTGTTAAGTTTTTTGAGTTCTTTATATATTCTAGAAATTAGTGCTCTATCTGATGTGCATGTATTAAATATTTGTTCCCAATTAGTTGGCTCTCTATTCACCTCACTGATTGGTTCTTTTGCTGAGAAGAAGCTTTTTAGTTTAAATCTATCCCATTCATTAATTCTTGGTAATAGTTCTTGCGCTACAGGATTCTTATTAAGGAACTTGGGGCCTAATCCAACATGTTGGAAATTGGAGCTTACTTTTTCTTATATTAGGCGTATTGTCTCTGGTCTAATTCCTAGGTCCTTGATCCACTTTGAATTGAGTTTTGTGCATGGTGAGAGATAAGGGTTTAATTTCAATTTGTTGCATATGGATTTCCAGTTTTCCTAGCACCATTTGTTGAAGAGGCTATCCTTTCTCCACTGTACATTTTTGGCGCCTTTGTCTAATATAAGATAGCTGAAATTATATGTATTAGTCTCTGTGTCCTCAATTCTGTACCATTGGTCCACCAGTCTGTTTTGGTGCCAATACCATGCTGTTTTTGTTACTATTGCTCTATAGTATAATTTAAAGTCCGGTATGGTGATGCCCCCTGCTTCACTTTTCTTGCTCAGGATTGCTTAGGCTATTCTGGGTCTCTTATTTTTCCAGATGAATTTCATGACTGATTTTTCTATTTCTTTGAAAAATGACATTGGAATTTTGATTGGAATTGCATTAAATCTGTATAATGCCTTTGGTAGTATGGACATTTTGACAATATTGACTCTACCTATCCAAAAGCAAGGTAGGTCTTTCCATCTTCTGAGTTCTTCTATGATGTCTTTCTTTAGTGTTCTATAATTTTTGTTATAGCGGTCTTTCACCTCTTTCGTTAAGTTGATTCCCAGGTATTTTATTTTTATTTTTTGATGCTATTGTAAATGGGGTAGTTTTCATCATTTCCCTTTCAGAGGCTTTGTCACTGATGTACAAAAATGCCTTTGACTTATGGGTATTGATTTTGTATCCTGCTACTTTGCCAAATTTATTTACTAGTTGTAAAAGTTTTCTGGTAGAGTTTTTTGGGTCTCCTAGGTAGATTATCATGTCACCAGCAAATAGTGCTAATTTGAGCTCTTCTTTTCCTATCTGGATCCCTTTAATTTCTTTCGTCTGTCTAATTGCTCTGGCCAGAGTTTCCAGTACTATGTTAAATAGCAGTAGTGAAAGGGGGCATCCCTGTCTTGTTCCAGTTTTTAGAGGGAATGCTTTCAGTTTTTCTCCATTTAAGATAATGTTAGCTCTGGGCCTTGCATAAATAGCTTTTATAATGTTGAGATATGTTCCTGATATTCCTAGTTTTTCCAGTGTTTTGAACATAAAGGGGTGCTGTATTTTGTCAAATGCTTTTTCTGCATCTATTGAGATAATCATATGATTTTTATCTTTAAGTCTATTGATGTGATGTATTATGTTTATTGATTTCCGAATGTTGAACCAGCCTTGCATCTCTGGAATAAACCCCACTTGATTGTGGTGCACTATCTTTTTGATATGTTTTTGTATCCGATTTGCCAGAATTTTGTTGAGGACTTTTGCATCTATGTTCATTAAAGATATTGGCCTGAAGTTTTCTTTTTAGGATGCATCTTTGCCTGGCTTTGGAATTAATGTAATATTGGCCTCATAGAAAGAGTCTGGAAGAGCTCCCTCTTTTTCTATTTCTTGAAATAGTTTGAAGAGCATTGGTATTGGTTCTTCTTTGAAAGTCTTGTAGAACTCGGCTGTAAACCCATCAGGTCCTGGACTTTTCCTTGTTGGTAGCTTTTTGATGACATCTTCTATTTCTTCGCTTGTAATCGATCTGTTTAAATTGTGTATAGCCTCCAGATCCAGTTTAGGCAAATCATATGACTCTATAAATCTGTCAATGCATTTAGTATTTTCTATTTTATTAGAGTACAAGTTTTCAAAGTAATTTCTAATTATCTTCTGTATATCTGAGGTGTTTGTTGTGATATTCCCTTTTTCATCACATATGTTAGTAATTTGAGTTTTTTCTCTTCTTCTTTTTGTTAGCATCACTAAGGGTCTGTCAATTTTGTTTATTTTTTCAAAGAACCAACTTTAAGTTTTGTCGATTCTTTGAATGGTTTCTTTAGTCTCAATTTCATTAATTTCTGCTCTGAGTTTAATTATTTCCTGTCTTCTGCTACTCTTGGTGTTGATCTGTTCTTCTTTTTTAGTGCTTTGAGGTGTGATGTTAAGTCATTTATTTGTTGGGTTTTTTCCTTTTAAGGAATGAACTCAGTGCAATGAATTTTCCTTACTACTGCCTTCATAATGTCCCAGAGATTTCTATACAATGTATCTGTGTTCTCATTTACCTCTAGGAATTTTTTAATCTCCTCTTTGATGTCTTCTTCAACCCCTTGTTCATTCAGTAGCATGTTGTTTAGCTTCCCGTTGTTGGAGTAGTTTTTCTTATTCCTTGTTTTGTCGTTGATTTCCAATTTCATCCCTTTATGGTCCAATAGCATGCAGGGTAGTATCTCTATTTTTTTATATTTGCTGAGAGTTGCCTTGTGACATAATATATGGTCTCTTTTGGAGAAGGAGCCATGTGCTGCTGAGAAAAAAGTATATTCGTTTACTGAGGGATGAAATATTCTATATATGTCCGTTAGGTCTAAGTTATTAATTGTTTTAAGGAGGCCTAAGGTTTCTTTGTTTAGCTTTAGTTTGGATGATCTATCCATTGGTGAGAGAGGTGTGTTGAAATCCCCTAGTATAACTGTGTTGTGGTCAATTTTATTCTTGAACTTGAGAAGAGTTTGTTTGATGAATGTAGGTGCTCCATTATTTGGGGCATATAGATTTATGATTGTTATATCCTGTTGATGAATGGTTCCCTTAAGTAGTAAGAAATATCCATCTTTGTCCCTTTTGATTAGCTTTGGCTTGACGTCTACCTTATTTGAAATGAGAATGGAAGCCCCTGCTTGCTTCCGCAGGCCATTGAGTGATAAGACTTTTCCCAGGCTTTCACCTTCAGTCTATTGATGTCTTTTTCTATGAAGTGTGTTTCTTGGAGACAGCAAATTGTTGGGTCATTTCTTTTAATCTATTCAGATATTCTGTGTCTTTTGAATGGCAAGTTTAGGCCATTAACATTCAGGGTTATTATTGAGATGTGATTTTTATTCCCATCCATTTTTATTTGTATTATGATCTTTAGCTTGATTTGGTTTCTCTTCTGGTTGGTATTTCCCTTAGTTTAATATCTCCCTTTGTTGATTTTCATTGTTATTTTTCTCTTCTTCATGAAAAATTTTGCCCAGAATGTTCAGAAGTGCTGATTTTCAAGATGCAAAATCTTTTAACTTTTGCTTGTCGTGAAAGGTTTTTATTTCATCTTCGAATCTAAAGCTTAATTTTGCTGGATATAAGATTCTTGGTTGACAACCCTTTTCTTTCAGAGCTTGAAATATGCTATTCCAGGATCTTCTTGCTTTTAAGGTCTGGGTAGAAAAATCTGAACATAGTCTGATTGGTTTCCCCCTACATGTAATCTGCTTCCTTTCTCTTGTGGCTTTTAATATTCTCTCCTTGCTCAGTATATTAGGCATTTTCATTATAATGTGTCTTGGTATGGATCTGTTGTGATTTTGTATGTTTGGTGTTCAGTAAGCCTCTTGAACTTGGTTTTCCCATTCATTCCTCAAGTTTGGAAAATTTTCTGTAATTATTTCATTAAATAAATTACTCATTCCTTTGGCTTGAAACTCTGCTCCCTTCTCTACCCCAATCACTCTTAAGTTTGGTCTTTTTATGTTGTCCCATAATTCTTGAATGTTCTGTTCTTGGTTTCTTACCATTTTTGCTGTGTAATCTAGATTTTTGTCTAGGATATATATTTTGTCTTCATTGTCTGAGGTTCTATCTTCCAAGTGATCTACTCTGTTGGTGATACTTTCAATTGAGCTTTTATTTTGGTTTATTGCTTCTTTCATTTCCAGAATTTCTGTTTGGTTTCTCTTTAGAGCCTCTATCTCCCTATTGAAGTAATCTTTTACTTCCTGTATTTGTTTGTGGAGTTCTTTGTCAAAATGATCTTTTGCCACTGTATTTGCTCCCTCATCTCATTTTTTAGTTCATTCTTAAATTCTGCGAACATTTGGAATATGTAATTTCTAAATTCCATCTCTGGCATTTCACCAACTGTGCATGCCATGGAATCTACTGAGGAGGTATACTGATTTGTTTGTGTCACTTTCTTCCCTTGTTTCTTCATATTGCTTGTGGGTCTATTCTTCCTACACTGTGGGACCTTGACTATTTCGATTTTGCCTTAAAACCTTAAGTTGCTCCTGTAGTACAATGCTATCAGATCCCCTTATATTTCCTTTACACTTTAAAATCAAACACTTTCTATTCAGAGAATCCCAGTTTGATCACAATGTACAGATTTAGTTAACCCAGATATTGTTTCCAATTTACTCTGTACACTTCTCATGGGGTTTTATAGTTTCAAGTAATGGACACAGAGGTGATATGTTTAGGAAGAAGAAAGTGAGTGTATTGACTTGTTCTTTCTTAGAAAGTATGAAAAGAGAGTTCTATGGAAGTGGTTTAGTATCAGCAGACAAGAGAGGAAAGATAATGGAGTGAATGATTAGGTGGAAAGACCGATTTATATATAAACCTAATTTATGCAGTGGTTGAGAGAAGAAATGAAGAAAGATGGAAAAGAAAAAAAAATGACCAAGGAGTAGAAATTAGTGTAAGAGAGAGGAGAGAGAGAGTGAGTCTAGAAAATAGAGAATAAACTATATATAACACCACTTTGCTATATATTTCAATTGTACCCATTCTAAAAAATCCCAATTTCTGCATATAACTTGTTTTTGCCTCTGTTGAGTATGCAATGGCAGGGTGTAAATAGGGAAGATGAAGGAAGAAGAAAAAATACAAAAGTGAGAAGGAAGAGAAGAAAGAAAGAAAAGAGGAGCAGAAGCAAACAAACACACTGTCAATCAAATCAAAAACAAAGCAAAAACAAATAAACAAAAAAAACCCCCAAGAAACAACAAAACAAACAAACAAACAAAAACAAAAACATTGAACCCAAGAACAAGTCTCAAACAAAATGGACCCTTGGAAGCCCTTCTTTTTCCCCTTCCAGTTTAAGCCAATTGACCCGGATGATCTCCAGTCAGCGATCCTGTTAGTGGAGTCAAGGCTGCACCTTTGGCCAGCTGCAGAATGGCACAGTGGAAGAGTGGAGGGGGCTTTTCCTCAGGTTGGGCCCTGCCTGCAGCAGCAGGGAGATGCTACTCTGGGCCCTGGAGGCCAGGCAAACTGGCGGCTGGGTCTCTCCTTCCCGTGGGCGGGTGCCTACCTCTTGCTCTGGTCGCAGCTGGGCCTTTATTTGCATTCTTATCGTGCTGTCCAGTTCTCTAAACAATGTTCTCAATTTACTTGTTTCTCTTTAAATATAGCCAGTACAGTTCCTTTAATGTCAGTTTGAATACACCAAGTGACTGGAATTCTTATGGTTCTGCTTCAGTTATCTGATATTTCTGCAGGTTTTCCTTCATGCTGTCTTACCCCCTCTGTTCAGATTATTCTAGAAGTCACTCAAGACCAAAGTTGAGGTTATCTTCCTCCAGAAATGATGTGTATATTTGGGTCTCCAAGGTGCCTGAAGGCACTAATATTCTAGGAAATCCTTATGCTAATGGTATAGATTGAGAAGGTTCCAAGCCTAGCTTCTCTAGTTGTAGAGAAGGGCCTGATTCTGGTTCATCCATATGCTTAGGAGGCAGGCCTCAGGGTCCCATTCGAGTAGAAGTGACCAGGAATCGAGTGGGACCTACTCATTAGTACTTGTTGCCATAGCCCTATGAGGGTGTCAAAAGTGAAGCACAATCTCTTCATATTTGGGAGGAATATTAGACCCATTACCTGAAAACTCTATCCTCCCCCTTAGTTCTTAACCAAAGTGATTTATCTCTGATTTGTCATCTCCAGTATATTCAAGCAGACTTTTAAAAATATTTTCCTAGTTAGTCTAATTTGTCTCACTTCAGTGGTTACTTTGATTATTTAATCTGTTATTACCAGAAAAAGGAAGTAACCTTTTCCTCACTTGCTTTCATATTTAACAATCATCCCAATGACAGTGGGGACTTAAGCATTGGAAAACTATGTGTGTAACCAATATTGGCTGATGTCGGAATATAAGTTTATAATTTGAGTATGTAATTATTTGGAATCTGCCCAATGAACTGCAACCACATGCTTCTTACTTTATCCTTAATTTATATAAAACGCACAAACACAACTTCAAAGATTGCTGTCTCTGACCTGCCAATAACTCTACTCTGAGAAACTTATTTGGCCCTTACCTAAACTACTTATGTTGCAATTTAATTGCTTTATGTTTGTAAGTTCTCACTCCTTGAGTGTTGTGCAAGGTATTTTGAGGATGTGATTATGACCTAAACTAATTGTTTCTATCTTCTTCTGATACTTAAGACCACCAGGCTATTGAAATGATAAGAACTCCAGCTCAGTGAGAGTTGAATACCCAAGAAGAAGCAAGACTTTATTTTATTGATGTGCAAGGCCTTCCTGGTCTGCCCCTGCCATCTCTCCAGCTCTGCGTATTACAGTGGGCTTCCCCAGTGTCCCACAGAAAAATCTCTGCTCAACTCCTTCTAGAATGTGGTGTTGTCCCCTAATCCATTTCACTCTCAGGGATCTACATTAGTAAATTCTTTTCCCACTGCCTTGAATGCTTTCTCTCCCCATCACTTTCCCTATTTGACACCTGCTAACTCGTACTCCACCATGAGAACTCAGCTTAGACATCACCTCACCTGGGAAGCCTTCCTGAGTACCCGTGATTTATGTAAATACTTGTTCTAGGTGTGCATCTGAGTCACCCCAATGCAGCACCTTCAGCACTCTATCACAATCATCTCTTTATTTGCATGTTCCCTGCACTAAACTATTAGTCTCTCAAGAGATTTGTTAATCCATTGCTTACCTATTTATTGTTTTCACAGTTCCTAGGCTTTCGATAAGTGTTGTATACATGACAAAATAAAAGGATAGAGGGAATGAAGACATGTAGACTAAAATAAGTCAATTTTTGAAAATTATTCAAAAGACAGCCTGTAACCCTATGAGAGGAAATATTTTGGAATATGTTGTCAGACCTCAATTAGTATAATAAAAAAATAAAAATCACACACATCAGGGAAAAATCCTTAAAGAAGAAGAAAAGGTAAATACAATGCCCATTTATAAAAGAAGGAAAAGAAATATTGGTCAGCCTAAAACACAGTGCCAGGGAAGTTACTAAGATAAATCATCAAAATGATCAATTTGCAATCACCCAGAAAAGCGTAACAGACTGGGTAGCAACCAACATGGCTTTTAGAGGAACAAATCATGCCAGACCAATTTAATTTCCTTCTATGATGGAGTGACAGGCCTTGTAGATAAAAAGGATGCAATAGATGTAATCTCTCTAGACTTCTGTAAGCCTTTGATTCTGTCCTACCTGACATTCTCATCAACAAACTGGGGAGATCTAATCTAAACCACACAACTACTCAGGATGCACAGCCCACTGGACAGAGGCAGCCAGAGAGCAGTTGTCAATGGCTTAGCGTTAACTCAGGAGAACATTACTCGTGATAGTTTTGTGGAGGGGCCTAGGCTCATATATTTTATAATCAAATGAAATGTGAAAATATAAGTATGGGCACACATGCAACCAAGGGTTATGTTTACACAGGAAGAGCTGCAGATACTTTTAGAATCAGAGGAGTGTTGCAGAACAGAACTACTTGGTATAAAACAAATGGAACAGTAAAGAAATAAATATTTTGTGAATGACCTGATTTTATGCTAAAGAGATGGTTCTACCTAACAATTTCAGTCCTAAGTCTATCATAGTTCCCTCAGAATGGTGCGAACACCACAAACACCACCACTGCCTATTACTGTTTTCCTGAGTGAAATCTCTGCTGCTTGATGCTTTGACATCTGCTTCTGTCCTCTGTTAATTGTGAGTCATGTGGACTGCCCATCCCATCTTCGACTGTCCTTTTCCCAATATGCTAAATGATCCCTGCAGCCCCAGCCACCCTCCCTCTGCCCGTGTGGTCTTATTGCATTGACCTCCACTCGTAGCGTCTGAGAACATGTTCTTCCCGTGTTCTCTTCTCCTACTCAATATCCTGAGCTAGATGAGATAGAGTGAACAGAAACCCAAAATAATAAAGAAGATAGGAAATAAAATTTAGAGATGAGACAGACCAGTGATCATCAGGATCACTAGGATTTTATGTAAACAGATAGGTCAGTGGGTTCAGAGATGACGTCTAGAAAATGATGTAGGACACAGTGGGCTTATTGCAATGGGTCACTGAAGAGAAGCAGAAAATGAAGAGTGTGAGGATTCAGGTCAGAACTGTCCATTAGGACAATGGCCCAAAGTATAAGGGGTCAGACTAGACAAGGCACTTAATTTGAAGTCATAAAATCCACCATCTAGTAGTTTCTTTGATTTTAGAAAAGTCATTTAAATTTTCTGAGTCTGATTTGTCAACTGTAAAATAGGTTATTACCTAACTAAGCATTTGCATTTTTAATGTACCTGCATTTTCCTTAATCAAACCATTTAGTTTCAGGTGGTTATTGGAATAAAATGAAATAATATATGTTAAACCCATAAAATTATAAAGCAACACACAACAGTTAAGTGATATAATTATTATTACTATTATTAATGTTATTTAAAGACGACTGTCCTTCAGGGTCCATGAAAAGCCTCACAGCAGGTGTACTGCTGTGATTTTTATCATCTACAGATAAAGAGCAATCTGTTCTGCTCTCTGGGGAATGAATCTTAACTCTAAAGTGGCCAATTAGATTAAGTGTCCCTTCTGGAAAGAACAAACTAGCAACTAAATAGAATTTGCATTTTGCTTAAAAAAAAAAAAAAAGCAAGTTAGATTTTGTGTAAGATAACTTCAGAATTCATTTCTAGTTTGTTTGTTTTGTGAAAACAGCTAAGCTAGACTCCTGCAGCTAATCCCTCAGGTAGTGCTAGACCAGAGGAGGTGAACTAGAGCAATGAGATGCCCAGGTCAAAAATCTTTGTAAAGCCCTAAGTTCTAGACATCGGATGTTTCTGATATTTCAGCATTTCAGATTGCAGAAAAATAGGGCTAATTCCTTCCTGTCTTCAATTGGCTTTATATAGGTAGCTAACAGCAGGTGATCAGAACAGCACCTATTATAAGGTTGTGATTTGTGAATTCAAAATTTTCTCCACATATTCTATCTTCTTGGATCCCCTCTGAAAAAATAAATAGAGGCAATATTACTCTTCCCATTTCATAGATGGAAAAAAACAAGGTCATCAATATGAGGTCACATAATGGCGTATTGATTGTCCTGGTCCCTAAACCAAGACCTCTGATTCCTAGGAGCGAACCCTACTGTACCGTAACATTGTTTACACCTCTTGATATATCTTGAATGGAGGTTCTCAGTAAAGTATCTCTCAGGAAGCGACTTGTAAAAGTCTAAAAGTTCATTTGTAATGAATTGGATATTTATGTGCTCTTAGTAATATAACTTTGAGGGTGTGGAAAAATTGATTTTCTGCCATTTGATTAGATGACTCACCAAGCCTTTGCTAGTGAAGGCTGAGCAAATGAGGTCTTAAGATGGTGAGGGGATGAGTCAAGTTGGAGACTGAGGAGGTGTAGAACAAAGGCCGGAACTTGAAATCATTAGCTCAGAATCAACTGGCTCTGGAGGGGAGTTCTATTTCAAGTTGTAAAATGCAGCAGTAGATTCATTCAAAGTAGCTCTCAAGTGGTGCACTTGAATCTGATTCACTTTTTAGACCTGAATCAATGCATTTCAGTCATACCCAGTTACAAAATGTTCTTATGCCATTTTACTCCAAGGAAAACGGAGTTTAAAGTGGCAAATTGCCTAAAGCAGACTGTAAAGGGTTAACATGTTAAATTTATTACATATGAGTTATTGATTAGTGATTGTATTCAAGGGACAGAGATAAACATCTGTTTAGCACACAAAGAAATGTCAAGGAAATTACTTACTGAGGTTTGTTTTTCTTCGCTTATTAAAAGAGGGGAGAAACTTTGATTGGGCAAAGGGGAGGGAAGGAAAGGGAGGGGGCATGGGTTTAGGAAAGATGGTGGAATGAGATGGACATCTTTACCCTAGGTGCATGTATGACTGCGCATGTGGTGCGACTCTACATCATGTACAACCAGAGAAATGAACAGTTGTGCTCCCTTTGTGTACAATGAATGGAAATGCATTCTGCTATCACATATAACTAATTAGAACAAATTAAAAAAAAATGAAGGGGAGAAATTTAACTTGAGGGAAAAAAGGAAGGAAATAACCAATAATATGAAGGAAGGAGCTGGCAAACAGATGGCTAGCATCTTCCATTGTATTTTCACATCCAGATGTGAACAGGAAATATATTAAAACCAGAAAGTTTAAACCCTACAATAATGGTTGCACTTTGGTATTTTGAAATGTATGCTTCAGTGTGCGGCTTCAGTTCCCCTAGCATGCTCTCTGGTGCGTTCTTGGAGTGGCAGCCACACTATCAAAGCCCTGAGGCCCCTCTTGATTGCAAACGTAGGTGACTGGTTGGGCCCAAATAGAAACAGTGGCACAGAGAATCAGAGTTGTGAGAGACACCAGAAAAAAACAAAAAGAAACAACAACAAAAAAAAAAAGTGCTATAAAAACACAAGTACAGTTCACTTCAGAGAAAGGAGGATCAACAACAAAGAAAGAAAAGATGGGGCAGAGGACAGGCCCCAGTCAAAAAGCAGAGAGAGTTGTTGAGCATAAGACTAAATGCAGGATGCTATTCATGTTTCAAAGACGAAAGAGAAATAAGCATAATGTTTTGTCGAGAATCAATAAAGTTGTGAGAATGAGGCAGAAACTCCTTAATGAAATGCTCATAATCACTGACAAGACTGAGTGCATCCAACACTTTGCTCATTCCTTTTCATGGGCTATCTCATTTAATCGCCACCCAAATCTCATACTGGCACAGCTTTGGTGATGAGCAAAAGGAGTGAACAGAAAGCCCTCTATAGAGAAGAAGGAGTAAAAATAGCTCACATTTACTGAATGCTACTATGTGGCCATCATTGTGCTAAACCTATACCTAAGTTCCTTGAGTATCCAGTCAGCTATCTGAGGAAACTACCATTTCATCAAGCAAGAAACCAAGACACAGAGAGGTTGAGTGGTCCACAGCCTCCCAGGTAGCAAATGGCTGAAGCAGGATTCAAACGCTGGCTAAAGAACCAAGGCCCTTAAAATAGTTTTAACAATAAGATCAACCTCTTGGGCTGGGGTTGTGGCTCAGTGGTAGAGCACTCGCCTAGCATGCATGAGGCACTGGGTTCGATCCTCAGCACCACATACAAAATAAACGCATTGTGTACAACTAAAGCAAATAAATAAATATTTAAAAAAAAAAAAAAAAAAGATCAACCTCTTGGGGCTGGGGTTATGGCTCAGAGGTAGAGTGCTCCCCTAGCATGCATGAGGCACTGGGTTCGATCCTCAGCACCACATAAAAAATGAATTAAAGATACTTTGTCCACCTATAACTAAAAAATAAATATTAAAAAATAATAGCCGGGCACGGTGGCACACGCCTGTAATCCCAGCACTTGGGAGGCTGAGGCAGGAGGATCGCGAGTTCAAAGCCAGCCTCAGCAATGGCGAGGCACTTAGCAACTCAGTGAGACCCTGTCTCTAATAAAATACAAAAAAAAAAAAAAAGGGGGGGGGCTGGGGATGTGTCCCAGTGGTCGAGTGCCCCTGAGTTCAATCCCTGGTACAAAATAATAATAATAATAATAATAATAATAATACCAACCTCACAGAGTTATTGTGAACATCAAATGAGTTGATGTACACAAAATACTTAGAACTATGCCTGGCACAAAGTAAACATTTAATAAATATTATCCATTGTGTTATTAATAGTAATATACATTTTGCCTCTTAAAACTTGGAATATGAACCCGTGAAAAATAAAACCAGAACGACCACTGTTTTAGAAAACTTTCATTAAAATAGAATGATTATTAAAATGAGAAATTTTCAAAACTAAATCAACTTATATTTGAGCACCCAAGAGTTGTAATGCTCAGGCAAAATGTATACAGAATATTGGGGCATAAAACTAAAAGGGAAGATTGACCAGTAGGAAACCAAATGAAAGGTTGCCTGGGACAGAGTTAATGGTGAGAAGTCTCATCCAACAGAAAAACCAACTTAACCGTGTGTGTGTGTGTGTGTGTGTGTGTGTGTGTAAAGGAAAGCAATATCATGTATTTTTAGGGCTCCTCTTGTTATCACCCTCACTGTCTTGTTCTCTGAATTCCAAGAAAAATATAATCAAAAGGTCTTCCTTGTCCTTCCCCTATTGCTCACAAGGAGGGATATTTAAGCCATCCAGTGAGGAGAACCAGAAGGATGGACAGAGAGACACAGGACCAGGGTGTGTGCGCCCAGCTAGCCCGTTCAGGTCATCCTCATACATACTGGGCAATGATTTATCCTCCCTTTGAATCATCAGGTTGGAATTCCCGGTCTGCACTTTTGCAAGATGAAGGATGGTTGATCTCTCAGCCTGAGTGTCAGAGAGCAGAGCATTCCTGTTTGATCTTTTGCCCTTGCTTTGTCGTCAAAGATGAAGTTGTGTTGACAGCAAGGTCAGCTTCATGGGCTTGCAACCTGTGCCGTCACACCAGACTTCATGCTCAGAAGGACTCTGCCCTTGATTTAGTGCTCTGCTATGGTTCTCTTGAAATTCTTAACAAACTTATCTTTGATCTGATGTTTTGTAAGTGACAGCAATGAAGTGATGGACAGTATGCATGAGTAGAAAAAATGCACACGATATTTGTTTCCTGCCCTCCTTGTTGCCCTACTCACGTACAGGGCTTTTGAGATCCAGCAGGGGGAGGGTCTCAGAGATGCAAGGAGAACACAAGATCATCATGTGGTGTTGGTAGAATGTGCATGTATCAAGAAATGGTGCTTTTATTAGCAGTTGTGTTAGAGCCAAGACTGTAGCTCAGTGGTCAAGCCCATTCTTAGCATGCTCAAAGCCCTGGGTACAATCCCTAGCATTGCCAAAAGAAAAAGAAGGAAAATTGAGTTATTATTGTGCAGCACTCAACACTTCTAATGTTCTGGTAAGAATAAATTACATGAGCATATATAAGTCATGAAATACACATGGTGTGAATCGGGGTATTTTGCATGCTAAAAAATTTTAAATATTCTTAATTTTTATTGAAAACTAGATTTGCACCATATAAAGATAAATACTAAAATCCATGCTCTTGTTAAAACTTTTGTTTTCTTTACCTAGAATGACATTAAATAGAAAATTAAAAGCACCAAGACCATTCAAGAGAGAGCCAGCCCATGAAGAAAAGAAAAATCTTTATATTTAGGACTTTTGACATTTCTTTCCTAGTTTTTGAACAAGAGACCAGCTTCCAAAAAAAAAAAAAAATGCTTTTTTTTGATGGGGGAGGGAGTTGAGTTGAATTTTTATTTTTTATTTATTTATTTATTTTGCATTGGGTCTGCTAATGATGTAGCCAGCCCTGGTTGACAGGTTCCATGTGCCTGAGAGCCAGGGTGTTTCTTGTTTGAGTTCGTTCCCACATGTCCTGAGTCACTACTGTGCCCAGGGAACTTCTGGTGTGTTTGGAAAGGCGAGGCCAGCTCTACTCCCACTGCTTGGAAGCGATTGTAGCCACCATACCTGTTCCCTCATTCTCCACACCTTCCTCACCTCCGCTGGACCAACTCACCTCCTCTGTGTTCCCCTCAGTCTTCCATGAGCTACGCTAGAGAGCGTCTTACTCCCTTCTGGCTTTATTCCTACATTTTTCTCTTCCTCACTGAACCGTTAAGTAGCTCCTGCGAGGTGACGACAAGGATCCCTTGTCATTCATCTTATGACGTCTGCTCTTGAACATGGGCCATGCAGATGGCAGTCACAAACTGAATGGCATCTTCTCCTCCCAATGCCACCTCCCACCATACCTCACACACTTCCCCACACGTAAAATAAAATCCCTTCTCCTCTATCCCCTAGTTGTAGAGAAAAAAAAAAAAACTGTTTTATTGTCTTTGAATTGTTCTATGACTCTGATTCTACTCAAGAAGCATACCCTGGCAACCAAGAACTAATACATTCTTTCTCCTTGCATCCTTCTGTCAATCATGCCACCCATATCAGAGTGAAATAGAAGACGGTAAGTGACAGTACAGAGTTTTAAAGACCAGAATTTGATTGCCAGTTTGATGTCTACCAAATACCTCTAGCCAAATCGCTCAAGTTATCTGAGACTCAATTTCCTCATTTGATTAAACAGGTATGATCTTAATATCCTTGCCAATGTACATGTTATATATGAATGTGATTTCTGCATTATCTGCTATATAGTTTGTTGATGCACAATGCATAACTAATTTTAAAAATGTTGTTCCCACCTTGAAGCAGTCCCCACTATAGTTTAGGATCTACCTTCTCTGAATACGTAGAGGAAACAGGCAAGACCAGAGAAGACTGTCAAGCACCTGCTTCAGGTGCAAGCACTATTACTATACACCCATATTGACAAGATTCAAGGTATGATCTGGACCCTAAAATAAATAGCATTGGTCTATGATGAGAACTAAGGGGTGGTCATTCCATGATGGTAGGAAAATGTAAGCAAATGCGCATGTGACTGTTTTCATGTTCCCGATCGTGCCAATCTATGCACAGGTGTGGGCAGTGGGCAAAGGATGAGTAACTGAGAAATATTTTGTATTGAGGTCTGGTCTGAAATACTCTAGACTCAGACCCTTTAGGACTTAGATGGACCAGTCACTTCTAAGCCTTAACCAATGAATCCAACATGTGTTGATAGAGAATTTTGCATATGTTAGACTCTGTGGTCTGAATCTGAGCCTAGTCTACCTACAGGTAGGTACCAATTCTACTATTGCATGCTCCTCTTTCTCAAATAAGCCAAGAGCTTCTTGATTGGCTACATAAAAGGCTGGTGAGCATCAGTGTCCCCCTGCAATCCTGGTCTCCTGCTCTCCCAAGGGCTCTCAGCTCCTCCCAGTTGAAAATTCTAGGTCTCAGAGTGAAGCATTTTTTGAAGGAATCTTTTCTTCTTCAATATTTAGTGTTCCCTTATGTTGAGGGTAGACAGATCAGTAAACCAACATTCCTGCTCATAAGAAAACTCACATTCCTTCATGCAATGTCAGAACAAGATACCAATTTGATTCCCTGAGGAGACAATGGACTTCTTAAACTTGACACTTGGACTTACATTACCGAAGTGTGTGAAATTAATATTTAAAGCCAAAGGCTGTGTGCGTGTGCGTGTGTGTGTGTGTGTGTGTGTGTGTGTGTGTGTGTGTGCAGGTGAGAGCCAGTGAAAGAAGATTGGAGTTGAGGTGACAGTGGCAGTTAGTGAGCCAGCAGCTGGTGGTGGCAATGGCTTAAAGACTGGACACAGAAACAGAAATTGTTTTTAGGTTCAAGTTTTCTCACCAACCCTTTGCAGGAGAGGAGAGATGGTGGGCTTCCTTACCGTAAATAGTCTTTGGAACAACAGGTATCTAAGACTCATCTCGAAATGTTTCGAGGATCTGAATTTGCTGCAATTAGTCTGCTGCTTACAATCACAAGGAAGCTCCTTCTCGTATTACTCATTTGTTCAGTGTTAGTTCTGTCCAGCACAGAACTAGTAAGGGAAGAATATTCCTTAAGGCACCTTTTGACCATATGAAGAGAGACCTCTCTACAGACAATCCTGTGTATACTCACCTTTCCTATAATGGAATGCCAGCAATGTTGCCTGCAGCAACCCAACACACGCAACAATATGCGTATTCATCGGAAAGTAGAACAGTGAGACAATCCCACAGCACAAGTTTGCGATCTGTTGACTAGAAGCCCCCACAATCTAGCGCCATCCTCTCTATACATCACCCTTTGCCCCAAGAAAATACATTTTTTTTGCACATTTTGTGGCAAAGTTTATGACAATTATCACCCCCTCTCCATAATTAGCAAGTGGTAACAGATAGGCAGATAGATCCATTCATGGCAACATCCCTGACAGATTGACATCGACACCCCCCCCCCCACCTTCAAAAAATCCCTGCAAGGCTTCTCATTTTAAATGTGACCACGCTCAAACACAATGTTGGCAAGCCTCGTCTCGTGTTTGTGGAGGTAGGGGGAGGGGGCTATAAAAGCAACATGTTCACACAAGCATGGCAGAGCCCATGCATAAACCATTTGGTTTTGCAATTAAAAACAGGTTTGGCTTCCCTCTGCATCAGTAAGACAACGTCAAAGCAACATTCATCCCGAAAATTTTCCCTTGTGAATTCAAATGAACTGTGAGTCTCGGGGTTCTGTTTGTTTGTATGTGCATGCCTTAAGAGTGAATTTTTGGAAGGGTTCAACGTGTTTCTCCCTGGGGTAGTGCTGTTGATGTGTGCATCGAGTTGCTGCTACCAGATAGGTCTTGGTTACACTTTCCATTCTGGGGTCCTTGGAAATGTGTGGTTGGCACTTTGCATTTGCCCCATCAGGCTTATTACCGCAGGTAAATTAACCCTCCAAGCCTGACCCCTATGTCTTAGGAAATGATCACTCATTCTAAAGATCTGCCTGCAACCGCCTCTTAAGACCAGACTACGTTTCAAAGACATTTAAAAACATAAATACACTCACTAGAACGACGCATAGAAATCTTCACTACAATGACAAGTAACTGTATTTTGTCATTGTTGTTCTTGAATGACGCATTATACTATTAGAGCCTATGATAGCAGGAAAGAGCTCTAACTTAAAGTTAAAATCCTTTCCTTCCCCATAGAGTGAAGGGCTTGGAAGCAGACTACGAAAAGTTCCGGGGAACTTATCAATTTTCTACAAGGTAGACTCTGGTTACATTTTTTCTTTCTCTCATTCTTTCCCCATTCAATTGGACAGAAAGAAATATCACCTCTTATTTGGGTGTTTACTGTTAAAACATAAGTTCAAAAGTTCAACCACGTAAGAAAATGCAGAGTGGCAGGTTTTTAACCATGACTCAAACCCGTGAGAGCCCGGGACACTCTGTGTATGAAGAGATTGTAGCAATAAAATAGGTCACCAGCACCTGAGACTCATCTACTGATGTGCAAGGAAAGTTCTGTTAAAAGACAATACATTAGAAATGTCAATTTTTGAATAATAGTGATGATTAATATTAATTAAAGTGAGAGACAAAAGTTAAGAACAATTAATCTGAGTGCAATGTACTTGATCTAACAGTGAACATAGAATGATTCTGCTTCTATTGAATTTATATCTCACCCACCTTGACCTAAGACATTTTATTTCGTTCATATTTCTTCAGAGCTATCACATCTTATAATAATATCACCACCAGTCATTCTATATCACTAAGATATAGATTGACCTTTAATTTCATCATTCTGAAATCCATAATTTGAGATGAATATGAAACTTTTTTATAATGTGTGAAGTAAACAAGAACATTTTCAGCACAAAATAAAAAAATTAAACATGATAATTTTTTTAGTTGCTTTGAAAAATTTAAGACTTTCTTTAGCCTATTTTATCATGGAATTTTCCTTTCTGTAAAAACACAAATACAGGTATATAATTTTACATTTCTCAAAAATACATGTCTTGCTTTCTTCAGATCTATGGACTCGATGACTAGGAAATGAGAGACTAAATTTTTCTAAATATAAATTTTTATTTTGGTGTTGATAAGGAAATTAGTTTCCTCAATTAACAAGTTATTAGCTATAAATACATATTTCCATTTTCATTAATTACATGTATTGAAGATTTTTAATTAACTTTGGGCTAACATTTGCTGGACTCTGTGTTTTCTAACCTTATACATAACAAGTAAATTATAAGAAGAAGCTTTAAAAACAGTCCACTAAGGTAGAAATAAATTCAACATTTAATGTCACAAAAATAACCCAATTTTTCAGAAAGTCATACATATATAAAGTAAATATATAAATGCATATGGTAATGAAAACAATTTTTAAATGTGTATGTAATTCGAGTCTTCCCCTCTACTTATCAAAACAGTGTGTCTTAGAGAAAACATTTTTTAATAAGCAAGGAATGGCTACCGATTAATTTAAATATTGTTTAAAGCCAAGAGAACGTCTGTACTTTCCATAATTATAAACATTGCACTACAGAAGCTACTTTATGTAGCTATACTCTTTATTAATTCAATGTTAATGGCTCTATTTCCTAACAGTTGTGCATCCAAGAAAGGAGTAAATAAGGGAGTTATTAGGCCTTTAAACTCAAATTTTCAACTGACCAACAGATGACATAATTAAGTGATTAAAGGAGGTCTTTGAGTTAAAGAAGGCTTAAGTAATGAAATGTTCAGAACTCATTTGGAATTGAGATATTTTGTGAGTGCTCCTATTGGCTACATGTAAAGGATTGCTTCTAGTGAATCAGATCAGAACAATATTAATGAAAATTTTTAGACCTTAATCACGAGCTTATATTTTGGTAAATTAAACGCCCTCCATGAAAAGACATACACGAGTCATTATATCATGACACTCATCTGTTGTATGAGTGAACTGAAAAATCCTATCGTGGAATTCATTCCAAACACTAGAGTTACGGGGTAATTTTTTTAAGTTGTTGTTGCTGTTGTTCAGTTTTGTCTTTAAGCCATACGTTCATTCTCATTAGTTGAAGAATCTGCTTTCCCAAACTTCCCATAAATCTTATTTCTGGGGAGCTTTCTCTATGAAAGCAAAATGAAACGAAAGTGCCTGTCTATTGGAACCACATCACTCGCACTGTTGATAGAACACCAACCATAAATAGGCAAGCAAGTCCTACCTTTTCTCCCTGTAGTTCAAAGGAAGGAACAAAGCCTAAAAGTGAAATTCTGTCTCTCCTCTTTGCATTTTTGCTCATATATATCCCATAAAAAAAAAAACATGGCTAACAGCACAGAGCTATTGCACATGTGTGTTGTGGAAGCCGCCAGTAAAAAATGATTTTAAAACATTTAGAAACTGCCAAGCTCCGAGGAAATGCTTATTAAAGACTAATAAAATTGCGAAAATTGAGGAGAAAGCCCACAGTAAACTTTTTCGTGTGCTTTAAGGAAGTTGGTTTAGTCTCTTGCCACGTGGGCTTGGCTGTGGTAAACTCAGGCAAGAAAAACAAGCTTGGCCATTATTTCATAATGGATTGCTAAGGAGAGTCAAAAAACAGCAGTCCCATTGCCACTAAGTCACCTGGGAAGGCACAGTCATTTCTACCCTTACCCACTGTAATCCTGAATTTCACAAGTGATTGTAAATTCTGATAACTAATCTCCCAAGCACCATTCATATTCTCAACACTAAGCTAAGGATGAGTGTCATAAAAAGAAGCTAGATGGTCATTGGGTCTATTTCTGCCTGACATCGGTCCCATAAAGCAAATGAAAAAGTGAATGTGGTCATTTCAACAACTCGTCTTGGGCTGTTTTGTCAATAGCAACTGTAAAGAGAATCAAAGTAGCAGGGTCTAAAGGTACCTGATACTATGGATAAATATGCTTTTAAATGGTTATGGTTTGACAAAGACCAAAAAGGAAAGAAAAATATTTTCCCAGTTTTATGAAATACATGTGGAATATTTTATGTTTTCTTTTAAAATTATTTTAGGTTAACTCAATTAATTGGCTAATTCTGCATGAGAATGCTTTTATGACTCCGATCTGGAATAAGTAAGACTGTTCTCAAATTTGCTTAATCCTAAGTATCTCCTGAGTACTGTCCTAGACCAAAGGAATAAAAATCTCTAAAGAAGATCCTGAACATACAAAATTTTTGAATACTCCATTTTTCTTTTCTTTTCTATTTTTTTAAGGCACCCAAGGTAATGGTTATGATGAAGAAAGTTTGAAAAATCCAATTTAAGATTGAGAATTCCAGTTTAATTTGAACAGATTCAATACAAAGAAGCAAAATTCTGGGGCTAGGGGTGCAGCTCAGTGGTAGAATGCATGCTTAATATGCACACAGCCCAGGTTGTGTTTTTAGCATGCACACAAGCCCTAGAAGAATAAAAACAGCTTCAAGAAACACTGTGATCTTTTATCTCAGAGGCTTCCTGAGATCTGTTATGTAGATTTAGAGATAGCATAAAAATTAGTAGTTGGTGTCCAACTTGAACACAAACACACACACACATATATACAAACATTTTTCAAAGTTGCTCAAAAACTTTATGGGAGGTATGTAGGGCAAAAACTATAACTGAAGAACCTCAAACATAGCTAAAACATAGTGAAGCAATTGTTAAATGATGTTAAATTAAACAGAAAAATTTATTCAGTCCCCTAAGTATTATCCAATAGCCACTTGGCATTTCATTAGAATTCATCCCAGTATAATGAATTTAATATGTCACATAGATTTGAGCCCAAGCAAATTATATCTGTGTAGAATAACCTTCCAAGAATGCAGCCTCTCAAGATAAAAGCTCCTGACATAGTATGGTATATGAGTGAGATGGAATAACATGTCACATAAATATAGTGCTTTATTTCAGGATTATTACTTCTGTATTGAAAATAATATTCATTTTGAAGCCAGGAAATGCCAATAAACACAGCATATGAAATTATTTTTGTTTTACCTTTTGATTAACAAAACTGCACCCAACTCCACCACACACCACAGTCATTAGTAACTCTTATTTTTTTATAGAGAATATTAAATCATCCAGGTCTGTTAAGCATTCATTTGCATAGCAAACAAGTCTTAAAAAGCATCAGTTTAGGTAGGTCCATTTGTATAGAGAATATATAATACCAGCTCCTCTGACCTAATATCTGTTTATAGGCCAATGTCCCCTTCCTACTCCTCATCTCCACCAAATACACTTAAGTAGAAGTACTGATATATAGATGAACAAGTTTTTAGATCAACATGGAATTAATAGTCTAAATCTTTTACCCAGAGAACTCTCCTGAATAAATCCCTAACGCTTATCCTAGTAACATTCTGTTTTTACGGATCAAAAAAGTGATACTTGATAAGTCAATATAGTTTCATATCACCTCATACCAAGTGAAGGAACTGAGGCTATAGAAGCTGATCATGACTGATGGAGTTTTAAGCAGTTTTCAGATAACTGAAGCCGGTCGATATCCCAGAAAGACCCAGTGGCCATTATGGAGAGAGAAGCAATTACTACAATTATTAGTTTTATCATTCCATCCAATTAAAAAGTTGTTTCCATAAAACATCACAAGGGAAAAGCCGTTCTGGATCATTTAATGCAAAAGTAACAAAATGACATTGTCACCTCCAGAGACTTGGAGGGACTTGGACTGCAGTGGCAATGCCTGTGACAGATCCTTGCTTGCCCTTTTACTTCACTTAAATGCCTCAGGGGATCCTAATAGATATATGATATGTTTGCTTTGGAATCAGATGCCTGGAACGGTTAGCAGATGACCTGAAAACCCAGCGATAGGTTCAGCCTTGCCTGTTTGCTTATTTGTCTCCTGCGTGTCGTGACTGAACATTCCCACTCAGAAGATCGGTCTTAAAATTAAAAGTGAGAGCCTGGACAATCGCTCAGGTGATATTCACAGGCTGAAGTCAATGGTAGCGTCTTACCTGTACTTCCAGGTTGAGACTAAAGGAGACTAGCAGGCTCTCCAGTTTTGTTTTATTTTTTTATTTTTTCTTTTCCCTCTAGACACAGACCTCCAGGGAGCTTGTTCATTCTAAAATTTCACCCTCGAGCTATGTCTTGCTCACTTCCCTGGATTTGGCTGTAAGAGAGTAAGAAGCAACACCAACCAGCAATCCAAAGTGTTTATCCTCCTTCCTGTCTCGTCTTCCCATCCTCACCCCCACCATGCCCCAGTGTGTGACTAAGGCAACGCTTAAATCCAGTGAGAGCCTTATAGACAAGAGAGTAGTTTATCCTGGACTACAAATGAAACAAACCTGGAAGGGCTTCATTTGTGGATAGTTCCACTTAGGGCGAAGGGAAGGCTGGATTAGGAAGATGCTCAGTGTCTCTCCCTCCTCCTTTTGTTTACAGAAGGAAAGTCCAGTTGCTGGCAACCAACCACACAGCTCCTGAAAGAGAAAAATCCATCCTGCTGTGCTGGGTACAACCCCACATAAAAAGAGGGTCCAAGCAAGCTGTCAGTCAGGCAACAAGCACTTATTGAGAACATATTATTACAGATAGGAGACTGTCACAGGATAAATATCAGTATAAGATAGAGTCCAGCCTTCAAGGAGTTTATAATCTCCATGGGTAAATGAGATTTAAACATGAGAAATCTTGAAAAAAAAAATTAGAAAAAGAAAAAAAAAAAGCCACAAGGGTGTATACAACTCAAGTAATAATACAGTAATACAGGAATAAATACATCCTGTAGGATTTTGGAGACAGGTAAGATAACAGTCTACAGAGATGTCTGGGATAGAAATAAATCAGAGATTTCAAGCAGCTCAGAATGTGAGGGAGTTTGGATGTAAGAATTTGCCTTCTGTTGCTGACTATTCCTTAATTCATTTAAAATACTCTCTAACCAAAGAAAAAACTGAGAGGTGAGATCATCATCACAGAGGAAAGGCAAGAGAAATAAACATGAAAAAGTATTTTTGTCTCGTGAGCCTTTGTATTTTGTCTGCTTTGATTTATTCCTTCCCCATCCAAATGTTCAGTGCTGAATTCACTGACTGCCCTGGGAAAGATGAGGTAGGGTATTTCAGAGATCTCTGCACACACCAAATAATTATGCTGTTTTTCTTTGTATACCATTCCAATATTACAGTCCTAGCTGTTCTGACAAGTCAGCACAGATTCATAAAAACAGAGTTAATGAAGAAGTGAAGACTACATTCAGCTTGTCATTTTTTTTTTAAGTTCTTTTGTTATTGGCGGCCATCTTAACCCGAACTCTCTCTACAATTCTATGCTTGTTACCTCCACTGATCTAATGTGCTCAGACAATTTATCTACCATATGTTTCTCACAGTTCAGTGCTGACAGGGACATCTCTTCCACCCCTGGGCAGATGGAAACCTATACCTTCCTAGCTGCTGCCACCATGGGTCACCAAGGTCATTGCCGTGACCGTTCAGCAAGTGAAAGAGCTGACCGTCCACAAGAGAGGTAGGGGAGAGAGAAGGAGAGCTGGGGAAGGGCAGAGAGAGGCTGAGAAAGGAGGGAGAAAGAAAGAAGAGAAGAGAAGAACAGTATGCATGCATTGTTGTGGAGCTTTGTCTTGGCTTGTCACAGAGATATTTCACTTGACTGAAATAACAGAGCAATAAAGTTATAACATCAGTTACCCCAACAACAAGCCTGCCACCCACTCACCCTGCCATTCAAATGCCTCGCTCGTTTTTCTTGTTACCTTGTTATGATCGGCCTCTTAGTCAAGTCTCAGTTTGACTAACCTATTGCCATAGGCAACTAGTTGGTCAACTTTCATCCTATTTAACAAAGGTAATGAAATGGCCCTGAACACTCCTCTTGCTGCCACGATTCTCACAGGCTCTTCCAGATGATCTAGTTCATCAGCTACGTCTGGGATTGAGGGGCCCTTTAGGACCACAAGCTCTTTTTTCTTTTAGTCCTTTCTTTCACAATAAAAGGATAAATTCTCAATGGTCATTTAGCGTTCACTCCTCTGAGACATAACATGAAAGAATGTGTTTTTCCTTGTATACATGGGGGGTGGGGAGGGATGGACAGTACAGTAAATGGTAAGGAACCAAAGCTTGTGAAACCAAAGCTGTGAACAAAAATTAAAATAATAACTGACCTAATGTGTTGCTTACCATGTGTCAAACCCTGCTCTGAGAATGTTGCCCATGTTGACTCATTTAATCCTCATTACAGTTCAATGAGGTAGGTGCTATAATTACCCCATTTTACAGAGCAGAACATTAAGGCACAGAAAAGTTAATTGATTTGCCCAAGGTCACATAGCTGATAAATGGCATAATAGGAATTGAGATCCAGCCAATCTGGCTTCAGATCTACACTCTTAAACCCTGTGCTCCCTTAAAAAACAATAAAGGAACACTACTTGGTTATGTTCTGCTGCATTTGGCACCTCTATAAAGCCTGATCAAGTAAAAATTCTAAATACAAAAATCATGGGGGCGGGGAATAGGGTTGAGGAGTGATTTCCGAAAGTCCATATTAAATTCTGAGAATCTAAATCCATGTATGGAATTTTCTATGTCTAACGCCTCATTTGAAAAACATTTACTTCATATGTAAAAAGGATTGATCCCCAGTTTCCTCATCCATAGGATAGAAATAATACCGCCTTGCTGCAGAGAGTTCTTGAGAGGATTAAGTTAATATATGCAAAGCCCACGGCATGGGGTTTGATGTACGGTAGGTGATCGACAAATGGTAGTTACTATTTATAACTATTATTGGATTTCCCCCCCCCCCCCCCGGTGTTCATCACTATCAGATCTATCTGGCATTTAGATGTCTCCTCTCAGTTCAGAAAGTAAATAAGTGTTCCAACTCACCCATCCAAACCAACCGCAATGCTGTGAATTGATATCTTGAACAGAAGTCCTATTGGGAAATAGCAAATACAGAAGCTAGTACTCCCTGGACTCAATAATCAGGTTTCAAAGGAAGCACTTACATATGATGGTGAAAGTTATTTGAGAAAGATCTGTCAGAGCAGATACCGAGATGGAAACTTGGATAGACGCATTGGCTGAAAGAAGAAAGTTATAACCATGTAGTTATAATTAGATAAGTCTCCTCCGAATAAAGGTCTGATTCAGTAACTGAACTCCATGTTTGGGAAAGCATAGAAGCATTCTTCTACCAAGGATTCTTCTCCTGTAGCCTGATTCTCTCTCACACCTTTAGAAAAGGAGAGCAGGTAGTCAAGATGTGTGAAGGCCTGTGGTTCCCAGATGTGCTTAGGAAGATGCCGGCTCTGAGCCAGCTGCTCATGTCCACATGTCATTTGTCCCAACGCTCGGGCCCCAACTCTGCCTCTGCTTCTGGAGTTGGAGACCCACTATCACTGGTCACAGACTTTGGGTTCCAGAGACAATCGGAGAGTGTTTCACATACCATTGATGTAGAGGATATAAAATGAATTACCATTCAAAGGCAAAAGATGACACATTACCTAATTCGTACATCCTGATTTCTGTCTACTACCATCATTTCCTACACATGAGACAAATTTGAATTTAGTCTGTGACCACAACAGCTATAGAAAGAAGGCACACATATGTGTGTCTTTGTCTTGAGTGTGTATTTGTGTGTGTGCATATGTACATGTTGATCTGTGTGTGTTTGGTTGGGGGTGTACCTGTCTCGGCATTTGTGTGTCTCTCTTTGTCAGTTACATCCCAGTGGTTTGTGTAAGTCTGCCCTATGTGGATTTATGTATGTGTCGTGTTTATGTGTGCATGTGTCCATATGTGCATGCGTGCTACTTAGAGTAGTTATGCAGAAGTAAGTGCAAATGCATCCTAGAACACAAAGTTTCAGTTTACAAGACCAAATTCTATGAACATTTGGATTATACGTGATTATAAACGTGGCCTGAGCAAGGTAGAGAGAGAGGAATGGGGGAAAAAGAGGAATGAATGAGTCTCACCTGAAACAGCCCAGGACCTGTTTTTTTCCAGGTTTGCTATTATGCCTCATCTAAGCTAACCCTGGCCATGTCGAAAGTTTGTACTTTCTTGCAAACTTTTCAACTGATGTGTGAAAGTATCTTGTTGGGAGCCATGGAAGCTCTCACCTGAAAAAGACAATTCTTGATGAAATCAGAGGAAAGGATTCTCCCTCACTCCCATAACACATCCCATAGGAAAGCCCAACACACAAAAACTGCGTTCTTTAACTTTTGAGGTGATTTAATTAGAAGTTTCACTGACCCTGTTTTTCCAAAGCAAGCATTAATTCTTTAATCAAGCTGGAATTTTCTAATGTAGCAATAATATTTGAGGTGAGAAATACCAAACACATGAATCCTTTCTACTTTTTAAACTTAGCCAAATAAATATTTTACCAGAAATCTTTTTAAAATTATAACTCTGGTCAATGAAGGATGAGGAAATATGCATGAGACTAATGCAAAATATCGAGTTGACAGAATGAAGCCCTGAAGATTTACAAAATTTAAATGGAATTTTTATCAAGAGCAACAATTATCTTATGGAGTAGAAACTTCCTGAAGTCATTAATAAAAGCTACTAGGTGGGAAGGTAAAAATAAAAGTTCATTGGATTATACAAAGGGGAATGAAGGGAAGGGAGAGGGAATGGGAATATGAAAGACAATAGAATGAATTGGACATAACTTTCCTTTGCTCATAAATGAATATTCATGAATACACAACCAGTGTAACTCCATATCACGTACAACCACAAGAATTGGAAGTCATACTCCATGGATGTAGAGTACGTCAAAATACACTCTACTGTCATGTATATTTAAAAACAACAAATAAGACATTTCTAAAAATATATAAACTACTGAAAAATATCTAAACAGTGGTTAACTGCCATATACTTTTTAAAAAAAAAATAGATTTTACTTTTCAGGACATTGTCATTCACAGCAAAACTGAGCAAAGAATAAAGAGATTTCCCACATTCCCCTGCTCCACAAGTACACAGCCTGTCCCATTAGCAACATCCCCCACCACAGAGGTACCTTTGTTGCAATGAATGACCCCCTATGGACACATCATTATTATGCAGAGTTCATAGTTTACGTTAGGGTTTTCTCTTGATATTGTACATTCTATAGATTTGGACAAATGTACAACAACATGTATCCACCATTGCAGTTCCATAAAACATATTTTTATTGCCTTAAAATTTCCTTGTGGTTTCTCTGTTCATGTCCCTCTCCCCTCAAACCTTGGCAACCACCAATCAGTTTTCTTTCTAGCTCCCCAGTTTTGTCTTTTCTGGGCTGTCATATGGTAGAAATCATGTCGTATGTAGCTCCTTCAGACTGGCTTCTTATACTCAGTAATGTGCATTTAAGGTTTTATGTCTTTTCATAACTTGATAGTTCTTTTTTTAGCATTGAATAATATTATATTCTCTGGATGTGTCACAAGTTATACATTTACCTACTGAAGGACATCTTGGTTGCTTTTAAGTTGTAGCACTGATGACTTAAACAGCTATTAGCATCCTGTGCAAGTTTTTGTGGGGACACGAATTCTCCATTCCTTTGAGTAAACACAAGGAGCATGAACACTGGATCCTATGGTGAGAGTTTGTTTAATTTTGCAAGAAACTGATAAACTGTCCTCCAAAGTACCTGCACCATTTTGCCTTCCAGAGAGAGAGAGTGCCCGTGGCTCCACGTGCCCTCAGCATTTTGTACTGTCAGTGTTTGAGATTGTGTCCATTCTAATAGATGTGTAGTGGTTTCTCATTGGTGTTTTAATTTGCATTTCCTCAACAACATGTGATGTGGAACATATTTCCATACGCTTATAGGTCATCTGTATATCTTCTTTGGTGAGGTATCAGTTGAGATCTTTGGCCTGTGCCACTTACTTTTACAAATAAGATTTACCTTGACACAGCAAGCCAGTAGGTACTTAAGACAACTCCTGCTGACAACCTCAGAAAGAGGAGACATCTTGGTACCAACACTACCTTGACTTTCAGAAATATGATGGAATAAACTGATGACTTCAGAGGCCTCCAATCACAAAGCTTTGGAAAAGATGGCAAGGTCTTAAATTAGATGTTGATAGACATTTGATTAGAAATAGCCTCTTTAACATATTTGAATTTAGCAGTTTGATGAAACACTGCACACTAATTTTGATCTCTCCTTAGGAAACGAGGACTCAGAATAGTTCTTCCAGGTATTTGTCTTCTAAACTGTTCACTAACCATTATCCTTAAGATAATTCTATAAAACAGAGGAATCCTAAACAATTCAAATTCCCATATCATCTCTATAGCCATCAGTATTAAAAAGTATTATAAGCCAGTGTGATGAGAGAGGGGAAAAATAAGGAGATTTGAAGGATAACTGGAAAAGTTTGTAAGCCAGATGAGAGAGAGAGTTGTTACAGTGGATATACCCATAAAGGCATAGTTTACAAAGCCTGAGCTGATAATCAGATGTCCTGAATTCTCATCTTTACCTTTCACTGATTTCCTGATAGGCCCCAGGCACGTCACTTCTAGTGGGCATCCACGCCACTTGCAAGGACCCTCCTCTGTCAAGTTGTGCACTTTGAATCATTTCTCAACCACTTAATAGCCCTGTAACTTTGGGCGACTTAACCGTCTCGCACCTCAGGTTTTTTTTATCTGTAAAACGAGGATAATGATAGTTTCCAGTTCATAAAACTGTGGTGAAGGGCAAATGAGATAATCTTCATAAAGTATTGCTTGGACTATAATATTTATTTACTCAATAAATATTACCCTTTGTTATTAGCTCTGAGTCTCAGTTTCCTCATTGAGAGTATGAGAGGGTTAGACCAGGTGGCCTAATGAATTTTCTCTTCAGGAAAATTCCATCATCTGGAATACAGTTAATACCCCCAAGATCCTGAAACCTCTGCAGTCAGGAAGAGCCCTCCTGGGCTCTTACTTGTGAAAGCTCTTCCACCACACTGAGGCTTTATTGATTCCCCTTTTACATGCAATTCTAACTACCATGTTTATCTGATTCCTTGGACTACAGCAAATTAGATGCCCAAATTAGGAAGGAAAAAGCATGTCGGAAGAAAAACACCTGGTGAGCAGGAGTGATTGCCAACCGTCTGAGATTAGGGAAAGAGACAGTAAATAATTGTTATCACAGTATAAAGTCCGTGTGCATGACCATGACTCCAAGTCATTAAAAATGTTTAATTACATTTAGTAAATGGCTCAAGGCAGTGACCAATAGAAAAACAATTTCTATAAAAACTTGTAAGCATTTAACTATCGGTTTTCTGATCAGTTTCCTTATGTGCAAAATGACAGTAACTACTGGTCAAGACTCTGCCCAGATGTGCTGGCCCTCCTATGTCTCTCCTGGCCTGATCCCTTGGGCACCATGCAGAATGGGGTAAGGCTGTCAAGAATTCTTGTGTCCCAATAGGGAGATGGACATAGGACTTGAGACTATAAAGCCAAGTAGCCTGCATGGACTACGTAGCAATACCTACCTGGATAAGCTGGACCTCAAATTCCTTCCAAGTTCATGTTTACATCTCAACACTAGTGGTCTCTTTCCTTGGCACTTGTCTCACCTGGCTCCTTTTCCAACCTCAGAGGTGATGCATTCAGGAACTAGAACGTAAGCAGAGCTAGAATAATGTTGACTCCTGCCTAAGCTACCTGCCAGCTAAGCAATTTTTAACAAAACATTGCAGCTTCTCTGTGCATCATTTTCCCATCCATAAAGTGTGAATAATAGCACCTCACTGCTCAGAGCTGTCGAGGAGAGGCAATGAGATCATGGGAGCTGAGCAGAGTGCCAGTGTAGAGGAGGTGCTGAGGATACATTAGCAATTTCTGGTGCCTGTTTTAATTGCATATGGGATTTTTTTTTTAATTTTTCATTTGTTTTAATTAGTTGTACATGACAATAGAATGCATTTCTGCACTGTGATATATCATGCATAGATGGGATATAATTTCTCATTTTTCTAAGTATACATGTTGCAGAATCATATTGGTCATGTAGTCCCATATACAGTAATAATGTCTGTTTCATTCCATCATCTTTCCCATCCCCACATCCGCTTCCTCCCCTCCCTTTACCTCCCTCTACCTAATCTAAGGTCATGCTATTTTTCACTAGTGCCCCCCGCCTTATTGTGAATTAGCATCCATGTATTAGGAAAACATTTGGCCTTTGGTTTTGTGGGATTGGCTTATTTCGCTTAGCATGATGTTCTCCAACTCCAACCATTTCCTCGCAAATGCCATAATTTCACCCTTCTTTAAAGCTGAGTGATATTCCATTGAGTATATATACCACATAGACATGTCAAAATCCTATATGCTAGCAGCTCAATTCACAATAGCATATAGGATTTTGACATGTCTTCTCAAACACAGCTCATCACACACATTGAATCCTTGATGGGTGAAGTATAGGTTTGGAGTAAGATAGGTACAAAGGAGAATTCCCTTTCCATCATTTACCATATATGTGACCTTGAGCACATTTTATAAGCTTTCTGAGGCCCAGCTTCTCCCATTTGTATGTCAGGCAGACCACCATTTACCACAGAATTTGCTGGAAGGATTTATGCAGGAATACATGTAAAGAACCTGACTCATAGAAATGAGTAATTCACATTTAAAATACCTTATGTTGGGCATGTCTTCAAAGCAGTTTCACCTACTTATCCTTTTTCATTCTTACAGAAACTTTGTTAGGTTGCCACGGAAGGTATTATTGTGTCCATTCAAAAGAGAAAGAAGAAAACTGGTTTTAGCAAGTGGCTTTTCCAATGTCACACAGCCTGTAAATTCATCAAGCTAGGACTGAAATCCAATTTCTTCCTGCAAGGCCACTTAACTGTGCTGCACAGTGCCACTGGAAACAGGACAGACAAGAGAACACACCCTTCCCTCTAGTACTATGAAGACATCTGGGATCCTGTTTTCAGAAGCAGGTAACAGAAAGCCCATCACAAACTGGCTTAAATAACAAGGAAATTTACTCTCTCACGTAACTGCAAATCCAGAATGTGGAAGGAGGGCTCTAGCCTCAATACAATCAACGGCACAATGATGTCAACAAAGATTTTGTCCCTCTCTGTCTCTTCAAGCACCAAGTTCATCTCAAGGTCAGTTTCTGTAGTGGTGTCCGTCAATGGCCGTTGGAGTTGTCTGTTCTTCCCCCCTACACACCCTCATTTATCTGTTGGGTCTACTCATATCATTGACCTCTTCCCTAGCCCAATCAGAAGAGACAGAAATGCCTGTACCTATTGCTTTAGATTAAGCAGTATCTATTCCTACAGTGGGGAATGAAGTATACGCACCTTTGTCACCTGAGGGAGGGGTGAATACCTACAGGACTAGGATCTTTATGAAAGAGCACAGGAAGAGGTGCTGGGTAGCTAAAACTCACTATTGAATAATTAAAATGGCATTTGCATTTTTAATGTACCTGCATTTTCCTTAACCCAAACATTTCATTTCAAGTGGTTATTAGAATAAAAATTGTGAAGACAGTAAACAAAGTCATATCCCCATAAGTTGTCTTTCTTTCATTCATGACTCCATGATCTCAACTTAGAGTCAAGCACAATATCTTTCAACTTTTTCCTGAAATATAAATATAAGAAAAATGATGAGCATTCTTTTAAAACCAAGTTTTATTGAGAGAAATTAATTTGGAATGTGAACAGACTTGATTTTCTTTTTTAAATTTATTTATTTTTATTCTAAGTTGTTGTAAATGACAGCAGAATGCATTACATTTCATTTAATACTTATAGAGCACATTTTTACATATCTCTGGTTTTATACAAAGTATATTCACACCATTCATGTCTTCATACATGCACTTAGGGTAATGATATTCATCTCATTCTACCATCTTTTTTTTTTCCTTCACCCTTTTGCTCCCTCCCTTCCTCGTCCCTCCCCATTGGCCTTTCTAGTGTTCCTCTAATCCTCCCCATTGTGAATTGGCCTCCTTATATCAGAGAAAACATTCGGCATTTGACTTTTTGGGATTGGCTAACTTCACTTAGCATGATATTCTCCAACTTCATCCGTTTACCTGTGAATGCCATGATTTTATCCTCTTTTATTGCTGAGTAATACTCCATTGTGTATATATACCACATTTTCTTTATCTATTCATCTACTGAAGGGCATCTAGGTTGGTTCCACAGTTTAGCTATTGTGAATTGTGCTGCTATAAACATTGATGTGGCTGTGTCCCTGTAGTATGCTGTTTTTAAGTCCTTTGGGTATAAACCAAGGAGTGGGATAGCTGGGTCATAAGGTGGTTCCGTTCCCAGTTTTTCAAGGAATCTCCATACTGCTTTCCATATTGGCCACACCATTTTGCAGTCCCACCAGCAATGTATAAGTGTGCCTTTTCCCCCACAAGACTTGATTTTCTTAAAAAGAAAAAAAAATAGATGGACAGATCCATTTGATAGAGAAGAAACATTAAATAAAATTGATAGCATGGTATGCTGTGGAAACATAAGGCTAGAAATAGGAGAACCTGCTTTTGAACACCTCTGCCACTAACGAATTATAATTAGATGAATAGAACCAGTTCAGGGGTTGCAAACCAGCCCAAGATATGTGTTTTTGCTTTCTTGTTTGTTGCCTAGCACCTGAGTCTTGGTGTATCTGAGCTAACTGTACCATTGGGGGCTGCAGTGATTGAGCTTCTAAGAGCAAGCATAGACAACTACCAAAATTCTAGAGTCCAGATACCAAAGGTGCAGAGTTAACAATGACGAAAATATGCTACAAGTTATCCCGAAAGCCAGTGACAATCCACCATGTCATCAGGATATCAAGAAATAAATGTTTTCATTCATAATTATTGCTTGTCAGTTATAGTCAAAAGAACTATTTACATAACCCAAGTCAAAATCTTTTGAGCACCCTGTATCATAGGACACAAATCTGTTTTTGATAAAAGAGTTTTCTAGTAAAAGAAAAGAATGAGGGTAGTGTTATCAAGGCATAATCCCCCAAATTGGCTACTCTACAGGATTCAATTTCACCTCGTGCTGGAGTAGAATGAAATCTGTCTTTTCTGAAGAGTCCACCTGTGTTCCAAAAGTCCACCTGTGTTCATCTTTGCCATGACATCAGAAAGATCAGCCATTTGTACACAAGAACGTCTCAGTTGATTTGCAAAATTGCACCTGACTCAGTTTCAATGAAAACTCTGTTAAACTGGGGAAAGCTCTTCTCTCTGAGAGCTACAGAGCTCCCTCCTCGGAGCCCCTCCAGGTGCTCCTGATGCTCAGAGCATGCGTGAGAGTGGATGTTGCGCTTCCCTTCTTGCTGTTCAGAACTCTTCTCCTGATTTGAAGGTTTTGGAACACCTTGAGCATTACGTAATCATCTGCAAGTACAGAGGCTTTTAAGTTCTTGTCACTGCTCACGCTAAGCCATCTCCAGTGTTGTGATATCATTGATATCTCCAGGAGATAATCCAAAGTTGTCTACTGGCTATATAATTTGTCAGACATTAAGAGACTAGAGCTATCAGTAAACATACAGTATTTTTTTTTTTTGTCATCTTTTCCTGATAGTGGTTTTGATAAGATTTAAAGTAGCCTCAAGTTCAACTTCCTTAACTATAGGGGTGTGTGTGTGTGTGTGTGTGTGCATGCACACACACACTTTAAACACATTGCTCTATAAGTTAGATGTTATAATCTTCCTTAACTGCATGCCAAAACCTTGCCATGCTTTCTGACTTTGTGGACTTTTGACATTTACTTTCCCCTTGTTGGAAAAAGTTACCTTTTCAATATGTTTGCCCTTGATCTTGAATGTGATGAGTGCTAACCTCAAGGAAATTCTCAGGGAGTCCCAAGAGTCGTCTGAAGGTTGTGTCTCCAACAGCAGAGAAAACATTGTCCAAAGGACCTCAGCAAATTGCTTTTTGAAAACCATAATAATTAGTCAAAAGTAAGTTGTAAATTCTGTTTAAATATTTATTACTTAAATGCAGTTGATCTCTGCCAGATGTCTTCTAAAACTATGATTAGCAGACTGAACAAAAAGGGATCTGATTTTTAATAAATCAATCGATCAGTGAAGTGGAATTTCAGAAAATTTTCACTGACTTAACCATCTCTGATTTTTAAGCTAGTCAGATAAAAATAATTTAGGTTATAAAATACTTCACTGATTCTACAACATCTGCCCACTTTGCCTGTACAGAATTTTTGACATTACAACATTGCATGAAAAATCTATTCCTCCCAGCTTGGCAAGGGATGTATACTGAGCATATCTTGGCCTTCTCTTCTCTGTCTTTGTCCCTTCCATGTCCTGGCCTGAAATGCTTTCAGTGTTTCCTCTGACAGTTTCCTAGGCTAAATTCAAGTTATATTTATTTCATGAAGTTTTAGCATGTGACTTCTTTTCTGAATCCCAAGAGTACTGGTTTCAATTTCTACACATTATATGTTACTCTTAGATTATTGCTATCACTTTGTCTCTCTATGACTATTTTTTACTTGACTATGCATTTCTATTTTATAGGCCTTATGGGGACTTTCAGTTCCCAAAGATGTTGTATATTTATGTTACTACAGCACCTCACCCAGTGCCTGCTCATCTGAATAGTTTAACTGATCTAGTTAAATTCTTTAGTCTTAACCCAAATATAAAATGATGGGCTGCTATGGAAAGGTTGTAAAAAAAAAATTGTAATCAAATCCATGGCCTAGATACCTGAAATAGATTTGTGAATCTGCCACTTACTAAATAGTGACTTGGATAAATCATTTCACCTTCTGTAACTTCAGTTTTTCATCTGTAAAATGGAAAGAAAAATAAGGACTCTTCTACCCACTTCACTAGATTACTGTGAGAGTCCAATGATGTAATGTCTTTGAAAGTGTTTGTACAAAGTTTACTACCTAAAAGGTATGAATGATCATAATTAGGCAAAAGAAACATTGCTCTTAGAAATCTTATACATGGCCTGGTATGGTGGTGCACATTTGTAATCCCAGCAGTTCAGGAGGCTAAGGCAGAAGGATTTCAGGTTCAGGGCCAGACTCAGCAACTTAGTGAGACCTGTCTCACAATAAAAAATAAAAAGGGCTGGGGATGTGGCTCAGTGGTAAAGCACCCCTGAGTTAAATCCCCCAGAATCAAAAGAAAAAAGAAATTCTATGCATAATGTAGTGAACAACTCCTAAATTCATCAAGATTGGTGATAGCTTTAAGATATGTTGTAATTGATTTTAAATAATAGTATGGATCAGATTATTAGCCTCACCTTAGAATGAAAATTTGGTGTTCTCTAGAAACAAAAGGTTAAATTAAAATTAATGGCAGCACCACAATGAAATGCCTGCCCTGTTCCCATTGGTAGCTTTGAGCTTCGTTGCACTACGTCTACTGCCTCTTGGTGAACTTTTATTCAAGCACCATTAAAGTTCTGATTCTGATGGATAAACAGAACACATCAGACCAAAACCATCAACCTCTCGTTGCAACTTCCTATATTAGCAGAAGTAACTTCCCTGAATCCATCATTTGGCTCAGATCTCTTCAAAGTCTTCCCTCACTTTCCCTGTCCTCCTTACTTACACCTGTGCCAGTTGTTCATAAACTCAAATCTTCACCATTTCTTTATTGTTAACTTTCTATGAAATATCTCTACCTGAGTGTTCCACAAGAATCTCATATGAGAAAAGAGAACTAAACGTGTCACCTCTCCCCACTTCCGTCCCATCCCCAAACCTGCAATTCCTTTGTCTCCCGGTATGCACCTGACCATCCGTCCAGTAGCCAGGACCAGAATCAGGGCAGTCACCCTTGGCTTCACTCTTCCTCGAGCCTTACTAATTCCTGAGAGTTCTGCCCCCTCTCCCTTTCATCAGTTCATGCATTATCTCTGTATCTCTGTGCTAGTGACCTAATTGAGCACGTGAGTTCCTTGGATTGCTCCAACAATCTTCTAACTCTATTCCTCACCTTTTGTTTTCCTCCCTCCAATCCACTGTCCATTCTGTAAGCAGAGAAATCCTTGTAGGATACAAGTTTAATCCTACTGGTCCCCGGTTTAGAATCTTTTATTGACTCTCCATTTCCCTCTACAAGGAGATGTGAGGTCGACCATATATCCACACTCCTCTGTGAGATAGCTGAGGCCTCCCATCCAGATAAACATTCTCCCACACTCTTATAATTTCCTTCTACTCCTCGGTCTACACCCAAAGGACCTAAAATCAGCATACTACAGTGATACAGACACATCAATGTTTATAGCACCTCAATTCACAATAGCCAAGCTATGGAATCAAACTAGGTGTCCTTCAATGGATGAATGGATAAAGAAAATATGGTATATATACCTAATGGAATATTACTCAGCCATAAAGAAGAATAGAATTATGGCATTTGCTGATAAATGGATGGAACTGGAGAATATCATGCTAAGAAATCAGCCAACCCCAAAAAACCAAAGGCCAAATGTCCTCTCTGATATGTGGATGCTAACCTACAACAAGGGAGGATGGAGAGGGGAAGGATAGGAATTCATTGGACAAAGACAAAAGAAAGGAAGGGAGGGGGAGGGGAATAGGAAGAATGGTAGAATTAATTGGACATAACTTTCCTAGCCTTGCATTTGAATACATGACCAGTGCAACCCTGCATCATGTACAACCACAAGAATAGGATCCTAATTAGAATAAGTTATACATATAATATGCCAAAATACATTCTACTGTCATGTATAACTAAAAAGAACAAATAAAATTTTTAAAAATTATAATTGCCTTTTACTGGTCTAAGCACCCAGTAGCCTGAAACTGCCTACAAAACAGCACCTTATTCTTTTTAAATTTCTTATTTTAATGTGTTATATATAACAGCACAATGCATTACAATTCATATTATACATATAGAGTACCATTTTTCATGTCTCTGATTGTACACAAAGTATATTCACACTGTTCGTATCTTCATACATGTACTTAAGGTAATGATGTCCATCTCATTCCACCATCTTTCCTACCCCTATGCCCCTTCCCTTCCCCTCCCACCCCACCCCTTTGCCTTATCTAGAGTTCATCTAATCCTCCCATGCTCCCCCTCCCAACCCCACTATGAATCAGCCTCCTTATATCAGACAAAATATTCAGCATTTGGTTTTTTGGGACTGGATTCTCCAACTCAATCCATTTACCTGTAAATGCCATGATCTTATTCCCTTTTATTGCTGAGTAATATTCCATTGTGTATACGTACCACGTTTTCTTTATTCATCTACTGAAGGGCATCTAGGTTGGTTCCACAGTTCAGCTATTGTGAATCCTACTGCTGTAAACATTGGTGCGGCTGCAAAACAGCACCTTATTTTTTTAAGCAGCTTGTCTCAGTTGCCCTGACTCCCTGAGCTCTAGCTGTGGTGCCTAACACATAACACACTCTCAATAAATAAAAACGTAACCTTTCTTTCCTCCATGCATGCACTTCTTCATCCTAAAATATTCTACCCTCTCTGCTGTGCTGGATATCATACATAATGTCCATTTCAGGAAATCTTCCTAAATAACACTGTGATGGCCCACCTTTTCTCTGTACCCTTTATGGATGTATTTATTAAATGCATTGTGTTGTTTACCACTTTTTAAAATATTGTAGATAAATAATGTGCATGGCATCTGCTAACATCAACTCTGAGCTCCACGGGTAAGCAATCCATTCCTTCACTCTTTAACCACCCCTGACTTTGACCTTCACCAGCAGGTGGATGGTGCTTATTAAAGGCTGTGTAGGAAGTGCCATCATCCCACCCAAACTCCAGTGAATCCCAGCTCATCTGCCCCTTCCCTCTTCACCCTCACACACCACTAGGGCACTCTTTGTTACATTTCCATTGAACAAGAAGCTGGGTGGAACATTCAAGGCTGAATGTGCCAATCAAGACCTTAAGACAAAAGTGGGACTTTCTTCCTGGTCTCAGGCTCTTTCATTTTTAGTGGGCAGTTATTTCAACACTACCTTTTCCATCTGCCAGGTGAAGGGCTGCATGTTTTCTACCTGCTTCATTCAGGGGTATTTCACAAAAGTCCTCGTCACCAAGACAAATGATTCACCTCATGTCCTCCCATGAGAATAAAAATACCATCAGAGGAAAATCTCTCCAAAATGTTCGAAACATGTTTTGAAAAAGAGACAAGAGAGGAGGGAGCCAGAGCCCCAAATATTTTAGTTTCACTTTCATGCTGCCTGTGCCCTTAGCACGAATTTTCCTAGGTGATATCATCCCCTCGCTTCCCAGCAGCAGAAATCCAAGTTGGCAGATACTTGCCAAAGTCACACCGTCTTCCAAGAGCAGGGAAGAGCTGGAATCAAATAGAAAACAAATCTCGAGCCAAGCATGAAACCTTCCAAAGGAAGTAGACTACATTTATCCCTATTGTCTTCTCTGTTTGTTTTTGGATAAAAATCCATATTTATTTAATCCACCTGAACAACCCATAATAAAAAGTCCATAAAATGAAATACAATATTGAAGGTGATATGTGTGTATGTATACATGCACACACACACACACACACACACACACACACACACACACACAGAAGAGAGAGAGAGAAAGTGACCTGAAATTTTTAAATTGCTTCCATTTCATTTTAAACAGAAAGCCACTTCCCCAACCACAGTATCAGCTGGTGTGATTTGTGTTCCAAATGTTTCTTTGTTCCAGCATCACTATCTACATAATATCAGCATTATCACTTGATTAACTACAACTGCCACAGAAAAAATTTCTCTCTCTCTCTCTCTCTCTCTCTCTCTCTCTTCTTTTCCCCCAGTGCTTAGGACCTCACACGTGCTAGGCAAACACTCTCCCACAGAGTTATGTCCCCAGCCCCTCAAAAATGTCTTTTAATCTTACTTTAGAAATATGTTAGTAATCATGAAGCTGATAAAATATGGGTGGGTGATAAAGGTCTTCTGTATCTTGATTATGGTATATTGTCAAAATGCACAGATCTATACACCTAAAAATTGTGAGTTGAGCTAACTATGACTGTACCTCCACACACCTGACTTTAACAAGTAGTACATAAAACATGAAGAATAAAGGTGCTAGAATTTGTATCTTGTTCATATCCCTTATGTATTATTGACCCTACGCAATTATTTACTCTCTCATCCCTGATGATCTTTAAAATGGTGCAGGCAATAGCGCGTACTTATGGTATTATCAGGAGAAAGAATCAATACAGAGTATCTAGAATAGAATAAGGGATCCATAGATCTTTTTATTCAAGTGCTACAATAGAGCAGTGTACAATGTGTAATGGAAAACAGGCAAATGGCCAGAAAAAACAAATCATAAATGAAAGAATACATTAGTCACAGAAAGATAACTTTGGCTTAACTGCTACACAGAAAAATAAATATTAAATATGAAAACCACTTTGGTTTGCAAAATGAATTTTTCTTTTTTTCTTTCTTTTATTTTTATTTTTGTAAGAATGATACCTAGAATTGAGACAAAGCTATCATTTTTTTTTGTATTTCAATATATATTTTTATTTATTTATTGTTGGTTTATTATGAGTATACACAATAGTGAGATTTGTTGCAATGTATTTAGACATGCACATATTTTGATTGATTTTATTCATTGGCACCTCTCATTTACTTCTCCTCCTACCTCAATCCATATTTTTAATAGTATATATTCATAATATATAATTTTAGCAAGCTAAGTAAAATAGCATATATCATATCAATCTTTTAAAATAAATGTATGCTTGTGACACCAAAGGAAGAACTACCAAGACAGATCTATCTTCAACAAGCACTCTGGTCATTATGTGCCACTGGGGGATATGGAATTTGGTCACCCTTCATAGATAGCAACTTGCATATGTACCAAGGGCATGAAAGAATTGAAACTTTAATCCAGTCACTTTACTTTTAAAAATTTGTCCTAAGGCACAGAGGGTCATTATTACAATATATTTTTAAGAGAGAAAAAGATGTCAATTCCCCAAACATGGAAGAATGGTGAAACGCCCCATGATCAGGATTCTAAAGAGGTGTTCAAGTACAGCAGGATGCCAGTGATTTAAAATGTCTTGCTGGGGGCTCACAAATGTCCCTTCACTCCATCATTTTCACAGAAAGGCAATGTCCTATTGCCCACACCCCTGTTTTATTGCTTGGTTTGGATAATTTTCTGACAAAGGTTTGTTTCCCCTATTTTGATCCATTTTTCTACCCTTTGGAACTATGTTGTCCCACTCTTAGAACATAGTTTAGCCTCTGATATATTTAAAAACATTTCTTTTCTTGATTGGTTAATCTGCTAAAGGCTATGCCATGTAGAATCCTGAACCAGAAATCCAGTCAAGTTTCTCCTTTACTCTTCAATCTTTGAATTATCATTTTGCAAAACGACAGTCGCTGCTTCTGCACAGCCATCAAGACCTGGGGTAGTCACAAGACACACCCTGGCCAAGATACAGTCTCCTTGGCCAAACTTTTATCAGAAGGCGTTGTAGAAACTCATTAAGCCACTGAGTCAAAGATCCAGGTGAATCATCCTCAGCCTCCACCCAGCCCAACTTTTCCCTCTGGTAACAATTAATTATGTTCCACTACTCCACTCCCACCTCCACCAGCACAGTCACATGTTCCACACGGCCACACACTCTCCCTGGGTTACAAGCTTGTATTAGCTTCGTTTGCTTGGCACCCACCAGATAAGGAAGAAAAGGTCCACCGCCCTTTTATTGAGTGCCTGCTGGTAGGAGAGCACTCACACCTGGTCCTAAAAGTCATGTAGCTTGATCTTAAACTGCCTACGCTATTTGACTTCTTCATAAGAAGAATGTAAGGCAAACGCTTTACAGGAAAACAGTCACGTGGTAGAGGGATTCCTTAATAATTATTCAAATAATTAACATATCATGCAGGGAGGGTTAGATCAAGTCTAAGTAGAGAATCAATGATTCTGAGAACTGGGAACTACTGGCTTTGCATCCCTGCCCTCTTGCATTTTAGTGATGCGATCTTAAGCAAGTCATTCAACATCACCGAGCCATGATTCTATCTATTGGGACGATTCCTCTCTTAGAGGACAATACGGGATTCATTATAATATGTTCAATACTAAGCAGAATTACCTCCTTGGGAGGTAATAGTAGCAACCATGGTAAACAACCAGATGACATTTCCATTCCAAATTTTCCATCTAAATGAACTAGCTCATTTGATCCCCTCAACAACTTCACAAGAGTGATACTACCCACATGTCTGTTTCACAGAGACACAGAAAGAGTTATGTCTTGATTGAAGATCTTGAAGATATGAATTGAGTAAACTGGGTTCTAACCTGGAATGTTTCCTTTAACCACAGTGCCTCTGAATACATCCCTTTTCTCTTGAAAATTCAAGGGGAGATGATCTGAAAATCTCAAAAATTCTAAGTCATGTTGAAGGTCGGAAACTGAAGTGGAAGTTCCAACCCTGTAAACCTACGCCTGGAAATTTCATTCTAGTGCAATTTTCCCAAGAAGCAAAACAAAGATGATAAACGAAATAGAAGATGGAATAAAGCATGGGGTAGGGATATAGCTTAGTTGGTAGAGTGCTTGCCCCGCATGCACAAGGCCCTGGGTTCAGTCCCCAGCACCACACACACACACACACACACACACACACACACACACGAATAACACATGGGATACACGTCGGTGGGTTTTGAGTAATGAACTAGAGTGAATCTCTATTGCTTTGTGATTATAAGCAGGTCCTGTTACTGTGGCTGGTTCATTGGTATTGAAATAGTCATATCAGTTTCTTAACCCTGCATTAGGGTCAGATCCACAGTATTCTAGAAGGATCCTGGCTCCATGGCTCTAAGAAGGAAGAAGTCCGCGTCACTGCTGCCACTGCAGCTCACACTCTCTCTTCCTACTGTGCTGATACCATAATTGGAGTTGTCCCTTCCAACACTCTAGAGTAGACAAAGCTGGATTTTGGTGCCGCGTATCTCTTTTCCTGGTATTCAGTTCCCCCACCCCACCTCTGCCTCCTTCATATTGGTGAAGTAATGAATTCCTGGAGGTGGAATGAAGGTCAGTAGAGTTGTCATAGTCTAGCTGGTGACAGATCCCCATAAAGTCACCTCATAGAAACAACTGCCTATTTCACTCACTCACAAGACACCCATTTCCTTCAGTACCATGTATATACCCCAAATAAGTCTCCTAAGCCGTCCAGACTTAAGGGATCATGAACACATTTCCCAGGTCTTGCTTCAGTCTTCAAGTTCACCGGGTTTTCCCACACCCACCCAAATAATTACTCTGTCCGCAGAAGCCCAAGGCCAATGATAATGAGGATGGAGCTTGGCTGTACTTGAGGAGATGGGAGTGTGGATTTGTTATCTGTGGCTTGCCTGTTCCTCACCTGAGGCAAGAGGACCCAAGGAAAATGTTCCAGTTCTGATAGGGAAAGAGGCAACGCAGGTAACGCAGGTAACGAGACCCACCTTCCTTCCTTGAGCTAATCAGTGATGGAGGTACAAGATGATCACTAGAGGCAAAACTCAGCATGATAAGAGTAATGACAGTTAACACCTCGTGCCAGGCGTCCTTCCAAACTCCTTCCATGGGTTATCTCTCATTTAGTATCCTTACTACAATTCTTGAGTTTGATGTTGTTATTTCCATTTTATAGATGTGGAAACTAGAGTGTAGAAAAGTTAAACAACCCTACCCACACTTACATAGCAAGGGAGGGAAACAGAAAACACACCCAGAAATCTGACTTCAAAGCTTTTGCTCTTGGCCACTTTCTATAAATAATGGGGAGAAGGGATTGGTAAATTTCCTCCCTCAGGAGTCACATGCTAATGTTTCAGGCTTAGCACAGTATGTGGTTCCTGTCAGGACTACTCCACTCTGCCATTGTAGACCAAAAGCACCTGTAGACAATATTTAAATTAGTGGGCTTTGCTGTGTTCCAATAGAACTTTATTTATGGGCACTGGAGTTTGAACTTCAGATCTATGGTTCTTTTTCACTTATCTACAAATATTCTTTTGATTTTTTTCCCCAACCATTTAAAAATATACAAAACCTTCTTAGCTCACAGTCCATAGGAAAATGAGTGTCGGTCCAGATCTGGTCCACAGGCTAGTTTGCTGGCCCTTGATCTAAAGGTTTGAAGTATATTGAAACAAGGACACCTGAGGAGAAATATCAATCACGTTATTTTTCTGCCATTTTCACATTGTATTTATTTCAATCTGAAAATGACTGTCTAACCTTCCTCTTGGTCATCTAATGCCACATAGCCTCACTCTAGAATCTAGTTCAAATCTCCACATTTAACAGGCTGCATGGCCTTGGGCAGTTTACTTAACTCTAAGCCACAGCTTCGTCATTGTAATAAAGTAGTTATCTGACAGTTTGATTGTTGTAGGCATTAAAATAAACGATACACCTCAAGCAATTATCACAGCTGCCCAGCACATTGTAAATGCTCAATAAATATTAACTCTTATTACTACTAGTATTATTATTGCTATGATTATCAACATCGTCATCACCCTAGATAAGAAAATCAGAACATTACATCCGCTGACGCTCACTTCTGCAATATTCTATTGACAGAATCTCTACCTAGAGGATAAATTGAAAAGTCTTATAAGTCTCCTTCCCATGATTCCCATTATACTATCACTGTATCTGAACATAGCCCCATAGGGGGAAAAAATTGTCACCTTACTCCGTATTCTCCCCATTCTAGAAAAAGAAACCCATGCACATCACCTAACAGCTTTCTTGCTTCTTTTCCCCAACCTGTTCTCTCCATCCCCAGCCAGCTACATGCTAATCTGCAACAGTCACCAACAAGTCACTCCTGTCCTTAGCTTTTGAGGGGTGCTTATTTGCAAGGTTCATGGGTCACAATAAGGAGCACAAAACCTTTGTAATGAATCCTCTGTGATGACCACATTTTTTATGCTATTTAATCAGGGCCATGTTTTCTGAGCCTTGATCTAAAGGTTTGAAGGATATTGAAACAAGGTCACTGGAGGAGAAATATCAATCACAATGTCATTTTTCTGCCACTATGTATATACCCAAGATAGATACTATGTATATACCCTTCTTGGGGTTGACAGCAAGGTGCTGTTGAATCACTGAGAACAGCCGGCACCATCACAGTTGGCCTCTTAGTCTCTAACATTCGTTGGACATTGACTCTGTCTCTGGCATGGTGGAGTTTTCTAATCATTTCTGTTACAGCAGCATATTCCACTATCAAGAAGACATGCAAAGAAGATGCTGTTGAAGACAGGGAAATTACCTCTGTCCCTGTGTGGGCCAAGGAAAACCATGACCATGCTAAAAGTCATCAAGTTACCTTATCATCTCAAACTCTGTTTTTTTCTCAAAAGACTTGTGGGCAGGTAGCATTGGTAAAGTTCATCCTTTATCTGTGGGCCAATCAGCTGAGCATGACTTGGTTATCTGACCCTGTATTGCAGGGACCGATGGGTTATGTTCTCGGAACAGCGTGACAATTCAAAGAGAGTGAGTGATGGTTCCCAGCAATTGCCTACATCATCACCTTGGGCTTCCACGTCATGGGAGCCAAAAGTCAGCACTGGTGATCTTGAATAGCAAGAAGAATTCTTTTCTGAGAAAGAAATAGCCTTTGCAATTTTGAAAATGTGTCAATATAAAATGATGTCATCATGGTTCACATTCTCTTGTTAAGATAACAATTAAATATCTCAATGGGAGATGTTTGAAGCATGTCCAGAATATTCTGTATAGATCATCAGATCAAACCTCATCCTCCTTGATAGGGTTGATTTTATCTTTTCAAATATCTTCTCTAAAATTTTGCTTATTGGTTAATTAGGTAAGAACCTTTTTTTCTCCCCAAACTAGTTAATATATATAGGATAACTCTGCTATGAAATATTTTATTTAATTTTTTTCCTAGAATCACAAATTTATTCAATGAATTAAAGACTGATAATAATGCTAGTGACCTACCTAATTTCTTGATATGTTTAAAAAGTTAAGCATTCTGCCAGGCATGGTGGTGCACACTTCTAATCCCAGCAGCTCAGGAGGCTGAGGCAGGAGGATCGCAAGTTCAAAGCCAGGCTCAGCAACTTAGCAAGGCCCTCAGTAACTTAGGAAGATCCTTTCTCAAAATAAAAAAAAAAAAAATAAAGAGGGCTGTGGATATGGCTCAGTGGCTAAGCACCCCTGGGTTCAAGCCCTGATATGAAAAAAACAACAACAACAAAAAAAGTAAAGAATGAATGGAGAGAACGTTAAACCCAGAATTCACACACACACACACACACCCTTTTATTTTTTCTCATTAGCTTTGTAGAAGATGGATCTTAGACCAAAAGGTGAGGTAGGAGGAGGTCACTTTTGACACACCTGGACCTCTAAGACTATGAAACTTTGCACTTCCTCATTGCTGCTTCCCTGGGAAGGCCCCCCGGATTCCAGATTCCTCCCAGTTATCACAGATAAGCTAATGCAAGAGTATACGCTCCATCTGATGCTTCCTTTAAAATCAATAATATTTAATACTAAGTAAATTCTATCTAATAGCAGTAGCTCATACATTCATAACAAGACAGCGAGATAAATTCCTTCCAAGGATCCCTCGCTTTGTACCACTACCTCCTGACGTCCTCAATCTACTTGATTTTGTTCACAGTCCATTACCTGATTTTGAGGGTGTCATAGGAGACATCAGTGATTACTATAAGCAAAGTTTTCTGAGATCTTCCAAGGAAGTGACAGATAATTGAAATTTAATTCTCATTCCCTGATAGAAGGTATAGAGATTTGAGGGAAAGTCTTTTACTGTCTCTCATTTAAAATTAAAATAGCTTTTTTTTTGGGGGGGGGAGGGTATGCTAGGATTGAACTCAGGGGCACTCAACCACTGTGCCACATCCCCAGCCCTATTTTGTGTTTTATTCAGAGATAGGGTCTCACTGAGTTGCTTTAGCACCTTGCTTTTGTCAAGGCAGGCTTTGAACTCACGATCTTCCTGCCTCAGCTTCCCAAGTAAAATATCTAGTTTTGAACCCAGAACTAACAAATATTTGCCTTTCCATTCCCTAATTTATAAAGAAATGTAACAAAAAGCACGAAGACTATTAGTGATGGTACAATTATTAGCTCCTTCATCTTTATAAGAGTGAGACTCTTAGACTGAGCTGAAACTACGCCTATCATTCAATAGCATGCCCGGATGCAACAAGAGAATTAATAAATGGAAAAAATAGAAAGTCCTGCTGAAGGATTTTTTTTTTCTTGGAGAGAGCAGAACCATGATGCAAAGACGTCAAGCCCGGTTGCAAAGCCTTGATTACAGAGAAGCGAGTCTGACACGGCTCTGCATATAATACTTGGGTGTGTCTGTCAACTTGCTCCTGTGATACCCATAGTCAATCTATGGAATGTAACACCTTTAGTGGAAAGGGGTATTATATAAATAGTCTGAGCCCTTGAGGACACAGTAGGTCTGCTGTGGTAGAGAAATGGCAGCATTTCCAGGATGGTCTTGGTGATGCCGTTTCCACATAACCCACTACCATGGCAAAACCCAGCCACAGAACACCACAGTGGTACCAGGGGTCCAGCAAACAAGAAGTGCCCAGTCCCAGGACAGACTGAAGCTGGGTGGAAAACATAAATTCTCTGACTCCTAGGAAGGGGTACAAATGGGCTATTTTGTGTGGACACATGAAATATCCTTAGAAACTTCTAGTGGGCTGGGGTTCATCTCAGAGGTAGAGTACTTCCTCGCATGCCTGAAGCACTGGGTTTGATCCTCAGCACCACGTAAAAATAAAGAAAGAAATGAAGATATTGTGTCCATCTACAACTAAAAAAAAATTATTTAAAAAAAAAAAGAAAAAGAAAAAGAAACTTCTAGTTCAACAGGGGAGAGATGGGAGGTATGGTCCAGGAGATTAAAAACAAAATAGGAATGTGACCCCACAAAATTCCAATTGAAATTATTGTGATTTTTTTTTTAATTCACAAGACTGCGATGATCTATTATTTTCTTTTTTTTTTAAACATTTATTTATTTACTTTAGTTGTACACAATGCAATGCATTTATTTTTACATGGTGCTGAGGATCGAACCCGGGCCACGCATGTGCGAGGCGAGCGCTCTGCCGCTGAGCCACAACCCCAGCCCCTGATCTATTATTTTCACAGAGGAAATCATAGAAAACGAGCTATAATTACTAATCAAATCCACTGTAGCAGTATTGGACACAGGAAGATATATTTCATGTGAGTAAATGTTGGCAAGAAAATCACAAAACACCTTCTCTATTTCTCAATAGAAAAACTGCAATGAATGCTAGTGATACCAATGTCTCTATTTAGAACCTGGAAACTGACTTCACCCCTCATTTGCCAGCTTTGCCTCTGTCCATCTGCCCCATCAGATGCAATAGCACCCAGAAAATTTTTCCCATGCATAAGATGAACACAGTCCATTCAGATAACCATTCAGAAGGGGATTGAGGATTAACTTAGTCCCTACTTCAAAACTATTTTAAGCTGAAACTTACATTTTAGCAAAACTTACCAAGAAGTCTGAAGACTATAAAATATCATTACAGACCTACTTATGTTCATGGGATAGAGAATCCGAGTAAATGTGCTGCTCTTGCTTAGAAGGAAAATTGCAATGGCATTAGAAATATCTTCCACAGAGCTGAAGCACAGCTTCTTTTTCTCTCCCCAGCCTTCCTGCTTCCCCATCCCTCCCATATTTCTCTAGAAAGATCTTTCCATAATAGAACCTGACCACTCTGATGGGGGTGACTTCTCAAAGACTCTGAAGCATCTGAGTGATCCAGGATTCCTCTGTCATCCTCAAGTCACCTGGTTGTTGGAGACTCCTGGCTGTCCTTAGGATCCGGAGTGACAGAGAAGCTCAAATGCTCACATTCCTGCAAGACTTTCTGAATTCCCCTGCCCAGATGTCACCAATCCCTTCTCTCACTCATTCATTTTGCATAACTTAATTTCTTTCAGCAAATATTTTTGGTCCAGCTGTTGTAAGGTGAAATGCAAGGTACCTTGAAATTTTTTTGTGACTTGTATCATATTATGCTCCATGGTCATAACTGTGCTTTATTGAGGCATTGCTATGTGCCTCAAGCTGGTCTGGGTACTTCCTATGCATTCATTCATTACAGCTTCAGAGCAAATCTGTGAAGCATAGGTGTTATCCACCTTCAATAGATAAGGAAACGGGCTCAGAAAGATTAAACAGCACCACAGCAGATAGAAGAGATGTGTCATTCTGACTCCTGTGCCTATTATTTTTCTGGATAAAATAGATAACATCAGCACTATTCTGATTGAAATGGGGAAGAGGGATTGAGAGACCTCACAGACTACCATCTCTCACTCCTTAGGGGACTCTCTAGACTCCCCACTTTGAAAACCACTGCACTGCTGTACTCCTTTAACCCCTATATAATTTTAATCTCTTCCAAGAAAGAATAGTACCTTATTCGTTATAATCATTTCATGACTCTGTGCCATGAACACGGAGGGTACTCAGCAGAGACAAACTACATTATTCAGCACTCCAGAGAAAAACTGTCATCCTTTATGAATTGCCAAAGCCACCAGATTCGATCGCTGCTGTCCATGAGTGTGAGCAAATTCACTTTAAGGTAAGACTTTAGGACATACTTCCTAGAAATAGGATGGACAGCTTCAGGGATTACTAGAAGGCAAGTCTCTATAGGGATTTTTGTTATAACCTCTAATAAGCAGAATTTTCAAAGAGCTAATGTGGAGCCAAATAACTAACTTCTATTGCTGCCATTTTGCAGTTATCCAAAAAGTCGATGGAGCATGTAACTAAACACCTATTAGGGGAAGGCAATGATATAAGCACAATATTTACGAGAATAGGAGACCACCAGAGTTTGGATAAGTGTCCCCTAGAGGTTTATGTGTTGAAGACTTAGTCTCCAGGATAGCACTGTTGGGAAGTGCTGTGGGCCTCTGGGGAGGGGCAGGGGGGGCTAGTGGGAGGCTCTTAAATCAATACATGCATGCCCTAAAGGGGACAGTGGGACCCCAGTCTCTTCCTCTTCCTTTTCTCTTTTGCTTCCTGGCTCCAAGGTATGCAGTTTGCCCTGCCTTGTGCTCCCCATTATTAGAATTCAGCACAACCACCAAAGGCTCAGAGCACTAGGTTCACCTGATCTTGGACTAGAACCTCCAAACACTGTGAGTCTTTTATCCTTATAAGTTAATTGTCTCAGTGATTTCATTATAGTGACAAAAAAACTGACTAACAGAGACATAAGACAAATTTTATTCTAGTGGCTTTTGGAGAACCTACCCTGGAGGATTGCCACATGTTGTTCCAATGAATTATAGTGTCTTAAAGAGGATACAAAACAAAATAGGTAATATGAACAAGCAGGCTTGTAAATATTGCCTCCTATACCTTCCCTTTGAGATTCTCAATGCATTTTAAAAGCAAAAAGATCCATGAAGTCCTGTCCACGTTTGTCAAATTTACTTAACCATGGAAAGCTTTTTCAAGATTTCCAATTAACCCTAATTAATTAGCATCTTGCAGGACATTAGCTTTCCCTGAATTCATTTTTACTACTCTTTTGCTGCAAAATGTGACTCTAGTATTGCTACCTTTTTTGTCATGGGTCTCAATCTAGGAACATAGAAACAGGTTCAAGCTTATTTGAGGTTTGATGTTAAAACAGAGCCATGTGGACAAAGGTTGTTAAAGTACCACCTGTGGGCCAAATCCAGGCCCCATACTGTTATTATAAATAAAGTTTTATCAAAACACAGTCATGCCCAGTTATTTGCCTATCAACCACATCTGCTTTGATGCTGCAGTAGCAGTATTGAATAGCTGAGAGAGACTATAGGTAAAAAAAAATGTTAATATCTAACCTCTTACAAAAAAAAAAGTTTGCCTGCCTAGAATATCTCATTTCTACTTAAATTGATTTGCACAAATACTTGAACTTAAAAACAATCTGTCAAGATGTTCTATCTTCTCCTTTCTTTTTCTTAACTTCAAACTCCATACACATGCATTCCCTGTGTCCAATATGAGATGTAATTCCCAGGAACTGTGGAACTAAAGCTTGCTCTTGCATTCCACGAACTCGACCCAAATAGATGAACCAATTCATGTTTTCTCCTCTCTTTCCTCAAGTTTCTACTCTTGTTGAGGATGGTATTCTCTCCAGTTCTAGTCCTTATTCCTTTTCTTAGAAGGCATTTCTGTTCAAAGGCCTATTCCAAAGGAACCTAGTGATTCCCACCAGTCCTGCCACATTTGACGCCTTTTGCAGCGCCCTGTATGACAAGAGACATGCACTGTATGGTCTCTTTCTCCACCTAGGGCAACCCAGGCGTGATGATGCCAGCACCACGCTGGTACCATGTGCCAACCTCTCCTGAAGTGTGCTAAATACAGCACGGCTTTAGCAAAATGAATGCAAGTTGAATCCCGATGATGCTTATCAATGAAACCCCACAGGAACACCCTTCTATAGAAGAAAGTCCCAGGAGGAGACTGTTCCTTTAAGGAAGAACCTGTATTGTGCACTTTTCTTTTTCCAATATTCAAAATTAAGCCCCTTCAAATGGCTTACACACCGAAGTTTATAACCTCAGCCTACACAAGTCCAGTGCAAAAAGATCTACAGCCTGCAGGCAGAGCGAGGAAGCTCTTTAAAGATGAATCATTTTCATAAATGAGTGCAGAGGGAGGTCAGGCCAGGGGACAGGGAAGGTTACGTGTGTGCCTGAGATAAGACCTCATCCATCCTCCCCTTCCTGTCAGGTCTTGATGGGTGAACATTGCCTTGAGCTCCCATAAAACATGTTGTTTGCAGAAAACTTGCAGGTGGTTCATAAAAAAGTCCAAACTGTTACCATGAAATTTATCTCCCACCGCGGGATCTGTTTATAATAGAAACGAAGGATCTCAAATAGAAATTAAGTATCGCAGACTGACTTATATTGGCTGGGAGGATTGAAAAATTCAACCTGCTTCCCAATCGTTGCACTAAAAACGTCAAAGTATTTGTATTGATGACATCTTGACAAGATACGAGTAGGTTCAAAAGAAAAATAATGTCCATTGTGCGTGCGGCCCTTCTCCCAGGGGTAAGAAGAGACTAGGTGAGATTTTATTGGGAGAATTTAATCAGACGACTGAACTCTTCATCACATTTTATTTCTGAAGCATGTCAAGGATCTGTTATTTACAATTTCTCCACCTATATGGTCAAAGTGAAAAGGGCATCTCAAAATTCTTTTTCTAAGTTGTTAAGGGAGGTTTATTACCTCAAAGACAGAAAGAAAAAAAAAAAAGATTGTTGGTCATAATTTGAGTTATCTCCATATAGAAATCGAAAGGAAATGCTGAGACAAACCATGTAAATAGTTCAGATCCCAAAGCCCCTGGCCCTTGGAATAAAGAGCTAAGCAAGCAAGAAGTGCTAAAAATTGTGTCTTTTGTTTTTCCAGAGTTGTGTTTAAAATTGACTCAATTTTTCACATCATGTGTGCAGACACCCATATGGTGGTTTTAAATGCTGAAAATAGTCGTGTTCATGGAGAACAATTTAGAGAATCCAAACATTCTATCTCTGGAAGAGACCTTAGATAGTACATAGCCTGGATTTCAACCTCCAGTCATAGACAAGAGGGTCAAAAGTCTGCAAGAAGGGCTTATGAGCAATCCCTCTATTTTGACAGTAGCCGTTATCCAGGTCCTCATCTCACCCCACAAGCACCCCAAGTCTCTTTCGCTTCTCACCAGAATGGAGGTGAAAGGCCAGAGGTCATATTTCATTTGAAATATGCATGTCATGGCTTTAAGAAAGACAAGAAACCAGAGACGTCTCACTCTAGAATCTTGCTAGGCCTATTTCTACTTTTACTTGCCACCAAACCCATACCCTGACCATCCAAGCCACACTTCAGTGAATCACTATGGCCTCACTGTGGCTTCCCCTTATAAAGGTCCTGTGCTCTCTACCCAAATGGTATCTAGCTCCTCCCCATTTCATGTAAAACTAGCACTCAATCCAAGCTCTGTTCTCATCTTTTATTGTCAAGAAAAATCTCTCTAAGATCTGACGAGTTCTAAGACTTACTGTTACCCTATTTAGGCAATCAAAGGGGATAGATAACTCCCATTTAATGGGCTACCCCACAAAGAATGGTTTTCTAATGATGGTGCCCCAGACATTGTGTAACTAGAAAGAAATACATTTGATAAAAGGTGGTGCTCTGGATAGTTTTCCGCCAGAATGACTGTGTTAAAGTCCAAATCTTTCAGTGGGATGATGAGCAGGTGGGGTCTTTGAGGGATGATTAGGTCATGAGACTTGAGCTTTCATGATGAACTGCTGTCCTTATATAAAGAGACACCAAAGAACTTTCCCTCTCCCTCTTCCCTGCCTTCCTCTCTCCACCTCATGCCTGCTCCCTGCCATACTTGGACACTTCAAGAAGACCAGTGCAAATGAAGGAAGTGGGTTTTTACCATACATCGGATCTACCAGCATCTTGATCTTGGACTTTCTAACCTCCAGAATTGTGAAAAACAAACATTTTTTGTTTTAGCCCTCCCATCTATGGTAATCTGTTAGAGCAGGCTGAGCTGAGTAAGACAGCAGGCTTCTTAGCACTTAAATGACCTCCTGTGTATTTTTTAATACTTTTCTTTTTGCCAGTTCATGGCTTATATTTCAGGTATTAAAAGTAAGTACAAAGCCGGGCGCGGTGGCGCACGCCTGTAATCCCAGCACTTTGGGAGGCTGAGGCAGGAGGATCACGAGTTCAAAGCCAGCCTCAGCAATGGTGAGGCACTTAGCAACACAGTGAGGCCCTGTCTCTAAATAAATACAAAAAAGGGCTGGGGATGTGACCCAGTGGTCGAGTGCCCCTGAGTTCAATCCCCAGTACCACAAAAAAAAAAAAAAAAAAAAAGTAAGTACAGCCTGATGCTTGGATTATTGGATTGGAAGCATCTAGCAAATGTCACACCCTAAAGGTACTTACTCAATCTTCTCTGAAGCACACAGCTTGGATATGGTTAATATTCTAAAAGGTAAGATTGTCCAATATGTTGGACCATTGATATTTGCAATTTTGAATGAATGAATGATGAAACAGAAAAAAGCTTGTTTATTCTGTAATCTGAACTTCTTCTAGCACAGTTCTATCTAAAATAATACAGACTACTGTAATCCAGAGAATTACTATCCGAATCCCAAAACCTCAGTGAAAAGATTCTTCTCCAATTTTCCTCTCATGTTGGTGTTTCATGTCACTCACCTGTCATGGAATGCTTTTCAATCTAAGCCTCCCCATGACAAGGTTTTAACAGTTGCTTAGCACCACAAAAAACCTAGACACATTCATTTAGTAAACAAATATAGTTTGAACACTTCCAACATGCAAACAGTTTAATAAGCAAAGGGGATAAATTATCTCATGTAGCCTAAATTTAAGCAAGGAAGTAAAGCAGATGCAACTATTTTTGTTATATGTAATAATGGTAGCAGTTAAAACTTGTATAGTCTCTTCTAGAATAATGAAGAGTTACCATTCTCAGAACTTCTCAAATTTATTTATTATTATTATTTATTTATTTATTTGAGCTAATTTATTCCCACAACTTTATAGTTCATTACTTTCATTTTACAAATGAGAAAATGGAGACTTAGGCTAAGTTGTTTGCTCAAGGTCATGTAACTAGAAAGTGGTAGAGCTGGAAGTTCATTTATTAAATGATATTTGAAGGATTTCAAAATATTTTCAATATTTCCCATTTACACAAACTCAAGGCACACAGTGATAACCTTTATTTTAAAAGAAAAGTTCATTCCAATATGTCAAGCAAAGGTCTCCATTTGTTACCATGCCAAAACCTGAAATGATAGGTCTTGAAGGATAAGGCTGTGCAGAACACTACCTGGACTAAAATCCCACTATGACAAGTATTTTGATGTTGAATGATTAATATAGTAATATTCATATACCCAAGAAGAAATCATTTTAAAAAATAACTCACATGATCTTATTCTTTCCAACATAGTGAGACATGAGTTGCATTTTTTTCTATATGTGGTCATAAGGAGACCCAGATAAAATATTCCTGGAGTTTGGGGTTCATTTAAAATTAGTTTGATAAAATTTATTTAAATGATTCACCATCCCCAATTATTCCTCCAGTCTTCGAGCTTTTATTGAACACTGATGATTTAGTGCAAAGCAGATCAGAAAATAAAGAGATAAACCCCATTCTAACCCTACCTTCCAACTGTCTTATAATCAATGAAGCAAAGAAGATATATAAAAAAGAAGGAAATGTTGTCATTGACAACAACATGGATAGTAATAGAGGACATTGTGCTTAGTGATATAAGCCACATGCAGAAAGATACAGTGTATGATCTCACTTCTAGGTCAAATCTAAAATAGTTGATTTCATAGAAATAGTAGGAAGGTGGAGACCAGAGGCTGTGGACAAGGGAGAAGGAAGGGGGGGGAAGAAAGTTTGGTTAAATTGCACAATGTTTCAGTTAGACTGGAAAAATAAGTTTGTGTGATATATTTCAAAATTTCAAAAATTTCTTAAAAATAGGTTTTTAGTGTCCTTACCACCAAAAAAAAAAAAAAAAAATGATAATCTGTGGAGGCAATGGATATGGTAATTAGCTTGGTTGAATTTTTCTGCAATTATACACAGATCAAAGCATCACATTGTTTCCCATAAATATACACAATTGTTATTTGTCAATTGAGAGAATCAGAGAAAGAAAAAAGGAGGGTATTACTCAGCATTAAAAGAGAATAAAATCATGGCATTTGCAGGTAAATGGTTGGAGTTGGAGAATATGATGTTAAGTGAAGTAAGCCAATCCCAAAAAAACAAATGCTGAATGTTTTCTCTGATATAAGGATGCTGATTCATAATGGGGATGGAGTTGAGGGCATGGGAGGAATAGACGAACTTTAGATAGGATAAAGGGGAGGGAGGAGAAGGAAGGGGGTAAGGGAGTAGGAAAGATGGTGGAATGAGATGGACAACATTACCCTAAGTACATGTATGAAGACACAATAGTGTGACTCTACTTTGTGAACTAGCAGAGACATGAAAAATTGTGCTCTATATGTGTACTATGAATTGAAACGCATTCTGCTGTTATGTATAACAAATTAGAATAAATTTTTTAAAAAAGGAGGAAGGAAGGGAAAGAAAGAAAGGAGAGAAAGATAGGGAAGAAAATAAGAAGGAAGGATGGAAGAAGGTAAGGTAAAAAATGGGAGGAGACATGAGGGAAAAAAATCCTCCATTTGGAGATGATCAAATTAGATCCTGTGGTAAAGAAGTTTTTGACTTAGACCTTGAGGAAGGAAAAAAGAATGCGTGTTTTATCAAAGTTTAGCAAAGCAAAGAAAATGTTTGATGTACAAAGAGAATGAAAAGCTCTTTGATTCAACAACAAAAAAAAATGTATGCTGTAGAAATCTTCTGACTATCTTTCAAAGGCATTTAAATTTTATTTTCTTAGAAAAAGAGTTCTTAATGGGTTTTGCAAATATAGAGAGTAGACATTGACGTTTTGGCTAAGTAAGATTGCTCCATCCCAAACCAGCTCTCAGCACTTCCTAGAACAAAGAATATATTCTTTCAAGGAATATATTCCAATAGATTCCATACTATATTCCATACAGTTTGGTGAATGTGGGGTATGCATGGAGTGAGAATGGGGATTGGTTGGAAGGAGAGATTATACGAGCATTTCAAATGACATCTTACTAGTGCCTAACTAGGAAGCAGAAATGCAGAAAACAGATAAGAACAGTTTTATGGGGGTGCAGTTGACATAATTTGACATCAAGTCTCAGGGTGATAGGAAGGTACTCTATCACATAGGGAAGAGAATAGTAATATTATCCACTAGCACCAAATATTAGATATTAGATTTCTAATTATTCAAAGTGTATCACTCATGTAAGTATTGGTCTGAATGCCAATATAAGGATCCTAAGGGGTTAGACGGCAATCTGCATAAACACTGTAATGAAACATCATCTAATATAATGATGCAATAGAGATAAATATGGCAGCATATACACACCCTGTTAAGGACATCTGCAGACCAACATTAAAACTCTTTAATAAGGATAATAACTGGTGGAATGAGGTAGAAAAAGGCTTTGCAGTCCTATTGGTTTATTATTCAGAAGACTCACTTTGCTTTAGCATCATTCTTTATGTAGGTCAGAAGTGAAGAAGGTAAAAACATTATAAAGAGTTGGGGTAATTAGACTTCATTCTAACCTAAGAATCATAATGCAAAACAAATTTCAAGAATATCTGTAGAGATGAAAAAACTACCCAGCACCCAACAAGATAAATTTCACATTCAGGCATCCAATCAAAAAAACACCAGGAATGCAAAGAAGACAGAACCAGGACAGACACAGACATTACACCTTGCAAAAGCAACACTAAAACTATTATTATAAAAATATTCTATTTGTTCCAAAAGTTACATAGAAAAATGGATCATGTGAAAAACACCCATATCTAACTTCTAGAGATTAACACATCGGTATGTATAAAACAAAATTCTCACTAAATGTAATTTATGGCAGATTAGATACTGCGGGAAATATTCATAAACTTAAATACAGAGAATACAACAGAATACAAAACAGAACACAGAGAAAAGAGAACTAAAAGACAAATAGAAGACAGTTCATCACTGGACTATGGAAAAACTTCAAGTTGTCAAAGGTATATGCAATTGGAGACTCCAAAGGAGAGGAAGAGGGAAGAAAATTATTTGAAGAAATAATGACTGAAATTTTTTGCACATGTATTGAAAGCTATAAGCCCATGGTCCTAGAAATCCCATAAATTTCAAGCACTAGATTCATGCAGAAAAGTACAAGAATACACATAGAATCAAATTGTTCAAAACTTGTGATGAAGAGAAAATTGTCAAGGGAGCCGGAGGAAAAAGACACATTATACAGAAAGAAACAAAGGTATAGGTTGCAATAGATCTCTTCTCAGAAATAATCCAAACAAAGGCAATACAGACTATCTTTGAAATATTGAAAGAGAAAGAAAACTGATCAATGCAGAGTTCTATACCCAACAAAAGTATCTCTCAAAAATAAAGTAAAAATAAATAATTTTTAAATATAAAAAAGCTGAGAGAAATCATTAGCAATAGGCCTACATATCAAATACTAGAGGAAGTCCTTCATACAGAAGGAAAATAAAAATAGATAAAAATGTGAATATATACAAGATAATAAAAAGCATCAGAAAAGATAATTATGGAGTAAACATACAAGATTTTTTTTCTATTAAATGTCTGTAAAATATAATCAACTAAGTAAAAATCATGTTAATGTTGTATGGAGCTTATAACCTATCTAAACATTAAATATATTACAACAATAGCATAAAGATGAGTAGGGAGAGAAATAGAAGCAAGCTATTGTAGCAATCTTTTGCTATATGTGAAGTGGTGTATGATCACCTAAGGACAAATTATAGGAAGTTAAAGATGCACAAAGTCCTAAAGCAATTATTAAAACAACAAAACGCAGAGATATAATTATAATCCCACAATGAAGATAAAATAAAATAATAAAAAATATTTAGTTAATCCAAGAGAAAACAGAAAAGGTTATAAAAGAACAAAGAACAAATTGGAAAAAGAAAAGAAAATTTGCAAGGAAAAGTACTTAAACATAATTAAGTCGCTACTCATGTTAAATGAAAATGGTCTGAACACTGTTCCATTAAAAGGTAAATATAACAAAATTGAATTTTTAAAAATTTCAACTATATACTGCCTACTTCAAACATAAAGACAAATATAGGTTAAAAAGAAATAGATTGGAAGAATATGTTTTATGCTAACAGTAATCAGAAGAAAGCTACATAACTATATTAGCATCAGAAAAAGTGGATTTCAGAGAAAAGAATATTACCAGGCATAAAGAAGCCGGTTTCATAAAGATGAAGGGATCAATGCGTTGAGCACATAAAAAAATCCTAAATATTTATGTAGCTAAGAACAGAGTTTCAAAATGTATCAAGCAACAGCTGACAGACTTGCAAAGAGAAACAGACAAATCCTTAAGAAAAACAGTCACTAATTATTACTAATGTCAGCAAAACTATACAAAATCTTCTAAATATAAGACATTGTGTTAGATGCAAAGACCTTAGGTTTCCCAGTTGCAGAACACAAGTTTCATAAGAATAATCTGTGCTTACTCTTCCAGTTTCAAGTCTTATGATTTTACTTTTTACTAATCCACAATCCTTATTACATTAATAATAATTAATAATATTTAATAATCTTTCTAATTTGGTCTGACCTAGGTGCTTTCGTGTGATGACTAATTTTATGTCAACTTGACTGAGCTAAGGGATACCCAGATAGCTGGCTAAAAATTATTTCTTAGAGTGTCTGTAAAGTGTTTCCAAAAGAGATTAGCATTCATATCAGTGGACAGAGTAAAGCAGATCACCCTCACCCACATGGGTAGGTATCATCCAACGAGTGGAAGGCTTGAAAAGAACAAAAAGTGAAGGAAGGAGGAATTCACTCACTCTCTGTCTGACTTTTTTTGAACTGAAATGTCCATCTCCTGTACACTACTTCTCGGGTCTTACGAGCCAGACTGAAATCCATACCATTACCCTTCCAGCTGCCAGGCCTTTGGACTGTACCACCAGCCTACTGAGCCTCCAGCTTGCAGATGGCAGATTGTAGGGCTTCTCCACCCCTGTGTGAGCCAATATCTCATCATTGACATCTCTCCTGTTCTGGTCCTCTGGAGAACCCTGACTAACACAGCAAGACGCAAATTTAAAAGTACCAGATTCCCGGACTTGGGAATACTAAAACTCTGCCTTCAATCTTTTTGACTCTATGTAGCTACCATTAAATGACAGTAAACAATAGAGGGCCACATGGTGAGTCCTATGGCAAAGGTAGACTTAGGGACCCAACTATACTGGGAAGATAGTAAAAGTTCTCACAGGGGGTGAGGTGAGCAGAGGGTGGTGGTGGAGGACTCTCCACACCGGACGGATTCTGGCAGGGAGGGAGGGCTGCATGTGTAGACAAAGGAGTGACAGAGGATAGTCCAGAATATTCAAATAAATGCAAATGTCAAGAGTCCAAGGACAGCCTTGGGGGTTGGGACACATAGAAGTTGGAACTTCCAACAGGATCACCTGCTCTGTCATGAAGGGATCTCCTTGTCACGTGGAGAGGGATTTTTTTTTTTTAATTCTAATTTGTTATACATGTTTGCAGAGTACATTTCATTTCATATTACATATAAAGAGCACAATTTTTCAAGTTGCTGGTTTAATATAAAGTATTTTTACAACAATTGTGTCTTCATACATGTATTTAGGGTAATCGTGGATAACTCAGTCTGCCAAGGGAGGGGACAAATGGAGAAGGGTTTCAGCACAGAAGTCATAAGGGACATTAAAAATGTTTATTTTTTTATTATAAAAAGACTTTGTGCATTTATTTTTTTAAAAAAAAGTAATAATAGTAATAATAGTTCCCCTTGCCTATCTACCTAAACTTTCTCCTTTTATGACAGGTTTTCAGCAGGGGGTAATGAGTAATTATTATCTTCGTATTGTAAACATATCACTGGGGCAGCAACATGGGCGGATGATTGATGGAAGATCAGAGATAACAAATACCATTACAGTGTTAGGGAAAATAGACTTCCTCAGCAGAAGCAATGACATTGGGGGTGGAGAGGAGGATCCAAATTTGAGAGCTAGTTAGAACTGTGATATTGGGAGAGTTCCTGATTGTAAGAAGATTACAATCGGTCAGAGGATAGAAGACTGACTTGAGGGAATTTCTTTGGCGGCAGGGATCAACGTTTTGGTATGAGAATGCTATTCAAGATGTGCCCAATAGCTGAGGTGGGGAAAGAATATTTTAGTAAGAAGCAAGGGAACAGAACAAGGAAGGTGTCACCTATGTCTCAAAAGCAGCCATCTTTCCAGCAGGACTTAAATAAAGGATCCTGGCCAAATCCTAATGAGGAAGAGGCACACAAAGAGAAATAGAAGGGAGACCACGGAGGGCTTTAAACAACAAGCTAAGCTGTAGGAAACCATCAAGAATATCTGATCATGAAATGGGATGTATGGCTTAGGGTGGTTAGAAAGGATAGGAAGCCTGCTTATGAACTAGCTGTAAGAGTCTAGTTGTTAAAGAACCAAGCTAGGCTGGTAGTAATAGGAGCAGCAGATGCAAGAGGCATCATAGAAGCAACGAGTTGATGGGGAAAAAAAAAAAAAAAAAATGTTGCAGGATTCTGGAAAGCTAAAGAGCCTCAGGCCGTAAACAGTTTAGGCCCTCTTCGAGTTTCCTCTTGTTATCCATGAACTCCAGACTGGAGTTAGTAATCTGGGCCTATTCATGCCAGCATGTCCCATAAAGATAAAAAAAGGAGATACATCAGTTCACAAATAGACATATACATAAGATATAAAGATACACAGATAGACTGATACCAAGGTACATGGACTCATAGATCCAGGTACAATGTATAATTGGAAGATATACTGACTTGTTATTCCAGAACTCCAGTGTGTATTACGAGGAGGGAGAAAATGTTCCAAACTTTGGCTCCAGACATTTCTCACAACTGGGTGATAGGTCAGAGAGTGAGTGGGAAGAACCAGCGTTCTCACTTTTTCCAAACCATTGCTCTACCACATTTACCAGTAGAACTGGCTCGCCTGTCGATTGAACATAAATATACTCCTACTCCTTCTCCAAATGCCCCGAGTGCATTTATGTGCACACAGAAATCCAGTTCTCAGTTCTCTCCCTAAATACACACCAACAGCACAGTGAGTGACATTACATTTGTTGAGTCAACCGTGCTGGGGCTTTGAGCCTACGTGAAGTTCCAGGTATTTCAAAACCTCAGGCTGAGGCCACTAAACCAGCCCTAAGGGTTTTATGAGAGCTATAATCCCCAGCCGAATGCAAGTGGCAACAACTTGATGGGTTACAACCGCAATGATGGCAGTGTGCACATTTCACGAATGCTTATCGCAATTTAAGTCACCAGGTTCTGGGTTATGCAAGGACTCCTGAATTACTAGGTAGCTGAGCGGGGTTTGTTAGCTAATGCTACACGATAGCATAGTAATAACAATTAACTCTATCATACTCTAAAGGAAGTGCCATAAGTATATTACACTGTGGTTTAGAAAGCAGAGGTAATTATAGCTCGACCCTATAATTTTATGACTTATCTATCACTATAAGCATGCCACTCGATGGTAACAAAGGAGATGCTATGTGACTTTCGTTGAGAAACCAGGGAGCCGTGAGAAACACTGAAGGGATTTACCCATAAACGTCTGAATCTTTACTGGAGACACAAGAGGTAAGACCTATTCTTCCCAGTTTTAACGAGAGAGAGAAAAGGGGCTCAAAAAGAAGAGAAATAAACATTAGGCAAGTGAGGTTCATCTGTGAATAAACTTCTTTGTTCTCTATATTTAATTTAGCAGTGAACAGGATCCTGCTTCTTGACTCCTGTATAGAAAGGCAGAGAAATGGCCTGCATCCAATGGCCCCTGGCCTATGTTTTCTGGCTCTCCGCCAAACTTGACCCCCACTATCCGTGGGCCATACATAGCGCTGAAAGGGCTGGACTCTAGATTTACCACCCTGGTTTGAACTGTGCCTGATTTCCAGTGCTATCATTTTAGATAAATTACTCGCCCCATCAACCTTGGTTTTCTCATCTGTAAATTGGGACTCATGCAAAAATGTTTTGCAAACTCTAACTACTGAAGAAAATCATTATACCATCATTATACTGTGTATTTGTTGTCTGTCACACTGGGATTGTGGAAAAACAAAATATCTAAGAAACACTGACATGTTTTCAGTTCAAGTTTGTGAAGTGATAATTAGCATGTGCTACTTTCTGAACCATTATTATTTTTTTTAAGAGTGCTATCTTCCTTGCTGAAGTAGCACCACTTCAGCTGGATAATAATGCAGATTCTATTAAGCAAGGCCATATGAAGAAATACTTGCATAGCTAAGTACAAAAATATTTGCAGCCAACCATGGTTACTGCCTAGATGATGAAACAAAATATGCCTGAACTGAAATAAAAACATCGCTAGCATTGTGTTCCATAATAACCTTTCGTGTCCCAAAAGAGGAGGTCAAATAGGATTCTTGCACTGGTCTCAAAATATTTGCCTATCAGGTTGGAATATTTGTAATAACATGTAGAATACTTTTCAAATGTCATTTCCTATTATAAAGAGATAAAACTAAGTTTCAGTGTTCATTTTCTCCAAATATTTGGCTGGGGGGAAAAAAAAAGATGTTTTAAGTTTATTAAAAAGGACATATGATGAAAATTGGCAATAAAGAAATAATAAAGAGATATCTGGGGTTGAGACCCTTCAGAAATTCTCTGAGGGCTTTGGAAACAGGGCTAGTGTCTGCTCCATCCTGAATCCAAACTTAACATCTCCACCGCCAAGCCAGCTGGGAGGAAACCAGCCCCATGTTAGGCTTAGTTATACAAGAGGCTGCGTTGTCATTCCTGGGCATGTGTAAGCCCTTTTAATAAATTAGGTCAGGATGGTATCCCATAATTTGGTGTTGTGAATAGTACAAATAAAGGCTTCAATGACATCTAATCGTAGCGTTTTCTTTTCTCTCCTCTAAGACCATTATTCCACAGAGGTCCAGATTTCCCCAGTCTGTCAGTCATTACAGCTACAAGCTGCCCAGATGCATTTGAAAGCCACCCGAGTAGCTAATTTGCCAAGATAGATTTAAAAGAGAAGAATCAGCTTATGATTGTGGTCTCTCTGGCTTCTCCCACACAATGATGTCTGAAGCACAAGGGGATTTCCTTTGCTGATGGTAGACCATTGTTTAAGCATTGATTGGCTCTTTTTTTCTATCATTCACTTTTGCTCCCCACCAGTTACAGATTTCATTGAAAGCCGGTCCACTGAAAGTTCCCAACTCAACACATTGACAAAAATGAGGAGTTTAAAGGTCAGAGCTAGGAGAGAAAAAAAATAGCACTCTTAGATATTAACTAAGCCTTGAGTGAATATTTCTTATCTAATCAGAAGACTTACATGCTTTTTATACCAATGAACTCCAGCGTGTGCAACAGAAAATGAACTAATTCATATTAAAATAATTTTGTAATACAAAACAAAGTCTATACAAATGTAAGATATTTGAGAAATATATGGCAGATTTCATTTGGGACTAAAAGGCCCCGGACAGTGTTCCCCAGCCTGCTTCACAAGGTCAAGTGCACAGTGACTGTGGTCCAGGTAGAGAGTACAGATTTTAGAATGAGACCTAGGGAGGAATCCTGAACTTATTACTTCAATGTTCCTAAACAACTTACATAATTCCTCTGAGCCTTAACTCCTTACTTGTGAAGCTTTAGGGTTACCTACCTCAGTGTTGCTGGAGTAATAAGGAATTACATTTGCATAAAATGGTTAGCAAACTCAGGCATATAGTAAACTGTCAATAAATAGTAGCTATTACTATCCATGGCACCTGTCTTTCTTCTTCTCCGCTCCGAGTCTGCATCACGGACATTCAACTCACATTCCAGGAACCACTTTAGCAAATGACAAAATTGAAAAGATTTTAATTAATCATTTCTTACTTCTTTAGGTACCTATTATGTGCCAGTTGGTATTGTAGGCCTTTGAGATAGAGAAGCTAAACACGCAAAATCGCTGCCCTTATGAAGATGATATTCTGAGATACAGAAAAGAGTCTGAGGGCACCATTTAATAAGCTTTAGCCTTTGCAAACTCCAGAAGTCTTTAGTCTTTTGAAGCCACATTGGAATGGTGCTGGAGCCCTGCAAGTATCTCAGCTTTGCCAGCTACTCTGTGTTAGGTTTTTGCCAACAGAGGATACTGGAGGAAGACTTCAAGAGTCAGGGAGGAAGAAGGAAGCTGCTCCTTGCCATTGGTTTCCTGTTTTCTCTGACAGCTTCCTGACCACAGCTCTTCTCCCAGCCGCAATGGTTGATTCCAAATACAATAGGTGGTTTTGACTTTTAGTTTTCCCATACTAGGAGAACCAGCCTCATTGTCCCTCCCTCAGGGACCCCCAGCCCAAACAAACCCTGCCCTGGGAGTCCTCAGAGATCTTCATTTCAATTTGGAGGAGTCCCTCTTCCAGGTTCTAAATTTCGATAATCCCAAACTCTTTTTATTTGTCTCCCAGCTCTATGAATTTTCCATGGTGGCTGTAACAAACAACAGCCTGGGCCATTTATTCTCTCCCAACCATGAAGCCTCAGCAGGATTTGTTTCTTCATCCTCTTTGGCCTTGTAATTGCCCAACTTCCCACTGCACTCTCACATGATCAAGCTTCTGTGTGTGTCTGTGTCTTAGTCTTTTCCTCCTCTAAATAAGGACTCCAATCAGATGGGGTTCGGACCCACTCATACAAACTCCTTTTACCTTGGTCACCTCTATAGAGATCATACATACCTCCAAATTCAGTCACATTCTGAGGTACCAGGGGGCAAAGGCTTCAACATGCAAATTTGGTGAGACACCAACATGGCTCATAACATCAGCAGTTCTAGATGGCTCCTGAAATTATCACCTTGGTGAAATACAGCTCTTTTTTTCTACTAGATTCTCTCTGTTAAATTAATTATGTGGTTTCTGTCTCTTGCGTGGACCTGCCTGATACAAGGTCAGATGGCGGTGGTACCGCGGAGAAAAAAAATAAAAGTCGCAAAGAAGATACAGGAAGTGAGGAGGTGAGGGTGGGTTTCTATTATCCGAGGGTGGTTAGGAAAGCTTCCCTAAGAAGGCAACGTCTGAACAAAACCCTGGAGGCGGTAAAGGAATAAGTCATTGCTTTCTTGGGGAAAGAGCATCTTCTGGCAAAAGAGGCAGCGTGATAATAAGGCACTAAAATTCTCATTGAGCATTGTCTAATACTCACTGTGACAAGTCACTGCAGAGCAAAGAGCTATTCAATAATCCTTGCTCTGATGGATGTCTTTCCATGCATGCATATCAGGAACCACCAGGGGAGAGCTGGGAAGTTGCAAGCAATATTCCTCTTAAAATATCAATTGCCATGAATTTTACCTGGCAAGGATCTGCTCGTTCATCTAACCAACCTCTTCCATTTTATAGAACTTGACCCTGAGCGATGAATTCTCTTGACCAGGTCCACATGGGTGATTGACTATGAAACTTAAACTGTATGTAGCTTTCTGATTCTTATAGTTCAAGGGTATTTCCAAATAACTTCTGTAAGTTTTCAATATCAATCATTGTAACACATCTTAAGCTTATCAGAGGCGAATAATCAGAGATTGGCCTTCACTAAGGGGCCAGCAGTGTAGCTCAGTGGTTGATCACTTGTTTGGCATGTGTGAGGCCCTGGGTTCAATCCCCAATGCTGCCAGTACTTTGCGTGTGTGTGTGTGTGTGTGTGTGTGTGTGTGTGTGTAGGTATATGTAAAAGAATGCCAGATTCTAGGTAAATATATGTACAATCTTATTACTCAATCTTTTTTCAGGATACTCTTAACAAATCTCTGATACATACACAAGGGAATGAGCAATAGTCCACAGCTTTAATGCAGAAGAAATAATCAGACAACATATGCTCTTTGTTATGTTGTCTAGGCCCTTATTGCAAGATACATGCCCTCAGATGTCTTCCAGCTCCAGACCTCATCTCAGCTGCTTTTCCATCCTCTCCAAACTTGCCTAAGAGTGGCCCCAGCATAGGTGGTGTTCTGCCCCCCCGTTGGGGCTGTGAGATCTTCCATGTTACTTCATTCTCGTTAGGCCACAGGAAAGCCCAAGGCAGCATTACCAGCTTGTAGAAACCCAAACCCTGGCAACTAGCAGAAATCTGATGACAGGGATATTAGCATGAAAAAAACGCCACAGCACAGCCTATTCTTTTAGCAGTTTTCAGATTACCATCTTGCAGGACTCTCAGTAGGGTGTATGTGTTTTCATGCCATAAAAACAAAGGTTTTTATTTTCTCTCTAGAAAAAAAATTTTACTGTTATTCCTATATTTATTAGCTCTGCCTCAGGCCCCTGTAGCCATTGAACATGTTGTCTAGGCCTTTATTGACAATGTGCCCAAAAGAGTGCAATGATGGCCCAGAGAGAAACAATCAGTGCATCTGAGTATCTGGTGCAGGCTGGCTTTTCTTCCCATCAGGTGCTTGGCCTAAATGGGAACTTTACACATATTATGTTTTTCTGTATCTACTAAGCGTTCATTTCACTACAAATTTTGTTAGCGTCATGAATACATTTTTTTAATATTTATTTATTTACTTTAGTTGTACACAATGCAATGCATTTATGTTTATGTGGTGCTGAGGATCGAACCCAGGCCGCACATGTGCGAGGTGAGCGCTCTGCTGCTGAGCCACAACCCCAGCCCCATGAATACATGTTTATTGATGTTTAATTGCATACAAGGTACTGGGACAGCTATGGCTATTACAAGACATAAAATCCATACTAAATGCCGCAGAGATGGTTCGTCTGCTCAGAGCAGTGGAGGCTCAATGGACTTCAGTTATTTTCTAGTTCATTTACAAATTGGAATTATGAAATTCACACAAGTGGGAAGAAATAAGAATCAAAAAATAAATGTAAAGACCATAGAGAAATACCATGAGATTATTGTTGCTTTGGATGCTTTAGTAATAACCCATTGTAATTCCATTGAGATAAATGGAACATTGCATTAAAGATTATTTCTGTAGAGAGACTTTTGCACATATGTTGTACCCTGTACTTGTTTTAAATTTGGCTTTCCTTTTAAGCATGGTTGAATAGAAATTCTTGGGAAATGGAATTAGGAAGGACATGGAGGAAAAGGTACCTTTACCTTTTATCTTCTATGTGTGATTTCCCTCTGTGATACTTTTCTTACTAAAAGAATTTCTTTATTTTATGAAAGCAATTTAAAGTGGGTGAGTTCAAGGTGACTGTCAAGAAAGGTTCAGAGATTCAGCATGCAGAGAAGTCTGGAAACCAGCCTAAGTGATACTGAAAAAAAAAAAAAAAAAAAAAGGGGGGGGTGGGGGAGCTAAACAGGTTGACCCAGTCCTACATTATATTCTATAAAGACCATGATCTTGAAGAGCAAACCGAGTATCAAGCAAATCCCAATATACAGAATTCAATGTGATTTCAAGAAAGTACCATTGAAGAAAATGTTGGAAATAAATTGGGTCTAATGAGAGAGAGAGAGACAGAGGGGGTGGGTGGGAATGGTATCAAAGAGGAGTACCAAGAAACAGAGTTTTGAAGAAGATTCCACTAAATAAATAAATAAATAAATAGCTATATGAGGGCGTCAGCCCTCCAAGAGAATTGGATCACTTCTGATTAAACAGCCATAAGAAGTATACAAAGGATCTTAGAATTGATATACCTAAGTATTTGCATATGTGTGCTTCTAACATTTAAACTGACTATTCATTGTTAATTTATCCAAATCAGTTTCTCTGAGATAAATCACAAGTATTGACCTTTTGTTGCTAGCATTTCTTTTTTTTTTTTTTACTTGTTTTTCTCATTGCGTTTTTTTGTTTGTTTTTTGTCTTGTTATTTATTTTTCATGTTTCATTTTACACTTCATTTTTGCAACATTCTAATTGAGTGGATGATATGGACTATGATGTCTTGAGAGAGACAAGCTTGGTGGGGCTGGCAATTGGGATCTCAGCAGGAAGGAGGTGAGACTCCTTCGAGAATGCCTTTATTTCATTGCCAAAGGAATGCAGAGCAAATGAAAATTTGACGTTTTGACCCAGTTTCCAAAATAAAGCTACAATTTTTTTTTTTTCTTTTTCTTTTTTCTTTTACATTTTTTAAAGCCACCTGCTGTGGCAGCTTCAGTCGAAGAGTTAGCTGGATTTATCCAGAAAATTAAGAACAGTGCTTGTAGTGTTGCTGTTGCTGATTATTTTAGCTCCCTAAATATTAAATGTTATATAGTAAGCATAGCCTCACTCACTGGACTTCATGACACACACACACAATTCATATCTTTCTACATAAATTTGGTGCTGGAGCCATGGGAAACATCCAGCCCAAGCTGCCAAAGCTTCCCACACTTCAGTCCATCTTGGTAACTTTCTCTCTGATCTGACACTTCTCCTTAACCAATAGATTTCCCAACAACCACTGCAAAGAAGCAACCTAGCAATGGCCCATGCGTTCTCTCTCAAGAAGCTGAAATATATACCTCTACTGGTAGCAGAGATACACATTAAATAGACCAAAAGAGGTTTACTTTCCCCAGCTTGTAAATTGCAAGCACTGTCTCTGCCTTTCTGCTCATTAAGGGGCTCAATTCGGTTCCTCCCTGCCATCCAATCTGGAATAGAAGTCTCCCCTGCTCTCCAAGCTACCATTTGGAGGAGGGGCTATTGATCACCTGTAGCTTTTTCTGCCTACTGTTTCATTTTGGATCCTGCCTCCCAGGATGCTTTACCCCCATGCACATCATTTACTATTACACTATTCTTCTCACCTCTTTCTTGAATCATAATACCAAGTCCCAAGTCCTGCTTGTACCTGCAGGTATGAAGCTACAGGTGTTTCTCTGCACAGAGGTTACCAGAAGTCAGTGCAAATCAGAGCAGTTCCCCTAGCAACCAAAATTAATATGAAGGAGAGTCCCAGGCTCAAGCAATGTTTCTTTCCAATTATATTTACTCATTTTCATAAGGTGTTATTTAATCCCCTGGGTTTTGTGATAAACTCTACCAATGTCATTTGGTTTTCAAACGCAATTTGTGATTCTGTTATGTGAAAAGACACTGTATTAAATAAAAATTAGTCTTAATATTAGGCCCCACTGTTCTGTAAGCAGGAAACTCATTGCTGAGCAATTCTCATTTACAGTAATACATCTTTGCTTTGAAAACTGCGATAGCAGAAAAGTGCGTAAAGGAGAAGGAAACTGTGCTTCAAAATGTCAAACAACATCTGTTTCCCATTTCTGAGAATTACAGAGCTTTCTCCAGCCCTTTAACCCTTTAGCCCACATTGTATCTGTCCCTTCATAGTTTATGAGCTTTATCTTCAGAAGCCTTTCAGTAAATGAAACCTGATATAGAAAGTGAATCTCTTCTTTAGGTTCTCTCTGAGGATTAGGGACAAGATTTATTAGAACAACACTGCTCACGCTGCGATGCTTTAAGGTTGTGTCAACATTTCAATTATAACCCCATGCTTCCAGGGGTGTGTGCACAGTCTTAACAAAATAACTCTCCAACTTCAAATGTGGAAAGTGGGGTAGTGATTCCCGGATCCATGTTTGATTTATTTAAATTTTTCCAAGATACTTGTGATTGACCTTTCGAGGTATAAGACAATTATATCCTGCAGACTTTGCATTTTGTGCTTCTAAACCATATCTCAGAGTCCGAGCAAGAATGTCATGCTGTGGTTTAAAATAAGATAGTTAGAGCTGAAAGTCTAAATGGGATTATGCTAAGGGACTGCAAAATGGGTCAATACTTTTTAATGTGTATTTTGAGAACAAGGTAGAAGCTGTGCCTTCCTATGCAGTGATAGACCTGTCACATTGTTCTTATAACTGTAACTCTAGACCCGCGAGTCAGCTACTGTTTCTTCTTGAAGGATCTGCTGCAGTCCCCTTGGTCGGACAATGGTGGAGAGTCCTGACCAAGAAGCCTCAAAGGATCAAGGCCAGCCAACCACAAAACTCTGAATGTAGTTGAGTTTATCTCAGTAGCACGCCTCCTCCCATCTCACCTCCTTCTTCCTCTGCTCAGTGTCACCTGCCTTCCCCTTTGCATGGTGCTCGTTCACCTTGCCCTGGTTCTAAGCTCTCCCACTCTCCCAATCCTTGCCCCATAGCATCACCTTTCAATCAGCACTCACCCCTTGACCCAGAGCCACCTATTGGGTTAGACAAAATCTACTGGGTATGCACGCACTGACTTCCGGCGGCTGCTGATCTTAAATTGTGGGCTGTCTCAAAGATGCCTGTATCTTTTACAGAAGTAAAATGGATGGGATTTGATGCAGCCATATAGGTGTTTTTTCATAAAAATTCTAAAAGTACCCTTCATGGAACATCACATAGGAACAGCCCACTTCTCCGGTAATTAACAGGCTTGAATAACTTTTCAATTGTTCTACACCTAGGTAGAAAATCTGTCATAAAAGTTCTGTGCATGTGGGGCTGTATTGTTTTGTTTTGTGCTAAACATCTGGCACCTAAAACATTGTAGGTCCTCAATAAATATCGAGCAAATGAATTAATAAGTGAATGAATAAACATTTCAAATACCTCTTTATCAATCTTCAAAGCCTTAATAATAAGTGACCCTCAAACAGATTTCCATAACTCAAAAAAAGAAGAAAAAAATCAATGGCAATTAAAAAAAGGATTGTCTGTGTTTTGGCACGTAGAGCAAGGTGACAGAGAGAGGAAGTTCCTAAGACATAAGCAAACAACTAAGAGAAATACCCAAGAGCAATGTCTATTCTTCTGACTTTGAAATACCATGTACAACTTGAAACTGAAAGGAAGCTTAACTTTTCTGTCTCACTCAGCATCTCCTTTCTCTCATCAAATATGAAAAAAAAAAAAACTCAAAAAAATCAGTATTTAAAAAATATGCAGCACATCATCAATTTAGCCACCTAGATTGTAAATGCCTTGAAGGCAATCAGATACAATTTCTCATTTTTTTTTTGATACTTACAAAATATTTCAGAAAACACTTTATTTATATGCAATGTGTAACGCATTTTAGGTTGGATTTCTTTTAGGAATAAAGACTCTTCTTTTTACTCCTCTTTAGCAGACATTGTTTTAAAACTGCTGATGAGCATCAGATTCTTCTTTGATTTTTATCTAGTCTTTCTTCCTCTGCCAGGGTTCAGAAAAAGCGAGAAAAAGAGATAAAAGAAGATGAGACCAAAAGAGAAACATTCCGACAATGTGATCTTCTAGGTATTTCGATGATATGCAAGCATTTGAGGAATCTTCCTGTCTTGTTCATCTGTTTTCTAATTTTTCTACAATAAATCTGAACTACCTTTAAGAATAAAGTAATATGTTTATTTGTTAATAAAGTCTCACACCACTATTAGCTGAGGAATTTTTCTTGTCCACTAACTTCTCTTTATCTGTCCCTTCCTTCCACGGTCCCTTCTCATAGCTGCACAAGATGATCCAAGAGGAATTTCCAGACCTGATATTCTGTACCACTGCAGCCAACTTCTTTTATAGCTATGTAGCCTTTTGGGGGAACTAAAAAGGCACTAACATCTCCCATAAATCCTCTAGCTCTATTACAGAGTTCTGGAGCTTTCTCTAGAAAGCAAGAGAGCTCTTTTCTCAGAATTTGTGTTCTCTGGCCCATTGCAAAGTCAGTGACCTGCCATACAGTTTAAAAAAAAAAAAAGTATTGTGTTCCTAAGTGTTTATATCCTTAGTCTTAATAGCAGTTTCTTCATAAGAACAAGGAAAAAAAAAAATCTCCACGCACTGGCACAATCGTAGTCTGATTTCATTCCAGCAACCAACAACGACAACAACAACAACAAAAGCAAGGGCTTTTTTTTCTTCTTTCTTTTTTTTTTTTTTTTTTTTTTTTTTTTTTTAGTTTGTTTAATTAAATTCTTTCAAGCCGTGTGGAGCAATACTGCTGGGTAGATCTTGTAAGAAGAGATAATTAAAAAACAAACAAACTAGTTCTTTCATTTGGAATAGCAGCCACTACACATGCTCAGGACAGCTAGCCCTAACAAAATCCCACAGGACTCTTAGTATGCAAACCAAGTCGGCTGTAGAAATAGGTTCAGCAGCTTGTCATAGAGCTATAAACCCCTTCACACTGGGAATCAGGCAGGATATCTCTGGAAAGTCAGACTTATTCTGAGACATCGCCAAGGAGCTGGGCAAATGAAATGATGCCTTTGGCAATGGGCTTTTGACAGACTTATGGGTCTCAGAAAAAGAGCTTTCTTGCTCTTTAGAGTCTTGGACTGAGGAGCAGCAATCAGGAATCTCTAGGTCTTTCCAAAAGGAATTAAAGCCAAAGAGAGAAACATACGTTAATACACATAAATGTGTTTTCGCCAAAATGTTCTAGGTTCTGTTTTCAGATTCCACACATTCTATATTCTGATTGGAAGTGATCTATAAATCCTACCACACTGTCTATGCTGTTTCTGGGGAACTGTCAGTATAGGTGACAACTTTGTGAAGTGTTGTCAAATATATTGACCTTGTGGATCCTCTATGCCAGACTTGAGACAGCACAGCATTTGGAGTAAGAAACCCTGAAATTTGAATTTTTTTGAATGAGGCAGTCACCAACCTTTCATCTTGAAAGTGAGGAAAATGATAGCAAGCCTTAGAGCAGGTGTTTATCATGATACTGCCCCAAGCTCCATCTGACTTTAGCACAGCTTTGAGGGACAGCTCTGGTCAAATTTACATGTGTCCAACTTGGCACAAGTCCTGGGGTCTATGGGTTTTCCTACTAAGATAAATTTCTACTTTCTCAGCTTGCTCCAGAATCTAGATCCAGACCAAATGCTACAGGGGGTGATTCGGTTCTAGACTCCCTTCCTGCTCAAGAGGTTGCAAACACAGGCATAGGATGTTGATGATGCTACATATGTGCGCTAGAGTCTGTCTCCTACCAAGTCTCATAAAATGTAGAATTCCCCAAACACAGGATATGGTCTAGATACTATAGCCAAAAGCCATGGCAACTACCACTCTATCTCCAAATCAAGTTTTATCCTAAATGTCTCCTAAATAGACATCTTTCCTGGAAAATCTCATCAGCTCCCATGATTTTGATGCTCTCTTGCATGACAATGACTCTCAGATCTTAACCTCCAATTCAGACCTCTTTACTGAGATTCGAAATCACATATCCAAACACATGCTTGACAGGTCCATTTGGTTATCTAACAGATGTTTTAAATTTTGGAGAGGCATCTCTCTGAAGTTCTTCATACCCATTCTGCCTGATTTGCCATGCAAGTAGAGAGCTATTCCATCCATCTATTTCCTCTGGCCACAAACCTGGGAGTATTCTTGACATCTACTACCTTCCAACTCCCTCATTCAACCCATTATCAACTCCTGACAACTCTGCCTCCCAAATGCATTTATAATATGCTCCCCATCTCCACCTAAACCATCCTACACTGACCTCCACCCTGGAGGCTAACAACAGCATCACAGTTGTCTTTTTGCCTCCATCTTGACCATATCCAATTCATTCATGCTTCATGCAGCAACCAGAGTAATCTCACAAAGCATAATCAGATTATGTTAGTTTTTTTATATCAGGAACCTACAATAACTTTCCATTTGGAAAAAAAAAATAGATTAAATTTTCAAGATGACCCTCCTGATGTGGTACCCTATTGATGTCCCCAAGCTCATCTTGAGTCATTGTTCTGCTATTGTCATTATTGTTAACAGACCTAAACCAAGTTGTGTGTATGTGTGTGTGTGTGTGTGTGTGTGTGTGTGTGTGTGCTATCAACATGTTCTTTTTGGTAAAAGACAGAAGAGCTAAAAATTTTTGAGAAGAGTGATTTTTGCTACTACCCACAACTCTCTCCTAGACTAACTCGAAAATAAGTCTTAAGGCTGAGATCTTTGATACCTATAGTTATTTGGTACATGTTTTGAAATTATCAATGCATTCGTTTTCTAGGACTATCATTACCAAATGCCACAGACTAGGTGGCTTAACCAATAGAAATTTATATCTTATAGTTCTGGAAGCTCAAAATCTGAGATCAAGGTGTCAGTATGTTGAATTCACTCTGAAGCCTCTTTCCTTGGCTTTCAGATGGCCACCTTCTTTCTGTGTCCTTACACAGGATCCCTCCTAATCACTTTTAACAAGGACATGGATCACATTTCTTATTCAGATATGACCCTGTTTTTATCTTAACTACCTCTATAGTCCCAGAGGTACAGGAGTTTAGAACTTCAGCATATGAACCTTCTGGGGGCACACTCAGCCCATAACAGCAAGCAGAAGAGTGGTGAATACATCCTACCATGTAATCTTGCTAGGTCCTAGCTCACTCTCCTTTTATGTACTCTGAGCTCACTGCTTGGTTGACCCATTTCAGCTGATGTAACAATACTACAGAAGCCACTTTCTGCCCTATTGTTGCCACTAGACAACCAGAAATCTTCTTAACAACTAGATGCACACAGAATAGTTTGGGAACTCCAGTCATGAAGAGCATCCCTAATGATAAAATCTAGACTTTGTTGGTGTCTAAGCCTATTTACATCAGTATGAGGAGCATCAAAACTATTGTAGCCAAATCATATAATTTTTCCACATTTTATTGATTTATAGTTGTACATATTGATGTGATTTGATGTTACATATTCATACATGCACACAATATAACAATATAATTTGGCCAATATAACCCCTCACCATCCTCCTCCCTCCACCCCTTGGTCCCTTTCTTCTATTTATTTCCCCTTGATTTTTAGGAGATCTGCCCCACCTTTCTTTTTCTTTTTCCTCTATAGCTTCCAAATATGAGAGAAAACATATGACCCTTGACATTCTGAGTTTGACTTATCTCACTTAACATGATGATAGTCTCCAGTTCCATCTATTTTCCTGCAAATTCCATAATTTAATTTTTACTTATGACTGAATGAAATTCCATAATTTCACCACTAAGCCCATTTCTAACATTCATCTTGCTAGTAATTCCCCCAATAAAGCCTATCTTCAGCATTTACTTGACTGAATAGGCAAACCAGGTCCTGACTGAGATATTGGTGACAAATCACCCTGCATTGGTTGCCCCTGGAGTGTGACCTTTCTAGCCAACCTCTGAGGGTATGAACGCTTATTTAGAGGAACTGACAGCTCCTAGAGTTGAAGTTTAAACCAACCAGTGCATTCAAAAACTTGCACTATCTAGGCATAGGTAAATCCACTCTGAAGCATTTTCTTAATCCTAAACTCTACAACATGTTGCCCACATTGCCAAGCTGTCCCTCAGCATGGTAGACTCTGCCTTTAATTCCTTACCTAACTCCTACTTGGCCTTCCAATCTCAGCTGAAATCTCTACAAGTCAGACATTACGTTTTTGATCCCTCAACTAAGTCCATTTATTTTCTGTTTTCATTCTCCATACTATCCTGACCTTTTTCTCAAAGTGTGTGTGACAATTTCCATAATTGTTTGTTAAATGTTAGTTGTTCATTAAGGTCTACAAGAACAGAGGCTCTATCAGTTTCACAAACCACTGTCATGCCAGGACCTGGCACTTACTTATTCACTTACTAATCCATTTTTTTTTCAATTCATTCAGTCAATCAATATATGTCATTTGAGCACCTATTATGTGCCAGAGGAGAAAATCTGTGTCCCCTCTTTCATGGCACCATGGTCCAGTTGAGAGGGTGACTCTTGAACACATCATCAGAATTTCCTGACCTCAGCCCAAGAGGAAGCCAGTCCCTGTCTTCCAGACTCCCGTAACTAAATCATATCGGACACACTGTGTGCTGCCTATTTATCTGCCTCTCCTCCACTAGATTCTATGTTTGAAAACCAAGACATTTTGGGGGTTAGTTTCTTTATCCTCAATATTTGACTTGAATGTTAGACACATGGCCAATGCTCAGTCAGTGTTTAATGAATGACATCCAAAGTCAGATTTATACAGTGCTGGAATACCGGGCCAATGTAATAAACTAATCCATAAAATCTTAATGTAGGAATGATATGAGTCTCATAATCTTTTCCCTCCTCTTAGTTCACAGTATTTTGTTGTTGTTGTTTTATTTTGTTTTGTTTACATTTTTACCAGGAACATCCATTCTCAAATGCACAGTGTGAGCAAGGAAAAAGAAGAAATGCACTTACACGAACTGTGACACTAACATTAGCAAAAGACTTCCAAAAGTATCGGCTTCCATTGGGCAAATGCATTCTGATGTACCCTGAATAAATAACTTGAACTGGGACATACGTCACTTCAAGTAGAAAGCATGCCGCCTCTTAACAAATATGTAGATTTCAACTAACATGTGTGGACTTCTTGAAAAATTGACACAGGCCTTGAAGATAAAACCTGTTCATAGCTTCAATCCATTCTAAAGATATATTTGCTAATTGTTAGGGAAACATTCATAATATCAGTATTTTCTGAATCCCTAGTAGGAAAATACAATCTACCAATGGACTTTTGTTTCTTGGGCATGGTTATTTAAGATTTTTAATTGAATTAATTTTAAATTCTGATTTCCTGGATGTTGAGATTTTTTTAAAAAGTCATTGAAAATATTGTTAGTTGTATATGGACAAAGTACCTTTATTTTATTTATTTTTATATGGTGAACCCAGTGCCTCACACATGCTAGGCAAGTGCTCTACTACTGAGCTACAACCCCAGTCCCTGGATTCTTTAAGGGGAAAATGTGATTGAACATTTAAATTAAATCTGACTTAGAAAATAATGGGTCTCAAGGCCACTACAAATTTAAGCCACCAAATGAATACTTCACTATGCTTTCTTTGTACCATCATGAATTTTGCAACTACTTAGATTTTAATTTAAGTCTGGCTTGCAAATAAGTCTGAAGGGTTTAGAGATAGGCCATTTGCCCAACTGCCAAAATTTACTTTCCAGTTCATTTGTTAATGCCTGAGATGACACTGTTGAAAATTCATCCCTTTGGTGGATAAATTGGTTCCCTACTAAAATAAAAAGATCCCTGGGATATTAATACAGTGATAGTCATTTACCCCTAAATGTCATGCCACAGTTTAAATAGAGAGCAGAAGAAAGGCTATAATACCTAGGCCCACATGTATGGAAAGGTCTAGGGGAAAAAAAAAAAAAAAATGGAGGTTCTAAATCCACCAAAAAAAAAAAAAAAAAAAAAAAAAAAAGAAAGAAAAGAAAAGAAAAGAAAATTGCCTCACTTTTGCTCTGAAAAGAGATTTGGAACTCTGGGAGTTGAGCTGTGCAAAGCAGTCTCAGTAGGCCTGCATGTGGAGAAGAAAAAGAAAATCCAAGGGAAATCTTCCTTGAGACATTTCTTGAAATTTCTCTCATTACTTACCCGATTATAATAAACAGCTGATAATCTCAAAGTAAACTGCTTCTGATGTCTGTCGCTTAATACTAAGCTGCTATATTTAGCATTACTAGATAAATAAATTCGTTCCTGGCCAACACTTGAATTAAAAAACCCAAAAGGGCTTTAGGAAATTCCCCCTAGGTAACTGATACTTTCAACTGAGTCAGCCCCGAATTAAGTGCCTGATGATGAGATGTAAAACCTACCAGCCAACCACCTATGGCCAAAAGAGAATTGCCTGTGATCGCCTCAGAAAATCAACGTATCAAATATCCTATTCAAATTGCATCTTGAGGCATGAAGAAGAAAGCCTGGTCTAAACTCACTAAGATGATTAGGAAAGGAGTTACCTATGATGTCATTGGAGGACTTTCCCATGATTCCATTTCCTCCCCAGCTATTAAGTGGGAGTGTAGTTTTTCTGTTCTTCCTAAGAATGTGTCTTCCCTGTCTTTTGCAGAGCCCAGATGATCACACTAGGTGCTACATGCCTAAGTGCAGCACCCAATCCTCCACTGAGGCCAAACCTCTGAGACTTCCCGTGACACCATCATGCTGTCTGATATCGTTCAACAGAAAGTAGACCAGACCCATAACACACAATCATTTCTACATCCTAGTCTCTGAATATGAAATGCTTATTGTAGTGAAACCTCAGAGTAAGACAGTGAAGCTTTAAATTTTCTGTTTTCAAGACAAATTGATGATTAGTGTAATAACTCTATGCATTGAAGAGTCCTTAATATAAAAATCTGTTTTACCTTAATTTGAAGAAACAATCCCAGAAATTGTATTTTTTGCATCATAAAAGCCTTGACCAAGGACAAATCTTAATACAAATATCATAGACTGGAGCACAGAAAAATTAATATATGCATTAATATTATTGATACACTGCAATCTGAGACTAAGCTTTCACAATTGTGAATGAATTAGATAAAATCAAAGTGATCCAATTTGCTAACATGCTATCTTAATGCCAAAATAGCAGCTCTCATGCTTTTAAGTGTCACTAGGTATTTTGACTGTTACGTAAGTTAATTGCAAACTAGACCTTAATTTTTCAATTAACTTTAACAATAGTTGAATGGAAGTGATCTTAATTTCTTACTTACAAAACCATTGGGTCTAATAAAATCAATAGTTTCACTTTTTTTCCTTTAACTTCATTAAGCAAAATGAAGCAACAGCCCCTGAAACATGTACACTCAGAAAAATGAGAAATTATATCCCATCTATGTATGATACATCAAAGTGCATAAATGCATTCTACCATCATGTATAACTCATTAAAACAAATAAAAAAATTTTTCAAAAAAAAAGAATGACATCATGGGATGTTTAAGGTGATAAGATTGTTTAGATCCCAAAGGAAAATATAGAAGTGGCATTCCTCTAGGACTATTTTAATCCAGATGAGTTCTCCTTCTTAAAGCCCAAGGCATCCTCTCCCACCTGCTGCCACTGTACTTACTCCATCTGCTGATACCTTCTTATTACTTTGGCCCTCTCCAATCAGAAGAAAAACTTGCATAACCCAGGACTATTTCAGGCAATCATTAAGGTGTCATCGCCTTAATATATGTTATGGTTTGGAAATGAGGTATCTTTCCTGAACTCCTATTAATGCAGGAATAATCAGAGGTGAAATGATTGGATTGTGAGAGCTGTAACTTAATCCGTCCATCCTACTTTGAATGGACTGGCTGGTTGGTAACTGTAGGCAGGCAAACATGGCAGCAGGAGATGTGTTCCTAGGACCATGCCCTAGAAGATGTATCCTCTCTGCAACCCTGCCCTTCTCCCTGCTCCCTGACCCAACAATGAGCTAAGCAGCTTTCCTCTGCTGGGCCCTTTGTCCAAGATGTGCTGCCTCACCTTGGAACTAGAGCAATGGAGTTTTAGTCATCTATGGACCGAGATCTCAGAAACCATGAGCCCCAAATAAACTTCCTCTCCTCTATGTTTTTCTCATCAAGTATTTTGTTCATAATGACACAAAAGCTGACTAAAACAATGTTACTTCCTGTATAACTTTGGGAATTTTAAACATGGTGGACCCCCAGTGACCATCTCCTGGTGAACTGGGGAGATAGATAGATACCTGAATGCACAAATGTCCCACCATGAGACAAGCACTGCTAAAGTGTATTTACAGAGATTTTTTTCTTCTAACCTTGACAAAGACCTTTCCTGGCAAACCTAAATGTCACTTTTTAGAGCTTAACTACATTTCCTAAGATCACATAGCTAATAAATGCCAGCTTCAGGATTCCAACCTTAGTGTGCCTGACTCTTACCCTACTGCATATAGGCTTGTCACTACAGCTGATCAAGCCCAAATGACGTCTGATGAGGGGATTTTAACACTGATCCATGAATGTGAGTGACACTGTGGATCACTGAAGCTCCTCAGGTAACCACAGAGATCTTTGCTTGAGGCTTTCTTTCCCTGCTTGTATTTTTTCTCCATCACATTCCTGCTTCAATGGCTTTTCTGTTCCAACCAGACTTGCATTTGTAAAATCAATCACTATTTCATCAGTCTTTAGGGTAGAAATCCTCTAAAGACCTCAAGGCAACGTTAGAAAAATATTGCACAATGAACAATAAACATTTGGATTACCAGGAGGGTACAAATAAGGGCATCACATTCTTCCTTTCTTTTCCTGGGGGAAAGTGGGGAGTCTTATCAAGCTGAATGGGCTCTTTCCCCATAGCCTTAGCCTTTCCTCCTCTTGTGTTTACTGAATATGAAGCCTAGGATTGACAGGTTTTCTTATGTGGTCCCCACCACCTCCTCCTAAAAACACAGATATATTGCTTTACTCAATAGCTATAAGATCACCAGCCACCATGTATCAGTCTTCTCTGCTTCTCAAAATAACTAAAAACGTCCAGGAAATGATAAAGTCCTCCAGTGGGCAGGCAATTAGTATGCCCAGGTAGAGTAAGCTTCTGCTGCCATCTGTCTAGTGGTGAGCGTAACCTAGTTGGCTAACAAGGTCAACTGCCCTTGAGGCCAGATCTACTGGAAGCCAGACCCACTGGAGGCCAAGCAAGAAGGGAGAATAAATCCCATGTGCACCATAGTGCACAGAGAGGAAGGCAGGAGGAGGAGTAAAGAGAAGAGCAGGGATTCAGTATTCTTTAGTTTATCAGGTGTTACAGTTGGACTGTGTCCCCCTCAAATAAAAAGATATGTTAAAGTCCTCATCCCAATACCTTGGAATGGACATAGGGTCTGTGTAGAAGCAATCGTGTTAAAACATGGCCGATAGGGTACACTCTAATCCAATATGACTGCTTGTGTTAACAGAAAGGAAAAATTGAGGCACAGAGAGAGCTGGGACATAGAGAGAAGATGGTGGGTTACAATTCAGGAAGAGACCTGGAGACCTGGAGCAGAGCCTTCCCTCACAGTCCTCAGAAGCAACCAACACCTTGGTCTTGGATTTCCAGCATATAGAACTGTGAGGTGATGAATTTCTGTTGGCTAAGCCACCCAGTCTGTGGTACTTTGTCAGAGCAGCTGTAGCAAATTAATACACAGAACTGGATCATACACATAACTGGATAGTTGGTGATTGCCCTGAACCTCAGAATCATATTATCTTCTCAGTACAGGAAGAGGAACGATGGGAGAAATTATCTTCCACCCAGCTAAGTGGTATTTCTACCCTAGGAAAATGGGGTAAAGGAATGAAGTTGACCCCAGATGCTCACTCCCATAACAGGGTGATCTGTCTACAGAGGATGGTTCTGGAAATAAAATCCACTGAAAGGAAGAGCTTATGTATTATAGGAAGCTTGTGCATTGCCAAAACCTGAGGAGATTCTCCACGAATGCTGCAGTGGGATTTTTATGAAGGAGTAGGGGAGAGAAAAACAGGCCAAGGCAGGGCCATACACCCAGACTCCCAATAGGGTCAAGAAAGCAGTGTCAGGTTGGGGTGTAACAGTCCTGGCCTCAGGGATCCCTTCCCCAGCAATCTAGTGGTTTTCTCCTCCTCTAAATTGTGTCCAGCTTCAGTGTGAGAGGTGGCTGGTGGTAGGCAAAGAACTAGATGATGGAATCAAACATTTTAGACAACTTGTTTTTTTGTGATTCTGCCAGCAACTTACGTCTTTTGTGGGGGCATCTGCTTTGGGAGCTGTGGTACACAGAATAGAAAAGTAAAATGGACATCACCCTCTCTGTGAAGTCCCCAGACAACTCTACAGGAACATGTCCTAGATTTACAGTTTCTTCTGAGATTTAGAATCCCCAATGCACTTTTGGTCATTGTTGCTATTTGTTTGTTTGTTTGTTTGTTGCTTGTTTGGAGCTTCATATTCTCATAACTTTGACCTAACGCTGTTTCCCCTAATCAAGTCTCAGCTCACCATCCACCAAGTGCATGGGGCCAATACTGAGTATGTGTTAAGACCATTGGCTGGAAAGTAATGGCTGCAAATAACAGCTGAGGAAATTCTGATTTTTCCAATTGTGCCTCAGACAGAAAGAATAAGAATGCACTCACTCCCCTCTCTTCTTACACATTAGATCCATTTCCTGTGGTTGCTATAATAAATTACCACCAACTTGGTGACTTAAAAAATACAGAGAGGGTGATGTTCATTTTGTATTCTCTCGACAGGTCACAGAAACGGAAGTCTAAAATCAAGATGTTGGTAGGACCCACTCACTCCATAGGCTCTGGGGGAGAGCTTGCCTCCTCTTACGACTTTTGGTGACTGCAGGCATGACCTGGCTCATGGCCACATCACTCCAGTCCTGGCCTCTATCTTCCCACAGCCTTCTCCTCTGCATGGGTCTCTATTTAATTTCTCTCTACCTCTCTCACAAGGAAAAACACATATAAGACCCCCTAGATGATCCAGGGCTCTTTTTCTCAAAATCATTAGTCACATCTTTTTCTATATAAGTTAATATTCACAGGTTCTGAGCATTAAGAAGTGAGTATAATTTGGGGAGATCTTTTTTTCAGCCTACTGTAAGGCCAAACCACACAGCTTCTTATGCTAACTTTTGCAAGCATATCTTTTTAAAGTAATCAATGTAATTAATGTTCATTTCAATGCTAACTCCAGAGCTCATGTAAAAGTGCATATAAGACTTCAAAGATTAAGACTTAAATGTTGACTTGAACTCGGGCTCAGTGGTACATGATTGTAATCCCAGTAGCTTGGGAGGCTGAGGCAAGAGGATCCCAAGTTTGAGGCCAGAGTCAGCAACTTAGCAAGGGCCTATCTCAAAATAAAAAATAAAAAGGGCTGGGAATGTGGCTCAGGGGTTAAGCACCTCAGTTCAATCCCCAGTACAATAAACAAACAAAACAAACAAATAAATATAAATAAATGTTGACCTGAGTCATAACCCTTCCTCCACTTGTAACATTTAGCCAGGTTTTTTATTTTTTCAAATAAAAAAAAGTGAAAATATTGGTTCTCAATCATCTTACTATCTGACAAGATTAATTATAGAAACTGAAATTTCACTCCTCATTTGAACTTTCTTCTAGATTTCCCAGAATTCTGGACAGGTACATGAAAAAGCACACACATGCACTTATAAAATGATTTCATCTTAAAAATTTTCTCAACAATTTGCATTTTTCTCCTCAGTTGCCAGGATCATAAAGAATTGTAGAGTTTCCAACCCTCAAAATGCTGCATTTAAACCTTCAACTTTAAAAAAAAAAAGAAAAAAAGAAAGTATTTTTCTCTAAGAACTTATTGTTCAAATTTTTCACTGTCTTCTTTGGCCTCAGTCACTCAAACTCTTGTTGTTGTTGTTGTTGTTGTTGTTCTAGAATCACATAGCACAGGGGAACAAACTGAATGGAAATAAGAACTTCTTAAAGTACCCTGGGGGGGCGGAAATCAGGTATCAAATTTGTTTACAGTTTCAGGAAAGACACTATTTGGGAAAATGAGAGCTTTTTGATCTAATAGTTGAATAAAGGAAATATCTTTATATTTTAGAGTTAGGATTTGTTACCAAGACATGAATACATATGTATAATTTTTCTGATAACTCGGGATGTTTTAAATACTGCCATGTGGCTGATTTAGAAGTGTGGTCCAAGACCAAGTATTCTTTGTTGCAATTCAAAAAGCAAAAGTTAGGAAGGTAGTGGGGCGCTGCCTGAGCCACAAATCAACATCAGAACTTTTTTAAAAATACCACTGCCTGGGCTCCACCCCAAAACAATAGAATCAGAATTTCTGGGACGTAAGGGTGTTGTTGTTGCTTCCAAGATCCTCAGAGGATCCTGCATGTGGAACCAGAGTTGAGAGTCACAGACTGATGGTTTCCACTGATGAAGAAATCAGAACTTCAGTGTAAGGTGACCTGCCTCCTCCCTACCTGATATGCAACCAGGAAGCAAAAGAAAAAGGCGGTCAGTAAACAGCAAGAAATAGTAAAATAATGGCGCACGCCTGTAATCCCAGCGCTTGGGAGGCTGAGGCAGGAGGATCGCGAGTTCAAAGCCAGCCTCAGCAATGGCAAGGCACTTAGCAACTCAGTGAGATTCTATCTCTAATAAAATACAAAAAAGGGCTGGGGATGTGGCCCAGTGGTCGAGTGCCCTTGAGTTCAATCCCAGGTACCAAAAAAAAAAAAAAAAGAAAGAAAGAAAAGAAAAAGAAATAGTAAATAACTTAAAATGAAATGATTTATTGTAAAGAGGAGCAAGGTGGTAAGGAGTGGGGGTAGGGGGGCTGCCAGAAGCAGAAGCAGAAAGAAGTCCTTGCTGCCTGCCCAGGGTGAGGATTGTGAAAACGTAAATCCTACTTAAATCCCTTCTCACCACTTCTCACTGGGCTGTGTGTGCACCAGCAAGCTTGCTTGGGAAAAAATAGCTCTGTGCAACTTCTTACTGAAAGTTTGAAGTTTGGAGGAAGCCCTGCAAGTGACCAAACCTGAAATTCCAGAACTACCTAGGTAAGAAGAGAAAAATAAGGAATGCCCACAAAAAGTAGTTTCACCATTTTAGCCATTGTCATGATTATTTTTATTGTATTTATGTAAAATGTTATTGTAATTTGCACATCATCTTATGAGGGTTTGGTGAGTTGGATGGAAAAAGCTACAGTCTAGTGGCTACAAACTCCTTGCATCATTTTCCATATTTTTTTTAAGTCCTCGTTTTCCTAAAAAATAAAAGAAAATAAAGCTAAAATGATTATTTAACTGATTGACAGCAATTTTTACATGAATTTCTTGCCTTTGATTTAACAGATCACTTGACTATCATTTGACTTATTCAAAATAAGTGGTGGGGGCTGGAGTTGTGGTTCAGTGGTAGAGCCCTTGCCTCTCATGTGTGAGGCACTGGGTTTGTCTGTAAACACCGCATACAAATAAATGAATAAAATAAAGGTCCATCAACATCTAAAAAATATACATTTTTTTTTAAAAAAGTGGTAAATTCTAGTTTATTTTGCTTTTCCCAGGTTTCTTGCCTGGCCCACTCACTATTCTCACCCACTCTTATCCAACGTTTTGATGTGCTAATTTGCTCATCAGTACATACTAGCCTTCTTTGGTTTAATTAATAAATATTTCCTTTTGACAAAGGAAGGGGAAACAGAAGTCTAATTCATGAATTTGATCATTGTGTTTCCCCCCACTGTGACCCTCACTTGAAATTTGTCTTGAGTCTTATCAGCCAGTTCCGTTTTATGCCTTGTCATTTGCATATCAAATATATCATTGTAAGCAGACTGCTCACAGACAGGGCCTGCAGACAGCGCAAGAACCAGTTGCCCACCGGAGCTGCAGAGGAACATCTGTAAACCCAGGGTGATTACAGCAGAAGAATGGGGCCAGGGAATTACCCTACTCTTCTATTCAGTCTCTCCTCCAGAAATCAAGATCTTTGAGGTATCCTGTTTCCCTGCATTTGATTTAATATTTGCCTACCTACTTCTTTATGTGTTTACTTTTTTCCCAAAATTAAAATGGCAATGCAGGACGCCCAAGTTTCTTGTCATCCAAACCTCACCTAGCCACTAAGGACACTTCAGCAAAACCTAATGGTAACACGATTCAAATGCATTGTCATTACAGAGAAGGAGGTGCATTGCAACAATGCACCCAACTTCGATGTATTAATTCAATTTATCTTTCCTTGAAACAATTTTTCCCTAAATCAGGAACAGGCTAATGGGCGCTACTGATTCAAATGACATCCCTTTATTATTTTTTTAGTACTAAGAAGTTAGATTTACAAAATTATGCACATCACTGTGATTCTGTTCACATTCTTCATATTTGACCTGCCCATGATTTCCACTCCACTCCCTTCCCAGGATTCATTTGTTACTTTTAACGTGGTAGCTTGTGTTTGTTAGATTACTCTCTACGATACTCAATGCACTGGTAGAGAGAAAAATATCTCCAAGGTTGTAGAATTGTGTTCGAAAGCTGTGCTACCCATTAGACCCACTCATCTGAAGAGCACTTTAGAGATGTGATCTCAGGCATTTGAAAGCACAATAACCAACCCAGAGCCAGCCCTAAGGCTGATGTCTGGCTTTGAAGAATACCACACACAACCCCAGAAGGAAGGGTGAGATGGAAAGAAGGCCGTCATGGGCTATATTCATTATGCACTTAGATGTAGCATAGTCTTTTTTTTTTTTTTTAAACTAAAATATTAAAATATAAGGGCACATGTCAGTTCCATTCCGTGTATTAAATGAATTAGGCAGGAGCTCTGGAAAAATAATGCTATGATTCTTTATCTCGGGTGCTATTATCTAGAGAATTATTACATGATGGAGTGGTGAGAGCCGTCCATTTGGAGGCTGAAGGCCTGAGCCTTATCTCAACTTTACCACCAATTAACTGGCTGCCATTTGAGCGAGTTCCATTCTATGCGTGGACATCCATTTCTCCATCTGTTACATGAGACACTTGGATTACATGCGTATGAATTAAAATGTGCTTCTGAGACATGTTACCAAGTGTTCCTTGAAAAAGATTTATGTGGCCAAAGAACTTTTAGGAATCACTGTATTACACCACACACACACACACACACACACACACACACACACACATACACAGGGAAATTAGCAAAACATTAGCATATTTAAGTGTCTTCGTGAGATAGTCTAATAACATTTTACAACAAATACCAATTCAATTGTTTAGTGTTGCCCAAACATATTTTGTGAAGGATCCTATGTATGTTCAAAACCCTAGACAAAATTTTTCCAAGGGCTTTCTGAACTATAATCAGCCCTGCCCAACAGGGCAAGCCAGGATGGCTTATGGGGGTCCTAGAGCATAGCATTGGAAAGTGAAACCTCACAGACAGACAATCTGGGTTCAGATGGGTAGTTCCTCCACTTCCTGGCTTTGTGACTTTAGTCATGTAGTTTAACTCCCCTATACTTCAATTCCTTCATCTATAAAACTAATAATATCATCCGATTCAAAGGGTCACTATGAGGATTGAATTAGTTGATAAAATGTATAAAATGCTTGGCAGATTCCCCAACATCTTCTAAACTCTCATCAGAGGCTGCAGTATAAAAGAAAGGGAAAATGAAGGAAGTTGACATTTGCCGAGCATCAACTCCATCCCAGCCACATGCTTTGCATACAGGATCCCATGAAATCCCCACAACAGAACTAAGATCGTAATACGATTTTTTAACTTTATAGGTGAGTAAAACAAAGTTCTGAGTATTAAAGAGTTTTCCTAATTATCCAGATATTAGCATGAAAAACAGTGAATCTTGAACGCAGATATTCCTGACTTCGAACTGCAAGTTATTTTCTCTGTGTTATAGGGCCTTCAAGGGTAAAAAAGAATAAATGCCTTATCATTTGTAGATAAAGAAATGAGGCACACAAACCAAAGTATTTCTTGGGATTTCACAATAAGACCCAAATTAGAAAATAATATACATTCTGTCAGCCACCTCTAGAATGTATTCATTCCTAGACCCTAAATGGAGGAATATGAAAATAGGAAAAGTAAATATCTCTTAATTTTTATCTGATGATACATCTTAAAATTAATATTATTTTGTCTTTCAGGTAAGAACCTACCTACTATATGCATTTGGTCAGATTTTTATCCAAGATTTTGTTCTCCCTTACCTGATTCAGATTGTGTTTTTCAAGAAGCACAGGTCTGAAGTAGATATTTAAAGGTCAAATTAATTCTACTGCCTCCAGAAAGGATTGGATCAAAATAATTCCCAAACCATAATCCTTTTGCTGTTCCACTTTTAAATATTCAGAGAGGAAAATTCTGTGATTTTTGGTAAAATAAATAAATAAATAAATAAGATTCAAATATTAATGATATATTTAAAATGTTATAGTATGCAAGGACCTTTGAGACTCATGAAAATACAAACACATTAATCAAAAAGACAAAATGAGGAAGAAATGGAATAAGAAGATGGATTGATTTTCCATGTTGGAGTATAGTTTTGTGCATGAAGAAGTGAAATTCAGGACTAAGGACTTGGGGAAGTAATTTATTGGATATTAATCTTCCCTTTAGCAGGCAAGGCACAACTTTACCTAGATATGTCTGCTGCATCCAAAGTTTTAAAATATGGGGGTCAAAAATATATCCCTGCCACACATTCCATACTGCCTGCCACTCTGCTTGGTTCATCTTATCACTAAAACTGTTTTTTTACAGCAATGTCAAAGATGATAGAGCTTAGAGAGATTTCCATTTTGCAAGTAAAAAAGGGCAGACAGGTGGTGCACAGCCTGCTGTGTACTCAGATGAAGCAGCCAGATGCCTCGTTCCCATCATCGGAGCCAGTCCTGGGATCACAGGGCATCTGATTGAGCAGGCAACTTGCAAGGAAATGGAGAAACGCATGGGAGATTTCTCAGCACCTGAAATTCTCCATTTGGGCTCAGGGAGTGAGAGAAGGGATGAGGATAAGCACTCTGATTTAGCTGAGAGAAAACAATCTGCATCTTTGGGAGTTCACAGTGCTGAGAAATTCACGCACTAACAGAGGACTTATTTTACCCTACCCAGCAGATTCACCAGGTGTCTGTCTGAGCCACATAGCAGTACCTCCAACAGTTTGGATTTGGAGGAGGCAGGCTGAACCACAAGAGCGCTCTTTGGAAGTCCCAGTCCACCCCTTTCTTCACTTCAAGCTATGCATTGATTAGGATGAGAGGGCTGTCCCCTTGGAATCGCAGAATTTGAGGTTGCTTAACTTCAAAATGAATGTGTTTTTCAGCCAACTTTGTGCTTTGAATATTATTTCTCCATTCTTAGAGAACCAATACATGTTGAGGTTTATTTCCTTTGGGACCAAAAGAAATAAATGACATGTTCCCTGGGGTTGTAGCAGAAACTAATTTACCAAAATGAAAAAAAAAAAAAAAAAAAAAGGAGAATTTCCTAAGTTACTGAGACTTTTTTTTCTTTTTTTTGGGGGGGGGAGTACCTGGGATTAAACTCAGGGGCACTCTACCACTGAGCCACATCCCCCAACCCTATTTTGTATTTCGTTTAGAAACAGGGTCTCACTGAGTTGCTTAGCGCCTCTCTGTTGGCCAGGCTGGCTTTGAACTCTTGATCCTCTGTCTCAGCCTCCCGAGCTGCTGGGGTTACAAGCATGTGCCACTGCTCCCAGTTGATACTGAGATTTTGTTAATGAAAAACGTAAAAGAATTTTTGGCCCTGGCAATACCTGCCCTTTCACCTCAGGTTTAGTTAAAGACAATATAAAGCAAGGTGATGTTGGCTGGGAGGACAATTTTCTAGAGGGACATTCTACAATCTCACTTAATATAATGTCCAGGGTCATTCGAAACACATCTTCAATGTACACATGAGAGCAAAGAGAACTGGAGACCTGCTTAAGTGTTTCCTGGTGCTTCTTCCTTATCAATTTCACCTATATAAAATGGCCACATCCATCATTAGAGAAAAATAGTCCCTATTTACCTATATAAAGAGTAGCTCATATTTATAAATTGTCAAATGGAAATACCTTATGAATCTCTTACAAGCACTGAGGAAGAAGATGAGCAAGTATTTATTTCCTAGGCTGTATTTTTTAAAGAAAATTTAATATGTGCTGTGTTTATTTTCACAGTCTTGGGTTCCGGCAGATTCTTTGCACCCCTCAGATTGTCCCCCTCCTCCTTTGCAACTTTGAACCCATTGTTAAGATTCCTAAGCATAAACTCTTCTGCTGTTAAGATACCACTTCCAGTTACTGGGAACACTTGCTAACTTCTTTCATAAAAAAAAAAAAAAAAAAAAAAAAAAAAATTAAAAACCCTCACCTATGTGAGCCATTCAAAGACTGCCTATCTTAAATGGCAGTGTATGTGTTAATATAATCTTCTATTTGTGTATATAAGGGCCAGGCTTTGGAGAGATTTGTCAGTTAAATGGTTCTATTTCACCATTTAACACATACTTACACAACTCAGCCTCAAAATCTCTCTCCCCTTTTTCTCAAGTATTAAAGTAATGGAAAAGTCTCCAGAAAGCCCCTTTTAACATGCAAATATGTTTTTGCCCCCAGAGGGTCTGCACATTAGCCCATTACTGAGCTTTAACTCAGATTAGTTCATCAGATTAGCTGTGCATAGCCCTAGGGAAGGAAACAGGACAGGTAATGGGACAGGGGACTAAACACTCTCTCTTCAGAGAATGGGGATAGAATGGGGAGAGAGCCAAAGGAGTTCTTCTAAGCAGGACAACCTTAGCATGGTGTAAACTCCAGAAGCCCCCACCTGCTGTTCAAAACCCCCACGTGTGGCAGATGAGAGTGTGACTCCATAGTTGAATCTTGGTCCTGCCACTTTGGATAATAACCTTTCTATGACTCAGCACCCTCATCTATAAAATGGGAACTACAAAAGTATTATTTCAGAGGAATGTTCAAAGAATTTAATAAATTGATCTATGTGCAGCACTTAGAATATAGACTAATTATGAGCTATTATCAGCATCAAGAATCCATAATTAATCACATGGTCCCATTTTTTAACTACACACACATACCTGTAGAAAAAAATTGAAAGACTATATGATGAATATTAATGCTTCTCAGTGGTAGAAATTATGGCTGATTTTTTAAAAAGTGTTTTTCCTTTATATGTTTTCTAAATTACCTACAATGAATATGATTAGTTTGACCAAAACAATTTACAAAAGACTAATTAATTCTTTATGTAAAAGAATGATTATTTGTGTTTTATTTATAATAACAAAAGCCTGGAAGTAGAAAACAGCATCCATTAATAGGGATTAGCTCAATAAAGTATGTTTCAACCATATTATAGAATTATGCACCTACAATTAAAAAATACACTGTTGAAAAATGTTTATTGGCATAAAATATTCACAATATGGATATAAAAATTAAGAAAAACATTGAATAAACTTTAATTCCTGGTTTACTGAGAATAAATATATTTCTGTGACTATAAACAGCACAATGTACATATTCTAAAAGTGCTAACCTTGCTCATTTCTAGTGATGGACTGTGGGTACTCTAAATTTTTTCTGTGTATCTTTATAAATTTTTTAAATTTTCTAAGAACAAACATCTATAACTTTGAAAATGGAAGAAAACATTAACTACCATACAAGTAAATGAAGACGTATCATAGCCTTCAAGTCAAAAAAAAAAAAAAAACAGAGAAGTCAGGATTTGGGCAAGGAATTAAGTAAGTAGGAAAAAAAGTATTGATTTCAATACTCTTTCTCTGCCCATAGATGGAACCAATCAATTCCCAAATGGGTCTATAAGGACTAAAAAGATTAAGTTTTTTATTGTTGTTGTTTTGTTTGTTTGTTTGTTTGTTTTGTTTGTTTGTTTAATGAGAGCTAGGAAAGAAAATTTCTAGAAGAAACCTCTCCAGATGCTAAGAGATGAATTCCATGCATGAACTTCCAGGGCTGAAGTAGGAGAGCAGACGCAGGTCCACCTACCACCCCAGTCTACCTGCAGTCAATTCGATGAGCACGTTCAAAACAGAAGGACCAGCACGGAAAGAAAAGGAAGTACTCGTAACAGCAAGGAAGTTAAGACTGGTCGATACAGCAAGGGGCTCCAGATTCATGACGAAAACCCAGCAAAGCCCGTCCTTAGTGACTACTTTGGTGGCAGACGGAAGGTGGGGACAAGATCTGCCTACTGTCTCTTCAGCACTGCTTTCCACCTCGGACCCCAACTAACAAATGTGGACATGTTAAGGTATCAGAATCACAAGAGGTTGACTTTCCGAGAGAGAGCGGTATTTTTAAGTAGTGCTCAGTTTACAGGAAACTCTCAGCACCATGCAACAACTGCTAATGAGGGCTTTCTAAGTAAAATATCAAAGGTGAAAGAGCCTGCTGTAGTCTAGATCTTAAAAGTTTCCCAAAGGCCCATGTGTTGAAGGCCTAATCCTCAGAGTCTTGCTTTTGGGAGCTGGTGGAATCTTTAAGAAGTGGGGCCCCGTAGGAGGTCTTTAAGTCATGGAGGGAATGCCCTGGAAAGGGATCTGGCCTCTTCCTTTCTCTCTCTTGCCTTCCCAACCATGAATTCAGTGATTTTGCTCGGCCATATACTCCTGCCATAATGTGCCACTACAGACCCAAAAGCAATGAGGCTAAGCAATCATGGATTGAAATCTTTAAAACTGTGAGCCAAAACAAACCTTTTCTCTTTATAAGCTGATCATCTTGGGTATTTGTGATAGTAACATAAAGCGAACGCAGGAACACCTAATTAACTTTTCTGGTACTCTTTAAATGGAGCAATGGATTTGTCACTTCAGATACACCTGGATTCCCCAAATCAGTCACTCTGCATCTTGAGACCATGTTAGTAGATTGGACAGAGGTGTGTGTGTGTGTGTGTGTGTGTGTGTGTGTGTGATCTTTTCTTCAATATGTAAAAGGAAGAAGAGATTGTGTCATAGTGAGAGGAAAGATCGCAGGCACCATAGACAGAACTGGGTTGGAATCCCTTTTCTTCCTGGATCACTTTGAACAAGTCTCTTAACTTTCCTGCATCCCTACTACTTTGTCTATAAAACAGAAGGCCTAAAACCTACCTCCTAATGCTACTAGAGGATTCTAGACATGGGATATAAAACACCTGATATAAGGGTTAGCACAGAGTAAGTGCCCAATTCTTGGTGAAAGTTCAAATTTTAAAACTATAGAAAAGTGAAGACATTTTTATCAGAGTCCTACAACCTGTTCCATTTACTGTTTCTGCTGAGAACTTCCTTGTTCAACGAGGACGTTGGAACAAAAAGGGAATAATCTAAATTTAGGGAGCCCTCTACCCTCCTGAGCAATTCTCCCCTTCTGATTACCAGAGTCACCTCTGCCAAGATTGTGCTAAATTTCAAAACTGATATGGAGTCTCCTACCCAAACCACCTTCTAGAAAAGGGTAAGAACAGATGCCCCCCTATTTGAAAATGACAGATGCCCTAGAAAACCAGTCTCTAGGATAGGGAACATTTTTTGCATCTCTAGTATTTCATTGCTTTGAGAAACAGTTTAAAGTATAATATATTTAGTCCAAGAACCCAAATAAACACCAACCATCCAATTAAATTGATGGGCTGAAGATCTAAATACTCCCTGCCACAGTGTTACAGCTTAAAATAGATGTTTAATACCCATTTACCGGCCCCAGATTTCTAGCACCTTCTCTAACAGGGTTCAAGAACCAATTCTGCAAGGAGCAATTGTTTCCATCCACATCTCCCTACCCCTGTGCCCTAATTGTAAATACCTCTGTTCACCTTGCAAATCCAAACACTCCATCCTGACACTTTTGTCAGCCGTGGAAAACACAAAATCACTTCTCACAGCAATAGAACTCCACCGCCTTGCAAACTTCCTACTTCATAGCACTGAGGGAGAGAGAGGGAAAGAAGGGGGGAAGAAAAAGTACGCCGAGTTCCTCCGAAGCCCCCTCCTGACATTTCCAGACTTATTAGCCAGTTTTCACACTGACTTCAATCAACCTCTTTAATCCTCCAAGGAAAGAGCATTTTTAATTCACCGATTGGCTGATAAGCTTGAAGCCAAAAAATGATTTACACGTAGATGAATTGTGCTTACAAGATGGAACTTGGAGCATTAGCAGCGGATCTGAATTTCCTATCTGTCATTTTATTTGCCACATTCATTTTTTCTCTGCCATTACCCTTGCTGATTGTGATCTTTCAGCGCTATTGGGCCCCTGCTTCCACAGTTTTTAATCTGCCTTTAATCCCATAGATTTTAAATATTCCCGGCACCGAGAGACTGGAGGCAATTAACTACCCTTCTGATGCGCTCCTTATCAGTTGCCTCCTTGTATCTCTCAGAAGCAGCCTCGAGACACTTCCAGGCTGACAAATACTACCAGCATTTCAGATGAAGCATCCGCTGCAAATGGGAATGTGAGGTCCAGCTGTGCACGCTGACACTCAGCAATCACAGTCGTCGTTTGGAGGAGGAATCGGGGAAGAGGAGGCTGGGGGACCTCGCGGTGTGTCAGGTCCCCGGTGCCCATGCTCAGAGACAATGCCCTCCTAATGTAGTTTTAGATTTTTTAAGAAATGTGCATCATCTAATCTGTTTCATCTAATTGCTGTTTTAAAAGAGAAAACTATTCCCAGCTCCCCCAGCTTGCACAAGGGATTCAGGAGGAGGTCAAAAGGAAGCCTCAGGTAGAATCAGCCGCTGGACTCGGGCTCCTATCTGCTTTCCGGGTCCTGTTGGATCCATTTGAAATGTGTTCAGGTTCAAATCTGCCCACTGGATTTCCTGACCACTAGTTGATAGATTTCTAACACGTTTAACAGTTCAAACTTGACAGAATTCAGATTTTCTAAGGGAACTTTACAAATCACCTGCTACAACAAAACTAATAAATTCTGAGTATAACTGAGGTCTCTAGTCAAGGCGGCACAACTTGGCTCCTGGGAAATAAACAAAGAATGTTTCTCATTAAAATGCACGTGATTGTGTGCTCTAAATATACACTTCCTGTTAGACTCACTCACTGCCCTTGGAGAAGCTGTCATTATGTACAGAAGGGCTGTCCTCTGACCTCTTATTGAGGGTGATTCAACTTGACCTCTATCATGGATGCCTAGTTAAATGTTTAAGCCTATCACTTTTTGACAGTGTAGAGAAAATGAGAAACCTCTGAGTTTCAAAGCTATAATCCAAAAGATGGAAAGATTCCTCCATCCCACCTGACATCCCCATGTCTCAGAACATGGAAGAGCTAGATCTCTTCCTCAGACACCCAGTCTCCCAGCCAGACAGAATACCTGATCACCCTTTAGCTTCCAAATGATCACACTACTTGGGCTATCCCCAAGAAAGATGTGTGCCCTGTCTTGTTATATACATGAACACATACATTTCTTGTAAGTTCTTCTTCCAATTAGGTCAGATTGCCCTTAGTACCCAGGAAGCAGGGTACCTTTGTCGGTGATTCCTTCTACCACATCCTGGGCCACACTCATTCCTGTTTCTGTTGACATCTCCTAGTGGATGTGCCATGAATTTTCCAGTGAAGGAGCAAATGTGATCCTCCCTCAGTGGGGAAAAATGATGTAAGTTTCTGACTTTACTCAATTTAAGGGTTGGCCCCCAAATCTAACAATCTTTTCTTGAGGTGAAAAATAGGCATTACATCAACAGGCCATTGTGCATCCAACAAGAGTTCTCTATCTTTTGGAAGCTGCTCTATTTTTTGAAAGTGCAGAAATTATAGAGGGCCATGTCAAGCAGGGAGCAAGGATATGGTAGGAGAGACAAACGATGCATTAAGAGCATGTGGTTAATTGATTGGCTCCACTTTCTGTACTAAAAGAAAAATGCAAGCCCTTTCTCTCACCCCCTATGCTGAACCAAGAACATAGTAAATGGATGGATTTTACCACGTAGCAATGCTATGTGGAGAGGTTGTTTATAAACAACACCCGGCAACATAAACAAGGGGAGCATCCAGAAAAGCAAGTGAGGAGGAAGAGGCTAAAACTTCCTTATATAACAGGAGAAACATCGGGTAGCAGCTCTCGCTGTGTTGTTTTGCTGTGACTTGCAGCTTTGCTTAAGCATTTTAAAGATTCTTGCAGGTCTTTTTCAAGCTGCCAGCTCTAGCCTACGAATTATGGTAATGTGCCACTTCTGAGCCCTCGGCAGGATTTGCAACAGAGAAATCACATCAGCCTATGCTGATTAACAATTCCATTCCATCCAGAGATTTATATAAAAAAAACTATCTTACATTTTGCTTTTTAATAAGAATGATCGCTATCTCAAATTGAGTCCCAGCAAATTTTAATAAAGGCCCAAGGTTGAGTGGCATTTTGCATGCTGATTTAGCTGTGATTGCTCGCTTTTGATGAGCACTAGCCTGGCATGTAGAGCTCTCCTCAGAGCAGGTTTAAAGACCAGGAGGAAGGAAAAGGATAAAAATAAAAACTTCCAACTAAAATTCGAGGTCTTTTCTTTCTGTGATTGATTACTGAATAAATACCAACACGTATCTTTGGATTTGGCCTAAGAGTGAAATTCCCTACAGCTAAACAGCTGTTTTTTTTTTTTTTCTTTTTTTTAATGGCTTTTAATATACCAACCTGTCAAAATATATTAACTTTGATGACTGCAATTATTATTTTAAAAAGATGGTATCAATCTATTTATCTATCTTTTGCCCTGATACTACTTCTTAAGTCAAATGCAGAGTCACACACAAGAAGCATTTAGGTTTTCCAATAAGTAAATTTGTCAATAAATATCTCTTGGGGGTGAAGCATTCTCCTTTGTTGAGAAAGAAGGCAAATAAATTATTCTGAACAATGAAGCTTGAGGTAAGCCAAGATTTTCAGCCTATGCCAAACATGCAGGACAGACCTCTTCAAGAAGTCAGGGACTATGTGGATGTAGCTCATATAGTTGTTTTGGGATTTTTACGTATCTTTAAAAACTAACATGTTGCAGGGCGTGATGGCACATGCCAGCAATCCCAGCACTTGGGAGGCTGAGGCAGGATTGCAAGTTCAAAGCCAGTCTCATCAATGGTGAGGCACTTAGCAACTCAGTGAGACCCTGTCTCTAATAATATACAAAAAAGGGCTGGGGATGTGGCCCAGTGGTGGAGTGCCCCTGAGTTTAATACTCAGTACCAAAAAAAAAAAAAAAAAAAACTAACATGTTGGTGGTTATAGCTTTATGAGTTGGGTTAATGACTGTTGGGTTAATGACTGTTGTCATTGTGTTGTTACCCAGAGCCATGGACTACAATTCCATGCCACCATGAAAGTCACCCAAAGATCCAAGTGAACTTCCTACTCAGCCTGCCTGCCCCCCAAGGAAAGGTTTCATTGACCAACACAAAGCAGAAATCAAAGGAAGCTGAATAATACAAATGTGATTCAGTTCACTAGATGCAGATCACCAAATTTCACCAACCAGAAAGGCCTTAAGTTTCCAAAACACATCTAGAGCTAGAATAAGTCTGCAGCTAGATTACACAAACAGCTAAATCTCAAAATACATAAAAATCATTTTCAATATTAGCAGTAAGAAGTTATCTTTTCAATAGTGAAGTACCTCTTGGATATAGGTTTTTCTCCCACAAAAAAAAAAAAAAAAAATTCTTATATCAAGGAAAGTTCCAGGTAGTTGAAGAACATCCCTGTATAGTTCTATTTTAGCCATTTCACATTGGAGTTAGAATTACTTGTATTATATCTTTTACTCTCTGCATTACTTAGCCATTTTTGTTTCAGTTGCTTATAATGGACAGTTATGGGATATTATAAATATTACAAATACTTTTACAAATATTAAATAATGGTAATATACATATTGTATGTTAGAGTTTACTTTAAAAATAAATATGTGTGGAGCATCTCTGATGTTCCAAACACATTGCAAAGTCCCAGGGAATACAATGATAAATAAGACACAGATTCTGTCCTCAGGTTGCTTACCGAGAGGGAGCCTCTTATGACATAGAGTGGTCAATGCCTTACCAAAAGCAAATACCAGAGACACACTGACTGATGAGAAGACAATCAGGTCAGGAGTCCTACTGATGTAAACCTCAGAGCTGACTCTTATAGAATCAACAGCTCAGCTAAAGAGAATAGAGATGGTGAGGTTAGGGGAAGCAGGAACAAAACTAAGTCCTAATAGCTGTAAATAGCCAGGAGTGCTCAGTGCATTCAAAGCACTCAATAAATATCCATGAGCATCTACTATGTGCCAGACACCTTTCTCCATGCCAGGGTGTTCTTACGGACAAGAAATCTGCCTTCACTAACTTTACATTTTAGTGAAGCGATCCCAAAATCGTGTAAATGAGAAAACCATGTAAAATGGGTTAAGTACTACAGAGAAACTAAAAGGACATGAAGACTATCTTAGATCAGATGGCAAGAAAGGACCTAACAGATTTTTTTTTTTATCCTAGAGAAAACTAGAGAAGGTAAAATTTGATCAGATTCCCAAAGTTGAAATTCACCACGGCTGCTCTGAGAAGAGTGACTTGGAAAAGAATAAGACTCAGGACAGGGCTGGGGTTGTGGCTCAGCTGTAGAGCACTCGCCTAGCACGTGCGTGGCCCGGGTTCGATCCTCAGCACCACGTAAACATAAATGCATTGCATTGTATACAACTAAAGCAAATAAATAAATATTTAAAAAAAAAAAAAAAAAAAAAGACTCAGGACAGAGCAGGTTGGAAAGGGTCACCTTAATTTAAGTGAGAAGGGAAGTACCATGGTAAGAACAAGACAGTGACAAGAGCTACCAGGGAGGTGGGATTGACAGGATCCTATTGTGAATCACATGGGCCATGCAGGAAAGACTCCAGAGTAGCAATGTGGTTTGAGCTTAGGCAATAGTTGTAGATACTGTTGCTGATACAGAGTAGGCTTTGGGAGGAGGGCCCTGGGAGAAGATAATGGCACATTGTCAGTTTGGATCATGTTGAATAGGAGTTTCAATGTGAATAAGGGTGTGTTAATACAAGTATCACGCGAGACAGCATCATGACAGTAACAGGTACATAGTGGAGCGTGTAAATCAGAAACTCACTGGAAACATCTTCCTTTATGCTAAATGCCAGTGAATTTCTTTACTCTTGTACATCTCCTTTCTCAGTATCAGTTGGTACCTCAGCCTATACATTTTTGTCCCCAAGTATCTAATATATTCCCACATGTTGCTTTCTTGTTTCAGTCTTCCTTTTGTAGGGCAGGCCTTTATTTACATCACTCTATCTCCCTATAAAAATTCCAACCACTCATCAAAATACATAAATTTAAGAAACAAAACCATAATAGAATGTAAAGAAGATAGTTGTATAGGGTTGGTTTTTGTTGTTGTTGTTGTTGCAGGGAAGGGAGAGAAAGTAATTTACAAACAATAAAAGCAAAAAAAAAAAAAAAAAAAACAAATCCAAGAACATGATTGAGAAATTCGGGGGGGAAAAGGGGGTTGGGGACAATAAACATGAAAGACTGATTAGGATTACTAAAAATGAAAGAAGAGCCAAATAAAACAATTATAAGAAATTATTTTCACTCATTAATTTCTCAAAAGTTAGAGGAATAATTTTTTAAAAAATATTCTACATGGGCAAAGGTGAAATGAAGCAGGTATCTTCATACACTGGGAATAAGAATGTAAATTTATAGCATTCTGGAAGGGAATTTGGTGAATGTGTCTGGTCAGTCTTAAAGATTTATACTTCTTTCCCTAGTAAAATCTTTCTGAGAACTTGTCCTAAGGAAAGAATCAGTACTGTGCATAAATCTTTATGTATAATGATGTTTGCTGCAGCTTTATTTATACTAAGGAAAAAAGGCTAAATATTTATTAGTAGGCAATTTCTTAGATCAATTGCAATACAGGTGATAGAATCTTATAACTCAGAAAAATATCACGTAATATTTTAAAACCTGAAAAATACTTGCAATATGTATTCATTGATACAATACTTGTTAACTACATGAAAAATGAAAATAAGGACAAAAATCAGTAAAGACAATACATATATAATCATTTACATAGTATTTTGTATTCCTGCCTTCTTTCACATAATGTTCTACTGTGAATAAATGCTGGAAAGATACTTAGTTAAAATTAGTATCTATTTAGGATGCTATATATGAATAGAAGAAAATTTCTTTAACATACTTAATGTTGTAATATTGGAAAAATTCTTATTGAATAACTATTAATTTTTTTCCAAAAGTTTGTGACAAGTAAATTGGGTTAAAAATCAATGAAAAAAATTTATACACACACACACACACACACACACACACACACACACACATGTACATATATATGTATATGTAGGGAACATATAAGATACTTGGGGACAAATATATATATATTTCATCCATATATATGTATGTATATATACATATATAGATGAAAAGATCAGATTACTGTTTGGACATGTAAGCCTTTCTACCTAGAATCAACTCAAAAAACTATTATACTGGGGCTGGGGTTGTGGCTCAGCAGTACAATGCTTGCCTTGCCTGTGTGAGGTACTGGGTTTGATCCTCAGCACCACTTCAAAATGAATAAACAAAACAAAGGTATTATGTTCACCTACAACTGAAAGAAAATTTTTTTAACTATTAGACAAAATAAAAAACCTTAGTATGGCTGCTGTTTAAAAATATGTATCAAGCTGTGGTGTTGGACACAGATACCAATTCAAACTATCAGAGACAGAATTTTCATTCACAATAGAAACTTCAGTGTAATATTCACAAATCACTAATTAAAGACTAGTATTCCAACAATAAAATGGACCAAAAAGCATGAGCAGGCAGTTTATAAAAGAAGAAACAATACCTAACCCATATAAAATTGAATACACTAATAAATACATTTAAGGATGAAACCAAGATACTGCTTTTCTTCTACCCAGTTATGGTATCATCTGAAAAAATTTTTTTTTAATTTGGTAGTTGCCAATTTTGAAAAAGCATGAATGCTATAGTTTAGATCATAAGTGTCCCCCAAAGGACAATTGTTAAAAGGCTTGGTCACCAACATTTAAGAGGTGGGGCCCACTTGAATTTACATCAATGGAGGTGGGGCTCCTGGCCTCTTCTTTCCTCATCCTCTTTGCTTCCTGACTGCCACAAGTGAGCCCCATCTTTGCTCCCCCCAGCACTCCTTCCCATGAGGTTCTGTATCACCACACTTCCAAAAATAACAGAGCCAGGCTACCATGGCCAGAAGTCTTTGAAACCGTAAGCCAAAATAAACCCTTTCCCCTTAAAAGTTGATTATCTCAGGTATTTTGTCACAATGACAGCAAGTTGACTGACAAAATGCAGAATTTAACAATTCCAGGATAAGCAACAGGATGCAAAGGAATATAACCCTGATTTGGGTTATAGCCCATTATAATTGACATAGATCACAATTTTTAAATAGCCATAAACTCAACACTCTCCTCAATATTTGTTGTTTGATAGATTTAACAATTTAAAAACATACAGTGTGACCCAAAACTTAGCACAAGATACACTCCCAGAAAGTGTCTTCATAAAATATATGTATACATATATTTTACATATTTTATAAAGATATGTATGTGCATATATATATATATATATTTTATACATATATATATGGAACTGTATGTAGTCCCATATTATAACTATAATTATTTCCATAAGTGACATTATGGGGAAATGATTTCTTTTTAAGTGATAATCTTAAAATTAATAGTATGGATAAGTTAAAGACATTCACCTACTCACTAATTGTTATCAGATGATGTTGGCCTTTGATGGACTTTCAAAAATATTGTGAAACTTATCCTTTATCTTCTAGGCAAAGAAGGTATGATTGGGCTTATTTTGCAGATAATAAAACTGAGGTCCAGAGAGAATGTGACCTCCCCACAGTTATCCAATTAGTTAATAAGAAACTCGGGACTAAAATCAAAACCTGAAATCAAAAACCTGCTACTAACCCATGAAGAACTGGACACGCTCACATGCGAAGTACTGAAAATTCATGCATTTACTGCTGGTGTCCTCTGCTGGTTCTATCATTCCGTGAACTCTAAATATGTATTTGTACACGTGAGAGAGAGAAATGTCAGAGATACTGATAAGGAAAAAGATCATCCTAAAGGAAAGTAAAAAAGGAAGGACAAAAGATGACTCTCCAGATTCAAGTTTGGGCCCCTTGAGAATGATAGTTCCACCCCATTATCCAGAAAACGACTGGGAGAACTGCAAATGGAAGATTAGAAGTCACGGAACGAATGCAAAGAACTCTGCTGTTAAGGAATATGAAGAGGAAATGGGAGAGTCCCAAAGACTGAGTCTGGGGTCAAGGCCACAGAGGGTACAGGAGGATCAGAGAATAAAAAGGATGCCAGTGTTCACATGGTGACTTGGGCCTTCCCCTGCACAGCCCCTAAAAAGGGATAAAGAGAAGAAAGAGGTGCATTGAGTGGATCCGATTCTCTTTCTCAAGAATGTGGATGAACTGGGACCCAGAACAGGAATTGCTGTGTTGATGGTGGAAGATGAAGGCAGAACTTCATCTTTCTGGAGAAATCACAGTGGGGCTTTCCAATCCGCAAATATAAGAGAAGAGAGCCGGGAAGACAGAGTGGGTGGGGCAGGTAGCCATATCAATGAGAGAGTCATCTGTATCAGCGAAACAGAGAGGAGCTCCCAGTACCCTGTCTTTCTGGTCTACTCTAGTCTTTCTGGTCTACTCTGGTCTGTGGCTTTCTGCAATGTACAAAGCCAAAATGTACACTAGTAAAAAAAAAAAAAAAAAAAAAAAGCCAGTCAGTCTTTATTCTTTGGAAACAAAGGGTCCAAGCTGGCATCGAAAATAATTATGAATCAAGTGATAAGTGATGAAATAAAGTTGCTGAGGGTTCAAGAGAGTATGAGATTATGAAGCAACAGGGAATCTGAGTTTTCATTTTGCTTTCTGAGTTTTATAATCTTGTATTTTATGGCTTGTTCGGTTAATACATTTACTTCCAAGAAGTAAACATATTAGCTCCTGCCTAACCCGGGGAGACAAAAATGGGTTCCTGCCAGCGAACCATTGAAGGTAGGACGACCAATTTTGGGGAGGTATGGGGTACTGGTGGGAGGATCATTCCACCAGAATTTCATTGAAATCCCCCCCAAAGCCTGGAAATCAATGGATTAAATCAGAATTTTAACCATGGTAAAAAGAAAAGGATAGAGAAGAAACATGAGGAGGTAGTAGGTGCAAAGAAAATTTATTTCAGCAGAGAAGGATCTAGCATGGTCTGAGGGCAGAGGGGGAAGAACTGATGGATAAGAGAGTAAAGAGGAAAAAGATTCTATCTAGGGGCTAGCATGGAAGGCACATGAGCTCAAGTGTCAGGACTGACTTAGGAAAAAAAAAAAAAAAAAACTAAAGGACATGTCTCCTACCTTCCGCCTGGCAAAACATGAGGAAGCTAAGCCAGGCATGGTGGCACACGCCTGTAATCCCAGCAACTTGGGAGGCTGAGGCAGGAGGATTGCGAGTTCAAAGCCAGCCTTGGCAATAGTGAGGCACTTAGCAACTCAGTGAGACTCTGTCGTTAATAAAATACAAAAAAGGACTGGGGATGTGGCCCAGTGGTCGAGTGCCCCTGAGTTCAGTTCCTGGTACAAAAAAAAAAAAAAAAAAAAAAGGAAAGTAAGATGTAGCTGGGCATGGTGGCATACAGCTGTGTCCCAGCTACTCAGGAAGCTGAGGCAGGAGGATAGCAAGTTCCAGGCCAGCCCCAGCAACTTAGAGAGACCCTGTCTCAAAATAAAATAAAAAGGGTTGGGGTGTAGCTCAGTGCACAAGGCCCTGGGTTCAATCCCAAGTTTTGCAGAAAAAGAAAAAGGAAGGAGGGGAGGTGGAAGGGAGGGGTAGGAAAGAAGAAAGGAGGAAAGCAGATTTAATTTTCTCTGTAAAAGAAAAAAAAAAAAAAACTAGGTAAATGATGCCCTGTGAACACACTCAGACACACACTCACACGTGGTGGATGCACAAGTTTCAGATAGCAATAGCACTACGAGATAAGCAGATGATCACTGAGCTGCTCTCAATGTAGTTAGAGTTAATTCTAAGGAAGATGAAATCTGTACCTCTCTGTGGCTTGACCCCAGGGCCAACTTATCCATCAGATGTCATAGGCACACATCCCATGACTACAATAATTTGAGGGGTTCAAGCGGTGGGGGGGAAAAGAACTGATTTCGTTCATCTTTATACCAAAGCTGGAATAAAATGCAATTTTCCATTATTTTCTGCAGGAAGGGACCCACAAGGACAAAATTCCCTGGGGTCCATGGAAGTGACAGGACTTACACTGTCAGAACAGCAGGAGGCAAAGGCAGTGGCTTCAGTGATCCAGGGATAAAAGTAGTGTAATCAAGAAAAAAAAAGGTAGAGGATCCTAGAATTGTAGTGAGGGTATTTTGTGAGGGGTTGACCATAGAATGACCTAGACAATAGAAGAGGAGCAAAAGCAAAAAATCAGTTCATAAGTACAGAGAAACGGAAATAGGTGCAAGAAAAGTAGGTGTGGCTGGAGCTGGGGAGATGCAAATGCAAGATCTTAGAAACTGAGAGGTGCCTTGTGGAAACGTGACGGAAACACACCTACCCGGCAGAAGCGCATGATTCAGTGTGATACGGTAAAGGAACTGTAGGTGTAGCGGAAACCATCTGATTGCCAAAGACTCCAGAGGGTCTCAAAATGTGGGAGCATAAAATCAAGTATTATTCCTCAAAGAGCTCTGCTACATGGATATTGCAAACCCAGGGTCCTGGGTAGCAGTGGGAGAAAGTTAGTTGATGTAGGAGAGATGACTGGGTTCCAGGTTCCCTTTACCACGCACCACCCTTCAGTAAACAGGTCAATTCTCTGGAAGGTCTAGAAATAGTTCTATAACGCTATGCTTGCCTGAGAGCAATGGGCGATTTTTGATTTCTCCGATATATCTTCGAACTCTAATTACTGTCGTTTCACACTCGTATCCTGGGCACAGTATTGAGTATCAGGTAGAAATTTTTCTATAGTAGTTCTGAGTCCAAAGGGTTAAGAGCTAGATAGAGATTATAAATGGATAGAAACACACAGGTATAAGAGCAATGGATAGTCCTTCTTTTGTTCCAGAAGAGAAACCTTTTTGTTATCATTGCATCACTTCTTCCTTTTCAGTAATAAGCCATGAAAGAATATGCCTCCACTTTTCCATTTCTTGCCTTTTGAAGTTAATTTCCAATCCTAACTGTAAATCAGAAATGGTGCAATCTTTTGATATGTTACAGAGCAATGAAAATTTAATTTATATAATATCTTCTCTTTTTTAAGTGCCTCGTTCAATTGAAGCAGAAGCAGCTGTGAATGATGGCTAAGTTAAGAATAAAAAGTAAGATCAAAGTGATGTCTGTCATTACGATTTCAAACAGCAATGTGCTACTTGGGAAGGTTTGGGTAAAATATTAAAAAGGATGTGGTCGACTAACTGAAATAGACTATGGGCAGACAGAAAGGGAAGCATTCTGTAAATGTCCAAATTACAAAGGACAATTATGAAAATAAGCAAGTGCATCCAACATTACCTTCTTGCAGGTGTGTGTGTATGTGCGTGCGTACATGCATGCTAAACTTGGGGGCGTCACTGTTTGATTATAAATGCATACTATGTGTTCTCCAATTCAAAAATAAGTGTGGTTTCTTTCATCACTGGAAGCACTAAGCACAGCTTCCAAAGTGCTCCAGATGGCAAGGAGGTGGGGGTGGGAATGGGCTGTAGAGAAAGACAGGGAGCAACAGGCCAAGGTCCATCACCCTTTACAGACCACGGCTTCATACTCTGCAAAGCATCTTGAACCAATATCAACCTTCTGACAGTGACTATAAGTTCCTGAACTTTGTGTTAATATGACAAACAACACAAGTCACTTGATGGAAGTAAAATCTCTATGGGAAGAGTGGGCTTTTATTGGAAGTGAAATTGGGCTCTTTGGACAACAGCCCTCAATGCCCATAAACTCTAAATGTGCATATTAATAGATTTATGAGGAGAGCAGGGGTCTATTTTGCCGCCAGCAGAGTAATTTGTTTAATGTCAAAAGGCCTCCTAGACCACATACAATGAAATCCCTAATCACCCTGGCTTAAGTGGTGAGCAGAGCCAGGCCTATTTTGTTTCAGTGAACCTTTAAAGCCTTGGAGAAGGAAAAGATAGCCACCCTCATCCAGATGGCAGGAGGGACCAGCAGGCCCAGTGGCAAAGCCATTGGCAAACACAGTCTCGTGTCTGAGACACCCAAAAACCATTTGTCAAATGAAACTGCACATTTGGCAGAACCAGACCCAACTCCTGAGTACTCCTGACTTGCTGCCCAGAGCCCTGATAAGATGCTATCAGCAGGCCCCTTTAAGTACTTTAAGCAGATCACTGGGGCAATTACCATAGAGAGTGAAAGATATGGGCCTTTATTGATGGGAGATTAATATTGAACACAAGGCCATCGATTTTTCTCTGCATCTTATTTCTGATTGTAAACTTGTTTTGCAGCCACCTGAGACTGGTTTGTTTATCTTCCATTGCTTTGGAGAATATATTTAAATTAAAATATTTCAATACAGTATCCTGTTTTTAAGTTTATGTGTAGGTTTGTGTGTTTTTCTTATTGAAGTGCTAAGAGGACGTGCAAATATAAATGATTTTATCCCGACATTTTTTATATTCTATATGATATTTATCATTTATTAAATGCCTTCTATATTCCAGGCACTATATTAGGCATCATATCTACAGCATATTTATTTAATCTTCACAAATCACACCCAAGGTGAGGACACTCACCCCATACTGCAGGTGAGAAAAGTGACATCCAGAATGATTGCAAAACTTGCTCTGGTCAAGTTAGATACCATGCAAAGCAGCAATTGAATTCTGGCAGATATTAGCACAGTTCCATGTAATTTTAAAAGTTATTTTATATCTATTGCATTAGTTATTTAACAATTACTCATTGCAAAGATATTGGAGATGTAGAATTCAGGATATTCAAAAGTTGACTCTACATAAAGACTATTAAAACAAATAGAAGACAAAATTATGATTCTAAAGTTTCTTAGCCTGGATTTCTTAAAAGGGTGACAATTCCTTTAAACTAGAGTTCAGGAAAGAAAGAAAATAAACAACAGATTAGCAAAAAGTATGAAATGGCAAGTTTTAGATGGTTTGTTTTGGTTTTGCTTCTTTTAAATATATTTTTAGGTTGGTGAAATAATATTAAAGTACATAAATAAGAGAAGTATACATGTATTTTATTAGTTGGTTACATACAGTATATATTTTAACAAATTTATATAATTGTAATACATACACATACACATTTATATGTAATAATATATGATTTATAATACATAATATATACTTATATATTATATATATATATATTATAGTTAAGTAATATATTGCAAATTGAGGGAAGAGATTAATAAATTATTAATAATATTGCCCTTTCAGCACAACTATTTTTAATTTTTGTCTTCAATATTGTTATACATGACAGTGGCTTTCATTATTCTTCAATATTTTATATACAACTTTTGGCTTGTAAATGAAATGGAGTGTGCATCCCATGACTTTTTTCCCTTCATAGTGTGATAGTTTAAATACTTTGCGAAGTACTTACCATTTTTTCACGAATACTTTTCAGCCCACCCAGGGGATAGAAGAGACTGTACAATTTCTTCTGTGGTTGAGCAGTCAGCTCCCTTACAAGTTTTTGCTATTTAAAATCAACTTGTGTTGTCCAATTTCATGTTCCCTTCTTAGGGTAGGTAGATGCTCAGAAATAGGATTCTGGGTAGGTCAGTTCCGATTTTGATGCTGATGAATTCAAGTAAAACATTTATTAGACTTGTGAATTGTGAACCTGGCATTCAGGAGAAAAGTTGAGGCTAGAGGTACAGATCTGGGTGCAGAGAGGCTGGCGTTGTGGCAGGTAAAGCCATGGCTTGTGGGAGTTCTGAGACACCACCTCTAATTCTTTGACACTCCTTCCCTTGAGGGGTGAGATGGAAGCCCCCTACCCATGAGGCCTTCAGTGTCTGTATGTACTTCAAAGGAAAGAACGTGATGGCTGGAGGAGAAAAATGGCTCAACATGGCTGGGGGTGACACTGGGTAACATCTAAGGCTGTGTCATAAAAGGTTATGGCACCTCCCCTGCTTCTATTGGCATCCTCGCTCTCCAGGTACCCCCAGTTGTCAAACTGTGAGAAATTCCAGGTATCTGGAGATTTCAAATGCAGGTACTCTGGTTGAATCTCAGATGAGATCAACCTCTGAATTGTCCAAACTAAAAACGTGGATATGTAAGTGAAGAAACCTTCAGAAAATTCCAGCCTGCCCTTGTTGGGCTCATATGCCAGCCATTCGACACATTCTTAATGAGGCCCCACGAAACATGGAAGAGATGGAAGATAGCCCCTCTACATCCTGTTTGAATTCCTGGTCCACAGAACACAAAAGTCTGACTAAATTTAGGTTGATGGTTCATGACTCTCAGGTTAGTGCTGCTTGGTAAACAGCAAGAAGTAGCTGAGTTTGGTACCTGGAAAAGGTTTCTGCTTTGACAAAATCTGAAACGTGTGGTGTTGCTTTTGGAACCCAGTGACAAACAAAAATCTAATGATGCTTTCAGTAGGAGATGGAAGAAAAGCCAAGCCAGTGTTTATGGAAGTTAGAGAGAAGGGAACCATTACGAAGCAGTAGTGGGTTCTACATTAGAGTCAAATAGAAAATGAAGTTGAACTCAACCATAACGTTAAAGAGAGTTTTAGAAAGAGCATTGGAGGGTCACAGAGCTGTTAGCACCCTAAAAGAAATGAGAGGGTGAGAGGTAAACCAAAGAATGAATTGATCTGTTATTTTCCTATAATTTGGAGGAAACGTTCATAGGAGGAAATGTAACAGTTAATAAATGGCAGACTGAGTTATTCACTACTCGAAATACATGTATGAAGACACAATTGTTGTAAAAATACTTTATATAAAACCAGCAATTTGAGAAATTGTGCTCTTTATATGTAATATGAAATGAAATGTACTCTGTAAACATGTATAAAAAGTTAAAATAAAAAAATAAAATAAATAAATTGAAGGTAAAATAACAGAAGACAAAGTGTCCTCAAAATAAGAAATGCAAAGACAAAATTCAAGGTGTTGGGCTGGGGAATGTAGCTCAGTTGGTAGAGTGCTTGCCTCACATGCATGAGGCCCTGGGTTCAATCCCCAGCACCAAAAAAAAAAAAAAAAATTCAAGGTGTTGTCAGGAAAATTTGTTCAGAGAGGAAATATGATTGTTAACCTACAAAATCCAGAAAAATAATAAAATGGTGGGGTTTTTTGTTTGTTTGGTAGGTTTGGTTTGGGTGGTTTTTTTTTTTTTTTTTTTTTTTTTTTTTTTTTTTTTTGGGGGGTGGCACCAGGGATTGAACCCAGAGGTGCTTAACCACTTAGCCACATCCCTAGCCTTTTTTTAATATATTTTATTAGAGACAGGGTCTTGCTGAGTTGCTTAGGGCCTCGCTAAGTTGCTGAGGTTGGCTTTAAACTTGTGATCCTCCTACCTCAATCTCCCAAAATGGTAGTTGTTTTATGCCACTAAATTTGGGGGTGTTTTGTTATGCTGCAAAATAAACTTTTGGAATAAAAATACAATGGAAGGAAGGTAGAACCATTCGAGACCTGAAAGAACAATAAGAAAAAAACATATTTCATGAGCAGAAAGGAATAAATTGGTTGCTCATTAGTACTAAATAGAATGTAACTTTTTCCTAAACAGCCCCACCCTAGAGCCTCCACTGTGTTATTTCCCTTATTCCACTTTATGGACACACCACAATTCCCTCACCCATTTGCCCTTTGAAGGACATTTGAGTTGCTTCCAAGTTTAGATGGTTGCAAATAACATTGCAAAAAAAAATTCATGTGCTTATTTTCATTTATCTAACATGTATTCCTAAGCCTGGGATGAACGGATTCTAGGGGATGTGTATCTTCACCTTTTTAAGAAATTCTCAGGCTGATTCCCAAAGTAGCTATACCATTTTGCGTTGCCATGAGCCAAGTAGGTTAGTTCCATTTGTTCCACATTCCTCATCTTTTGGTATTACCATTTTTTTGTTTGTTTGTTTGTTTGTTTGTTTGTTGTTGGTACCAGGGATTGAACTCAGGGGCACTTGACCACTGGGCCACATCCCTGGCCCTTTTTGTATTTTATTAGAGAGAGGGTCTCATCTGAGTTGCTAAGTGCCTTGCCATTGCTGAGGCTGGCTTTGAACTTGTGATCCTCCTGCCTCAGCCTCCCAAGTGCTGGGATCACAGCCATATTTTTTTATATTAACCACTCTAACAGATGCCTGATGGTATCTCACTGGGATGCTAATTTGTCCTTAATCACTGGTCCTTTCTTCATTTGCTCATTTGCTTGTCCTTTATCTTTTCTTCCTAGGAAAGCCTCTATCCAAATCTTTGACCCATTTTTTAATTGGGCTGCTTTTTCCCTTCCCATTAGGCTTCAAAAGTTGCATTTTTCTGAATGTAAGTTCTTTAATTGATAGGTGATTTACCAACATTTTCTCCCAATGTTTTCAGTTTCTTAAGTGTATTCTTCAAAGAGAAAAAAAAATTAACTTTGATAAGATACAACTTATCAATTTTTCCCTTGTGGTAGGAAGGCTTCTATAAAAGGTCAGGATGAGAAAATTCTTTGGGGGTGTTGGATCTACTTTGTGTCCTGTTTCTTATTTACAGTGGTATCTATGCACGTGTTAAAACATACTGAACTAAACACCAAAACATGTAAATGTAAATTCTTTAAAAATATATTTCACAACTACACCTGGGGGTGGGAAGATTATCATATATGAAATGAACCAGAACTTTCCAATGCATAAAATTTTAATTTTATTAAAGAAAATATAAAATAAGAAAAAAGAAGCCCTCAACTCTGACGTGTCTACAAGTGTCTATTCTGACACTCTTCATTCTTAATATTATTTAAGTGTAAAACTTAAGCTAATTCCAACACCTGACCAAGAGTGAAAGAAAAAAAATAATTTCAGAAATTTTCCCAGTAAAGAAAATGCTTGAGTATCTTGGATGACAGCATTTCATTTGCATCTGGGCAGGATGCTACAGGGGATAAATGACTGTTCTATCTGGTTCCCCTGCAGATTGCCTAACAAATGAGCCCATGGCTCGGGTCTAAGTGCCCCAAACCATTTAGGACCATTCAAGACTATTCAGATTATTGACTCCACCTACAGATAAAGGAGATCAAACAACCTGGTCTTCTTTCTATGCCTTTGTAGCTAATCAAAGCCTGAAGGCCTCAAAAGTACTTTCTAATTGGTTTCATTGTTTTGTTTCTTGTGCTTATCACAGCGCAGTTAACATTTACATTTCCAATGGACCAACCTGACATTTCAGTTGGTTTTAAATGAGCCTTAATGGTTTTCTCTGTTTCAGGACTAGGAGGGAGTCCATTGTAGGGAGCAACCTTCACTACAGAAGGACTGCTTTTTATCTCTGGGGGTCCCCGGAAGGCACAAATATGGAAATGTGGATTTGTGCAGGTGTTGAAATTTTTGCACATATTTGTGCACATATTCATTCTTATCCTTCTATCAACAATGCAGAAGTGCACTGGGAGTAGCCGAGTAGTGGTATAGACTCCTTGCATTCACCTGTTTATGGTCCAAATTTTTCTACTTCCATGGCTTTTCTTTGGTGATTTCCTCTCCTGTGACACACTTTTTCTCTCATTTCTGTGTCCCTCAAAGCCATTCTTTTTTTTTTTTTTTTTTTTTTTTTTTGGTACCTGGGATAGAATTCAGGGGCACTCGACCACTGAGCCACATCCCCAGCCCTTTTTTGTATTTTATTTAGAGACAGGGTCTCCCTGAGTTGCTTAAGGCCTCACTAAATTGCTAAAGCTGGCTTTGAATTTGCAATCCTCCTGCCTCAGCCTCCGGAGCCTCTAGTATTACAGGCATGCACCACCACACCGGGTCACTCAAAGCCATTCTTGATTCCCCAAGCAGGAATAATACATCCTGCATTATTGGTATAATACCATTATTTTACCATTATTACATATTGATCTCTGTCTCCATTCAACTACAGTCTTTTTTGTACCTTAGAGTGTTTTGTTGTTGTTGTGTTGTTGTTTTGTAGAAAAGGGTCATTGTGCCTTCCTTATTCCATTTTCTTTTTCTCAAAGTGCCTTGTATGTTTGCAATGTTTTCACCTCCTCTGTGGCTTATCTCTTAAGTGTGTTTTTCAAGGAGGAAACTTTTTTTTACTAGGATGAAATCCACTTACTCAAATATTTTTTTTTCTTTTATGGAAAACATTTATGGCATTGTATCTAAGAACTCTGTAAAATCCAAGGATTAGAGCTGGGGGGAAGCATCCACCTACAAAGGGTCAGCATGAGGGAATTGAGGGGGGGGCAGTATCGTGCTGCAAGAATCTGTGCATGTATTAAAACTCATAAAACTGTACACCCAAATATTTATTCAGCACTTTCTAAATTTGAAATTTCTAAATTTTGCTTCATTGAATTTTATCACTAAGGGAATTATTCTTGCTAACCTATCTTAGGAACTTAACTTCCCTAAACATGAGTCATTTGTGCCCACTACCACCCCAGAAAGCTAAAGGAGCCCGAGTCAGTGTCACCCAGCCAGCATTACAAACTTAGCATCTGCTCTATGCAAATGTAATTTCCTCCTTCCTCTTTTCAACTCCCCCAAATGGCAACTGGACACGTCTCCAGTGACCTGGGAGCCACAATAAAGAGTACAATAAGCTAACGTCCAGCTCTGGAAGAGCTTCATTCTGCCCTTTCTTCTGCATGATGGAATATTCCCCGCTTACGTTGTCTCTTTCCATTAGTTAGCTTCCTTCTAAAGAGAAGAGTAGCTCAGACACAAGAGCAGGGAGGAAAAGAGATGAACTAAGTTTTCCATGTCTTCCTCTTCCTTCTTCAAACCCTGCCTCCAAAGGAACTTGGCATAGCTCTTCTCCAGGGTGCCTGCTGAAAGTGCAACAGAATACATCAGCTCTGAGCAATCGGCCACAGGTCCCGCCATTTTGGGAATTAGTCTGGTGTGCCTTGTAGAGGTCACTCAGTCCCAATTATCTCCTGGCTTCCCATCCAGCTTTTTAGGGTGATTTCTGCGGTGCCCCACAAGAGATGAGCGCTGGCATCCACGGTGCAGGAAATGCTGATGGGCTCCCAAATCTTACTCATGAAAAGGAATTTCATTGCACCTGAATTCGAAGCTCGGTGACTCTCCACAATAAAGCCTTTCTCCATTTCTTTGGCTGTGTGCCAGTGAGGAAATAGCATGAAAATTAAGAACATTGCTCAAAACTTGCCACTGCAAAGTGAAAACATTAAAAAAAAAAAAAAAAAAAAGATGAAGCAAAAGAATGGTCTTGAGTATGCACAGATTTGCCAGTGATCTGGTCATAGTTTATTTTAAGGCAGGGGATCATTTTAGGGTGAGAAAAAATGAACCACTCCTGTGATAACCACCATCCACCATCATTTTTTTTTTTTTTTTTTTTGTATTGGGAATTGAAGATTGAACCCAGGGTGCTTTACCACTGAGCTACATCTCCATTCGTTTTTATTATTTTATTTTGAGACATGGTCTCACTAAGTTGCTGAGGCTGACCTAGAGATTGTGATCTTCCTGCCTGAACCTCTTGGGTCCCTGGGATTACAGGTGTGCACCACGGTGCCTGGTCCATCACTTTATTTTAAAGAGACAATGGGCCATGGGAAGTACAAGAAGACTGGCTGTTCAAAAATACAACATTGACTTATGATTATGATTGGTTTCTGACATGTACATTACCTTAAGGTCTCTGGGCTCCTGCACAAAATCTAAACTTACAACAGTTAAACTAAATCCGTTCATGAGTCAAATGAATTACAGATTCAATCCTCAAACAACCTAAAGAGAATTGAAAGGGTTGTTGGAGCAGGTGCTTAGATCTCAGCCCTAATAAGTTACATATAGCTCATTGCAACATTGTGATCCCACCTTTCTTAAGTGCCTGCAGTAGGGAACATAGAGCTGTATGATAATATAAAGCCAATTAGCCTTAGACAGCAGTGAAATGGAATTTCCAATTGCACACTCCTTACAGCTTAGCACAACATGCCATGAAAGCTTATGCAACCTAGGATAGATTTAGGTCTCCACTTAGCCAGTGAACATCACAGGGACCATCAAACCAATTTCCTTCTTTTCTTCTACCATGATCTTATGTGTATGTGAATGGCGGGGGGTGGGGGGGGGGAAGTGCCATCAACAGCCAAATTATTTCTAAGGATGTTTTCTATGAAAAATAAATTAAAAATAAATAAGATCATGCCCACTTTGAATACTACTACATTACAAGGAGCTTGAAAAGACCAAAACAGATAAATAAGATGAATTTCCTTTTACAGAAGAGTCAATATGTTTGCTGCTTTTGTTTTCTTAAGAGTATCTAAAACAACAAAGCAAGTTATACAACCTCATTCACTTTACTAATCTATAGAAACAGAATATCCAATCCAAATTTACTGAAATATGCAACATTTTGGGGACTTTTGCCATAAGCACAAATTGAATTCAGTTACTCAAAAGAAGCACAGACAGTATCAAATAAGTCATTTCTTCCATCTTGATAAAATATCCACTGTATGTCAGCCAGAATGAAAGACAAAAAAAAAAAAAAAAAATTAAATCGTATTTAATATTTATTTGTTCAATGACTATATGCAAAGTGTTTTTATATGCAGGGTCACACTTGTCAAAGTGCTGAGGGTCAGTGGTGAACACACACACAAGTGCCTGCCCTCATGGAATTGATAGTCGGCTGAGCAAGACACACAGCAGATGTCCCACATAACACCAAATGCTGAGAATTGTGGTTTGTGTGTGGGCGGAGGGGGGGGAATGAGAAAGAGTTCTGAGCCCAATGGATAAGGGAGTTAAACAAAAATATTTTTAAAAACCTATATTAAGGCCGAGCACAGTGGTGCACACCTATAATCCCAGCACTTGGGAGGCTGAGGCAGGAGGATCACAAGTTCAAAGCCAACCTCAGCAATGGCAAGGCACTTAGCAACTCAGTGAGACCCTGTCTCCAATAAAATACAAAAAAGGGCTGGGGATGTGGCCCAGTGGGTGAGTGCCCCTGAGTTCAATCCCTGGTACCAAATATATATATGTATAAAATCTATATTAAAAAATCTATTAAGTATTAAAAATCACCCTTGGAAAAGTGCTTTAATTATTTGAAAAAAAGTAGATATTTTTTAGCATATTTTAAATCAAAATTAATTTCAGAAAACTTAAATTTGTTAATGTAAAATAGAAAAACTTCCTTTAAATAATAAAGGAGAGATAAATGTTTGTATAATCTTGGATCGGGAAGGAGGTGCTGAACATCTGAGCAAAGCAATAATTCTACAGAAAAAGCTAAATCATAAAAAATGTAAATTCCTGCATATTTGAAAGCCCTATGAAGAAAATAAATGGGGATATGAGTGAATAATAAGATATTTTAATATATGGGTTTGAAATGTCAATATATAAACAAATATTTTAAGTTAAAAGAAATCTTTTCCAGAAGAGAAACTACAGATTATAACATTAAGAAGCAGTTCACAAAAGAATAAAAACTATCAAGACAAAGAGAGTTCAGTGTAACTGTCAAATGCAAATCAAAACATAATAGCATAGTATCATTTGCTTTCAAGCTGGCAAAGAATTTTTGAAGATAATGTAAAGCAGAAAATAAGTGTTTTGTGTTCTGCTGTTGAGAATGGGTACAATCTGGCTGGTAAATTAGGCTAATTGAGGATATATGAATCCCAAGGACAGAATCCTGTATTCAAAAAAAACTCATGAGGGCTGGGGTTGTGGCTCAGTGGAAGAGCATTCGCCTAGCATGTGAGTGGCCAGGTTCGATCCTCAGCACCACATAAAAATAAACGCATTGTTCACAACTAAAGCAAAAAATAAATATTAAAAAAAAACTCATGAATAACAATGTTGAAGGGCTATCTCCAATCTCTCCAAAGCTACCTTAAACAAGGTGCAAGGGACAAAGAAACTGTATGAGTGTTAGGTGTTACCAGAGCAGATGAACTTGTATCTGGTTAATATGTCAATAGTCCAAGTAAGATTTGAATAGCAAAGAGGTCTGGCAGCAGTATGCACACATATATGTTCATATATGTATACATATATAGAGAGTACAGATTTACGTAAAATTTAGAAATCACCTAAATTTCCCACATTAGAAATTTGATTAAATAATCACTCAGCTATACTTTGTAGCTCCTTGCAATCATTTTCCCCACACTTAGTAACTGGGAAAATGTCTGTAGTTCATTGCAAAATATTTTTTATATTACAAAATAATAAATACAATATTATCCCCATACACTTTAGGAAAAAAATCTGCAACTTACGTTTTAGAAAAATAATGTATTTTGAAAAAGTCTCAGACTATACATTCTATGCCAAACAATTACAAAGGTTTTTACTGGGTAGAAGAATTACAGGTGATAAATTAAACATTTAAAAAAGGCATAAATTCTAAATCCTGGATTCTTCTATATAGGATGATCCTCAAGGCTTCAGATAAGAAAAATACACTTCCTCCATCATGTAAGAAGTAAAATTCTTCTTCTTTACCCAAATTCCTGAACAATACTTTTGTTGAGCTCTGATTTTAACGGATACTTAATTGCTTCATAAGCTACAGCCAGTAACAGAAAGACATTTCTCTTGTTCCCTAATTTTCTCTATGGTCAGGTGGTGTTTTTTTCATTTCAGCAAGTGAATTCCCATACCTACTGAACACTGTTTCAGTGTGAGAGAAAGAAATAAGGAGATAATTAGGAAATGATGACAATTATTAGCATTTCTATGTGGTACTTCAAAGTTTTTTAGACAGTTTTCACATATATAATCACATTTACATAAGTTACCAACAGTATAATGTAATTGGGGAGGGCAAATCTCTCTCTCTCTCTCTCTCTCTCTCTCTCTCTCTCTCTCTCTCTATCCCTCCCTGGAAAAGAACTGAAAGGCCAACACTTTAAGTGACTGGCCTAGGAAGAGAGTGTTCATTCCCTGCTTTCCCTACTATTCAGACTGAGTCAAAGTATGAGGCTTTACAACAATAACTGTCCACTGTATAACTTGCACCTTCTAATTACCAAGCCAAGCCAAAAAACAAATGCTTTATTATATTTTAAATACTTTAAAGAAAATAATTTATTATAATTTAAATATATACTGAACGGATCTTTATTCTAAGAAAGAATGAATTAAAATGACTTTATTTCTATTATTCGTTTTAAAACTCTACCATTCCCCACAAAATAGAAGTGAACACCCTTGGATATTGTAAAATGAAGGGTGGGATCACTGCTGTGAATAGGAAAAACCTCATGGAATTGGACAAATGGCCAAAGTAAACACAGGGGCCAAGCCCAATAATGCATAAATCCCAATTTCCTCTTTATTCCCATGTCAATGAAATGATGAAATAATAAAATATGCTCAGAGGTCTATGTTCAGCTGCTACTAATTCAGCCTATAGAGATGTAAAACTAATCTTTTCTGAGCAGGATCAACAACAGGAAGATTATCCCCCCCCCCAAAAAAAAATATTCAGAAGTGTCCTGCAAGAATAAACTTCAGTTTCCACAAGCTGTTGTTGAGTTCAGCAACAGCCTACCAACCACGGAGATGCTATCAAGTAAAACAACAATGAGCAAATTGAGCCAGGTTGCCTTCCATATTTTCCACATGCATCTCAATCTAAAATTGTCCATCATGAACTGGGAATTCTTCCCTTCTTTGCATTTCTCTCTTCTTTTCTTAGTGATGGTGTCTACTTGGTAACTTTGATCAAAACAATGGGTGCAATTTTAAATTCCTCTTCTGCCTTAAGCTCTTTAACTAAATGTTTACTAATGGCCCTGTATTCGTCACTAAATTCTGTCCAAGTTGATTTGACCTCCTGAGCACCTGTCCACTCCATGCCCCACTCCTGTTCCTACTGCCATTGTTTTAGCCCATGATCCAGCTCTCTCTCTCTCTCTCTCTCTCTCTCTCTCTCTCACACACACACACACACACACACACACGACTGCCTACCTTCCTAACCATTCCTGTTTTAACCTTGGTACCTCAAACCTCACCCTACTACCCACATCATACACATCTCTCATTGATGCCATTGTGAAAGCTTTTAAAAGTCTAATTATAAAAATAATATACGCACTCATTCTAAGAAATTTGAAAATTACACTACAGCATAAAGAAAAATAAATTTTAAATGCCCTACTTATTCCTCTCAAAGATAACCATTGATTTTTTTTTAATATTTATTTATTTGCTTTAGTTGTACACAATTCGTTTATTTGTACGTGGTGCTGAGGATTGAACTCGGGCAGCGCACGTTCTAGGCGAGCCCTCTACCGCTGAGCCACAACCCCAGCCCATGATTTTTTAAAAATCTCTTCAGAAGCAATACAGTCAAGATGCCTAAAGAGTGACCACAGAAACTACTGGTTCTACTGAAGTGATTCTCCACATTGACTCGCCTAATTTCAATGAAAACATAAGATTTAGACAGAGTTTAATTCTTTCTTTTATGCTCAGAGGACTTTAATTTCATGATAGATGACCCTCAACCCTCTCACCTTGTCAATTGTGTCCTACTTGCTCAAAAACTGAATGATATGGCAGGCTATGGATGTAGCTCAGTGGTAGAGAGCTTGCCTAGCATGTGGGAGGCCCTGGGTTCAACACCCAGCAACACACACACACACACACACATACACAATGGTACTGCATTTGATTAATAATTTAAGAGTAATTTAATTTTATCTGGAAGAAAAGAAGAAATTCAATAAAAACACTTGTTAAGGCACTAAGGAGTATAAAAATGAGATTACTAAAAAGAAAAAGTAAATCAAGGATGTATGCTGCAATGACAAGGGACCCCCAAATCTCAATGGCTTAGAGTAACAAAGGTTGACTTCTTGTCCATGCTACACACCTTTGTGGTCAGTGGCAGCTCTGCTTCACTTGGCTTTAGGCTACAGCAATAGCTTTGGTCTAATTATTGACAGCCACTGAGGAAGGGAAAAGAGAAAAGGAGAATCAAGTCTGGCTTTTTGAATGTTCAAAAAGTGTGTCATATATCATGACCAGGGCCATCATATGGCCAAGTCTGACATTAATATGGGAAGAAAAGTGTAATTATACCTAAGGAAAAGCAGCAAATATATAGACTGTGCCACATACCTCTTACTACTATGATCTAATCTGATATGAACACAGTAGACTGTGTAATAAGATAAGAAAAATGAATAATTGTAAAATTCATGAAGAGGATAAAAATATCATTGTTAAGAGAAGATTTCTCTAGAAAACCTAAAAGAATCAATATAAAAATTCTAAAAGTTACTAAGAAAAAATTTTAAGATGACTAGTAATAAAATACACAAACATTGATTGTTTTCCCACATACAGTAATAGCACAAAAAGAATATACAGGACTTGATGTTTCAATTTAAAGTAGATAATTAGAATTCAAACTCTAAAGTATGTTCAATTTTTTATAACACACAGCATTGATTTTAAGCAGTTTACATATGTTACTCGCTTAATTCTCACAACATTTTTAGTCCCCATTTTATTGACAAAGAAAATGAGGCAAAAGGGATACTAAGTTACTTACAAAATTCATACAGCTAGAAACTGGTGAAGACAGAATTTGCATCTCTGCACTGTAGCTCCAGGTCTGTGTTCTTTAGACTCTGCTATATTGTTTCTCATAGCTGGCTAAGAAAACATATGTACACAAAGGAGAAATTTATTTCATCACATTAGAGGGACTATTGTTTTTAACCCTGTAAAAACAATATATACACATATATACAAAACAAATATACTATATATATACCATTCATTATGTATGCCTCCTAACAAAATAGCTCCATTAGAATCAACTCTGCATTTTACTCAGAAATGCCAATGAGACAAGAATAAATTTTCACAATACTACAGAAATAGCAGAACTATGAACAATGAGCAGAACTAAATCTATTATTTGTATTCTTTTAATCAAGAGGCTCTACCATAGACAAATAAACAAACTTTTTTGTGAGAAAAATGTATTTTTCATTTTACTAAACATTTGGGATGATAATACCCGATGCGTTGGCTTTATTATCATCATCGTCATTATTCTTCTTCCAAAGCGGACAGAAGGATTCTCTCTAGTAGTAAAATCCACAGTGGGCTGAACCCAGGATCGCTGCTAGTTGTTCTCATTCCCTTTGGGAATCTTAGGAAACTAAGAAGGAATCCGTGAGGAAATGGAGTGTGGAGGTATTGTGTCAGGTGAGTCCCTTCTAGGTTCACCATGAATTCCATGCCATCCCCTGACATGGGCTTTCCTGGAAAAAGGAAAACTTTCGAGGGCAAATCAGAAAGAAAAGAGCTGGCAGACATCTTCTGTCTCTTCCATTTTCCCACAAGAGTCCAGAGGTCTTTGGTTCTAAGGTACAGGTCTGTGTTCCACTAATGACCAGCCACTAGAACATTCTATAGGGCAAAAATGAGAAAGCAGCTTTGTCAGTGGGTCAATGCTCTTGGACACAAGCAGTTGGGAGTTGGAAGGAACAGGCTGTTCTCTGAATTTGTCTGGCAATTCCAAGTGCACAGCACCTGAAGTCCGTAGGGAAACAGGGCTTCACAGTGCCTTTGCCTAAGGAGGGACCTCAGCTGAATTTAGATGCAACCCTTCCATGGAGTGGAGGAGACATCTCTGGGTTTCAAGAAACTATGTTGTAAGTATACAAAAAAAAAAAAAAAAAAAAAAAAAAAAAAAAAAAAAAAAAAAAAAAAAAACTTTTTTCAGAAAAAAAAAAAAAAAATTTCCTGAAGTAGGTAGAAAGGAAGCTTGAAGATCTAGACTTGAAGATATACCAAGGAAGATTTGTCTCCCAAGATAATTTCAACCTGAAGGGAATCCCTCATTGAAACAAAACAAATAAAACAGCTAAATGTCATTAATAGTGCAGTGTTTCAAATAATACATCAATTGCTTCAAATCTATTATTTTATTTGTCTAATAGCAGTGTGACAGAGATCTTAAACAGGTGGGCAGACTTTTAAGGGTCAAAAGTACTTTTCCAGTGTCACACACCTGATTTGCAGCAAAATGAAGTTTTGAATTTAGACTCTAAGTGTTAAGCCAGTTTTCTTTATCATGACTTTGCTCCATACATCTCAAACTATCTCTTACCCTTCTCAAAGAGTTTACAAGCTGAACAAGGTACTTTATTTTTCCCTATTTTATATATATTCCGGTACCAAGGCCTTTAATATACATTTATTGAGTGAATGAATAATTGAGAATAGACTGAATGAGGAAAAACTAGGATATCTTAAACTTACTAAATATACATTATTTCTAAATGTTTCTGCTTTGATTTTGGTCATGTAAAAACTGCCTTGAAATTCGAACTTAAAAGTAATTTAGGGAAGGTACAGCATGTGTCAGATTAGTCAGTTGTTATAATAAAATTGACAATGTTATCAATACCAGTGCAAAAATTCAGGGGCCAAACAAATATTTACTGCAACATGTAAGGGCACAAATGAAGACACAGAAATAGAAATAAGTGTTTTGTTTTGTTTTGTTGTTTTGTTTTGTTTTGTTTTGTTTCTGAGGCAGATAGCACTTAGTTCCCCAGGCTGGCCTCAAACTCCTGGGTTCAGCCTCCCAAGTAGCTGGGACTACAGATGCATTCCATTGCACCCTGTTAGGAACAAGTATTTCAAGTCCTCCAAGTTAGACTTGTTAGAAGAGAACATATCTGAAACAAAAAGTAGAGTAATCTGGAATAAACTTGTTTTATTATAGTGAATTTGGGCCAGATCTCAAAGAATCTGAAAACTGATCACATTCTTTTTACCTCCAGAGAAGGTAGGAGGTGTACTATGTTTATAAATTCAGGAAAATAAGCAAAAGCTATCTGAAGGTGTTCATCATTTCTTGCATTATCCAGGCAAACAATAGAAAGGAAGATGTGGGCTCCCGTGGTGTTCTATTTTTCTTGGCAGGAATTGATTGAAGAGCCCAGTTTGAACTGAGAGTAGTGTATCCACAGATCTCCAAGCAGATAGAATCAAAAAATGGGAAACATGGTGAGATTCTGGACAATTTCATCCCAAACACTGGATTCCAGCGTTTATGACCACATGAAATGTCCCTGAGTCACTGAAGGAAGTTGAGCACCCAACGTTGGGTAGACTTGGCCTAAGCCTAGACGGCCTTATCTATGAATCCTATGAGTGATAAACAATCATAGGGTAATGACCCTTTTCTACTTCACAAAGATGTTCAGCAGATTAGCTAATTAATGATTAGAAGGTGTTACATCTTATTAAGTTTATTATGATCATTAAGTTCTCATGATGAAGAGATAAATTTTGAAATCTGGTGTTCAGTAGGTGGCGTTCTTCCCTCTGGATCCAGAGTGAATCCCAGCTGTGTTGTGGGGATCATCTCTGACACTTCCTCACTCCTGAGCGGTAAAACAATAGTGTCACTTGGCACTTTCCTCCAGCTGCATCAAAGATCCAAGGAGGGCACACATCTATATTTGATCATGACTTGAGTACCATTTGCACAAGCTTTGACACTGGCTCCTTATAATACAGTACACCCTTGAGTGTGTATTATCCAGTATATTTGCAAAAATATAAAATAAACATATTAATGTATAAATAAGATAATTATACAAAATAAGTTTATACTTATTATATAAATAAAATATATTTATGTAAATATATGAATATAGCAACATATAATACTAGCCAGCACCCACTGATTATTTAATTAGGTACTATTTAATCACCTTATGTTATTTGCTTAAATCTACTTGACAATCCTTTTTTTAATATTAATAGAAAATAATTCTTTTAGTACTTTTTTCCATCTCATATCTCCAGGAGGATTGTATTCAACTTTCTTTTTACCAACTTGGAACCAATAAGTACTCAAAACCATGCCACCGGACTCTACAAATAATTTGGTCATGGCACATTTGGAGGTATTCGATCCACCTGAATAGATCTGTTGAAATAATTTGTTTAAAGTTGAACCTCTTTCCAACATATCCTTCTTTTCATTGAATTCACCAACCAATTTATCCCAATTTCTTGCATAAAAAGAGGATAACCTGTATGTAGGTTCTTTGCATCTGCTGTAAACTGTTTGACAGAAGTTCACCCCTGAGGGAAAGCCTTTTTTAAAATTTTTGTTTTATAAATGAGGAACTGAGAAACAGAGGCATTAAGTCATTTGTCCAAGATCACACAGAAAATAAACTATGGAACCAGATACAAACCCAGGTCATCTTAATACAAACCCAGCCTCTCAGACACTAAGTTTTTCTCCCTTTGTACTTACACATCTCCTAGTAGCCATTAAAAAAAAAAAAATACATAAATGTTATTTGGACCGGAGAATATAAAATGTGCATTTTGTCTAACATTAACAACCACAGAAAAACTGTGATTGAATCTAGGTGAGCATTTGTTTTGATGGTGACGTTTCAGAATTATTTTCTTTAGAGAAAGTTCTCGTTACCTTGCTAATATAATAAATAGGCACTTCTGTTTATACGCACATGTCTGTGTTTTACTATTGCTACACTTGTGAGTGATGTTTTTGTTTTGCGTCCCTATTAATTCAGGGAGTGCCCGTGTGGGGAACAGCTTTGGAGGGAGGCGTAGTCAGATGGATTATTGGCTTTAGAAGTCCTGGATGAAGTTTCCTGGAGAGAATGACAACATCAAGCCTCTGTACTTTTCCTCCCCAGGTGGGGAGTTTGGCCCCAGGACATTGTTTAGGTGATGGAACTTATTGGCAGGTGAACAGAGAGAAATGAGCACAGGCGATTTCAGAATGCCTGGTGCCACTGCATTATCACCCGGAGAGCTGGCATCCTCCACATGACTAATGATCCTGTTAATGTCATTTTGGCCATCAAGTTTGAGATTGTCTTTATATATTCGGCTGGTGAATTATTTTAAATAATTACTGTTGAATTATTCTGCGGTCTTCCCCAATAAGACTAGAACACAAATACTGATGAAGGTTTTCTTTTATTCTCCCCCAATGTAGATTATAATCAATCACTAAGAAAAATACTCCAAAATATACAGCTTGCATCTGCCTTAAGAAATATAGGAATCTCTGTAAGCTGTTTTAAAAGTTTTAGCTATGACTGCAGACCAAAAACAAAAAGTTCATAAAGTGCTAGACTTTATTAAAAAATGTATTAGGAAAACAATGATTGAGTCTTTGCATAAAATTCAGTGCAGACTCGGAATACTATTGTTGCTCCCCTCGGTGTTGTTTAACGATGGTGAATGCGGTCCCTGCCTCTGTCACTGAAGAGTCCCCAGGACAGCTGATGGAAGCTGATGGGACTTAGCAGCTCAGGATGAGCCTGGGGCCCTTTCTGTCTTGCTTTCTTCTCTGCCTTCTGCAGGGTTGGCCAATCCCAAAGTGCCCTGTGTAGTCCCAATGTGGCCTTTCCCTCCCCCCAGGCTACCAGTTTTCTTAGCAAGAGAAACAGGGGTTCATATTTATTCCAAAAATAAGAAACAGCTGAACTGCATTTAAAAATGCAAGTTATATGGATAAGTAGACTATGTAGTTTTTCATAAAAGAACCCCAAATACCCTAAAATCCATAATTATGGATAATAGGGCTTTAGTGAATCCCTGAGGAAAAATCGAATATATTAGGGATAGTCACTCAGTTTTTTGAGAGGCGCAGGATTGAATTTTGTAAATATAGTTATTCTTGAGTACCTGCAGAGGTTTGATTTCAGGAACCCCTGAGGACACCAAAGTCTGTTCCTTTTACAAAACAGGTAGTAGGGCTGGGGATATTGCTCAGTCGGTAGAGTGCTTGCCTTGCATGCACAAAGCCCTGGGTTCAATCCCCAGCACCACAAAGACAAACAAACAAAACAGTGTAATATTTGCACATAGCATACACCCATTCTCTCCTATCCTTAAAATCATTCCTAGGTTAACTTAAAATATCTAATAAAATGTAGATATTATGTAAATGTTTGTTATACAATATTGTTTAAGGAACAATAACAAGAAAAATGTCTACACAGGTTTAGTAGAGATGTAAGCTTGTTAACTGTTGTTTGAATAAATAATTGCTAAACTGCATGGGCTCTACCGAACCCACAGATACAGAGAGCTAAACATACGGTCTACCAGGAAGCCTTGCTGTTGTGGCTCTGATTTAGTAACTGCGATTCTTAGCATACCTGTAGGTGCTGAGTTGGTCTCTGGCTCTGATCCTTTGGGTGAGAAAAACAAATATACCTGACTGGGCTTTAAAAATAAAGGTTCCAAGCTGGGCACCATGGCGCGTGCCTATAACCCCAAGTGGCTCGGGAGGCTGATGCAGGAAGATCAGGAGTTCACAGCCAGCCTCAGCAAAAACAAGGTGCTAAGCAACTCAGGGAGACCCTGTCTCTAAATAAAATACAAAATAGGGCTGGGGATGTGGCTCAGTGGTTGAGTGCCCCTGAGTTCAATCTTCGGTCCCAAAACTAAAATAAAATAAAGGTTTCCCATTATTTTTGAAAGAGTATAGTAACTATTAGCCCTCCCTCTACTGGTGGCACAGGTAAGACAAATCATAATGTGATTTATTACAGGTGTGGTAGCTCATGCCTGTAATTCCAACAACTCAGGAGGCTGAGGCAGGAGGATCACAAGTTCAAAGCCAGCCTCAGCAACTTAGAGAAACCCTGTCACTAAATAAAATCTAACAAAAAGGACTGGGGATGTGGCTCATTAGTTAAGCATCTCCTGGGTTCAATCCCTGGTACAAAAAAAAAAAAAAAAAATAAATCATATGTTACCTACTTTCTTTTTCTTTTTTTTTTTTTTTTTTTTTTTTTTGGTACCGGGGATTGAACTCAGCAGCACTCAACCACTGGGCCACATCCCTAGCCCATTTTTGTATTTTATTAGAGAAAGGGTCTCACTGAGTTGCTAAGTGCCTCGCCATTGCTGAGGCTGGCTTTGAACTCACGATCCTCCTACCTCAGCCTCCCAAAGTGCTGGGATTACAGGTGTGCACCACCGTGCCCGGCTATGTTACCTACTTTTAAATATTGTTCTTCTGAATAATATACATTCTGTCCCACTATAGTTTTGTAACTCTTTTCTCAAATTATTGTCACATTCACCATAGGCCATCTTCAAATTCGAGTTTAACAAGGCATCTTTAAAAAGATCCCAAAGGGACAATGTTTCAATAGTCAAAATAACACACGGAAAGGGTTTATTTATTTGTTTGTTTTTTGTTTTGTTTTGTTTTGTTTTGTTTTTGCCTTGAAATAATAAAATTCCACAAAAGAAAGCTTGAATGGTCTCACCTATAATTCAGTCATGTGTACTAATCACTCCCCTGTGGATCACTTATGCAAGACATTTTATACCTGGATTGACTTGGAAGAAATATGAAATATCGGTAAAGCAGAGAGGATGACAGCAGCTCTGCCTAACTCACTTGGATTAGGAAAGCTTATTTGGAAGTTAGAGCTCAGGGGGAAAAGCTATTTGAACACTCTGAATTTAAATACACATTTTTTAAAAAAAAATTTAGTGAGGCTATCATCCTTAAGGTAGGACACAGAAGAATAAAATAAATATCAGGGGAGTAGAAGGAGACACAGGCATGGAGTAGACCTAACTCAGCCAGATCCACTGTGGCCATTGTCATGGTGACACTGCTGTCAGATGGCCCTCACAGGCACCTATGGGCTGCTATGACTTAGAAAAGTGTCTACATTCACAAATAAATAAATTAATTAAGTACATCTCCATTCATAAGATCTGTAGTTTAATCTATAGAAAAGAGAAATTGTACGAATATACTTTGTATACAAACAGTTGTGTGTAAAAAGATGCTAAACACATGCACTATGAGTTGTACATATTAAAAATTATAAAAATAAAATTTTTAAAAAAAGAAAGAAAAAAGAGGCACTTGGGCTGGGGTTGTGGCTCAGCGGCAGAGCGCTCACCTCGCACATGCGCGGCCCGGGTTCGATCCTCAGCACCACGTAAACATAAATGCATTGCATTGTGTACAACTGAAGTAAATAAATAAATATTTTTTTTTAAAAAAAAGAGGCACTTTATTCACTGCCCATTTCATGTGGTTCTTCCCCACTAAAGTCCTGCAAGGATCAGAGAATATTCTGACATTTTCTCTTTCATCTTTACTCCTTCTGTGTAGTTTGCCAACCACATTTCTCCCCCAGGACCTTGGCACTTGCTGTTCCCTCATCTGGACAGCTGGTTCAGCTCTGTCTTTGCATTCTGATCCCTTCTCAGATGAAATTATTCTCCTTGGTCTTGCATAACCATTTATTCAAAGTAATGGACTCCCCTTTTCCATCCCTCCCTCCCTGCCTAGCACCCCTTGCCCACCATCCCTGTTTTGCGGACAGAGAAACTTGACAGCCTTAGTTGCTTTCAACTTATTTAAGAGCCAGAAATCACTTATCAAGTGCTTCCTACATACCAGCCTGTGCTAATTAATTCATGCACATTCTCTCTCTAAATCCTCAGAATAGCACTAGACCGTGTATATCTCCACCTGACAGATAAGGAAACTCATTTTAGAGAGGTTAAGGAACCAGCCCCAAATCACAGAACAAAGCCAGGTAATCCGTCACCAATCAACACCAATTAACTGAGCACCTACCATGTAGAGGGAATTTTGCTAGGTGAGAATATAAAATTGGCCATACTTCACCTGTGTTCTCCAGGAGTTTCCAACCTGGTTGAAAAGATGTGCCAGAGTAAGGCTTTTATGACATGTGATACACGAAAGGAACAGAAAAGGACTGTCCAGATTTGAGGGAGGGAGAACTTTCTACTGCAGGGAGATTTCACAGACCAGTGTGACTTGAACAGACCCACATAAGAAGTAGCATCGTAAAGCAAGGGACACTCGGCCGGGGAGTATTTGCTTTTAGAATTACATTGATTCATAGATGAATAGTGTATTAAACAAGTTCTAGATAAGACCATATTAAAAAAAAAAAAAAACAACTTGAGAAAAACAAATGCTTGCATTGCCTCTATAAAAGATATTCAGATTAAATCTAATAATACAGACATAAATGGAAAATTAGGTACCTGTGTAAACTCGAAAAATGATTGCATGACAACTGGAGTCAGTGGTAGCCCTCGTTCTCTACCGTTAGAGGAAAACTCTCATAAAAGCCCAGATTTCATACAGTAAACTGGAATTTCGTGCTGGCTATGATTTGTAGATGTGTTTATTTCATTTTGTCCCAGAGCTTTGGGAACAGTTTTTCCCCCAAAGACCTGAAAAGGACATTCATCGTCTCCATGACTGAAGTTCAAAATTAAGTTCAGTTTTACAATATGTTAAAATATGAACTTTCCAACTGCCAATAATGGACATGCACTGTGAGATCCAGAAAGCCTAGTGGTCTTTTTCTGCCTCCTCTGTCATCATTACTGAAAGATCCTGCGAAGACTTAGAGGACAGTTGAGTTCAGTTGTGGCCACAGCAAAAATACTCGCTGCATTTTCTCCCTGCTGTACTGGTTCTGCCCTTGAAGGCAGGGGAAAGGATTGTTTAAGAGAGTGAAGTGGTGGGCTGGTGCTGTAGCTCAGGGGTAGAGCACTTACTTAGCATAGAACCACCTGGAAACCTTTCTAAACTCCTGATTCCTAGGATCTCTGTGGTGGGACTAAGGCATGGCCTCTGTGGAAAGCTCCCACTATAGGTCCAGTGGGCACCTAAGGTGCAGAATCATTGTTTCAATTTTTTCTCGGGGTTTTAAACCTGCATCTAAATTAGAACCACCTGGGGAGATTTTACTGAACACGAATGCCTAGATGCCACTGTCGGAAACTAATTCCACGGGTCTGGAATCAGCAATGCTTAAAAACTTTCCTAGCCCCGCATAGTGGCACACACCTATAATCCCAGTGGCTCCGGAGGCTGAAGCGGGAGGAGTTCAAAGCCAGCCTCAGCAACTCAGCAAGGCACTAAGCAATTCAGCGAGACCCTGTTTCTAAATAAAATATAAAAAAAAGGGCTGGGGATGTGGCTCGGTGGTTAAGCGCCCCTGGGTTCAATCCCTGGTATCAAAAAAAAAAAAAAAAAAAAAACTTTCCTGTCATTCTAATAGGCGACCTTGATCAACCTTGACTGGGAACAATTGTTTGTACTAAGTCCGCATTTGTCTCTTGCATTAGTCAGTTTTCGACGACCCGAACAAATACCTGAGATAATCCACTTATGAAAAGAAAAGGGTTGTTTTGGCTCACAGTTCATGTCTATTGGTCCCTTTGTTTGGGGGCCTGTGACAAGGTGACACATCATGGCCAGGGGTGTACAGGGAGCAAAACCACTCACCTACTAGCCAGGATGCAAAAAGGAAGACAAAGGGCCTGAGGTCCCTCTGTCCCTTCACAGGCATGCTCCCCGCGACTGGAGATCTCCCAGTAGGTTCCACCTGTTAGTTTCCACCACTCCAACAGCATCAAGCTGGGAACCAGACCTGTATCGCATAGTCCAGGCGACATCTCAGATCACAACTATAGCCCCCTGAAGTCAAGGAGTCTTCAGCATGAAACATGTTGACTGAAAAATCCCAGTCAGGCCCTCGGTCGTATCAAAAAAACTCAACGCAAAGAGCTAGAGCTGGCCCTGAGATTGTGAAGCAGGAGGGAGAGGGATGGTGTCCATCCTTGGATCGGGGCTTTCTGCATCAAAATGTGTTCTTAGACCAGGTAAACACAATACCCTACATAAACGAAGACGAGGAATAGATCTGGCGTCTGTGGGGGAAACTTCCATAAGTCATTTGCTCTTCAGTATTTTTAGGTTCAGAAATGTCAGATCTCCCATTATTTCTTTGAACTCTTGCTCAGTTGAAGGGGAGAGGTGGGATTTTTTTTTTTTTTTTTTTCTTTTTGTACCAAGGATTAAACTCAGAGGCACTCAACCACTGGGCCACATCCCCAGCCCTTTTAAGTATTTTATTAGAGACAGGGTCTCACTGAGTTGCTAAGTGCCTCGCCATTGCTGAGGCTGGCTTTGAACTCGCGATCCTCCTGCCTCAGCCTCCCAAGAGCTGGGATTACAGGCGTGCGCCACGCCCGGCAATTTTTTTTTTTTTTTTTTTTTTTTTTTTTGATCCTCCTCGTTTCGCTGCTCGTCTATGCTGATGGAACAGTGGCAAACCTGCTCGTGCTCCTTGCATCCTGGTACCCCACTGAGCCTCCTGCCCTGTCTGTCCAGAGCTGAAATTGTCCTCTAATCACACTCAGTTGCCTCAAACTGACAATGTCACCATCTCCGAGAGGAGCAGCACAAGATCTTTTTCTGCCCAAACTCAAAGCTTGGTGTCCCTTTGGGTCCCTTTTCTTATTTCCTGGACCAAGGCACAAATGGCACAGTGTGAATTCTTCCCTTCACAGATCTTGTGTTGTCCACGCTTTTCTCTCCGTCTCCACAAACAGCACTAACAAGATTCTCTTTCTTTTCCAAAGGTGAATGAGTGAATGTCAGTCGTCCTCCTATTTTCTGCCCCCAACCCCAGGCCCTCTCCATTGTCCTTTTAAAAAAAAAAAAAAAAAAAAAATTTATTTGCTTTAGTTGTACACAATGCAATGCATTTATGTTTACGTGGTGCTGAGGATCGAACCTGGGCCGCGCACGTGCGAGGTGAGCGCTCTGCCTCTGAGCCACAATCCCAGCCCCTCCATTGTCCTTTATACGTCACCAGCACACTAAATTTGTGTAAGCCCACTCCTCAGCTTGTGGTTTTCCTATTTATAAACCCTATTTATAAACTTATAAACTAAACCTTCTTTCATGACACACTGTCCAATAAAATTTTTTAAAAATTAAATGCAAAAGAAAAAAAGACACCCTGTCCATCCATTTTACTCCACTCTTTAAATCATATCCCCAGATACTCCATAATCATTCCTTTCTTTATTTCATCATCATGTTTTAAATCTCCTCCACTCTCCCCTCAGCTTACCCAAATCCTGCTTAACTGCCTAATAAGGTAAATATAAAAGCCACTGTCAAAAGGTGCCTTGTCAAGAATTTAAATAGGCTGAAGTTAGGGGTTGAGTGACTGACCCCAACAAGTAGATTATGAACTGCATTTGATGTTTGCGACGGAATCAAGAACACCTAGGAAAGTAAACTGGAGTTAACACCCATTTCCATTGGAACCACCACCTACGTAACGGCCAGTTCTGCTGACCTAGATCCTGTGACTGTGGCTAACTTCAAAAGCTTCTCGTTCCAATGAAGTCAGAGGAGCAGGAATCAGGAGAGAGCAATGCTCTGGAATAAGTGAGTCTTGGAAAGGAATTGCATCCTCAAAATACAGTCAATAAAGGCTAAAAATTAAGCTTAAGTTCAGGTCCCTCGCTTGAGTGGAACTCCAGGCTCAGTGAAAGACAGCCAAGACCCACTAAGCATATATAATATTACAAAGCACATGATTTGAGCACTTTGTGATTTGAACATTTATAGGGTAAACGGAAAGTATTAGTTGTTTGGAATTAATTTTACAGTTCACTGCCGTTACATGAAATCGCTCTGGACTGCTCCTCCTGGGATGAGAAAGTTTCCAGAATGGCAGTTTCTACTGGGTTTCCGTACAAAGCCAAAAAAAAAAAAAAAAAAAAAAAAAAAAACCTGCTCTGAAGATTGCACATGCAGTGCCTTACAATGCGACATTACCCCGCGGCCCAGCTCCTGATGCGAAGGGCACCAGGTCACTCCCGCAAAGGGGGTGCTTTTGTGTTTTCATTTCAATTTGAACTTGTCAGGGCATATGCAGATCAGGGCACGTTATTATCTCTTTGTGATGTCAGATCTTTGTAGGATTTTGTTGTTGTTGTTTCTTTTTGATAGCGAATCACCTAGGATTGTAGATGGCGGTTCCTATTAATAAAACGTGTTCTGCTGAGTTGGGGGGATAAATTTCTTTTCATTATTTCAAAAGAAACACTGAATTGCTTTTCTGGAGCACAGTTTTCAATCCCTTCTGCGTTTTTCTGGTGCATGAGCTATTGTCACTGAGGTTGCGGAGCTTGGGAGTAAAAGATTTCAAGAATAGGAACTGAAATCATGTTAGGAATAAAATTCATGCAGTGAGTTTTTTCACCCACAGAAAGCAGCTTTCTACGCCACCCACATTTGAGAGTGCACCCTTTGCACCATGCTTAGATCAGTGGGACTGCCTTATAATTCCATCTGTGCCCTTGCCTCTGTCCCACTAGACGTGGCTGTCCTTTAGGACCAGATCTGGGTTGTTTATCTGCATTTTCATTGCCTTGAATAACGTTCAATAAGTGTTTGTGGAATAAGTCAGAGATGTAATTGCACGTTTTGAGACATACAGGAATTGGGACATGTATTTATACTATAAGGACTAAAGGAAAAAAATAAAACTGTGATAAAATGGAAAGGAGATGTCAGAATAGAAACTAGTCCCTGAGGGGTGCAATTTTAGAAATAAATGGTTGGGGAAAACTTTGAGGTAATTGTTTTTTACTTCTCAGGAGCATGAGAGTCTGGGCAAGGAAAACCAACATGGCAGACACTTCCTTCTGGGAAGCCAGACTCAGAGCAGGAGCTCCTGAATTTCCACATGTGCTTAGTACTCTTCCTCTGGTGACACACTGGGGAAAAAAGTAAAGAGATCTGATGTACTCCTGTCAGGGAGGAGATCGTCGTAGGGAGTGAATCCATGAAAATAGTTGAAAGGGTTAAGATTTTTCTTGCAATATAATGTGTGTAGCAAAGTTTGTCCGTGAACAAATTTGGGGGTTTACTGAGATTACACAAAGCAAACTAAATCTAAAGCACTTTGGGCACCACATATGAATACTGAGGTGGCACTTAAAAATAGGTAGGTCAGGACTCCCCCTCAAATGGACACACAAAAGTTCTTAAGAGCTTGTTTGTAATGCCCCCTAAGAATGAAGGATTTAAGGTATCCTAAAAAGCAGTCGTACATCGCTTTTATGGAATACAGACTCAGGAGTCCGATGGCCTGGTTTGCATGCAAACCCCAAATCTGTCACTTACTAGCTGTGTGGCTTTGTACAAGTTTCTTAATATCTCTGAGCCCAGTGACTTCAGATGAAATATTTGGCACCTATTGTATTTGGTTTTTATGAGGATTCAGCAAGAGGACATACAGCAAGCCATCAACCACGAGTGGTCTCGAAATAATCATCCTACTGAATGTTGCTGCTCTTTATATGCTACAGAAGACTACTAGTTACTATTTGATAGTTCCCTAATGAGTCCCTTAAATCTGAGAAATTGCTGGCGTCCCTGTGTCCCCTCAAGAATGACAGTACAAGAAGAATCTAGATATCCCAAAGCTGTTCCTGCATGTTCGAAATGTGATGGTTTCAAGCCTGAATGTGGTTAAGTCCGAATTCAAATGATTTTATTATCAACTCATGTTCTTTTATGCAAAACATGGGATTTGAAAACAACACAGGGAGGTAAAGAGTTAAAAGGCAATAAACCTGATAGTATCTCTGTGTGAAGGAACTGCAGGATTTTTTTTTTTTTTTACTTTTTTTTTTCTTTCTCCTTTTTATATATTTCACATTTTTGTGCCAACATAAGCTCTGAAGGACAGGAAAATGAATTAATTTCAGATCATCTAGCTTATCTCGACAGAAGTTTGATTTCTTTCTTCATTTGCTATGTTTTTTTCCATTACCTAGTGTTTTAAGACCGTTATCACTACAGGAACGAGTCCCATGCTTCATGTGTCAGACGTTAAAATTCCCCCAACAATGAAATTGCCAATTTGAAAACCAAGACCTATTTAGAAGAATCGGGAATGCCCCCTGACATGGTTACAGCTTACCTGGAAAGATCTTTTGAGTTTTCCTACACAAACCAGGAGCAGGTTGTGGTATTCTTTGTGGTACCAAGACATGACCACATTTGGATTTTGTTGGTACTTTGCAGGATGAAACACAGGTAAGACGGGGAGTTAGAATGAGAAATTCAGATTGCCTCTGAGACTCGAAGGTATCACCGAGAACTTTCAAAGACCTCGCAAAACCTGTCTAATTTTTCCATAACCCATGGACCAGCTAAGGAAGACTTCCTGCCCAGGATCCTCCTGGTATCCACCGTCTGGATATTAAGACCACCCCCACAGCCCTGTCACCAGGTAATTAGATCTGCATCACCAACAGCCTTCTCATTAGATGAACATCCTCCAATTTTCTTGATTTTCATCTCTCACAGGATTCACTTTTATGAAATATGCCTATATTATTTTACTGATATAAATTGATAACATATCTTTTCACTTCCTAAAAAAGGAAGGCATATTTTGCTTATAAGTCAACACCATTCCCTCCATTAACTCTAGGGACATTTTCCCACACAGAAAGGACAGATGATTGTAAGTGGCTCCAAGATGAACTATAGGCAGAGAAGGAACACAAGGGACTGCTCATTTTTCTGTGATGATGTGGCTCACCAGAAGAGTCAAAGATGGGTTTTGGTGTCCAAACTGACAAACTGTTCCGTTGGGGACAGTGAGAACCAACACTGGAGCTCTGCACATCCCTCCAAACTCTGCCATCTGGTCCTAGCCCAGCACTCAAGGTGACTTTGGATCTAGGGTGAAATTCATTTACTCTCTCTAGTCTCCACAATTATGATTGACCAGCAATTGTGAAGTTCACATTTTTTTCTCTTGAATGATAAAGATACTGAAACACATAAAAAACTAATTCCTAAAGTATTCTAGGCTTAATTTTTGACTCACAAATCCAGATAATTCATTCTCTCTCTCTCTCCCTCTTCTTCCTCTTCCTTCTCCTCTTCCTCCTCCTCCTCCTCTTCCTTCTTCTTCTTCTTTTAATGGTAGTGGAGATGGAACTCAGGGCCTCACACATGCTGGGCAAGCATTCCACCACTGAGCTATATCGGCAGTCCCAGTAATTCTCCCTTGAATCATGCACTGTCCTGTCATGGCCACTAAAGATCACGTAGACACCAAGCAAGGAGGAATGTGTGGTGACTCTGAAGTCCTGGACTCTAATCCCAGCCTCATTCTCAACTAGCTGTTAAGTATGTTAACTAGCCGTGAACTAGTCTCATCCTTAACTTGTCCAAGTTACATAACACCCATGTTATTTTATGCTTTGTAGAGAGAGAAACTTGAAAAACAACGAAGTAAGGAATCTGACAGGCATTAGTAAATTTAGCACCACCAAGTAATGAATTCTCTGGAATGGAAGCCCTTCTACAGGGGGCTACATAAAACAGAAATGCACACATAATAAAGTGGGGATACACTCTAGAGGAACGGAAGTTGACCTCCACATGTGTGGTTAGACCTCCAGAATTCTTCCACACATAGCTTCATTAGGAAAGTCCAAAGCACTTGACTCCGGGTAAAACTGTTAAACAATTTTCCAGCCTAACTATCATGAACAATTTTCCTTCTTTTTCCACCTTGGCTTAACTACCAATGAAACCAAAACATTTTTTAAAAAAGCAATCATTTCAGCGTGTTACCTCATTCATTCATTCATTAGTTCAATACACTCAATATGATGATAGTCATATCCCCAGGATACCAGCTCCATGTTCTTTTGTTCCTCTAGCCACCAGAACTGAGAGCCGAAATAAATCTCTTTACCAAGTACCCATCCTCAGGTATTTTGTTATAGCAACAGAAAATAGACAATATGTATAATCCTACCTCTTAAGGTGGACTCATTTTATTTTTAAGGGGTTTGAGGGAACAGGAAACTTAGAAGGAACCACCTGCAGTGTCTCCTCTTTCCTCTGAGTGAGTCATTTTGGATCCTGAATAGTTCCAGTTGGTCTTTTCCCAAAAGTTATTCCAAGGAGGAAGTGTGTTGTGTCTGGCTTGGCATCCTCATTGAGCACACGCAGCACCCTCCAGGGAGCCCTCTCAACTCTGCTCCTTTTCCATCTGTTTTCTCAACTTTTAAGCCCTTTCTTTGTCATCAGGTTTCCAGAACTACTTATTGAAGCCTAACTGGCGTATTTGAGACTGTATTCAATTAGAAATGTTACCATTGTTTCCTCTCTTTTCTGATACCCCTTGGACTTTGAGTTTTCCTCACTTTTATAATTAAAACTCTCAGCTATCAGAAGGAATTGTTAGAACACAGCCTCTATATTATTAGAAATATCCCCACTTCAGGCTCTCTAACTTCGTATCCATTGAGAAAACTTATTTCCCTATCATTGTGGAAGACACCTGAAGTCACTGAAATTCTAACTGACCAAAACTTAATCTGAACCAAAGCAAGCATTAAAAGCTACACTGTTGCCATTCATCTCTTCTTCCTCTCGGAAATCTAACTAATTCATGATTGGCAAGTAACCAGTCTCAAACATCAACATCCCTTCTGTCATAACTTTAGGCCATCAGCCCAGTACAAAAGAATACATCATTTAAGATGAGAGTTAGAAAAATCACCCAAAGCCAAACCAGAAGAAATGTCAAATGCATGCTTTGAATGAGACTCCTGCAGTACTTTATTCAGCACTTTGTGACCTGATTCATCTAGAAAACTTATTTTATGTTTCAACACTAACTGCCCTAGTCATCCAAAGCCTGGGGTAGGTTTTTGGTTTACTTGCTTGTTAGTTGCTTGTTTGGCTGGTTTGAAAGAGGAGGAGCAGAGGATGTCATTATATTTAAAGAGCTCTGGGAACTATTCTTTACCATAAAGATGGTGAGTAAGGAAAGTGTTGCTGGTAAGGTATTAAAACAGAGCCCAGTGCCAGGCACTGTGGTGCACACCTGTAATCCCAGCGGCTTGGAGGCTGAGTCAGGAGGATCTTGAGTTCAAAGCCAGCCTCGGCAAGGGTGAGGTGCTAAGCAACTCAGTGAGACCCTGTCTCTAAATAAAATACAAAATAGGGCTGGGGATGTGGCTCATAGTTAAGCACCCCTAGGTTCAGTCTCCAGTATCCCCCCCACCACACCCCCCAAAAAAACCCAGAGCCCAATGACCTTGTACATCCTGGTGGCTGAGCAGTTTGTCCAAAAGTTAGTGCACTCTTAGAATCCTCATGGCCCCTCAAAGCCAGTGCAGAAGTGGACACACAGGTCCAGTGTTTTCTCACCTGTGAATATTGGGTAATTTATACAAAGACTCAGACAAAAATCAATGAAAATGGGATTGAAAGCAACCTCCAAAATGCATCTCATCTATTCTGTTTATTCTGTTGCCTTGATAAACACTGTCCTTACACCATCTCAGAGCTGGACTTCTACATTGTGGGTAAAGTCTGATAAGCTAGCTATTTGTTTCCCTCTACCAGCTACACCTAAAAATGATTATTGTCACTTATTACTAATGTTTGACTTTGTAACTTATTTTAATTTAACCAAATTTCTTTACTTGTTTTCAATAGAGATGGTGGACATTTTGTCCAAAGACCTCTATATTGCAATATATTTTCATGCTTTCAATTCTGGGGAGCTACGTTACTTCTCAATAGTTTTTTGGTTTTTTTGTTTTGTTTTGTTTTGGGCATAGGGGATTGAACCCAGCGGCACTTTACCACTAGGCTACATCCAAGTGATTTTTTATTTTACTTTGAGACAGGTTCTTGTTAAGTGTATTAGGTCCTTACTAAGTTGCAGAGGCTGGCCTTGAACTTGCCATCCTCATGCCTCAACCTCCCCAGTCGCTGGGATTACAGGTGTGCACTACTGTTCCCGGCTTTAGCCTTTCTTTTTGATGTAAACAATTCTCATTCATTCACTTTCACTTAATAATCTGATTTCCCAGTGTTTAAGCCATTGCTACCTCATACCTTTAACACTACACTTCTTTTTCCCTCTTTTTCTTTGTTTACTTTTAAGTTGAAGAGTCCAATGTGTGACAGTTTCAGGAGACAATTATTACAACCTTGGTTTTGACATTTTACAAGCAAATTCTCAGGATCACAATGATCACAATGAAAGTCAACAATGATCATTTAGGCTCTGAACTGATAGCTACAGTGGTCAGATATTATGTTGGCCCACAAAGTCTAACATTCTCAGAAAAGGAGATTTATATATGTCATGGAATTTATAGTGTCCACAATATTTGAGGTAGTAAGGACTACATAGAATTTGCCAGGTGCAGTGGCGCATGCCTGTAATCCCAGCACTTGGGAGGCTGAGGCAGGAGAATCGTGAGTTCAAAGCCAGCCTCAGCAATGGTGAGGCACTTAGCAACTCAGTGAGACCCTGTCTCTAACAAAATATAAAAAATAAGAGTTGGGATGTGACCGAGTGGTCGAGTGCCCCTGAGTTCAATCCCCAGCACCAAAAAAATAATAATAATAATAATAAAATAAAAAGGAATATGTAGAATTTAAGACACTCTATAGCCTCATAAACTTTATAATATGTTAGAAAAGGATTGGCAAATAACTAATATGAGGTAGAATAAGTGCTATGGAAGGGAATGGGCCAAGTGATTAATCAAAGATTCAGAGGAGGAACAAATCACTTTTATAAATGAAAGGGTGGGGAAGGGTAACACCGTGTCTCAGACACCACCCACGTGGCTCAGCTCCTGGCGTAGCAGGACACCCAGGGAGGGGCCAACACCCAGAACTGGACATGTCAACAAATGGAAAAGCAGAAGCAGCATCTGGAGCTGGCTGGTCCAACAGGCAGAATATGATGCATGAGAAAATGAGAATATAAAAGAACAAATGGGACCAGGCACAATGGCACACACCTGTTATCCCAGCTACTCAGGAGGCCAAGGCAGGAGCATTGCAAGTTCCAGACCAGTCTGAGAAACTTAGCAAGACCCTGTCCCAAAATAGAATTTTTATTTATTTTTATTTATTTGTTTTGGGTACTGGGGATTGAACTCAGGGGCACTTGACCACTGGGCCACATCCCCAGCCCTTTTTTTTTTTTTTTTTTTTTTTTTTTTTTATTTTATTATTAGAGACAGGGTCTCACTGAGTTGCTAAGTGCCTCGCCATTGCTGAGGCTGGCTTTGAACTCGCGATCCTCCTGCCTCAGCCTCCCAAGTGCTGGGATTACAGGCATGCGCCACCACACCCAGCTCCAAAATAGAATTTTGAAAGAAGGGCTGGGGATATAGCTCAGTAGTAGGGCACCCCAGGGCTCACTCCTCAGTACTACAGAAAAAAAAAAAAGACAGAGCAAGAGAGAGAACAGATGGGAATCCAGTGTGGCATTTGGGGGAGTATGGAAGCAAAGGAAAGTGGTGACATTTGAAGCGGGGGGGGGGGGGGGCGGTGGATGGGGGGGAGAAAATGATGACTGCAGAGGAAAGGAGACTACTGGCAAACAGAGGGCGGCAGAAGGAAGAGAGAGAGAGATTGGATGTGACCACTGGGAAGCTTTTGGAACTGGGAGCCAGGTGCAAAGCCTTTGGGGTTCCAGGAGCAACGTTAGGGCTAAAGAGTGAGGATAATACCAAATGCTTTTTCCAGTGTGTGTCATGCATAGTACGTCACCTGTGTTAACTCAGCCTTCACAATAATGACATGAAGTAGGTACGTCGATTGCCATTTCATAGTTTAGAAAAGGGAGGTTCAGAGAGGTTAAATGACAAGCCCAAGGTTATGCAGCTGGTAAGTGGCAGAGCCAGCGTCCAACCCAGCATTCTGGTTTCAGAATCAAGCTTTTGGCCACTAGGTTGTGTTAGCTGGCTGGGGCTTGGGTACTGCTTGCATATTTGTGGAATATTTTCAAGAGAAATATTTTGCTGAGAACCGATGCCTCCTCTGAAACCCAGCTTTCTTCTCAGCAGGAAACAATCAGGTAGGTTTTCCTTTTTTAAACTGCATTGAAAGGCACATCTCCGCTCCAGAATTACATTTTTGTTCCCAGTACTTCAGGCATATATAGGAATGGCAGAAATATAAGAAAAGGAAGGGAGTGGGAGAAACATCATTTTGCTTTAAGTTATTTCCTCCATGAATGAGATATTTTTTTTCTGAATAGAAAGGAAATCGGGAAGAAGACAATAAAAACAAAAATATGTGAGATTGAAAGGCCAGTTTTCCAAGCCAAGCTAAAATGAAAATAAAGAAGCCAAGTTGATCCAAGGAAAGGAAAATCAGTTAGAAGCCAGTTAGGAGCTGCAAGCCCACAGCCACCCACAAGGTAAGTAGCAGCTTGAACAACCAAAGAAACTTCCTTTTTGCCACAGGGGAAAGCTGTCCAAACCAGGAAGTTAAAGGGGAAAAAAATCCTTCCTTGCTAAAAAAAAAAAAAAAAAAAAAAAAAAAAAAAAATTAAATTAAAATAAAAGGAAATGTGGTCCTTGACTTGCAAGTTTAAGTGGAAGACAGTATTGCACTGACTTCAAAGAAAACTAGAATAAAAAAAAAAATGCCACTGGTTACCATACGACAAATCAACTATACTAAGCATTTGACTATAGATAAACCACACTTTAGGTTCTAATTGGTTGACAGAAATTTCAGTTTTATCACGTTGGGGGGGAAAAAAAAAAGACATCTATCCTTTCTAAACCAGGCATATTTACCTTTTCCTTTTTTATTTTTATTTTTTCCTTTTACACTGGTGACCATGTTACTTCCTGTGATATTTTGGGAATAAAATCTGTGGAATGATTTTCTACTATTCCAAACTGTACTAAACTTATTTTCCTTGGTAGAAATATAACAAAAACTCAAATTTGAGTATGTGTTTATCCAGAGATTTGAAACTCAAAACTGTATTTTTTTTTTTAAATGAATAAGACTGTGTCCCAGCTGGGCCAGCAATTTCAGCCTATTAGGGATCAGTGCAGATCACCACCTAGCAATTCCACAATGGTGATCAGCATCAACCACCAACGCAGACAGGTGATCTTATTAGTGTGGCAATCTGCTGTGAAAGTAAAAGATATTACCAGGATATTGTCCAAGGAAATATAAATTGCCTCAATTATAATTTGGAAAGTTGGAACATCAGAATAAATAGAGGTCACAAGAACATACAAAGTACCGTACTGAAATCACCTAAGGCTCCATTCAACCCAAGATTCGGAACTTGGCCATGCTCTAAAATATGTCAAAGGAAATATTCTTTCCCAGCAATCCCTACCAGTAACTAACTCGCACAACCACCACACCACCATCCCCTTTACAATTAAGAAGAACCAAGGTTGCTCCCATACCTTAACCATGCCATTCCAGACTTGCCTACCCAGGTGGCAGAATATCAGAATGCTCTTTAGCTTTAGCCTGAGCCTCCACACCCCAAGAAGCTCAACACTTTGGCTGAGGTATAGCGGTTACCCTTCAGCAGAGCTATTTTTAGCTCATACATGGGCCATAAAAACTAGAGCCATGCTTTAATGTGTTTTTTCCCTGAGCAATTATGTTAGTCTCCTAATGTTTTCTCAATCTCCACATCCCCAGTCTTCTCCATGCTCCATCATCCCATCACGGCACCATCCCAACCTTCACATGACCTTCTGAATGTGAATTAGGTCACCTCACTGCCCTGCAAAATTAGGGAGTCTGGTGGCTTCTCTTGCCCACTGGAAAATGTCCCTTGTCCTTGGCAGAGATCACGGTCTACCAATATCTCACCCGAGCCCTTGTCTTGATTTGCTTTTAACCTTCCTCCCTATGTACCAAGAAGGAAGCCCCTCCTCCCACCTCTTTGGAAACTGCTAAAGTCCTATTCATCAATCACCTTTTCTATGAAGCCTTTACAATACCCTCCAGACAGAAAAAAAATACATCTGGTTCTGTATATTCCTACAGTATCTTATCCACTCATTTATTCACACATTTAACAGCCATTCATTGAACACCTACCATGGGCCACACACTGTTCTAGACACTGTGGCTTCACCATCAAAATCTGCAAAGTCCCTACCTTCATGGAGCTTGTATTTGAGTGGCAGGAAACAAACAATAAAAATACATACAAAAATATGTATCAGACGGCGATGAGTACTACAGAGAAATGTGAAGTCTTTAAAGGGGCTAACAAGAGCCCAGGGATGGCATGGGGGGTGGTGAATCACATGTCTGTCTCAACCTGTTCAAAAACCCTCTAGAGGGAAAAAGGCAGAATGGGCAGACTAGGGGTTTCAAGGGATTGGAAGGGTGGACCGCAGACAAGATAAAACAAAGTCTTGCATGATAAACCAGGACCACGGGCTTGCTCCTTCCTTCCTTCCTTTCTTTCATATGAATGAAAATTCTTTGAAATGCGTTGAGCAGAAGTGTACCATGATGGGATTTACAGGAAAGAGCTACTTTCTGGAGAACAGGAGGAAGAGAGGCATTGGTGGATGCAAGGTTGTCCCTGAAGAAGAAGGCTACTTCCATCCCACAGGTGAGAAAACCTGGCCATTTAAATAAAGGAGATAAGGGTAGAGGGGATGGAAAGTGCCAGACTCGAGAGACATTTGACAAATGGAGCTGCTAGTTCTGGCTAATAAGTTCAATGCAGGGAGGAAGATAAAGAGTAAAAGATGACTCCAAGACGCTTTGCGGGGTTAACATGGAAAACAATGGTGCCATTTACTGAGACCAAGATGACTGGGAGGGGCAGGCTGAGGAAGGGAGGATCCATCCATTTTTATACATGATGTATTGAGATAGCTGTAGGCATTTTAATGGAGATGAGGAGTAGGCAGTTGGCTCTTCAAGACTGGAGTTTAGGGGAGAGGTCTCGTTTAGAGATCTGGTATAGGCGGTTGTCAGGTTACATAGGTATTTGAAGCCATAAGATTGAATGAAATCACTCAGAGAGTAAGCATATATAAAAGTGATCCAAGACCTGAGCCCTGGAATACTTCAGTATTTAAAGTTCAGGTCCATAAATAGGAAAAGTGCAGCGTGTCCTAGAATCATGTGAAGCAAATATTTCAAAAAGAAGGATCAACTCTGTAAAATGTACCAGTAGATCTGGGAGTCAGAGAGAACTCAGAGTAGACCATTTAGCAGCATGAAGTTCATCAATAACCTTGGCTAAGCTTTTGGGCCCATGGTAGAGACAAATCCTAATTAGAATCAGTTCAAGAAAGAATGAAATGGTAGGAAGTGAAGACAGTGATTGTAAAGGATCCCTTTAAGGGGTCTGGCTACAGAAGAGTGCAGGGAAATGAAGTGGGGTCCATGGGAGACATTTTTAGACAAGCGATATTTCAGTGAGTTGTGTGACAGAAGGCAGAGGAATGTGATGGTGCGGGAGAGAGACATTGAAGGGTGTTTTTGAACAGGTCTCGGGGAAGAATCTCGTGCACAAAGGAGGGTCTGGCTTGAGGCTGAAAAGGACCAGGTCATCACTATTGTCCAGACAGAAGGTGCTTATGGCAGGGTAACTACAGTGGGAACATTAGGAAGGTCTTTTATGATTTCCTTAATGAATTGAAGACAAGGTTACCAGAGTCGCTAGGTAAAAGAGAAGATGTGAAATACAGTATCTAAGACAGTGTGTGAGTGAATGGAACAAAAAAAAAAAAAAGAGGTAGGGGGTCCCATGAGCGCCCCCTTGAGGTTAGGAAGGTAAAGAAAGAACACTGAGTTTGCTTTCTGCTCCTGTCTCTTGAGCCCATCATGTTCTGGGTTCTGGTTCATCCTATCTCCCTTTCCATGTCTTCAGCTCTTACAATACAGATCTCATAATAATTTTTGAATCTCCTGAACCTAATAAATACTTGCTGAATCATACTGAGACAAAATTCTGTAGCACATAACAAGTCACATTATTGCCCCTTCTGCCTGGAAGTTGCATTGAGCCGGCTAAAAGCCTCTGGGAGTTACACAGTGTTGTCTGGCACCACTCTCATCCTCACACTGAGCACAGAGCCCTGCACTTAGCGGTGCTAAGTAGATACTCAGTTAATTAAAAAATGAACAGCCAGGCGTGGCGCACGCCTGTAATCCCAGCACTTGGGAGGCTGAGGCAGGAGGATCGAGAGTTCAAAGCCAGCCTCAGCAATGGCAAGGCACTTAGCAACTCAGTGAGACCCTGTCTCTAATAAAATTTTAAAAAAGGGCTGGGGATGTGGCCCAGTGGTCGAGTGTCCCTGAGTTCAATCCCCAGTACCAAAAAAAAAAAAAAAGAAGAAGAAGAAAAGAACGGATGAAGCTTCCTGGGATCTTTGTATTAAGTATTTATGCATATTAGAAGACAAGTTCTTAAAGTTTTCCCCAACTTCAACAGGAAAATAGCCTGTCCTTATTCTCTAAAATAACAACAGATCTTTTCATTTTGAGATCCACAAACACACACTGACAAGCTTCAAACAAAGAACATTTCCTACAACCAGTGAGCATCCCCCACCCCAGTTTGTAGACAGGTAATCGGAGGTACTCAGAGGTCAAACAAGCCTGAAGTTCACAGATCTGCACTCCTGCCTTGGAGCTGCCCAAATATAATCATGTTATGTTCTGACCATCAATTTACCTTTGAACAAAGGACAAAGACGTTCAGTATATAAAATGTAATTTATTACTATAATTGAACCTCCTTAAAATGAAATGATATATGCCCAAACTTTCTATATTGATAATACCTTTAATTATTTATACTCTTTGTGTCCTAGAAAGAATTTGACGAGGCTTATAGTTTAACATTTTCTTCAAAAAGGGGGAAAAATACAGCAAAATCTCACAAGCCATAGAAATCCTTCCCAAGACTCTAATACCATGGCTATTGGTCTAGCTTGCTGTTTTCATTCTGAATAACTCTGCTTACAAAGATCAGTCTACCTTCTTACTTTTCCTCTGCAAAAGTAAAGTTTCCATCATAATTCTCCCCAAACAGGTGAAGAAAGGGGCTTGGGGGAATTTCCATAGCCACCCCATGAGACATAATCATTGCCAGATGCCAAATTTGTGAGTCAAGAGTGGACTTATGTGCCATAAAAATGAGTGATTTATTTATTACAGGCCTCTAATTAACAAAATATGGTTTTAACATACAGTCAGCAGAGTGTATCCCACTAGTGTGCCCATAAAATATGGCTGGCAAATTGGAAGTAGCATAAGAACTAAATCACTGTAATTTTCACCACATTAAGAAGCTCCAGCTTGAGTTTTGCATTACATCTACCTAATGTCAACCCTGCAAGAAGCAAAGTCAAACATGTAGTCAACAACTACTCTGCCCAAAATTTTCACTCAAATGAACCTTTTGTAAATTAATTTACCAAAATGACTGTCTGGGGACAGAGGAGAGACGGGATAATCCAGGGTTATGTCATTCTTCAATTGTCCCTTTGGGGAGTCTGGTGAATTGCAACAAAACAGGACCAGTTTAAATGTGGCTGCAGTGCTCGTCAACTTTTCCCTTGGTGACATTATGGTGACATTATGTTAACACTTAATAAGAAGGGTGGTGACAATGGTTTTGATGAGCATCATAAGTGACAAAGTACTTTATCTTTGCAAAATACTTTGATCATTGGTTTATTGAGACACACACAAGTGATCTAGTTTTTCACAAGTTGGCAGGTGTATCTTTCATAAAACTCCAGGTCTAGCGAGGGAGAGGAAGTTCTCAGCTGAGGATGGAGTCGCACCCCCCTACCCCCACTCCCTGCCACCATATCTGGTACTAGCAGGATAGCTCAGGGACCCTGCTGAGCTCTCTCCTGCGCTGCCCCTTAGGGGGGCAGCAGCTGCACCACCTATATGCAGAGTCACAGCAGGAAAGCTGCTGCCTGCATCTGCCAGCCAGTGCTAAACTGTGCTAAAGGAGAATTAAAAATCATTGCCATTCAGTACAGCGACTGCTGTGCAGAGAATGACCAGGACAGCCTGCGTCCCCCGCACTGGGAATGCCTGCAGCCCCAGGAGAATTGAGCATGATTAACAGGTCAAATAAAATCGTGTTTCAGGGGTCACGGTGGGTTTGGAAAGCTGAAGGTGTCCTGATTGTATCCAGTTAACCACACGTGAGTTTGCTGCCTTCTCTCTGCAGTGAAAATGGAGGAGTTACCACACCAGGAAGTTGGTAGCATTAGGAGGTTGCTCGCTGAAGCCCTGCTTCAGGGACTCAGGTCCAAAAACACTTATTAGCAGCCCTGCGCCATTGCATATCCCCTCCCAGGGTCTTGCCAGCTCCAGGTAGGGTATGGAATTGCAGTCCTCCTCATTCATGCCTTCCGGGCAGCCATGAGCATCTTTCCGGAGATGAGCACTGGGAATGCCGGGTGAAAATCCCCCTAGCCTGGAAGCAGTGGGGAAGCTTTTAATCTGTGAAAATGCACAATGCAAAACAGAGGGCATCAGGTAGGCTAAAGGCTACCATCCTATTTGCCTAGGCACTGTTTTGCAAGTTCAAACAATAGGAATCAACAATAAGTAGCAATCAATATTCAACAAGTGCAGGAGCCCTGTTTGGGGAGATGGCTTAAATTGCGGTTGACTATGGGCCGTGGAGATTTGGGCATTGCCGCCTTCCGTAGTCTCGCGGGACTTGGCTCGGGATCTCGAGTGACTTGAGCCAAGATGCTGATCGGGTCAGCGCCATTTCTTGGTGGTGTGTGGTGCATGTTAGTCGTTGTTAGAGCCAGAGAGAAAAGTTATTAGAATAAAAAGCTGTTTGTTTCTAGTTCGCCTCTGAACTTCTTCCCGCGGCTTCGTTGCTCCAAGCGGCCATCGCTTCAGGCGGCAACACAAGTGTCAATTGATCCCTGCTGATTTGTCTAGTGAGTACCCAGAACATTCTTTGGTTCTAAAAAGGAGTTTGAGATACATGACACACTTCTCCAACCTTCCCCTATTTAAATATTTCATAGTTCACTTGCTAAAAACTTTTGAATATACACATAGGCACAACTAACACAGAGAATCACTGAAAATAAAGTTGGGCTCCACAGGTAGTCTACATTTCAAACTTGTTTTTAATTCAGTTTTTGGATTAGGTGAATCAGACCGACTTTCAAGGTTGTCTGATGAGTTGTCTGATGACTTTGGACATCATGACCACTGTATTCTTTTCTTAGTATTTAGAACAACATAGCTATCATTATGCCATGCAGTTACTGTCATCAGAGAATTTTAACACATAGAGGGACTTCAGAGCCCAATTCCTTGCCCAACATAGGACTGAACTTTTGTACAACCCATCCTTAAGCTCTTTCTGGCATATGGTACTTTAATCAAACAGGTCACTGTTTTTGAACTCCCCAAGTTTCCTACATGTTGTGAAGGGAATTAGTTTCCTTGCAATGTTGATCAACTTCGCTAATCTTTACATACCAAGCAATTTTAATCTTTTCTTTCCAGAAGTACATGCAAATATTTTAACATGATATCTGTGTGTCTTCTTTTTTCCAGGCTAAGATCCCTTTAGCCACTCCTCTTGGCAAGATTTTTACATCATTCGCCATCTTAATTGTCTCTTTCTCAACTTTGAACATCTCTGTTAAAATGGCATGCTCTGCACATTCACTGACACTTGATCTCCTCATCTGTGAATTGGTGGACTTAGACTAGAGTGCTGTGATCACATGCTTCCCTTTGTAAAGGAACTGATTCGAACAAGCTTCCCCTTCCCTAGAAATAGGCACTAGAGACCTCCAGGGAACTAGAAAGCAGTCTTTGAACCAACCATGTCGAAGAGGCTAGGGTTGTAGAGCAGTCACTATAAATGTGGTTTCCAGAGACTCTGCTGGGAACAGAGATCTGATATTCATAGTGTGCCCGAAGAGATGATTCACTTTAGTCACCAGTGTATGCTCTACAGAGACCTTAGAGATCATCTGGTCGAACCAATTCTCCTTAATAAAGGAAAACAGGGCCCAGTGCTCCATCAGATGATTGTATTTTTCAAAAATATTAGCAACAGTATTTCTGCTGCCATCTGGTCTTTCACAACCTTGGCGCATCTCTGTCAAGAAGTGGGGTCTATTTCCCCTCAACCAAAGACGGCCACAGAAGTAATGTGCACCATAGCTGAGCCAGGGATAATAGGCAGTATGGTATTCAAAGCTCTTTATCTGTCTCTTTTCTTCTCATTCTACATATCTTTGGAGCTCTCATATCTTTGGATAATAGTCAGTATGGTATTCAAAGCTCTTTATCTGTCTCTTTTCTTCTCATTCTACATATCTTTGGAGCTATCATGTAAAACTTCTAGCTTTCTGGAAACCAGAAAACTACAGAGACCGGAGACAGAGACCAGAGACACAGACCCCACTAGTCAGCTGTTTCTTGGCACATGACCCCTGCTTTTCATTTTGTAGGGAGAATCAGGTAGACCAGATGATTTTCCCCCATCTAATGAGTCAAACACATAAGTGACAGAGCTTCCATGTAAGGGACCCCAAGCAAGAACCACCAACCTGAACCCAGAACCACAGAGATAATAATAAAATGTTCTTTTAAGCCATTCCATTTGGGGGTGGCTTATTACCCGGCAATCAATAACTGGAACAAAGTGTTCTTTAAGGAAAGGAAAAAATGCAACTAGACCTCTTTTTTCAAAGTCCTTCTGCTCTGTAGCTATTCTTAAATTTTCTTCCCCTAGAATTGTCTTGACGTTGTGATGAAAACAGGAGATTCCAAATGAGAAATTCACCACGAGACATGATCAGATCAAACCTGAGGTCCAGGCCCTTCATAGTATTCTTCTGCCTTTACCTCTCCCTCCAGCGACTGTGGTTACGCAGTACTCTGCCTGAGCAAACCTCAGAAAGAAGTTTTACACTGTAAAGGAACACCCACATAATTGGGCACAACCTGGCCTTCATGGAGACGGTGATCACCACTAAGAAGTGCAGTGTTAGACAAAGAACCTGGGTCCAATGGCGAACCTGGAATCCAATGGAGAGTCCCATCCTAGGTGTGGAACTGGCCAATAGCAACTCTCTGAGCCTTAGTCTTTTTGCCTAAGGGTGGGAATCATCATTACTTCCTAGTCTGGCTCCTCTGGTTTGGCTTGGTTTTGGTTTGGGCAGTAGTCGGGGCTGAACCGAGACTACTTTACCACTGAGCTATTATTTTCTTTTTTTTCCCCCATTCCTGCTTGTGTCTCTTTTATTTTTTTTTTCTGTCCTTTTCTTTCTTTCTTTCTTTTTTTCTAATTTTAAAACACAGTCTCTCTCTTGGTTACTGAGGCTGGCCTTGAATTCACCAGCCTCCTGTCTCAGCCTCCCAAGTAGCTAGAATTAGAGGCACGTGCCAGGGCAAGCAGCTCAGGGTCATAATGAAAATGAATGTAAATAGATGTAAAATCTTGATTCATAATATGCACTCAAGACCAACTTTGTTGTTATGATTGTTGTAGCTGATCTGTGTTATTGTGATACTTTAATTCATTTCCAATAGTAAAATAGGAGCAGACGAATAAATGGAATTACACCTAATCTCTGCACGCTGAGCTCATAATCTCAGTGGGAGAGGCAGGTAGAGTAGTAATTAGCTGTTTATAGAAAAAACAAAGAAAGTGGACCTTTAAGATAAAATAAAAGTCTTGAGTTTCTAAAGAAACAAATATTCAGAACTGCAGAGCTCGAAGTTTTATAGTTTGATTGAATAACCTTGCCAAACTATCATTTAGACAAACCTAGGTGAAATCAAGTAAAAAGACTGAAGGAACTTGACCAAAAATAATGTTTTGGAGGGTGTTTTATTGTTTTTATTAGATTTTTTCTGGGAATTTTTGCAAGCGAAACAAGGGCAATGGTAGGTAACAGGAATAATATTCTTTTAGCAGCCTGAGTGGGTGTTGAAGCTGCATGTGGAGGTTTGAGAGAAGACGAAAGGGTTGAAATGAAAATGTAGTCTCAAAAGAAATTCTTATAGCCCTGATGACCTTCTGTGTATAAATGCCTGGGGAGAAAGTGTATATATATATAAAGTATATGTATGTGTGTGTATGCATATATATATATGTATATATATATATATATATGCATATATATATGACTGTTACATTCTATATTTAAAAATAGGGTGAAGCCAGGCGCGGTGGCGCACACCTGTAATCCCAGCACTTTGGGAGGCTGAGGCAGGAGGATCGCGAGTTCAAAGCCAGCCTCAGCAATGGCCAGACACTTAGTAACTCAGTGAGACCCTGTCTCTAATAAAATACAAAAAAAGGGCTGGGGATGTGGCCCAGTGGTCGAGTGCCCCTGAGTTCAATCCCCAGTACCAAAAAAAAAAAAATAGGGTGAGATAATTTCTGATTTGAAGAAATGGATGTCTATCCCTGCCCTCTGAAACCTGTCATTAAGATGCTATCCTGATAATTCATGGAGCTTCTGGAGAAAGAAAATAGAGCCCTTCGAAGGTGAGCACCAGGCAAAATCGTCCCTCTCCAAAAAGAATGCTTGCACTTTTTATGCACATCTGAGCCCAGAGCAGTGAGCAGCAAGACTTACCAGTGGAATTCTTCCCTGGCCACCAGACACATCTGTCACCTGTCTCTCATTGAGAAAACACTGAGACTACGGAGAGGTAGAGGAAGTCAGGGGACACATTTCCAGTTGTGCCCTGGCAAAACTAGCTGTAGGACTTGGAACTAGTTTTGCTCAGATTCTTCACCTGAAAACGCCTTCCTTGGGCTCAAAGACTTCTCTAGTCATGTCTGGCCCTGGAATAGCTGCTCCTAGTTCTTTCAGCATCAGGGTCTCTTAAAGGTGCAACAGATAGGGACCATCTAAGCCTGTGTGGACTTCCTGGTGGCAGCGCTGTGGGGGACACATGCCCCTTCTGCCCCTCGTCGTCCCTTTCTGCTCGTGACCTGCAGGGGCTCTCGGGGGCTGCTCTCACACACCAGGACCGTGCTGGGATGTGGGCACTGGTTAGTGGGCTGCGCGTGCAGGCAGTGAAGTCACCAGCAGTGTGGCTTCCCTGCTCCTCATCCCAGGGGGGCCCCACAGAATGGCAGCCTGGAGTAGGTCTGGGACTCGGGCTTGTCAGGGGTGCTGGGGAGCTCATCATGTCCTAGAGAGGGGGACTCCCCCAGCATGGAACCAACCCAGGTCCCTGGAGCTTCTGTCACAACATAGAGGTCCAGGACAGAAAAGAAAGAGATACTGAAGGCTGCAGGTGAAGGGAGTGGGGGCTGCCAGAGTGAAGGTAGGAGGTCATGAGGGTCTTTTTAAGCACATACAGAGGGCCCGAGTGGAGCAAGGAGTAGGACCAGGAGGATGCACACAGGAAAGGAAAAGGGGTGATCGTGAGAGTAAAGGAGCCACTGAGTTGGAGCAGGTGAACCTACAATACTGGAATGAATTTTAGGGGTCGGGGAAAGACAGATTGAGGATCCAGAGAGGGTGAGGATTCCCGGGCATCCCTGCTCTGTATAAGTCACTTTAAATTTATGTATCAACTTGGCTAAACTACAGTGCCGGGTTGCTTGGCCAAACACCAGTCTAGATGTTTCTGTGGAGGTATTTTTTTACATGCAATTTAAACAGACAGGTTTTGAATGAAGCACATTACCTTCCCTAGTGTGGGTGAGCCTCACCCAGTCAGATGAAGGCCTTGGGAATTAAAAACTGAGTTTTCCCCAAGTAGGAGAGATTCTTCCCCCAGACTGCAACATAAAATACTCTGCCTGAGACTGGCACAAGGGTACACGCCTGTAATCCCAGCAGCTCAGGAGGCTGAGGCAGGAGGATCGTGAAGTTCAAAGCTAGCCTCAGCAACTTAGCGAGGCCCTAAGCAACTCAGCAAGACCCCATCTCTAAATAAAATCTTAAAAAGAGATGAGAATGTAGCTCTATGGTCAAACACTCCTGGGTTCAATCCCTGGTACAAAAGAAAAGAAAAAAAAAAAAACCTCAACCTCTGCCCAAGTTTCCCTGGCCAGCCTAGTGGCCTGCCTTACAGAATTCAGGCTTGCCATCACACACAGTATTATGAGTCAATTCCTTAAAAATAAATCTCCCTGTGCAGAACCATTGCACCCTATCTGTTCTGCTTCCCTGGAGAACCCCATGGAGCATTTAAAGTGCTTTTCACAGTTGCCCAGTGAGGAGAGCACGCCTCCTGCAGGAACCCCTGGGAACTACCTCACTGGCTTCCCTCAAAGTCCAAAATAATAATAATAATAATAGTAATAATAATGATAATAATAAGCACTTATTCAAATCTGGGTCTTTCTTCCCTCCAAATCCATTGTGTCCTAAGACTTTCAGGGGCTTCTACAAGTCATTTCATCCATGTGAGGCATTTGAAATTTTTTAGGAATGTCCTTTGGTGACATTTGACCTGAGGGGCAAACCGAATTCCTTTCCATGATTCTCTGGCCTCTGGCCACTATGTGGTCCTAATTCTAAAGCTCTGGGGTTTAGTAAGAAGTGTCACATACCCAGGAGGTCTACCAGTTCACAAAGGGAAGTCCCAGGAAAACCAGGATGATTTACTCAGACCCGGGCGAGACTAGAGCTAAAAGCCTGAACTTGTTCCCCCCCCCCCCCCCCCCCCCCCCCCCCCCCCCCCCCCCCCCCCCTTCAGTGACTGTCCCCTCCTCTGACTGGCAGAGTGCCTATATTTGATCTACTCAGGGCAGCCCCTCTTCACAGACATTGCTGAGTTCTAAATTGTACAAGACGGCAAAAGCCACGCACTCACCGTGAACCTGTCCTCACCTGTGTGTCCCAGAGCAGACAGACCCCACGCAGGGTTAATGGGCACGAACACATCTGAAGCACAGTGCCCGTCGCCAGTCAGGTGTTTCACAGGAACCTGCAGGAGGCAGGGGTTAACCACCAACGGAAGCTCCATTTCAACAACCTTCATTAACCCCCCGAGAGATGCTAACCACTGCCTTCAGGATACAGCAGAGGCCGGGCCTCCCTCGCCTCTCTAGTACCACACAGCTGATAATTCGGAAGGAAAAACTGTTAGAACACCTGTATACGTCTCATGTGGCTTTTGCACCCATGAGACACAAGCAGTGTAATCACACTTGTTCTTGATGTGTTTTTCTGCCAAAGGTAAGTGATTTTTTCCTGCTTAAGATGATTGCATTTTCGAGAGTCGATAGTAAGTCTTTAATGATCAATGTCAACTGGCATTTTGCTTCGACTTCTAGAAGGGGGGTGGTAAAAATTTGGTGAGGCAGAGCAGCCTGGTGGCCTAAGACAGTCATGGGTGTGGGGACTGAGAGATGCCAAGCAGTGAGTCAGTCTCTTCACCTCTTTGGGGTCGATCCAGCTTAGTCCATATTTACTGGCCATTTTGTACTGCGCTTTGTAGGTAGCACTGAAGACAGAAAGGAAACTGAGTCGTGGCTTTGTCTTCGGACAGCTTCAAACACCTGCATGTGTCCTAGGAAGCTCCAAAGGAATGAAGTCATCACTCCACCCACCACGGGGGTTAGGGAGTGTTTCTCTGAGGAGGGGCAGCTGGGTGCAGCCCATTCCGTCATGTGAGACACGAACAAGCGACATAAAGGATTTCCATGTGCGTCCAGCTTTCTCACAACTCTGAAATCAGCCATTTTTATGGGCAATCCAAGAAATCCTGAAAACCAGGAATGTCCAGAGCCAAGATGTTTCTGAGGGCACTGGTGATTTCTGAGACTGGGCTGCTACAAACACTGGCCCCTGCTCACAGCCCAGGTGCAGGGCAGGCCACAGAGACTGGTGGCTGTTCCACCCGGGCTCTCGCCAGCCACCAGGAATTCATGTCAACCTTGACATGCAAAGAAAGCAACTCCAAAGTCCCTTAGTGCAAGACTGTGTGCTAGGAGAAGAGTCAAGATTCCATCTCTGTGGAGAATCCATAGCCTGAAAGTATTAGGGTAAGACAGAGGCAGAGTTAGGGACACCCTGGCTTGCCAATCTAGGTACAATAAATATAAAAGGCACAAAAACGAGGCTCAAGAGATGCAGGCAAGGGGTTCATTGAGGGAAGAAAAATGTTTGTCTTCTAAAGCCTTCCCAAAATATCCACTGGAGATGATCAGAGGGTAGAGAGAGAGAGAGAGAGCAAGAAGACAGAGCAAAAACAATTTGAGCAAAGGTGAGAAAATAAAGGCATTTGGGGAGACCCTATGCAAAATTAGGCTGGAACTGTAAAATATAATAATTAGTAGTAGCAATATGATTATTAATATGACTTATCAAGAGCCAACTCAGTGTGCTAAGAATTTCAAATGTCCTCTCTTATCTCTTATTGACACCTGAGATGTGAGTATCATCCCCATTTTTCAGATTAGAATACTGAGGTTTAATGGGTCAAGCCGGAATTTTTAACGCGATGTTTCTGATTCCAGAGTCCATGCTCTTAACATAAATCACACTGGTTTACTTGATATGCTGCTGGGAAATGCATGCTCCACTCCAGAGGCAATATTAAGGTGTTGCTCTTTTTAAGGAAAGGACTAATTTAACGCAGCAAATAAATCTGGCAGCAGCGCGGCAAGTGGCTTAGCAGTTGGGAAAGACTGGAGATAAGGGGATCTTTGACCAGAACCCTTTGGTAGTGATATATGTGCAGAAGTTATAAGGCTTTCCCACTGAAGCTATGGCAGCCCAAAAGAAAGGAAGGGAAGGTGTGTGTGTAAAAGCACAAGGAAGAGGCTGGGGGTGTAGCTTGGTGGTCGAGCACTTGCTGGGCACTGGGTTTGATCCTCAGCCCCACAGTGGGAGTGTGGCAAGGGAAAAGGTATGGAGGACATTTAGAGGTGGAGTCCCTGGGATACAGCTAGTGATCTGACCTGGTGGGGAAGGCGAGGAGAAGGAGCTCGGAGAAGGAGTTTGGTCCCTGGAGAGGGGCCAATGCCAAGCCACAATCATTTGCTTCCGTCTGGCCTCTCAGATTCATAAGTAAAGAGAATAAGTTTTCTTCATTTTCCCCGGCCCTCTAAAGTCCAAATCTTACAAATTCACATTTCTCTTAGACTCTGGTCCGTGAACAGGAATTCATTATTAGTCCCATAAAGTCCAAGAAACGTAGCGTAGGGTTTCTCATGGGGAATACAGATAGGCAGAAATTTCCTCTGACGAGGTCTATTTTCATCACCAGTTTCTAGGAAACGTTGTATAGGATAGATACTCAATGTATAATATGTTCTAAAAGATTAAGTAAATAAACCACAAATACTTTCACTCGCTCCTTGGGAGAGGTTGACCCCTACCTTTCTTTCAAAAGAGAATTCCAGAGTCACGAGTGAAGAACAGGATGTGAGAGAGTCATAGATTCAGAATGTGGACAGCTCAGGACGTGTGACCTGGGAGTGGAGAGGAGAGATCCTAGCTGGGTTTGTCTTTCTGAGAGCTGGTGTGGCTCCTGACACCTGGGAGCACCTCAGAAAGCGTTTGTTGAATGAGTAAATAAATGAATGGGTTTGATCCTTCCGATGGCAAGACCTTAGCGTCCCTACCTTCAGGGACTTTGTGCAGCTATGAGCTATGTTAACCTAACATACCAATGTGATTAATGTTGCTTTCTCCAGAAGTCTTGGCCTCGGCTGCAAAACTCAACATTGAACACCTGAAGAAGGAAAAAAAAAAAAAAAAATCCCATTGGCAAAGCTTGCTTTTAATAGTGGGAGACTCCCAGCAATGTTGCCAATATCCCCGGGGCCCAATACCTTTCTGGCTTTGCAATAACTCCCAGGTTCAACAAATTGCCAAAGAGCTATAAGCTGCTCATTAGCTGGATGGATTCCTCCAGTGGTTCTGTTGGCTTTCTCCCCCCCCCCCCGCCCCGCACACGTTGGTGAGTTCCATCGATAATTCGTGTGCCTGCAAGTTTGCTCCGCAACCGAACAACTCTGGCACTTCGGGGTTAACATCTGCTCTGTGATCTATGATCTACGATCTCCACTCCCTCTTGCCTTCACTTTGAACTGAAGTGCTGTGTTAAGCAACCCCACTACCCACCACCTAACAAGCCAAGACGTGAGTCTCCATTAGTGTTACAACACTTGAATTTTATCCCAGGCTAACCAGTAGCACCAGTATTCAAACTGCAGGATGATGATAACCACAGTGACCCAGATGAAATGGCTGGTACCAACGCCGTGGCGTCAGAGGATGAAGTGTGGCCTAGGAACAGCCAGCAACAGACCGCAGAGTGTTTAAACCAGGGGGTACTGGAGGACGCTGGGGAAAGCTAAAACAGAGAGCTAGCCTGAGGTCATGGCCCCTCATGACAACACAGAAACTAGAATGGACAGCTGGCAGAGACAGAGCACACTTCGCCTGAGGAGAGGTCAGTCTGATCCTTTGGGATCAAACCCCACCCACCTTAGAAGTTAAATTCTCCATTTTCGGTCAAGACCCTAATTTATAAATTAGTGTCTTCTGGGCAAGGTAGGGATTACATGCATGCCTGTAATCCTAGCAATTTAGGAGGCTGAGGCAGGAGGATTGCAAGTTTGAGACCAGACTCAGCAATTTAGCAAGACCCTGTCTGAAAATAAAAAACTAAAAGGGCTGGGATGGCTTAGTGGTTAAGCACCACTGGGTTTAAATCCTGGTACCAAATGAATAAATAAGTTAGTGTCTAACTCTATTTCATTTTGTGTTGGTGTGTGGTAGGTTTTGCTACCACTCTCATTTTTGTTTACCCCATGATTTTTAGGTCCCATAAGAGCTGTGTGATAATTCCATCAAGTGACACAAAAGTGGGAATCTTCCATCAAAATGTATTCCTCACTGAAAGGAATAATAAGCCAGATAATTATAAGCTGGTCATAATAGTGATGTTTTTCTTTGAAAAACAGACATGTCCACAGTACACTGGTCCCACTCTTAAGGTGGGACAAGGTTTGTGCCAAGAGACCACGTGGTCAGAGTGTGCACACCATTTCCGTTGACTTAAGCCTTCCACTGGGATTAGAGGAAACAATCCTTTTGTTCACTGCAGCCGAAGGGTTACAGAAAAAATCCAAATCCACCAGATATCCATAATGCCCCTTTTCCTTCTTAGCAGCATTATCTTATTTCATTGGTAGTTTTTCCTAGACAAACAATCGAGCAAGGTCTTTCAGAGAGTGGGCAGAGGATGGGAAGATGGGCACAGAGGTGATGAGGCAGCAGCACAGTGTCCCCCCGGGGCCAGCTGTGCATACGCAGGCAAATTCAAGATCCCACCCCACATCTGAGGCTCAGAACTTCAATCCGAAATGGAAAATGGCTCAAATAAAACTTGACTGTGTCCCTGACCCAGAGTCATCCTGAACACCTCTGTGATGGTCATCTAAAGCTGTATAATTTGGGCTGGGGCTGTAGCTCCATGGCAGAGCAGTTGCCTAGCATGTGTGAGGCACTGGGTTAGATCCTCAGCACCACATAAAAATAAAAAATAAAATAAAGGCAATCTGTCCATCTACAACTACAAAAAAAAAAAAAATTTTTTTTTTTTTTTTTTGAATCTCTGTAATTTGAAGAGAGGGGACATTGTCTGCAGTTGTCATCCGTCATCTGAAACTTTACTTCTCTACCTCAAAAAAGATGAATCTAGACAAGGCATCTTCTAGGAGTCCCTCCATAGCAGTTCTGCAGTTCAGTCTTTTCTAATTCCTTGTAATCCCTTTATTTTGTTAGTAAAATAAATCTGCTGCTTAAAATTTTCCAGACTTACTTCCGCTTCCAAAAAAAGATCCTGATAAAGAATTTTTTTTTTTTTTTTTTTTTATACCAGGGTTTGAACTCAGGGGCACTCAACCACTGAGCCACATCCCCAGCCCTTTTTTGTATTTTATTTAGAGACAGGGTCTCACTGAGTTGCTAAGTGCCTCACCATTGCTGAGGGTGGCTTTGAACTCGCGATCCTCCTGCCCCAGCCTCCCAAGTCACTGGGATTACAGACGTGCGCCACCGCACTCAGCAGAATCATTTTGACCAATCGAGTGTCAGACACTAGCCAAACTTTTACTCTCTTCCCATTGCTTCTCTCTCTAATATGTTATATAAGTCATTTTGTGGAAGAGTCCTGTTAATTCCATCCAATCATTTACTACACTCAGGGATGCATATGTGAGGTAAAGAAGACAATCTGAAATATACCAGCCATGCACTAAAGAAAAACACTAAGATTTCAGATTGTAGAGTTGGCCTGATTCACTATTGCCCCAAATCTAAAGTAGGAGAAGGGACTGAGGAGTGTTCTAATTCCTGCTTACACACATCATGAAGAAACTCATCGCACTCTTAGACATTTTAGTTTGAAGATAAGTTTAAATACACAATTTTACTACCTAAAATGAAGAATGGAGCAAGCCCCAGTTGGAGATTATTAAACAATTGGCAAAATTCTAAGCATCTTATTTATCCTAAGGATTACTGGAATTGTAGGCAATCCAACAGATTCCTTCAGAATGAAAGGGAAAATGAGTTTTTAAAATAGGGTGAGATGCCAGGCAGGTGGTGCACACCCGTAATCCCAGCAGCCTGGGAGGCTGAGGCAGTAGGATCACAAGTTCAAAGCCAGCCTCAGCAACTTAACATGGCTATGTACCTAAAAAAAATAATAAGAAGAATAACTTAGGTCTTAAGTAACTTAGCGAGACCCTGTCTCAAAATAAAAAAAATAAATAAAAAGGGCTAGAGAGGTGGCTCAGTGGTTAAGTGCCTCTAGGTTCAATCCCTGGTACCAAAAAAGAGTAGTAATACTAGGGTCAAAGTTCCAGGGCAATATGAGATGTTAACATAAAGAAAATGGGCTGAGGCATGCAAGAGTCTCATGTTAACTTTTCTCTTTATCTAAAATGTTTTCAAAATATAAAGATTATTATTTTTTTAATGGTGGGGATGGGAGGTGGGAAGGATAAACTCAGGGCTCAGGAGCTGGTTTCAAACCTGTGGTCTAATAACCACAGGAAGCCCCACCTGGGATTCGCAGAGGACCCATCCCTTTGAAAAAAAATCTTTTTTTGAAAAAAATCTCTAGATGGCTCTTATCTCCAGAGAACACATATTCCTCAACACCTCTGCTCGGCAAAGAAGACCTTACTGATTCTGCACCCAGCGGCTCATCCTCTGCCAAACGGCCTCCCCAGAGCTCTTTCATTCATTCATTCATTCGGTACTTTCTTCAGCTCTTTCTCTCCATTCATACACAGCGCTTTTATTTTTCTATTTTTTTATTCTGAGTTGTTATACATGAAAGCAGAATGCATTACAATTCAGATTATACTTATAGAGCACATTTTTACATATCTCTGGTTGTATGCAAAGTATACTCACACCATTCCTGCCTTCATACATGCACTTAGGGCAATGATATCCATCTCATTCTACCATCTTTTTTTTTTTTTTCTTCACCCTTTTGGACCCTCCCTTCCCCTCCCTCCCCATTGGCCATTCTAGTGTTCCTCTAATCCTCCTATGTTCGTCCCCCCCAATCCAACCTCACCGTGAATCAGCGTCCTTATATCAGAGAAAACATTCAGCATTTGGATTTTTGGGATTGGCTAACTTCACTTAGCATTATATTCTCCAACTTCATCCATTTACCTGCAAATGCCATGATTTTATTCTCCTTTATTGCTGAGTAATAATCCATTGGGTATATATACCACATTTTCTTTATCCATTCATCTACTGAAGGGCATTTAGGTTGGTTCCACAGTCTAGCTATTGTGAATCGTGCTGCTATAAACACTGATGTGGCTGCATACACAGTGCTTTAATAAGCGTTGCTCTTCCATCCACAGCACAGCTTGGGTGTGGAATCAAGTCCCAGAAGTTAACAGTGAGCAAAGATACCGTGGTATCTACGAATCTCCTGTGTGTGGATGTCTTTAATTTGTTATTTAAATTGTAAGGCTTCCCCAGGAGATGAAAAAGAGACTAGCCCGGGCTAAAGGCAGTTATATCAGTTCTGTGCAAACAAAGTTTCCGTGGCTCGGTGCAAGCCAAGATTAAATGTGATTGAGTGCTTCTGGACAAGGGTGAAAAAAAAACCCAGAATGAAAAACAGAAAAACCACGGCCATCCTCTGCCAACCTTCTTAAAATAACTACCATTGTGTTGGATTAAAAGGTATTTGCTGAAGATTTGGTAAAGAATTAAGCTTATTTGTTATTCTGTTAGAACAGAAACAGGAATGAAAGAAAAGCTGTTAGTCAACATTGTCTTAGAAGATAAAGCTCTGAAGATTGCAGAATATCTGGGAAGCTTCAGCGACCTTGATTGACAGCTCCCCTTAGAATTTCAGCTGGAAATTTCATACTGCCTTCTACGCCCAGCCCCCAATTCCACGCTTCTTTAGAGATGGTCACTGAGAAGTGGTCTGATCCAGTGTCCTGCAATATCATCACCAACCAAGAGCTAAATGGTTACCTCAACAGTATAGCATTTAGGGAGTAAAAGAAGAAAGAAAGTAGAATCTGTCAGGCCAGAATACGCAAATGCTCTTGGTGGCTTTGATGTTTTATTTCTTGAGTTGTCTTCCATACTTTCATGACACAACTGGATAACTCCCGGATGCTTTCCCATAGAAAGACCCCAGACCCAAATCCAGTGCTAGCTTTAGAGAAAGCAACCTGCTCTGGCAGAAACTCGGTGGGGGGGGGGAATAAATAAATAACCAGAAGCAGCCCCACCTGGGATCCGCAGAGGACCCATCCCTTTAGTAAGTACCCGTGAGCAGCTCTGAGAAAGGTGCTCTCCAAGGACGACTTCTGGGTGCTGGCTCTGAGGCCTTGGTGGTTCCTCCTCAGCCAGACAGAGGGTGGAGGAAGAGGAAACATGGCTAACACTTCAGTGGGCGGCTTTCATTGTGCCTCACTGTGCCCCACCACTGAGATTCTTGTAGCCTGGAAGTGTTCTTCTTGATGGCCTGGAGGACGACTTCCTCCTGGCAGCCTGAACCTCTGTACTTCCTATGTATTTCCTACAGGGCCAGCTGAGGATGCTCTGGAATATAGCCTGGAAGAGAGAAAAAAGAAAGAATGAGAGGGAGAGAGAGAGAGAGAGAGAGAGAGAGAGAGAGAGAGAGAGAAGGAAGGAGGGAGGGAGGAAGGAAGGAAGGAAGGAAGGAAGAAAGGAAGGAAGGAAGGAATGGATGGATGAATGAAAAGAGAGTTTGCTGGGTGCTTCAAGCTCCCAGCTCTCTCCTCACACTCAGAGGCTTTACCCCATTTCCTGGAGGAGTGGAGCTCCAGGACTTCTTAACTGCCAGAGGGCACCCCCCCCCCCAATAATTAAATCTTTTACATTGTAGGTGTGAAAAGATCTCATATTTTCCTTGCCCATCATAAGATTTGCTGCCAATACTCCTTTAATAAGGAGTCAACAGAAGATAAGCCTAGCAATTTATTTAATCAACGTTTGTTTTACGTGACACAGGGGACTTCAGAGATGAAGAATCAAGGACCCAGAGAAAATTCTCTGCTTTTATGCTCTGGTTCCATGAAGAACGGGCACCAACAAGAAGTGTGATCGGACACACAGGGCATGACCTGATCCTGTAGATGGAGGAGAAAACCCCAGCCAGGCCCATCTGTTCAGATTCTGTACGGTATTCCTTCCTCCCGGGGACTGGGCAGGACTCCTCAGGAATGAAGGTCTTATGACCCACTACTGGACAAGGTAGATCAGAGAATTTCTTCATGGCCAGCTCCTACACAGAAATGCTGGGGCAGGCTGGAATAATATTTCTGGGATTTGTGGCCTGTTTGGGAGGATAGGACTTCTATTTTCTGACTCACCTGAAGGAAGAGGAATTCTGGTTTCTATGATGCGTTTAGGAGAGAAAGAGGAGGAACAAATAGGGCAGGGGAAGGTTAGAGAGAGCTTTGCTTCTGAGGCCTTCCAGCTTCCTTTAGTTCAAACTACTCAGCAAACCAATGTACAAAGTTTAAGGCTTCCAGTTCCAAATCCAAACTACAACGACCTTGCTCAAGAGTCATGGTTCTCAAGCAGGGTGGCTTTGCCCCTCCTCCCAACCCACTCCAGAGACATGTGACATGTGACAATGCCTGACCCATTTGGGGACGTCACAGCTGATATTGGCATCCAGTGGGTGGAACCCAGGGATGCTGGTAGACTCCTCCCTCCACAGACTGCCCTCCACATGGGGAATTACCTGGACCAAATGGCAATATTGCCAAGGTTAATAAACCCTGCCCCAGAGAATGGAATGAAAATTAAACTTTTTATTTTTTCTATGAAGTAGTTTTTGAGTCTTTAAAACTCTACAAGAGAATGTCCCAGTGCTTCAACTATTCTGTCATCTTTTTTTTTTTTTTTTTTTTTTTTTTTTGGTACTGGGGATTGAACTCATGGGCACTTGACCACTGGGCCACATCCCCAGCCCTTTTTTTGTATTTTATTAGAAGCAGGGTCTCACTGAGTTACTAAGTGCCTGGCCATTGCTGAGGTTGGCTTTGAACTCGCGATCCTCCTGCCTCAGCCTCCCAAAGTGCTGGGATTACAGGTGTGCGCCACCACGCCCGGCTCTATTCTGTCATCTTAATGCTGCACACCAGAAATCTTTACAGACTGTTCCAATAGGCAGATGTGGGAATAATCACCAATGACAGACACCAGAGATCCTGAAAATATTCCACAACTTATTAGCATAGATATTTTCATCAGTGAACCCACCAACAGACATGTGATACGCCTGCCACAGTGAATTACAGTAGGGAAATCAAAGAGGTATAAGAGCTGGGCGTGGTGGCGCACGCCTGTAATCTCAGCACTTGGGAGGCTGAGGCAGGAGGATGGCGAGTTCAAAGCCAGCCTCAGCAGTGGTGAGGCACTTAGCAACTCAGTGAGACCCTGTCTCTAATAAAATACAAAAAGGGTTGGAGATATGGCCTAGTTAGTGGTCAAGTGTCCCTGAGTTCAATCCCCAGTACCAGAAAAAAAAAAAAAAAAAAAGGTATAGGAGGTGTTAGCATCAAAATAGGAAGAACACACCGTAAAAAATTAAATGCAACACAGAAAACAAACAAGAAAATAAAACATGCACTGGACTAAATATTAAAATGAGCAAGTTAATGTTTATGTTAAATGCAACTATTTTGAGGAAATTTAAAATTTAATGACAAGTAACAAATGTAATAATTATGATTAATTGGCTTTGGAGGAAATTAAGCCAGTGAATGCCTATCAGTATTATTTTAAACCTATAAACATAATAAATGGAATTCTCAGAAGCCATCAGAAGGCTAGTGAGTGAGTTGAATTGACCCTATTCTACCTGAAAATAAAGTGATAGTTCTGGAACAATTGAGAAAAGGAATTTATCAAACTCAGGTTCAATCAATATAAGTTATTTCTTCAGAAGATCAAGCATTTCTAATTACACTGGAAAGATGTAGAGAATTAGGTGACAAAAGGAACATCTTTCCAAAATAGACATACAAAAATCAAAATGAAACATTAAATCATCTGAATTTGAAGTAGTGAAAGAACTTAAAACTAAAGATTAGATTCTAAAAACTTTTTTTAAAAATCCATTTTAATGGGGGAAAAAAACATTTCTTCTAGCCCAGCAAACTTATAAAACACACTTGCCAAACCTCAAGCTGAAACAGTAGGTAGAAATTTGTATCTGATTCTTTCCTCCTTTTGTTACTAAATTTAGTCCTTAGAATTGCTCTACACCTGTAGATGCAAGAACTTTACAGTAAATAGGATCTTCAGTCAGGTGAAATGAAGCTACTGGCTTCCCTTGGAAAAGTCTCTAACCAGGCAAAGCCGATTCGGCTGCTGAGAGATGCCCTGGCTGCTCAGATATAAGGGACTGTGACTGGAAGGGGAATGGTTTGTGACTCCATCTTTCCTGAGGCTCTGCATTAAGTGAAAGATTATAAACCAAATCCAAGAAGTTCTGGGATCCATGCAATGGTGTTGCACTAAACCAAGGGGGTTCGTTCTGTCTCCCATGTTTCCCCATCTATGAAGCAGAACAAAAAAAAAAAATTGGGGCTGGGATTGTGGCTCGGCGGTAGAGCGCTCGCCCAGCACGTGCGCAGCCCGGGTTCGATCCTCAGCACCATGTGAAAAGAAATGCATTGTGTACAACTAAAGCAAATAAATATTTTAAAAAAAAAATTAATATGGCAGACCTGTGGAGGGAAGGTCCTTTGGCCCTCTCATTGTCCGCTGCTGGTCCACGTTAGGAGGCCCAGCCCTTCAGATCGCACACCTGCCAAAGCCACATCTCGCAGAGGTGCGTGTCAGCTGCTGAGCGCTACCTGGCACAGAGTTATTTCTTGTTTGCCCACTTATACTCAACTGGGGAAAAGAACAATTGCCTGGCCTATGATCAAACACTTGAAGTGGAAGCTCTCGGCAGCTGCCATTTCTCAGCTAGACCTGAAAAAGGAAGATGCACAAAAGGAGACAGCCGCGTGGAATGCCGGGAGCCTTGTAAGACTCGCCCAGACAACACCAGCCTTGCAAGGAGGACAAGTGTCACAAAGGCTTAGAACCTCAGGGAGGGTCGTAGGCTTTAACAGACTGTGTCTCAGAGGGGTAAGCACACTCAAGCGACAGTGGTAGAATTCTGGTTAATTTTTTTTTTTTTTCCACATATACAGAGAGCCAGAAGGCATTTACCTGGGCTTTTAAACACACACACACACACACACACACACACACACACACACATATTCCTTTGTAAAGATATACACACACATACATTATATGTACATATATATGATATACATATGTAATATCATATAATAAATAAAAAATAAAATAATCATATAATAATATCATATGATAATAATTGTTATCATATAATAATTTGATAATTGCAAAAATAATTGAAAAAATGTATATTTTGATTTTTCAAGTAATTATTATTATTGACTTCTAAAACTGCAGGAGTTTAATAGCAGTAAAATAAATAAATCATTCATAACCAAATTGTTTGGCTTCAGATGTCCCATTTACACCAAGTCACCCTTAATATATCACCACTACGCTGTACCACTCTGAGTGGTCTGTCTGCATCTGTGGATGCTCCTACCTGGTCAATTTGGAGACGATCAGCATGCGGTTACAAAGACCCATCAGGTGAAGATGGCATATGCTGTAATCTTAATAACAGTACTTCCAGTCACTATAAATTTCTGCCTAACAAAATTTTAAAATCAAGTTGACCAGCTAATATGCAAAGAGGGAGATGTTTTGACCTACATAAAGAATCAGATAGGAATACCATGAGCTCCTGAACTTGAGCCTCTAGCTCTGAAAACAAACCAGCTATCACCTCCAAATAATTATTCCCTTTTAAAACCCTTTTAAAACAGATAAATTTTTGATGTTCCTGTAAAACATGAAAATATGCTGAATAGAGAGAGCACTGCCCTCCACCCTTGGACACTAGATGACTGATCCTATGATCTCGATGCACAATCACAGGGACAAGCTAAGGCACTTTGATCTATGTAGAGCCTTTAGGATCGACTATTTATATGATGACTAACAGCCGTCCAATTGTGAGGAGATGTTGCGGCTTTAAGGCGACAAGCCTTTTGGTGATGAGCCAAATTGCATAGCATATCAAATTGTTTTAAACAAATCAGCTGCCCTAAGTTCCAACAAGTAACACACTGAATTCTCTAGACAAATACCCGCAAGGCATTGTCCCGTAAAGTCCCAAACAATGAAAGATCAAAATGTCCATTTGTTGTAACATGTTGATGTAGGAGGCCCCATGCATGTAGAGCAGAGGCCACACTGTTGGTGAGGTTGTTTGATGTTTGGTAATAGAGAGAGCCCATCTGTAAATACATTAAATGCCTTAGGAATAGGTTGATTTTTTTATTACCTGTGGAAATATAATAGGATGATTAATACAAAAAGATAATATAGGGGACTTAGGAAGATGATTATCAAAATTTGCAGAAGTAGAGCATTTAGCTATAGCCCAATCATTATCATTGAAGCATAATATTCAATCTGTGATGATGAATAGGGAGTAATAATAGTAGCAGGGTGAATGCCAAATATTTTAGTAGAAGTCTTAAGTCCTTGAAGAATAAGTTTAGCCACCATGGAGGTATAAGATTCAATTATACTTTTAGGAGAGACGGGCAAATGTATCCATAATAAAGGCCCTTGTTGCCAAAATACTCCTGTGGGTGTATATTTGTGAAGAAATAATAATCAACATCAGCGGTTGAGTTAAATCAAATCTATCACAATGAGCTCCTTCGATGGCTTTTTCTACTAACTTTAAAGCTTTCCTAGCATCAGGAGTCAATGTTCGTGGTGAAGATGGATCAGATCTCCACGAAGGATGTCAAATAAAGGTTTTAGTTGGCCAGTAGTGAGGTTTAGTGTAGGGCGAAGCCAATTAATGTCTCCCAGTAGTTTTTGGAAATCATTGAGGGTGGTCAAATGTTCTTTATTTATTAAAATTTTTTGGGGTCTAACAAAAGTATCCATGATTTTTAAATCCTAAATATAATATGGGAGATCTGGTTTGAACTTTTTCTTCTGCTATATATAGTCCAATATTTTTTTAAATTTTCTACCACATCACTGAATATATTAAATAAGATTTTTTGATTAGGGTGGGCCAATAAAATATCATCCATGTAATGTAGACACATGGGAGGTTTGGATATTTATATTTAATGGGTTGGATAGCCTTGTCCACATATTATTTGGCATATGGTGGGGCTATTAGCCATTCCCTGTGGTAAAACCTTCCATGATATCTCTGATCAGGCCATTATTGTTCATAGAAGGAACGGGAAAAAGCAAACCTGGGGGCATCCAGAGGATGTAGGGGAATAGAAAAGAAGCAATCCTTTATATCAAGAGTAATAAGATGGAAATTTTTTGGAATAGCTACGGGACTAGGAAGTCCAGGTTGAGTAGTAGCCCCATAACTTGCATGGTTTTATTGATTTGTCTAAGATCATGTAACAATCGCCATTTTCCTGACTTTTTTCTTGATCACAAATATGGGGGAATTCCAGGGAGAGGTGGAAGGTTCTATATGACCTGCTTCTAATTGTTCCTGAACTAATTGGTGGGCCGCTTGTAATTTCTCTTTAGATAGGGGCCACTGAGGGACCCACACTGGCTTATCAGAAAGCCATGGTATTTTCAAAATTATTTTCTCAGTGGCCCCGAAAAAAAATCTTTTTCCTTTATGACAATGATTACTTTTAGGTTAAGATTACTCTGTAATTTTTGATAATGAGTTCTTTTATGGTTAAGATTACCCTGTAGGTTTTTCACATTTAACATCTGCAGGCTTGGTTGCAAGGTGTACTCCCATTTGTTGCAAAATACCTCTTCCCCATAAAGTAACCGGTAGATTAGGTAAAACATAAGGCTGAAATGTTCCTTTATGGCCTTCATCATCCTCCCATTTTAAAATTACTGCACTTTTATCTGGGAGGTTATTATATCCCAAGCCTCTTAAACTGGTTGAAGCTTTTTGCAGAGGCCAGTGCTTGGGCATTGGCGTAAATTAATAATGGAAAGTCAGCTCCAGTATCTATTAATCCCTCCATTTCTATTCCTTGGATTTTTATTTTTACACATAGGCCTCCTTGAACAGTCTCGAACCCAGCAAGCCATGGACTTGAGTCAGTGGAACAAAATCCTCTATTGTTCCCTTCTTGAGGCATACCCATTTTAAATGCCCCTAATAAGCTTTTAGGACTACGCCCGATCCTACAGTCCCTGAGGGAAGAGGTCCCCTGACCCTGATTGATTATGATAATTTTGCCTGGAATATCCTGATTTAGCGAGGGAAGCCACCTGAGAGTTCATTGCCATTATTAAATATCTGAACAGCCAGGCACGGTGGCGCACACCTGTAATCCCAACACTTTGGGAGGCTGAGGCAGGAGGATCGCAAGTTCAAAGCCAGCCTCAGCAATGGCGAGGCACTTAGCAACTTAGTGAGACCCTGTCTCCAAATAAAATACAAAAAAAGGGCTGGGGATGTGACCCAGTGGTCGAGTGCCCCTGAGTTCAATCCCCGGTACCACACCAAAGAAAAAAAAAAAAAAAAAAAAAATATATATATATATATATATATATATGAACAATCTTTACACCATCCCAAATAAGGTCCTGTAGAATACCTGCAATCATGGGGACCCCTCAGCCTCACAGGGCAACCACTCAGACACTTGCAATATTTATAAAGCTACAGTATTATCCAGCTAAAAGAGGCTTCCTGAATAGTTCATCTTATTAATCATAGTTTGGTCCCTTGGAAACGCTCAGGGCTCTGGACTTTAGGAGAAAGTTAGAGCAACCTGTATACCATGTTCTGCTGTAAGCAGCTATCAATACATGACCACTGGGAACGAGGAGTTTCTTTGGATCCCAGTCCTACCAGGAGCAAACTCCTGTTGAAACTTGTAAAGAGTTACTCTTCAAAGCAAATCAGAGTCACTCACAACTTATAAACAATAGTTTGTTTAATGATAAGAACAAAATTGAGTGCAAGCAAGAGGGTTAATAAAAAAGCAGAAAAAATAGACTGATTACATATAATCACATATGTTGAACTATTTCTAGCCTAGATATAATCTTAATATAATGAGTATTGTTACAAGAGATACAGATAACAATAATAACAATAATTTTATTTATAAATCATTTTCAAGCCAATGTGCTTGGGGCATTGCATGATTGTATGCCATGATTAAAACACCATTAAAAAACATCAAACGAATAAAACACAAGATTTTCTTCAGATATAAAATGAAGTACAGCTGAAAGAATCAGACTAATATTTGAAGTATAGAAAAATGGCAGCAGGAAACAGGAAACTCTGCCCAGTTTTTTTTTTCCTACTCTAGTCACTCTGAAAAAAAAAAAAAAATCCCTTAAATTCTCTTTGCCCTATCTTCTAATGCATTTATTTCCTACCCTACTTTCTCTGTAGTTCCTGCTGTCTAGATTAAATTTTCTCTCCTTGCATAAATCAAGATCTTATTTTTCTGTCCAGTCAATCAAATTTGCATGACAAATAGGTTTGTCTAAAACAAACACAAAACAAAAACAGATGAATGGTTAAGCTATGTCAGGTTTTCACATTCTCCTTATGTATTTTGGCTGTGTAACCAATGACATTTTTAAAAAGAAAGAGAAAAAGCATACATAGTCAATGCCTAAATATTGAGCCCATGTGACTTGTCATTTCCAACCTTTTGGCCATCATGACATCCTCTTGTTCTGAGTTTTTCAACCACCACAAACTCCCTCCTCCCTTCAAAACAGTGAGGAAGGTGTGAAAACACTGTTGGTTACCTCCACCACAACCATTTCCTCCCCCTAGGTCTTCTTTGCTAGCTGATCACTATTTTTGTCCAGGTGTTGGTGGGGTGGGGGGGGGGGGGGTATGTGTTTGTGGGGCCCTCCCACCCCACAGAAAAAATGGTGAATGTAAGACATGCATGGCAATTCTTTTCCCCTTTGCCAGGAGTGTGGTTGGTCCCAGATACGAAATCTGGTGCTCGCCAAAGGCATACAATGGGAAGTTCTATAGAAGCTTTCCAGTAGAGACCAGCCTCCCTGACATGCCCCAGACTATGCACAGCTGTGATCTTTAGAACCAGGGAGGCCATCTTGGAATGGTGAGACTTGGAACCAAAGACCACGCTAATACCCTGGGTTCAAGGAAGTGAAAAGACAGAAAGTCCCTGGGTCCTTGAGGAATCCATCAAGCCAAGCCTGCAACCCTCCCACACCACTTTTCTTGTGAGATAAGATCATTTCTCCTCCTTGCTTCACTTAATTTAACTGAGCATTCTTGCACCTGCAGCTAAAATCATTCTAACCAACTCAAAAGGCATCTTTTCACCAAAAAATTGTATTTAGATGAATACAATGGATTATATATCGTTGGGATTCATACTTTTAGGAAACTCACACAACTGAAAACACTTGGAAATTTGCAAACCAACTGTCACACATGAAACATTTAAGCACCTAAAACCTACCAAGCAAAATACCGTACATCATATTTTCTAATTCCTATAATTTTAGGTAAGGTGATTAGTCCTCAATTTTACAGATAAAAAGAATCAGAGAAATCAAGGGATTTGCTTAAAAGCCCACAGTTTAGAAGCATTAGACCCAGGATTTGAAGTCAGTTGGGTTTTTGTTTGTTTGTTTGAGTCTCATCTGCCAGAAAACCAGGATACTGCATCTTCAATAAACCCAGAATATGACCTCATCTCAGGGTATCCCAGTGCAAACAATTGTTATCTCCAACCCAGATAATTAAGCGGAGCTAGCTAGTACAGGTGAGGAAAGATCAGGCCCTGGGCTGTGGACGTTAAAGAGGCACTCACTCTCACCTACGAGGCCCCTCTTACCTTTTGCGGCCTATGGGATACCTTAGTCTTCCCTCTCCTCCTGACCCTATTATTGTAATAACCTCCAAATTCTCCTGCACTAGCCCTTGCCCTCTACAGTCAATTCCCCACCCAGTAGCTGCAAGGATCCTTTTTAAGTGATAATCAATCATGTCACTCCCCAGCTCAATTACCCTGAAATGCTGCCCATCTCACAATGAGTAAATGCTAAAATTCTTACAAGAGCCTACAATTACCCTTCTTCAAGCCTAACCTACTAAAGAACTGAATTCTTTTATCTATACCCATGTCCCTGTGCAACACGGTAACATTTTTTTTTAATTTTTATTTTTAAATTTTTATTTCTAATTAGTTATACATGACAGTAGAATGCATTTATGCATTGTAATATATCATGCATAGATGGGGTATAATTTCTCGTTTTTCTAAGTGTACATGTTGCAGAATCATATTGGTCATGTAGTCATATATATACATACAGTAATAATGTCTGTTGCATTCCACTATCTTTCTCATCCCCGCATCCCCTCCCTCCCCTCCCTTCACTTCCCTCTACCTAATCTAAGGTAATGCTATTTTTCCCTACTGCCCCCTCCCCTGCCTTATTGTGAATTAGCATCCACATTTTAGAGAAAACATTCAGACTTTGGTTTTGTGGGGTTGGCTTCTATCACTTAGTATGATATTCTCCAACTCCAACCATTTACTGGAAAATGCCATAATTTCACCCTTCTTTAAAGATGAGTAATATTCCATTGAGTATATATACCACATTTTCTTTATCCATTCATCTATTGAGGGACACTTAGGTTGGTTCCATAGTCTAGTTATTGTGAATTGAGCTACTATAAACATTTATGTGGCTGTGTCACTATAGTATACTGATTTTAAGTCCTTTAGGTATAAACCAAGGAGTGGGATTGCTAGGTCAAATGGTGGTTCCATTCCCAGTTTTCTGAGGAATCTCCATACTGCTTTCCATAGTGGTTGCATCAATTTGCTGTCCCACCAGCAATGTAGGAGTTTTTCTTTTTCCCCACATCCTCGCCAACATTTATTGTTGTCTATATTCTTGATGATTGCCATTCTGATAGGAGTGAGATGAAATCTTAGAGTAGTTTTGATTTGCATTTCTCTAATTGCTAGAGATGTTGAACACTTTTTCATACATTTGTTGATTGATTGTATTTCTTCTGTGAAGTGTCTGTTCAATTCCTTAGCCCATTTTTTATTGGGTTATTTGGTGGTTTGTTTGTTTGTTTGTTTGTTTGTTTGTTTTTAGTGTTAAGTTTTTTGAGTTCTTCATATATCCTGGAGATTAATGCCTTATCACCGGTACATGTGGTGAAGATTTTCTCCCAATCTGTAGGCTCTCTCCTCACATTATTGTTTTTCCTTTGCTGAAAAGCTTTTGAATTTGAATCCATCACATTTATTGATTCTTGATTTTACTTCTTGCACTTTAGGAGTCTTGTTAAGGAAGTCAGATCCTAGGCCAACATGTTACAGATTTGGGCCTATTTTTTCTACTAGGCACAGGGTCTCTGTTCTAGTGCTTAAGTCTTTGATCCACTTTCAATTGATTTTTGTGCAGGGTGAGAGATAGAGATTTCATTTCATTTTGCTACATATGGATTTTCAATTTTGCCACCACCATTTGTTGAATAGGCTATCTTTTCTCCAGTGAATGTTTTTGGCATGCTTGTCTAGTATGAGATAACTGTATTTATGTGGGTTTGTCTCTGTGTCCTCTATTCTGTACCATTGGTCTACAAGTCTATTTTGGTGCCAATACCATGCTGTCTTTGTTACTATAGCTCTGTAGTATAACAAGTCAGGTATTGTGATGCCTCCTGCTTTACTTTTCTTGCTAAGAATTGCTTTAGCTATTCTGGGTCTCTTATTTTTCCAAATAAATTTCATGATTGCTTTTTCTATTTCTATGAAGAATAGCATTGGGATTTTAATAGGAATTGCATTAAATTTGTCTAGCGCTTTTGGCAGTATGGTCATTTTGACAATATTAATTCTGCCTATCCGGGGCATGGGAGATCTTTCCATCATCTGACGTTTTCTTCAATTTCTTTCTTTAGTGTTCTGAAAATCACCACAAATTATCTATTTCCAAAAATGCTGTGGGTGCTTCACATTTCTCTGTTCCTCTTTTTTTTTTTAATAATTTTTTAGTTGTAAATGGATATGATACCTTTATTTTATCTATTTATTTTTATGTGGTGCTGAGGATGGAACCCAGTGCCTCACACATGCCAGGCAAGGGCTCTACCACCAAGCCATAACCACAACTCCTCTGTCACTTTATTTTAACCTCACATACTGGAGATGATCTAAAACCCTATTCCTAGAACAAGTAGTTTGTTTTGAACCAAGGAAAGGGCTAGAGAGGTGGAGATGAAGGTGAAAATGGATTGTAACTGAGGATATCCCTGGAGACTGTGTGTTCTAATGACTTGGCTTACCTACGGGGCTGAGGTCACCTGATCCCAAGTAGACTGTGGAAATTATGGTTTGAAACAAACTCACAGGCAAGAAATTGCTTTGCCTTTACCTTGTCCCAAGGGCAAACCGCTGCCACAGTCCAGCCTAGAACTCTGCTCCAAACAAAGCTCTAACCCCCAAAGACTCTCCTCCCTCCAGGTGACAAGCCTAGGATGCCACCAACCTCTTTCCTGGCCCTGTGACTCCCACAGCTAACAGTAGGTCATCGGCTTCTGAAGAATCTTCCCACTGTTTGTTTTCTCTTCTTCTTATCACAGAGGTGGATGGTATTAGATATGTTTCTTTTTAGCAAGTATGAGGTAAGCAGGGGTCAAGCTGGTGTCAAACAGAGATGTAGGAAAGCAGATATAGTTACAGTGCAAAGCCGCCAGCTCCGAGCAAAAACAAAAGAAATCTTTCAGGACGCTTCAAAACCAATTGAAACCAAAGTGATGATGTGGGGGCCACTTTCTAGATAGAAGTCAAGCCCAGAGCTTCCTGCAGAGGGGCTCTTGGGTGCTGAGCTGACAGGGGGGAAGCACTGGTCTCTGGCCAGCACCTCACTTCCCTTATCTCAAACCCTCTTGTGGTCAGTCCAGGGGAACTTCTTCAGCAGGCAATTAAACTTGAGAGACATTAAAGACAAAATCTAGAAACCTCTGTGGTATCCAGCCTTTCATCTTCCAGTGAATCTCATCCAATCCCTGAGAGGAAAGGGTGACAGCCTGTGCTCCCAAGCCACCTCCACCCCAGGCGAGAAGGCAATGAGGAAACTTAGGGCTGTCACTGCACATACGTCCCCAAACCATGGGCCCCAAAGGGTTAACAACCATATCTTTCTCTTGATTAACGGTTTCCATGGTTTTGCACATAGTAAGAACTCAAAATTTCTGGACTGAACTCCCTGTCTTTTTATCTCAGTATCTCAACATCTTCGTGCCTTTCAAATCAGAGCTGATAAGAAGTGTAGACCTAGACTCTCTCTCCTCTCTCTCTCTCTCTCTCTCTCTCTCTCTCTCTCTCTCTCTCTAATGTTACCAGGAATTGAACTCAGGGGCACTCAACCACTGAGCCACATCCCTAGCCCTTTTTTGTATTTTATTTAGAAGCAAGGTCTCACTGAGTTGCGGAGGCTGGCTTTGAACTTGTGGTCCTTCTGCCTCAGCCTCCGGAGCTGCTGGGATTACAGGCACGCGCCACCACGCCCAGCTCATTTTTCTTTCCATGCCATTTTATTTTGGCTAACCCTAGTATTTCAGGGTTCCAAGCCCTGGGTCCTTGTTGGTTGTACCTGTTCCCTGCTTCAAGTCTCAACATGCTCTTTTCTTCTGTCGGCCCATCCACCATCTCTGACCAGGGGACCCTCCTCCTTGATCACATATTGTATATGACTACTGTCCCCATTGCCTGTCATTGTGCTCCTGCTCCCTGTCTTAGCAAGGTGGCCTGTGAAGAAATCAAATCCTCCATCTTTGTTAGCCTGGAGTCATAATGTGACTTTTTTTTTTCAAAGTGCTGCATTCAGTTCCTTTATGAAACAATATAATCCAATTATTGCTCAGGGACTTCATCTGGTTTGTGTCAGCTTCTCACGCGTCTGCCACATTTTACTACCAAAAGCACTTACTGCCTGTGCTCGAGAATTTAATAAACTCTGTCTTCACAAATTGAATCTCAGTCTCATTTGATGTGATCAGCATGATATCGTCTTTCCTTCTGTTATAAGCAAATAAAAAATATCTAAGTAAAAAATATTCTTTTAAATTACTTCATAAAAATATTTAATAAGACTTTAGAAGTTCTAAATATTCTGCTGTTTGGGTGGAGTAACATTGCTCCAATACATAGAACATTAACCAGCTATGTAGTTTGGGACACACATTTTAATGTCCTAGATAATAGAAGCTGAAAATCATGATAAAAAAATATTTTCACCTGAGCCAGGCATGTAATCCTGTAATCCTAGCGACTCAGGAGGCTGAGGCAGGAGGAGCGCAAGTTCAAGGCCAGCCTCAGCAACTTAACAAGGACCTATGCAACTCAGTGATACCGTATGTTAAAATAAAAAGGGCTGGGGACTTGGTTCAGTGGTTAAACACCCCTGGGTTCAAACCTACCTTCAGTAGCATCTAGAATGCACAGTCTTCCATTAAGCTAAAACATCCCCAGACACAATCCTATGGCTCAACAGATTTTAATAGAATTTTAGCAGCAGAAATTTTCCTGAAAATCTAGGGACTTAAGATAGGCACTGAGGAATGACATTAGTAGAAAGTTTAAAAAGAGCCATAGTTACATAATTACAAGTCAAATTCCAGGGTCCCTCTTTGCTGCTACCCAAGATTCTATTCCTTACCTCAGTTCATGCATTCTTTTGAAACAAATTCTTGAGAAAGAATAATGGTGCTCAGCTCCCATAATAAACATATCATAGACCATTAAAATAATGTTAGATCGGCAAAGAACAATGATCTCCCCTCTGAATGATCAGGAGCATAATGTATATGAACAAGATTCACCTGTAAAGTGTTTATAGAGATAGGTATTACTTTATAGAGATGATTACCCAATGCTTTCTTCTATAACAATTTCAAAGCAATGCTTTCTAAAAGAGTAAATACAATTTATTTTCTGAAATCAGCAACAGTAAAAAAAAAAAAAAAAAAAAAAAATGAACAAAGCGATTTTTATGTTCTTCCATTATTCCTAGGGCTTGGAGTGATTCGGGGACATCCACGACTATGCAGTGATCAGAGAAGGTCCTACAGAAGCTGCTGAGCTAACCACCAAGGGCAGCCCGGAGTGCGTCCGAAGAAGCAGAGGCAGTGGGAGGCAGGCGTCGCATAAAGCATTTTGCTTGTGCTAAGGCAATTTAAACTTCACAAAGTCTGTGACTGTTCTTATTATTTTCAAAGAGAGCCCTTGTCAAGTGATTAGCGGAGGCGATTCGTCGAGGCGTCTGTGAGGGATCCGAATCAGAGCAGGACCATTCCGTTCTCTTTCGTGTGTCCCTCTATTCGCTGTGTCCCTCCTCTATTCGCTGTGTCCCTCTATTCGCTCTGTCCCTCTATTCGCTCTGTCCCTCTATTCGCTCGCTGTGTGTCCCTCTATTCGCTGTGTCCCTCTATTGTCTCTGTGTGTCCCTCTATTCTCTGTGTCTCTGTGTCCCTCTATTCGCTCTGTCCCTCTATTCGCTCTGTCCCTCCATCCGCTGTGTCCCTCTATTCGCTGTCACTGAAACGTGGTCCGCCTCCATTCCTTGCTCACACAGGAAGCTCGGAGGCGGGTCTCCGCCACAGCCTCCTCTGTGGCCTTCCTTCTCCAGGTCTTGCTCATCTCTAATTCATCCCCAACCCAGCAGCCAAGAAATACATTTAAAATTATTTGAACATGAATTAGATCCTGTGACTCACCAATGCCAAAACCCTCCATTGGCTTGCATTGCTCCCTGGCCTGGCCCAAAGGCCCTTCCTGTGTGTTTTGCTTGGCGTCTCTGGCCTCCCTTGGTGCTCTCTCCACCTCTTTGTTTTTTATGACTCACCACATTGGATCTCTTCCAGCTCCCCAAATGCCCAAACTCTTCCCTCTTTGCAGCCTTTCTGCACCCTTCCTTGAGGCCCACGATGCCCATTCTGCTCTCCTGGCATTCCTCTCCTTCTCAAGACCTCTGCTGACATGTGGCAGCCCCAGGCAGCCCCCCTTGAATAGCTAATCTCAAGTACCACCCTGCCCCTCCCCGTCTCCTGCGTAAGACTTTTGCACATTTTAAAATTATATTTTCAGATACAATTCAATGCCAATTTCTGCCATAAATTATAGTAATAAGGAGTCCGTCTGTTTTGCTGTCCACTGTGAACTCAGTACTGATCATAGAACGGGGCACATACTACATGCTCGAAAAATGTTTGCCGACCGAGGTCAAAAATAATTTAAATTGAAAAATAAAGTTTAAATAAAAGTAGTTAAATGCTTAAGTACTGAGACTGGATGAGTCAAGATAAATCCAAACAAAGGAACTATCTAGAATTTTGTCGTTCATTTATTCAAAAGCATTAATTGAGCACCTATTACAGATCTGATTCCTGCCCTCCAAAAGCTTCAGTCTTACATTTGCATGAGATTCTCTTTCTATGCACATGTGGATCCCGAGCACACTTAGAAGGCACATTTTCTTTCTCAGTGTCCGCCAAGCTTCAGGAGTCACAGAAATGATTTCCTAAATTAAATGATGATTTCAAGACAAATACAGAATAAAGATTACTCCTCCGCTGGTGATGACTTGAACACTCCCGTTTTCATGAAGAACTGAAACCAAAGTAAGACACCCTTGGAGTACAGAGGAAACTTGCTGAGCCCAATCATAATAAAACCTACTGGATGACATAGCCAGGGGCAAACGAGAATCTGGCCACAGCCGAGGGAAAGGGCATGACGGAAAGACTAAAACAAACAAAATGTGTGCCGTTTGCAGCTTTTTTATGCCGTGCTGGGTTGAGTTTTTTAAGAAATGTTTTGAAATCGGGGCAAAGAAGTAGAAGATCATTGGCTGCCCCTTAGTGATCAGAAGCCAAAAAGTATTCATAATTACTACTGCATATAGAGTAGACATGGGTCAGGTTCTGTAAGGGAGAGAGGCAGGGCAAAATAAATACATCGAGAGCCGGGCGCGGTGGCGCACGCCTGTAATCCCAGCACTTTGGGAGGCTGAGGCAGGAGGATCGCGAGTTCAAAGCCAGCCTCAGCAATGGCGAGGCACTTAGCAACTCAGTGAGACCCTGTCTCTAAATAAAATACAAAAAAGGGCTGGGGATGTGACCCAGTGGTCAAGTGCCCCTGAGTTCAATCCCCGGTACCACAAAAAAAAAAAAAAAAATACATCGAGATTTTTGGTTTCTTTCTTTCTTTTGTTTTTTTGGTACCAGGGATTGAACCCAGAGGTGCTTAACCACTGCGCCACATCCCCAGCCCTTTTTATTTTTATTTTTTTATTTTTTATTTTTTTTTTTTTTTTGAGACAGGGTCTCGCCAAGTTGCTTAGGACCTTGCTCAGTTGCTGAGGCTGCCTTTGAACTTGTGATCCTCCTGCCTCAGCCTCCTGAGTCACTGGGATTACAGGCTTGCGCCACCACACCCAGCTAAGATTTTGGTTTCTGGGATGCCGCACCAGACTGCTCTCATTCCGTAGGTGTTCATCCATTCACCCCTGGAGTCCCCATTCCTGTATTCAGTCAATGGCTCCTTTACCGTGTACTACACTCAAACTTTTCTGACGGATGTAACAAAAATACTGAATTTGGGAGGGCTGTGGCTGTGGCTCAGTGGCAGAGCACTTGCCTCGCACGTGTGAGGCACTGGGTTAGATCCTCAGCAGCACATAAAAATGGATAAATAAAATAAACTAAAAAGATACTGTATTTGACTTTTCTAATGGGAATAATAACTCTTTTAAATTCTTGGACAGCGTGGATTTAGAAAGTTGGACTTACCCTTCAGTCTTTCATGCACATGTCCACGCACCCCAACTGGGCTATGCGTCTACCTTCTTTAGAATTCTCTCTCGAGGAGATGAGCTGCACTCGGGTTTTAGACCCTGGGAAGTGGAATATTTAACTCAATTGTTACTTTGGACCAAAGGTAAGAAATCTCCCTTCTCACGTGGAAGATGAACCTTGAAGGCATCCAACTCTTAGTGCTCAAGGTGCTCTTGTGGTGAAATTCACAGGTACCCATCCACCCAGAATGGCTCCAGGGAATGCCTTTTTTTTTTTTTTTTTTTTTTTTTTTTTTTTTTTTTTTGTCTTAAGGATTCTGTTTGCAAACTCCCTTGAAGGAACACAGGGTCTTCATTTACGTGAGCCTTTGCCCAGCATTTATTTGCAGTTCTGCAGGACAAACAAAACTTCACACAGAGATAGAGGAGGTGGAAATAAAGCGCCTTATATTATCTCCGGCCCATTTGGACAAAAGGCTGCAGGGTCCCCCCAGCATCCTGCAGTCAGATGCAAACACCAGCGCTGTTCTAACACAGGAATTAGGTTCAGAAGAAAGATCTGAGCTGATAGCACTTGGCTGTGTCTGCCTTTAGGGCAGCTTAGAAAAAGAACCTGGTGGGTTCTTAAATTTTTGACATTTTTACTACTAACTCTGCTATTGACTAAACAAGGGGTAATTACTATAGCAACTTCCAGCATAGGTTGTTAAAAAAAAAATCACCCAATCAGCTAGCGGCAGCTGTCATCTTTAAGGGTGGGGCTTTGAGCTCTAAATTAATACATGCCATTCTGAAAATTAAAAATCACCTTAGAGGAAGCAGGGAACACTTAGCAGATAATAATGATTCCTCTGTAGAAGTGAATGACCTGAAGATAGATGTAATCTAACAACGTGTTCTACCAACACACACATCGCCAAAAAACTTTGGTCTAGAAGAGGCCAAAGAAATAATCTATTCCAAGTGCTCCTTTTTATACAGGAACAAACTGAGGCTCAGAGAAGAAATAAATACCAGAGTGTTACAAAACTGGGTTTCCTGGCTCTTGACCAGGGGCTGTAAATCACGGTGGCCTTCATTTCAAATCAGAGTGTGATGTGAATGGATTCCAGAGGCTAGAGACAATGTACCTCAATATTTAAAATCTAGACTGTCCCAGAAACAAAACTAGACCCTACTCTTTGCTCCATGGTGACTCAGAAACAAGCCTGGAATAGAAAACACCCCGAGGAAATTCATCCTGTCATTGGCTAGGGAGGATCGCATCCCAGGCCAGCCGCTTTCTGCTGCAGTCCTGGATTCTTCTGGCTCATTAGCCACACACCCCCTCCAAAATCTAATCCCTTTTCCTTTTCCTTTTTTTTTTTTTTTTTTTTTTTTTTTGTTGTTGTTGTTGTTGTTGTTGTTGTATTGGGGATTGAACCTAGGGATGCTTTACCACTGAGCTACATCCCCAGTCTTTTATTTATTTATTTTTTAAATTTTACAACAGGGTCTCGCTATGTCACCTAAGGCCTTTGCTAAATCGCTGAGGCTGGCCTCAAACTTACGATCCTCCTACCTCAGCCTCCTGAGTCCCTGGGATTACAGGCGTGCGCTACCAGGCTTGGTTAAAAATCTAGTCTTGGTTCAGAGCTGATGCTTCCTCTCCACTGGCTTTTACCTCCCAGCTTTTATTCCAAATCTTTCCAGAGACAGCATTTATGGGTTTCCTAACTGCAGAACGACAAAGACCTTTCCAAGAAAAGTGTTTGTCTTATTCTTGGACCCAGCATCCAAATCAATGGATTAAAAAATATGTTCAAAAGCAGCAGGAAGACCCCACTATGGCTGCCTCTCCAGGGACCACTGGATGCTTCTAACAGAATGCTTGACTCAGAGAGAACAATGGTTCCATCATTATGATCATCACCACGCTTAGATGCGTTTCCATCTGGTCACAGCACAATGTTGATATAGCGGTCCCTGCACTTTGTCAGCTTCGTCGGCTATTTAAATACCTCTGAATCTTCTATGAAGGTCACCCTGTTTGTATAGTTCATGCTTTTACTTCCAGAGCCTTGAGACTTGGTCATAGGTCCCATCAAGGTGCAAAGATTGGCGAGAACTGGATTTTCGCTCTAGGCATATGTAGTTTGAAATAAATTGATTATTTTCACAAGAAAGAAGAAGGGAAAAGGCTCATTTTGGACCAATGAATGTAACCCACGTCCCAACACACATTCCCTGTGTTTATCAGGTTGATAAGCACTTTTATTTAAACTGTGGCACTTAGGTAATACACACCTATGGAAGCAGTTCCACAGAGGACCAGTGCAAACTTCTGTAGGGAGGAGGCAGAGGGTTTCAATGTCACACTGCTTCAGCATCTGCTCAAGTAAGTTCCAAGAAACGCTGGGAAACAGAAGAAAGGGCTTCCTTGGTCACGTGATTTGGGTAAATACAGGATCAAATAAAATATTCCCAGAGCCTTATCATACAAATGTCAAAGAGTGGGTCACCGGACTGACGCTCTTCAGAGTCACAGACTTAGCCATGACAATGAGACCCTCCTTCAGCCATGACAATGAGACCCTCCTTCAGGGAGCACCAGGTACTGCACACTTCACATCCTATCTCACTTAACCTTTCCGAGGATCCCAGACCACAGAACCTCCTAGATCCCCATTTTACAGAAGAGGAAACAAAACTCAGGGAAGCTAAGTCCTGAACACCAAGTCACACATCCAGCAAGAGGCAGAATCAGAATTCAAATCATTCTTGCTCGGAATGTATACTAAACACTCAAATCATATCCGTCTATCTTTATTAATCAAAAACAAAATACAAAAAAAAAAAAAAAAAAGTCCCTGCTTCTGCTGATTCTTGCTGAGGTTGGATGAGAACAATTGGTTTAAGCTGCAAGAAAGGAGGGCAAAGGAGAGAGGAAGGGAGGGAGGGGAGAAACCTCTGGCTTACATTAGAATCAAGAGACAAGAAAAACCATTACTGGGGCTAGGGTCGTGGCTCAGTGGTAGAGGGATTGCCTAGCACGTGCATGGCCCGGGTTCGATCCTCAGCACCACGTAAGACAAAGGCATTATGTACAAATAAACAAATATTTTTTAAAAGACTTATAAAAAAAAAAAAAAAAAAGCCATTACTGCTATTTTGAAGGAGTAAAAGCAACCAGAGACAATCCATTGCCTTTGGGCAGGATAAGAAAAAAAAAAGAATCAATTTCTGGTTTTGACGAGTATATACTAAATTAATCTTTTTGTAACAAGGTACAAAGAAAGTGAGAGGGTTGTTTTATTTTGTGCAAATATTTCACATTGCCAAGGTGACCGGAGTGACATCCCAGCCACAAACCTATTACCAACCGCAAGGAGCCAAGGGAAATGAGGGTAGTTCGAGAGGTAGATTCCAAAGTGAAACTAAAAGTTTCAAAAATATACTAGAAAGGGTGAAGGCTATGGTACAGATTAAAAAAAAAATAAAAAAGAATGTCATAAAAAATAATAAAAGGTTTTGACTTCAAATGAAGCAAAAGATTATTGTAGTACCCAGGTTCCCCATAGGGCCAGTCCCTCAACTACAAACCCACGAATGAAATTGCTGACAAAATAGAAAAATACTACCTAGTACAATTTAATTGAGTTTCCTGGAGGGACGAGCTAAAACCGACCAACTTTTCCATACTGTGGGAAGGAATTTGAATCTCGCATGCCCAGTGGAAAAAAACAGGCAGTAGGTGTTCTGCATTTTAATCTCACAGGAGCGTCTTTAAAGTTTTAGATGTTTCTTCAAAAGGCCAGGAGCATTCAGAAATTAAAAGATAAGGAGTGCTTCCCCCATCCATCTTTTTTCCCCCCCATCTATTTAATTCCACTGTTCACTAAAAGCTCAGGATCCCTGGGCTAGAGAGAGTAAACTGGTTTAGTATGTCCATTAAAGGAGCAGAAGAGGCAAGAGGTGTGACACCTAAGGCTAAATCTCCCAGGAATCCCTGAGGGGCAGTGCCTCACCCTTCATCCCACCCCACCCTACCATTCCTGGCTCTTTGAAGGCCCAGCTGTCCTCTTGGACTAGAGGAAGGCCCATCCCAGTCCCACCCCAGGAGGCTCCTGAAGGTCTAACCAGGCTAAGGGTCATCTGTGATCCGAATAGAAATATCTAAAAGGGATTTTCTGCTTGCTGATTTTGTGGTTAAAAGCCCATTTTATTTTTCATCATTGTGTTGGAGTCAGTGTTCTAGACAAACCACAGAAAGACCAAAGTTTTCAGCCATTAGTATTCAGGAAAACCCAGAAAGACTAACTCCAGAGTGGGAGTTTCCCAGGGACAGACTATCCACTGGCCATATCTAGATAGTACCAACTAAATTAAATAGCCTAAAATGGATTGGGGGACTGGGGATCCCAGAGAAATTCTGGATGTCTTATCTGAACTCATATCTATTATAGGACCAATTTGGTGGTGGCCAGGGTGTCTCAGTTCAAACCAGAAATTAAACTTGTTTTTCAAGTCTGCAAGCCTTTGACTCTTTTGTTTTTTTTTCCAGTGCTGAGGTTCCATCTCAGGGCATTGCACATGCTAGTCGGGTGATCCACCACTGAGCTACACCCCTGCCCTAAACCTTCAATTCTTCTTCTTCTTCTTTTTTTTTTTTTTTTTTTTTTTTTTTGTACCAGGGATTGAACTCAGGGACACTCGACCACTGGGCCACATCACCTGCCCTTTTTTGTATTTTATTAGAGACAGGGTCTCACTGAGTTGCTAAGTGCCTCACCATAGCTGAGTCTGGCTTTGAGCTTGCATCTTCCTGCCTCAGCCTCCCAAGTGCTGGGATCACAGGTGTGCAACACGAGGTATTAGTGCGCGCCCAGCTAACCTTCAATTCTTAAGATAGGCCTACAAAAACTAACAGTGTCAAGAGGACAACCAATGCTCTATTGTGGACCTACATCCACAAACTTTTGCTGGGACAGAATTAAAAAGACTGAGGTTAAATAACCCCAGACCTTTTGCAGTTACCTTCTCCCGTGTTAGCAAGCATAGAGTCTCCTGCATTCAACCCACAGTTTTTGAGTGCTCACCTTTTGAGGACACCCTGTGGGTACCAGGAGACATAAAAGTGAAACCCCACAATTTCTGCACTCCTGTAGCTTACAAGGTAATCAAGAAATAGAGAAGGGCCGGGCAGGGTGGCACACGCCTGTAATCCCAGCACTTGGGAGGCTGAGGCAGGAGGATCACGAGTTCAAAGCCAGCCTCAGCAATGGTGAGGCACTTAGCAACTCAGTGAGACCCTGTCTCTAATAAAATACAAAAAAAAAAAAAGGAAGCTGAGGATGTGGCCCAGTGGTCGAGTGCCCCTGAGCTCAATCCCTGGTACCAAAAGAAAAAGAAAAGAAATCGAGAAGGGCAATATTGAAGGGGGGGGGGGAATTCAATGTAGATGTGAAACCTGGGTGCCAAAACTTACAAAAAAGATTAGTTTACGAATACCAGGTTTTAGAATGATCCAGTCCATTTTTGAAGGTTAGAGATTTTCCATGCAAGTATTCAAGAACAAAGTAAGCCCCGAACTAAAAACTGAAGATCATAATCTGTCAAAAAAATGTGTTTATTCTTTTTCTTAATGGTGTCTCAGACATTGGATCCAAGAGACAGAAGGAGATGAGGGTTCATCAAGAAGCCTCTAGAAACGGACAAAGCAAACAAACAACAACAAAACCCAGGATACTTTTTTTTTTTTTTTTGGTACCAGGGATTGAACATTGAACTCAGGGGCACTTGACCACTGGGCCACATCACCAGCCCTTTTTGTATTTTTATTAGAGACAAGGTCTCACTGAGTTGCTAGGTGCCTCACCATTGCTGAGGCTGACTTTGAACTCATGAGCCTCCTGCCTCAGCCTCCCAAGTGCTGGGATTACAGGCGTGCGCCACCATGCCCAGCCCAGGTTACTTTCTTGAAAGAATCCAATGTCATAATCATTTTGCTAAAAGTTACCTCGTTCCGTTCCAAATCCACACAGTGCTAACAAATTACTTTTGGTACCACTTCCCTCACTAGGATGCTGATAGAATTAATGAGATAGTGTCTCCAAAATGTTTTACACTCCCTGCAAGATGTCACAGCAGCTAAATAAGAAATACTATTATCAACGAAGCTCTTCTAATCCAGAGAGCTTCAGTGGAGCTATAAAATACGTCTGCCTTTTCTTCAAATCTTTTTCTCCCTAACTTTTAAAGGTTGGCATGACTGATTCATCGAACATTACTGAAAGCAGCCAACAAAATGGAAAAGAAAAGCTTAATGCAAATCCTTCTGTGTTACTGCAAAGAAGTTCCGGCACAGCGACTTAACTTCCTGCTCCCTCCAGCTCAGGGCCCTATCTGGTTAGGTGGCTGTAACTTATCCTCTGCTCAGATAAAAATTATTCACTTTCCACTCTGAGTCAGAACCTTTTGGTCTCCAAACTACTGACAAAGATGCATCCACGAGGGCCATTTCATGTTTGGGATGTTTTTCCCTTGAGCACACACTCACCTCCTTCCTCCTGTGTGATTCAGAAATCACCTGCTTCACTTGCAGGTAATTGATTTGTAGAGATGTGCATATTGCTCCATGAGAAACATGGATTTGTTTTTTTTGTTTGTTTGTTTGTTTGTTTTTCTTCTTCCTTGTGTAATCTTATACGGGATCCTCAGTTATAAATTCCTTGGGCATGTATGAAGTCACGAATGGTGTGAATATACTTTGTATACAACCAGAGATATGTAAAAATGTGCTCTACAAGCATAATATGAAATGTAATACATTCTGCTGTCATTTCTAACAACTTAGAATAAAAAATAAATTAATTAATTAAATAGGCATATTTTATTCTTATAAAAAAATAAATAAATTCCTTGGGAGCAGGAATTGACTTGGAATTTTCCCTTGCTCCTGATTTTTGATTTTTTCATTTGTATCTATTTTACTGGATTCTCCAAACATTGTGCGTGAAAAGATGAGGCGGGTGGGGTGATGAGACCAGTGATGGTATTTTGGAAGTCCAGTTGTCAATTCTGGGGTGACCCTGGGAACTAGGGAGAGATGGGCTCTGGCTTTTTGTTACCTTTCTCTGTGCCTCAAGTTCACACCTTTTAAAGTGAGGTAAACACCGCTCCAAGATGGCTTTACAAGTTAAGATGTGAAAATACCCACATCCTATTGCAGATACTGACCAAATGAACTCTTCAACTGAGTCAGACATGAGAGAGAGAGGGAGGGAGGGAGGTAGTGAGAAAGAGAGAGAGAAAGAACAAAAGAAGAAATCAAGAAATCAAGAAGAAGGGAATATGCTCAAATATTTAGTAAAATACTTAGAAAGGATGAACACGCCACCCTTCAAGGCGAGGACTCTGCCCTTACTTCCCCAGCAAAATAGGGGCTTCGTGCTCCGTGGTAATGGCCATGGCCTCTATTAAATCATGTGCATTCTCTGTAGCTCTAAACCAGAGGAAGTTCTCCGAGAACTGAACTCAAGCCAGCTCCAAAGTGTAAATAAGAACAGCAGTGTGAATTGATCCCACTCCACACTTGACCTTCAACAGAAAGAAAAATAATAACTACCACAATGCTCCTAAGTCAAGTGGTACTCTTCAGGTGTTTTCTGATTTTTTTTTTTTTTTTTAATCAACCCTTCCCCCAAACTAAACTCTCTCAAGTGCAGACTGGTAGATTTTCAGACCCTCGTTACTCTTTTTCATTTTTTCTTTTGCAAGAATTAGCTCAGATCTTCCCAGAAGCCCTCTCCTGTCATTCCACCAAGCCTGCTTCCTTGTCTACAGCATCTCTGGAAGGCTTCTCTTGGTTGGCAGTTGGTATAGATTGTTATTTTCATATGATGGAGGACATTTATCCCTCAGTCACTGTATCCTTAATACATAGCAGGTGACAAACACTGTGGGTGCTGGGAAGACAAAGATGCAAACTTTGAGTAGTCCTGGATCTGGGTCTGGGTCTGTGGTGTAGACAGCATGACTCCAATGTGCCTGGAGGCGGAGGTTTGCTTGTGATTCTTTTCTGTGCTTCTCAACTGCATACTCAGCTAAGCTAGCAGTTGGTCAATCGTCACTGATTCAAGTCTGAACTGGAAAACCCAAAGGAGACTTTTCCAAACACTGGCGCATGAAAATGTCTCTCATTTTTACTACACAAAATAAAATAAAATCATCACATATATCATGGTTCGGTATGAGAATGATACAGGTCAATTCCTCTAGGCAGTTTGTAACTACTGTTTACCTGCTAGTTTAGGAATTTTGGAGGGGATTGGAGGGCACGGGTGGGGTGGGGATGATGATGCATTTACATAACAAATCTGTTTATAAGAAGGGATTCCAGTCATACAAAAGAAACCAAAACAAAATTGTGAAAACAGGGGCAGGTTTTCATCTTCTTCTTACCTCCAGCAAACAACTCAGGCATTCGGAATGTCTTTAGACTCTATCCTGTTTTTCCACCAGAGGTTGCATTAGCCAAGACGTGACTTACCCCTAACCAAAGGCCTAAAGGAACACAAAAGAGGGAAGCTGCTCATTGTCCCCAGACTGCGAAGAGCAAAGGCCACACATTTTGCTTAGGATCCTGGATGGCTGGGCACCCCGTAATTCGTCTGAGGAACCCTGGTATTTACGTCTTCTCGACAGTCTCAAACAAAGAGTCGGGTCACAGCTTAGTGACTCCCACCTGCAGGCCTTTGTGCAGATCCCCTCTTGCTCACCTGTTCCTCCCACTCCCAAACCCTTCCTCTACCTCTTGTCACACCTCCCACCCAGAGGAGCAAACCCAAGCCCATATCTGTGCACCAACTTTTAGTCCTCAGTAGCAAATTTCCACCAGATAGTCTCATAAGGATAAAAAGAACAAGAAAAACAAGACCTAGAAAGGGTGGCGAGGGTGAGAGAAGGGAGGCTAAGAAAGAGAAAAGATGACTTAATAGCATAAGTGTCCCTTTTTTAAATTATTTTAAGAGTTAATATTTGTTAACCAGGTTTGGTTCAGAGCAAAGAAATAAATTAAATGAAATACATGGTCTCAGGTCCCACAGAGTTCATTGGCAAGAGTCAGTCCTACCCCAAGACAGCATTATATTCCACCCCAAACAAAGCATGGCACTTAACTTGTTGGCACTTTGCTGACACTTAACTGACACTAATTTATTTTTGGACGACACTTCAGGCTGCTCGCCTATCCCACTATTTACAGGTAATAGGAAGAAAAAGAAAATGGCGTTCATGACGCAGTTATTCTCAAGCTGGCTCTTGGCACAGTTTAATCTAAAAGCTCAGCCAAGGGTAGCAGTTAGAAAGACTTGTGTAGAGTCAGAAGGGCTGGAATTCCAATCCAGGTCTGCAGTGTACTAGCTGTGGGCCAATAAAACTACGTCAATATCCTGGACCTTAGTCTAAAGATTTGCGAGGATTAAATATGTGTAATAAATATAATTTAATAGTATACGTGCAATAAAATAATGCATATAAAGAACTTAGCAAAGTGCCTGGCATTTAATGAGCACTCAGTATGTGGAAAAGAGAAAAAGACAGTGTGAAGGAAGGAGAATGAAAAGAGATTAAGCTGTCTTTGTGTCCACACACACACACACACACACACACACACACACAATCTGAACCTATATGGACTTTCTTCAGAATCCACCTAGACATCTCTGAACCTCACCCTAGGTCGATCACAAACAACCCTGGAGGAATTGGGTAATGTCAAGACAAAGTTAAGAAACAGAATTTCACCCCAAATGGACTCCCAAGAGTCTCAGAAATAACCATGCCTACAGCACCCCAGGTAGTAGAGGATAATATTCAAACTAAGTCATTCCCATTAACTATTCTCCAGACCAAACAAAACGTAGTGCTGAGCAACACTTTCCATGGATTTGGCAAAATAGAACAGAGGGCCCTTCCCAAATTCCTAATCAGTGCAAAAGAGGGGATTTACTTGTTTCTTTCAGATCTCTACTCTCTCCCCAACTGCATGTGCATATATTGTAGATCTGCCAGGCTGCCCACCATTCATTCCTTTAGTGGACATTTATTGACCAGGTGTTGTGTGTCTTGTGCTCTGGTGCTGTGCTAACGATTCAAAGATGGCCTCAGTGGGCTTGTGGATTGAGAAGACTAATATTTATCATTGCACATCAAGATGTCCACAGGGTATCAGAGAGCCCAAAGGAGGAGCAGGAGCACCCAACTCAAGGTAAGAGGGTCAGGAAATGACCTCTCAGGGTCAATGACACCTGAGATAAATTTTAAAGGACAAGTGGGAATTGGCCACGTCACAGCTGGGATCACAAATAGGAGGCACATTGGAGGGGAGGCATTTGGAAGCAAAGAGGAAAAAAATAAAAGATCATAACTGGCACCCGATGGTTACCAAAGGAGCGGGAGAGAATTTAAATAGTCAAAAATGAGACCTGAGAGGTAGGCAAGAGCATGCCAACTTGTGAAGGAACTGTCAAAGAGTTTGGATTCCTGAAAATGGGTTAAGACTTTAAACAGTAGAATGATGTCATCAAATTTCTGTTGCAGAAGCCACCTTTTGAAGACAGTGAGAAGAGATTGGAAGCATGAAATCACAGGAATGGAGCCGAGTAAAGCTGAGGTACCTATATTTCAAATGGAATTAGCAAAACTGGGTAACTGAATGCTTGTGGGAAGGAATGGATGAATCGAGAACATGATGGGCAGGTCATGGTGCCATTCACCAGGGAAGAACAAAAGGAGAGAAAAGAAAGGAAGAGATGGAAGCAGTTTAACCTCCTTTTTCTTGGTTGTTTTTTTTGTTTGTTTGTTTGTTTGTTTGTTTGTTTTTGGTTTTGTTGTTTTTTTTTTTTTTTTTTGTGTGTGTGTGTGTGTGTGTGTGTGTGTGTGTGTTGGTGCTGGCAACCAAACACGCGTAGCACATGATCTACCACTGAGCTACCCAGCCCATCCGTCTGCAGTTTGGGCTTTTGAATTTGAGGTCCTAGAATATACGAAACGATCTAGTTGGTAGTTACATCTGTTAGTCTGAAACTTAGGAGAGGAATCCATGCTAGAAATAGTCTAGGTGCATGTGGTCCTCATGAAAACTCACATGAACAGTGAGAAGAGAAGAGGTCCCAGGCAGAACCTGGGAAACATTAAGGCGTAGGAAGAAGAGGAGTGAGCAAAAGGGACCAGGAAGGAGCATCCAGAGATGGGAACAAAGGTCTCATGGAAGGAGGGGTGGAGAGTGTCAAATGCAGGAGGAAAATTAAGTGAGATGAAGGAGGAAAGAGTCCCTTGGGTTTAGTGACAGATGACCTCGAGGAAGCCAGCTCAAGTGGCACAATGTGGGTGGATGACAGTGACTCTTCCATTTCACTGTGACATTTGACTCACTGCTACTTCAGACCACACTTTTTCAGAAGGTGTAAAATGCAGATCAGGAGTCGCTTGGGCCCTGTTGTGAATGGTCTTGATGCAGCAGAGATGATCGTGCTGCCCAGGAGTGGTGACCAGCAGACAGAAGGAGGAGGTGTCAGACTGAGTGCGCCAAGGGTCATTCTGAAAGACCTTCTTGCCAATCATGGGCATAAGGCACCTTATACTATGACTGTAGTATGGATCTGCTATGTTGTCCACCCTAGTTATCCACAGAGACTGGTTTGAAGACTTCTATGAATATCTAGCATGCGCATGCTCAAGTCCCTTACATGAAACGGCATGGGATTTTTTTTTTAACCTACACACATCCTCCTATGTACTTCAGATTCTTTCTAGATGACTTGTTCGTAGTTGTACTATTTTTTTCCATTATTTTTATTGCTGTATTATTATTATTTTTGTTTATGGTTGGTTGAATCCACAGATATAGAACTCACGGAGACAGAGGCTGAATTCTATCTTATATATACATATATAGGACATTGCATTACTATGGCCTTCATATAAGGAGTTCAGCAAGGCAGTAAAAATGCTCACTTTAGTTAGAAAGTAATTCCTTAGAATTTCAAAGTTTCGTCAACATCTTGGTTTATTATCTTTTTTTCTCTCACCATCTCTGTCTGAACACCAAACATAAAGTGAGGATCCAAGCACTATTGCATGCCCAGATGGGGTCTTTCCTAAGAATTTGGTGTTTCAGGTCTAAATTTGCACAAATGAACTTATTTCTCTGAACCATTTCTAAATAGGGACACGTGAGTACAAAGAAATGAACTTGTGTCTGGAGTTTCTTGAGCATTCTTAATGAAAAATAATTAATTAGATGGATTGCTTATGTCAACACCATGATAAATTAGATATGGAGGCTAATGCATATGTCAACTTTGTTTTTTTAATTGATGAAGAAGTAATTTGCTATGTATCAAATATAAAGGTCACAAAAGAAATGTATTAATTTCTAGCCAGTATCTGGAACATAGAGAATTAATTAGAATACAATATCAACCAACTCTCCCACATTAAAAGACAGAACTCATTTGTCACTTTCTCTAACATCCCCAGTTCCAGCCATAATCATTAAAACACTGATGATCTTTGTAATTCTTCCATTTCGCTTTTTGACATTGTGATCTTGTTACTTCTTTTTTTCTATGTTGTTTCAACAAATGCTCATAAGAGAGGTTCTATGCATAATTAAGACATCATTTTATTCCAATTTCATTGACAAAATGCAGCAAAGTTGGTTATCTCACATGCTTGGAAGTCTTTGAAGCAACTGTAAGTGTGACCCATGGTGATAAGACTTTTCTATCCTACCTACAAATACATCCAAAAGACAATTACGCACCTAGAAAGAAATATTTTCAATAGGGTATCTAGCAGTGCTGTCCAAGAGGCATATAATGGTAGCCTTAAATGCAATTTAAAAAAAAAAAAAGAAATAATAGCTAGATGAAAAAGGAAAACAAATGAAATTAACGTCAACAATGTACTGACAACACAATGTCAATATCATGTCCATATAACATCCATATAAAAGATGATTGGGATATTTTACATTTTTCACACTCTTTTAAGTTAGATCTATGTATTAGACATACTTACAGCACATATCAATTCAGAAACTAAATTTCCAAATGGTTAAAATGCAGTCCTACTCAAACAAACAAACGAAAGATGTGTTTGCCATAGAAGTATTTTACGCTGCTTTAAATTTTAAATCTAAATGTAAATGAATTAAGAAATGCAATTAAAAAGTCAGGTCCTCAGTCATACTAGACACATTTCAAGTGCTCAAAAGTCACATGCAGCTAGTGTTTACTTCCTTGGCCAGCACAAGTTTAGAAGTTAAAGCCATTCCAACCAGTGACGAGCGGCACAAAATTGTCAGCCCTCTTAGGAGTGCTCACGGAGTGGAGTCATCAGGTGAAAACACCGGCTAGGTATCTGCAATATGTCAGGCACGTCCCTGGCCCGTGGCTATTGTCACTACAAAATGCAAACTCTCTGAGGGTAGACAATTCATCTATTTTTTTTTTTCTTCTTCTTCTTTTCACTCTTAACATTTCTAATGCTTGGAATGTGCTCGGCAAGCCGCAAACATTTAATAAATGTTTATGGAATAAGCCAAGTTTGTTGAATTTTCTGTAACTATTTACAGCAACCCTTACAAGTTCAGAGATTGAAATAAGCTAAGTATCTTACCCAGGATTTTAGAGCTAAGAGTGGCAGAATTCAATGCCAGGACTGCCTGGCTCCAAAACCAGTGCTCTCGTCACGATGCCATGCTATGATCAAGTGCCAACGAAGAGTTCATCTTGACTCTGGAATCCACCATGTAATTTGTTGATGGCAGAGGTGCCACTCTGCTCGTGGGTGTTTATGCTCATATTAAAATTAGTTTTGCTACATACTGGTTTATGGAGAGAGCATGATCAGAGGTAGTTGGCATGCATGCAGAAGGGGCTAGAAAGTTGGTGTTGCTCTGAATGCCAGCTGGGAGCAAGATATGCAATAGATGGTTGAAATATAGCAAAACTTGCTTAATCTCAGAAGGATCTGTTTACACTATCTTGTAGGTGTCCATAATGCTGACAAATCTTACTTTGCCATTCAAAACTCAGCCCTTTCAGAATAAAATCATGGCATTTGCAAGTAAATGGATGGAGTTGGAGAATATAATGCTGAGTGAAGTTAGCCAATCCCAAAAAACCAAATGCTGAATGTTTTCTCTGATTTAAGGAGGCCGATTCATAATATTCTGGGGGTGGGGAAATGGGGGGATTAGATGAATTCTAGATAGGGCAAAGGGGGAAAGGGGGGGGGAGGGGAAGGGGGGGGGACATGGGGGTAGAAAAGACGGTGGGATGCGATGGTCATCACTACCCTAAGTACATGTATGAAGACACGAATGATGTGACTCTACTTTGTGTACAATCAGAGCTATGAAAAATTGTGCTTCATGTGTGTGATATGAATTGTAATGCATTCTATTGTCATATATAACAAATTAAAATTTAAAAAAAAGAAAGAAAGAAAACTCAGCCCTTTTTAACCTGAATAAGCCATAGGAAGGGGCTGGCATGCATGAGACACTGGGTTCAGAACTGCATTTGAAAAAAAATAAGCAGTAGGGAAATAACGCACAAAACAAAACAAAAAATGCTTTTTAAACCCCTTCTTCTCTTTCTCTCCGTAATGTACGCTAGCCCAGATCCCTGTTGATACCCCTTTTCTTTTGCATGCCTATGTACTCGTCTTTCACAACGATGTTTCTCTCCTTCCTTTTCCTTGATGTCAGTGCATCAGAGTTCAAACTTTGCTTGCTATGGATAAGCTTGAGCAAAGTCATGGAACCTCTCAAATGGCTTCCTCACCTAAAGCATGGGATGAATAATACCTCTCTTATCTACCCCTCAAGTAGTACCTACTTAAACAATAGATGCGAAATTGTTCATTATGTAAAGATTAGCTGTTTCTACTATTACCAAATTCAACTTAAGCCTCAACTGGTGTTGGTGGAGTCCTTGCTGTTTTGCAAGCATTTGTAAGGGGCTTTCATTTCTATCCTTTCCTTTATCTCTAACCACCTCCAGCAGAGCACCTCTTCTCCCATAAAGTGCACCTGGAATTTTATCTCATTCTCCACAAAACTCATTAGCTGGACCAACAGTTTCCAAGTGCCAGTAATCATGAAAGCCATAGTGAGAAGTTTTTCCCAGGTCCAAGACAAATTAACAATAATAATAACAAAACAACAACAATGTTACTTTTCTTCATAAAGCCAGATAAACTGTTTAGATAATCACCATTGTTCTGATATTGTCCTTTTTCTTCCCTTTGGTGTTAAAATAACCCATCCTTTTTTATAAAGAAGAAAATGATGATGATGATAGTGGTGATGATACTTTGTTATTGTTTCTATTAATGACTTTTTTTGGTGATTTTTTTTAAAAAAGAAATAACAATATTGTATGTTCCCCAGCAATTCAAACAAAAACAATGGTGTTGGGTCCATTAGTCCACAGTTCTGTATGTCACAGTCAACCTCCTCGGATGTCACTGTGTTAAGGGTGGGGTCATATTACACTGTCAATCAATTTTCTACTAAAACCCTTTATGGGCTCTTTGTTGTTCTTGGGTTAATATTAAAATACTCAACAAGGCATGTTCAGACCTGGTTTCTGTCTCCCTGGTCTGCTTCGGTCCTGTCTGGTCTCCCCCACCCCCCACAGCTACCAGAGCTCCAGCCAGTGACCCTCCTTCATGTCCCTGAATACTTAGAACACCTTTCTGTGCAGAGTCTTCACCCCGACACAGCCTGGGCTAGGAATCCTCCTTGCTTATCTGCTCCCCTCCTGCCCAACCCTCCCTGTGGCTCAGGTACACTCATCCTTCAGCGCCAGTTCAAATGTCACACCTTCAGCTTTTCAGTCTCTGAGCTTTTGTTTCCTTAGGTCACAGACGGAAGATCTTGCCGTGTACGGAGAGACATGGTTTTCCCAAGGTTAGTGACAGAGGACAAAACTCCAGATGTCCTGATCTATAATAGAAAGGTCTTCACAGAATCTCTGTACCCAAACAAAGTTTGGATACTGGAGGAGGGCTAGGCTGGGATGTGGCGTGGGGGACAGAACGGGGTGTGAAATGGGAAGCCCTCAGAAGGAACTCTGCTGCCTCTCCTGAACTTCATCTCAAAGTTGAATCCCACTAATAATTGTATGCTACCCTCGCTAAGTCAGTTAAACATCAAGCTGCATAAATCCTTTGTACCCTTGGAGGAGGGCTGTGCTTTTCCAAAAATGAACTTTGTCTTTTATTTTTGCTTACTATCCTGCCTACAAAATATTACCTGCTGGTTTCCTTCCACCTGCTGATCTCTGTAGAAGAATCCCTCATTATAATCCAGTAAGGTAAAAAAGCTCCTACAGCAGCCCAAACTCTCTCCTGGAGCCTCTTAAAGCCCCTTTCAGCAAGGTCCTCTGTTCAAACCCTGTCTTACAGCCTTACAGGAAGGGAGACATGGAAGGACTGGGGCCATCCAGGTCCCTGGAGTCCCATTCTCTTCCTAGAGTACACTCCCCTCCTGCCTGTTTATATCGCTTACCTAAAGGACACCAGAGGGCCATTTTTAATCATGGACATGTTAGGAAAATCCCCCCAGCAGAGTAAACTAATGATCAGCCAGTGACCCCAAACGTGATGCCTTGGGGAGGTGAGAGCTTTCTCAGTGGTCCTGTGAAGTGTGCTGTCAAGGGAGCCAACGGCTCTTGAAGCCCTTTGCCTCCCATGCTTTTGCTTAAGCAATTCTAAAACCAAGCCCAGCCTATAGAACAGAACCCCAGACAAAACTGCCCCAGCCACTGCTCCGATGATCTCTGACTGGGCTCCTTCTGGAATGACCTTGAGGTGGGAAATCACTTGGACTCCAAAGTAAGCAGCATGACTCATTGGTTTATTAAAGCTGGAATAAACAGAAGGAAGCAAGTTGGAGGAGGAACAATAAGAAATCTGAATGGGTTCCTCTGGAGACCAGGAAGACTCGTCCCCACATGGGCAGCTGTGGGACCCCACCTTACGGGGGGACAGTGTTTTCCCAGACATGGGCATAACATCAGACGCCATTGATATGCTGTTCCACCACAGGAGGCCCCTGCATTCTGGGCCTTTCTTCCAGAAAACTCACATCATGGTAACCAAGAGAATGACAGCGACGGTGACCGGATTAGGAGTAATTTACCCAGAGTTAAAGCAGAGAGAAATCTAACACCAAAGTGGCATAAGTGGGGCCACCCATTCCATTAACGGGGCCATGTTGTGTTCATAAATGGCAACAAAATTAAACCCGAATGAGGGGTTAATGGTTATTGCAGGGAAAGGGTGGAGGGAGAAAAACAGGAAAAAATGGGGGCTGTGAACACAGGCCCCTGGTTCAGTAATTATACAGTATTTTACTGCTAGTAAAAATTAGGAATGCCGGTAGAGAATAAAGTCATTTAATTAGAAGTTAGAACTGACCCTACTTGCCCACCTAAAAAAGAACAGCCACATTGGGTGATAAACCCTTTGAACTGTGTCTAAGTGCCAGCGCTGTTTACTTTGCGGAAGGAAACTGTCAGTTCTGTTTGTTCACAATGAGCCAACCACAATGCCTCTGATGGGTTTGGGACCAGTAAAAGAGGGGCACGTCAAGCCTAGGAAACAAGAGGTTTATCACGGGATTAGGTTTAGGAGACAAAAGTCATCAGGAGGCGGGTGGGCAGTCATTGTTTGCTGTGAAACTCGGAGCAGAGGTTGTTTTTGTTGGTGAATGAGGCCCACATCCCAGAGGACCCAGAGTCCCTGAGACAGGGATTCAGTTAGTCAGCGAATTTAGGAAATCTCAATTTCCCTCCACCCCAATTTTTTTTTTTTTTTTTTTTTTTTGGATGGGGATTTCTCTCTCCTTGAGTCAAATCATACGCATTCTTAACCGAGAGTGACACAGAAACTGCATGTTTATATAGTTAATCATGATCAGTGTTGAAAGAGTTCCATGTAATCGAGGAACTGCATTTAAATTTCTAAGTGTTGATAACAACTGGGGTGGGAAACAGTTTTTTGTTTTTGTTTTTGTTTTTGTTTTCTGACTATACCCTTAGTGCTCCTGAAAGCCAATGTAAAATAAAGCAAAGAGGCAAACTCTCTGTGGGACCAAGCCCAAATGCATCTGGATACAAGATCCTAAAAGTTCTTTCCAGAGCTTTCTATGACACAAGCATATGCAGTTTGAAAAAATCAAGTTTAATTTAAGGCTGAACATGCTTGAGTCACTGGAGAGCCCTGAAAAAAAAAAAAAAAAAATCAAGGAAAAGGCAGAAAATGTTCTTTATTTGAAAAACTTGTCTGCAACTAGCCCATGAATCAAACCTTATGCTTCGAAAGAGTTGAGCTGCTTCAAAGCTACTGACAAATGGATGAAGTATGTCAGTTGTAATGACTTATTCTACTCTCAGAAAACACTCAGGCTTTGATACTGTGATCTTGTAAGTCCCTCAAACTGGTCTGCCCTCGTTTCATCTTGCCCATAAGCAAGATAGACTAGTACTGTTTTGTTTTTTAACCAATTCTTAAGTGTTCTGCTGGGGAACATTGCTCTGCCCTAGATCTACGTTGTTCAGCTTTTTGAAAACTCTTGCCCTCTTTCGATAAAAATGAAAAATCTCCTACTTCCCTCTGCTGAGATTCTGGTACTCTACTCCATGGGAAGTATGTCCTCAAGATGGAGAATCACTTCCTTAGACCAAATCAATTTACTAAAGATTTATTTTGTGCTACAACATTTTTTAAAAACTGTTATCAAATAAGAGATTGTGCATTAAGAGTAAATGCTTTGGAGGGCACAGTGGCACATGCCTATAATTCTAGCAGCTTGGGAAGCTGAGGCAGGAGGATTTCAAGTTCAAAGCCAGCCTCACCAACTTAGCAAGGCCCTAAGCAACTCAGAAAGACCCTGTCTCTAAATAAAATATAAAAAAAGGAGCTGGAGATGTGGCTCAGCAGTAAAGCACCCCTGGGCTCTATCCCTAGTACCAGGGGAAAAAAAAGTAAATGATTTTCTAAACGATAACAAGTATCGATGGGGATGCAAAGAAACTGGAATCATTATACACTGTTGATGGGAATGCAAAATGGTGCAGCCCCATGGAAAACCATCCAGAGGGTCCTCAAAATGTTAAAGATAGAATTTAGGGTGTAATCTTAGTGGTAAATTGTTTGCCTAGCATGCATGAAGCCCTGGGTTTGATCCCAACACCACAAAAATAAAATAAAATGAGAATTATCATACACTCCAGCCATCTCACTTCTGAACACATGTCCAAAAGAATTGAACCCTGGACCTTAAAGAGATGACTGCACTCCCATGATCATCGCAGTATTATTCACAATAGCCAAGGCGTGGAAACAACCCAGATGTCCATCAAGAGATTAATGGGTGAAGAAAAAGGTGATCAATCCATACAAAGGAACATTATTCAGGCTTAAAAAATAATGAAGTCCTACTTTTTGCAACACCATGAATGAACTTACAAGACATCACGCTAAGTGAAATGAGCCAGTCTTGGAAAATGAATCCACTTACTGAAATATCTAAAACAGTCAAGCTTTTAGAAGCAGAAAACAGAATGGTGATTGTCATGGGCTGGGAAAAGGGAGATAGGGAATTAGTCAATGGGTATAAAGTTTCAGTTATGAAAGATGAGAAAGATAGGTTCTAGAGATCCGCTATACAGCGTGGCGCCTATAGCTAACAACACAGTAACCAGTAACGTGTCTTTAAATTTTGTTAAGAAGGTGAATCTCAGGTTAAAAATCCTTACCAAAATAAAATCAAATAAAATAAAAATTAAAAGGACAGGAGGAAACATTTGGAGGCCATGGATATATTCATGACCTTGATTGTGGGGCCATGATCATGGGTATTTGCATATACATTCATGTTCATCAAATTGAATATGTTAAACATGTAGACTTTTAATCTATAAGTTATTTTTCAATAAACTTTAGAACAAAAAGGACTAATACATTTTCCAACTGAATATTCTGCTAGGATAGCATTGCCCACCCAATACCTAGCCCGAGCTAGAAATTCTCCTCGGATTATTGCTCTTGAAAGGCACCCACATTTCCTAAGGATGATCTTAGGGTTCTAACCATACTTCTGAAATATTTAAATTCATGGTGGGTTGCAAGAAAGCACAAATTATGATTTGGGTGGCAATTTGAGAGCAATTGAGCAATCCTGTAGGTTTTCTGTTGGTTTCCAAACCTATGCATAAAAAGGGGCTACTCGGCTGAGTATAACAAAGTGAGTGAAATTCATGGCTCATCTGCCTTGTTCGTGATTGGTGCTTCCTGAGGTGCTAGACTCAGTAGCCGTATTATTTTAAGCCTACACTTAATGACTTAACGTTCTCCTGATGTCCTTTTCCCTTCCAACCCCTCAAATACACACACTTCGGCATCCTGGTCAGACCCCTACTTCTCTCAACTCTTCAGGGCAATTAAGAATCTAAGGATCCAATAGGCACAGGCAAGGACTCTCTCATAGGGCTCCTAAAGGTCATAAAACAACACCAAAAGTTAATAAATGGGATGGCATCAAATTTAGAAGCTTCTGCTCAGCAAGGGAAATAATCAGGACTGCAAAGAGAGAATGTAGAGAATGGGAGAAAATCTTTGCTAGTGACTCTTTTGACAGGATTAATATCTAGAAATATATAAAGAACTCAAAAAATGTAACCAAAAAATCAAATAATCCAATGAATGAGTAGGCAAATAAATTTAAGAATACTTTTCAGAAGAAGAAATACAAATTATCAACAAGTATATGAAAAGAATGTTCCACATCATTAGCAATTAGGGAAATGCAAATCAAAACTACACTGAGATTCCATCTCACTCCAGTCAGAATGGCAATCATAAAGAATACAAACAATAAATGCTGGAGAGGATGGGGAGAAAAAGGAACACTTTTACACTGTTGGTGAGATTGTAAAGTAGTGTAACCATTATGGAAATCAGTATGGAAGTTCCTCAAAAGATTAGGAATGGAGCCACCATATGACCCAGCCATACTCTCGGTATTTATCCTAAAGAATTAAAGTCATCTTACTACAGTGATACATGCATACCCACGTTTACAGCAGCACAATTCACAAGAGCCAAACTGGGACCAGCCGAGGTGTCCATCAGTGGGTGAATGGATAAAGAAAATGTGTTATATAGACTCGATGGAGTTTTGTTCAGTCATAAAGAAAAATGGAATTATGTCATTTGCAGGAAAATGGATGGAACTAGAGACAGTTATGTTAAGCAAAGTAAGCCAAACCCCAAAGGTCAAGGGTTGTATATTTTCTCTCAGATGTGTGGAAGCTAAAAAGGAAAAAGGAAAAGAAAGGTGGGGGGAGGGTTGGGAATCTCATGAAAGTCAAAGGGAGATCAGTAGAAGGGGAAGAGGAGGGGAAGGAGGGAGGAAGTGCTGGGGAGTGATATTGGCCAAATTATATTGTTATATTGGGTGCATGTACAAATATATAACAACAAGTCCCATCATTATGTACAACTGTAATGCACCAATTAAAAAAAATATGGGAAAAAAAAAACAATCTGAGGATCTATTCTTTGGTAATGGTAGGGGACTCAGAGGCATTTCATTTATGTATTTTAATGATACCACATGGACTCCCTAGCTAGGGGGCCTTTGAATTCCAAAAATCTTAATGGGAATTTGATGACTCTATTCAATAGTTCAAAGAACCTCTTAGCAACAGTTGTGCTCCTTTTGAAGAATATACACAATATAACTAAAGCCATTAACCATATTATTGAATAAATTAGTTTACTATTTCTTATTGTCATTGCTGTTTGCCAAACACTGTTTGCTCTTATTATTGCACATTCAATTTTAATTCCTTTGAATAATAAAAAATGAGGAAATGAATTATTACTTCCTGCAAATGGACTTTAAAAGCTCATATTCAGCCACTTAGAGATGCTTGAACAACAACAACAACAAAAAAATAGTCCTCTTGACTCTGGGAAGTTGGCTGTCTCTGTCCAAACATCAGCAGCAACACTGCCACTGAGGAGATCACAGAGCAGGGTGACACCCCATGTGCTCCCGCTGTCTCCAGTCGGTCAGGTCGGATCACTCAACTCTGAAGTTCAAAGGGGCAGAAGATGCTATATGTGTTCAGAAGAGATAAAATTCTTTCAAAAATTTGCATTGAGAGTTTCTGAGTTTCTGGGTAAGATGTCATTTAAACAGTATTTGATATGAAAAGGTAGAAAATGTGCACGGTGTCATTTGGGATGCTAATGGTGGCGACTGGACAGGAACTCACTCACCTTGCTCATCTTGGCACACTGGGCACTGGGCCAGCCCTTGGGAGCTGGCGCAGCCTCAGTGCGGAAGGGATGATTGACTGATGTCAGGCTCAAGGATGCGCATACCACACAAGGACAAGCATTTGTCTGGGAGCCCAGGGTTAGGGAGTCCCCATGCTGGCCACTGCTGGCAGTAATGAAGACAGGGCCATGAGCTGGGCAAAATTCTCTCTCTCCTAGACTCCCTGTCTCCATCTGGCTAAATCGAGGGGAGTCAGGTGAGAACCTTGGAATGTTCCAGACTCGTGGAATCTATCCCTTTACTCTCCCCTCCCTCCACACACAAAACCTGTCTCCTGCTATCTGACACAGAACCATCAGTACTAATGTTTTTTGGGGTACCAGGAATTGAACTCAGGGGCACTCGACCACTGGGTCACATCCCCAGCCCGTTTTGTATTTTATTTAGAGACAGGGTCTCACTGAGTTGCTAAGTGCCTCGCCATTGCTGAGGCTGGCTTTGTACTTGCGATCCTCCTGCCTCAGCCTCCCAAGTGCTGGGATTACAGGTGTACGCCACTGCGCCTGGCCATTAGGACTAATCTTACACACCCTTAACACCAGGTCAGGTCAGGAACTTGTTCCCAGACTCTAATTCACATTTAGTTTATGCACTACCTTCTCTAAGCCCACCTATGACACCCCCTCATCTTTTGAAATCCATTCACTGTGCCTTCTGGTGCTACATTTGACCATCTGCAAACACCGCTACATCCCTAAGCTCGTGCTGGGATGGGAACCTGACTCCCCCATCTTGCTGAGGCCGGCCATAGCCAGCTCCCTCTGCCCACATGGGTGTCATGGTGGGAGAGATGGCTTGCCTGGATGGCAGTTTCGCCAAGTGATCATGGAGCAGGGGGGGTGGGCCTGGAGGCAGGGTGTAACACCTTCCTCCCCACTCTTCAAGGCTGTTTCTAGAACATTCTCCTGCCCTCCTGTCTAAAAATCCCTGTCTGAAAATTCTCTCACCAATTGCCCTCTCTGTTGCAGGCAACCACTCAATCCTGCTCCCTGCTCCCCACCAACACTACCGATTGTTTAAAGATTTCCACTCCCAGTAAGTGCCTCCTTCCCTAACAAACTCCTGCTCTAATTCTGAGTGATTTCAGTATCCACTGACCTTCCCACTCTCAATTCCTTGGCCTCTTGTGCTCCAGTCGCCAGTTCTCCCCATGCCTCTAACCACATCCGTCATGGATAGCATAACCAACAACTGAAATCCCTCCACAGTTAGTGTAATTTCTGGCATTCTATTCTCCGTTACCACTCCCCTTTCAATCTCCTGCTTCTAATGCTTCAACTCCAACACCCTTTGAACTCTGATGGGATCTTGTTATTATTGGTTCTCCCACCTGTTTATTTTCCTTATCCTCTTTTTTTTTTATTATTTAATTTTTTTTATAATTTTTAATATGTACAATTCATAGTGCATATATTTAGTATCTTTTTACATACAACTGTTTGTATACAAAGTATATTCGTACAATTCAGGTCTTCAATCATGCATTAAGGAAAATGATATCCGTCTCATTCAACCACCTTTTTTTTTTTTTCCTCCCTCCCTCCCCGCTTGCTCCCTCCCTTACCCTCCCTTCCCTTGACCATTCTAGTGTTCCTCTAATCCTCCTATGTACCCCCATCCAACAATATTTTGAAAAAGCCTCCTTATATAAGAGAGAACATTTGGTACTTGGATTTTTGAGACTGACTAACTTCACTTAGCATTATGTCTTCCAACTTCATCCATTTACCTGCAAATGCCATTAATTTGTTTTCTTTTATTGCTGAGTAAAATTCCATTGTGCGTATATACCACATTTTCTTAATCCACTCATTTACTGAGGGACATCTAGGTTGGTTCCACAACCTAGCTATTGTGAATTGTGCAGCTACAAACATTGAGATAGCTGTGTCACTGTAATATGCTGTTTTTAAGTCCTTTGGGAATAGACCCAAGAGTGGGTCTATTATCCTCTTTATACTCTTCCTTCCTTTTCCTTGTGAGTTCCTTGGACACTCATTAAAATCACTGCCAAGAGGGCTGGGGTTGTGGCTCAGTGGCAGAGCACTTGCCTCGCACATGTGAGGCACTGGGTTCGATCCTCAGCACACCACATAAAAATGAATAAACAAAATAAAAGATATAAATTTTTTTTAAAATTACTGCCAAGAATGGTGGTGCACGCCTATAATCCCAGTGACGGGGAAAATGATACAGGACAAGTCCAAGTTCCAGGCCAACCTGGGCAATTTAGCAAGACATTCAGCAGCTTATCTAGACCCCGTCTCAAAAAATAAAAATAAATAAAAGGAACTGAGGACTTAGCTCAGTGGCAAAGCAACCCTTGGTTTAATCCTCAGTACAAAAAAAAAAGAAAAAAAAAATCACTCTTCACTTCCCAAAGTCCGTTCCCTGCTTCATGCTCACTCAGTAGAACCTAATCCTGATTAACCCATCCCTCCTCCATGGAACCTTTGCAGCTGAGCATATTGGGGGAAAAACACAGCTAAGAAAATGCATTGATTTAAAATCAACAATCAATAATATTGAATGGGGCCTCAATCCTGCCACTTGCAGACACTCCCATATGCACCTGCAGATGTACCCCTATATCCACCTCTCTGCTGTTACTTCTGCGCTCCTAACCCAGGCTAACCCCTCACCTGGGCAGTAGATTTCTCTCACAACTACCTAAGGACATTGCTGCATCAAATCTCTCCTTTCTTCCATGAATTATTAAAATTCCCTGCATTGTTAAATCGGCATACAGATGTGCTGTTTCTTTTGCTTTAATAAAGCAAAATGATGATGAACTTGCTCTTGGCCTTGCTTCTACCTCTTGCTCCCGTTTCTCTTTCCTTTTCTAGAAAATTCCTTGAAATCCTGTGCTCTTGGTCTACACATTCTCCCCATCCTTTTTCTCTTGAACTCCTTCAAGCATGTTCTCCCCCATCAGGGTCCTGGCTCTCCTGCATCCGGGTCACTAGACACTCATGTTGCTAAACCCAGTCATCCATCTTCGGGCCTCATCTTTCTGACCCATCGGTGGCATTTGGCACAGTTAGTTACTCTCGTCTTGAACACTTCTCTTCCCTTGGCATCCTGGTGCGCAGGTTTCCCTGTGATTCTCAGTCTTCTGACTGTTTTTTCTCACTACCTAACCTGTCCATGGTGGGGTCCCCCAGAGCTCAGTATTTGGACTTTCCTTCCTATTTGAACACAATCCCTGGGTGAACTCCATTAGTTTGATGGCTTTATAACTCTGATCCAGACCTCCCCTTGGAATCCAGACTCTCATGGCCACTTCCGGTGAGTTTCCACTCCATCCCAGCAGGCATTTCACAATTCGCATGTCCAACACTGAGCTCTGGCTATCTTCCCCCAAGTCTGTTCTTTTGGCAGTCCCTCTTGTGTCAGCTACTGTCAACCCATTCTTAAACTTACCCGGACCCCTAGCTCGCATAGACACTGTGTTTGCTTGCCCGCTCTCTCTCTCTCTCTCCCCCACCCCCCATGCCTGCTTGCAGTCCACCCAAGTCCTCCCTGAGCACCTCCAGACATCTCTGCACTCCCAACCTTGCTACTCTGTACCTGTTCAAGTCACATTAAACTCATGCACAGCTCAAAATCATCTCAACACTCCTCATCTCAATCACAGAAAAATCCAGAGTCCTTACCAGGATCAGCAAGGCCCTAACCGATGAGACTTGCATTGTGTCTCTGATTTCCTCTCCTTCTGTTCCTTTCCTCACCCACCCACTCAGTCACATCAACTGCATCTTCTTCTCAACACATCTGAAAGGCTCCCCTTGTGGCCTTTGCATTGGCTATTCCCTCTGCCTGAAATGCTGTTCCCCATAGTTGCTGCATAACTAACTCCTCACTCTTGAGTTGTTACTGAAATGGCCCCACGTTTAATGAGGCCTGCCTAGGAAACCCTCCTTAAACCACTGCCAGCCTCAGTAGTTGCTACCCCTTCTTCCTTTGCAGTTTTCCTATATTGTACTTTTCATGAACATACTCTGTTTTCCTAAGCTATTTTGTCTATTGTCTTTCTTGTCATCTAGAAGGTTGGGTTTAATAAGGAAGGCTTTTTGTCCCTCTTACTCACTCTTAAATTCCTAAGACTTGGAATAGTGCCCGGAATATAATAGGTATTTGAGAGATTGGTTAAAATATGTATGACTTGTTACTTATCTTATATACTCTATTTTATTCATTGTCTTTTAAAGGCAACATGTTGTCTTTCTAACTGCATAGACCATAAGCCCACTGAAGCCAGCACCTATTTCATTTTTACTTTTTTTATCCTGTATAGTACTTTATATCACATTCATGAGGACATCAAATAAGTATTTGATTAGCTAATTGACAAAAGCACTGATAATAGTCTAATTAAACAAGTAACAGAAATTTTGGGAGAGCTTACCTATTATAAAGTACCATATCTACCTCCTCCTCCCCAAAAAATATGTAAAAGGACCACAGAATTATAATCTGCAAAAAGAAGTAGTAGTGTTTATTCACAATTTGTTGAATTGAATTGTTAGGAGCATCAAAGTAAGTATTGAACAGCAAAGCTCTACAAAATTACCCTTTGTTCCTGTCAGGTCCAAGTGTAATAGGAACCAAGCATTGCCTCGAATGTACTCTCTGCAAACCACGCTTGAGGTAAAGCACTACATGGGAGGGTGCACAGTGGCATGGCCTCCCAGGGGATGCTGGGAACCTCCCTGTTGTGCCAACACTGGTGGTCCCAGAGCACCCTGCCAGGATGCTGGACCAGGTAGCACCTGGGAAGATGGAGAAAAGGCTTTTGCAACTTTTGCTAAGCATCTCAGGTCTTAAGTTTGACCCCGCATCTCCAGGTTTGAGTAGCTCCTAACGACTCTTCTAACTCTGGGACTTAAACAAAAAAAAAAAAAAAAAAAAAAAAAAAAAAAGAGTGACAAATCTTCCTAAGTCTCTACTCCACTTAAAACATAAAAGGGGGGAAAAAAAGAAAGGAAAAGGTCAAGAGTTGAGGGATTTGCATGTTTGGACATACAATAGACAAAGGAAGTCAATACAATGATGTGCAAACCTGGACAGAACTTTAAGACAAAGCTCTTGCAGCTTATGTAAACCATGTGCTGGGCACCCCCACCCCCGGCCCCCAGGGAAAGCCAAGGGCTGTCTTCAGGACTTCCAGCAGAATTTTTAGGCAGCTAATATGAACACGTTATTCTTATACACACACACACACACACACATACGCACACACACACACAGTATTATGAAAGCAAGCCTACCTCCTTGATTTGGGATGTATGTTTTGACAGAACACTTTAATCCTAGTAATGTCTGTAGGGATCTAGTCCTGCTTCTTCTCTAAGGGTGGTAGTAACTTGACGCTGCCCAGCTCCACTGCAAACTGCTGAAACTTTACACCCAGAGGAACCACGCCCTGTGTGAGTGTAAGTCCCACTGTGTTTCTTCAATTGCGTCTGGACACAGGTCCTCCCCGTGGTTCCGAATTGGAAGTGCTCATTAAATTCTAAAACTTGAGCCAACCAACGCAACATTTATGCTTTGGTCACTTGTACGTAGGAACACCGAGAGGAAGTGCGATCCACCAGCTAAAAGCAAGACTCTGCAACCGGATGTTGGGATCCAAATTCCAATTCGAATTGTGCGGGTATTATGGGAACTTGGGGTCGATGTGACGTGAAATGGCACAATACACACAGAAAGCCCTTGGGGATGCGCCTGGCACCGAGCAAACCCTGTGCGAGTGTTTGCTACTCTTATTTACTGTTAGTAACAGCAAATGGCCAGGAAATTAACAAGTGATTCCTTTAGTCTTTCAACCAGCCTCTGCTTCAATATGTTTATATGTACTCACACATGTGCACACACACACACACACACACACACACAGACACATTTTTTTTTTCTGTTTTGTTGTTTGTGTGTACATGTGCATGTACGTGTATGTGTATGTGTACGTGTGTGTTTTCCAGCTTTGGCCTTTATTTTCCTTATGTTCATATGTTTTTCCATTTTGGACACTACAATGTTTCAACCCAGCTTTAGGATACATTGCCTAAGTGTAAGGGTTATGTCCTACTTATAACATAAGCACGCCAGTATAATGTATAACCCCATAATATAATCTGTTAAAATATCTACTCCATATTTAATGTCCTTTGTTGTACTAGGATTTTGTCTGTGTGTGTTTGGTGCTAGGGATTGAACCCAGGGCCTTGTGCATGTGAGGCAAGCACCCTACCAACTGAGCTATACCCCCAGCTCAAGGATTTTTGTTTTTTAAAGTAGCCATTATTTTCCAGACAGGATTTATTCAAGTTTGAGGCATTGCATTTGGTTCAAATTACCCATATATATGTATATAAACACACACACACGCACACACACACACACACACACACACTCATACATATATATATATATATATATATTTTTTTTTTTTTTTTAAATAATCCTTCTCAAGTAGAATTCCTAATCCAGAGAAATTCGGAGTCTCGTGGTCAGATCTTTGTGTTGGCTTTTCCTACTCTTCAGGCAGTGCAAAGGGACATCCGTTGTGGTTTCTGATGCTTGTGCTGCCATTAAATGAGACCTCAATTGACAATAGTCCTCTGGGAGCCGTTGGCCACCCCTGACACTTCTGGAGTTCTCCCGGGCCCTCCGTGTCCCCCTTGGTCCTGCTTTCTCTCCCTCACTATTTCAGAACTCCTTCCTCCCTCTCCCTCCTCACTGCCCTCCTTTCCTGGCTCCTGGATTCCTGTTCTGAGGGTCACCACAGCTCTCAAGAGATGGGTCCTAGGGCCCCAGCCCTGCACCCAGCATCTCGAGCAAGGATCGGAACCTCACCGTGTCCCGAAGGTCCTGGGTCCCTGCACTGATTCTCGATTCTCCAAACCCCGGCCAAGTCGTCAAGGGAAGAGAGTCTTTTTTCTGAGGCTTCCAGATTATCGGAAATGGTGCAGCTAAGGTGCTTGACTGCTGCACATGCTCTTCTTTTATCACACCAGCAACTTCTTCAACGTTCTCCAAACTCTCCTGAGCCATTTGGAATGTAAAGTTTGAACATCCTCTAGTGACCGAAAATTTCCAGCAGCACAGGGGATGAGGCTTCCCAGAGGAAAGGATTGGTTTGCCCTCTCTTCAGGGTCACAGTGTTATCTACTGACACATTCCAAAGCCTCATAAAAGCTGTCAAGGGCATCAAATATAGAGACTGCCCAAGAGAAGCACCCATCGAGTATCATGAGCTTGATTTTTACAGCTTCTAATGACTTCTCCCTTTGAGTCGGCCCAGAAGGCCGCACACAATTAAAACACACAAACAAACAAGCCTTGTATCACCACTGCCTACAAGTTTGCTGTGTAACCTCAGGAAAAGCACTTAATCTTTCTGATCCACACTTTCATCTTCTTTTAGGCCAAAAAACGGTAAGATCATAGACATCGACATGGACTAAGACCTCCTCATAACAGTTTAATTGATTAAAAAAAAATAAGCCTTTCACTCTCTGAATAGATACCTAAAATCAGAGACAATGTACTGCTAATAAACAAGTTTTAAAAGACTGAATTGTTGAAAAGGAGTCATTTGTCTACCCAGATACATTTTTCTTCAGGATCAGAGTCTGCATGAAGTGCTTCAGCTGATTGCAGGATGCAATCTGAAATAAAACAAATTGCAAAGGAAAAGGAAATCCCTCTTCTAACTGTTTTAACATCATTGTGGGGTCAAAGTAAATGTTTTAATGTGAGTCCTATTGCATCCAGTGTATCGACAACACTTAAGCTCTGATCCAAAAGTTTGTATCATTTTCCCTAAGGCACCTCATTTTCTCAGGATAAATAGATTTAGCTTTTGTCCAATCAAAATGTGACCAGCTAAAATGTTTTAGTTCTGGGCTTCCAGCACTGTCAGGCTCGGAGCTAAGGGTGCCTATGTTTTACTCCTCATCTTTCTGAGCTCTTTGACAAATGTCTTCCTGTTGTTCTTTATTAGAAAAATATGAATTCTTTCACCTGAGTTCCCAGGAAAAGAGTTCTGCCATCTCTCCTTTCAAGGGCTAGAATCAGCAGTGACATAGCCTATTGTTATGGATCTTGCAAGAATGTCACTACCCAGCAATTGTCCGCCTCTCTAATGCCCCTCATCTCCTTTGTCCATCCATCCCCCAGCTTTAGGGACCAGGTTTGAGGAGACTTGGGAGGATCCAAACAGACTCAGAGTCAGCTAGTTTGACAACTATGGACAGGGCTTATTTTCTAAATAAAGAACTGGAAACCCTAAATTCTAAGTGACTGAGTTACTTCCATCTATTTTCAAAAAGCAAAGAAACGATGTTTTATCTTAGAGTTCCAGTAATATAAATAACAATGTTTAGAGAGAACTTTCTGCAAATATCTAAAAGGCAAAGGGACAGGCCGGGTCCTTGTGAAGACCTAAAAGAGAATTAGGGGAAAGTCGGAGATTTCCTGTCTTTGTAATGAGTTTACTAATTAAATCTTAATTGTAAACCAAGCTGAGCAAAATTTAAATGAACCTGTGGTGCCAGAAGCCAGGTTATTATGATGGAATTGTTTATAAGAACAGGAAAGTGACTTTCTAAACATCAAATTCCTGTGCGTTAGCCAAGACCCAGAGGAAGTCCCCGTGTAGTGGCGCACAGAGGGTAGCTGAGTGAGCCACTTGGGCCTTGAGATAATTAAATGACACAGGGACTTTCTGAGTCCCCTGAATTCGGTCGTGGCCAGAGGCTGCAATATTCTTTTCCAGATGGGCTAGGACCAGCCATTTCTGTGGAAGGCAGCATGTTTTCCCTGCTTTTTACAACAAAAAGTCCACCATTTCAGCAGTGATTAACCCCAATGGAGATGGAAATTCCTTTACTTAGTAAACAATGATGACGCTAGTGAAAAATAAGCCTTACAAATATAAGACGCCTAAACACACAGGGGACACAAATGTACCACCCTCAAAGAGTAAACAGGCCAAGTGCCATTGTATTTCTTCCTGCTACTGTCCAGAGGATAAAGGTAGGCAGGGAAAAAAAAATACAAACAAAACTCCTGTGGTCTTGTGCATGGCTGAGCAGAATTTAGTTATGGGACTCAGAGGGTGAATTATCCAAAGGCTCCTGTTCTGCTTTGTCTGGTTTTACACAGTCACTCATTGAAAGTGAGCAAATTCCCTTATAGCCTTTCCTTTTAGAGGCCATTAATTCACTACCCACTTTTATCTTTTTTTTTTTTTTTTTTGGTACCGGGGATTGAGCTCAAGGGCACTCGAACACTGGGTCACATCCTCAGCCCGTTTTTGTATTTTATTTAGAGACAGGGTTTCACTGAGTTGCTAAGTGCCTTGCCATTGCCGAGGCTGGCTTTGAACTCACGATCCTCCTGCCTCAGCCTCCCAAGTGGTGGGATTACAGGCGTGCGCCACCGCCTCACTTTTCTCTTGCTGGCACCTTCTGCCATTAAAGCCTTCTTACCAATAGAGGTTTCATTTGCCCTTGGAATGGGTCTATATCCCGGGTTCCCCGAAGAGCACCCTCACACGCTGGTGACGTGTCATAGATCAGGGATCACGTGGGAAAAATCCATCCGAACTCTAAAAGAGGACAGGGCTGATGTCTGTGATCCTAAGGCTGGAGAGCTAGCCAATGGGCTCCTCAGCATGATTACAACCTGGATCATTCATTCCTCTCCAAGGAAACCCCTCACATGCAGGTTGGGAAGGATAGTCTATAGAGTAAGAAATTATAATTAAAAAGGCAATATAACTTTAAATATATAATATGATATAATCATAATTCATTCCATTCATATATACATATATATGAATGTGTATGTATAAATTTCAAAAAGCAAAATGGCCTTGCTAACTCAAAAAAATAAAATAAAATAAACTTTGTGGTTTCTTTCCTTCAGACCTCCTTTGGATCAGAGTGAGAGGAGCCACCTTCAGGACATATCAGAATACTAGACTTGCTCAACTTGATCAAGTGTCATCGGTACACTCGTTGGTCTCCTAATCAGACATGGGTGGCTCGGAGGAAGTTTTAATACCAACAAGAGCGAGTGTCATTAAATATGAACACTCCATGTACCCACCATCCACAGGTCATAACAGGGCTTAAAGGAAGGTACTAGACATAAACATTTATTATTAGTGTTATTGTCATCTGACCTTGAATGCAAAAGGATAGAAAACAAGAGAATCGGCCCCCTGAGAGCTGTAATAAGATCAGCCTCCTCCAATGCTAATTCTTTAAGTCACTTTCTCAGTGATCCCCACAGAGAATTGTTAACTGTCTACTATTTATTTTCTCAATAAACTTAAATTGTTTTTATGGATCTTTTCCAAAATTCCCAGTTGTTGTTCTTTTGTCTTGTTTTGGTTTTAATAGGAGCCAGAGCCTAAAAGTAGATTTACATAACAAAACCTCATTTCATCTTCAAAATCTTTTGAGGCTATTTTGAAATACGGTACAGAGCATCTCTCAGAAATGCAACTTAGTTTTAGCTTTTTCTATCTTCAAGGTAAATGCTATGCTAAATCACAAGATAAAAAATTAGGATGCTTTCAAATTGCCAGTTGTGTGAGCTGATATGCTATCGGTGGCGCCAACAGAATAGCTCAACTTGGTACCGCTGATTCCCAGATTTTTATTTTTTTTTTCTTTTTTGGAGAGGAAAAACATTCATTCTGATACTAGTTAGGAATCAAAAGCTTAGAAATAGGTGGCATTGCTTGTGTTCGAAGTGGTTGAGTGTATTTTCTTCTCGGTCATTTTAAATCAGTAGCCAGCAAGACATTTTCCTCCCCCTCTCCAAGTGCCATGTCAACTATCAAGCCAACCCCAAGGAGGTACAATAAGGAACGCAGCCGTCCTAGGGACCCTGAGAGCAATGGATTCACAGACTGTTGTTCCTGGCCAGGCTGGGGCTGGAAGCCCTCGGATAGCTCAGTTTCCCACTATTTTACAAAAGATGAAGGATGGATTCACAGACCCGGAACCCAGATGCCCGCTACCAGCACAGCGCTGTCCAGAGTCTGAGCCACCGTGACCCTCACCAGAAGTCCAGCCCTTAGGCCTCGGCGAATTGAATACCTTTCTCAGGTTGTAGAGAATCCCACAGGTCTTACAGGAGCCATGACAGGTGTCAGGAAGCAAGAATCCAATGTCCTAAGGTTCCATTTTCTGCATTGACTTATAAGGGCCTCCTTCAGTTTTTAATGAATACGGAAAATAGTGTGCCTTATGAAAGCTCATGTGGTGTTTAGATTAGTGCCTTAATTTTATAGGTTAAAAAAAGTAGAAGTCAAAAAAATAATTAATATATAGCAGAGTCACTTTGTCATTACCTCCAAACTCACCACACAATTATTCCAGAGAACCCGGAAGTAGCTAGGGGAGCCGTATGCTCCTTTTATGGTGATGAGGTAGCTAGTCCCCACGGCTAACACGCCAGTGGCGACGGCATAATAAAACCTAACATCAGGTTTTTTGGAGACTTGTTTCATTAGAAATGGATTTTTTTTTTCCTCAATTAGGCTTCCTTTTTACCTTAGAAATGGATTTCAGGGATGTCAAATGATAACCTAAGCTGGACTTAAAAGTGCCATTAGTCTGGTAGAAGTGAGACGTTAAGCAATTCTGGCTTACCAGCTAAAGGTCAGATAAGTCCCAGAGACAAGTTTCATGGCTCGCTGTAACACTCCATGGCCGAAGGGCCACAGGCCACAAGATGTGGTGATTGCCCCCACACCCTAGATTAAGCCTAGGTGTTCGACTGGGCCACAACGTCTAATTTGATTTCAGTGAAAAAACTGAGAAGTTTTAGAAAGTCCCCCAATGTTCTTTTTTACTCTCCTTTTTACCTTTTAACAAGGAAAATTATTGATTTGGAAAAAGAGATTGGCTTCAGTTGGGCCCCCGACCCCACAAGCCTCAAGGGCTGTTGGAGAGTCGGAGATCACATTCCCACCAGAGACTCAGTTTTGCAGTAGGGAGATCCTAGGGCCATCCAAAGAGATATGGTGCCTGTGAGAACAGGAACTGCAAGGGATCAAAGCTGTCTTGTTCTGCACCGAGAGGGGCCATGACAAAGGGTGAGTGGATTTGGAGGCACTTTTCAGATGATGCAAAAAGACCTTCTGGCCATTTTTAGTCTCCCAGGTGCAGCTCTTGGATCCTGAATTGGCTACCATTTGACTGAGCCTCTGCCACCCCGAGAGTACAGGATCAGGCCAGGGCAAGCGTTCATCGGTGGGGTAAACCCCCTGAAAGACACAGAACCAATTATCTACTAGTAAACTGCAAGAGCAGGAAATGTTGTCTATTTGCTAATTTTTGCATCCCCAGAGGCTAGTACAGGGCCTGGTCTATAGTTGATGCTTACTATATATTTGTAGTTAGAAGGGTTACCGTATTGGGGGGAAGCATGAAGCCAGGGTTTTATTCAACAAATATTCTCTGCAGATGTGGAGGGGGGAAAAAAAAACTCTTAAACATTATTGGCAGGAAGGTAAATTGGTATATCCATCATGTATACATCCACACTGTGGAAGTTCCTCAAAACATTAAAAAATAGAATTATCGTATGACCCAGCAGTCTCTCACTCCAGGTCTATCTATGTCCTAAGGAAATGGAACCAGTCTCTCAAACACATCTGCTCTCCATGGTCCCTGAAACACTCATCACCACTGATAAATGGGCTACCCTCCCCCCCAGAGGTTTCTGTGTCCTGAGCAAAGCAACCTTGTTTCGTTTTCCCCAGGCAAGAGCCAATAGGCTTGGAGGTCGCTCTGTTCTCTGGACAGGATGTTCTTTCCCCGGACAGGAGCCAATAGGCTTAAAGGTCGCCCTGTTCCATGGGCAAAGAGCCAATGGCATTGGGGTTGCTCTGGTGCACCCCCCACCAGAAATCCCTATATAGGGTACCATTCAAGAGACTCACAGACACAACAGCTCATCCCTGCGGAGAGGAGGAAGCCACTGCACAGGCCTTAGACCCATCACCTCCAACCCGACAGCTGCTGCCCAGCCAACAGCTCCAGCTTCCAGCCTGACAGCAGCTGCTTTAGCCGACAGCTCCAGAGATCCCAGAGATCCCAGCCAGTGCAACCAGGCACCCACCTTGTTCAGAGCTTGCACACTCCCTTCTCCCTAACTCCTCTCTCCCACCAGAGCTTGCACACTCCCCTCTCCCTGACTCCCTTCTCCCAACACCTCTTCGACCTCCAACCAGCCACAAAGGCTGTTGAATAAATCTCTTGGCTGCACGGCTGTCCCTGGTGAGATTTTTGCCCTTCAACCACACCATGAAGCTGTGTTCCAACAAACTAGCTTGTTGGGCATGATAATAGAATCCCACAGACTGGGTGGTTTAAACAAGAGAAATGTATTCTCTCATAATTCTGGAGGCTGGAAGTCCAGGATCAATGTGTCAGCGGGGCTGGCTCCTTCCAAGTCCCCTGTCCTGATTTGCAAATGGTACCTTCTGTATCCTCACAGGGTCTCTTCTCTGATATCCTTTGTGAAGGTGTGTCCTAATATCTTCTTTTTATAAGGATATGTTTTACTCAGCTTTTTCATCACTGTGACCAAAAGACTTGACACGAACAATGTACAGGAGGAAAAGGTTTAGTTTGGCTCATGGTTTCAGAGGTCTCAATTCACAGACTGCCAACTCCATTGCTTTGGGCCCAAAGTGAGGCAGAACATCATGACGGAAGGGTGTGGCAGAGGAAAGCAGCTCAGGACATGGCAACAGGAAGCAGAGAGAGAGAGAGAGAGAGAGCTCTCATTCACCAAGGACGAAATATAAACCCAAAGTCACAGTGACCCACTTCCTCCAGCCACACCCTACCTGCCTACGATTACCACTCAGTTAATCCATATCAGTGGATTAATTCACTGGTTAGGTTGCATAATCTAATAATCTAATCATTTCATTTCTGAAAATTCTTGCATGGTCCCACATGAGGTTGTGGGGGACACCACATATGCAAACCGTAACAGGATACCAGTCATATTGGATTAGGCCCCACCCTAAAGGTCTCATTTTAACTTAGTTACTTTCTTAAAGACTCCGTCTCCAAATACAATCACATTCTGAGGTACTGGGGGCTTAGTACTTCAACACATGAATTTGGGAGGACACAGATAAACCCCTACACAGCCCTAGCTATTTCCTTCACTTACCACTTCTGTGAAACCCCAGTTGTCATGTTTTGCCTTTCCAGTTCTCTAATAATTGGGGAAGACTATAATATGTGAATTTTGGTCCAGCATTATTCAGTCCACATCATCCAATGTAACTTTATAATTAAAACAAACAGTGGGCTAGATTTGTCCTGCAAGCTAAATGTTGCTGGCTTGGAGCACTTAGGCTAACTGCTGACTTCTACATGAAAAGAAAAGCGAAGATTAAAAAAAAAAAAAAAATGACTTGCCCAAGATCATCCAAGTGGTATGAGGCAAAACTAGGACTAGAGCCCAGGGATTTGTCATACCACCCACAGTATGCTTCAATGACATTGCAGGCAAGGCCATCAATAGTCAGGCAGAGGGCGATGGGCAAAGAAGCCACAGATAAGTGTTCCTGGGGAGAAGCAAGGAAGGCAGACACTCAAAAGGGTCAAGACAAGCAGCACTTTCCAGCGCTCCCAATCTAGGCTTTATGCAAAACAGTATTTTCATTGTGACCTAAGAGTGTGAAAAATGTCCTGCCTCTGACTTCTTCACCTACGAATTTATAACACTTGAGCTTTATTAGTCCATTGTCCATTGCCATAACAAAATGCCTGAGGCCGGTGCTTTATAAAGAAGAAAGATTTATTTAGCTCACAGTCTTGGAAGCTGAAAGTGCAAGGTTGGGAAGCTCCATTGATTCACTCTCAGGTAAAGACCACACGGCAAACGATATCACAGTGGCAGGAGCAATGATCTGGTGAGACAGGAAGCCAAAGTGGGACCAGGGGGCAGGCCTACTCTTTTTATAACAACTTGCTCTTGCAACCAACTCAGGGTCCCTCGAGAGCTACATTAATCTTTTCCAAGGGCATGCCCCCAATGAGCTAATTACTTTCCACCAGGCCCCACCTCTTAAAAGTTTTATCACCTCTTAATACCTCCACACTGGGGACCAAACTTCGAACACGGGACCCTCTGGGGACACATTCAGACCATATCCACTCTCGGCAACAGCCACCTGTACGACACATCCTCCTGCAGCCTGTGGTCCTCCTGTCTGAAGCTCCCTCCTTCTTCCTCCACTCCCCAAACTCCTGGGCAGGGACCTCTCTCTATCACTGATCAGCTCTCTCCACCTCTCTCTCTTCCTTCCCTTCAATATTTTTTCTCCTTGGAAAAGTTTTAGCTCCATAGATACAAATGTTCAAAGATCTCCCATCTCAAAACACTCCTCCTCTGTCCTAAGCCACCCACTTCTTTTTTTTTTAAATTAATTTATTTTTTATTCTAAGTTGTTATAAATGACAGCAGAATGCATTACATTTCATATTACACATATAGAGCACATTTTTACAAATCTCTGGTTGTATGCAAAGTATATTCACACCATTCGTGACTTCATACATGCACTTAGGGTAATGATATCCATCTCATTCTACCATCTTTTTTTTTTTCTTCACCCTTTTGCCCCCTCCCTTCCCCTTCCTCCCCATTGGCCATTCTAGTATTACTCTAATCCTCCTATGCTCCCCATCCCAACCCTACTGTGAATTGGCCTCCTTATATCAGAGAAAACATTTGGCATTTGGCTTCTTGGGATTGGCTAACTTCACTTAGCATTATATTCTCTAACTCCATCCATTTTAAGCCGCCCACTTCTATACATAGGCATTCTGGCTCCCACTGACAACATTCTGCTACAGACTCAAAAATCACACTCACAGGATCGATCACTCTTGATCCTTCTGGTGCTAAATCGAATGGCCTCTGGGTCTCTCTGCCAGGCATTCAAATCTGTAGACTACTCTCCTCTGACTTTCCTTCTTCTTCCTGTCCTTTCACGTGCTCACCACTGCATAACCAGCACCAACAGCAGCTCCTGGAACACTGTCATAAGCCCCCAATAATCACTCAGCTCCTAGGTGAAGCCCCTAAGATTCTATTCATGGCCCTCTCTCCTCCCCTCTTCAATTCTAGAGGCAATCCGTGTCCTCTCGGGGTTTTCATTTCTTATTGGAAGCTGATCTCTATTCTAGAACTATCGCTTGATTTCCATCATGCCCACCCACTTGGATGTTCAATTAGCATACATCTTCTGTTACATATACTCAGCCCCTCCCACTGCTTGTAGGATAAACTCTCAGTTAAGGGTTGAACCGTGCTCCCACGAGAGATCTGTTGAAGTCCTAAGCACTAGTATCTACAAATATGACCTTATTTGGAAAAAGAGTCTTTGCAGACATAATCAAGTTACAATGAGGTAATTAGGGGCATTGGCCCTAACCCAATATGACTGTATCCTTATTAAAAATGGGAAAGTGGACAGACTGACAGGGGAAATGATGTGTGAAGGCAAAGATGCAGAAGGAAGACAGTCATAGGACATGAAGGAAAGTGATGGGGCCACAAGCCAGGGTACCCCCAGCCCTATCAGAAGCCAGAAGAGACAAATTAAGGGTCGCCAAAGGCTTCAGAATGAACCAACAAGCCAGCACCTCATTAGACTTTCAGACTCCAGAACTGTGAAAGAATACATTTTTCTTGTTTTAAGCCACCTGGTTTGTGGGTAATTTGTTATAGCAGCTCTAAGACACTGATACACTCTTGTTCTGGAAGTCAAAGCCACAAAAAATTAAAAGCCTGATTACCCAAATCTTCTCACTAGTCCGCCCCCCACACACCAATTATTCTTCACTTCAGTTCCATAAAAAATGTCAATGTCTCATACACCTGCCAATCTTCCACTTGCCCTTGCAGTTTTACTCATTTTGGGCTGCATCAATCAAAATCCAATTTGAATCCTTCCTCCAACAATGCACTTACCAATGCATTCTACATTTACAGAATGTACCTTCTGCATGTCCAGGTTTTTGTTGTTGTTGTTTTTTTTTTTTTTTTTTTTTTTTTTTCTTTTCCCCACAAAGTTACTGACTGCAATACTCTAAGCTCTGACTTCTTACTTTATTCACTTCCTGAGAACTTTAGTTTCCTTAAAGCCATTATAAGACTAACATTCTTCCTTTTGCATCTTCCAGGGTCATGTTAGATATTAGAAAAGAAAGGATATAAAAATTGGGAAGTTTAGGAATTTGGAAGTAGCAGTAGCTGGGTCTGTTTTTCCCCCTAAGGGCTATCACTTATTGAGTGCTTACTGTCTACCAGACATAACAAATTTATTATCTCAGTTAATCTTTCCAACCATCTTGGTAGATGGATCAATATCAGGTTTTTTTTTTTTTTTTTTTTTTTTTCTTATTTTGCAGATAAAGAAACAACAGCTTTGGAGAAATTTGTCACAAGTCCAAGTAAGTTGTGGAAATGAGGATTAAAGCCTCAGACTATCTGCAAATCCAGTGCTGTAACAACTTGCTGCTTTGCTTGGGTGGGAGTGGGGGGATCCCGATCTATTAAGGAAAGGAGTAAAATTAAAGTTTTCCTCTTCCCCTTCCCATAGGCCCCAAGTTTGATAACTGTTAAGTAAATGACGTCAGCATTAATATGATCTGTGGCTCAAGCCATGTCTATTGTTGAAAAGTGTTCTCAAGAGAACGGACTGGGTTAAGTAATCAAACAAAGGCTTTGGTGACTAAAGAAAAGCTATGGGGAACATACGGGCCACAAGGGTGGTAAGAGGCTATAGTGTCACCTCAATAAACACTTGGACCCAGGTAGGACCACACTCACCCAGATGGCCATCAATCCTGTCTTCAAAATTTCCAAACATCAAATCCATGGCTTGCTCTAGAAACCAACCCCAGGCCTCCATTATGTGTATGACGAGGATCTTCTTAATACGCTGGTAAATTAACACCTAGATGTTGCTTATGTTTAAGTCAAAAGACCAATAATAAAAGACAATATGGATGAGATTCTGGGTTCCTCAAAATGAGCAATTCCATCGTTGCAAAAGATGCAAAATCAATCCGCACTCGGTGAAATATGCATGCCCAATTTCCCAGTGCTTGCTTTTTGACAGATCTTGGGGCACAGACTGGAGCTCACTTTTTTGGTCAGGATCTGGCAGTGTTATACATATTGATTCAGGTACACTTATTAATTAGCAATTTCTACGCACTCTATGCTATGTCCTCCTTCTTGTAGTACGGAACCATATTAGGCAGTTTTTTTTAAAAGAAAAAAAAGAAAGAAAAAAAAAAGCTGGCCCGAGATGGTTGAGGATTAAATGAGAAGTTGAATTAAACTTCAAGAATTCTCTCAAGTGAGATGTCAGTTAACACATGAAGGTGACATTTGATGGTCAAAAGCAAGAGAACTCTTCTAGACATCAGTGGCTCACCCAAATCAAAGAAAGATGTCAACTATCATATTCACCTGGTTACTCCTCTCCTCACATTCTATGCTATAGTTAACATTTTCTGTTTTCCTCAGAAAACCTGGAGAGCTGGTGTGCTATTTCTTTGCCATTACAGCTCTGTGCATCCTGCGAAGACCAACTCAAATGCCACCTCCTCCTGGAAGCCTTCTCTGATTCCCCAATCTGGGCCATGATGCTTCTCCAAACACACCTCTCACTCCTGCAGGGGCTTTCTTGTATCTCTTTCACATCCTACAAAGAATGTTCTTTTATCAATGGCTCTCAGCAGGTTGCTGTCTATGCTACACCGTGACCAGCTGGAGGGTAGATGCTGTTTTCTCGCTTTGGTCTTCCTAGCGCCCACCACATCCCTGACACATAACTGAAGTTAATGACTAAATCCATTCCATTCTGATCGCTAGCACCTAGATCTGCAGATAGCAGACATCTGAATAAATTCTACTTACTTCACCAAGAGCACACAAGGCATGTGCTTAAGAGTTAGGGAAAAAACTCAAGAGTTATTCACACACACACACACACACACACACACAAAAGAGTTAGGGAAAAAAAGGTGCAGACCCAGGAGAAAAGTGATCAAGGGTCACAGAGGAAAGTGGTGAGCCATCAGCAGCAATCCCACCTTCTGCTCTTTCTAAACCACACCAGAACAGGTTTCTTTTTCTTTCTTTTTTTTTTAATATTTATTTATTTACTTTAGTTGTACACAATGCAATGCATTTATGTTTACGTGGTGCTGAGGATCGAACCCGGGCCGCGCACGTGCGAGGCGAGCGCTCTGCCGCTGAGCCACAACCCCAGCCCCACAACAGGTTTCTGAACCCCATGGCTAAATGGGTGGGCCGGGAGGAGCTTGGCTCCCAACTCTGCGTCAGGGATAGAAGCAGGCAGAGACAGCCCCCACCCTCAGCCTGCGGAAAGTACCCATCCGGGTGTGAATCATGAGACTGGGCGGCAGCTGGGGGTTCCTAAGGCACGTACCCAGCCCTTGGAGGCTTCTGGCGAAACCCCTCATCTCTGATGAAGAGCATTAATGCCAATGCTGTTTTGTGGCCACAAACAAGAAACTGGAAGGAAAAAAAAAAAATGTAAAATGGAACAGGCCTGGGAAATTGGGCCTTGTGAGAGTTGTGGTTAGAACTTAACCACATGTTAATTCACCTGTTTCTAGGGCAGCAAAGACTGGATTTTATAAAAAATATAGACAGCTGCCGTTATAAATCATGTCGACAACCAGACCAAACTTTTTTTAAACACCTTGTTTTAAGCCCGTGTGCTTTGGCTGCATCATTTTAACGTGAAAAACGGATGTGTTTACAGATCAAAATGGATCTTTTAATTTCTACTTCTCAAGTGGCAGGTCTCAAAGGATCTTTAATCTCACGAGCCTCGGCAAGCAATAAACATTGAAAGCTAAGTTTATAATAACTCCCCAAACTTTGATTTAAAGAGATAGCATAAGTTATCCACTATTAAAATTATAATAGCAATGCATATCTAATACTAAATCAAATAAACCACTGCTTTTAAATTGTTAATAGTCAACTAAGTAAATATCCATGGTTAATAGATAATTAGCTGTCTCCATTATGCTTAAAACTTTACCTACCGAAATCAAACTTTTTTTATTCTAAATTTACTTATTTTTCTTCCCAAATCAGAAAATAAAAAAATAGTGGAGGGGAGAAAAGAAAAATATATTGTTTTATTTTGTTTTTAAAATTGTTTTTTTTTTGTCTTAATTGTAGAAATTAGCTTCAATAAGCACAATTTTATAGTGATTTTTTTTTTCTGCATTCCTAAAGATTCTCAGAGGAAGTATGTTTTGGGAATCAATTTCAGATAACCTAAAAATATTCCCACTTCCTAAATTTATCATCAATTTGCTGGAGATTACCAGACAATGTTTTTAGTTGACAGTATGTATCAAACTAGTTTACATAGTTTCAAGAAACAAACAGAATAAAGATGAAACTATCCTGGGAATCATGTATTTCCATACTCAACCTTTGCTTTAGGTGTCTGCCTGTTTTTTTGTTTTTTGTTTTTGTTTGTTGTTGTTGTTGTTGTTGTTGTTGTTGTTATTTTGCTGGGCTTTTTCCCCCTCTCTCTTAGACTTGTGAAAATGAAAGTAACAATTGTGTTTTTTGGCTGAAGATGGCTAAAGAGAAGCAATGGATGGAAGTCACAAGCCTGACAATTATGGAGGGTCCATAAATAATAACTTTCTAAAAACTGACCCCTGAGAGTGTGGGGCCAACATAGTTCTGCTCAGGCCCCAGGTTCTTGGACTGGCTATGGATAAAAGGTAGGAGCCAGGTGACCTATTGTAGCTGTCTCCTTCAAAAGCTAATATCGCATGCAGCGTAAGGGGCACCAGCCACTTGCTGACATGAGTGTCTTGTCTTTATTGAAAAGGCAGTGGTAGAATTCTCTGGTGCCACGCTTTCATGGGCCTCTCAAGATCCACCTCGCTGCTGTACCACAAATGCTCTTCTTACAGTCACAAAGGACCTAGCAATCTCCAGAACCTCGATGGATATTTCTCAGTTCTTATCTTGCCGCACCTTTGGTGGCACATGACACCGTGAGCATACCCTTTTCTGGAAACTGTTTCCCTCTTGGCTTCCCTCTCTGGCCCTGTTTACTAGGTGGCCCCTCTCATTCGTCCAGTAAGTGCATCATTGGACATGCATGGTGTGCAGAAACAGTGTGAGATGTTGGGGTTCTCAGGTGAAGGAGACAGTCTGCACTGAAGGGAATTACAGAGTTGATGACTATTGGCTATGGAGAACTCAATGTCAGAGGCACGCAATGCTGGATATTCTGACTACAGAGTCTGACCCAGGCCAGTCCTCAGTGTCACAATGTCTCCCTCAGGATATCTTTTACATCTTTTTTTCCCCTTCTTCTCTGTTTACTCTTCTTTGACTCTCTCATCAACATCTATGATTGCCGGGCGTGGTGGTGCGTGCCTGTAATTCCAGTGCTTGGGAGGCTGAGGCAGGAGGATCACGAGTTCAAAGCCAGCCTCAGCAATGGTGAGGCACTTAGCAACTCAGTGAGACCCTGTCTCTAATAAAATACAAAAAAGGGCTGGGGATGTGGCCCAGTGGTCAAGTGCCCCTGAGTTCAATCCCCGGTACCAAAAAAAAAAAAAAAAAAAAAAAAAAAAATCTATGATTTACGTATCGATGACTCCCAAATTTATATCCCCAACACAAACCTCCTTTCTGAAGGCCAGAGCTTTATGACCCATTATTTCCAGCAGAAGATGGTGTGGCTCCTCGTATTCAACACACTCAAGATGGAACTCATGTTCTTTCCTCTGAACTCTTGCTCCGGGGTTTCCCTTCTCATCAACAGCTCCACCGTATCCTTTCAGATGATCCTAGACCAGAAATCCATGAGTCATCTTTACTCCCTCCTCTTTCTCAATACTCACTTCTAATGAGTCACTCATCAATCCATATCCTAAATTAATTGATAGCAATTCTAATTTTTCTTTTCCACTTTATTCAAGGTTTGGTCAAGTTTTCATGTTTTCCCTTACCTAGATAATTCCCAAAGAGTCCGTCAGCTCCAGATTTAGGGGCATATAGTCATGACTCACCCAGCCATCTGTCACACAGCCATTGAACTGACCTAGCCATAGCACTTCTATAAACACTTTTGTAATTCCTCGTGGATTTGGGGGAAAGTTTTCATCTCATGGTGTGCAAACTGTTTCTATTTGCTTATTCCTCTTTCTAACTTGACTATAAAAAACATGGAAACCTGAATCTTGTTGTAATCATGTCTGTATTTCAGTGCGTAGCCTCTGCCTTATACATTTAATAAATGTTAATTCGATACATGGTATTTCTTTGTACCAGACTTCCAAAATTCCTAAAATCTATAGTTTATTTAGTCCTAATAAACAATCTGAATATATATATATGTATATCCATATATAGATAGATAGAGAGAAAGAGAGATTTTTTTTCAGAAGATCAAGCGTAGAGTGACCTTCTACTGAGGGTTTTACTTTCATTAATCAATATAATCTCCCTTTATTGATAAGATCCTGCTAGCATGGAGAACAAGATCTCAGGAAATGAGACAAGTTGAGTGTCATAAAGGTAAACAGGTAGGGAATGTTTTCAACGGTAGGATGAGTCATTATTCAGAAAAGACGAACTCTAAACGGCAGTCCTCAGTCAATCAGGAACAAACGGGAGCCTGTGTTCTAAATACATCCATGCTTCCACAAGGAGACCGGAAAACAGGCCAAGGAGATGGGAAGGACAGAACTTGCCCAGGACAACTCTGCAGCAGGCTACAGCCTTGCAGTTTCCCATAGGCATCCTTTTATGTCATGAGTTAACTTCTCCCCAACACATTTAGAAAGGTCGTAATTACCACCCTTACGAAAATATAGAAAGCAGCCCTCACTTTCATGTATTCTGTCACCAGATGAGGAACCCTCATGGAGGAAAGGTTTAAGGTAGATAGGATTAAGGATAAGAATTAAATCTATAGGACTATTCAGCACTTACTTTATGGAAGGAAAGGAAATATATAAATACACCCACGTGTATGTACATACATATGCACATGTTTATGCATATAGGGTGTGTACCTGTGTGTATTTATGTTTATCTGTGTATGTATATATTTATATGTGTATAGATGCACACACACTTAGAAAGGAACAGGAGCCAGGCACGGTGGCACACGCCTGTAATCCTAGGACTTGGGAGGCTGAGGCAGGAGGATTTGAGTTCAAAGCCAGCCTCAGCAATGGCGAGGCACTTAGCAACTCAGTGAGACCCTGTCTCTAACGAAAATACAAAAAAGCGCTGGGCATGTGGCCCAGTGGTCAAGTGCCCCTGAGTTCAATTCCTGGTACCAAAAACAACAACAAAAAAAAAAAAAAAAAAAAAGAAAAGAAAAAAAAAGGAACAGGATACTGACCATTAAGATAGCACTATATCCATTCTCCTTTCCTAAGAATAATGAAAAATGCTATGTAGTGTCTGCCCTTGTTTGAAAAAAATGGCATTTCATATAACCGAACATCAGGGTTGAAAGCTAAAGACGAGGAGCCTGAGTGATACAGTGCTTTTCATCACTACTTTTATCAACTTTTGAGTAAGACCAATGAACAGCCCAACCCGGGAAACAATGACACAGCCATCCCCAGCACAAAGGACAAGATAGAAATCTGCCTGCATGCTCAGAAAGTACAAAGGGACAGAAAATCCTCCGGCTAAACTCTTGAGTGTCCCACGCAAGACTTCCCGCTCCAGGCTAAAACCTGGAGACTTCCAGACTCCTTCAAGAACTTAGCTGCTTGCACAACATTGTTCTGCTCGAGGAAGAAATTCCTCCCTGACTCCGGGAGCGATCACCTATGCCTTAAGCTAGATAAGTGATTACCCTTATCATTATCTCAGTTTACCAAGCTATACTCTTATCAGCCACTAGTCAGCAATTTTTTTTTCCATGCTCTCAAAATACCATACGTTCTGGTTAACCACATAGAAAAGCCTTATGCCAATAGCATTTCATTCAGTTAGAGAATATTTTTTCTGGAGACCTTGGTGACAGATACTCTGTGCTCTGTCCCATGAGTTGCCTCATGAGAAACTTATTTGCCTGCCTTGTAAGAGAATGGTTGAAAAAGAAAAGATCAACAATTGAAGACACATAAAAATGTATCCTGTACTTTATAGGCTGCTTCTAAGAGAAAAAATATTTGCAATCATACTGATGCATGGAAGTTGGCCTGTCTTTAAAAATTTTCATGCTAATGAATTGGGAATTTTAGTGTATACTCCGTATAGTTGTCTATGCGTGTGCGTGCATGCGAGCATGTGTGTGTGTGTGTGTGTGTGTGTGTGTGTGTGTTGAGGAGTTGGGAAGAGGGAATTAGTTATGCAAATCAGTACTGTGAATACCTAAAAAAAAGGTCTAAGTCAACCTCAAAGCAGGCTTATTAGTAATGGGCCCAGATTAAAATAAATTCAGTGAAATCTAACCCCAAACACCATACCCCCATCTATCGTACCACACAAGAATTAGAGTGAAATTCTGTGTGAACAATTCGGCAAACACACTCATACATACAATTTCTATGACATATAGAGTCACCATCCCCTAACAAATAAAGAAAAATGTCCCTCTGTTCTCTTAAAAGTTCTTACACATGCAGGTAAATGGATGAAGTTGGAGATTATAATGCTAAGTGAAGTTAGCCAATACCAAAAATTCAAATGCCAAATGTTTTCTCTGATATGAGGAGGCTGATTCACAGTGGGGTTGGGATGGGGAGCATAGGAGAATTAGAGGAACACTAGAAAGGCCAATGGGAAGGAAGGGGAAGGGGGGAAGGGGTTAAAAAAAAAAAGATGATAGAATGAGATGGATATTAATACCCTAAGTGCATGTATGAAGACATGAATGGTGTGAATGTACTTTGTATACAACCAGAGATATGTAAAAATGTGCTCTGTAAGTGTAATATGAATTGTAATGCATTCTGCTGTCATATATAACAACTTAGAATAAAAGAAAAGGAAAAAAAAAGTTCTTATACAAATATAAGCTCATTTGCACTTCACTTGAGCATGAAACAGTGACTCCCACAAACATACCAACAGAAAGCAAAAATAGACCAGTGTGTACTTTTCAGTTTGTGGTCTCCTCTGGGTTGAAATATAAAGAGAGAGTTAACAAAATGAATGACTACATTACACCTGAAGAAGATGGAGAAGCCAGATAACCTGCTGAAGTGTTTCTCTTTGACAGCCATTACAACACGTGTACCTAGAAATATAATTCAGTCGGTTTTCAAGACACTTGTGCTGTCATTTGAATTACAGCCCTTAGCTTCAGGGCCCTGGAGAAAACCAACCTCTGGCTAGGAAGCATGAGGATGGAGCGGTCCATCTCTGCCGCTCACCCTGCTTAAATGGTGAGAACAGCTTCCCTTTGAACATTCTCAGATCTCCAAAGAGCTGCTATTACCACACCCTGGAGAAGATGGCTATTACATTTATTGCTACTTACAGCTTTGTAGTTGGGAATGGCAAAGAGGAAGAAAGCAGCTTATCTGTTCAGCTATTCTAGATTCTGGAGTAATTTGCCATTCTTATTGTTGTGTATCAAGACAGTGGCAAATTCAAAGGCTGTCATTTATTTCACTAATGGAATTAAAAATGAATGTGGCTGGAGCAGTAATCAATGCCTTGCTTCTTGTGATGGATTATGGTTTGGCTAAATAGTATGACCTTTAATTATCTGGGAAAAAAATATGCAATTTTCCAATGTCTTTGCTGTTTTCTCTGTGATTTCCCATCCAAATACAATCTGTCATGTGCTATTTTTATTTAGCTTAAATAAATGTAATGCTTATGAAAGGTGCTGGATTAACAGCCCTGGAGTGAAATTCTTTATCCCTTTAGTCCTTTATTATTAAACCCTTTAGGAACACTTTATTCTTTTTTGAGCTCCATGTAGTAGATTCTTTTGATTACTTTTAATAATATTCTTTTATGGTGAGTAAATATTCTTCTTCTTATTATATTTTTTTTAAATAAGAAACCTGAAACAGAAAAGGTAAAGTGATAGAGTCTGGGACACAAAAAGAATTAAGGACTGACTTTGGGTATAGCCCCCAATACATACTGCAGCTACTGGGCAGGGTGGTAAATGAAAGTCTGTATAGAATCTACTAAGGAATATTCAATTACAGCTTCACAGATGAAATCAATCAACTCTTATCCAATAAACAGTAAGAGAAGCTAATGTTAGGCATTGCATGAAAACCAAAAGTCACATGTGAATTACTCAAAAATAGCTTCCTGAGACTGATATTGGAAAGGAAAAAAAATGATGATTTTTAAAGGGGGGCTTGTAATATTGTTGCTTTGGTGAAAAGATAATTTTTTTACTTTAAAATATATATACAGACTAGGGATATAGCTATGGAAAAAATAAACTCCTGCACCCCTACATCCAAGTATATTTGTTTTAAATGTTGTTAAATATTCTAGAATTTTTTTGTTTTTTAATTTAATTTTATTTTATTTTTGTGTGTGGTACCGGGGATTGAACTCAGGGGCACTCAACCACTGGGCCACATCCCCAGCCCTTTTTTGTATTTTATTAGAGACAGGGTCTTACTGAGTAGCCAAGTGCCTCGCCATTGCTGAGGCTGGCTTTGAACTCTTGATCCTCCTGCCTCAGCCTCCCAAGTACTGGGATTACAGGTGTGCACCACCGCGCCCGGCTAGAATATTTTAAATATATTGTCTCAACAGAATTTCTCCTCAGAAAATCACTTTCTTCTTATATGAATACTCAGTATCAACAGAATAAATAATTTTGGTTGACTTTTTTTAAAAGTATTTTATTTTTATTCTCATTTACATTTCTTATTAAGGTCTTCAAGTTTGTAAACTATTTTTCCTTTTTAAAACTTATTTATCCACTTATCTGTTGAGCTCTTACTCGTCTCCAAATAGATTTATGTATAGAATATTATATATTAGGAATTCTGAAAATGTGCCTGTGGCTCTGGTTATTAATATTTTTTAGTTTGTTGTTTATCCTTTAATTTTGCTTTGCAAAGACTATGATAATTAGAATCTCATTTATTTAGATCTGTGGTCAAACTTATCTTTTCCATAGTGATTTTCCCCCATTCAAGTATGGAAAGTTCTACATTTATTAATTCTATAATTAGCATTTATGCTTTCTCTGTGCATTTTTTTGGGCGGGGAGCAGCTGGGATTGAACCCAGGGCCTTGGCATGCCAGGCAAGCACTCTCCCACTGAGCCACACCCCCAACCCCTCTTCTCTGCTTTTTGATAAAGGTCTTGCAGAAAGTCCCAAAGGTGAAGCTCCCTCCATCCTTGGGTCCAAGTCTCCAAGCTAAATATTCAGCTAAAACACAGAGAGACAAATGCTTTTATTTATCACTTATCTTGGATGATAAGGTACGTGACCACACACATGCACACACACATTCCCACTGAAGGGACCAGTCAGAGCTCTGCAGAGTGGATCGTCCCCAGCTCCCCAGTACTCCTCTTTCATGGGCTTCTAGCTTTCCTAGACCATGGCCAAGGTAAAAGATGAAAAGAGGCACTCCCTGCTGGAAGAGTCTTCCCGAGTGGTATCTTACATTAAAAGTTAGAGGTGTCCAAATATAATTAAACCCCCAGGAATTGGCCCCCTGACCTGTAATCTCTAGAGGGTGCTCTCCCGTGGAAGGATCCTGAACCCCCTACGCTACTCCCACACGCTGATTGAGGAAACTCCCTGGGTGGCATTTTACCTATATTGCCTCTGTCCCGAGAGAACCCGAGGGCTTTAAGCCCATCTCTTACTTGGCTTCCAGAGTCATTTTTTCACTCTGACTCATTCCACGTGTCCTACCTGGGATGCTTCTCCCCGGATGAGCTGGTTGGATGTTCCTAAGCAGCTGCACAAAACCAGCTCAAAGCATCTCTTCAGAAGCAGTTCTTCCCTGGTCTGTGACCTCACCACGCCCCCAAAAGAAAAGCAGAAGCTTTTCCTTGAGGAAAAGGGCTTCACTGGGCATCTCTGAAGAAAGGAAAGGATGAAGAACAATCATGTGGGTTCCCAGCAGAATTTTCCTTTCTCTTTGAGAAACCTGACACAAAACAATGCATGAATAGGATTTAAGGTAGAAGTTTCCCATTTATCAAGTATAATTTCTTACTGATTTTCCAAACATGAAAAAATATTAAGCCCTTCACACTTAGGCAAGTGCCAGCCAATGCAGATCATTATTCCTCTCTGAAACGTCTATGGGCTCTTTTGCTGGGGGAGAGGAGGGAACTCTGATGAAGGCCACAGAGAAATGGATTAAGTTGAAATAACTGCAAGGCCCTAAAAATGGAGTCCAGAGATCTTTTGAGACGCAGGTGCAATGATGACTTGAGGAAAATGTTTCCAGAGGGATTTCTTAGAAGACTAGAATCATTCCTGACCCCACTTGGACATATGATACATAGGTGAAATCTGAATGGAAGTGTATTGGATGGGAAAGGGATGAGGACAGGTAGCAAGGAGGAAGAGGAAGAGGGAACAGTAAGTGAGGGGAATGTAAGATATTGAGGAGGGGAAGAAGAGGAAAAAAGAAGGAATTGGGGAGGGAGGGAAGGAAGCAGGGACGGAGAGAGAAGATTCAGCCAGTGGTTTGTTAATAGTTGAGTAAAAATTAACCCTGTATTTTTTGTGTGTGTGTGATACTAAGGATTGAATTCAGAGGCACTCAACCACTGAGCCACATCCCCAGCCCTATTTTGTATTTTTTATTTAGAGACAGGGTCTCACTGAGTGCTTAGTGCCTCGCTTTTGCTGAGGCTGGCTTTGAACTTGCGATCCTCCTGCCTCAGCCTCCCAAGCCGCTGGGATTACAGGCACGTGCCACCACACCCAGCCTGACCCTGGATTTTTAAATCTGAATTTTCTTCTATAAAGGACTAGCAAGGTAGAAAAGCCATATATTTCACTTCTAGGTCCTTCTAATTTCATTAAAAAAAAAAAAAAAATCCCCCACAGATCACAAAATCCAGACCCCGTGTATGACTTTCCTTTTCTACGCTATATATAAAAACAGTAAAGAGAATCAATTGATTCCTGTTAACCTCTCAAACTATTCTCCTTTCAGCAGTCGTGACAGAAACAAATGTGTTTTTCCCCTCTAAGCCATGGCCTGTGCTTCTCTTATGATCAGCTGCTTAAATTAAATATTAGGTACCGCGGGAATGGGACGCCAGCGAGGACAGAGCCTCGACCGAGGCCAGCTCTGCTGATGCCGTTTCTCAGTAAGCACATCAGGAGGGACCTTCAAGGAGACAACCATCAGAGAGCTTGCCAAGAAAAGTTTTCTTTTCGTCCATTTATTTTTAGTAGTGCAGCTGGGAAATCGAATGACTAAGTGGATGGCGGAACTATAAGGCAGGGGGAAAAAGTCAAAGCCCTTGAGTGGGTTTTGGATGAAGATCCCACAGCCCAACAGTGAAAATTCTAGAAGTCGCATAACTACATGCAGGAAAGGAGTTCTGCCTGCCTTGCGGGCCAATGACTGCTCCTCTCCACACTCCACCTGGGACAAAAGAGGGTATGGACTGGATAGATCACAAACACACTCCGAGTTTCTGTGTGGGGAAAGTAAGGATAATAGCCTATGGATTCCTTTTCTACTCTCACTAAAGCAGTTGTGGTTTTCCTGTTGTGTTTTGTTGCTGGGGTTCAACCCAGGGCCTCACGCATGCTGGGAAGGCATTCCACCCCGGACACATCCCCAGCCCTGCTCTCACAAAGTAGTTCTTAAGAGCCAAGCAAGCCGGGCGCGGTGGCGCACGCCTGTAATCCCAGCACTTTGGGAGGCTGAGACAGGAGGATCGCGAGTTCAAAGCCAGCCTCAGCAATGGCCAGGCACTTAGCAACTCGGTGCCCCTGAGTTCAATCCCTGGTACCACCAAAAAAAAAAAAAAAAAAAAAAGAGCCAAGCAAACATAAGATACTCGAAGGCTTCAGAAATTTTGAGTGTTTCAGACTGATCTAAAATAAGGTTTCTGGGACTGAAAAGCTTTGAAAAGGACCTTCTTGCCTTCCCATTTTTACTTCACCTCTGCCCCTGTCATGGCCTCTTCCCCCACCATCAACATTTCCATGGCCACACAAACAGGCAAACTAGTCATTTCCACCATATTCATCAAAAATGACCCAATTATGCAAATAGACCACAAAGAATCCCACTTGTATGTAAAATTGTAATGCACTAATTTAAAAAAAATCTAGCAGGGATACCAACCCGTAGAGAATAGGATGGGGATGGGGGGGGTGGTGGAGGAAGACAGGGAAAGGGAGGCACTGGGGAAAGATATTGATCCAATTATTATGTGCATGTATAAATATGTCACAGTGAGCCGGGCGCGGTGGCGCACACCTGTAATCCCAGCACTAGGGAGGCTGAGGCAGGAGGATCACAAGTTTGAAGCCAGCCTCAGCAATGGCGAGGCACTTAGCAACTCAGTGAGACCCTGTCTCTAATCAAATACAAAAAAAAAGGGCTGGAGATGTGACCCAGTGGTCGAGTGCCCTTGAGTTCATTCTCCGGTACAAAAAAAAAAAAAAAATATATATATATATATATATATATGTCACAGTGAATCCCACCAATGTGTATGATTATAATGTGCCAATAAAAACCTTGAAAAAAAAAAATGGTTTGAGTAAATGAGTGCCAATGCTACCCTACAGATAAGGTGCAGGTGAGTCTTACTAGCATGTAACAGTACCCCAAAGCGCTGGTCATGAAGGTATTTCGCGCTCAACACTTCATCCGCTCTTAGCCTTGTATGTTTGATGCACGGATGCGTAGCTCAGGAAATCCTTGGTGAATGTGTGGAATCACAGGGTGGCCCCTGGAACCAATAACAATTTGCTGAGAGGAAACCATTTGCTTTTTCATCAGCACCACTGGCTTGAAAAACTGACTGTGGCTACAGACCTTTGGTCCGACATCTGTGAGAGCATATGGAGACACGGGACTGTACTTGGTAGGTAGCTGTTTTAACTGACTGTCCCATCAGTGCCAATAAGTCAGCCTGGTGAATTGTCTTAAAACTCCCAGGCTAGTCGCAATGTTTGCTGATTATTTAAATCAACTTATATGAAGAAATGTGTTATATTTGAAGAACCCCAATTAGAAAAGAAAGAAATGGCCTCGTTAACGTTCACAATTGAGCCACAGAAAAACCTTCTAGGAAACCTGCTGATACCTTCAGGTCATCTTTTTTGATTTGGAATTGAGTTTTGGCCATTTCCTTAAACTTCTGATATCTTTTTGTTAGATTAGATGATACATATGATCTCTCTCTAATCAGTTAAGATCCAATTTTTTCAAAGACATTATTTATTTAATCATGCACTCTTCTTTTTTTTTGGTATTAGGGATTGAACCTAGGGGTGCTTAATCACTTAGCCACATCCCCAGCCCTTTTTTCTATTTTGTATCTTGAGATAGAAATCTCACATGTTGCTTAGGGCCTTGCTAAGTTGCTGAAGCTGGTTTTCAATTTGATGTCCTCCTGCTTCAGCCTCCGGAGCCGCAGGGATTACAGGCCCATTTTTAATGCTTACTATGCACTAGGAAAGAAGCTAACCATTAAATACACAAAGGTGAATAAAAAAAAATGCCATGGAATTGAAAATAGAAGACATATCAAGAAAGGGACTGAGGGAGAGGAAGAGGGAGGAGGAAGAGAAAAAGGAAGGAATGGTGGAATAAAACTGACCAAACTATCCTATGTGCATAAAGGATCATACCACAGTGATTTCACCTTTATATATACCTATAATGCATTAATTTTTTTTAAATTGTAAATAAATAGAAGTATGGTAGAGGAGAGAAAAAGAGCACAGGGAGAGGGAAGAGAAGAGGGAAAGAATAATTGGAGCAAATTATATTCCATGCTTCTGTAAAATGAACTTCAATAATATGTATAACTATAATGAACTAATAACTCAGAAATATCATGGAGTTGCCTACAGCATAATGTTCCGTAGTATAGTGAGGGTGTAGGATGGGCCATATTCTGTGTGAGGCATCTTGTATTCACTTCATTTTTGCAACCATTAGGCGCCAGATATTTTGTAACTCCTGCTTAGTTGATAAGAAAATTAAAGGACAGAGAAGTTAAATCACTTACCTAAGCCATTCTACTAACAAATAGCAGAACTAGAGTTTATTCATGATTTTCTGACTCTAGAATTTATGTACTTCGTTGGCCTAAGTTTCAACTGGCCATCATCCGGTAGAGCCCTAATTGTGGTATACTTGTTCTATTTTAAGCATACTTATTAAATTTTTTTGCCCTAATGTTACAAATAAAAGATCGAAACTGTCCAAAGCAAGGATTAATCTGGTAAGAAAGTTACAAACTGAGTAGCAATAGAAATATGATGGGCTGGGGTTGTGGCTCAGCGGTAGATTGCTCGCCTAGCACATGCATGGCCGGGGTTCGATCCCCAGCACCATGTAAAAATAAACACATGTTGTACAACTAAAGCAAATAAATAAATATTTTTTTTTTTAAAAAAGAAATATAATGAAGACAGTGTGTTACACAAAGGAGCTATTAAAATATGTGCCCTCACTGGTATATTCAGTTTAGATGTTGTTTTTACCCCACATGTAGCATTTACCACTGGTCTCAAAAAAGTTCCAACAATGGTGTATGTAAATCATGTTTGGAACTATCTGATATTAACACATATGCTCTTTTTGAATCTCAGGAGATAGGGTTCCTGCTCTTGGACCGACTGAAATTCCATTTCGTTTCCCCACTTAACTAGATAGCTAGCTGCCTTGCAAGGACAGAACCAGGTTAACTGCTTTGGTCATATTACATTCACCCAAGGCTTTCCAGGGGAAACCCCACAGATCAAGGGGATGCGACGTTATCTCAGAAGCCACAAGAAGAGTGTTTATGAGCTTTTGATGTCCAACAAATGTCCCTAAGAAATCCACAAGATAAACTGGCCACGGTGGCGCATGCCTGTAATCCCAGCACTTGGGAGGCTGAGGCAGGAGGATCGTGAGTTCAAAGCCAGCCTCAGCAATGGTGAGGCACTTAGCAACTCAGTGAGACCCTGTCTCTAAATAAAATACAAAAAAGGGCTGGGGATGTGGCCCAGTGGTCGAGTGCCCCTGAGTTCAATCCCCAGTTCCAAAAAAAGAAAGAAAGAAAGAAATCCACAAGATACAACTAAATAGGCGTTTCTGCAGTTTTGAGTCAAGAGAGTTTAGTTTTGATAAATGAATACTATAACACTGTTCAGAAATTTCGGCAGGAAGGGGATGATAAATGTCAGACTGTAAGAACAGTCTCCTGTTTCTCTCTTCCTAATTTTCAGTACTGATCATAACTTTTAAGCTTCCCTGAGTGTAAGGTCTGGTTGATATTTAAGAGTCACCTTCTTTCTGGGCATTTGAGGTAGACAGCAGCATTACCTGAAGTGGTTCTCTGATTTAGATGTTTACAAACATGCAGACAGAATGTTTTTCTGTGAATTAATGGTAGGTTAGCCTTTAGAAGTGGCAGGAGGATAAACTTTTTAGCTGAAATGTTTAACATGTCAGGAAAACATCTACTGATGTTTACTGCTCAATTTTTTTCTTATCATGAGAACACTTACGGAAATGCCTCTTTAAATTATTAAAGAATAACTCAAGACATGTCAGGTAATGTGGTTTATCCCAATAATTAAGCATCTAAAGAATATGCTGGATTTACTTAGAAGGTCTCCAAGTTTTCCAAACATTGAGTGCTTATCAGGATCCGATCTAAATCATCTCTATGTGGCAGTGGGCTCCTAATTTTACGGATCAGGCAATGATGGGGTCAAGTGCCTGGTCAAGGGTCACAGAGGAATATGCGGCAGACCCTGGATTAAAGAGCTTATCCAGAGATCTGGATGTGTGGCATTGTGTTAGTTCCAATTGAGCCTTCACGTCTCACAAACTTTAAAAAGATTCTTTTCTTCTCTAATAACAGTAATCCTGAAGTGAGAAGATGGAATTGGAAACCCTACCTCATATTATTATCCTGGTGAACTAATTAAATTGTTAATTGGTCTAAGTTATATTGTGGGGAATAGTTTAATTTTGTTAAATTCTACCCAGCTAATTATAAACGGATGACTCCAAAACACCTTAAGTACCTTCTCACTCACACAAACTCATTATGATGAAAATGGTCTTGATGATTTAAGGACAGCCGGCCTGCCATCCCAGTCCTCCTTCCTGTCTCTCCCATGAGTCACCATTTTCTCAAGTGTGGAAGAGTCTCACCGTGGCCACCACTGCTGGGGCCGCTGCCCTGGAATGGCAGAAACTACAGGCGGCCACACGTGGGGGCCCTGGTTGGGTTCTCCTCTGCCTCGCACATCATTAAGCAAATTGTCAGCTGTTTTAATTACAGCACTTTTATGCCTGCTGGTGATGTAAGAGGCTCAGTGGGCACACCTTGTTTTTTTTCCAAGCCGGGCTGTTTGTAGTGCTGGCAGTTAGGGCCAAAGCATTTTTCATCTTGCACAAACTGAGCTAATTTATGTGGGAACCCAGACCCTCTCAATGTTGTTTGTACTGCATCAATTTGCAGAGTCTAATGAGCCCTTTTTAAATGATGGAAAAACCCTCCGTGGTTGCATTACTGAATACCCTTTTAAAGCCTGCCACAGAAAACAAAGATGCTCCACCAGAAAAGAAACCAGGCTCACCTCGTCCTAATTTATTGCCTAACCCAAGAGAATGAGGCTTATGTGTCATAATAGTGCCAACGAGCCCCTAATGGCCTATGGCCTCCGGTTTGTCCTATCTTTGGTGGCGAGAATCCCCATTAACTAACCTGGTAGAGAGTCCTTGAGGTCTAAAGGAGTCTGTTGTTTATCTTCTGGTTAATAAAGATTTTATGCAGCCAGTGGATTAGGCCAGGCAAGTCTCTGAAAATATTGTGTGTAGGGCTTGTTGAAATGCATGACTAATTAACATATCTTCAATGACTTTATGAACTTTGCACACAGCAAGGCAAAAAAAAGGGCAAACTCTCCAGTCACTGTTGCCCTGATGGTCTGCAAGGAAGAAATAGGTCATTCCCAAGAAGGGGCAGAAGCCAGCATATCCCAGCTCGACAAACGCTGCAGAACTAAAACGGGATTCAAGCTTCTAGAAACCAAGCACTGGTGCAGAAAAAATAGAAGACCATTCTTGTACAACAATCATAACTTCATGTGCTTAACACTCTGTTAGGGGATTAACCGCCATGTTCATTTAAGGATTTCCATCAAAAGTTTCTACTGAGATCAAAATTATACCACTGGGCTATAGGTTCAGACCAATATATGGATTTCAGTGGTATTCAATTACTTAAAAAAAAAAATTTGTTATCCATATACCTTTCCAAAGATCTTGCTCAAAACAAAGGTAGTGCAAATTTTCCCTGAGCTAAAACTAACACCAGCACTGGAATTTCATACAGACCAAAATTTCTCTGAGATGATGACAACATTTCTACTTTATTTTTTTTTAAAGTGTTTAACTCCCATTATAAGCATCATAGTAGCATCTCAAAACTGCAAAGTTGCAGGTTTGCATACTGAGGATCAAGTGCTACATGACTCCTAGTAATTCTGTATATTGACTCCAAAGTCTCCCTGTTCTTCAGGGACTAAAAATCATCAAATGGCCATAGCTGGCAATGTCACTTCTCTAAGTCACAGGTACCCATGTAACTAAAGTTTTGTGTTTTTGTTTTTGGTTTTTTTTTTTTTGGGGGGGGGGTTAGTTTGTTTGTTTTTCTCATTTTGAAACTGTCTTATGGAGCTGAGGATTTGGCTCAGTGGTAGAGAGCTTGCCTAGCATTTATAAGGCCTAGGGTTCAGAGCCCCGTAACACAGACACACACACAGACACACACACACACACACACAAACACACACACACAGACACACACACACACACACACACACAGACACACACACACACACACACGCGAAACAGAAGACAAGAGAAAAACAAAAAAAAAAAAGTAATTTAAAGGAATGCAAAACTGGAAAAACCACCATAGGTACAACGTTACCACCTAAACTAAACACAAAACACTCAAGTGTTGAAAGTATCTTAATTATTTTTTTAAGTACATAGCCTGCTGGTTTATCCGAGCATACTGAAAGAAGTTTAAACATTAACACTTTTTCTAGGAAAAAAAAAACAAACTTGTTCTCATTCAGGATCATTCTGAGTCATCTTCATCAATTTCCCTTCACCTCAAAGCTGATGTCAGGGAGAAGCTAGTAGAAAACTGCAGCAGTAAACAAGAATTTGGAAAGGGGAGGAAGACACAATGGTCCCTAACAGAAGAAGGAAGCATTTCCCTGCTAACACAAAATTTTTATCCAATTGTTTTTCTCCATCTTGTGAAAACTGTATTCAGCTAGATGTGATAGGGATGAGTTTTTCTTTATCTTTCAATGTGGCATCTTATGGTACTTTGTAGACCAAGACTGAAAAATAGAGGTACCGATATTGAGAAAGAGAACAACAGAATTGCTGACAGAAATCTCATGTGTTAGATGGATCTTGAGAGTTTTCCAGCCTGGACTTGCCAAACTCTAGGGGTAAACTTCAGATAAGGATCTGAGCTCTCGGGTGTTTAAATGAACCAAACCTCCCAATCTTTTTGAGGTTTGCCGATGACTAGTAATTATATTGTCATTTAACAAAAGTATCTGCATTAAACCAGAGATGTTACATTAATGGTTAAGTTCACATCCATTAAAAACATCGAGCATCTACAGGGCACACGGGTCTCCATGATGTGTGGAAGGGAATGGAAACTAATGTAGGCTAGAGACCATAAATCAATGCCTAAATACTACCTGTCAGGTTTGGAAGTTATGCTAACGCAGGATGTTTTACTTCTTTCCAGTGTACAGAGGTCAAAGAGGAGGTACAGATGTATAACTTAAATGGAAACACGGAGGAAAACCCCCAAAGAGCAAGACAGTCAATGCACAAAACTTGAAGAAGGCGATTACATCTAAGTCAGGATCTTAATCACCCATCTCAAAGGTAAAGGCCAAATTCTTGCGTTTCTAGAGGAGGTAACAGGACTAAGGACCCTAGAACCTGTGACACTTTCTTCGAAGTGCTTTTCGTTTTGACTAAAGTGTATATAGGGTAAAGTGGCTTGTCAATTCTCTCACTCACAGACCTGGGAAGTGAATAATATATAACACTTGGCTACTTCCTGAAAGAATATGGTATTAAGCCCCATATAATAAATAAGGTCTTTTAAAAATTCTTGTGTGTGTATGATTATTTTCCCCCAGGGTTGGATGATGCCAATTGGCAATATGCTAAAAGTCAAAGTAAGCATTTTTAATGGATGTAGAACGAATTCAAAGTTAACATAAATAATGGATAGTGAAAAAGTCACGTAAGAACATTTCCAGTTCTTTTTTAAAGAGATACACACGGAAAACAGTTGCTCCTTGTCAGAGATCAGAACTGTACACCACGAAGGAAAATAGAACCTGGGATAAAGACCCATATTCCAAAAGTGAGCAGCCACTGTCAGTATCTAAGACAACAGAAGAGGAACTTTAAGTGTCATGAATAATAAACACAGCCAAGCTAGGATCAGAATTCAAAAACAAAGTTAAAAAATTTTAAAGGGCCATACTCAGAAAGGTCAGATTAAACTGAAGGGTAACAGGGGAGCTAAGTTGTCTGATCTTGATAGGAAGAGCTGACAAGAGCCTCAGTGTAAAATCGGTTTTAGGAGGTTAAGGACAGAGGTCAAGAATAACTGGCAAATCTATGTAGGACCAAAAAAAATCGCAAAAGTCCCTCTTACCTAGTTAATCTGACCTCCACCATTGACATCCAGGTCTCATCTGCCAAGCCCTGACATCTGTCTAGTGCCCAAGACTAGAAGGAAGAACGCCACCCACCTCACAGGTTTTTTAAAGTTTTAGGCTGGTCTTTGCGAAAGACAGTAATATATAAGCCTGTGTGAAGAAACCTTCTCTCCCCTGAGTCTTCCTGAAGTCAAGCACTGTTGGCGTCACCAGTGGTGTCTACCAAACCAAGTCCAGGTCACCCACCATGGAACTTCAGTCTCTGACCTGTGCCAGACAGGGATTCTACTTTCTATCCAAACCAAAAGTCTTGCTGTACTTATCCCGCGTGCGTGTGCTACATGATGGCTGAGTCTGTGCCCTTGAACACATTTGTCCTTCACAGCCCTGTCCCTTCATCTTCCACATCTACTTGCCCCCTGAGGCGTGCTCAGAGGTCACCTCTTAGACAGGCCTTCCCAGATTCTGTATCTCCATTAATGCTCCGTCCCCGAGGCCAGATGTTTTTAGAAAACAATGTGCTGGTCTCACCAGCACGCTAATGGAAGCTTCAATAGTAGTATTGGATCTAAGAAAACACACATCTTCAAATGAGAAGGATATGAGTCATCTTCCCTTGTTTCCCTAGATAATCTTCTCCATTAGACTCAACTCTTTTCGTATATGTCCATTTCTATTTCGTCTTGACAGCCCTCTCTGTGTTGTTTGCAACTAACTGGTTGCCACTGAACCTTCAGTAAGTCACTGAATTTCATGCTGATTTTTTTTTTTTTTTAAATTTGGGGATGCCAAAACTACTCAAAGGAGGTGTTCCATAATACTAAACACAATGACCTTCAGCGCCTTTGCACCCAGAGTGACACTTGACTAATGATCTGCCTGATTAAGTTTGTACAGTGCTTGCTTTTCAAAGTCTGGGGGCGGGCAGCGAGGGAGGCAACCAGATTCAAGAACACCCATGTCCTCAGAAACAGATCCCCAGAGGCTCCAGGTCTGGCATTAGTAGCCTGACACCCCAGCACACTCGACAATAAAACCTATTGTGATGCCAGGCAGCAGGGGGTGGAGGAAATTTGAAAATCTGTCTAGAAATGCAGGAAGCAATGTAAGCAAAGCTCAAAATGCTCCCAACAATGTTTTTTTTTATTATTATTATTTTTAATAGGAATAATCTGTTTGATTCCAGTAATGCTACATAAAACTGATTTTTTTAAGGCAGAAAACAATATTTAATTCAGCACAAGTATATCATCTGTGTAACTAGCTAGAAAAACTCAACTTATAGTTGAATTTAACAAGTACATCAAAATCAGACATTGCTATGAACAGGAATGGTAGAATGGTAGATGGGTGAATTTCTTCGGACTTTTTCCCCAAACTAAGATAATTTATTTGAAAAGCTGTTCAAGGTTGTTGGTTTGAGTGGTATTTGTTGGCATTGTTGTTGTTGTTGTCACAGCTTTCATATATAGTCATATTTACAAGACTAAGTGTTAGAACTTAGGCTAGAATTTGCTAGAATGTTTTTATCCTGTTTCCTTAAAATGATACATATTTATAGATAATGAAATAATTCGCTTTCTTTTGATTGGCTCCATCAGTCCTATTTAAATGTCTATTCCATTTTAAAAAGAAAGAAAAGATAAAAAATAGGGAGGAGTCAGGCCCTGGTTAACCAATTAGACACAGTATAGAAAAAATGGCTGTCTCCTGGTCTTATCTAGGATTAAGAAAACCTATGTCCAAAAAGACTTGATTTCTCAGTTCCACAATAAGACTTCTCTAAACTTGTATGAAATGCAGAAATACTAGAGTACAGTCACAAAAGAATGACAGACAATGGCTCATAAGCTTAGAGAATAATATCTTCTGTGGCATCACAGTGAACAGAACGCATTTAGTCTGCAGAAAAGGTCTTCAAGGCACCTAGTAGGATCTCAACAGTCTTTCATGAAATTAAAGTACATGAAGTGACATTGAATGAGCTCAGAAGTGATCGTCATGGAAAGAAGGAGGTGTGAGGGAGAGAAAGGTGAACACTCCTGGCCCTGGAGAAGGAGGAAAACTTGAAGAAATGAACATAGACCTCAGCAGAAGAAACCAAGGCAAGCAAAGGAAGTAGTTCTGGAAGAAGTAGAAGAAGTAGTAGGTCCTCAGAGAGCTTCCCAGGAACCTTTCAAATACTCTTCCCTGGAAAGGACCTACCATATGACCCAGCTACACCACTCTCAGCATTTACCCTGAAGAATTAGAGCCATCTTATTACAGTGATACATGCACACCTGTTTATAGCAGCACAATTCACAACAGCCAAACTGTGGAACCAGCCTCATGTGGTATGTATACACAATGGAGTTTTTTTTCAAAGAAAAATGAAATTGCATCATTTGCAGGAAAATGGATGGAACTTGAGAACATTATGTTAAATGAAATAAGCCACACTCAGAAGGTGAAGGGCTATGTTTTCTCTCATATGTGGAGGCTAGAGAAGAAAAAGGAAAAGAAAGGGGGGAGGATCTCATGAAAATTGAAGGAGATCAGTAAAACAGGGGAAAGGAACCAGGGGGAGAGAGGAGGGGAAGGAATGGAGAAACACTAGGGGGTGATATTGGCCAAAGCACTTGGGAGGCTGAGGCAGGAGGATCATGAGTTCAAAGCCAGCCTCAGCAATGGGGAGGCACTTAGCAACTCAGTGAGACCCTATCTCTAATAAGATACAAAAAAGGGCTGGGGATGTGGTCCAGTGGTCGAGTGCCCCTGAGTTCAATCCCTGGTACCAAAAAAAAAAAAAAAAAAAAGATATTGGCCAAATTATATTGTTATAATGTGTGCATGTGCAAATATGTAACAACAATATCCCAAAATTATGTATAATTAGAATGCACCAATAAAAAAAGTGGGGGAGAAAATAATCTTCCCTTCTTTTGAAGCAATGTTTCCTAGTTCTATAGCATTCAAGGATGAGATTTAACTCTTATGTGTATACTAGAGATGAAATCCAGGGTTTCTCTGCCACTGAGCTATGTCCCCAGTCCTTTGAAGTTTTTATTTTGAGACAGGGTCTCACTAATTTGCCCAGGCTGGCCTCGAATTTGCAATCTTCCTGCCTCAGCCTCCTGAGTAGGTGAGATTATGTGGGAGTCAGAAATCCAAGCTTTAACCTGGTTCTGGCTCTAAGAACTCATGTCATGGGGAGCATAGGAGGATTAGAGGAACACTAGAATGGCCAGTGGGGAGGAAGTGGAAGGGAAGGGGCAAAAGGGTGAAGGAAAAAAAAGATGGTAGAATGTGATGGATATCATTACCCTAAGTGCATGTATGAAGACACGAATGGTGTGAATATACTTTGTATACAACCAGAGATATGTAAAAATGTGCTCTATAAGTATGATATGAAATGTAATGCATTCTGCTGTCATTTATAACAACTTAGAATTAAAAAAAAAAAAGAACTCATGTTATTTCAGAAGACACTTAGTAGCTTGAATATTAATTACCCATACCTTCAAAATATCTGTCCTTAAAGAGTATTGTGAAACTAACCAGTACCATGCACATCATATAAGACTGGTACTGCTAGTGTTGTTAGAATAGCAATGGGATCAAGTAGCAGCATACAGGTATATTTAAGTTTCCAATTTCCTAGTCGTCAGGTGAGTGAGTAGTTAGGAGATGCTTTGTTTAAATACTGTGCTTCATAATTACATTTCAGTTACTACACAAACAGCACACAGTCAAAATTATATAAAAATGGCTGCCCATATGTTATTACATGGTGTTAAATATTCTGTTCATAAATATACTAACACACATGACTTCTAAATTTCACTCTTGACCTAAATTAAACTATCATGAACTACAATGCAGTACAATATAACAAAATACAACACACCACATCATTCTAATAACTAAATAAAAAGATGGATGATCATAGCCAGAAGTTTAAAAATAAAGTCACAATTTATCATCTCAGGGAATCTAATAAGCAATATAATCAAGAACATAGAGCTTTAAAATGTGGGATTCAAAATATACATAGCGCCTTTCTGGGTATTTACAACAAACATATTTTGTGAGGTACTTTTGCGGCAGAGGCTATTCTCCCATCTGTTTTAGGTTTCTGAACAGCATTTAGGTATTTTGAATTATAAGCCCAGTCCTTTTACCATTCACCCTGCCTAATTGTTCAAATGCATCCTATGTTTGTGTTTATAAATCACATAACCGTTGTTTTCCACTGGGGTAAAGGATTTGACTATTCTCCTCACATCTGCACCAGTCAATCACAGTTGCTTGGTAAGTAGCAGATAGGTTTCTGAGCAGAATAGAGAATTCCAGGGAATAGAGAAATCACGATTTGGATGAGGAACCACTGTCTTGAGATAATTAACTCAAACTATGTGAGAATAAGATATCACATTCCTAATACAGATCCTGTAAGGCTGTTCCCAGACGGCAGGCTTAGCTAAGTGGTACCAGTATGGAGGATACTTAGTTCAAACAATGTAAGATCATTTTAATGATGACCTGGAGCTTCTTGGAATGTAGGTATTCTGCAATTGCTAATCAACTTGGGTCGTGTGCATGGACAGTTTCCCTGTCTCCTTTAGTCTGACCCAAACAGAAAATACCCGCATGGAAAACCAGACTGGTCAGTCGGGGTGGAATTTCAGTTTCTAATCTTCCTGAGCTCACGCTTTCATATTCAATGATTTGAATATATTATTCCCTCTGCCTCAGGCACTCTCCACTATCCATTCCTGCCCTTTCTTTTTACAAGGTGAAATTCCCTGCTCAAAGTTCAGATTTCACCATATATAGAACTCCCCTTCAAGGATTTGTCGCAGACCCTCCTACGGTGGCCTGCATGCCATCTAGATGGCCCCATTGCAATGGAAGAACATATTCCCCAGCTCCTGAGAGAACTGTTGTGGACCTGCACTTAGCTGAAGAGAACCTCCTCACACAAGGTCACACCCCTTCCTTCCCATGATGGCCTGCAGCCTGTCTGGTTGATACAGGAACTCCCAGCCCTTTGCCCCAACTCTGGAGGGCACCATGAGTTTGGCAAAGGACGTCATTGTAAAAACACTGCCCAACTTCTCCTTCCACCTGTTCCTGCTTCCTTTGTTTCTCTTACAGGTGCTGGTCCCAAGGGCACACCAAGATAAACTTCTTAAACTTCAATCCCCATTTCAGAGTTGCCTTCTTGGGGCACTTGACCTGCAGCCCATATCTGTCCCAAGTCTGGGATAACTACCAAATATCTATGTCTTTAGAACTTAGCATTTACCACCATGTACCAGAGTTTAATTGCCACTTTATTCATCTATCTCCCTATGGAAACCGTAAGCTTCTAGACAGCAGAAGCTGTATCTCTAGGATTCGACTATTCTGACACCAAGAACATATGAGGTATCAATCCTTGATCAAATTCTAATCAAGCCCTCATTGAAAGAATGCTCTAATTAAAAGATGCAAAGAGATGCAATATTTACGTTAGGTATACTAGTTAGAGTAAGTGCTGTTTGCTAAAACAATTGAACCCCTGATTTACAGTTGTTTAACTTAACAGATCGTGTGTTAGAAAACTTTTTTAGTAAAAGACAAGATCGCGAGTTCAAAGCCAGCCTAAATGGCGAGGCACTTAGCAACTCAGGGAGACCCTTCTCTAATAAAAATACAAAAAAGGGCTGTCACTGAGTTCAGTCCCCGGTACAGTCAAGATAATAAATATTTCCGTCACTGAGAGTCATACAGTCCGTGTAACTGCTCAATTCGATGATTGCAGTACAAAATCAGCCATAGATAACATGTAAATAATGGACCTCGCTGTGTCCCAATAAAACTTTATTTACAAAAGTTGAAGAGCCAAATTCACACACACTGCCCATCATTGTTCAACTCTGATTCTTGGTTATGGGGCATCTTTTCTCTTTGAACGGATATGTAGGTTCACATTGCTTCTAATTTGTGTCTCTGCCTTCCCCCAGAATCTCAAAATCCTCTACTTTAGGTGTTATCAAGGAAGAGACACAGCTGCTCTGACCTAGAAATTAAACATGCAACTTCCATTTGTATCTCATTGGCAACAACCAATCACATGCCCACACATCAGTGCAAAGGAGCTGGGAGATGTGGTCTCTGGCAAGGTAGTGAACTCTCAGCAATCATTCCAAATGATCGAAGAGAAACATGAGTTTGTGGTGGACAGCTAGTTGTGCCTATCATAGAAGGCAAATTTCTCCATTCTGATAAATGAGTTATAACTAGATGTTTCTATTCTCTTTCTTCTCTGTCCTAAAAATGTGTACAGTTTTCAAGAAATATATTATTCATTCATTTATTTGTTTTTTCATGAAAGATTCACTGATGAGTCAAAGACATGAAACGCCTTTCAGGAGATAATATCTGCCTACATAAATTTATTGAGCATGCAAATGCAAAAATCACCACAATGATAAGAGATTAGGTTTGGCGATTCCAGAAAGGCTCAGCTAAGTCATATGTGAAGTGATCATTGAAAAGAATCGATTTAAAGAGCATAAAGGAAAAAGAGTATCTCATGCAGAGGACACAGCATGTTCCTGTAGCCCAAGAGCAATGAAAAGATGTTGTGTCTTTAGCAAGAAAGGATCTTGCTAAATAAATGATGAAAACTACACTTCAGAAAGATCACTTTGCTTCCACTGTTGAAAACAGCTTAGAAAGTGCATTAAGACCAGCTAGGAGGATAATGCAATAGTCTATGATAATGAGGACGCTATAGACACTGGAAGTGATGGATGGATCCAAGTGATATATGGAAGGTTAAACCAAAGGCAAAGATGATGCAGTACATAGAGAAGGGTTAGAAATATAGAAGAATTAAGTGCAACTGGTGCCATATGCAAAGAATAAGTAAGTTAATGAAAGAAGTATTTTGGGGCAAAAGACTATTAGACTCAGATCCTGGGTTCAATTTTAGACATGTTGAGTTCTAAGGACCTTCCAGATATTCAGGTAGAGATGACTAAAAAAAAAAAAAAAAAAAAAAAAAAAATCAATCATCTACAACATGACATATGGGGTAACTTGAAAGAGCGCTGACTCAGTGAAGCAATGAGATATTGTTAAGTGAGTAGGAGGTAAGTAAATGGAGATATTGAGTATGAAGAACCTTCTAAAGAAAATAGCCAGGAAAGGAGAGAAACGAAAGAGGGAGGTTCAAAAAAATTTTTTGAAATTATGGGGGAAGTAAGTGTATCAAATACCAACATAAAGACCCTTTTAGGGAAAGAGATTCTGAATATATAAGATTCTGAATATATAAGGAAAAGAATGTAATGTAAGTAAAGCAATGTGAGTTTCTCAAGAAGATGGCAAGCAAAGCAAAGATGAGGGGCCTTCTCTAGTCTCACAGAAGGAAGGAAGACAAGTTTTTAAAATGTTTTCATGTGTGAATATTTGCATACCAGGATGCTGAAAAAGTCCCCTTCTGATAGCTTTAATTTTATTTATTACATAGATCGAAGGTCATTAGCTGAAATAGAAAGAGCAAGATGGAATAGGGCAGGAGGAGGAGAGACCAGAGGTTTTAAAGGTGGAGGGCATTTGAAATAGTCATTGTGGAAAATTGGAAGAACTAGCTGACCCAGGAAATGTAATGGGATGACAGAACTACAACAGCCATTTGAAGTCAGTGACATTAATGTCTACCAGTTTGCTCCTTTGTTTGACTTTCGGTTGCAACACCAGAGAATAAGGTCTCAAATAAACTGATTAGCAAAGACAGAATATCTAAGTGTTCAATTTCTGGTTTGTAGATGTTACCCAATCTGCCTTCCCTATTAAAAGGAGAGTGAAGGGTATAATATATTTTGAGCAAATACACAAATTAGAAATTTATTTTCACAATACTTTGTGTGGTAAATATTACATCCATTTTGCAAAGAGAAGACAGAAGATAAGGTTCATTAATTATTGCCTAAAGTCAGAGCAAGAGCCTGCACTTGTTCAACACTGCCATTTTGCTTCTCTTCCAAACAGAATTAAACTATATATGAAGCCAATACTGATCCCAAAGAAGTGTCAAGTCAGCTGCATCCAGAAGTTATCTAAGTCTCCACTTTAATGACATGTTAGCTGCTGCATTCTGCTTAAGACTACAGAATTAATCAGACTTCATTATAGTCTCTGACATTATCTACTTTTAAACAGAAGAGTCTATGAACTGAATTCTACCCAATCATTTCCCAAGTACTGACCTGACTCTCTGCAATGCATAAAAGTTGGTCGTTACTTTCACAGAGTAATAAACAATTGGTTGGATATTTTAATAAACTCAAACTGAAGAATGACAATGAACTGTCATGTATCTGCCACTAGCACAACTTCTCTTTCTCCCTCCACTCTAAATAAAAGTGACTGATATGTCATCTATGGTATTTTAAGGAAAAACAGATGAGACTGTATTGATGTAAGTCAAAAATCTCTATTCGCTCCCCAGGTCTGGAGCAATGACACCAGTCATGGGATTCAGAAATGATGGTGGAGAGTCCCCCAGACAGATGTCTGTAATATGCTATGTTTGTGGGCACGCTCTCAATTAGTAAGAGGACTCTCAACTCCTCTTTAACACTGTCTGAGGGATCTATCTTCTCTTCAACATATCTTCACATAAACACATCCAGATTTCAGAATAATTGGTTGTTACTTTTATAAAATTATAAAAGAAAAAAAGGTGGAGAATACTTATTTTATGTCATGGTGTTAAAATACTGTCCTGAGATGTTAAGAGTTAAGATTGGATTCTTCTCTCAAGAAATCTGCCAATCTCACCCTCTCCCTAAGTTTTTCTCTGACAGACTTACCGGTGAGTTCCAGCTGTTGAAATAAAATCTTGTGATCGTTGCGTCCTGGGTACTAGGTGCAAATCACCAACCAGCTCTAATGAACACCGGGCCCCACCGCATCACAACAATTTTGAGATTTCCCAGGAACTTAGACATGGTCTTTCTAGCCTAACACTCATAGTTCAGAAATGAGAAAACAAGAGACCCAAAAAGATGGAACAACTTGTCCAAAGCCACACAGCTAGTGAGCAGCAGATGGGGGGGGGGGGGGCATAGAATGCAGTCTAGAAACTGTAGTGTGCTATGGAGAAGCCTTGTGTTCTAAACAGGGGGTGGCAGATGAACATGAAAGGGCCGAACAGTAATTTATGACTCTGAAAATGACTCTAAGGAAATTAAAGAGAAAACTTACAAATGGAAAGCACCAGTAAAAGTCAAGTCTCTCTTCCTGGGACAATACCCATAGAAGCCAAGCTGTAACGTGACGAATATCAACGTGTCTATGGCAGCCCAGGTGGGCAGGGAGGGCACAGCCCTCATCTTTCTGTGGAAAATGGGCAGACAAAATGCCTTTCTCTTCTTTACAAATATTTACAAATATATGTAAAACCCATACATTTCCTTTCCTTGTCAGGCCCATTTTGGAAGCCTGGACAGGAATACAGCACTCATACTATAGGGTAATGGAGCCTGGGCCTGCTGGGTATGATTTTTAACATGTCAATATGATCTCAGGGTTGGGGATATAGCTCAGTAGGTAGAGTGCTTGTGTTGCATGCACAAGGCCCTGGGTTCAATTCCCAGCCCCCCCCCACACACACACACACACAAAAAAAAAAAAAAAAAAAAAAAAAAAAAAAAAAAAAACCTTAATATGATCTCAGCTGGTGTCCCTGAGGAACCCAGAGAGAGTCTATCAAAAACACTGATGAATGGGACTGAAAATATCACGCATTTACAAAATTTGATTTCCTGTTTATTCTTCCTTAGTGAGAACCCATACCACAATCCCTGTTTCATTATTTTCCACTCTCTATTTTATTGGGTATAAGCGTGCTCGTGTTGAAACAGTACTTTCCCTTTCCATTAAGAAAAAAAAAAAAAAAAAAAACCCTCATAAAATGACTTAAAGGGAGTTTCACTTCTTAGAGTCCACGCTGTGAAATTGTTTACCTCCCTGCAAATGGACCCATCGGCCCTGCCAAAGGCCACTCTGAGTCTCCTGAAGGTGAGCAGGGCCGGGTGGAGAGCTGCTCACCAACAATACAGATGTTAAATGTCGAGTACAAGATAAATACCCAGAGGTGGAATTGATGGATGATTCAATAGTTTTATATATTTGTTTATTTCTCTTTGAAGGACCGCCATACTATTTTCCACGAGGACTCCAAAGCAATCAAACTCATAAAAGCAGATAGTAGGTGGTGGTTGCCTTGGCTGGCAGGACAGAGAAGAAGGAGGTGCTATTTAATAAGTACAGAGTTTCAGTCAAAGCAAGACAAAAAAATTCTAGAGATCAACTTGCCATACATGCCTGTGGTGCACAGTACCGTTAGGTACATTTAAACATTTGTTAGGAGGGCAGAGCTCATGTTATGTGGGGGTTTTCCCACAATTTTTTTTAAAGTAAATTACTTGTACTGGGGATTAAGTTTAGCAAATGAAACAATGACATTTGTTTGAATATACGGTGGGGCGGGGGGACGTTTGTGCTTTGAGAACTGGGCTCAGGTCAGTTTGAAGGGTCTGGAAAGCAATCTGAGTTCCTATCGCTCCAAGAAAGGTTTGCTTAGTACTGTTGATTTAATGTCAAAGGCCATAGCTCTTACTGTCCTGAAGTGTTCTAGATGGTTCTCAAAGAGATATGCTTTTCTGCTGCAAGGTCACAGGTGGAACTATTTCTACACACAAACTGTAACTGAAAGTCAACACTGGCAAACAAGCTACAGAATAAGAGACTGTGGACCAAGCACCCCCAGGGAAAGGCTAGTGTCTGCCCTGAGCACCCCTTTTCCCATTGGTGGAGCGAGGTCATGGGGAGGGTACCAGTTCCCAAAACAGCCTGTGTTCTATTTTAGGATGATAAGTTTGTGACTCCATTTTACCATTTCTCACGCATGCCTAGATACAAAAAAGCTGTCCAAATTTCTCCCTGATGTCATCCTAACCAAGGAGATAGCTACAAGAATATGTATTGCAAAAAAACAATTTTATATGTATATATTTTATAAGACAATAGCATGCCCCTGAGACTTAATAAATCTATTCTTATTTTAAATGGGTAAAATAAGGAAACAACATCAAACATTGCTTTTCTCTGAAATGGCCCTTGTAGGGAAAATAATTGGAAGGAAAAAGAGAAGGTCAGGGGGGAGAAGGAAAAGGTCATGACCGGTCTGCACAGAAGCTAGAAAATATGTTTCTGGAGAGTCAATGGCTGCCTGTACCGCAGCAAAAACACGTTTCAACATGGGACCAATCCCAGCACTTTCTACACATTTTTCCTATAAATTTGCTTAATGCATGAATATACACTCAGAGGCATGCTCCATTTATTCCCTAAAACTCTGACTTCTGTAGAAATGAAGGAAAAAGCAGACTCAGACACTCCCTGAGAAGGTGGCTTCGATCCCAGTAATGAGAATAAGAAAAAGCTCTGGGAATCACATGAGGGATAGCAACCCATTGTGCTTACCCAGTCAGACAACTGACAGCTTCCATACGGATCACGCTGCCTTCATCCAGGATGGGACAACTTATTTCTCTTTGAATTAACTGAGCCTCTGTCACTAGCAAGAGAGAATCTTCTAGCTTTGGAAGCAGAAGGCCCAGGCATGGGTCCCAGCTTTGCTGAGTAACATCGGGAAAGTCACTTAACTTTGCTGAGGCTCTGTGTGTTCATTTGTGAAGTAGAGGCAATGATACTGACTGCAAAGGACCACGACGAGGCTCAAGAAAAGTATATGAGAATATTTGGTAAAACTCCAACGATACAACTGAAAGCTAAACTCCACCTGTTTGGTGAGCACCCCGGACTGCTGGAAGTAGATCTGTAACAAGAAGTGCCTATCAGAAGATGTCTAGCCTGATCCAAGCTAACTTTTTCAAGGCAAATGAGATGATATACTATAAAACAAAGAGTTTGGGGATAAAATTTCAGGACACCTGCTTTGGAATATAATTATAAGAATACACACACACACACAAGCAATATATATCATTTAGAGTATGAGCTCCTGAGTCAGGCTGTCCATTCTGAATTTAAGTTTTGCAATTTCCTTCCTTTGCCTCAACTTCCTATAAAATGCAAAACATATCGTATAACTTGTAGGGTTGTTGAGAGGCAAAATGTACATGTAAGAGAATCAAAACAGGGTCTGACATACAATGAGCTAAATGAGGGCAAAGATCTTTGCCTGTTTTTCGACCTCTGGGTAAACAGAGCATGAAACAATGGCTGGCACAAACACAGTAAGTGCTCAGTAAACGCTCACTCCCCAAATGAGTGAAGATGGCTTTGCAGCAGTAGTGTACTTCTCTGGGCCTCAGCAACCATTTCTCTATACACTGAAAAAGTTTGTACTAGAGGGTCTCTGAGCCCTTCTCAAGCTTGAAAAATCCAGTGATTTTAACTAAATTCATAAATCTCTATGTAAACATTCAAATTCATACACCTTCAAACTTTGCTCTCTTTCTCTTTTTTCAAAAAAGGATTTAAAAAAAAAAAAAAAAAAGTTAGTACTTCAATCTCCCTTCTCCATTCCTCCATTTCCAGTGGTCAGGGCAGGTGAATCCTCTGGGCCATGATTAAGGTGAGAACAGGATTGCACAGCAGAGTTTTGCTAAGCTCTGATTCATTTAATACTAAGATCAGGGGTTGGCCATCTCCTTAGTGACTTACTTTCCCTTGACACAAGAGCAAGGCACATCCAGGATGTCAGCTCAACCAATTGCCTGTGTCTGAAAGCATTCAAGATGTTGACAGAAAGGAGAATCCTGGACTATCCTGTTCACACTGCAAATGAAATTACTTCATTAAGATCCCCATCTTGGGCTGGGCACAGCGGCACATGCCTCTAATCCCAGTGGTTCCGGAGGAGGCTGAGGCAGGAGGATCATGAGTTCAACGCCAGCTTCAGCAAAAGTGAGGCACTAAGCAACTCAGTGAGACCTGTCTCTAAATAAAAAATAAAAAGGGCTGTGGATGTGGCTCAGTGGTTGAGTGCCCCTGAGTTCAATCCCCCGTACAAAAAGAAGAAGAAGATGATGATGATGGTGATCATCATCATCTTCATCTTGGAACATGTTTTAAATCTTAGGGAGGGCAAAGAGGGTCAGATTGCAGACTGACTAAAGGATCCCAATTTTGGTTGGGAAAAGGTGGGAGATACAGAACCAAGCTAGAAGGAATATACACCAGGATTGACTTAGAGGCATTTTGCCACTGAGTGACATCCCCAGCCCTTTTTTAAAACTTTGAGATAAGTTCCTGCTAAATTGCTTAGGGCCTCACTAAATTGCTAAGGCTGGCCTCAACCTTGCAATCCTCCTGCCTCAGCCTGTGGGGTTACAGGCATGCACCACCTCACCTGGCAGATTAGAGACTTTCAAATAAAAACAGAGCTAAACACTTTTTTCCCAAGTGCTATTTAAAGAGACCCTGTGAAACAGTGTGAATGAACTTAATGCCACTGAACTGTATGCTTAAAGATGGGTTAAGATGGTAAAATTTATTTCTAGAAAAACTAAGAGATAAAATAATAAGATAAATAATAAGAATGATATCATAAAATAAAAGATTTATGATATTAAGAAAGACCTGACCAACCCCAAGGCCACTCAGGTTTCCCTCATAGCTGACAGGTACCACTGTCCGGTTTTCCTCCTGTGACGTGTCTTTGCCTTTTGCAAGGAGGTAGGGGAGGGCTCCCAGCCATCAGTGAAGTGCCAGGCAACCCTGTGGGGGTTGGGGGCACAGAAAGCTACCCCTGTCTTTGAGGTTTTAGGGGCCACTTTGTCCCACTCTTCAGTGTCACCTCCTCGAACATCACCTCTCAATTACTTGGCCAGGTGGTTTCTTGGTGCCCTTTAGTTTGGCGAGTAATTCTAACCCTCAGCTAATATAGAACAGGGGAGAGAAAACAGACGTGCAGGAGGGGCGGGAGGGTGGCTTGAAATAAACGCTCCTGCCCCCCCCCCCCCCCCCCCCCGCTTTCTGTATCACTTCAAAAGTTCAATGACACCTGCCAGAATATCAACTGGAAGGGACAATATTCCCAGTAGGCTTTCCATTTCAACGCTTCAGAAGCCTAAAGTTACCACGCAACCCATTTACATCAAGGGAAACCCGCATTTCTAAGGGAGATGGAGGTGGACGGGCAGCAGGGCGAGCAGCAAACACTGACCATCCGCCAGGCGCCAGGGGCGAAGGGATTCCGCAACCCCCTTGCGCTTCTGCCCTGCACCCGGTGCATGCAACATTTTGCAGCAGCCTTGTCTTGCTGGGCGCACCCTGGGGCTCTGTGAGGCTGGAGGACGCTGGATACGACTGGAGGCGCGGGGACCAGGGCTGCAGAGGCTTCCAGCAAACTCCAAGCGGGCTGCAACGGGCACGGCTCAGGAGTGTAGAGCTCAGCATGTTTCTGCAACTGTTTTGACGATGCATTTGAGTGTTCCCATCACTACCGAGATGCTGCCGCTCTCCTCAAGACCACAATCTATTAGCTCCAGTAACTTTTCAGCGACTCAGCCCGGCCGCAGCTTCCTGCTTACCGCGCACTGCCTGGGGCGCTGCCAGCCCTGGCCCTGCAGGGGGCCGAGCGGTGCAGGCGCGATGCCCCCGCCCCTCTCCCTCCCTCCCCCCCCCCCCCCCCGCCATCCCCCTCCGCCTCCGCCACCCAGGGTCCTGGCTCTTCAGAGATTTTCCCCTTTCACAAAGATCATAAGCTCTTGTCAACAGTTTCTAACTGTAATAAGCTTTCATTGCAGACGTCTCTAAGAAAACAAAGCCTTAAACCCTGAGATTCTAATGAGCGCCTTCAAGGCCCGTTACCTGGATCCAGGGAGGCTAGGATGCCTGTGAACTTGAGCAAGGGTGTGGCTTCATCCTTCCCTAACAATTAGATCTCGTTTATAGGGCACGATTCTGCCCTGGTACTTGTTTTGTTTGTGGTTCTTTGGTGAAGAAAATTCATTTCTCCCTCTCCCTCTCTCTCTCTCTCTCTCTCTCTCTCTGTGTGTGTGTGTGTGTGTGTGTGTGCGCGCGCGCGCGCCCACTAACCTTGCACATAAGCTGGAGGAGGGAAAAGAGATCTGAAAGATACATGCTTTACTTTACTATAGCACTTTGTTATACATTGGGATGATTTTGAAAGAGAAAGTTCTTGAAGTAAATTAAAAAAAAAAAAAAAAAAAAAACTCTCCAGAAAAAGAGAGTGCAATGAATTTTCTTTAAAAAAAAAAAAAAAAAAAAACCAAAGCATTTCACATGGCCAGGGACTGAATACATTTCCGGACGCGGAAGGAGACTGAACGTTGGAGGGTCTGCCTGCCTTTCTCACCTGTTGGAGGGAGGGGGTCGGGAAGCGGGGAGCCGCTAAGTCATCACTTTTGTATGTGTGTCAGTTGAAACTACAAAGGCGACCAAAAGGAGGTCTTATCCGTTTTCTGCTAGCTTCAGTTGGGAGCAGCAGGTAGAAGCTGCACTTTGGTTTTAGTTTTTCACCACGGGGAGCTATAAATAGACGGGGGCGCGTGTGGCTTTCTGGCGAGGTTACCTACCCTTGCCTGGCACCCTGCAATCCAGGCGACTCTGACTCCCACAGAAGTATTCGCAAGCCGCTGCCCCCGCAGACATTTTCCACAACATGTGTGTGTGTGACAAGAAATGCCTTTCTGCGTGGTGCGCGTGTGCGTTGTTGTTATTTTTGTGTTAACTTCGCAGGGCTAGATGTGTTCCGCCCACACTGTCGCCTGTGGATGGAGGCCTCCTAAATGCCTTGAAGAGATGCTGGGTATTTATAGAAGGAAGACAACATCCTTCTTTGGTGCTTTGACTCCTGTGTGTCCATAAATATACTAACTCTTGGGTTTTGTGACTCTTGAGTCTGTAAATTGATTATATACACGTGTTTCCATAGCTCCCTTACTTTTCCTACAAACTGCCTTTCCTTCCCTGAGCCATTGGGTAAAGCAAAATTTTTTTTACTTTTAGGAGATGGTCCTTTGGGTACCAAGAGCCAGAGAAATGGGTTTCTATTTGTAGCTAAGCCATCAGCTCACTACGTGGACACAAAGAGGTCTCCAGAAGTCTGCGTCTCCCGGGAGGTGGAATGAAATCCACCTCCAATCTAGTTCTTGGGGTGTTGGCCAGTGGTTCTTGGGGTGTTGGCCAGTGCAGCACCTAGGGACACACACGATCTTCAGTTATTTAGAAAGCAGGCAAGTTTCTGGGCCATACTCCCACCCACCCCCCAATTTGTCCAAATGTGAGCAAAATAAATAAGCAAGGTGATGTGTCCCCACCAATGCCCGCCCCTCCATACACCTTTTTTTTTTTCCTTCTCCATTTTCCCTAGATTCAGGAAAACTGTCTAAAAAGGGAGACACAGTTGCTGTATCTAGCAGTTTTACAATTCCATGCTTCCCTCCTGGATCCCCACTCTGTTAAATGAATATTTACATGCTCAAAACTAAATTATGCAGGTCAAACACCATGCTATCTTTTTTTTTTTTTTTTTTTTTTTTTTTTTTTTTGGTGGTGCTGGGGATTGAACCCAGAGTCTTGTGCATGCAAGGCAAGCACTCTACTGACTGGGCTACATCCCCAGCCTCCCATCATTTTTTTTTTTTTTTTTTTTTTTTTTTTTTTTTTTTTAGAGTGGAAAATGGAAGGCTTTCTTTAAAGGACAGCAGAAAAAGACTTCCCCTGGAGGGAGAAGGGGACCCAGGAAACCTGGAACCTCTGTGCCATCTTCTAATATAATGAAATTCTGGAGCCACCAGGTCAGCTGACATGTGAGTCATTTATGGTGAACTTAAATGCTTGATTATGTTTGGTAGGTCCGCTATCAGTCAGAGCGGTTGATCAAAGCCCGATACTAATGTGGTCAGAATTGTTCATAGGTTCGCATCCCTGTGAGTCAGTTGATGCCTCTCAGGCCCACAGTATGCCTGTCACTGGCCACAGTAGTGGAGAAGTACAAGTTGATTGCCATCATCCCCCCCATTGGGTTGCTTTTTGGATATTCGAGATAATGTGCGTGAGATTCCTGAACCCTATTAAGTGCTCAAGGAGTGGTGGCTTTTATTGTTCCAACTACAATTGTCTGTCAACCTTGACCAGCCCGGCTGGAGGCCGACAGACTCACAAAGAAAATAATCTCATCTTTCCCCTTGCATGGACTTTGATTGAACATATCCTAAGATATATGATAAAATGCAACTTATATTCATAGGCAGACATCCCTCCTAAGCTTGCTTTATTTGACAGAGATTTAAATAAAACTTTTAAGCCAACAGATTTCTACATAGAATCCTATAGAAGGATATGAAGCTAAAAATAGCCAACCTGACATCTGAACAAATTTGGGAACTATACCTGACAACTGCCCTAGAAATTGAAAGATTTTGAAAAATTAGCAATTATTTCACAATCACTCTTTTTTCCTCCCTTGCCTGGTTTGTCCCACTTTCTGACATTTCCTTAGCACACCCATGTGCGGCCGTCTTGACAATTAATTAACTAACCTTCACAGGACTCCTATGAGGAGATGGATGAGAAGCACTGCAGCTTTATCTCCACTTTTCAGAAAACTAAAAACAGAAAGGTTATGACATACCCAAAAGTCACACAGCAAGCTTTCAGAGGAGTTGGGATTGATACCAAGGAACTCTGTCTCAAGCCAGGCCACGGTGACTCTAGTACTCAGGTAATATTCCTGACTCACCACAAAAATTTAGTCTAGTTGCCTAGCCCAAGCTCAGTTCTCTGTTACTTCCTAGAGGGAGTAGCATTGGACAGAGCTGGCCAGAAAAAATAGAACTGTATTCAACTTAATAGGCCCAGGGAAAGAACAAGGAAGAGCGTCAATAAAGAATCTTTCTTTCAGGCAGCCAAGCTGTCAACCAGTCAATATAACCTAGCATGGCAGGGACAATGAATACAGGAATATACTCAGAGTAGGAAAATGTTAGGTTCCTGGTACTGTCAAAGCAAAACAAAGACTTACATAAACAAAGCCCAGGGTGCCCAGGGCCATGGAAGGCAGGCTCAGGCAGCTTCTAAGCTCAGGATCTTGCAGTATTTTGGGCCCAGTGCATGGCACTGTGGAAGTTCCTACTAAGGCCACTTTCATAAAGTTACTTTGTGTGATGATGTATGGCTTCCTGTTCTTTTGTATTGTGGATCCCCATTCTCTGTCTTTTCCCATATTATTCCCGAATTGTGCTTACTCTTGCATTCTTACGTAAAACTAAAGTACACACTTATTTCAAATGCCTTTTGGTGCAATGTAGTTGCCCTAGGAAGCAACTGCTCTGAGGAAACAATAACGGAACAAATTATTGCTTAATACAATCTAGAAAGATACCTGTCCAGTGAAAGAATGCATTGTTCAATTACGTGTGGTGTGTGAATATGCTTCACCACAGGGGGCAATGTCGCTGGGAGATGGTTTACTCATCTTCTGCCATATAAATGTCCTCCCAAATGGAGAGACAAACAGAGGAGGCAATTGACCATCTCAACAAACAAAGTGCAAAACTGTCCCATGACGACTGTGAGGCATTGTCCTGCCTGCTTTATGGAGCTATGCATTAGGCAACCTTAATTTTGTAGGCTTGGGGCTGGGGTATGGCTCAGTGGTAGAGCACTTGCCTAGTATGTGTGAGGCGCTCGCTGGGTTCAATCCTCAGCATCACATAAAAATAAATAAATAAAATAAAGGTATTGTGTCCAACTACAGCTAAAAAATAAATATTTTTTTAAAAAATTTTGTGGGCTAGTTCTTTTTTAATTTTTTATCTTTTTGGAAGTCATTTTCTATCTGTACATGCCTGTGAAGTCACAATGCAATATGTACCTCCTCAGTGCTAGAAGGTAAGGCACGGTTTTATTTTAACATGAAGACTACCAGAATGCCACAGGAGAGAAACCTGATGTCTAGATGGGAAGGAAATGGCTTTGCGTCACCTACGTGCAAAAAGACAGAATCACTCCAAGTACCCTTGACAGCTGCCAAGACAGCACTGCTTTGTGCATCTCAATCAAAGGAGAAAGCATCTTAAAGATGAAAATCTTAAATGCTACAGAATAGATTCACGAAAGTGCTAAACCAAAACCAAATTTTTAAGTCAAGTCTTTTGCTGATGCTGTTGTTGTTTCCTAACTTTTCATTGTTGGGTTAAACACTCAAGTTTCCCGAAAATTTTCTTTTTTTTTTAATTTATTTTTATTTTTATTTATTTATTTATTTATTTTTATTCAAAGTTGTTGTATTTATAATAGTAGTATGCATTATAATTCATAATAAACATATAGAGCATCTTTTTACAAAACACTATTTGTATACAATGTATATTCGTACCATTCAAATCTTCAATCATGCATTCCCAAAAGTTTTAGTTAGGATATTAAACAGCTGGGATTCTTCACGTGAAGCATGGTCGAGTGTTTTGGGTTCCATTTTCCTCCATCGATGACCCTCCTGGGGAACCTTGCAGATACACAATGGGCAAACTAGACCAGAGGCACCATCAGCCCCTGGTGCCTGGTTGGGTTTTGAAGCCATTACCAGGTTCATGGAGCAGCTGAGATTGTCTGAATGGAACCAGTGAGCATGAAGTGCACCTAAGACCCTGCTTTGGGAAAGATGGTGAATTCATAGGAATCTTAGCTTGTAAACAGGTACGGAGTGACCAGTCATTAGATGGTACAGGCAGAGCTACGTATTACTTTACAACAAATCATTATAATTATAAACTTTATAAGTTTTATAGTATGACTGTGTTTTTTATAAGACACAGCATCTTATAAAGGGCTGTTCTTTGGTGACGCCATCCTTAATCATTTCCTGTTTATTTATTACATCATCTTTGGATAAAGCAAGTGATTGCATTTCTTATTATTTTTTCTGACCTCCAGGATATTTTTATTTAACCCCACAATAGCTTCTGATTGGAGCGCACTGCCACTCATTGCAACCTGCTGGCCAATTTCAGTCCCCTGTATCTATCCAGACAACTCGAAAGGTGGAAAAATTCCACCATAAACTCATTTGTTTGATTGCTTTTTACATCACACCAAAGAACAAAGCTGCTTTCATAGAGGAGGTATTGTCTGTTATATTTTTCCCGCTAATCACAATATCGCACTTTTTCAGCTCAGCACTGCGGGACCTCTCCTGAATATGGAAAAATGGGAGACAGCGGCGCGGTGTGTATTTCATCTGCCTTCCCTCCCTGCCCCTCTCCTTCATCTGTCCTCACTAGAGCTTTGGGTTCTCATCTAGCCGTTTGTGATTCTCGTTTTTCAAGATTGTCGCCAATAGAAAAAGAGCTTAGGAACACCAGGCTAGATTCTTATCCTCCATGGGTCTCCTCTAAAGAGGAGGTGGGGAGGGGAAAGTGAAGCAGAGGCGACAGGAGGAGGCAAGGTTGAGACTGGATCCCGATGGCGGTTAAATCAGAATCAGAAGAAAGTAGCCTTCACGCAGGTCATGGTGCCTGGGCGTGGGGAGGGGGCAGCCGTTCGCAGGTGAAATCACTAGATTACCCCTTGGCAGTCTCCCCTTGGGACTGATGCAGGTACCCCGAAGCCACACTTCCACTCGTCAGCATTGAGGACCAATCCCTGCCACATGCCACTTCTGGGCGCCTGAAATGACTGTAGATAATCAGTTGCCCTTGGACAACCTTGGAACGTAGTTTTAAGCAAACCTGTGCCTTGTGCCTCCTCATTTAGGAACAGTGGGGGTTGAGTGCACAGTGAATGAAGATCACAGAGTGAGTGAGGGAGAGGGAATGTGGTTCATGGATAACAAACCCCCCCCCCAAAAAAAAAAAAAAAAAACAGCATTTTTTTTTTTTTTTTTTTTTTTTGGTACCAGGGATTGAACTCAGGGGCACTTGACCACTGGGCCACATCCTCAGCCCTTTTTTGTATTTTATTAGAGACAGGGTCTCACTGAGTTGCTAAGTGCCTCACCATTGCTGAGGCTGGCTTTGAACTCGTGATCCTCCTGCCTCAGCCTCCCAAGTGCAGGGATTATAGGCAAGGGCCACCGTGCCCAGCTAAAACAGGATATTTTCAAAGCATATGGAAGTTATACCATTAAAATTTCTATTTCCAGGGGCTGGGGTGGTGGCACAGTGGCAGAGCACTTGCCTGGCATGTGTGAGGCACTGGGTTTAATTCTCAGCACCGCATATAAATAAATAAAATGGAGTTCCATTAACAGCTAAAAAATTTTAAAAATTCAAATTTCCAACCAGAGAGAGACCACTGTTTAGTGAGGTTATGGAAAGTTCTTGTGTTGATGGACACTTCTGTTTCTTCTCTTGATTACATCAAAAAAGGTGTTATAATCTCATAGAAGAGCTGCATCTGGCAGTATTTATATGGCCCTGGGCATCGCTTTTCTCAGACACCATTAGAAGTGTTCCCTATTTAAGTTTAAAAGTGTTGGAATATTAAGCTTTATCAATCATTTTTTTCAAATGGTATATGAATTTCTTTGGCCCATTCTCTTTATTTTGCATCAATCTGGTAGTTCTTTCCTAAGTTGTAAGATATGGTCATGACAATGTATCCGCCTCTTTGTGCCAAAGTCTTAGGGTTGCTTCAGAGGGTGGGAGTCCAAAGGTAGGACTGTAATCAGTCGGACTTGTGCAAGATGGGCAAATAGGGAGCCCTCTGTTTCTTTCACCCCCAGTTACCTTACAATTTTCATACACATTTAAATTGAAGAAATCAAATTCAAGCTGGAAATGTGGTAGATGGGTGTGGGTTGTTAGGTGTGGGTGTGGGTGGAAGGTAAAATATTTTCGAGACCATAGATAAAACAGAGCTAATTTAAATGAAAGATTCAAGACTCTTACTCATTTTGAAAATAATACAAAGCCTTTCCTCAGAAGTGCTCGAGTTGACTTTTGCCTAAGAATGAACAGGGCGCTGAATCACTCATTTTTCCCTCCAAACTATCAACCTCAAGGCAGTAAAAATTAAGATAAATAAATAAATAAAGGATTCTTTTATGAAGATAAAAATAATAGAAAACAGTGGGCAAATCAATTAGAATTACTTTAAGTAGTAAAACAGTAGAATGAATTGATTTTTCTGGGGTCTATCATCAGATTAATGGTGTCTCTTTTAGTGCCCATAAATCAATATCCTATGTGTACATACACACACACATAACACATTCTGATTGCTTATCTGTCAGCTATTATCCCTCCATCGGTATTTTACATGCATCCGTAGTTCAAAACATTGATATAAATGATCCCCATAGAGCACTTGAACATTTAGAAAATTCAGTCGCTTAAGATTTAATTAGGATACAAAGTCTACAAATGACATTAATGATTTCTGAAATGACTCATGGAAAAATGGTATGCAAGGTATTGTTCTTGTGTCTGATCTTGGGGTGAATGAAATATCATACAGTTAACAAATTAAAGCCTATGTCAGTTGTAAAAAAAAAAAAATTCAGAACTCATTACTAGAAAGAGCTACTGCAATGTTTCCTCTCATGTGTAAGCAAGAGAGAAAAAAAGGGTGAAAGGATAAAAACGGGGGATTTCATGAAAATAGAAGGGAGACTATTAGGGCAGAGTAAGGATACCAAGGGGAGAGGAAAAGTGGACAAGGGAGGTACTGGGGAGTGAAATTGATCAAAGAATACCATATGCATGTGTTAATATGCCACAATGAATACCACCATTCTGTATGATTAACACGCACCAATAAAAATTCTTAGTTTTTTTTTGTTTTGTTTTGTTTTTTAAGAGCTACTGTATGGCTGGGAGCGATGGCGCACACCTATAATCCCAACACTTGGGAAGCTGAGGCAGGAGGATCGCAGGTTCAAAGGGACTTAGCAACTCAGTGAGACCCTGTCTCTACTAAAATACAAAGAAGGGTTGAGGATGTAGCCCAGTGGTCAAGTGCCCCTGAGTTCAATTCCCAAAAAAAAAAAAGAGCTACTGCATGGTGGATGTTTAAGGATCCCTTGCCTTATTTTTTTTTTCCTATTTTTAAAGAAGTTAATATTAAAAACTGAACAAGGATCCCAGGAAGGTCCTGTGCTTGTTTTTATGTATGCATATATTATATATTTTGCATTTCTAGTGTACATGTATATCACCTAACACCTAAGAGTTTATTCACTCACAAACTGTATGCTCAAATGAGTACATAGACGGTATGAACAACTGATTCCTCTTTTCAGATTAATTTAATTATGGGTCAGAGAAACAGCAGTCAGTGCTCTACTTTGGGCTACACACAGGAGCTAGTGGGCCTCTCCTGAAACCAACCCAGCCCCTCTGTATGTCATGTAAAACCAGAGTGGGGAGAGGAGAGGAGGGACACCCAAGGAAAAATATGAAAATTAGAATGGTGTAATTTTTTGAATACTTTGCTATGTAGATAGAAATAAGACTGACATTATACAGCATTGGAAAACAGGCAATTTGTAACAACTCCTGAATGTTCCTTATACATGATCTTGCTTCAGTTTGTCATCCAGGGCAGGGAGAAGCTTTCTAAGACAGTGTTTCACTTTCTGGGCATCAAGTTAGCCTTTATCTGCCTGTCTGCATGCTTTGGGTTTCACGACTTCTACTTGCCTTTATCTTAAAGTTCTGGCTTTGTTGCTCTTATTGACCAAATGCCAAAATGTAAATTTATCCCTATTGGAATTTTTGCCAAGAGCACAAATATAACTTTTACGAGCTCAGAAATACATTTTTTTTTTTCTATTTAACTAATCAAGCAAGGAAACAATAGCTTGTCACCATTCTTCCATCCTTGGTCTCTTTCAGAGGCAGCTTATCAGCAAACTTTCCCATGAAGCTTTTGCCCTGGCAGAGACTGTCAATCATACCCTCGGGTCCTCACAGCTAGACAGACTCACGGACCACGTGAATGATTTATGGCTTCAGACTTTGAGCGGAGGGTCTGCAAAATACCCCTTGACAAACTTATCACCAGGAACTGCTGGCCTCGGGAGCGAGTGTCCCACCAAAATGAGGCTCCCGTCTGTTTTTCTTTCTCGGGAGCATTTCAAGTTATGAGGCAATCAATACAACCTATTTCCTTCCTTCTACCCGGGAGGTATTGTGAGCAAACAAAGAAAATCCAGCCGTCTATTCATGTTTGGATTTTGCTATTGTGTGTCTTTCTGTGTGCTTGTCTGTGTGGCACCACCACAGGGTAGGAGCTCCTGAGTTTCTGGATGCATCTCTGGTTACCTGATCACACCAAAACAGGGCTGATAGAGAGCTTCCTTCTTTAAGGCCATCGGAGGACGCTTTGCTTTGTGCATTTTAGCAATTCTTCTTGAAGTTGCCAAGCAAATCTCTCTCGATTCACATACTTAGCTGTTCACTCAGAAAAATATTTTGACTCTCCCCTAACACTCAGTGTGGGTTTCAAGCTCTGTGCTCTTAGCATTTTTTGAAGCACAGCCTGTACAACTAATGTATGACGTCCTTCGCTGCAGAAAGTCCATCAGGGAAAAAAAAAATATATATATTTATTGTAACTTTTAGACATACAGAGAAGAGTTCAATAAATGGATTTAATGCTTACTCAAAATTTAAGAATCCATTAGGAAGTTCAGTTTTACTATGTCAGTGCGATACATTTCAGACCGTAATCATACCCTTTCCAAATCCCATTTAAAGTAAACCATTTATTTTTTCTACTTTTCCCACAAGTGCCTTAATGTAGAATTTGGATACCTTTCAGAAGAGACCTGTGAGGTAATGCATTGGAGAGACATAACAATATTTATAAAGTTTGGAAAAATCTTTTGCTAAATGAATAGGGGAAATACTCTTCAGCCTTGGCAGAATGGATAATAATATTGATAGTGAGTTTGGTTGTTTCCTATGATTTTTATAACAGATGTGGGAACTCGGCTCTCATTATTATTCTTCCAGTGGTTTTGAAAGTGGGACTGGAATTTTAAGGTCTCAGGGCAAATTATTATAGTGCTAAAAAAATCATATTGCTCTCATATTTTCCAATATTGCCTTTTTCCTTAGGTAACACAGCATAAATTGTAATTAAATGGACAAATGAAAATGCCTAACATTTGTTCTTGTTTTACATATGATTCTAATACTCATGGAATTTTCTTTCTAAGTGGTATTAGTCATTCGCAGTCACGTTCTCTGCTTATCTGGGTTTCTTTGTATCACAAATGGGCATCAGTCTCAAATAAGAAGAAGGTAGTTTTGATCTCTCTGCCTCATTCGGATCCTGGGCTGCTGTCACTGAAGGTGGAAGCTGCAATATGAACACCTGTCCATGAGGAACCAGACTTGAGATAACCAGCTCATTTCACACACACCATTGTCCAGCCATCAGATGGTAATTACTTTTAGTCCCATCAGCCTCGCCTGGACTCCAGCCAGTGGGCTGTGGGTGGAAGGGTCCGTATCACGTTTCCATTCATCTGAGCCATCCAGTCTCCTTCTTGCTTGTTTTCAATTACACTGACATGGTGGCTTTGGCACATGGTAAGTAAATAGCAACGTATTCAAAAAGAAAGGTCTGAAAGCCAATATCTGAAATATACTCTTGAGGTCTCAATGAGGACAATGAAATTGGCACAGAAATTCTGGCATTCTGACCCAAAGTCATAAAATACAATTAATTAAGTTAATTGTAGTGAATTTGAGGAATATGTCATGAAAGCCAAATGCAGCAGATGAAAGCCTAGAAAGCAATGGAAATGTTACTGGATTTCCTAAGAAGTAAATAATTAGTAAATTAACTAAATTATTAATTAGATCTAAAACGTAGAGGAATGGAAGTGTCTTTGAAAGATTTATTTTCATTCTTAATTTTTGAACTCCTTCCTACAAAGAAAAAAAAAAATCCCAGTCTTGATATTCTAGAACATTCCAGAATTATTTTAAGATGATTTCAGTAACTCCAGTAACTTCTCTTCTTAACTCTTTGTCTCTCCAACACACATGAGCTTTTCCCACCCACTCCCAATGTTCCACACCAAAAGATTAACACTCATGGTTTTGCATGCTCTTGTTGACTGTAGAAATGATCAAAAACAAAATAACTACTTTTGATTACTCAACCTATGTTACATTAAGCTGGGTTGCCACGTCAGATCACCCCCTTGTTCTTAACTCTCTCTTCCCCCTCACTTGAAAACTGAGGCATCTTGAGCTTACCATCCCTCCCTCACTAACCCTCATTCGATCCCCACCTTTTTTAACCTTCTCCTCTTAATTTTTAGTAAATCAAAAATACTAAATTTTAAAATACCAAATACTCGATAATTAGTTTTGCCTTTGTTTTGTTTTACTTCCCCAAGAAGCATTTCCTCTGAGATAGAAGGAATTGTTTTCTGAGTTTTTTTTTTTTTTTTGAAAAGTTAATGAAATATTCCAGCCAACATTTATTAAACACCCACGTGCAAGTTCTCTGCTAGACACAAACCATAGAAAGATATTTATGGCATCCACTGCACTCTCAAGGAGTTGAAAGCCCAGGAAACAAAGACAGAAACTCTTTGATATTTATAGAGAGAGAGAGAGTAAATAAATAAATAAAGTGCCCCTCAATATCAGGGGTGCTCTAACAGAATTCTAAACAGGATGGAATAGAGCCATAAAAGTGGGAAGGCTAATTCTTAAAGGAGTTTTAGAGAGCCAGTTCAAAGCGGGGACACTTGTGATGGATCTTGAGAACTAAGTGGGAGTCACAAAGTAGAGCAGAGGGGTAGGTAAAAACCCTCAGATATGAAATTGCACAGTGGTCCTCAGGTTGATTTGGCTATAAAAGAGGCCAGGGCAAGAATAAGACTGGAGAGACTGTAAAAAGCTGAATATGCTCCACTAGGAAACCCAGATTTCTTCTAGTCGTCGATGAAAAGTCCTTAAAGCCCCTTAAGTTGGAACATCCTGTGGCTCCAGGAGGGGATATGTACAGTACAGATAGTAAATTATGAGAGCTCAAAATAAAGCTATCACAATGCAGCTAAAGGAATTCAGGAAGAGAGACAGTAAAGAAATAGAACTTTGAGATGGGCACAGTGACGCATACCTGTCATCCTGTAGGCTCAGGAGGCTAAAGCAGGAGGATCCCGAGTTCAAAGCCAGCCTCAGCAAAAGCAAGGTGCCAAGCAACTCAGTGAGATCCTGTCGCTAAGTAAAATAAAATACAAAACAGGGCTGGGGATGTGGCTCAGTGGTTCAGCCCCTGGGTTCAATACCCATTATCACCCTCGCAAAAGAAAATAAATAAGTAAATAGTACTTTGGAACTGGTCACTGATTAGATGCCATTAAATACGATTCACATACATAAAAGTAAATTATGTGATGTGATTTTTTTTAATGCTGTACTCATGTAAAACTGAGATAAAAATGCAGTTAACACTGAGAGTGAATGTGTCCCCTGGTTGAAAGAACACAATATATGAGCAAGCTTGGATGTGATCCTGGGTCCTCCATTTCTAGCTTAGCTGAACTTTTTGTTGGTACTGGGGTTTGAACTCAGCTGTGCTTAACCACTGAGCCACATCCCCAGCCCTTTTTTTATATTTTATTTAGAGACAGAGTCTCACTGAGTTGCTTAGGGCCTTGCCAAGTTGCTAAAACTGGCTTTGAACTCGCAATCCTCCTGCCTCAGCCTCCCAAGCCACTGGGGTTACAGGCATATGCCACCACACCCGGCTTACCTAGACCCTTGGAGCCTCTCTGAACCTCAGTTTTCCTATCTGCAGATTGGGGATGCAATGAAATACATTTTGCAAATCTCATGGCACATCACGGGCATCCCCTGAATGCTATTCAGTCTAAATGTCTTTTAAAAGAGGACTCAGAGACAACTTTTCCTAACTCCAAGCCATTTAGCTGAGCTCTAGAGTATTAAGAAATAATAGAAGCAACGGTCTGGCCATGCTAGCAAGCCACCATGGAAGATGAGATGGCTATTTAGAGCTGGTGCTTCATACGTCCATAAGGTGAAGCACCACAAACAGTCTCTATGCTCTCTGGTTATAACCACAAACCAAAGGAAAGTCCTCTCATGGGTACAGGGTGAAAACAACAGCTGGGAACTACACAGGGCACTGCATTCTCACCTACATAAAAGACTCACACCCAGTGGTATCTTCTTCAAACAGAGACACTCATGTAGAGCAGAACAAATTTTCATCGAGCTAACTCTAGACTGCTCTTAATGGCATTTTTATTTTAAAAATAAAGGTCGTTCACTGGGCATGGTGGCAACACACCTCTGATCCCAGTGACTCATGAGGCTGAGGCAGGAGGATCACAAGTTTGAGGCCAGGCTCAATAACTGAATGAGACCCTGTCTCAAATTAAAAAAAAAAGGGGGGGGGGGACCTGAGGATGTTGCTCAGTGATAGAGTGCTCCTGGATTCCATCCCCAGTACCTGAAAAATAAATAATAAACAAATAAATAAATAAATATCCTATTTTAGGCAAGTGCTCTCTCACTGAGCCCTAGACATTCCAATATAGAATGATCATTAGGCATTAATTGTGAATAGATACAAGGGAATGATTTAGGGAAGATATTGTTGCAAACTTCCACTTCCATATCTAAACATATATAGCTTTCATGATATGTACCAATTATATAAATGAAAATTGGTCAACCAATTAAAGTGAACATATAAAAGCACTTGTGCATGTGTTTGTACTTAAGTAGGAACCAATTAAACAGCCTTCATGAGGCTAGTTTATTTTCCAGCTGTATGATTAACCAATCAACAAATATTTACTGAATTCAATGTAAATAAAATGCTGTCATTGCAGATACAATGATGTGTAAGATGTAATTAGAGCTCACAGGGAGACTTTGATCTAAAATGCAAGACTGTCATTCGTGAAGTGATGAGTACTTGAGCCAAAGAAGATACATGCTAAGTACCAAACAATGATGATCACCAGAAATGCTAAAGGAATTCAAGAGGGACAGGGACAGGCAGGAGCTGGGGTTACGAAAAAAACGCTTTGTGGAGAGAGATGTTTAGTCATGAACAAGGATCAGCTGCTTCTGTATATGTGAGGAGAAAAGGAAAGAAAAAATAATACTTTTCGGCACCAATTATAATCCCACTCTATTTTAGACAACTGTTCATGGAAAAAAAAATTCAGGTGAGAAAACAGAATATCAAAATGACATCACAGAAAGAAGGATTTCTTTCTTCATCAAAAATAGTATTTTCAAGTGCTCACTACATGATAGGCACTGTGCTAAATATTTTATCTGAATTGTTTTACTTAATTGTCACAATATGTAAGGTAGACAATGCCAACCATCTCTTTCAGAGCTGAGGGAAACAGGTTTAAATTTCCACAGCTAGAAAGCAGTAACTCCAGGCATGACTGTCTGTTTACAGGGCTAGGGATGTGACTCAGAGATAGAGCCTAGCATTGCATTCAATCCCCAGGACCACAAAAATAAAATAAATAAATAAATAATAAGCTGAATCTCTTGACTTCCCAATTTTGAGCTAACTACATAAATTTCCAGAGCTTGTTTAAGATACATTATAAACCACAAAGTGTTCCTTTATTCAGCAAATAGTATTAACCACCTGAATATAATATTCCAGACACATTATAGGTACAGGAGATACAGAGACTTAAAATCATGTCATTGAGCTTACAGTCTAATTGTGAAGATGGCAAAGTAACCAAGTCTTTACAATACAGTCACTAATGAGAAGTCACTAAAACAACATGCTGTGGCAGGGCTGATGCCTTAACATGAGAAGTGTCAGAGGAGGCTGTCTAGAAGTGTCCCCCAGAGAGTACTTTTAAAAGAGTTCACCAGGCCAATAAGACGTCCTGGGAACAGAGAATAGCATGCACAAGGCAAGAGAGGTAAGATAGAGCAGGAAAATACTGTCATTTAAAATGGCTGAGGTTATTAAGACAGTCTAACTCAGCATCAGAAGATTAGTCTTCAAGCCACTGCATATCTGGCTTTGACTTCATAGTGAAATTGTGTTTCAATATAAAATGTATCAATGAGATATTTTATGTTCTTTTTGCATTGATTTGTCAGAATCTGGTGTTTGGCCATGCTAGCAACTTACAGCCCAACTCAGTGTGTGCTGGTCCCTTTGTAGGTACTCGGTAGCCTCACACAGGTGGTAAACAGCTTCCATATTTGACAGCAAGGTCTAGGCCATTCATTTGTTACCTATGTATGTACGACTGCCTGGCTTAGCTCCACAATTACTTTGGAGACTGAAAACTCTGTATTCAGCCCTCATATCTCCAAGTAACAGGATGGTACTAGTATATAGCAAATGATCAAAAAATATTTATGAATTGATTTTTAGTGGGCACCCATAGGTAGAAGATAAGCAGGCTGTGTGTAACACCCTCAAGATTATTCTGTCCATACTGATAAAGAACAATTTCACACTTATGAAACTGATGCTCACTATAATATGATGGTTTATAAAAAATCAGTCCAGGCCAGGAGCGGTGGTACACGCCTGTAATCCCAGCGGAATGGAAGGCTGAGACAGGAAGATCGAGTTCAAAGCCAGCCTCAGCAACAGCGAGGCGCTAAGCAACTCAGTGAGACCCTGTCTCTAATAAAATACAAAATTGGGCTGGGGATATGGCTCAGTGGTTGAATGCCTCTGAATTCAATCCCTGGTACAAAAAAAAAAAAAAAAAAAAAAATCATTCCAATTTTAGTCTCCCAAGGGTTATTTAAGATTATTTGATGCATTATTATTGACAGTAGTGGAGTGGTGTTAGTATTAGTGCAAGCGAATTTCCAAATGTTATCTTAAAGCAAAACAAAAATCAACAGAACTACACCATATATGGACAATTCATGAACATTTTAAGAGATTTTTAACAAACCTTTCTCAGTAATGGGCAGAATAAGCAGACAAAAATTAATCAGTAAGAACATACATGATTTGAACAACATAAGTTACAAATTTAATCCAGTAGACATATAGAGGACAGTTTACTCCATAACCATAAAATACATTCTTTCTAAGCATCTATAGAACTTTTATTAAAACTGACCCTATGCTGAACTGTAAAGCAAGTCTCAGTAATTTTAAATACATAGAAATTTTAGAGTGTACATTCCTGACCACAATGTAGTTAGACTAGAAGTCAATAACCAAAAACCAAAAAAAAAAAATCCTTGCACATTAATTGGAAACATACATTATTTGGAAATCAAGAAATCTATTTACAAATAACTTGTGGCTAAAAAAGAAATTACAAGCTGATACTGAAGCCAGATAAGGACAATGAAAGCAAAGAAAATTACAGGTCAATATTCCTGACAATGCAAATATCCTCAACAAAATACAAATGACCACCTCATATTGAAAGGGTGATATGCCATGATTGATGGGAATTTACCTCTGAAATGCAAGTATAAACTATATTCATGAATTGAAAGAACATTGCTAACATATTCACACTAAATGGATTAAATTTTTAAATGTAAGATCTAAAACCATAAAACTCCTATAAGAAAATGAAGGAGAAAACCTCCTTGACTTGAGTAATGATGTTTGGGATACAGCATCAAAAGCACATGCACCAAAAGCAAAGGCTTCTGATACTTCAGCAAATTGAAAAGTTTCTGCACAGCACAGGAAACAAACAACAAAACAAAAAAGCAACCTGAAGAATAAAAGAAAATATTCGGAACCATGTATCTGACAAGGTTTTACTACCCTAAGAAATCTACAGATTCAATGCAATCTCTATCAAAATTCCAATGACATTTTTCGCAGAACTAGAAAAAAAAATCTTAAAATTCGTATGAAGTCACAGAAAATCCTAAATAGCAAAGAAATCTTGAGAAAGAACAAAGCTGGAGGTCTCATGTTTTCTGACTTCAAACTTTATTTTAAAATTCTAGTCATTTAAGCTGGGCGTGGTGGTGCACGCCTATAATCCCAGCACTTGGGAGGCTGAGGCAGGAGGATCACGAGTTCAAAGCCAGCCTCAGCAATGGCGAGGCACTTAGCAACTCAGTGAGACCTTGTCTCTAATAAAATACAAAAAAAAAGGGCTGGGGATGTGGCCCAGTGGTTGAGTGCCCCTGAGTTCAACCACCAGTACCCCCCAAAAAATTACAGTAATTGAAACATTGTGGTGCTGGCATAAAAACAGACACCTAGACCAATGAAATATATAGATAAGAAACAAACCCTCACTTAGATAATGAACTAATACTTGGTAAGGGTGCCAGGAGCACACAATGGGGCAAAGACAGTCTCTTCAATAATAATGTTGGGAAAACTGGATATCCAATGCAAAAAAAAAAAAAAAAAAGAAATGGACGCTTATCTTACACCATTCACCACCAACAACAACAACAAAAAAAAATCACTCTAAATGGATTAAATATTTAAATGTAAGATCTAAAGCCAGCTGAACACAGTGGTGCATGCCTGTAATCTTAGTGGCTCAGGAGGCTGAGGCAGGAGGATCATGAGTTCAAAGCCAGCTTCAGCAAAAGCAAGGTGCTAAGCAATTCAGTGAGGCCCTGTCTCTAAATAAAATACAAAATAGGGCTGGGATGTGGCTCAGTGGTTGAGTGTCCCTGAGTTCCATTCCTGGTACACATGCCCCACCCCCAAATCTAAAGCCATAAAACTCCTAGAAGAAAATGTAGGAGAAATGGTCCTTGACATTAGTAATGATGTTTTGGGTATGACATCAAAATCACATGCGCCAGAAGCAAAGGTAAACAACTGGTACTCCCATCAAATTGAAAAGTTTCTGCACAACACAGGAAACAATCAAAATAAAAAGACAACCTATGGAATAAAAGAAAATATTTGGAAACCATGTATCTGAGAAGGTATTACTCTCCAAACTATATAAGTAACACATGCAATTCGAAAGCAAAATAAACAAGAAATGATAAGAATCTGATTTTAAAATAAACAAAGGACTTGAGTAGACTTTGTTCCCAAGAATACAGAGAAATAGTCAACACAGACATGAAAAAGTGTTCAACATCACTAATCATCAGGAAAGTACAAATCAATACCACAATGAGGGATGAATCACCTCACAACTGTTGGGATGGCTATTATTAAAAAGATGAAAGATAAGTGTTGATGAAGATATAAAGAAAAGGAAACCCTTGCACATTATTGGTGGGAATGTAAATTGGTATAGCCATTATGGAAGACAGTATGGAGGTTCCTCAAAAAATTTAAAATGATACTATCTTATAATCGAGCAATCCAATGTCTAGGTATATGTCCAAAAGAAATGAAATCAGAATTTTGAAGACATCTCTGCACTCTTCTGTCCCCCACAGAATTATTCACAATAGCCAAGCTATGGAAACAATGTAAGTATCCATCATCAGATGACAGAATCTTTGCAAAGGTCATTTACAATCACAGGGCTAAACCTGGAGCACATTATTAAATTGAGATAAGCCAGGCACAGTAAGACAAATACAGACAGGCATAACTTAACAACAGAGATTTGTTCTGAGAAATGCACTGTGAGGTGATTTTGTCTTGGAAGGGACATTGTAGAGTGTATTTACACAAACCTAAATGACATAGGTCAATCATTGATAAAGCCTTGCACTGTAGTCAAAAGACAAGATGTATAGGGCTGCTGCTGTTCTACCAAAGAGGACTGTTTTACAGTAAACTTTTTTGGTAATGATAAAACATATAATGTAGTCAACACATAAGCCAGTAAAATAGCCATACAGAATCACTGTTGAGTATTATTTATTGTTCATAATTGCAAGTGCTAAAGAAACCTACTGATAATGCATTGTACTACAATGTTACAATGACTACCATGTTACTAGACAATAGGAATTTTTCAGCTCCATTATTATCTTTTTTTATTTATTTTTTCCCCAGTGGTGCTGGGGGTTGACCCCAGGGCCTTGTGTTAGACAAGCACTCTACCACTGAGCCACGCCTCCGTTCCTCTCCTAGTATCTTATGGGATTCTTTGAAGACCAAAATGTTGCTATGAGGCACATGACTTTACTTAAATACTGCATGTTTTCAATTAGATGTGAGATCTAAAAAAGTCAAATTTGTAGAATCAGACAATAGAATGGTGGTTATCAGGGGCTAGGGTTGGGGTAACATGGAGGAAACTGGAAGATGTTGGTCAAAGGGTACAAGTGAGGCAGGTGAGTTCCCAAGGCCAAATGTATCACATGGTGAATTTAGTTAATAATGTACTATATACTTGAAATGTGCTAGGTTACATGTTCTCAACACATACAAACAGCAGCTACCTGAGATGATGGACATGTTAACTAACCCTTCAAACATTTCATCATGTATACTATTTGAATATCAAGTCATCATATTATATACCTTAAATATAAACAATTTATTAATCAATTACACCTCAGTAAGGCTGAGGGGTGGAGTAAAGAAAACAATGATACGTCAGGTGACTGGAGTAGGGAATAGAGAAAGAATTTTGCTTTACAATTTTGTAGTTTTCTGTACAATTCTTTATAAAATAAGCATGTGCGTATTTTATGTTATATGTGTGTAAATAATATAAAATAACACAAAAAAAGGAAATTAGAAAATATTTTACATTGAGATGAAGCCAAATCTCATACTTACAGAAAATTTTAAAATTTAAATAAATGTGTTAGAAAAGAAAAAAAGATGAACGTTCAATGTCTAAACACATTTCAAATAACTAGAAGAAAAGCAAGTAAATTTAAAAGTACATAAAATTGAGAAAGGTAAGAGATATAGCATGTGTGAGATCCTGGGTTCAATATCCAGCACAGAAAAAAAAATAGATAACTTAAAAAAATAAAATAAAGGTAATAGAGAAGAATTATGAAATGGAAACAAGTATATAAAAGAAAAATGAAAGTAAATTTTTTGAAAAGAAAAATAAATTCAGTAAAATCTGGTGAAAGTGATCAAGAAAAAAGGGAAGTCACAAAAATAGGAGACAACACTACAAATCTGCACATTGAAAGGACAAGAAGATGATATGAAAAGCAACTTTATGCCAATGAGTTTGAAAGTATAGGCAAAATAGACAAATTCCTAGAGAAATAACTTACCCAAAGCTGACAAAAAAAGAAATAGAAGATATGAATGGTCCTATTACAGAAACAGAATCCATACTTTAGGATCCTCCATTAAAAAAAAGTCAGACCCAGGTACAATCTACTTAAATTCCACAAGAAAATAGAAGAAGAAAGCTTCCTAAACTCATTTTGTAAGCATAGTACAACTTTGATACCAGAGCCCAGCAAGGACATTTCCTTATACCAAAAACAAACAATTGAGAAATTAAATTTTAAAGCTACTCTTAATAACAGCACACACTAAAATAAAGTACATTGAAATAATTTTTTAACTTGTTCTTTTTAGATATACATGACAGTAGAGTGTATTTTGACATATTATACATGCATGGAGTATAGCTTATTCTAGTTAGGATCCCATTTTTGTGGGTGTATATGCAAAGGCCATGATTAAAAAAACTTTTAAAGACTTAAATAAATGGGTGAGTATATGTTGAAGAATTGGAAGATAGGCTAGGGATGCAGCTCAGTGGTAGAGCACTTACCCAGCATGTGTGAGGCCCTGAGTTGAATCCTCAGCTCAATATTCTAGCAATGTCATTTTTCCTCAAATTAATGGATACAGGGAATCCAAATGATATCAATAATTTTTAAAAAATCCCAATAGGATAGTTTGTGACCTTCACAACATGATTTAACATTTCACATGGAAATGCTAAAAAAAAAAATCCTTCTGTTTTACTTTCTTTCTTTCCCTTCTGTACATTCTTTTCCATTAATTTTAAAACATTCCCAGAGTTCCACACAGATAATTTGAAGGTCTCGAAAGATAAAGATCTGAATGGTACTTATATACTTTGTATACAAGCAGTTGTATGTAAAAAGATGATATACTTGTGCATTATGAATAAGTAAATAAATAATCTAAAATAAAAGAAAAAAGATAAATAAATTTCAAGAGAAGGATCCTTTGTCCTGTGATTTCCAAATGATGTGGGGATAGTTCCACCAAGGCCACTGTCCTCCTGGAACCAGTTTACCCTTCTCTGCCTGATCCTCATCCTGAGCCCTGGCATTCTGGGGATGCCAAGACAGAGTCGGCCTGATTCAAATGCTGTAGTGGAATAGGTTTTACGGGGGGTTACTCCCACCCCATTCCCCAAAACAGAAGGGTGTAAAATGGGGAAATGAGTCACTTTTTAAAAATGGAATGAGATTTTCCCCAGACTGTTCCTGACACCCCCATACACACACAACCAGAAGAGGAAAGAACAGGACTACCACTTCACCCTTAACACTAGCTACTCACTCACAGTTGTGATCTAAGCTATCTCTGGACAAACTGAAAACTCACAGGTGAGACACACTTTCACCTTGGTTGTTCAGATCAGCCTAGATGCAGCACTTCTGGCTATTTTCTTGCTATTTGTTAATTTAAGGCTTTCAATACATTAATAATGGTGTCACCCTCATGCCACAGAACAATGCAGTCCAAAGACTTGCCCCAAACCCTACCCCTGCTCGTTCTCCACATTGGCACTTGGAAGGTAACAGGAGTCAGCTAGCAAGAACCTGGGAGAGAACTTGTTTCAAAAATGTCTATGTGTACAGGGAAATTTGGGTTCAGTTGTTTGGGGAGTTTGTCCCTGGGGCTGGGGACTCCTCTTCCACTACATTTGGTCCCTTTGCCTCTGTGGGGTGATACAAAAGCAATCGGAGGAACTATGGATTCTTGGGAAATATTTGGAGAAATTCTAATTTGGTTCAATATTATTTTGAATCTGTAAGTCTTTCCTAGGTTTCCAAACTGAGCAACTCTTAAACCATCACAAAAACCAAAGCTTTTCCCGTACTACAGGAAACCAGCATCTTAAGGGTGTGTGACTGAAAGCATGCTCTATTCATAGGGCTCTTTGAAGAAGTCACATGGCACAATTTGAAAGACTCCATAACAGTCATTCAAACATTTCCCTAGTGACATTAAAAGGATTTCAAAGTTAAGTCAACTGCCTCCTCCCTAATTACATCTAAGCAAAAGAGACTCTTTTTCCTTCTTTTATAATTATACAGATGAATTTGGCATTTCTGACTCCTGATTGTACTCATAATATTATTTGTTGTTCCACAAATGAAAAACAACCTTTTCCTTAAAAGAACTTCGTATGGCCATGCCTACTGTAGCCCAAAGTGGAAAAGATTTAGCAATTTCCCCTTCAATTTTATACACACACTAAAAAGTTTCTCTTTGCATTTTGTGGTTAATGATTTTACCATCTTTGTTGATTCAGTTATGTAGCTAATTACTAAATCTCCACTCCAATTTGGGCAAAGTGGACTCATTTTGAACATCAACAAAGAATATATAAAATATAGTACCTGAAACAAACAAACAAAAAAAAAAGTGTCTGAGGCTTAAGTGCTTAGCTACCAACAATTCCCAACTTTCTTCAGTCTATACCGATTACAATTGATATTTTCTGAGGACAGAAAGCAAAGGAATATGTTCTCATACAATCATGTGGCTTTTATGAAGCAAGGTTACATTAAGATCCCTGAACTAATCATTTCTTTCTCTATCAAAATACTGGATACCTCTTGGGTATCCAATATATTTTCAAGATGGAAGGAAATTACCCACTCTCTGACTGAAGGAATAGGGCTAGCTTCCCATGCTCTGTCCCCAGGGAGTTGAATAAACATGCAAAGATGAAATTTCCCAGGACATGGAGGATGATGTAGAGGGCGAATCCTGTCCTGGAGGTACTAAACCAGAGCCCAAGCCAACATGGAGAGACATCCAGAGGCAAAGCCAGGAGGCCCTAGTGTTAAAGAAGTATTCTGAAAGTCTCCTGAATTGCAGGAAACTCCATTTTTTCAGTCTCAGAAGATTAAGTGTGGTGTCAATTCCTATCAGAAGGTAGAATCTCTGCTTCCAAGAAGTCAGGCCATCTCAAGCCTGCTGCTATCACTTTGTCATTTGTCCAACCCTGAAAGCCATCTTTTTTCCCAAAAATTCTCTTACAAGGACCTTTGCACTCCTATTGTTCTTGATAGGCTGTTTCACTATTTTCTTTAAATGCTTACCCCACTGGCTGCCTAGACTAAGCCCAAGAACATCATGAGGAAGCTACTAAACTGCTCACATACCATTCGAGACAAAAGCAATACAATATATTGAGTTATTGGATCTATTTTGAGTTATTGATTAAATAGATCCAAGTCCTTCCCTTTGTTCACTTTCTATAAAATATTTTAAGTCTTTATATGCAAAGCAGAGCAAAATTGATTAATTATTTGAGGATGACTTGCTAATGTCTATATTAACCTGACCTTTGGTTTTGTTGTTAGTGGTGGTGGTTTGCTGTTTTGAAAGAACACCTTCCATCTTAAAATCTTTCAAAAATAGACAAAAACTCTGGGAGGGGATGTGGGGATGGGAAAGATAGTGGAATGAAGCAGATATTATTACTCTATGTATATATGTGACTACATGACCAATATGATTCTGTAACCTGTACACTTAGAAAAATGAGAAATTACATCCCATCTATGTATGATATATCACAGTGCACAAATGCATTCTACTGTCATGCATAACTAATTAAAACAAATTTAAAAAAATTTTAAAATAGACAAAAACTCTAATATGGACATAAATGGTTTTTTCCAGAAGAACTAATGTGAAGAATTTCCCCCCAAAAAAAACAAAGTCTGTAATTCAGGTATTGAAAGGTTTACATTAAAATGCCACTATGGCTCTCCAAGAAACTACCATGCTGCCTGATTGACATGACTTAAGTTCTGTTCTGACAAGTACCACACACCACCTCCCACAACTGAGTTCAGTGCTCTGCTCATAGTCAAGCCTTATGGAACCTAAAAAGGACAGATTCTGCCACACGAGGGGTGAAGCTGAGTGATCTCCTAATAATAACCAGGGGACAGGGTGTATAGGCAAAGGTCATGCATGAATGCCGAGAAAATAGAAATATTTGTTGAATTCTACTGGTATCCAAAACCAAAGTTCTTCTCGGTTGTCTTTGAAGATACCAGCTCCACCTCTCCACTGGAAAGGAAGTAATTCTTTATTGAGTTGTTTTGAAATCATGTGGTAATGAAGAGCACATGTGTTTCTCAATCGTCATCCTATTTGGTTCAAAGCCCTGAAAGGTACATTCAGTGGACAGGCCACTGGGAGTCTACTCGTGACATCTGAGTTCCGCTGGAAGTTTAAGTCATTCCATTTGAAGATGAGCACGAGTTCGGTGAAGGACTATGATTGGTGCATTGCCAGGACCAATAGTATCGCTGCTTTATGTTTCCTGAGTGGTGCGCGCGTGCGCATGTGCACTTGACATAGAGCAAAGCGTTCTTCTTGCCTTTTTGCCCGCAGAGGAGGCTGTTTTCTCACTTGAGATAATAACAAAATGGTGAGGTTACACTATTTAACAAGCAAACCATAGTAAAACCATGTAAATCCCAAGAACAGGGCCAAACACGGTGGTGTTCCTGCGACACTTAACTGGGATTTGCTGCACAGCTAACTACGAGCCCTCTAAGCCTGTTAAGTGGCTTGCTGCGGCCGCTGTGACAGATGACATCATCCCTCGGCTTTCCAAACACACCTCTTTGGCTTCTAGCTCTTTTGGCTCCTTTCCATGTAAACAAGGCCTGATGCATGCCGCAGAAGGTCTGTGAATCACGTATTCCACTCTCGCAGGAGAAGGCGGAATGTCACGTTTTCCTCACTTTGAGCCCAGAGCGATGGGATGTTGAATGTGGCATCCCTAGCAACGACGGAGAAACTGCCGTGGTGCCTCCCTGCCAGCTTCACAACACACTTTATGTGAGGGCAGCTGATGGATCACCCACTGGACGCCCTGCCCCTCAACCATGACCATTGTGACCAGACTACAAGCCCATTACAAGCTGCCCTTTGATGCAGAGACAAGGGGGATAAAGAGAAGTCCTTACTGTACCTCCAAGAGAATAAATGGGCTTGCACCCATTCAGTCACAGCTGTTAGGGACAGATCAGTGCCTGGGTGGGGGGCATTGTACTGCCGGGGAACCTCCAGCCACCATTGCGACCAGCTGGCGAGTCCATTGACCATGGCTGATTATTTAATCAAGGCAAGCCTGGAAAGCTGAAAGCAAAATCTCCCCCAGCAGAAAGAAGAATGCCATAGATGTCAATCTTTATAACCCTTCAACAAAAATAGTTGAACTGTCGTAAATAGTCAAGAAACTGGAAGAATCCAATCTGGAAGAGCGAGTGCCAGTGGCGACCAAAGCATCGCAGGGCCATGTTGGGCTTACTTGCAGCAGGTGAAACTCTAGCTTGCCCCAGTCTTAAATGGTTAACTGGAGGGTGTGGGGAGGGTATGGAGACTCAGTTGTCGGGTAATGAATGCTCCAGATACATGAATTGCTTCTTCCTGGTGACTAACAGTGCAGCCCCTTAAAGTAGAACGTGGAAAGGGCTGAGATAATACACTGGAGCAGACTGGTGGGTGTTTGCTGGCCTCAGTTGCCTCCCTGCTTTGAAAAATTAGGAAACTTGAAGCACCATTTCTTCTCCATCCCTCCCACATTACATCCAACAAAACATTTGCACGTGGCTGGTAGGCATCGTATAGTTCATGAGATTTTTCCAGAAAACCATATTATTTTCCATTTTGATAAGCCAGGAGAGGAAGTGGGGGTTTTATCTCAACTCTAAGGTCAATTGAACTAAAAGTACTCAAATCATTTCAAGGGAGGAAGTGAATTTCCACATCAACTCCAGGGTTAATGTCGTTGTAATGTGGTCTGTTAAAAGACCTTGACTCTGCAATGGTAAAAGGTAACAAGCAAATGTTCAGAAAGCAGCAAATCATTTCAATTCTTTCATTTTGATTGTTTTAAAGGGCCTCAAGATTTTGCAGTTCTGGTCCAAGGGCAAACTCTCTCTCTCTCTCTCTCTCTCTCTCTCTCTCTCTCACACACACACACACACACACACACACACACACACACACACACACGCAGGCGCGCACGCGCAGGTAAGCTCCCTCCAGGAAGAGTCTAGGAATAGGTCATTCAGAGGAAGGACTTAATTGATCTGGTCAGAACATCAACTCAGAGTTCACAGGCTTCTCAATAATTCATAAAACAGACTAAGAAAACAAAGTCATCAGTCCACGAGATGTAATTTGCTGAGAAGTTAATGCACAAAACAAGCCCAGCCATTGTCATGGCCACCGCAGCCTCGGGAGAAGTGAAGTGGGCTTGGGTCCCTGGTGCTGAGCAGAGCCCACTGTCACCCCTGCGGATTATCATGTTCCCTTGATATTTGCACCAGAGCTGCTGGTCCCAGGCTCTGCCTTGCAGAGAGCCTTGCAGGAAACCCCAGGAACACTCACACCCCCCTAGGAAGGAGATCTGTGCGCCCCGCCTCAGTCCAACACAATGAAGACGGTTTCATTGGTCCAAAGGATTCCCCCCCTCCCCAGCCTGTAATCCCAGCACTTTCGGAGGCTGAGGCAGGAGGATTGCAAGTTCAAAGCCAGCCTCAACAATGGCGAGGCACTTAGCAACTCAGTGAGACCCTGTCTCTAAGTAAAACACAAAAAAGGGCTGGAAATGTGACCCAGTGGTCAAGTGCCCCTGAGTTCAATCCCCAGTACCACAAAAAAAAAAAAAAAAAAAAAAAAAATGTGGATTCTCCCCCCATCAAATAGCAAAATAGAGACTGACCTCAACCTGGGGGTTATTTTTAAGTTTTGACATTGGCAAGTAGAATTTCTCCGGCTCAAAAGCTTGGTGAGGATCACTGGGGTTTCTGGCTTTCATCTCTACTGGCCGTATTGAAATAACTGCTCAAATAGAGGTGCCAAATGTGAAACTAGAAATCACTGATATGGGAATATGTTAGAACATAGGAATTTTCATGTCGCCCCGACCAGTCATCTTTAGATAAAGATCCTGACTGTGTGTTCTTAAGTTACCACAACAGTATTCTCATAGATTCCTTTACAGGGAAATAAGAATGCCCTTTTTCACTCTCAGTATTTAGTACTTTCAAAAGGTCTCAGTGACCAGAGCATAATTTGTGTTTTGTTTAACACATACTCTCTTTGAGAGATAAAATTAAAGCCAACAAGAATATTTTTTATTTTCTTTGAAGCATTTTGTCTTCTGATTATTTACTAAACCCATTATGTAATGACATCATTGCAAAAGTTAGTGAAGTTCAGGTACTCACCATTTGGGGGTTCAATTTCTCCATCTGTAAGATCATTTGTTAATGGATTTTCTAATTCTTTCTAAGTTAATGACTCTAATATCATATAGAATATTGCATCAGTTAGATTTGTTTGACTCTATATAATGGTAATTAATAAAAAGTTGTAGTTTTAACAAAACACTTTTTTTTTTTTACGTGAAATAAGTCTGGAAGTAAACTAACCAAGGCTAGTACTGTGGCTCTCCAGTCACTCATGTCCCAACCTTCTTCTACCTTTCTGCTCTATCTTTAACATGTTGTCAAATGGTTGCCAAACACCAGCCTTTATATCTGCATTCCAGTCAGAGGATTAAGGAAAGAATAGAAGAATTTCTTGGGCTTATTTCCTAGAACTTAGACATACAGCCACAGAAAGTTGCAATGGCTGTTGGAAAACACGGTATTTACACTAGATGGCTATATATACCAAATTGAACCTTCTAACTTGGGATGTAAAGGGAAGAAATTTTGAAATAGTCAAATGTAGCTTACCTCTGCCACCCATAACAAATACATGAAGAGTTAATACCTAAGACTTTTATTTTCTTAAAATATTAAAAGGTATGGTTTTGTTCAAAGGTAAGATCAGGGGAAATTCATGTATAAATATCATAAATTTATAAATAATAATTAATGTATACCTACAAAAATAACAAATAGGAATATATAAGTAAATTAGTATATATTAGAGTGTCACTAAGGCATATTTTTACTTATCTAAGTATTACAGTTATGAATTTAAATTTGAATAAAATTATTTACTTTGTACTTCTTTTATGTTGACAGTTTAGAATAAGCAGAAGAGAATACAAATACAAAATAAAATGAAAGGTAGGCTTAGTAATTGGTGAAGCCAGTTTAGTAATGAAGGATCTGGGAACTGGGTGTGGCACCCTGTAATCTCAACAATTTGGGAGGCTGAAGCAGGAGGATCACAAATGCAAGGCCAACCTGCACCTTCGCAAGAGCCTGTCTCAAAATAAACTTAAAAGAACTAGACTTACAGCTCAGTGGTAAAGTGCTTGCCTAGCATGTGTGAGGCCCTGAGTTCAATCCCCAGTACTGCCAAAGAAAAAAAGGATGATGGATTTGGGTCTGACCTGAATCCTATCCTTGGCCCTGTCCCTTACTTGCTCTGCAGCTTTGGGCAAGTTACTCCACTCCTCTGATCCTGTTTCGTTGCCTGTGGAATGGAAACGTGTGTTTGACTAGGAGAGCCCCGATTCCCTGCCTGAGAGGCTAGTTAAAACAAGCCCATGAGGGTCACAGAAGGGTAGCAACAGCAAACAGGCAAAGTGGAAATCACCAAAGGGACAGATGGCCAGAGGCTCTGGGACGTGACCTTGCTAAGGTGTTCAAGTTCCTCGCAAAGCAGGAGAAAGGTGGAAACCAACCCCTTTTTCTTTATATCCAAGGTTGTGAATTTTAATTTACAATGTGTGCTCCAAGTAATGAATCTCCCAGTATGTCACCATAATTTCACCTCAACCAAAATCACTGCAGGATCAGAGAGAGTCCTCTACCTACTGGATGAAAAACTGAACTCACAGTTCTGTGTTTCTTTCTAAAAGTCATTGGCACTTTTTTTTTTTTTTTTTTTTTTTTTTTTTTGTACCAGGGATTGAACCAAGGGACCCTTAGCCATTGAGCCACATCCTCAGCACTTTTTTAATTTTTTATTTTGAAACAAAGTCTTGCTAAGTTGCTTAAGGTCTCACTAAGTTGCCGAGGCTGGCTTTGAACTTTGGATCCTTGATTTTAGTCATGCGCCACCATGCCCAGCTGTCACAAGCACTTTTAAGACCCTAAATCAAGGCTTCAAATGAAGATACCTATTCAGGAATTTGGGGAAGATTAGCCAACACAAATGTGCTTGCACCCATCCACCCACCCACCCGTCCCATCTACCCTCGTGGAACGCCCGTATTGGACCAGCAGAGAATTACCACAGCCGCTCCAGAACTTTCTTTCCGATGTTCTCAATGTGTTCTGCACTGTCCCTCTTCCTTAAGTGTGAAAGCTTGGTTACCACAACCTAACCATGGTTTTGCCACTTTCTATGCGTGTATAACAAATAAGAGGGCAGAATCCAAGCACCCCTTTCCAAGTAGAAGAGATCAGTGTCTGTTTCAAAAGGAGAGCCGCGACTGCGAGACGCCACCTTTCATTCATGCATCAATGCTGGTAAAGAACTTACTCTGTAGTGGACACAGAACAAAGACCATGGGTATAAAAATGAATGCGACACAGGCTGGGATTGTGGCTCAGTGGTAGAGCGCTCGCCTAGCACGTGCACGGCCCGGGTTCGATCCTCAGCAGCACGTACAAATAAATGCGTTGTGTACAACTAAATAAATAAATATTTTTTTAAAAAATGAATCAGACACACTTCCTGCCCTCAAGGTGCTCATCTGAACCAGGAAAGGGTCTATGTGGGCCAGAAGTGAGTCAAACACAGAATTTTGAGCTTCATGGTCATCCAGAGGAGGATGACTGGAAACATGGGAGGCTATTAGGATAACACTAAATGCTATCCCAAGCCTTGAGGCATCTGAGTCCCACCTTCACTCACCACCAAGTTGTATGGCCTTTCTAAAGCCTCAGTTTCCTCATCAGTAAAATGGGAGAATAACAGCATGTACTTCATAGGTTTGCTTCACTCTCTCAAATAGGCAAGAATTCAGTATTGGTTGGCCATATGTATTACCGTCATTGATAATCCCATGGTCAATGTTATTATAATGATAGAAAGATCCAGAGCATAAGAACTAAAATTCCATTAAAATAGCACACTACAGGGACACAGCCACATCAATGTTTATAGCAGCACAATTCACAATAGCTAAACTGTGGAACCAACCTAGATGACCTTCAGCAGATGAATGGATAAAGAAAATGTGGGATATATACAAAATGGAATATGACTCAGCATTAAAAGAGAATAAAATATTGGCATTTGCAGGCAAATGGATAGAGTTGGAGAATATCATGCTAAGTGAAGTTAGCCAATCCCAAAAAAACAAATGCCAAATGATTTCTCTGATTTAAGGACGCTGATTCATAATGTGGTGGGAGGGGGGTGAATGAGGGGATTAGATGAACTCTAGATAGGGCAAAGGGGAAAAGGGGAGAGAAGGGACACAGGGGTGGAAAAGACGATGGGATGCGATGGTCATCACTACCCTAAGTACATGTATGAAGACACAAATGATGTGACTCTACTTTGTGTACAATCAGAGCTGTGAAAAATCGTGCTTTATATGTGTAATGTGAATTGTAATGCATTCTGCTGTCATATATAACAAATGAAAATTAAAAAAAAAAAAAAGAAGAAGCGAAATTCCAGGATGCCTAAAAGAAATGTGCAGTGTGGCCCAGGGTGGAGGACGAGCTCTTCAGCAGTGCCCGGTTGACAGGAGAGAATGGCCCCCCAACAGCTGACAGCACTGGGACTGCAGAGAACAGATGGAGCCACCGCATGGGCAGAGGGATGACATTGCAGATCAAGAATATGCAGTTTAAAATCCTTCTTAGATAAAGGTGTCGAGGATCGTTTGCACTGGGGCAAGCGGAGGAGGAAGTTACTGTGATATTCTCTTGTCCTAGTTTCTTCTACATCCAAAGCTTGAGGCCATTTGATTCTCTGGATTTTTACATATAACTTTGAGAAAACGTTATCACACATTTTCTCTTTTCTTTCTTGTTTTGGTACTGGGTATTGAATCCAAGGGTGCTTAATCACTTGAGCCCCATCCCCAGCCCCTTTTTATTTATTTATTTTTTTTGTTTTGTTTTGTTTTGAGACCGGGTCTCACTAAGTTGCTGAGGCTGGCTTTGAACTTGCAACCCTCCTGCCTCAGCCTCCCAAGCCTCTGGGATTACAGGTGTGAGCCACGCATTTTCAATAGGAATGAACTATTGTTTCTTTATTAATCACAGCGAGATAATTAACCATACATCTTGACTGCAAACAGTATTGAAAGCAATGCCAAAGAAAATATCTTTACTTTGAACCTGGAGGGGAAAATCATTGCCCTATAGCTAGACGAGGAAAGGTCTGTGTTTATAGACGAGCCTCCTCAACAACTTGATCTTTTCACAGATTAATGTGTTCATTCTTATGAGGAAGTCACTTGCTGCTGTCGCAGCTGCTCTGATGCTCTGATGGCCCTTTGTAATATTAAAAGTATGAGTCAGTATTTTACCCACAATAGACACATTTCAAAACTAGCATGCAGCCTTTTAATAGCCAGAAATCAAATCGTCCAGGCACCCAAACTTTCAAGACTGACCACCTTTGTAAGCTTGTGGTGGCTTATTATCTCAAGAATTTGAAATATGTCTTGCAATACGAACCTCCTGTAAGATGCTCTGGAAGTGTTGACTTCTGGGTCTCTCAGCCACCTCACCCTGCCTCCTCACCCACCCACCCCAAACTCCTGCCCTAGCAAATTTCTTCTTGTCTGTGTTCACAGAAAACTGACTTTGACACGAATGCTTGGAACAGTGGGATGCTGAGAAATGTCATAGGGGAACTGCGGGAGCCCGGAGTTTGGAGTATGTAGGGGTGTGTGGGTGGGTGGGTGGTTTTGTATACCCACACAATACCCTGAGCTGCTCGTAATGGACAGTGACTCAGAGAAGCAAAGATGAAAAAGGAAGGCTTATCGGCTTGTTCTAGAAGCATCTAGGTATACTGTGCACGTACTTGGCCCTCGAACCACCATTGCCACTATTTAACCAGTGATTGAATACACCCTCCATTTGGATGCCGTCTCTAAGGACACACACTGTCCTTCTCATTCCTGTCTTCTTACTGAGCGGCTACCTCACATCAGCCGCAGGACAAGGGATGAAGATTCTTGTTGGGACACAGTTCCTGCCCTGCCCTCGAGGCGCTTATATTCTAATGGGGGACGCAGATACTGATCACCGGATCACATCAATATATACAACACTGCAGCGGTGACAAGACACAACGGGAGGGAATGTTGCCATGGAGACCCAGAGAGAAGGCTTCGGCTGAAGGATGGGCCACGTTCCCTGAAGATGGGCTGCTTGCCCACAGTTAACCAAGGGGGAAGGAAAGGTGACGTGGAGCTTAGAGAAGACCACTGAAGACCCCCAGGCTGGAGCACAGCGGCAGAACAGTGAGGCCCAGATTAAAGGGAGAACGTGAAATGGATGAACTTGGAGAGACAGGTGCTAACGGCACAGGGCCTGGGTGGCACATCGAGAAGTCTGTTCTTGGCAGAGAGCAACGGGGACCCTCTGAGTGTTCTAAGCAAAGGGTCAGCCTGATCAGGGTTAGATTTGGAAATGACTGTTCTGGCTCTGAAACAGAGACATGTCAGAAGGAGAGGACGGAGGAAAGAACAGGTGTGATACACTTGTTTTAGGAAGCTTTGGGGACATCTTCAGTGTTTTGTGTTTGCCCTTGGTGTATTTATTCATTCTATGTATTTTTATTGAGTACTTACTATATGCCAGATGTTGCACTACACCTGTGAATAAAAGCAGCCACCACCTCTGGGTGACGGGGCTCGACTCTAAAGACTGTTCCACTTGGACCAAGAATGTGGCCCCATGATAGAGGGTTCACCTGACATGGGCAAGGCACTGGGTTCCATCCCCAGCACGCACACACACACACACACACACACACACACAACTCTATTTGTTCCAGTTATCTCAATTTTATACATATAAAATTTTACAGGATAAGAAGGAAGAGTTGGGTGGCTTTCCAGACCAAAATCCCCTTTATAAAGACAATATTCATAGGCAAAGGGGGGTTTTATATTATTTAAATAGGGAGAAGAGAGGTAAAATTCCAGATAAGTATACTGAATATGCCACTGATAGACCGTGTTACCCTCCAAAAGATGAACCTGGGCAGATGAAAAGGTCAGCAAGTAGGCCTCAAACTTCTGGATCCGAAGAGGCCCTAGGGCTTTGGCCCACTACCTCTATGCAGTCACACTTGCAAAAGCCAATAATTAGTTCCCTCAGGGGCTGTCTTTCTATCAATAGATTTTTTAAATGTCTAATAGTTTATCGAAGTTATATATTTTTTCTGAAGTTAAACACTACCGTAAAACCCAGAAAAATAAGCAGCAGTCCTGTCCCAACCTTTCAGTGAATGAGCTCTTCTCCCTCAAGCCAGAGACCGTCACTTAAAATTTTGTAACTCTTTTGCTGTTGTTGGTAGTATTTACTTTCACATTCATCAATAATATATTGTGACTTATTTTTTTTGTTAGTCATCTGTTTTGACTACCTAGTCTGAAAATTTTCTCCCAACAGTACCTTTTCTCCTCCTTTATCCATCCAACACATTATGATTTCAATTAAATCAGAATTTCATTTTACACTACCAGGCATGGGTGATACACACTCGTAATCCCAGCAATTTAGGAGACTGAAGCAGGAAGATCAAAAGTTTGAAGCCAATCTGGGCATATTAGCAAGATCTATCCCAAAATGAAAAAATAAAAAAGGCTGGGGATATAGTTTGGTGAGTGGTAGCACACCCCTGAGTTCAATCGCCAGTACCACAAAATTATTTTTAATCAATTAATTTTACCTTATTCTTACTTAGACAAAAATATTCAAGGTCCAGCTGTATGATGTTATGCCTTTGCATTTCCTTTTTTTTTTTTTTTTTTTTTAAGCTTTTGTTTTTCCTAGGGTTAATTGTTGCATTTTCTAAAATATCTTAGTTTTCTATGAAACTATCACTACTTTAACTGTCCTGGAAAAATCTCAAAATTGCTCTTATAATCTTCTAGCACGTCTGAGAACATGAGTTTCTTTCTCTCATGGACATTCCTCCTGAGCACTCAATCTTCCTGATCCAATATGGCGGTTCTTCTTTTGGTTATTCCACACTGATATGAGAACTTCTCCCTTCACCAACATTCAGAGGGATTCTGTCACCTCTCTCCTGGGTATGTCCCCTCTCTCCTGGGTATGTCCCCATTTCCTGGTCTGTTGTTGTCTGAAGCGATTGCTGCTTGGAGCAACGAAGCCGCGGGAAGAAGTTTAGAGGCAAACTGGAAACCAACAGGCTTTTTATTCTGATAACTTCTCTCTCCAGCTTTAACAACGATTCTAACACGCACCACCAAAAAACCCACAAACAAAATGGCGCCGACCCGATCCGATCTCGGCTCAAGTCTCGCGAGATCCCGGACCAAGTCCCATGAGACCATGGAAGGCAGTAATGTCCAAATACCTCTATGGCCTGCAGCCAACCGCAATCTCAGCCATCTCCCCAACCAGGACTCCTACATTGGTCCTCTTCTTTCTTGGCTTCCTGGGTTAGCTTGCTGGAATACCTCTTTCAATAGCTCCATGGGATGAAGCAATATTGAAAACTTGCCTGTCTGAAAAAAGTATCTTTGTACCATCTGCACATTACAGTGTATAATATAGACTATCTCCTCCCCCTTATCACCTCATTCATCCCCACTACTGCTTTACCACTTAGGTTCACCTACTGTGGGAAGTGAAGTCGCTAGTGGAGACCTACAGTTCCTCATAGGCCATGCGGTTAAGTTGTCTCTTGTCTGCCACCACCTCTGTGGAAGGAAGCATAACATATTTGAGCTAACAGAGTGCGTGAACTTAATTAATTAATTAAGCAGATCCTGCTCATAAATACATTATATATTTCTTTCTTTTTTTCTTTTTTTTTTTTTTTTTTTTTTTTTTTTTTTTTTTTGTACCAGGGATTGAGCCCAGGGGTGCTTACCCACTGAGTCACATCCCCAGTGCTTTTTTATTTTTTTATTTATCTAGCTATCTATTTATTCATTTATTTTGAGACAGAGTCTCACTACATTGCTCAGGGCCTCATTAAATTCTAAGGCTAGCTTTGATCTTGCGATCCTCCTGCCTCAGCCTCCCGAGCCTCAGGACTATAGACAGGCGCCACTGCGCCCAGCCATTATGTATTTCTTTACAGCACCTTCAGCAATCTGAAGGTGTTATTAAGGATTGCACCTCTTTTTTAAAAATATTTTTTAGTTGTAAATGGACACGATGTCTTTATTTTATTTATTTTTATGTGGTGCTGAGGATTGAACCCAGTGCCTCACACATACAAGACAAGCTCTCTACCACTGAGCTACAACCCCAGCCCAATAAGTGCATTTTATTGGCTTAAAAGTGTTCATGATCTAACAGTATTGAGGCAAAAAAAAGAAAAAAATGTTTCAGAAAAAGCAATTTGGGGAAAAAGTTACAGAATGATCAGTAACAGATACCATCTATGCCAACCCTGTTCCCCACTCTCCTCCCACCCACCCACCCTGAACCCCCTCCCATCTACCCCACTGTTCTCAGCATGTCATCTCAAAATCACTGCCTTGGTTTAGAATGACATTCAGGCAGGTGCCCTGAGAAGAGATACCCCAGGAAAGAAAGGTCAGTGTCTTGAAAGAATGTGCAGATGGTACCTTAATGTCATGGTGGAGACCTTAATGCCATCGTGGAGGCTCCTGGCAACGAAAAGTAGGCTGACAACATTGGCATCAGTGTTTTTGCTCACTCTGTTGACAACAACAAAAACAAGATCTCCATTGTGTGTTTGTTTACCCCTTGGTTACAGGAATCTCAACAACTGCTTCCTTTGAAAAGTGGAAAATCCCTTCCTTAACATACACTAATTGCCCATCAGCATCCAGCTCTTTATTCATCTCATTAGGGGGTTGGTGGCAGGGATGCAGAAATGTAAAACTAGTAGTAGGGACCGTGTAGCCCTCTTTACCCTACTTGAAATAACAATCTGAGAGGTACTGAACCACCTTTTGCACACAGAGAAGCCAGAGACCAGAGAGAAATGCAAGATTCGCCCAGGGCCACACACCTGGAGAGGGCTGTGTCAGGGCCAGAACTCGGCTTGGAGTTCTTTGAATCATTAGTTGTTTGGGTGGCTCCCTTTCTATACCAAAAAAAAAAAAAAAAAAAAAAAAAAAGCAAAGAAAAGAAAAAGAAAAAATTAAAATAGCAATAAAATAACACTCAAGTAAAAGTTAGTGAAGGCAATTTAGATGTGGCATGGAGGGGGAAGGCTATAACGGAACCATTTGGTGAGGCGCATATTCTGTGGGTACACTCAGTGTTTTCCCCTCTAATTTCCTCTGTCCCTTTAAGCTCTGTATGAGAGCATAGGAGGGACCTCCTAGTCACTTGATCCCTCTGAGAGCCACTGTTGCCTACTGGCATCTCCTTCTACGATAGCCTGTAGGGGGGAAAAAATTAAAAACTATTGGTTCTTTTAACTTTCTCTTTTAAAAGCTCTTTGAATTTCCCAAATCATCATCAATCTCCACTCCTCCCTTCTTTAGCTCACCTCTGCTGACCCTGCCCCTCTCTCCTGACAGACTGACAGACCAGGATGTTCATCTTTCTGATGCAAAGCAACACCTCTGCTGCATAAAATATTTTGGCTTATACAAACAGAAGTGCCAGATATTTTGTGGCTGGAACATCAGGAGCACCTACTCAAGCCAGCTTCAGACACCATCTAACTCCTCGCAAAGGGGAGCAGTTCAGTGGAGCCAGTCACAGAGCAAGAGGAGGCATGTGGATCGAAGCTGTTGCACAAGATGCCCAGGTCTGATCCCACATTTGTGGCTCCTCTAGACAACAAGCCCAAGACCCCTTAAGGGACGTTGCCACGGTTACCATTTCTGCAAGTGTCAAATAAATGATGATGGAAGTGTATGTCAAGCTCCAACACCCAAACAAAAGTGTGCCCAAGTTTCTTGAGTACAACCTTCTCACTTTACCTTTTTTTGTCCATTCAAATGTTGACTGCAAGGAGTTTTCTCAAATATGATTTATTTAAATTTTGCAATGAAAAGAAACTATAATTCAAGAGAAGACAAAAATGATGCCTGCCAGGATTACTCTCCTTAAACTGGTTTATTTCTTCTTAAATCAAAAAAAAAAAAAAAGCACAAAGGGCCCAGAGTCTCTGATAATGAACATAATATATGATTGCCATAAAAAGTTCACTCTCCTTTCAATTTCAATTTACCTCACTATAAATCAGCGATCCACTTAATCAAATATTCTTCTACATTAATTGTTTTATCTTGCTTTTATGTTAAATCTCACTGAGTTACTGCTGGCACCAGTCTTCACATTATAGAAAAAATGTCAGTGGTTGGCCCATAATTAGTCTAAAACTCAAAAATTGGTTCTGAACATTAACCAGATTGGAGGGAGCCCTCACAATCTCACTGGACCAGTGAGACAAATCCGAGTCGGAAAGTAAACCAGGATTAGTCAAGCTAGCCATCTATCTGCTGTCAAAATGCGGAGTGTGGGCCTTGGCTTTCAAACTAACTGGAATTTTTTTTTTCATAAATGTCTTTCATTATTATCTTACAGGGCATTAAAACTCTATTTGGTTGTCTCTTAAATTCTCCAGCCTGAAATTGTCCGTTTAAGAATTGCAGATCCTTGCCTGAACCTGCCCAACAGTTCCCAGGAGAAACCATGTCAGCACAATGTACAGGCAAGGCCACAAACTTGAGTGTTTGTCAAGAAGGACACTTCCTGGGCATTGTCAAAGACAAGAAGCTGTCCCTCGTGGGTAATCCAGTTCTGTAAACAAGAAAGAAAAAAAAATGAATTCCGTGTTATTGATTGATAAACACCTTTACGACAAGGTCTGTGGGGACAGTGAGATAGAAGAACTGTTCAATTCTACAATTCCAGCCAGGGTTCCAGTCAATGCTATTCGGATACATCTTACTTGAATGTAATCTTTGACCTTCAAGTAAATGTCCAGAATAATTTTTAAGTTAAAATTCTAAAAATCTTTTAATTAAACTGAGAATAAGGATAAATCCAAACCAGTCCATCTGCTTTTTCCAATAAATGTAAATATTTCCAAAAAGCAAAAGAAGTTTCCTGGGGAGATTTTTTTTTTTTTTAATCTTTTTTGATGGTGCTGGGGATTGAACCCAGGACCTTGAGTGTACTAGTTGACTAGGTGAATGGTCTACCACTGAGCTATATTTTCAGACTTTGTTTTGAATTTCATAGATGAGCAATGGAAAGTCACCCCAATTATTTGGAAGAAATCAGAGGCATATGTTGTTTTATAAAACTTTTTTGAAAACGTATATTTTGATATTTATTGATGACACTTAATGTTTCCTAAAAAATGTAAGTCACAAAATTTAAACTTTCTTCACCTGAGTCATCTAACACAGAACCAAAATATTTTTTGTATTAAACATTGTTTCTTTAAAAATAAAATAGAAAAAGCTTAAATTCACCCAGGTAATGTGAACTTATTTCAGACATAGATACAAGTATTAATCAGCATCAAAACATTCTAAAAGACTTTTTTTAAGTTTCAAAAAAATTTTGTTTGAAAGATATGTGAGTTCTAAGATATCAGAAATGTTTAGAGAAAAACTTAAAGATCACAAAAAAAGAAAAAATCTGTTTATCAAGAGGCCTGATTTATGCAACTCTTTGTAAAGTGTTGGGATAGGTAATTAAGGTTATGAATTTCATTTTCACTCATAAGGACAGTTTGGTAAAATAATTTGTGTATATATATATATATATGTATGTGTGTGAATATACAAAATGTGTGTGTGCATGCATATGTGTATGTATACACACACACACACACACACATATATATATATATATATATATATATATATATATTTAATTATCACAACAGAGTGAATCTAGGGGCCAGGGAAAAGACATGAAAAACATCCCATTAAAGAAAAAGCCTTTATATGGGACATTATTCACATTTCTGCAAATGGAATTTTCTGATTAACTGCCATATATTATATTATTTGAATAACTTTAGGAAAGATTAATTCCCAAGCTCTGTCCCGGGCAATATTTTTTCCCAGCTGAAATTGGGCTTTAAAACAAAACGTCAGCCCATGCAGGGCGACGATTCAAGTTACAGGTTCAGAAACTTGGAGCGCAGGCAGTTAAAAGTGATTTAAGAAAGGCAAAAATCATTCTTTCACAAATGTGTATGTTCAACTTGTAAATTGATATATCAAAACCACAAGCGGAATATAGCAATTTGTCTCTCTTTGCCTGCCTGGAGTATTCTGCAGCTGCCTGCCAGATAACGTACTGATTGTAACTTCCCTAATTTACAGAGCCTTTAAGGCTAATCTCCAGGGCCAGCCTAAAGGGCTTCTTCATCCATGGAAATGCCAGAATAATTGAAATTGTCTTCCCGCAGACACTCAGGCAATAATGAATATTCTCTCTGCGGATTGCATGCCAAGGTTGCCTGCAGCACGCTGCGCACCAAAATGATCCCAGACCCAGCCTCCCCGGGGAGGGGCAGCCGCTAACCTTTGGCACCAGGCACAATGCCACCGCTTCCCCTGCGCATGGGCTCCGGAGCCAACCGACGCCCACCAAGCTTCTGTGCCCTGAAGGGCAGCACCGTTGCCGGGTCAACAACGATGCCGGTGGCTTCCCTGACTCTCCAGGGGCAGATTAAAGGCTGGGAAAAGTTGTGGTTATGGATTTTCCGATGGGGACAGCAGGAGAGGAAACACAGGAGCAGCTCCTCCGAAGCATCGTGGCATTGATGGGGCCTGAGAAGACGCTTGCCTGTCAGCCCCAACTGCCTTTCCCACACCTTTGAATGGCCTCTGTGAATGCCGGTGTCGCCTCCTGATTTAGAGTCAGTACTGCTTCACTGGAGTCTTAACGATGGGCTGATGGAAATTAAGGCTTGCCGCAGCCGCAGCTGAAGGGAATCAGTAAGAGCTTTTTGGGGGAAAAAAAAAAAAAAAAAAAATCTAAAGACTACTTGAACCTTCCGCTGTGGGAAGGTTAAAAGGTAAAATGCCAAGAAGTTTTGAACAGATCTTATTTAAGCTGTGGATTTATAGGTAGCAAAAAAAAAAAAAAAAAAAAAAAAAAAAAAGTATATCACAAGTTACTTAGAGGAAAAGAATATAAAACTTAATGCTTGTGTGATGCCTGATTGTAATATCTTGATTACTAAGTAACCAAGAACCAAATATATGAGATACATATTAGTTATTTATTGCTGCTTCAATGGCTCCAAAATTTAGAAAAATGAGAAATTATGTCCCATCTATGTGTGATATATCAAAGTGCATAAATGCATTCTACTATCAAGTATAACTAATTAAAACAAATTTAAAAATAAAAAATAAAACAGTTGTGAATTTTTTTAATGTGGTTTTCTAGTTGTAGATGGACACCATACCTTTATTTTATTATTTTTATGTGGTGCTGAGGACCAAACCCAGTGCCTCACGTGTGCTAGGCAAGTGCTCTATCACTGAGCCAGGACTCTAACCCTAACAATCTTGGGTCAAGAATTGAAGAGCAGCTGAGCAGGACCCTTCTGACTCAGATTTTCTCACAAAGTTGTAGTCAAGCTTTTGCAAGCATCTGACTGGGCTGGGAGAATCCACTTCCAAGGTGGTTCCCTCAGAGGCCAGGCCAATTAAAGCTGGTTGTTAGCAGATGGCCCCATGGTCCTACCACATGGATATCTTATTACAGGGCTTCTTCCTATAATGACGTGGCAGCTGCCTTTACCCAGAGCAAGTGATCCAGCATGAAAGCCACTATCTTTTATCCCCAGTCTCAGAAGTCACACATTTCCATAGTACCTCCCAGGCAACGCAGGTGGGTCCTATCTAATAGTGAGGGGATCCCATAAGGACAGGAACTCCCGCCATCTTGGGGGCTGCCCGTCACACCTGTATGTGGTACATTTACACAGATTCCCCCAGTGGGATCCGCAGATTCCACACCATTGTTCTGGTTTCCCACATATTCTTTTTTCCTGGGTGAGGAACAAGGGATATAGAACTTTAAATACATTTTATTCTTTCCCAGTTCCAAATCCAAGGTGGTCTGCTCCCCACACCCACCACCACTAACCCCTAGGCACCCTGCTTGCTCACTTTCCCCCAATGGGGTTTTTTATTGCACCACACAAGGAAGGCACAATGTTCTCAAACAGAGGGGCCACAGTCACCAGGAGAAGCTGGAACCACAGGGATGTTTGTGCAAAGGAGCTGGAACCATGAAGACCAGCATGATAGAGAAGAATGGAAACTCACAGCTTCTCCTACCAAGTCTCTGTTGATGAAATCCAGCTGGAAACTAGGTGGCACCCTGGAAGGGTCAGCATCCCTGGTCATTCTGAGCAGAGACAAAAGGCAAAAGCAACCTGAACGAGGGCTGAGTCTTCCCAACTGTAAGCCAAAGCATTATGTGGAATTGTTTCACTTGACATTCACATCAACATTTTTATATTCTACATCATTTCTGTAATCATTATTTTAAACGGCTGTGTGCATCATTCTGTTACATATAGGGACTTCATCATTTCCATACACTTTGAACTTTAGATGGTTTTCATTTCTTTATCATTATTATTTTCAAATGGCAACTCAACAAATAACATTATTGTTTAGCATTTTTCTTCTCAGATATGTTCTTAGGGTAAATTTTTTTAAATTATCATTGGCGGATTAAAGAGTATCAACATTTTTATGCCAATTAATACACATTTCAGGCTTCTGCTTTTTTTAAATTTTCTTATTAGTTGTTAATGTATCTTTATTTTATTTATGGTTCTGAGAATTGAACCCAGTGCCTTACACATGCTAGGCAAGCGCTCTACCACTGAACCACAACCCCAGCCCAGCTAACATCCTGATCCTATTTCTTGTCTGTGCCCCTCCTACTAACATAACAATACTAAATGAAGCCCTGAAACTACATAAAGACTCAAGTCTGTGTTTTTAAAACAAGAGAAATTCCAGCACTTTATAAAATCTGTATTTAGATATTGCAGCAACCGCAGTAGCAAAAGCTTTCCTGAGAAGTGTGAGACCCTGGGGGAAGGCTGTGATTAACTTTGCAAAGGATGGCTGACTTCTCTTGGATATGACTAGAATAATTTTTAGTTCAGTGTTTGTCTTAAAGGAAACGAAACCTTATCATCCTTGTTTTTTGGGAAACAATAGAAAGCCTGAAGCCAATGAGAGGTGAAGAGCACCTTTCAGCCATGTCCCCTTCTTGACTGTGACTTTGCTGAGATGTCTTAGAAGACCCAGATCTGAAAGAAGTATATTAATAATGAAACCTGTCACCCGCTTATAAGACAACTGCAGAACGATAGCTAAGGGCCTATTGGTATGAACTCCAGAGAACTTGAGCCTTCTTCTGGGTGGAGTCCTTCAAAGTGTGGCCAGCCACGAACTGCTAACCGGTGGGCAGCAAGGGAAACCAAAGAGTGCTTAGAAACTTCCATGGCAACTTGACATTGCCGCAGCACTTTTATTGTGTTTTACAAAAGTATACGTCTACCCTGAATTGGGAAAAAAAAGAAATAAGTCACCAGGAGGTACTTACTGGGTTTAAAGGCCAACTGCATCATTTATTGGATGGTTGACCTTGGGCAAAGTACTTTTCTATGTCTCAGTTTTCTCATCTGTAAGATGGGGCCAATTATAATATCTACAATCCCAACCGCTGGATGCAGTAGGAGGACTGAATGAAATCCCACATTGCCCAGACTGGGATAAGAGCTCAATAAACATTAAATTGTTTTGATATTATTATCATTCATTTCCACCTTAGATTCAACTTTGCTACACTTGTCATCAATCAAGGGTTGACTGTTTCCCACAAGGCTTTTTCCACATTCTCTGAGAATTAAGAGTATTCACAAAATTACTAAGAAACTAGGATACTAATCCCTGTTTTTAAGGTTTTTATAACACAAACGAAAGAGATATAAAATAGTAAACTAAACACACTAGCTCATAGCAGAGTACAGGACTGTGTACACAGCTTTAAAAAAATCTTTGAGAGACAAATTTAAAAACTTACTAATGAAAAATTACAAGCTAATGGATCAGGGATATAGATGTCGATGGTTCCATCAGACAAACGCAGAAGGCGACTGGTTTGGAGAAGTCACAGCCCACACTGGTTTGGAAGTGCCATTACCTTTTTGATGTCCAGAGGAAGGACACCGTGATGACCTTGGAGGTTGCTTCCCGGGAACGGTTACACAGAGCGTGTGCAGAGGGAAAGACTCGCCCGGACCTTCACATCTCTACGCAGAATATGATGTATTGAAAGGAACAAGGGTTATGGCTCAGTGGTAAAGCGCTTGCCTAGCATGTGTGAGGAGGCACTGGGTTCGAATCTCAGCACCGCATATATAAATAAGTAAATAAAACAAAGGTCCATCAACAACTAATATAAATATTTTAAAAAAAGAAAAAAAGGAACAAAAGCAGGTGATATGCTGGCTGGAGGGGCACGGGGTGCAGAAAATCTGCACAGCCAGGCGAGGAGACAAGGGTTAAGGGCATTGTGAAGCCACAGCGGCTTCACGCCAGTCCTGTAAATGGGCCTGTCCAATCAAGATCGCGGAGCAACTGCCCCACTCCATGCCCAGTCTACGAGACACCCGTCTAATGGAGTTCATTAGCTTTGCCTAACAATGAAACGTTGGAAGGCAATACCGTGAGAGAACTAGATCTATTGGCCAGATGTTTCTCATCCTTCATATTCTGTAGGTTGCATTGTTCCATACTCGTTTTTGAATGAGCCGTTTACTTTTATTAAAAATTCATTTTTCCATCTTGCACTAAAGTGTCTATTGAAACTTCTTTTTTTTTAATTGCACAATTTTCTGAAATGTTATTTCGGTATTTCTTACATGGGTAAAAATGTTAAATGTCATTGAACTAATGTCTCATTTGTGAGATCTTTCAGTGGTGAGCTATTTCTAGGTGACTGACAGATTATGGAAAATCTAAAGTTTTTTAGTACCCACTCTTAAATCTAAAGGAAATATGATATATTAATTCATTGTCATTTTAGTAGTATGGCTGTACAAAATTTTATGGAATCAATGTGTTATGAAATCACTTCTATGAGATGAATATCATTACCCTAAGTGCATGTATGAAGACATGAATGGTGTGAATATGTAAAAATGAGCTCTGTATGTGTATTATGAATTGTAATGCATTCTACTGTCATATACAACAACTTTGAATAAAATAAATAAGAAAGTAAATAAAATGATGAATAAAAACTTAAACATAAAATAAAATAAAATCACTTCTAAAAATCCACTATATACCGGGCCTATGGGTGCATGCCAGGAATCCCAGTGACTTGGGAGGCAAAGGCAGGAGGATCACAAATTTGAGGCCAGCCTCAGCAATTTAGTAAGGACCTAAGCAACTTAGTGAGACCCTGTCTCAAAATCAAAAATAAGAAAGGTAGGTGTGCAGCTCAGTGGTAAATCTCCCCAGTCCCCCCAAAAGAATCTACCACACAACTATGAAAATGCAGAAAATCGTGTTTGGCAAGGATGTAGAGAAATTGGAATACTTGTGCACTATCTGTGGAATTTTCACTGTGGAAAACTGTGGCAGTTCCTCAAAAACTGAAACGGAATTAGCACTGATCCACGGAATCACTTCTGGGTGTGCATTCGGCAGAACTGAAAGCGGGGTCTTGAAGAGATTCCTGGACCTCAGGTCCATAGCAGCATTATTCATGATAGCTACAACATGGACGGACCCCAGTGTCCCTCAACAATGACATGGATAAGCAAAGTGTAGCCTAGATGTACGGTGGAATATTATTCAGCCTTAAAAAGGAAGGACATTCTGGCTTGTGTGTGACTGGATGAAACTTAAGGAGATGACGCTAGGTGTACATGTTGGGCAAGAGCTCAACATCCCCAGGCCCCATCATCTCTCCTTCTGTTTAAAGATAAAGTTGTATCAATTCCTCTCTCTTAATACCAGTCGGCCCCCCAGAGCCCTTCATCCTCACTGCCAATACTCCAGCCCAGGCCTCCAACATCTGTCACCTGAATTATCAGGACAGGCCTAAAGTTTGCCTGTCTTTCCAAACCATTTTCTATCAGGATAATATTTCTAAAACACATCTGTGTGGCTGGGGAGGCTGAGGCAGGAGGATCGTGAGTTCAAAGCCAGCCTCAGCAACTTAGCGAGGCCCTAAGCAACCAAGTGAGACCCTGTCTCTAAATAAGATATATAAAAGGGCTGGGGATGTGGCCCAGAGGTTAAGTGACCCCGGGTTCAATCCCTGCTACACACACACACACACACACACACACACACACACACACGTACACACATACACACCAGTTCCCTTTGCCTGCCAATCAACCTCTTTCTGTCTGGCTTCTGTCCACTTCTCTCTCAGCCTTCTGTGTTTCTCTCTCCCACCACTCAACCACCAGCTCCCCAGGGCCTGAAGCTCTCTCCCCTTTTGTCTTTGCTAGTGAATTCCCCCAGGGAGACTCTCAGTGAAACCATTGCTACCTCCCCTTCAGGATTCAGCGCCTTCCTGGCCCCCAACCACAGGGCCCTTCTCCCACATTTCAGCACAGCCCCCCTTTACTTCTCTCCCTCCCCAAGGAAATACCGCTGCATCTGATCCCCAGGGATCTTTCAGAACCTAGGACTGTGACACACGGCCTTAACGTTCCATTTATTAAACGGATGGATGGACAGAGAACTGCCACTCTTTTCAGGGGCTCTGTTGAACACAGGACAGTCCCTACAAGAGAAAGGATTATGGACACCCCGTCCGATGCCATAGATGACGACAAGTTTACCCAACTTTTTTTTTTTTTAACCAATCAAGATGCCCTTCAGTAGAAGAATGGATAAAGAGAATGTGGCATATACACACAATGGAGTATCACTCAGCAATAAGAGAGAATAAAATCATGGCATTCGCAGGTAAATGGATGAAGTTGGAGAATATAATGCTAAGTGAAGTTAGCCAATCCCCAAAAAGCCAAATGCCAAATGTTTTCTCTGATATAAGGAGGCCAATTCACAGTGGGGTTGGGAAGGGGAGCATAGGAGGATTAGAGGAACACTAGAAAGGCCAATGGGGAGGGAGGGGAAGGGAGGGAGCAAAAGGGTAAATTTAAAAAAAAAAAAAAAAAAAAAAAGATGGTAGAATGAGATGGCTATCATTACCCTAAGTACATGTATGAAGTCACTAATGGTGTGAATATACTTTGTATACAACCAGAGATATGTAAAAATGTGCTCTGTACGTGTAATATGAATTGTAATGCACTCTGCTGTCATATATAACAACTTAGAATAAAAAGAAAAGGAAAAAGAATTTAAAAAGAAAATCTACATTTGTACTACTAAAAAAAAAAAAACATTAATTTTTATTCAAGTTTTGGTGCCATGATTTCGCATTAATGCTACTAACATTTTTTTGCACGGACCATCCGATTTATTTTTCACCCTAAGTTCTAGATCGTGGGCAAAGAGGAGCAAAAGACCACTTATCAGTCAGATCTTCCTGATGTGGAAACAGGGCCAGCTCCCCAGGCAACTCCGGGCTTTAGAAGGGCCACTGCTTCGCATTTTTTCTGCTAGGTTCAAGCGTCCTGACTCAAAAAGTTTCCAAATTAAAAGCTAATTTGCTTTAAACCCCTACGTGGAGCCTGTCTCTTGCTTGGGTTTTGTGGTTCACCAGGGTAAGGTGTAATTTTCTGACTCTTCCCAACTCCTGGTTTGAGACAATAATCCACTCTGTCTCCTCTTAATTAAAGCAAATAGCCCTGTTCACAATGGCAGCTCAGGGCCTGGACTTCTTCCCTCCGAGCAAAGAGCTAATTGATTTCCCAATGATAATGGTGTTTACATTAGAAAGCCAAACCCCTTGAATTTTAGTCCTTCCTTCTCTTAAACCTTCTAGTCTCATGAATATCAAATGGCCAAAATACCTCCATTGTGGTGGGCGCCCCTTTTGGGGTCAAGTCTCAGTCCCCAAATATTTAACAAGCTCCTTGGGTGATTTCTGGCTTCCAGCACTGACATTCCCATTTCATCCAAATGAGGAGGCTTCCTTGGAATTCTCAAGGAATTGCCTTTGCTATTTACAACCTCATGATCTTACAGTAAAGGCCCTCCAGGCAACAGTGGGGCAATGGGTGGATTTGGATTTTAAGGATGGTTTTTTAGGTCACATGTATGAGAGTTTATGGGAAGGAGCTGAACAGAAGGACAAAGTAGATAAGGCCCAAGACAGAGGAACAACAATTCCTGGCAATGGAAGTTATGGCAGTGGACACTACTGTGTGTTTGAAATCCTTTGCCTGGACATATACATCTACCGGGCTGGTTTTTCTCTCCTTTGAGAGTCTCTCAGAAGTAAAGCTACACAGTACATATTCTGTATCTCCACAATTGCTAACATTTCTTTTTTCTAGATCTTGAGCTTCCCTTACCTCAAAAAAAAAAAAAAAGAAAAAAGAAAAAAAAAATCTCAAATTGTCTCTGCTCAGAAGTTCAAAAACAGCCAAAACACATCACAGTTATTACTGATCGTGTCCCTGGCCTTGTGCAGAATTTTCCCCAAATATTAAAATTCCCTTTTTATCACAACAGGGAAGGTGAAGCTTAGGCAAGACTGTCTTTGAGGGAAACGGGTATTTGTCATGTGAGAGAAGAGCAAGGATTTTGCTTTCCTGAAACTGAGCTTTGTTCTTAAAGAAACTATTTTCTGAACGTGTTCTTGAGTGCAGTGAATTGTTCAAGCAACACACAAGGTGGGGGCGGGGGTAGGGTCGTGCTTCAATATAATCACTTTCTAAGTAATTAAAACAGTAACTAATTTTTCTCATAATTAAAAAAGTTTATTCATTGGCACACACATCCATCCTAATGCCATACTCAGCAAAGACCTTCATTTTTTAAAAACTTACCGCTTCCAGTGAGACGGGCTCCCCTCCTGTCCTGAACAGGATTGCCGTTCCTAGACAACTCTCTGCCTCTTTGGTTCCCAGCTAACCTTCCATTCTCTTTCAAAATGCTACTTTTCAGTTCAGACTAAAACAGCTCCTCTTTCATTTGTTATTTTGTAGTGACAATGTTACTATACTAGTCCCTAAAACATGTCCTCTTTATAAATTATAGATAGAGGATATTGATTGGTATATATATGAATGAATGAATGAATGAAAGCTTGGCAGGGATAATATTTTACAGATTAGGGAGAATTACTTCTCATCATTTACCTCATTTACCCAGAATCTCCCTCCTTGTCTGGTAGAATAAGCACTTGATCCTTGACTCCCAAAAGAGAACATTTTCTACTACATACCCAGTTCTTTGAAGGATTTCAGTCAAAGGCAACTCTCATCTCCTCTTTAGAACCCATTTAGCATCATGGTATGCCTTAAAGTCAAACGAGCCAGGTGCAGTGGTGCACACCTGTAATCCCAGTGGCTTGGGAGGCTGACACAGGAGGGTTGCGAGTTCAAAGCCAGCCTCAGCAACAGCGAGGTGCTAAGCAACTCAGTGAGACCCTGTCTCTGAATAAAACACACCAAAAAAAGGCTGGGGATGTGGCTCAGTGGTTGAGTGCCCCTGAGTTCAATCCCTGGTACCTCCATTCCCAAGAAAAAAAAAAGACAAAAACGAATGAACATTTTTAAATCCAGTTTTCTTGGCAATAATAGTGTCTTAACTTTGGGGACAATCTAATCCAGGGTTCTACAGGTCAAACCCTGCTCCAGTGGTTTCTAATTTTCTTGATTGTAGAACTCTGTGCTGTCCAATATTGTCTGAACAAGTGACTCACTGGCCGTGGCTGAAAGGTGTTTTGTTTTGTTTAATTAGAAAGAGTGTTCATTGTAATTATATTCTTCAACAGGATTGGTCACGCGGTCGTGGAAATCATAGCATGTACCCCAGTGTGCCCAGATCTGAAAATAATCCCGGAGAGACACGGCCCTGGCCCTCACAGAGTGTGGGAGAAAGCACAGAAGTGCTGAGGGCTTTCCTAGCGTCCTGGAAATCAAAAAGAGCATCGAGTCCTCTGCCTCCGGTGAGTGAATCTGACAGTCACCTTACAGAAGAGAGACCTGTCCCTGGCCGTAGGGATTGGCATGCAGTCCCTCCTTACATGGAGAGAGAAAGTTGGCAGGAGCCCTAAGTGATACCCACCCAGGATGCTCCAATGCAGCAGAAGGGACGAAAGTGACAGGAAAGCAAAATGGAACGTGAAGGGCATGGGCCCCCCGCGCGAGCCAGAAGATAGATTCACAGGAAGCAAACATCAGTATCAATGCTTTCCGACTCCAGAAAACTAAAAAGTGATTTCCATAAACTCTCAAATATAGCTTTAAATAATATAAAGCTTAAACCGTCTCTTACAAAGGAAAGACTCCTTTGAAAGGATTCCAGAAAACCATGAAATGCTGTTGATAAGCCCGTGCCAATTTGTAAAGCTTGCCACAATCTGCTGCTCATGTCCCCCACCCCCACCCCCTTCTTCTTTCTTTCAAGAAAAAAAAAAAAAAAAATTCACTGAGCTTTGTTATTCTGGGAGCCTAGGAGAACAACATCAACAACAACAACAGAGCGTGTTTTCTAAAGCTGAAACCTCTTTTTCCCCAACAACAAGGGGGCCGGGTGGTTGACGCATTTGATTTATTCCATGGAAATAATGTCAAAATAGCATTTACAAAGCCGGAGAAAAGATTTTTGATGGAAAACTCCAGTAGGGATGCGTAAGCTCACTCACCAAGTTTCTCGCCCTTATCAACCATTGTATTCAGGATTAATTATAGGTTTGCTTGAATCTCACACGTCACTTGAATGTTTACCCACCGAGACAAAGAAGGCTGATGGGCTTTTTTTCAACTCAAGTAAACTTTTAAGTGAGTGGAGTCTTAACTTTCTTAAGTGTTTTGCTTACGGATTGTTCAAGGTAGTTTTCTTCCTCCTCCTCGACCAATTATTTTCAATTAGACTGATAATTGCATTGTACAGTTGAAAGGCCCAATTAATATCTTTAAAGCAACATCGTTAAGTAGTATTTAGGGGAAATTTTATATTTAGCTGTCAAGAAATAATCATGCCTTACCTTTACGGAGCACCTTTCATCCTGAAGTATACCAAAGCACTATTATAAATTTCATACACTCCATTACTAATTATAAGTCAGAACCCTGTCACTCCAACACAGCAACTTCCTGTTGGAGGTGAAGAATGGTAGACTCACTCAGTAGTGTGTGCAAAAAAAAAAAAATATATATATATATATATATATATATACACATATATACACACACACACACACACACACACACACACATATATATATATTTTTTTTCTTCCCCATTAAATAAACAGGTACAACTGCAACACTAAAGGCAATTGAAGACGACAGTTCTGAGGATTCTTGGAAGATAGTCCCCACCCCAACCACACAAGTAGCTGGTAATCAAGAGCAATGTACAAGTTGCACAAAGGACTTACATGTGAACAGTGAACCCCCTTTTCAGGGACAGAGACCAGCAATCCCATGATGCCACAGCCTGACTGTGATCACTTGCTTTGTAACAACAAAAACAAATTCATCACAGCAAATCAGCTCCAGCCAGCCTCTGCAGGGCCACCCGTCATCACAGACGCCCCCAACCTCACCTCCTTAGTTGACTGGCTTCAGCACTACCTGGGAGACTGACTGCGTTCAAGGAAGATGGAATCTTAGGGTGCATTTACACTAGAGGGGTAGGAGTGGGCAAGTGGGGAATGGAAGACTCCTACTTAAAATGCTGACCAACCTGGTGGGTCTTACAGATGCTAACGATGTTAATGAGAGGATAAAGAGACAAAGCTTATGAACGACACCTTTAAGGGTCAGTTGCTGAAGTTAGTCCTGCATTCGTTCCACAAATACTAATTGAGCATCTACTGTGAACCAGCCCAGCAGAAACCAGAGGAAACAAAACCAACAGAAATTCTCGTTCTCAAATAAAAAAAGGGTAAACAAGGTCAAGGAAGGATAGAATGAAATGAAAGTTCTTTTCCCGAACAATGATACATTGTTCTAGGCCAACCTTATGCTGGGATGGAAAAAGTATAGACATCCTAAAAAGAATTGGTCCCCTTCTTCATGGAGGTGGGGAGTACGTGGTGATCAGAGACACCCTCACACCGATTCTTTCACCCAAACTGACTGAAAGCAACACCGATGTACCAGGTGAGATGAGATCCTAAAACAGCAAAGGAGACAACAGATGATCCCATCAAGATGGCGGGATTGTAGAAACAGCCAAAAGGAATGTGGAACAGATGGAAAAACAAGTCAGCAAGAAAAGACCAAATAGCACCTGAAGGGAAATTTTTTCCAACAACAAAGAAGCATTTCTGCATAGGAGAGATTCGATAAAGAAGTGTTGGGCAAGACGCCTGGGGAAGACGCAACCCGTAATTCTTGGCTCAGGTGACTTTCCATCTGGAGCCAGGTTGGGAGGGTGAGGTGGAGATTGATAAGCAAAGAATGACCTAGAATCCCAGGATCAGGCCAAAGGGAGCCGACCATCCAAGTTGGGGAGGAGACCCAGTGTCTTCACTGACTGCATTTCTCATCTGCAAACGTGCTTTAAGAATAGGTACGCACAGGGCGTGGTGGCGCACGCCTGTAATCCCAGCACTTGGGAGGCTGAGGCAGGAGGATCACGAATTCAAAGCCAGCCTCAGCAATACGAGGCACTTAGCAACTCAGTGAGACCCTGTCTCTAATAAAAATACAAAAAAGGGCAGGGGATGTGGCCCAGTGGTCGAGTGCCCCTGAGTTCAATCCCCGGTACCAAAAAAAAAAAAAAAAAAATAGGTACACAAGCCAGGTGCGGTGGCGCACGCCTGTAATCCCAGCACGTGGGAGGCTGAGGCAGGAGGATCACAAGTTCAAAGCCAGCCTCAGCAATGGCGAGGCACTTAGCAACTCAGTGAGACCCTGTCTCTGATAAAATACAAAAAAGGGCTGGGGATGTGGCCCAGTGGTCGAGGGCCCCTGAGTTCAATCCCCGGTACCACAAAAAAAAAAAAAAAAAAAAAAAAAAAAAAGGTACGCAGGCCTTCCTTCCAGTACATTTGAGAGCTTTAAGCAGCTAACCAAGCCTGTTGCCATGAACAAACCACAGCAAAGCGAGAGAGTGGTCATAAAGAAAGGGTCTTTGTTTAAAATCTCAGGTTGTGTGGAGAGAGGGAAGGACAACATGTTCCTTCCACAAGAGCACCCAGCTGTTGCAGTGAGATCCAAAGGAAAGTGCCCATTTTAATCTCTGCAGCAAAGAGCAGACTCCACGAAACAAGGATAGACGGAAGCAGCAAGGCCACCGACACACCATGAATTCCTGGAGCACTTTTCTCCATGTGTATCACCGCACACAGCTACCCCATGACACCAACTCATTCTCCAGTAGTGAGTGCCTGCCCTGCCAATAGACTGCAGAAAAGACCATACATGCAGATTTGCAGAAGATTTAAGTAGGCCGGGCGCGGTGGTGCACACCTGTAATCCCAGCACTTTGGGAGGCTGAGGCAGGAGGATCGCAAGTGCAAAGCCAGCCTCAGCAATGGCAAGGCACTTAGCAACTCAGTGAGACCCTGTCTCTAAATAAAATACAAAAAAGGGCTGGGGATGTGGCCCAGTGGTCGAGTGCCCCTGAGTTCAATCCTCAGTACCAAAAAAATAAAAAATAAATAAATAAAAGATTTAAGTAGGACTTCCCAAGCGGAGAAGTTCTATCTACTGTTTCATACTTGGTGATAACTGAATTGTTCCGATTAATTATAGCGTGGCTCTTCCCTAAGAAACTGTTGCTTTTCTTATTGTTCATTGATACAAACTCTTGCCAATGGTTACTTGTATGAATTGAAAACTCTCTTTTCCTGCTCCCACTAACTGTGTCCCTAAATTCCTTATTTATCTCTGACTGTCCCTGGTAGACAAAGCCAGGCATGAAAGGACATTGAAATGAAAGCCTTGGCCTGAGGCACAGCTCCTCTCAGGACAAACCCTTTGGCCATTTGATGTCAAGGGTTACATTTTTGCCTTTTGCCAACTAAGATGCTAGTGACTCCAAAATCAATTGCATCATAAATTTGTTATTTTAATATCAGGGATTTTCAAAACAGCCCCACAAAGTGAAGAAGAAATGGGTCATTTTGTTTCCTGTTTGGAAATAGAAAAATTAAACTCAAAAATATCAAGATGATTAACCCCTTGGAGGACTAGGACTAGAACATCCTCACTGTACACCAAGCCCAAGGATCACACAGCAGATACTGTGCAAAATGCTCTATCTGAAGTATTTCATGTCATGAAAATTATCCGCACGAAGTAGTAGATACTTTCTGTGTTCTTGAAGCCAAAGGGGCTGAGGTCAGGAAGCTGGGAAGTCGGGATTTAACCCAGGCTGCATCCAAATCTCCTTACTCTTGTGGTAGGCAAGCTTTATATTAAAAAGTAAAGAAAAGGAAAAAAGCACTTACATACTTAGTTCGAGTCATGAGTTGACAAAACAAACAAACAAACATTTCCTTTATGTTCTCACTCTTTGGAAGAAAATGACATCAAGAAATATGGCAAATTCTGGAGGAAAAATAAACAGGAAGCTATGGCAGAGAAGACCGTGATTTTTAATTCAGGGGCTGAAGAAAAGGATATAAAATTGGGAGAAAGCTCTGAAGCAGAGACACAGGATAGGAGGGAGGTGAGTGTGGGTGCAGTAGATGCCACCCAGTGCCCGAGGACAAGGGCCCTCTCAACTGGGACTTCCTTAAATTCTCTGGCACTGATATTAATGCTTCTGCCCATTGGATTCTCCACCAGGACCAACCAACTCTCTGAGTATCATTCTGCAGTCAGATGATACCAGACCCACTCAGATCCCATATGTCACAATCTCAGGAGCCACCTCTGAATTCATAGTTGGCTTTATTGTAAGTCTAAAGTACCTAAACATCCTTTATTTTGAACTTTGAATGCTCTTGTCACCTGACAATAGTCCTCAAGCTGTCTTCAATCTTTCCCCCACCACCTCCACGCTCCCTGTCCCTTCTTTGCTTCCTTTATTTTTTCCCCGTGGAATTTCTTTCTGCATCTCAAAATTTGTTTCCTTGATAAATCACAATGGAAAACAGTCCTATAAATTCCAGGGCTGGGGATATAGCTCAGTTGGTAGATTGCTTGCCTCACATGCACAAGGTCCTGGGTCCAATTCCCAGCACTACCAATAAATAAATAAATAAATAAATTCCAGTTTCTAAACAGATCTGTCACTTATTGCATAATCCTGGGGCTTGTGATTGAAAGAATATGTAAGGCAAGGATGTGCCCTTGGGGAATTTAGTTGAAGAGATAAAATACAAAAGGTAACTCAAAATTTGAGGCAAAACAGCATATCTGAGGTTCCTGGCCCCAGATGGCTACAGTTCATGTTCTAGTTGCTCTGCTGTTCCTAACAATTTAATCCCACTAAACACAACATTAACCATTCAAGAAATATCCCATAAGCCATCATCCTCTGCTTCTGCTGTGTTCACCACTCCCCATCCTGCTCCATTGATCAAAATTGCCTTTGATTTGTCTCTTCTTCCAACAGGAGCCTCTCTGATAGCTAAAGAAATCCTCATCTCAGCCGGGCGCAGTGGCGCACGCCTGTAATCCCAGCACTTGGGAGGCTGAGGCAGGAGGATCGCGAGTTCAAAGCCAGCCTCAGCAATGGTGAGCACGCACTTAGCAACTCAGTGAGACCCTGTCTCTACTAAAATACAAAAAAAAAAAAGGGGGGGGGGGGGGGCTGGGGATGTGGCCCAGTGGTCAAGTGCCCCTGAGTTCAATCCCCAGTACCAAAAAAAAAAACAAAAAAAAAAAAAAAAAAAAATTCTCATCTCAGCTCACATCCAGCTTGGAAGTCTTCTTCACAGAGAAATTTGCAGACTAATTGGGAACTGTTGTTAAAATAATTTAAAATCCTTAAATGTATGATTTTTTTATACTCCTTAAATAAAACTCTCATTTTACATTTCTCCTTAGCGCGTTGTGTTTTCCAGAATTTATCCTGACGGGTCTCCTGAACAGCAATGGTCTTTTTCCCTTTAAAACTCACAGAAGGGTTCCATCTAAGTGAGCCTTGCAGGACTTTTCCATTTTCTCCCTAAGAACAAATTTCTAGAGAAGGTTCATTCTTACTCTTATGGAGTCTCAGAGACAGCCACAGTTAAGGGACAAGCTACCAATGCCAGCTCTTCAAAAAGTTTGTTTTTGTTGTTGTGTTTTGTGTTTTTGAGACAAATTGAAGACTCCAAAGAGCTCTTGCCAAATCTCCGCACACAGATTTTTAGAAACCATTATTTCATCCTAGAGATTATATCGAGAAATCTCTACTCTCCTTTTTAGTCTCCGGCTTATCGGACCTCACATGAATAATGAAGGACAGAGACACAGGAAAAGAACGTCAGCTATTTGGGAAGATCACAGATTGGAAGATTTCTAAAGAGGCTTCTTAGAGTAGTTATTACGAAATTCTCAACGCCGTTCCATCAAAACCAGATTCAAAGACGGTTCCAAGAAGCCCAGCCAATGCTAGCCTGGGGGTTCAGGAGCTGGCGACAGCTTCCACCATCGAAGAGCTGGACCACCTGGGGCAAGTCACTTGGTTTTTCTGGCCTTTACCTTTCTTTCTGATAAAATGTTGAAATAAATGACCTATAATAACATTGTCCCCAGCGCTAAGATAGTCTATGTTACAAATAAAGTTCAGATACAACAAAGAGATTCCTAACTGGGATGTGGGTTATTCATTTCATATCATTTCATATTGATTTTAGGTCTAAGGAATTAAAAATTTCAAGCTGCAATATCAAACAATTTTTAAGAGATTTTTTTTTTTTTTTAGGTCAAAGTCACCAGATCGTGATAGAATTCAAAGTAGGCTGGGAAATTGAGTTTGGTTGAGTTTTAAGTGGACCCAAATATTTATAATATAGTACCCATCGATACAAATTTGGAGTGAAACTTTGAAGATCTCCGGATACAGAACCCAATCAGGACTTTAAGTTCAGTAACCCTGGTCTCCAAGTTCTTAGGCTCACGTTTTTCTGAGGTTCTCTTCTTCTTCCCTCTTTCCCTCCCCTATCCTTCGCTCTGTCCCGTGTTACTCTTTTTTGTTGTTGTTGTTTTGTTTCCTCCATTTTTCATTTGTTTTTGCTTTAACCTTAGTGTCTTTGAGCTCAAAAGCTCCTGCCGGCAAACAATTCAAGATAAAAATCATCTAGAACCAACATGAGATTCTCTTGGTGCACAGCAGTGTCCAAATATGGTAGCCACTAGCCACATGTGGATATTTATCTTTCAATTTGAATGAACTGAAACTAAATAAAATTAAAAATCCAGTTTCCAGTTACAGTAGCCCCATTTTGTGGGCTTATATTCGACTGCCACTAGAGGCTACTGGCTGCCACATCCAACAGCGCAGACATAGAGCATTCTCATCATTTCAGAGACTCCTGCTGGTCAGCTCTAGACGGCTGCCATTGAGAAGGCTTAAGAAACTTCTCTTGGAAGCTCTTTTCCGATGCCTACAATCAGACTTTCTGAATTCAAATACAAAGCCCGGTCCTTTTCAGAAAACAGAAATGGTAATTACAGAGGCCTCGCCCTGCTGATGTGGAGGTTGAATGACATACAACTACATGGAAGGCTCAGTGCCTGGGGTCTAGTGAGTGATCTGTGAAGTTCAGCTATTTCTTTTTGTATTGATGCTTAAGAGAGTGAAAGGGAGGCTGGGGTTGTAGCTCTGAGGTAGAGCGCTTGCCTAGCACATGTGAGGCACTGAGTTCGATCCTCAGCACCACATAAATAAATAAAATAAAGAAAGGAGTGTGGAGCTGGGCGTGGGGGTGCACGACAATAATCCCAGCAGCTCCGGAGGCTGAGACAAGAGGATCATGAGTTCAAAGCCAGCCTCAGCAAAAGCGAGGCACTAAGCAACTCAGTGAGACCCTGTGTCTAAATAAAATACAAAATAGGGTTAGGGATGGGGCTAAGTGGTTGAGTGCCCCTGAGTTCAACCCCTGGTACAAAAAAAAAAAAAAAAAAAAAAAAAAAGTAAAGAAAGAAAAAAAATAGCACTGAGAGAAAATTTAACAAATAATAGTATCTGAATTATCTACTTATGTACTAAAAACTTTTGATTAACTTTTCACTCAGGCAAATTCAAATAGAAAATTATCTTCGAAAGCATTATATAATATGTTGCAATAATAAATTTAAATATTGGAGAGTAATCCATTTTTGGAATGTTTTCAGAAATACCACCTATTTTACAATAAATTCAAGTGTCTAATATTTTTAGCATTGATGTATGCCCTTTCTTGCTACATATTCATACAAACTCCTCCGCCTTTCCTGCCATGCTGAAATACTGAAATCATAAAATTAAACAGTATATGTTCTAAATGTCCACTGACTTTTTTTTTTTTTTTTTTTTTTTTTTTTTTTTTTTGGTACCAGGATTGAACCCAGGGATGTTTAACTACTGAGCCACACCCCCAGCTCCTTTTTAAATATTTTATTTAGAGACAGGGTCTCGCTGAGTTGCTAAGTGCCTCGCCAAGTAGCTGAACCTGGCCTTGAACTCGCAATCCTCCTGCCTCAGCCTCCTGAGCTGCTGGAACCATGTTCTCTGCCCAACAACCAATAAAGTTAGCCTCTTGAAGAGAGAGGAAGCCAGGGATTCTGCTGGCCAACCAGGAACCCTTCTCCTCACTTCTTATATCTTCTGGAAAATCCTGTATCTCAGCAGAATGTCTGAGCATCACACACAACTAAAGGGCCTTCACTCAGAGCTGCATGAGGAGAGCCCCCCCGGCACAGGTGAGGTCCGTCTCACTGCACAGAGAAGACAGGCCTAAGGGACAGAAGGCCTGCATTTCTAATTCAGCTTCAACCACAAACACGGAGTCTGAGCACACTGTTCCTTTCTCTATAAAGTACAGGAGTTGACCTAGGGACCTCCCAAGTCCCATGGCCAGATTCAGTTCAGACAGAATCTCAAATTGGTACCACACTTTTGGTGGGCAATTTTGGGTGAATAGAGACAAATAAACCACAGCATCTAAACACCAAATGGCATTAGAAAATAGGAACCAAGTCCCAGTTTTCCTCTGATCTATGGCCTCCATGGCTCCCTCACTGGTAGGAATTTTCCCTCCCTTGTTGGATGCAATGAGCCCCATATATTCATGTCAGAATCCCAAATTGCATCTTTTATTATGCATTAAGTAGAAAATTATTAAGAAGTTAAGGGTTTGTTTCCATTTTTGCAAGGTTTTCAAATTTATCAGCATTTGAATAAGAATGAAATTATTTTCTTTTAGTTGGTACCTGGGATCAAACTCAGGGGTGCTTAACCACTGAGCCACACCCCCAGCCTTTTTTGGCATTTTATTTAGAGACAGGGTCTCACTGAATTGCTTACAGCCTCACTAAATTGCTGAGGCTGGCTTCTCCTGAGCCACCACGATTACAGGCAAGAACCAAATTCTTAAACTGGAAGAAATTGTAAATACCATCCTAAAAAGTTAAGAAGGCAAGATCACGGAGCTAAATGATTTACCCCCAAAATCCTGTCTGCACAGTAGATTCTCTACCCAATCTGGTTTTCCTTTGCTTTTTTTATTCACAAGTAAATTACAGACACATGAACCATGGATTCTTTTTTTTTTTTTTTTTTTTCTTCATTTCAATGCTTCCTTTTTTGTGCAAATATTCTTTTCATTGTTCTAGACTTTAAGAAGCATGTGTGAATGCAGGATCTAAGGCAAGACAACATTTGAGAAACCACACCTTGGCAGAGGGTGGAACAGAAGGCCAGATTCAGGAACTAATTGTCACCTACACCAATGTAAATAATTTGTTTGATGACAGTCTTAATTTTCAGGTTCCTTTACCACTCACCCACTCAAGAAGATAGCATTAAAAAAAAAAAAAAAAAAGATAAGTGATGAAGAAAAGTATCTTAGCAATGGATCAATGGTTGACCATAATGTAAGGTGCAGATCTCATTCACCTAAGTCAAGAGAAGAGCTTCTCTTGACTTATCAGAGAGAAGGAATGGCCAGAAACTACAAGTCCCAGCATGCCGTGGTCCACGGAGATCAAAGAAACATAATTAAAGATGATAATATCTTCATTTTAATTAAAAGAATTCTCTTATCTTCAAAGGGCTTTTCAGATACTCACAGCACTTCATAAGTCCCAGGCCATTATAACTGCAATCTAAAGATGGATAAGAAGAAACGAGGAGGTCAATTTGATTGGACTTGACCATAGAAGTTGCTCATCACAGGGAGACTCTAGATCCCACAAATTTTCACTGTGTTACATTCTCCTAAGATTTTAATTACCAAATAAAACCCAAGAGCTCTTTGTAGATTATTTTGCTACGTAATCGATTCCTTTCTGGGAAGGACAATCTATATTTCAAAAATTCCCTGGTCTTCAAATCTGATGCGTCGGATCCCAGGGTCTTGGGGTTTCCTTGTAGAATGAATTCTGCTGCCAGGAAACAAGCAAAACAAACTTTTCAGCTGAAAGTTGTTGTGAAGCAACCTGATAGGAGGGTAGCAGGAAAGATCAAGGAAGCTAAGAACTAGAGAGAAATCACTAATCAGCAGAAGGCACAATTTGGGGGCTGCCTAGAGGTAGCCACCTTAGTTTTTCACCAGTCACAGTTAGAACAAAAGTATCTACTGGCATCAACTGTCTCCTCAGGGACCTGAGAGGAGAGTACACCATGTTCCTGACTCCCGGACGGGTGGTCCTTCCTAGCAATTCGGGGCTGATGGCAGACGGCCATCAGAAGACACCCACCATGAACAACCTGTTCTCCTGGATGCCCTATTTATCACCCAGTAAATTCATCCCCAGTGGGCACACCGCCCTTCATTCTCCTACACCCCTTCTCGTGTTTTCTTTGTATTTGTTTCCGATTCAGTTATCACTAAAACACACATTTTAATTGAATTATGCAAGATTCAAACTTCCACTGCTTTGAACATTTCAGCAAACATTTCTACACACTCACCTGCAGCGACACGACAACGCTGTGCAGGAAATCGGAGGCAGTTCTGATAGCTTCTCAGTGAGGGGGATTTTCTAAAAATGTAGACATGAATTTATGCCACAAGCTACTCAGCTGAAGTTCACTATTTCTCTTATTTTTGCTCTTCTGTTTCGACTTCCTAAACCATGTTCTTTCCCTCCATCATTTACCCCGTGCTGTGCTTCTAGAACATTCCCAAGCTCAGGAGCTCTCCTATCCTTCCCTGGCTGCGGGGTCTCCTCAAGCACCAAGATCAACCTGTCGATTCCTTCCCTCTGTTACACACAGCAGCTCTTTGTCCCCTTGGGCCTCTTCTCTGGTTTCCTGTGTGTGGCACCCATGGAACTTCTCTGAACCCAAGGCTTTGGCCTCTCCTGGAACTTCAGTCCAGTCCTTCACTATTTCTGTTTCTTCTTAATTTTTAATTTGTTCTTTTTAGTGGTACTTGACAGTAGAATGTATTTTGCTTGCATGGAATATAACTTTCCATTTTGTGGTTGTACATGTCGTGGAGTCACACTGGTTGTGTATTCATATGTGAACATAGGAACATTATGTCCAATTCTTTCTATAGTCTTTCCCATTCCCATTCCCCTTTCCTTCCCCCAACTCCCTTATGTCTAATCTGGTGTTCACCACTCTCCTTCCTTGTCCCCCGCAGCCTATTGTGAGTTAGCATCCACATATCAGAGAGAACATTCAGACTTTGGCTTATTTCACTTAGCACGATAGTCTCCAGTTCCATCCATTTGCTGGCAAATGCCATAATTTCATTCTTCTTTTTGGCTGAGTAATATTCCATTGTGTATATGTACCACCAGGCATGCACTGTTTCTAAGAGGTGTTGTTATCCTTTCCTCAAGAATTCCCTTTGCTGTGATGTTCTTAATTGCTTCATTGCTAACAGGCTCACACTGAAAAGCATCAATTCCAATGCATCATCTCGGATGTATCAACTTTTTGAACCAGCATCTCTTTTATACTTATTCCCCTTCTAAGGTTTTCTCATGGCATTTGTTAGATTGTAACAATACATAGTATTTTTAATTGAATACAGAATTAAATTTCTATGCGGCAAAAGTTACTCCCTAGCCAAAAGAGTTTCAGACTGGGCCAGTTGGCTTCACCATGACAGCATAGAGCCAAGAAGGTTGAAATCAGAGAGTGGTTATCTTTTTAAACAGAAAAGGTTTTGTTCTATACCAACAAACAGAATTCATAATTCTACCAGGCATGATAAAACCTTGTGTCCTTTGGTTACAGGTAGAGGATGAACCCAAAGATCACTGAAGCGGGGCTAAAGTTGTGGCTCAGTGGTAGAGCACTCGCCTAGCACGTTTAGGCACTGGGCTCGGTCCTCAGCACCACATTAAAAGTAAATAAATAAAATAAAGGTATTGTGTCCATCTACAACAACAAAAAAGAAAGAAAGAAAGAGAGAGAGAGAGAGAGAGAGAGAGAGAGAGAGAGAAAAGATCATTAAAGGTCTTTGAGCCAGCACCACCACAGGAGGAAGAAGTCCCCTCGGGACATCTGTCCTGCATTGCACATCTTTCATGGGTGAAAGTTAACCCAGGAAGTTGATTTCAGAGAATAAATCACTGTAGCATATGGCATTTCCAATTACCATGAGTTATCTAAAGCCCCATTGATGTCAAAGCTGAAAAGATAGTGAATGAGAAGATTTCGTGATTGCTGGGCACCGTGGTGCACGCCTGTAATCGCAGCGGCTTAGGAGGCTGGGACAGGAGGATCATTTGTTCAAAGCCAGCCTCAGCATCAGCAAGGTGCTAAGTAACTCAGTGAGACCCTGTCTCTAAATAAAATACAAAATAGGGCTGGGGATGTGGTTTAGTGGCCGAGTGCCCCTGAGTTCAATCCCTGGTACCAAAAAAAAAAAAAAGATTTTGCGATTACTCATTCACTTGAAAGTCAATGTCTGCTGTGGGTTGTTATGATAAAATACAGACCAAGAAGAGGAACTATCATATGATTATAATGAACACTTATGGACCACCCGCTTTGTGCTAGGCATATGTATTATACCATTTAACCTTACAGCCAAACTAGTATCTTAGAGAGCTGATGAGTTCATAGAACTAAAGTAATTCATTCGTATCCAGGAATACATCATGGTCCCTCCATCCCTATCCCAGATTGTTCTGGGACCATACAGTAATTTGCTGAAAGTTACTAAAAGCTATAAAGACTTTCAACCCTAAAGTATAAAAGGAGTCCAGTCAAAAGGAAATGAGGACATTTGGCCTGACTCTATAGAGAGTTCTGACAGTGCCTTGAAATGTCTTCAGACTGGCATGTGAGGAAGGGACCATATTGGTTTTGTATAACTCCAAATGGAAAGGGACATTTCAGCCCAACAACTGATTTTATAGCTTGGAGTGGACCGAGCCTCCTTGGGAAAAAGAACTCATGTCAGAGAACTAACCAACGTACTAATTAATAGTCACTTGACCACGATGAATTAAGGGCTGAATACTTGGCCAAGCAGTGGTGATAAATGAACTAGACATATGTGAGCAGACGCTAATAATCTAGCGTGGTCCGTTGAGTTAATAAGGATCTAGAGGAGGCATTAGAGGAACATAAAGGAGGACTTCCAATCCCAACTTAAAGGATGGGGGGTGGGTGTGCAAAGGTCTCTTGAAGATGCCCTGGACGGACTCTTGGACAGTGAGGAGGAGAGAGACAGACAACCACCAGCGACAGAATTTATTCACAGGAAGTCACTTCAAGGACGGGAATCGCTGGAGGAAGCTGGGAAATGGCCCAAAACAAACATCAAACTCCCTGTCCTTCCAGGAAGAGGGAAGAATAGGAGGTGAGGCAACATGAGGATGATGAGAAGAAAACACAGTGATGTCATCAGAGGCCACACTCCAAGAGAGGGCCAGGCAGAGGGGCTCAGAGGTAACCACATCTGACACAGAGAAGGTGACGCTGGAGGGTCAGGTATGGAAAAAACCATCCAGGTGCAAGGATTTTAAGAAATTGTGTGGTTTAGGAAGATGAGGCCCAGGACAGGAGGCACCTTGCCCAGCATCTCAGAGCTGTTCGGGGCGGGGGGCCGGGGGGAGACGTCTAATGCTAAACCCAGCGGGTTCCCGTTGTGCCATGTGGTTTAATTGACTTTTTACTCAATACAAAATTTACTATTAATGCTGCTTTGGGCTTTCTTCCCTAAGGACCAGGATGGTGATAATTTGCTTTGATTCACAGTACTTCCTTTTTGCAGTTCCTGTTGGCACTAGAAGCTACTTGCAGGAAGAGAATAAATGGATACTGGGATAAGTGATTCATAGTGGGTGATAATATTTAGACTTTTAAAATAGGTTCTCACAGAGCAAATCTGTGATGAGAGGAGTCCAGTATGGAAACGCCTTAACACAATTAGTTGAAACTTTTTGCCTAGCGCGAGGGTCATGTCATCAAGCGTGGTTTTCTTCAAGTTCGACTCTACTGAAAACTAGTAAAGGTTTTTCATTCTTGAAACCGTTCAGCAAAAAAGATGAATGCTTAAAATAACCATTTTGTTGTTGTTGTTGTTATTTTTTCTATTAGTATTGGTTCCTAAAACATATTTGTTTGTTTTGCATAACTTCGCCAGTAAGTAGAAACTTGTAGGTAACTTTGAACAATTCATTTAATTAAAGTGTCACAGATTTGAGAGCCAGTGGTTGTGCCTGAATAAATAAGGAAGTTGCCTAATTTGGGCATGTAGCCATCTGGGGCAATTCAACAGGGAAAAGACAACCTGATGGACAAAATCAGCAATATTTCAGCTTCCAAATCTCCGAGAAACAAGTAACAATGGAAAACGCAGCAAAGGTGCCTCTTGCTGTCGAAATCACAGGAAGAATTGCTGTATAAACTCATTACTCATGCTCAGTCAGTGTACTATGAACCCAGGTGCCTTAAAACAAAATAGTCAAGTGTAAGGCAGCCCATACAATCTTTTTTTGGAATAACATGATACACCCACCCACACTGCACACATATAGAATAAGTCTGCAAATTAATAAAGACAATAAGTAATCCAATTACAATAATTAAGGTAGATCATGTTTGGCATTAAATAGTAAAATTAAATACTCATATTAGATATCAAGGAGTTTTAATATTTGGCAAAATTCATGTCAAAAGTTCTTTTTTTCTTTTAATAAAAGCCAGCACTTACCACTTTCAGACTCTCTGACTCCTTTAAAAACAATTTTACGACTGGGCACAGTGTCACACACCTATAATCTCAGCTACTTGGGAGGCTGAGGCAGGAGGATCACAAGCTGCATGCTAGCCTGGGCAGCTTAGTGAGAACCTGTCTCGAAATAAAATATAAAAAGGGTTGGGGACATAGCTCAGCCCTGGAGCACCCAGTTCAATGCCCACTACCACACATACATATGTATTTGAGTACTCAGTAGATGCCCACTGAACTAAGAACAGATATTTTATCTGTCCTCAGGGAGTACACATTCAAGTAAAAAACAACCAATCTACTGCATAAATTAGTATAAAGTGTTGTAGAAGATATGTGCTACAGAGCTGGAGACTGTCTGAGAACAGGGAGCTGTAATTTTAACCAGGCATCCAGGCAGACTTAACTGACGCTTGATGGAATCACTACACCTACATCCACGTGGCAAGAAGGACAGTGAAGGAACCCAGGACTATTGTAAGAACTAAAGAATTATTTTTATTTTTGCTGGATTTTGTGGTTCCATTTGTTATTATTGTCATGGGTTTATTTTGAAGATTCATTGTATGTGTGATTAAGAGAAAGAACAAGAGAAAACAAACATTTTATTTGCTGTTCAGCTCAACTTTGCCACTGACAAGAATGTCTCAACCAGAGTATTAAACTTTGCTTCTGTGAGGCACAAAACAAATCATACGACTATTGTTATTCATTCATTTATTCATTAAAGATTCATAGAACACCCAGCATTGTGCTAGACCGTGGGACTGTAGGATGAATAGGCCACAGCTCCCGCTCATTTGGGCTCATATTCAAACTACATATGCTAAGGACTAGGTTGCTCCAACATTTCTCCAATATATAAAAACCTTAGTAAGGACCACCAAAGCCCCATGCTGGCTCTGTGCCTCATGTTTTCAGAACTAAAGGAATGCAATATGAGCAATTTACTAAATATCTGATGATAATGCAAAAACCCAAGGAGACTGACAATACGCACATTTAGAATACAGTTTCTAGAGAAGCCGTTCCTTGTGCCATTACTGAACTTTGGGCAAATGCAAAGTCAAAAAAACAACAACAATAACAAAACAACAAAAAAAAAAAAACTGGGCATTGATGTGAACTTTGTGTTTGTCCTTTGCAGAACTAAGACCTGTTATAGGACACTGAACCAATAACATAATTCCATCTAAGTCATGGATAGATTTTGTTTTTCAGTCTTTAAATTTAATGCCTATAATAACATATCAAAGCCTTCTTAAGAGAAATTAGTCAGCATCCTGTCACTTAAAGAAGTTTTTCAATTTTATTCGTGCTATGAATATAGAAATATTTTGATCAATTATAAAGGGGGGAAAGGTGTTTTGTTTAGATAGGATAATTGGAAACAAAGAGTAAGAAGTTAGGTCTACTTGTATTGATACCCTATCAATCAACTTGTATTGATTCCCTGTCTCCAATTCTTATTTGCTGATGGTTCATCTCTGTCTTTTAGATGCACATGTGAACTCTTAAAATATATTGGCCCTTCACTTATTTCCTTTTGTCTTTCTTAAAATTCAACGTGGTTCCTGCCTCTGGATACCAAAATGACTATTTTGTAATCAGGTCCCTGATTTACACTCCTTTTTTAATTCCCTGCCCTGTAGTTTTAATCTTCTCATTACAAATGTGTGTTGATCTCTTTTGAGTTTGCAGGTATTTGGGTCAAAAATGTATTTAAGAAGGGAAACCAGCCGGGCACGGTGGCGCACGCCTGTAATCCCAGCACTTTGGGAGGCTGAGGCAGGAGGATCGCGAGTTCAAAGCCAGCCTCAGCAATGGCGAGGCACTTAGCAACTCAGTGAGACCCTGTCTCTAAATAAAATACAAAAAAGGGTTGGGGATGTGGCCCAGTGGTCGAGTGCCCCTGAGTTCAATCCCCAGTACCACAAAAAAAAAAAAAAAAAAAAAGAAGGGAAAGCATTTAAGGAGCCTCCTTCTCTTTTTCCCCTTCAAAAAAAAGGAGAAGAAGGAGAAGGAGAAAAAGGAGAAGGAAAAGGAGGTACAAACAGGGAAAATGAGCTTTTCCTTTAAAGCTAACATTTTTGTTTTTTTTTAAATCTCTGTGATAAGTTTTAACCAAGTATCTTAGGATTTAGGGGGGGGCGGGGAGATAATTGTTAAAACAGATCGGATTTTATAATTCCTGATGTAGTAAAACTTAGGGGGGAAATGTCCCCTGGGGTAGACATTTAGAGAGAAGACAGAAAAAATTAGGAAATTATAACCAAAAAAAGAAATTTTTATTTTAATTGATTTATTGTAAAACACCCTTTCTTTAGTGTGATTTGAGGTGGCTTTTACAATCAATTACCTTGAGTGAGACATTTAATAAGCACACAAGACTCTGAAACTCACCCCCTGAGCTTCACATACACTTTATTACCTGGTCGGTAAACCTAAACAAATAGATTTATAATGGCTTGTAGACAATTCCCATGCAATAACTATATTATTAAATTTAAAGCATCATTAAAGGTTAATTATATTTAAAATTATTGAGATTTAACAATGATGTAATATATAAGAAGATATTTATCTTCTCCTGCGTGCACTATAATTACTAAACCTCAATGAATTTCTCTCTTTCATTCTGCTATTCTCCTTGCTAAATGGCCCGTCTGATTGAATCCTACGCCTACAGCCCAATAGGACTCTTTCTGCTTCAGACCTTTAAAGTCTTCCTTATCCACCCTTCCTTCTTCTCCATCTTCACCCAAGATCTTGTCAATATCTTCAAAGAGAAAATTTTCGCTTTATGGGGAGATTTCTCACCCCTCCCTCTCCGCCCTCCTTACCAACCTTGCTCTCACCCTCAGTGTTCTAAACACCTGCGGGACTAAATGTATAATTTTATCTCCATCAGGGCCTGGTTCAGTAATGACCATTCGGCTATTTTCCTTTGCTCATCTATCTGTATTTTGCTATGTTTGTATTATGCTTCTAATCCTTACTTTTAGAAACGGATTTTTAAAATATAACCCTACATTCAACTTCCCTACCTCCAATTCTTATTTGCTGATGGTTCATCTCTGTCTTTTAGATGCACATGTGAACTCTTAAAATATATTGGCCCTTCACTTATTTCCTTTTGTCTTTCTTAAAATTCAACGTGGTTCCTGCCTCTGGATACCAAAATGACTATTTTATAATCAGGTCCCTGATTTACACTCCTTTTTAATTCCCTGCCCTGTAGTTTTAATCTTCTTATTACAAATGTGTGTTGATCTCTTATGACATCTCTCCCAGGCCTTCTTCTTTTTGTGCCTTCTTTTTTTTTTTTTTTTTTCATTCAAACACAACAATTTTTATTGAACACCTACTTTGTGTCAGGCACTGCTATGGATGTGGCGAGTAGAGAGAAGAAAACAGAGCCAAGGTCACTACCCTCATGGAGCTTGCAAATGGGACCGACAAGACAGCACAAACTATGTGAGTGAAACAGCAATAATAACAAGTGTTATGTTTGAATCTTAAATGTGCACCAAAGGCTCATGGTCAAAGCCTTGATCTCCTGCAGACGGCACTGTTGGGAGATGGCAGAACCTTTAGGAGGTGAGGCATAGTGGAAGGCAGAGTGAGGTCACTGGGCATGTGTCCTTGAAGAGGATATGGAATCCTAGACCCTTCCTCTTGCTCTTCGCTTGCAGGCCATCAGACAGCTACCAGCTTTGTTCCTGCTCGCACTTCCCACCATCTTGTTCTGCCTTGCCACAGACCCAAAAGAAACAGTGCCAAACAACCATGAGTTGAAACCACTGAAAGCTGTGAACCAAAATGAATCTTTCTTCCTTCTAAGTTTATTATCCCAGGTATTTTGGTACAGTGACAGAAAACTGACTAGCAAAATATCTAAAGAGCATGACACGTTCTGAGAAGAAAATCAAACTGGGCAAAGTAATAGACCTTGACCAGAGAGAAAGGTATCTGCTTTAGATAGAGTGTCCAGTGGTGACTTATGTGAGGAAGTGACAATTTAAGCCAAGATCTGAATAATTGGAAGAAGTTATTCATGTGAACAGAAAGCCATGAAAGAACCCTAATAAAGAGTCTTCCAGAAGATGAGGATGGAAAATTCCAAGTTCTTGAGGCAGGAGCAAGTTTGGTGTACTTAAGGAACAAAGGAAAAGGTGGCATTGCAGGAGTGTGGTAAGCCCTTGGGGGACAGAAAACAATGAAGTTGACAAGTAGACAGTGGCCGATGGCAAGATTGCGCTACAACTCTGCTAGCCAGCATCAGCTCAGCCCTCCCAAGCCTACCTTAGGTGTCACCCAAAGCTGAGTGTTCCCAAACACATCCATGGTTTATCCATCCAGAAATCAAAGAAGAAGACCTATCCTTTCTGCTGACATTGGCTAACCACAACGGCAAAACATCCATGTCCTTCTGATTCCGCCATTATGTGCTTGAAGGTCACAGATGAAAAGCAATGAGAAGCTGTCACCACAGTCTTTTCAGCCTTGAGGGCATTTTCATTTCAGTTACCCCCCCCCCCCAATATTGTCACTGCTTGGGTCTCTTTATCATCTGACCTATTCCCAAAAGACTGATCTCAGCCCCGGTGGAACCCAAACCTTCTCTTTTCCCAGGCTTTTTTTCCATCTCCTTCACCACCTCTGGTCTTTACTCCCTTGAACTGCTCCTAGCTCCTTTTCTCCCTTTCCTATCAGCCAGCAGTAGCCTTCTGGTTGCACTTGTACCCCTGCCTGGCCAGAATCCTACCGTCAGCCATGGAAGAGTTGCCGGTGACTAAGCTGGCTCCCTTTACTCAACCAGGACTCCTGAGCCAACCTTGCTGGCACTTATCCCAACTCTTGTTTCTTCAGTCCCGTGTGAATCCCAGGCTGCAAAACTTTGCAGCAGAAACCATGAGATGAAGCTCATCAAGTGCTGAACCCAAAAGTTTCATCCCTGAGGAGGGCCCCACTCTTCCTCAGATCAAGGACCAGTTTTGTAGACGCCCTGTTCTGTTCCAAAGAGAACGTTCCTAGTCTTTCTCTTCTCCCTTATTCCATTTCCAATCTCACCTCCACCATATTTTGAAGAATGACTAGGCCTATAATACAACCTTGACATTTCACCTCAAAATAGTTCCAGCTAACCTGTATCTTCTCCTTCAGGCTAATTTCAGAGCATCTGGTGTTTTCCAGAAGGTGAGAACAATATACACTTGCTGAAGCAATAAGTATCTTATCCTAGCTCCTTCCCATGTTGCTTATCACATGTTCTCCAGAGCTAATTCCATTAAAACACCCTCATCTCTCTCCTCCATCTCATTATCTCCTTCCCTGCTGGCTTTTCAATCCATGAAAATGTAAACTTATTACTATACATGAATTTCTTTCTGCCATCAAAGCAATCTTCTACCTTCACAGTCCGGACTCTGCCACACACACCCATCTTTTGATAACTGTCCTCTTGGAATGCTCTCCATTTCCTACCCTCTGAGAAACACCACCTCTCTCTTTAGCCACTCTCCCTGGAGGTGACATTTCCCACACAGTCACCAGCTCATGAAAAGTCCTCTAGGCCTTTCTTCTCACCCTTCACGACTGCGTCATCGTGTTGGGCACCATCGTGCCCAAGGCACTGTGGGGTTTCAGGGAAGGGGGAGGACAGCATGGGCTTTGCAGGCAATGCCAGCCTGCCTTTGCATTCCAGTTCTGCCACTCAATTGATGAGCAATGGTGGAGAAGTCCCGTGACATCTCTGAATTTCAGCTTTCTCAGCAGTCGACTGGAATCATCCGCAGCAGCCTGGTGAGTTTGTCATGAAGATGAGGACTGGTTCGTGGAAAGTACCTGGCTGAATCCACAGGAGCGATTGTTGTTGATATTGAAGCCTTTCTTTCCACATGTGCCGACTGCCCGGCTTCTCTCATGATCTCTGGAGCAAATCTTTCTAGATCCTTTCCTGCCTGCCAGGCACTGTACTGGGCTCCTGGTCCTCCTGACCCTGGACTCCACGACACAGATTCTGAACGATTCTTCCTTTGGCTCCTTCCCTATTTACTTCACAGTCTTTTTTCCTTCTCTCTTCCAGATGTATCTGTCCTAACCTATTTACAAACAACATAAATATCCATAGAGTATCTACATTTTATAATCCGAACTTGAACATCAACGCTAAAAGTTCCAGAGAAAATTCATTAGAATGTTATTTTAATGTTAAAATTCATTAAAATTCATTAGTACCAGGATTTGTAGGTGACTCTTTTTTTTAAAAAAAAAAAAAAAATTTTTTTTTTTTTTTTTTAGATATTGATGGACCTTTATTTTATCCATTTATTTATATGTGGTGCTGAGAATGGAACCCAGTGCCTCATACATGCTAGGCAAGTGCTCTGCCACTGAGCCACAACCCCAGCCCATGGTGACTCTGTTTCTTTCTTTATCCTTTCCAACACTTTCTAAATTCTCTATCAGTCACACTACTTGGATGATAACAAAATAATGCAGAAGAATCGGATGATATAAAGCCACACTGGCAACTCGCATTCATGTGGCACTTCCCATCAGCTGACCTGTCCGTTGTCACGATGGAATAATCTGGTGTGCTTTCTCTGAGGGCTTCTATTTTCCTTGTGATTGCCCTGAAACTCCGAGGTGATCTGTTTTCCCAAGAACAGGGCACGCGGTGGTTGCACAGGTGCAGAGAGAGGACTGCACCCATGGCTAAGGCACGCCTGCGTCTCCCAGGGGACTTGTAGCCACACGCAGAGGATACTGCCAATGTGCAGAAGCCTCTGATGCTCATGCTAAGGACACCGTTCTAATTTAAATGGTATCAGAGTAAACAGGATGCTACATGCGGAATGAAACTCCTCAAGTCCTTACCTGAAGAGATAAGGCTGAAATCATAGACCTCATACATAGTTTAAAAATGAAATCTGTAAACAGTTCCAGGAACCTGAGTCTGGATCCAACCTAGCCGCCCAAACTTTCAACAGGCCGGAGAGAAGACAAGTGAATAGACCGCCATATATTAGAAATGACTTCCCACCCATTCCTTCCAGAGACCCCACACATCAAAAAAGTCCATATTTATGCAGTAAGTCAAGAGTGAGCAAAGGAAAAAAAATATGAACACCTGCCAAAAGTGTAGGGTCTCTATAAAAAAAAATAAAATAAAAAACCCCCAGAGTATGCCAGTTCAGCCACAGAACATCTGGGAATTGTTTGAAGGATAATGACAGTAATAATTATGATCACTTATACTTAATTCTCCCTCACAGGGGCGTTGTGAAGATGAATGAGTTAATGCTCATAATGTGTTTTTTGGTTCCTCCATGAACGCTCCCATGAAAGCCCAGATTATTATGATGGTTCTTATTGTTTATATGAGACCGTTCCTGTGGAAGGGATCCCGTGGCTGCCCGGCCTCTGCACTCTCATCAGGGAGCACGGCCACCTCTCCAACGAACAGACCCTGGCGTGGAACTGTCGTATCTGGCAGGGTCTTCCACTTTAAGAAAGAAAAAGGCAGAGCAGAGAGGTCCACTGTCCCCAGCAGCCCACGTCCCCCAGATCCACAAGGCTCTTCTCTTCTCTCAGCTGCACCTTCAGGCTGTGAAGGAAATTGTCCAGTGGAGGAAAGTGTCCAGTGGAGGAAAGTGTCCAGTGGAGAACATATGGACAGTATTTTCAAGTATCTTCCCGAATACAGAGTCTGCAGACAGATCCATAGACACAATGCCCTAAAGTGGAAAAGGGACGATCTAATTTTTCTACAAGACTTATGGGTTAGCTTTGAATCATTTCAAATCACAGGCACATAAAAGTAATATTTCCATGGGTGACATTCTCTTATTGTTTAAAGGAAAGTTGCAAGCTTGATCTCTTCTGTCCTGAGGACTATACCAAGCCATGTTTGTTGAACAAGACAGGATCCTTGGTTCTTGGAAGGCAGGATTCTAAGCACCTCTGTGTGGCTTGGTCAGGAAGACAGAGCACAGTTAACAATTGCAGTTTCACCTCAGGAAAGACTGGGATGAAGACGTGTTTCCCCAATTTTTAATTGCAAGTAAAAATGGCAAGTTATTTGTTCAGTAATAAAACTTTCTTTTTTGAAATATGGAAAAAAAATGTATCCAATGGTATCATGATTTATGTAATAAATATTTTTATATCAGAATCACTTGAAGCATATAGAAAATTTTGCAGACATGAGACCTATACTTATAACACATGTTGTTCCTGTAAGCAAATTTTTTCAATTTATATGTTTGTGTGTATGTGTGTGTGTGTGTATTCTTTTTGATATAACTATTTTTTTTATTTCTTTAAACACTTAGGGTAATTCCATTCCATATTATGGTGGTATATCAACTTCTAGTATATCCATTTTTTTTCTTTTTTTTTTTTTTGGCTGAATTTTATTTTTTGTTATATACTGTTGTATATAACAGTAGAATACACTACAATTCATAATATACATGTAGAGTACATTTTTACATATCACTGCTTGTATACAAAGTATATTCATACTATTCATGTCTTCATACGTGCACTTGGGGTGATGATGTCCATCTCATTCTACCATCTTTTAATAAAACATTTTTAATAGAGCTGAAAGAGGGTTAAGCCACCAAAAAGGCTGCTTTTGCGTGTTGTGGGTCATGGTAAATATATGTAACACGTCTGGTTCCTAAAGATGCTCAATTCTACAAAAGTGAACCCAGTCACCCTGGAAGAAAAGGAGAAAAAAGTGGAAAGCCATGATGCTCTTTTTCCGTCTGTTCCAACATCTCCTTTCTACCTCATTTCTTAACTCAAAACTGCCATTCTCCACTTAGATCCAGAGGGCAGGGGAATCGTCAGAGGATGGAGAAATCAAGACCCGTGTCCCATGGCCACTCTCCTTCCTGCAGAGCAACACAATCTTAACTGCAGCTGAGCACTTTACCACCCAGAAGAAAAGACCACACTTCCCAGTCTCCCTTACAGCCAGGTGTGGCCAGGTGACTAAGTTCTGGCCAAGGAGAGGTTGGCAGAAATGAGTTGGCTCCAACGTAGCTGGCAAGCCTCACCTTCATCCTTCCCACTCTGCTTTCGGAGTGCCTGGCAATCTGACACGACAGCAGGAACTGTAGCTATTAAGGACCATGAGTCAGCTTCAGGACGGAGGGCGGAATCATGCCCACCCCCACCTCCTGCAAAGATGTCCACTCTGAAACGCGTGGATAAGCCACATTACCTGACAAAGGGAAATTAAGGTCACAGACGAACTCAACTTTACTTCTTTCTCCCCCCACCCAGTACTGAGCATTGAACCCAGAGGGTTTTACCAATGAGCTGCATCCCCCAGAGTCCTTTTTACTTTTTATTTTGAGACAGGTTTTGCTAACTTGCTGAGGCTGACCTCGAACTTACAATCCTCCTGCCTCAGCCTCCTGAGTCACAGGTATTATAGGACTACGCCACCGCACCCAGTTTGGAATAAACATTACTAATGAACTGATTATAAAATAGGGAGATTACCATGGATTACCAAGATGGGTTCAGTTAATCTCAAAAAGTGGAAGAGGAAGACAAAAGAAAAGTAGAGAGATGGCAGACTGTGAGATGAGTCAACACAGCTAGCTGTGAAAATGGGTGAGGGGCCACAGGCCAAGCAATGTTGGCAGCCTCTAGAAACTACAAAAGGCAAAGAAACAGATGCCCTCTTAGGGGCCCCAGCAGGAATGCAAGCCTGCTGACCCCTTGATTATAACCCATTTTGGACCCCTGATTTCTAACTGTAGGATAATAAATGTATGCTGTTCTGAACCACTGAGTTTGTGGCCACTTGTTATAGCAGCAATAGGAAACTAATACACCAGTACTGAGGGTAGCAGAGCAAAAAGATGAAGAGAGCCCAGGTCCCTGATGACTGTGGAGCTGCCACACCAGCCCTGGATGGCTGCACTCTCGACATCTTTCATGTGAAAGAATATAGCCTTTGGTTTCTGTGCCACTGTTATTTAGATTTTTCTTACATATGAACAAAAACACAACTCCTAATTGATGCACTATGTTTTAGAGATAAGAAACTGAGAACCCCTAAAGGTTAAGTGATGTATTTAAGCCCATTTAACTATTTATTTGGAATCAGAAGTAGACCCCACGTGTCCTAACCCTATGTGTGTGATATCCCCACTAGAGCACAACAGTGGTTTTCAAACTAGCTTCTGTCAGAATCACCAGGAGGGCTTATTAAGACACTGATGGCTGGGCCCTACCCTAGAGTTTGTGAGCCAGGAGGTTTGTGGGATGAAGGGATACTTTGAGAATGCCAGTGCACACTATCACTGGACCGACCTGTGGTAACTACTACTTTCTTGCATTTCCAGATCCATAACCAAAGTCCAGCCCTCGTGACTGCATACTTGGAATACCATGGCAGCTCCTTAGCCGGCTACCTGATCTCCAATTCTGAGTCCTGACACTCCCTGGCCACCAACCATCTCGCCTAATTAATATCGCTGTCATTAGATCATATTTCTACTTCAAAACCATGATTGCCCCTCATTGTTTATTAAAGTAATTCCAAATCCCTCTTCAGAACGTTCAGACTCGCCGGGTACAGTGGCTCACTTCTATAATCCCAGCACTTGGGAGGCTGAGGCAGGAGGATTGCGAGTTCAAAGCCAGCCTCAGCAATGGCGAGGCACTTAGCAACTCAGTGAGACCCTGTCTCTAATAAAGTACAAAAAAAAAAAAAAGGGGGGGGGGGCGGGCGGCTGGGGATGGGGCCCAGTGGTCGAGTGCCCCTGAGTTCAATCCGCGGGATAAAAAAAAAAAAGAACATTCAGGCTCTCCACATTTGCCTTCCCTTTTGCCTATCCACCACACACCATCGCTCCGCTGGCTAGCCCTCTGAAAAGGATCAGAGAAATCAAAGATTCCCTTATTTTATAATCAGGAAGACTGAGAGGGGCTGGGATTGTGGCTCAGCGGTAGAGCGCTCGCCTGGCACGTGCGCTGCCCGGGTTCGATCCTCAGCACCACGTACAAATAAACACATTGTGTACAACTAAAGCAAATGAATAAATATTAAAAAAAAAAAAAAAAAAAAAAAAAAGACTGAGAATACCCAGATAGAGCTGGCCAGGTCCAAGCCACGGGCAGATCCAAACTGGAAATAAAGGGCCAATCCAATATCCATATGCTCCAAGAGAAGCCAGACACCCTCCCTCTAGGAACGAGAAACCAGGGTCCTTGTTCTGGTTCTGGTTAAGGGAGGCAGCGGGAACTCCATGGAAACTCAGGAGGAGGTGAGAACGTAATGTGTATTTCAGCTAATTGCTGCGGAGGGGAAGGCAGCCAGGAGGAGCTGAGACGTTTGTGTGCTGTTATTCAAAATTTTGAAGAGAAGGCAAACTTAGAGGAAATTGGCAGCGACTTCATCCAACTCCAGCCAGAATGGCATTCTGTCCCTCCCTGAAGCTGCAGTGTGCTTGTGTGGCTGCCGGGCACCTGCCTGTCTCCATGCAAAGAAGGTCTTGGGGGTATGGAGACAGGCAAGGCTGTGGGTGGTGGCATTAAAACCCCAGGAGGAAGGCCGATTTCAGCTCAGAGCAAAGGGAACATCAAGTCATCTACCACTTCTAAGCCTGCAATATTTTAGGGCCTTTGCTGGTTCCTCTCATCAAACTTAATCTACAAAATAAACATGATATTAGGCGAGCCCTTGCCAGGGATTCTGGAATCTGTATTTCTGGAGGGCTGTTCTTTAAAAAGGAAAGGTTTTCCTCTATTTATGGTACATTTTTCTCCTGCTCCATTAAAAAAGAAAGTCATTTGTGTCTTTGTTCTCAATCTGGCCTGCTTTCTTCCATTTTCCCTTCTTGTTCTTGAGCTGTGTAAACCCTTCCTTGCTCTCTGACTTGCTGCGGCCTTGTTTTTACTTTCCTTACCATATTCCCATCTGCCCCCTCCCGTAGCATCGCTGAGCTACTTGTCTGGTTCTCGTGGTCCTCTCATGCACACATGACCATCCTGCTTCCTTCCAAATGTCCAGGAGACCATGCCTTTGACTAATGAGGTTTTTTTTCTCTCTCTTTTCTTTTATTCTAAGTTGTTATATATGACAGCAGAATACATTACAATTCGTATTACACATATAGAGCACATTTTTACATATCTCTGTATACAAAGTATATTCACACCATTCATGTCTTCATACATGCACTTAGGGTAATGGTGTCCATCTCATTCCACCATCTTTTTTTTTTTTTTTTTTACAAGTGCTTACTTGAGTTTCCTGTCATTCATGGAGAGTCATGTACCTCTGAGAAATCAGTGTTCCTGTTTTCTCATAGGGGAACCCACAAGAGCCTTCCTTGAGCAGCTCTGGTTAAGAGATCTTAAAATAAGAAAGTCCCCTCCCAAAAGGTGGCTATCCATGAGGGGGCCAGCTTGAGGCAGAGAGACTTCCTGCCCACACTCCTCCTTCAAGGACCTATCAGAATGATTAGAAGAAGAGAGAGACAAATGAGAAGTTTAACAGGAATGCAAAAACATTTAAGAATAAAAAAAAAAAAAAAAAGAGGAAAGAAATGCAAGAACATAAAAGGTAGCGTTTTCATTGAGATCCTCTTTCCTCATGCAAGCTGAGCTTTCTTACTCCCAGACCTTCCATTTCTTCCTTTCTTCGCTGGATACCTACTATTTTCGCCTTCTCAGAGACTTGAGAGTGACTAATCTCGGCACAGTGTAAGTGGGAGGAAGGAGCAACCCATGCCTTCAATCATTTTTGTGAACTCTCTATTCTACCTGGATTTCATTGTGGGAAGATAACTGGAAGCTCTCAATTAGAAATCAAGTGTGTGTGTGTGTGTGTGTGTGTGTGTGTGTGTGTGGTCAGTTCTAAACATGAACATGTACTCTCGCTGAGAACTGAAGGACCGGTATAACACACGGGGAGAGCGATGGTAATTACCTCGGCGTTATTTAGGGTTTCTTTGTGCAGGGTGTTGCAGGGCAGAAGGAGCTAACTTGTAAATGAACTCGGGATGGAAATTCCAGGTGAGTTTGAAGCACCTGGCAAGCAGGCATCTCTTCTCAGTATTTCCTTCTTGAGGCCCCAGACTGGGAAGCCATCCTGTCCCTGGCTCTCTCATGGAATTTCTGTGTGGTCCTGGTCTTACTCAATTAACCTCTCCCCTTCTGCATTTCATCATGTGTATATGGGGATAGGATCAACTTCAAAGAGGTCCAGGGCCTAATTAATGTTTCTGAGGTACCTTAAGATTCTTGGATGGAAAAAAATAAAACACCACCTGTATGCATAATCCGAGTCTACACGACAGCAGGTGGAAATTATTACTATGAGATGTGACTCCATCTCAGAATATTTGGCTAACTTCTCCCCTGGGACAGGAGAAATATTAAGTTAGGCAGAGAAAGTTTCTTCTGTGACTTATGCTGGTGCACCCATGCCGTCACTTGTTCTCCCTGTGTGTGTGTGTGTGTGTGTGTGTGTGTGTGTGTGTGTGTGTAAACCTTATCCTTATGAGCAATATCATGAATAAAATGAAGGCAATATCATCAACAGTTAAAATTGAGCATGAAATAATACAAAGTGTAATGTAACTAGAATCTTCAGGAAGGAAAGCCACCTAGGGTCATTCACTGCTTTCCACCCAACTCTTCTGGGTGTCACAGCCTTTCCTCCCCACCACCCATCCTGCCATCCAGACTTTTCTTTGCCCTGTTGTCCACCTAGGGCCAGAAAGATTCTGGAAAACTCAGTTGGTAAAAACAGATGTAATGATTCTTCTGAGATCAGGCAAGTAGCACAGTAAGTTCTTAAGATAATCACTCCAAACCTTTACTAATTACCATTGTCTATCCCACAGTTAGTTTACAAAGAGTCACTCGATGCAACCAGTAATTTATTTTAAGCTCTTCAAATGGCATTCACCTTGGATACAACGACAGCACTGCCATATTTGCAAAGGTCTTTCCATGTGATCCGAAGAAATAGCATGCAGAGTGGCCTCAAACTGGAAAGATGGTTTGCTAAAACCAAAACCTGCATTCATCCATTTATTTATGTATGTAGTACAGATTTATTGAGCTTTCTCTGCGTGACAAGCATGGTGTCTGATCCAGGCTTCAAGAACCCTGAGGGGAGTCAGGCTCAATAGCACACACCTGTACTTCCAGCAGCTCTGGAGACTGAGGTAGGAGGAGTACAAGTTTGAGGCCCATCTTAAGATAACCTTAAGATACCCTTGGTTGAGTTCATCAATTCCTGACGAAGAATATCTCCATAATATGCAACTTAGTGAGGGCCTGAGCAACGTAGCAAGACCCTGTCTCAAAATAAAAAAATAAATAAATAAATATAAAGGGCTGAGGATGTAGCTCAGTGGTTAAGCACCCCTGGGTTCAATCCCCAGTAACTTCCCTGCCCCAAGCAAAAATAAAAATAAAAAGAAAGAAATAAGAAGAAGAAAAGAAGAAGAAGAAGAATCTTGGGGCAGGTGACACAAAGTGAACAGATAAGTGGCGAGGAAGGACATATAAATTCTTTGCATGGTAGGAGGGGTAGGAACAGAACATCTTTAAGTCTCATTATTATGGAGATATTCTTGGTCAGGAATTGATAAACTCAACCAAGAGGTGTAAGAGAAAAATGGTTCAATGAAATCAAGTTCTGGTGCTGTCTGATCTTTGCACTTCCTGTGCTGGATGCTTCAGGACCTGTCAGCCTACCCCTAACCCCAACCCACAGAATCTCCTTGATCTCTCTGCTCCGCCTGTTTCCGTTCTCCTTTCCACACAACAGGTGTCGGAACTCGTGGAAACAATCCCTTGAGTGTTGAATTCGGGCAAGATCCAGTGATGTCGGAGTCTCTACAGAAACAAACCCGATAGTATTTGTAGAAAATACTATCATTTATATAGGTATATAAAGAGATTTGGTATAAGGAATTGGCTCTCCTGATTGGAGGTTGGCAAGTGTGAAGTCTTCAGGGTGAGCCAGCAGCCCAACCCAGGAGACCCAGTGTGCATCAGCCCAAAGGCTGGCAGGCTGAGACCCAAGGGAGTGAGCTTCCAATTCAAGTCCAAGCCCAGGGAGGCCAGATGCAGACCAAAGGCAGTCAGCTGGATAATCCACTCCCCCGCCCCCACATTTTGTTTGTTTTTTGGTACTAAGGATTTAACCTAGGGGGTCTTACCACTGAGTCACATCCCCAGCCCTTTTTATTTTATTTTTAATTGTGAGACAGAGCCTCGCTAAGTTTTTCAGGGCCTCACTAAATTGCTGAAGCTGGCCTCAAACTAGCAATCTTCCTGCTTCAGCCTCCCAAATCTCTGGGATTCCAGGTGTGTCTCTGCATCCAGCAAGAATCCTCTCTTCCCTGGGGACAAAGACAGTGTTTTTGCTCTAATGAGAGCACCTGCTGATTGGATGAGGCTCAGCTACGTAAAGAAGGACAATCTGCTTCACTCAAATTGACCAATTTAAAGGTTAATCTCATTCAAAAACATTCTCACAGAAATATCCAGAAATATGTTTGACCGAAACATCTGGACATCTCATCAACCTAGTTGATGCATAAAATTAACCATCACAAATAAAAAGCCCCCTCACTAACAATATTTTTTATTGCTTGTACCATCTTTCTCTAAAAGTGTGTTCATAATTACCTTTCTTCATTTCCTCTCTATTTCAAAAAACTTACGGAGAAAAGAATTACATGATGAGTGAACAATTTAAGTTTCCCCTACTAGCCTTATTCTACCTGCTGCCATCTTGGACATAGGTCATGTCATTTAAGTGTATTTTTTAAATGCCAAAGACATTAGGTTTAAAACTGTTCCCCAAATCTATAACACTACATTAGTGCTACAATGGAAAAACAAAACAAAACAAAACAAAAAAAAAGAAAAGAAAAGAAACTCTAGGTACCTGAAAAGCAACACATCCCCCCATGTCCCACCAATTTCTTATACTGAAATCAAGAAAATGCCAGTGACTCAAATAGTGCCTGGCCTACTTTGTCACTTGGTGCTCCACGTAGACCAGGGAAGACGCAGAACATAAATCACGGGCACTCCCTGATTTCAGAAAAGCAACCTGGCTTTGGAACACAATAGCACCCTGCCACAAGAAAGCTTCACCACGCCCATTTAAGCTGCAGATTCATTTGGCTCTTTTAATATAAGGGAATAAACAGTCATGATATTTTACTGTCCAGCTATTGATGATGTTGCAACATTGACTTCAGATGAAATTATACAGTGTGGTCATTTGCTGCTGCTGATAGACTTTTAGCAGTCTTGCCAATACAGCAAGTAGTCAATAAAGTTACTTATGAGAAGTTCTTTTAATAATCACTCAAAACATATATGTGTACACACACACACACACATACATATATGACTGAGCACTTATTATGTACCAAACTCCAAAGGGAATGCAAATGTGACTACAAAATCACCCCTAGCTAAAGAAATACAGAGTTCAGTATATGATAAAAAGACAAGCCAACACCAAATTAAAATACCAACATGAGAAATGCCATATAGGGAAGGCTAGGTACCAAAGCAAAGAGGATTGCCTTTTTCTAAACTGCCTGATTTCCATCACCATCCTATAGATCACATCAAAAATATTTTCACAAAGGATACCCAGTGGTTGTATTCCAGAGTCATTACCATAATCAGTTGATGAATAGACATGAGTAAGCTGGAAAAGATACCAGCTAGAGTAGTGATAATGAAGTATCACCGATAATGAAGTATTTCCATGGGTGGCATCTCAAGATGAATACCAATAAATTATGTTTATATCTCAACAACTTTGAATTAAGAATGATATAATATCAAGCCGGGCATGGTGGTGCACGCCTATAATCCCAGCACTTGGGAGGCTGAGGCAGGAGGATCACAAGTTCAAAGCCAGCCTAAGCAATGGCGAGGCACTTAGCAACTCAGTGAGACCCTATCTCTAAATAAAATACAAAAAGGGGCTGGGGATGTGGCCCAGTGGTCGAGTGCCCCTGAGTTCAATCCCTGGTACCAAAAAAAAAAAAAAAAAAAAAAAAAAAGAAGAATGATATAATATCAGAGTTGGCAATCACACGGTCCTTCGCTAGTGCACTGCAGCCTACTTAAGACCTACATGGCATCCCTCTCTGATTGACAACTTCATATTCTGCGGTCCGTAAGAAAGCCCTCCCCAGCTGCATGCAACTGGTGTGGGCTTCTATGAGAGTCAGATCTTCACATTTAAAGTGACATAAGGCCCAGCAGAAAACTGTCCTCATCTGGTATAGCACAGCGAGATGTGGGGACATCCCAAACCCTCAGGGATCACCCTCCGCAGAAGGCTGTTGTGTGTGACAGGGGACACGTCAAGCACGCCTATCCACATGCTTCCAGAGCTGTGCATTTTATTTATAGCTGTCAAATCAAGAAACATAAAATCTTGACACGGAAATGTTCTTTCAAACAGGCTGATCATACAGGTGAGGAATCAGATGCCACAGTGACTCCCCCAAAGCAACAGAGCTGGGAGATGGTGAAGCCAGAAGTACATCCTCTGCTGTCTCATTCTTTCAAGTCTATCGTGCCTACAAATGGGACGTGCAAGAGGCCAACCTCTGGAAGGGAGCCATTAACAAAGACCCCATGAGTCATCGAATGCCCAGAGCCAGTTTACAGCTGGATTGTTCTTATACCAATAGAGGAACATTTCATATGAAAATATATATATTCTCCTGAAAGACATTGGGACTATTGGAACCAATCTGTGGGGATCAGGAATGGTCAGACAGTGGGAAATATGTAAGATCCCCTAGAGAAACATAATCCCCTAAAAAGCCTGAACTCCTTGAAAACAGGAATTATGTGTGATTAATTTTTTTTTGTTTTGTTTTTTTATTTTTTTTATCTTTTTTGGTACCGGGGATTGAACTCAGGGGCACTCCACCACTGGGCCACATCCCCAGCCCTTTTTTTTTTTTTTTTTTTTTTTTTTGTATTTTATTAGAGACAGGGTTTCACTGAGTTGCTAAGTGCCTCGCCATTGTTGAGACTGGCTTTGAACTCGCCATCCTCCTGCCTCAGCCTCCCAAGTGCTGGGATTACAGGCGTATGCCACGGCGCCCAGATGTGTGATTAATTTTTATCCACAGTGCATAGGAAGGCCTGACAATGGACACTCAATAAAGCTTTGTGTGCCGAATGAGTGGCTGTGTGTAGTACAAGTCTCAAAACAACACTGAATAAGAGTAATAATCGCATGGAGGTGTCACCCTTAGACAGCACCTGCAGGATTCACAGAACCAAGAGAAGCTGCAAGCATTTGTGCAGGGAACGATAGCACTACACCCCCTCCTCACTGATTTGAAAGTCGATGGCCTTCTTGGGAAAAGAATAGAATGTCTCAGACCAGGCGAGCTAATTTCTCTCTTTCTTTCAGATCTGCTTTCAAATTCACATTTGCCCACCACTGACATAACCATTTCTCTTGTCATGAGTTTCATGAGTGTGTGACTTCCGCTTCTAGCTCAGTGTTCATCTGTTTTTTAAATGACCAGACAGCAACTGCAAATAAACATTGGTGCTTATTTACAACGTTCAGGAATTAAGCACCCCTGCGCAGAGAACTTTGTGAGTTTGACCAAATTTAACATGAAACTAGAAGTCAGCTAGCTTGTAAAGACAGCTGCCCAATGTAAAACAGACATAACCGTCCAAGGGAGTCCTTGAAGCAAGTGAGGATAATATATACTGCTGTCAGCAATTGCACTAAGACCCTGGATTGTCCTTGATGTTGCCTTATAAGCATCTATTATATGTTGGCAACACGAACTCAAGCAAATAGGGCAGAAAGTGGCATTATGATTAAAAATCAAGATTTGAAAGGCATGTAACATCATGGCAAAACCTTTCTGATGCCAATTGTATAAAAACATGAATTGTCTGAGTTCCGAGTTCCAGTTTTCTACTACGGCATTAGCAAACTTCTCCAAACTTTAGAGGCTCCACACAACAGCATATTTATTTTGCTGATGAATCAAAAATTCGGACAAGACTTCAGGGGAACAGCTCCTCTCTCCACTTGATGTCAACTGGGACAGCTCAAAGGTGGGGTCTGGAATTGTCTAAAGTCCCGCTCAAACACTTCTCTGACAGTTGAAGCTGTCTTTGGACTGAGTCTTGCTCCCCTCCATGTGGAATTTTCCACACGGTCTTCCTTTAGAGGTTAATTTGGGCTTCCTCTCGGCGCAGTCTGTATTAAAAGGTAAACATCCTAAGAGATGAAAAAGCCAAGGAGCTGACAAGCCTTCTCTGAACTGTTGTTTTGTTGTGTTGTTTTAAAGACAGTGTCGCTAAGATGCTGAGTCTGGCTTTGAACTTGTGATTCTCCTACTTCAGCCTCCCTGTCACTGGGATTACAAGGCATGCACCTCCACACCCAGATCCTGGCATGTGTTGTCTGTCCCAACCTCCTAAGTCACATTGGAGTGCTCCCAGCACAGCCCCAAACCGGCCAAGTTCAAGGGGAAGAAGCACAAATTTCTCAATGGAGGAGTGTCAATGTTATTTTATAAAAAAAAAAAAAAAAAAAAAAAAAAAAAAATGATGGGGATATATATTTACTTTGATACTTTGACCACCTCTGGAATACACTCCATCATACAGAGACATGTAAGTCTCTCCAAACTCATATCTAAATTGGTGAAAGTTGCAAATCTGTAGTTGTCAAATCTTCAGAACTACTACAGATATCCTCTGTGTTCCACAGAGTCATTAGATAACTGTGAAAACAATGAAGTTCTCTAAACTTAAACAAAATAGTCAAAAAGACCAATAAATGGAAAAGTAAGACATCATAGGGCTGGAAAAAACCTGAAAAAGGATTAATTGCTTTGTCTTCTTTTAATTTTTGTTTTTTGTTTGTTTGTTTTTCAGTACTGGAGATTGAACTCAGGGCCTCATGCATGCTAGGCAAGAGCTCTACCAGGATGGCCTTAAACTTGTGATCCTCCTGCCTCAGCCTCCTGCATGGCTAGGATTGTAGACATGCCACACCGCACCAGAAAACCTTTTCCATTTTAAGAGTAGGTGGCATTAGATCACAGGGCTAGCTTTCTCTGATATTCACAGCTGTGTGACTCAATATCCATTACTGGTAACAAATGCCTGAGAGAATCAACTTATAAAAGGAAAAGGATTATTTTGGCTCATAGTTCTGGAGGTTTCTGTCCACAGCCAGTTGGCCCTGTTGCTTTGAAGCCTGTGCAGAGGCAGAACATCATGGTGGGAGTTTGTAGAGGAGCAAAACGTTCACCTTGAGGCCAGAATGTGATAGAGAGGAAGAGACCAGGCCGCAGAGCCCTCTTTGAGGGCACAACCCCCGTGACCTAGGACCTTCCACTAGGCCCCACCTCCTAAAGACCAAAAGTGCCACAGGATGGGACCAAGCCTTTCCCTTGGGCCTTTGGGGGACATGTTAGATCCAGCTATAGAACACCCTTGTGTCATCTCCCCCCATGGACTGGAGCCTGGATTTGTGGCTTCCTTCCAACACACAGTGTGTGTAGCAAAACGGATGGAATGTCACTCCCAAGGTTAGGTTACAAACAGGCTTGCTGCCCCACCTCACTCTCTTCCTCTGCCACACCGTGAGCTGCTTCAGGTGGCGAGGGACTGAGGCTGGCCTCCACCAGCCACCAGCAGGGAACTGAGGCCCTCGGTGCATCATCCCCCAGAGAACAGAATTCTCCCAAGAACCACATGCATAAACTCAGACCCTTTCCCTGTTGAACTGCTAAATGACACCCCAGCCTTGATTGACAGCTTTACTGCAAACTCATGAAAGGACATGGACCAGAGGAATCCAGCTAAGCTTCTCCTGGATTTGGGACCACAGAAACAAGCTGGGAGTTAATGAGGGGTTTTATTGTTTTTTAAGCCACTCAGTTTTGGAATCCTTTGTAATGTAACAATAGATAATATTATGGGCTGAATTATGTTCTCTTCTCACCCAGGATTCATAAGCTGCATGCATAACCCCCAGTACACTTCAGGACATGACTGTATTTAGAGAGAAAGCCTTTAAAGAGGCAGTTAAGATAAAATGAGGCCATTGGAATGAGCCCTACTCAAATCTGACTGCTGTCCTTATAAAAGACAGAGACCCCAGGATGCGTGCATACAGAGAAAAAGCCCCGAGAGAACCCAAGAAGGCAGCCACCTGCAAGTCACAGAGAGAAGCCTCGAGAGAAACCAGCCCTGCTGCCACCTTGATCTTGAACTTCCCTGCAGAATCGTTGTTACCTAGTCATACATGCACACAACATAACAATTTGGCCAGTATCACTCTTTATTTCGAGCGTATAAATTTCTATTGTTTAAGCACTCTGTTTATGGTATCCTGCGACAGCAGCCCTAGCCAACGGATGCCAACGACTACAATATCTTCTTACTTTATACGTGGTGAGGTATAAAGCATCTCATCTCATGACAACTAGCTGGGCGGTAGTCAAGTGGCATGGGTCTAACCACCTGTGTGACTGTCATGGTCAACTGCCCTCTCGGGAAGTCAATCTCCTCACCTGTAAAATGAAAGCTTAAACTAGATGAGGGGTGGCCAACAAGAGGGACCTCATGTAGCTGCTGCCAATCTCTGTGGATGACATTTTATTGGAATGCTGCCATGACCCTCTGTCTGCATATGTCTCTGGCTGCTTTCAAACTACAACAGCGGAGTCGAATGGGAGTTGAGTAGCTGCAACGGAAACTGTGTGGCCAGCAAAGCTTCTAATATTTACTATCTGGCTCCTGACAGAAGTTTGCCTGCCAACCCCAGAACTCAGTAATCTCCAAGGAATCATCAGGTTTTAAATTTTCACAATCCTGCGTGTGTGGGTATGCTATAATGAATCCCACTAACTACATATAATTATACTAAGTCAATTTTTTTTTTTAATTTTCACAACCCTGGGAGTCTAGAACCTAGAACCCCTGACATCCACTGTGGTTGTCTCTAGCTTGGATCAGTGTTTCTCCAAGGCTGAGCCTCGGACCAGCACCATCAGCACCCCTGGGAATTTGTTAGGAATATAAATTATTGAACATCGAGGAGGGATATTGGCCAAAATTATATTATGCTGTGAGCATGTTTAAATTTGTAACAACAAATCCCACCATTACGTACAAGTGTATGCACCAATAAAAATGTAGAAAACAATGCAAATTATCAGCTCCCACCCCAGATCCACTGAATCAGAAATTGCTGAGGTGGAATCAGAGATCTGAAGTGGGACTTGTTTGTTCGTTTTGGTCTTGTATTTTGGGGAGTTTTCTTCAGCACTGAGGATGGAACCTAGGGTCTTACACATAGTAGGCAAGTATTGATCACACCCCCAAGCCCAAGATGGGAGTTTAAGTAAGCCCTCCATACACTGACGGGAATCTCACTATCTCAAGATTCAACTCCCAACTCACTGTTGTTACATTAAAAATTAGGTAAGAATTATTTTACTCTTTAAAAAATAAAAGAGAGGCAAAGTAGTGAGAATGTAAAAACTAGAAAAAATATATCAAATAATAATGATAATAATAATATGATAATTTGATCTCTATCATTTATTTTTCTTTGTGGAATTAGTAAAAAGTAAACCAGAGGTGTCAAACCCTATGTTTACTTTAGCAACCAGTTAGAACCATCCTCTAAATTGAACAGCCCGACACTGCTAATCTCCTCCAAGGAAAAAGCGTTTTGCCTTGTCTACGCAGCATGCTAAACAAGTGATTCAAGTGATCACTCCAAGGCCCAGAGAAGGAAATCTAATTTTGACTTATGTATTGGAATTTACCAAAATAAATTCAGGGCATTGAATATGTTTTTTAAGTGTAAAAGCCTAAAGAAAAAAAAGAAAGAAACAGGAAGTCATGACCACCTACGCACTCAGAAGAGGAATCCCAGGACCAAAAAACCATTTCCTGCCTTGCAAGGTAGCAGAAACATCTCTTCTTTATCTCAAATCCAGTTCCTGCACCACTCAGAACCAAAGCTAAGCCAAAATGTTGGTTCAGGGCTGACAGAAGAATTTGACTTCTTTCTTTCTTCTTGAAAAACGCAGCCCTGCCACTAAGCACAGGACAAGCAATCAGCCTTCCATTGCTGCCTTCCATGAGCTGCCCCAGCTGACCTTGCTTGGCCTGTGTATCTCCTGGACTCTCTGCCACCAAGTCTGACCTAGGAGGGGTGAGACCACGTTGTGTGTCCAGAACCAATCCTGGTGCCCTCCGCAATGTTCAAGGACGCTGACCTTTGGTCAGACATAGCTAGAAATCATGAACACACCCAACAATGTGGCCTCGTTTACCTGAGCCCGGATGGCTACAATACAAAGGCAAAGCAAGATCTTGCAATTATTGGCTCACTTGGAAATGTCAAAGAGAGTCATATTGTCACTTAGGAAAATATATTTTATTTTTGGTCATGACTTGCCTTTTTTTTTTTTTTTTTTCTGGTGTGAGAGCTCTAATGTTCTGTATGAAATTGGGGGTGATAACCAACGTACTGACCTGGGTCTGAATGGTTCAATCAGGTCAACTCCCATGTGACAAATAAGGAAGCAAATGTCTCTATCTCCCACTCAAAGAATTTTGCCTCCCAAGAGGGATGGTTCACTCTAGTAAAATTTTAGGGGTATTTGCTAATTATTGTGACCATTTCCTCCAACAAAAATAGGTGCCATAAGATGCACTGGTCCCTAAAAGGGAAATAAACAGGAACCTTGGCTAGTGACCTGTGTACTGCCAATAGACATCACGGCATAATCCCAATGGCTGTTGATGTAGTTACAGTCCAACTCAACCAGCGCCTTTGATTATCTGGTGGAGAGGCAACAGTGCTAGATTCTCTGATGCTTTCCTTTCTGAAAAGTAAAAACAAAGATTAAGAAGCCATCCCTGAATATAAGATGGTACCGACACTTTGGAAAATGGTTTGGCAACTTCTTGCACCCACCTGTCGGGCGCAATGGCATATGCCTGTAATCCCAGCACTTGGGAGGCTGAGGCAGGAGGGTCGCGAGTTCAAAGCCTCAGCAATGGTGAGGCACTTAGCAACTCAGTGAGACCCTGTCTCTAAATAAAATATAAAATAGGGCTGGGGATGTGGCCCAGTGGTCGAGTGTCCCTGAATTCAATCCCCAGTACAAAAAAAAAAAAATATATATATATATATATATATATATGTATATACACACACACACACACACACACACACACACACACACACACACACACCTTCTAAACCATCTACTTCACTCCCAGGTCTTCACCCAGATAAAAACATTTACCCAAACGAAAGCATATGAACATATAAAGACTTGTATGTGGGGCTGGGGATTGCATGTGGATGTTTGTAACAACTTTGTTTATAAGAGCCAAAACCCAGAAACAACTCAAATGTCTATCAACAGGTGAATGGATTACAAAATTGTGACATGTTGCCGGGCGCGGTGGTGCACGCCTGTCATCCCAGCACTTTGGGAGGCTGAGGCAGGAGGATCGCGAGTTCTAAGCCAGCCTCAGCAGTGGCGAGGCACTTAGCCACTCAGTGAGACCCTGTCTCTAATAAAACACAAAAAAGGGCTGGGGATGTGGTCCAGTGGTTGAGTGCCCCTGAGTTCAATCCCCAGTACCAAAAAAAAAAAAAAAAAAAAAAATTGTGACATATCCAGCTAATGAAGCATCACTCAGCAATAAAGAGGAATGAATTACTGAATTATTGAACAAATGAATTATCATACTGATATATCTCAGAAAAATCACACTGAGTGAGCAAAGGCAGAGGAAAAAAATACAGTACTGTTCATAAAACTCCAGAAACTAATCTACAGTGACAGAAAACAGATCCCTGGTTACCTGAGCATGGGTGGAAGGAGAAGGGAGAGGCAGGAGGGTCACCAAGGGGTACGAGGAAACTTTGGGTTGGGAAGGTTTACCATCTTGATAGCAGTGATGGTTTCACAAGTGTCCGGATTTGTCAAAACATCAGATTGCACATCTAAACATGTACAATTTATTGCATGTCAGTTATAACTCCCTGTTTGAACTGGAGAGGCAAAATCTGCAAACTGGCAATAACGATACATTCACTAAGCATTTTGGGAAGTCACGTTCCATGTCACTTCTAGTATTCTGAACTGCTCTATGCTGAGAAACCTGGTCTCACTCCCTCTGTACTCCCCATCCACATCCCCAAGTTCAGTTGAACAGCAGAAGAACAGATCACCCGTATGTGTAGTTTGTAAGGTTCAGCCTCCTATGACGTCTTCTCTCCAGGCAAATGTTCCTTTCCTTTTTGCAAAGACAAACCTGGTGGACAAGGTCAAAATGCAAACAAGTCCACACAAGCCCCGTATACACCACAGAAACCAGTCTTCAGCAGGACTTTACCTGAACTGAGTAACGGACCTTCCAAGTGGGTTTAGTCTAGACTGCAGAGGAGGGGTCAATCTAGTGCGAGGGGAAGATATAGTCCCCCAGGGCCCATCCTGGGGAGGTTTATCCTTCTTACCTCATAGGAAAGCCCCCTGATCACCAAGCTGTCTCTTACTCAAGAGGGGCTCCCCAGGAAAATGCCAATTTGTGCCACGCAGTGAGTTAGCTACAAGTCATTTGACTTATGCACTTGACCTTGGGGTCTGCCAGCAACAACAAGTCCCCATGTATTCTCAGATGCATCTGCATGAACATTAACTCTTGCATCTCAAAGCCAGACAGCCCTTCTGGCCCCCTGGGGTTACCGCGATAACCTCCTTTTACCTCTTGATAGTCTACGGCTCCTGTCCCAGGCTAGCCCCAGAAGAGCCTCAGCTATCACCAGGCAATGAGACATTTTGACACAGCTCTTCTCCCAGGTGAAGGAAGCCAATTTGCCATTCAGGATGTTAGGCTTTCTTGCAACTCAAGCTTTCAAATCAAGTCCAAATGTGGACGATGTGGATTCATGCCCAAGGACAAAGAGTTGTAGCATTTCTCAAATGTCTTGAGTCCTCTAAAATTGTGGATCTATCATTTAGTGGGGAAGGAGAAGTGTATGATCCTCAGTCCTAAATCCAAGCACAACCACGGGACGCTATAGATTTTGCGGTTTGGTAGTTTCTCCGATCTGTCCTGTACGTGCTTGAGCGTCTCACAGAGGAAGTGAGCCCTCCAGAAAAGTCATTCTGATACTTGCTCGGTCAATGCCCAAGCTCAGGAAATTATAGGGACCTTAAGCAGCTTACCATACCAAAGGTTAATTTCACATATTGAGTATAAAAGAATGGTTCACAGCTTGAGCCTTCTTGCCCTCCTATCACTACAGGGGAATATTTGGCAATGTCTGGGCCATTTTATTTGCTTGTCACAACTAGGATAGGGGACACTTTTGGTATCTACTGTTTCTAGACCAGAGATGCTGCTAAACATCCTACAGTGCACAGGATGGTCCCCTAACTCATTTTACACACACACACACACACACACACACACACACACACACAAAGAATATTCTGTCCCAAAGTATCCGAGGTATAAAGGTTGAGAAACCCTGCTGCACAATGGAAAGTATGGATCTTTCTAGAGACTCTCCAGATTTAGGGGAAAGTAAGCCACCTCCATTTTAAATTCAGTTTTTAGAATGTAGTTTTAGGGGGCTGGGGATATAGCTCAGTTGGTAGAGTGTTTGCCTAGCATGCACAAGGCCCTGGGTTCAATCCCCAGCACCACAATAAATAAATAAATAAATAAGAATGTAGTTTTAGGCAAGGCATCTCATTTTTTTGCCTTGATTTCCCAAGTCTGCAAAATGGGAACGTTCCTCTGTCATTTCTTCCTCTTTTCTCTCTTTCTTCCTCCCTGAGAGCTGCTAATGAATGTTCGCCAAGTGCTTTGAAGACTCTAATTACTGTTATCCCTAGGACATCAGTTCAAGATTGCAGGGCACCTGAGAGTCCTGCCGACGGTGAGATACGGAGTTCTAGGAGCCAGTCCTGCCGTGGTTGTTGCTATTTATCGTTCTCAAAGGGCAGTATCAAGCCCGTAGGCCTGAATTACACAAAGACAAATTACTCAAATCAAGTCTAGAATCTGCTGAAGGAAACCGAGGGTTCTCACAATTAAACCCCAGGCTTTCCCAAAGTCAGGACAGGGACATAGGACTTCAGCTGAGGATTTCTAGAGGCCAGCAAGTCACATTCAGAAAATCTGAGCATGCAGCCCACGTTCGACAAGCCCATGTTAATGCCAGCTTTACACATAATTCAGACAAAATACAAAATAAAACGGGAGGTACCTCAATTTCAGATCACCAAGAGGATGCAATACATCGAGAAATTTTTGCCGGGCACAGTGGCACATGCCTGAAATCCCAGCGACTCAGGAGGCTGAGGCAAGAAGATCTCTAGCTCAAGGTCAGCCTCAGGAATGTGGCAAGACCCTAACCAATTTAGCAAGATCCTGTCTCACAATAAAAAGATAAATAAAAAGGGCTGGGATGTGGCTCAGTGGTTAAGCACCCCTAGGTTCACTCCCCACCAGAAAAGAAAGAAAGAAATTTTTTCAGTGCCTCCCATTTAGAAATTACTGGCCATTAAAAAAATTTATAGTTCTGACTGAGCAGGTGATGACCTTGGGTTCACCATCCAAACACACCTGTCTATAGTGAAGATAAGCCTCCACAAATGCCTCCACCCTCACCACCACATCCTGATGCTGTGCACCCCTCTATTTGGAAATGATGGCGGGCTGTGGCTCACAGGCCTGTGGGTACCAGCTTGCTAAGCCCCTGACTCACACTACCATGAGGGTTGCAGCCAGAAGCCAGTGTCTGTCCTCATGGGCCATCCAACCGACTTGAGAAGTCAAATGACAGCAACCTCACAATACTGGTCACATGTAGGTACTTATTTGAGTGGCACAGTTGACAAAGAGGAACGGACTTGGAAGGACATGGGCACGTGTCTTTGGGTCAAGGAGCATAGGTAGGAGTTCCGGGAAAGTTGGAGAAGCACCTCAAGCCTTCCTTCTCAACTCCCTACCCACTGCAAGATACTCCAGATTTTCCAGGCACACTTTGACCACAAAGTAAGGGCCTGAGCTGGGTTTTGTTGTCCCCATTGCTCAAATGCGTGACTGTTGAGTACAGAATTTGTCACTAAACTGGAACTGTGGTTCTGAAATCTGAGGCCTGAGAGTCTGCATTTCCAAATAGTTCCTGGTGATGTCGGTGGAGTTGGTCTGGGGACTTCACTTTGAGAACCTCTGAGTTAGAGTATGGTTAGATAATAAGAAAGTCCAACACTCCTTTTGGGAAGGTCACTACTAGGGTTTAGTTTTGGTTTTTGGTTGTTTTTTTTGTTTGTTTGTTTGTTTGTTTTTGGTACTGGGGATTGAACTCAGGGGCACTCGACCACTGGGCCACATCCTCAGTCCTTTTTTGTATTTTATTAGAGACAGGATCTCACTGAGTGGCTAAGTGCCTCACCACTGCTGAGGCTGGCTTTGAACTCGCGATCCTCCTGCCTCAGCCTCCCAAGTGCTGGGATTACAGGCGTGCACCACGGCGCCCGGGCTACGACTAGGGTTTAGATGTGGTCTGAGTGTCTCCCCAAAGGATCACATGTTGGAAGCTGAGTCTTCTGTGTGATGTTAAGAGGTGATGGGACCTTTAAGAGGTGGGGCCTAGTGGGAAATCGCTGGGTCACTGAAGACGCTGTTCTCAGAAGGCATTAAAGTAGTTCTCACAGGACCCCAAGTTAGTTCTTGCAAAGGGGTTGTTATAAAGAGAGGGACGCTTAGCCCTTTGCTTCACTCTGACCTCCTGTCTCTCAGTGTGAACTCTCCCTCTTGTAGCACTCCTGCCACTGTAATGCCATTCATCATGAGACCTTGAACTTGCAGAACTCTGAGCTGAAAAAACCCTTTTTCTTTAGAAAGTTCCCAGCCTCAGGTGTTTTGACACGGTAACGGAAAATGGACTAATACAATCATGCAACATGCACACCCAACCAAAGGCCACCAGGAACACCAGCTTTCAGTGAAGCTGTACATCACAGTCTGTTAGTTATTATATCATTCTTTTAGGTGTTCAACATCAGGAACTCGGAAGTCTACAACACCTGGCTCAAATAGACAAATATGTCTTGAACCTCTGCCATGTGCCAGGGCTTTGTCATGATATCATCCCCCTGAAATGTTCATCTCATTTTGATGGGTCAAAGTTAAATGATGTAAAAAAAAAAATGCTTCTTTGAGCCGACATAAAGGAAAGGAAGAGATGAATATGGATCTCACAAGAGATTTTAAACACCCCCCCACACACACACACACATACACACCAACACACCCTGAAGTGACCTAGCACAGGAAGGGGTGGAGACCGGAAAAAAGGGACCTAAGAGAAAAAACAACCCAGGGCAGACAACAGATAAACTACTGTGTGGTTAGGTCCAGACCATAGGAATTGAATCAATTCTGGAAAGTGGTTACCTCCCCCCGATCAGCGTGGTTCTCAGGGTGTACGGTTCTGACCAACATTTTCTTCATTTTTAGGGCTGCTTGGTACCCTCTGCAACATGTGACCTCCTGTTGAATGCCCAGGGGACAGAGAGCCTTCCACCTGTGGCAGATACAGAGTCACCCCTGCCGTGTAGACAGGAGCTAGCCTCTGCCTGCCGGCCGCGCAACTTTTGTTTTCTTTTTAACGAGGGAAGCTGAAAAAAAAAAAATACATTCACCAGCTGAAACTGCCAGGGAAATTTGAGACAGCACATGCGATTATTAACTCGGTTGAACTGTATTATTAATAATAATGCTTCACTCTGTTGTAGCATTTTCGGGCTTCAAAGCCATTTACAAACATCAGCTAATTAATCCTTACCTCAGCATGGTGAAGTAATTAAGTATCATTATCCCCATTTTGCAGAGGGGGGGAAACTGAGGCACCCAGAGGTGAAGCGCCTTGCCCAAGGCCACAGAGAGGATGTGTTCTCAGAATCTCGAACACTCTCCGACTTCCAGTTACACGCTCCAAAGCTCTCACTCCTGGGGACAAGTGAGGTCGTCCTGCAACAGCCATCCCCCCAACAAACAGCACAGACGGAGAACGACCCCGCCCCTGCTTTTCACAGCACCCCCCACAACTAATCAGAATCATATTTTTATTATTATTATATTTTTGTAGTGTTCTCCTTCCTCATTAATTTTTTTTTTAAAGCGCTCTGACTTTAGGGGGAAATGCCAAAGCATTTTAATGATGTATGAAATAAGAAATAATAATAATAAAAGCTTCTGCCCACACAGAGAGAACACAAGCCTGGTTCTTGGAGGGGTGCTTTCTTTTTTCCCTCTTGGGCTTGAACTCACTCCCTTTCTGAGCCGTGGAGCTCAGCCATCGCCAGAAACTTTTTTTTTTTTTAAGAAAAGAACATGAAGGTTGAAACGTTGCAGGCTCAGACGAAAGGGCAGAGCTTGGTTTCTATGGCCTTCTACAAATCCCAAGCCTCACTTCCCCTGCCCTGAGTGTCCCTTAGAGACACCAGTGCCATCAGAAAAATTCATCTGGGTTTTGGGGCTCGGGGGCAGGGGGGATGCTTTGGCTTTTACTTTGGTTTTTCTTATATTTTCAATCTGAAGGTCAAGTCTAACACAACCTGCACCCAAGTGACTCAGTGGCTGTAGCAATAGCCACAGTCACATAAGAAATGGGACAGTTTTGCTATTTGTTTCTTTCTCAGCTTCTTAGCTCTTTTATTTATTTATTTATTTATTTATTTATTTATTTATTTATTTATTTATTTTGGTACCGGGGATTGAACCCAGGGGCACTCGACCACTGGGCCACATCCCCGGCCCTTTTTTTGGTATTTTATTAGAGACAGGGTCTCACTGAATTGCTAAGTGCCTCACCATTGCTGAGGCTGGCTTTGAACTCGCGATCCTCCTGCCTCAGCCTCCCAAGTGCTGGGATTACAGGCATGCGCCACCACGCCCAGCTTCGTAGCTCTTTTAATCCTTTTTTTTTTTTTTTTTTTTTTTTTTTTTTTTTTTTTTTTTTTTTTTTTAGGAGAAGTAAGTACAGAGACGAGCTCATTCGGATTTTGAAATCTGCCAAAAGTCAGATTAACACTTTTTTTTCTGATCTATAAGTAAATATATTTTAAGGAGCCACAAGTGAAACAGAGTTGAACCCAGAATGAAGATCTGTATTTTTTTGAAATTGTTTTTGCTTATCCTCACTTTATTTCCTGGATTTTCTGTCCCCTCTTCTGTTTTTAATTCCTTCCTTCCACAGGAAAGGTGAGGGCTGGCCGGTCTGCGTCCTCCACCCTCACCCCGAAGGCTCTGTGGTTGGTAGTTACAGGGATGAAACAGACCGAAAGACCAAAGTGGCATGTCAGCATGCCACAGAAGTCCACGGGGCCTTCAGAGCCAGCAGCCAGTGTCTTCACGGGCTTCCTGGGGCCTCTCCTGCACCGTCCTCCCAGCCGTGGCAGTGAACCTGGCCAGCACTTCTCTCCTTTCAATGGACTGCTGATGATGGACAGGGCGGTGGGGGGCACCCGCTTCTGCCCGGCCGGAGACCCCAGCCCAGCATGGGCTTTTCTCACAGGTCAGCGCCACTCCTGAGTCTGTCCCCCAGTGTCACTAATCCCTGTGGTCAGCTCAATGACTCTGAAGTCCCACACAATTTAAAAGACACTTGCAATTTTTTTTTTTTTTTTTTTTTAAGGCAAAGTAAAATTTCAGCTTGGTCGTTAGGGAAGCATATTTGGGGGATAAAACTTTAAAGAAAAGCATGGAAATAAATAAAAGATAGAATAACGGTTGCTTTGGGGGTGTGAGAAGCTTCTGGGGTGACTGGATTTTTTTTTTTTTTTTTATCAGCAGGGTTACAAAGGTATTATTAGCCTTATAAGTTGGTTATAGCTAAATGAGACATTTTATACAATTACTTGTATCACTGTTATAATGTACATTTCTGTTATGCTCTACCCCTGGTTGGGGTCCTCATCTGCATTTTGCTCCCCATCGGGGTTGCACATTCCTATGGCACCATCCGACCCCCCCATGTGCCAGTGGCTGTTTTCTCACTGCTTGACACTCTCCAACCAGATTCTGAGCTCCCGTACCTATTCATCTTCCCATCTTTGGGCCCTGCAGAGTGACCTCTACATACTAAGCTTTCAAACGCTGTTAAACATATGAGATGAAATATGTATATGAAGGCCTTCCATCGATGGTTACACTGTGGCGGGGATTCAATGCAACAAATGGAAAAAGTAGGATGTGTGAAGCAGAAAGCATTTAAATGCAGGAAATCGGGTAGCTACAAAATCTCTTAAATGGCTCAAGAAGAGGCCCAGCGGACCAGCTCCGAGATTGGGGCTCATCACCCCATGCCAGGCTTATCCATCTGTCCTTATTAGACCACCAGTCTCGCCCAGGACGTAAGAGGAGCCAGTGCAGCGGCACACACTTGTAATCCCAGCAACTCAGGAGGCTGAGGCAGGAGGATGGCAAGTTCAAGGCCAGCCTCAGCAATTTAGAAAGGCCCTACGAAACTTAGTGATAGCCTGTCTCAAAATAAAAAATAAAGGGGATAAGGATGTGTCCCAGTTGTTAAGCACCCCCGGGGTTTAATCTGTGGTTAAGAAGAAGAAGGAGGAGGAGAAGGGGAAGAGGAAGAAGAAGGAGGAGGAGAAGAAGAAGAAAAAGAAAACTACAAGGGGAGAGTCCAGTGCTTTGGGACACTAATGCTCCAAGCCTCTGGAAGCATGGGGAGGTAGGAGATCACCATCCTCAACAGGTTGCACCAAGGTCTGCCCGGACGGAGCATGTCATAAACTTCAAGTACAAATGCCCCTGGTGACTTGTGCCCACCAGCCTGGCGGCCCGTCGTTCCCACCTGGCCCACATGCGCCCTGCTTGTTCAAGCTGTCCCTTAGGGGACTCCTGCCACTTCTCAGGGTCACTGGCGCTGTCTCCATTGTCTTCAGGAAGCCTCCTCTGGAGCCCTGCGCTCAGAAGGGGATCTTAACTCAGTCACCGCATGACCCCGAGAAATGGAAGCATCTGTCTGCACGTCTGTCTCTCTAGACGCTGGAGCCAGCACATAGTGGGTATTCGATAAGTGTCTGTTCGACCAACCCACAGGCCATCAGCCGTGCCTTTTAGTGAGACCATACACCAAGGCCGGCTCTTCCTGTCCCACCTACCTTCTTTCAAGCTGACCTTCTCGACCTCTGTGCCTCCCAAAGCAGCTCAGTCCCAGGACTAGCTGGGGAAATTTTAAAGACTAGGTATCCAAGCCCCCTCCCAGAGATCCAAAAAAAAAATCCTCCGTCACATAACTCTGATACATAACCGAGTTTGGAGATCGCTGCTTGTGTTTGGCCAGAGAAACTTGAACCCACGTGAAAATGATGCTTCAGAAGAAATGGACAAGAACTAGTGACAGTCACATAAAACACCGACATGCCTTGGCCAGAGGGGAGGGAAAAGGAGCAAAAAAATCTTGTCCTGAGTGCTGGAATTTTAGCTTTTTAGCACAAACAACCTCAAGCAAAATAAATTTAGTCAAAGACTCGGTGCAGAACTCCAGAGCACCTGTCAACTAAACCATTTCTTCTTTTTCAAGAAGGCAGAAGAAAAAAGTAGTTCGTGTCCTTAACTAAAGCCTACAAACTCGAGTCTTTGGTAAATGCCAAAATAGCTTCGATAACACATTTAGACACCTATAAAAACAGAAAGTTCAGTCAGAAATGCCAATAAGTGATTCTGAGCCTGTCTTAAAGCCATTACAGCTGCAAAAACATAAAATATCTCTCTCAGATTTTGAGAGCAACTCGTTGGGGAGAAAAAAAAAAAAAAAAAAACCTAGTAGACAGATTTAAAATAGAAGAACTATGTGAACTGTGAACAGTAAAAATAAGGTTGTCTTTATCATTCTGTTTGATGTCTTTTTTTTTCTTCTTTTGCAATACTGATACCTACTAGGTGTAAATACTATGAAGTTACCATAGGAGGAGAACAAGGAGGAGTTGGTGATCGGGGAAGAGGTGAAGACAGGGCACGTTAAAAAGAAGTTGAGATTTTTTATTGCTTAGTATCTAGCTTGACTCCAGGCAAAAGCATTGCCATTTGCACCAATGCAAATAAGGGAGGAAATTTAAAAGAAGCTGTGACCAGTCCAAAGCCCGGGGTAAGGAGAATGTCCCATGCCACCCTGACATTCCCAAGCCAGCAATGGGTAGAGATGCGATTTGCTAGGCAGTAAAGAGAACACCCCGACATTTGCCATCCCAGCCTGGACGCCTCCAGTGTGGGTTTCCACAAAGCCATCTCAGCTCCCAGGTGTCATTCCTGCCCGCTTCTGATCTGGCTGGAAGTGCTTGTTGCTTCAGATTCCCCCCCCCCCCCCCCCGGGCACAGCAAGAAGTTGTTCTGTTGTAATTCCAGTTCCAGCGAGCTTGGTACATCTCTACCAGTTTCTTGTGTTGTTATTAACTTAGTGACTAACTGAGAGGTGTTTGGCTTTTGAAACACTGCCACGAAAACGTCTCTCTCATCTCTGGGTGATGTCAGCCCCATAAACGAGAGAGCTGGAAGAAACAATAGAGATTTCAGTGGTAAAAATTTAATGAGGTAGACCCTTCTTGTCCCAAAATCTAAAATTACCTCCATTTTCTGCACCAGGCAGTTAAAAGGATCTCTGAGGGAATTTAGGAGGTAGATTCAGACTTTAGAGTAATTTTAGTGCGTTGACTTTGAAATTCCCTAGTGGGGAGTAAATCATGAAGTCTTTTTACACTCTCCAGTGTTGGATGATTTGAAGCATCTCATATGGACTTTACGAAAAGAAACCGATTTCCCAATACGCTTGGCAGAGATGGTCCAAACAGGCCTTAAAAGCAGAAGATGTTAAGAAACTGACATCAGAAACTGAAGGACATGGGCATCAAAGAAGCTCAGTAAAATACCCAATGAGTTTACAGTTGCACGAGAGAACAAAACCCAGGACTCATTTTGATAGGGGCTTAGATTGGTTCAAGGTCAGGGAAACAGTCTAGACATCCATGTAACCCACAGGGCATGTGCCCCCAAAGGAAAGACACTTGGTCTTGATCTTCATTAGGAACATGATTCTAAATCCACAGCTGAACGTCAGGGAGGAAGGGTGAAGTTCAGCACACCTGTTTATCTGCTGACAGCTACCCCATGATATTAATTAATGTGTTCACAGGACCCTGGCCAAGGCCTGCATTAACACAGACAATGTCGATGCTGACGTGGCACAATCTTTGCAATGAGTACAATTAGCTTCTCACTTCTTTTATGGTCTCCTCCAACCAGTGCTGCAGGGAGGCGTTTCAATGTGCAATCTTCAACGGCCTCCCGGCCGCTCTCAGGCCTTCAAAAGCAGCAGAAAAAACAAGCTGCACTACGCTAAGTGTTGCAATGTTTGGCTCAAAATAGAGAGTCCAGAAGCGCAGCCAAAAACACAGGGCCAATATTTTTAAATTCCGAGACTCTGCTGTTGTCTTTTAATTCTTCGTAGGCTGCAATCACTTTCTCCCGATGGTTATTAAGCCCCCAAGAGTTTGTTTTAGTCACGGCCCAAGGTAAACGGTGAGGATCTGAAGTAAGGTTTCATTTATTACGTGGATAAAGCATCTTTGCCTCTGCTGGTGGCATGATTCCACAGCAGAATGGACCAACATCCACAAGGAACTCTTCTCCATAGGGTGGATGACCTACGTGTTCCAAAGCACAGCAGGAATTGCAATTTTCTAACACAAAGAAGCAGCCCACCTTCATGACACGCAGAGAGGTATACTATGCCGTCACCTCCCATATTTTTTTCTTAGCCTTCTTTCCTTTTTTTTCCTTTGTTTTCTTCTCAATTTGTATCCTAGGAGCTAGGATTCCCAGGTAACGATCAGCCAGTTTCCAAATAATAACTTGAGACCTGAATTTTGGAGCTATGCAAAGAAATTGAATCCTACATTATATAGGTCTCCACAACAAAAAAGAGAACCTGCATTAAAGCACAATGAGCATAACTTTGCATTTATAAAATCTTTTACTTAAATAAATCCATTCCTGTCATTGAAACATAGTCACTCCCAGGATGCAGATTATGCCTCCACCTTCCAGCAGAGAGAACATTGCTCCAGAAGTCTCTTTGATTTTAAACAAGTCCTCTTGCAGTCACATCTGAAACATGCTTGCTTCCCTAGATAATTCACAGTCCACTGAGACCATCTCCAGAGGCAGGATTGATACAAGTAAACTGGCTGGAATATCAGGATACATTTTTTTTGGAATAACCAAAAATCATAAGAGCTACAGACCAATCAGTTAGTCAGTCTTTCCTATGCTGCTTCCCCTAATGTGTGTTTTAGGGAGTCAATATTGATAGGTAATACACTGTAGACACAAAGCTATTATTGGAAGCACAAACCTATATATAGTCTTTTTCCTATAGCTTCCTAACTAACCACTGGCTCAACAGCAGTGGAGACAGCCTTATCTACTGACTGAGGATCTCGAGCAAGACAAGCCCCAAAATTTGATAGTAATTTTTCCTTATTCCTAAGCCAGGGTTCTCTTAATCATCCTGTATTGTACCTGCAAAAGTACCAAAATAACAATAATAATAATAAGTCTGTGAGTTATATCCTAAGGCAGGCTAACTTTCCAGATATGAAGAATTAGGTGGAAAGATATGAAATAATTTATTCAGCAAAGGCCAGAATAAAATGCCAGCTACATCTTTCCATTGCTAAATAAATTCCACTAATTTCCTCAATCTGATAAATTACTGATAAAATCAAAGGAACATGAATCTCAATGTTCTTGTCTCCCAAATGAGGCCTAAAATCTGTGTTTGTTTGCATATGCATTTCCAAAATGAGTAATTTAAGATTACATTGTTTATATCTTTTGCTACAGTCTGCCTTTGGGCACAAAGAACACAGGCATCTTAAGTGGCAAATATTACACACGTGTCACCTGCACCAACCAAACCATCCAACGGAAGCCAAATGAAATTTTAGTGGAGAAGATAAGACAGGATGGCTCACATCCTTCCTGCCCACCTTGCTGATCCCAGATAGATGGTAAGCATGGCAGGGGCGGAGTGTTAAACAAAACTGTGGGTGTAGAGAAATCACCACCTCTGTACGCTGCAGAAATCATTAGAGAAGGGTAAATCAGCACCGCATGAACAGGAAATGCCCAGAGCAACTCATCCTAAATAGGAAAGTCTGGGATGGCTTGATCCTATACTAATGGTTTTAATCAATGCAGCAAGATCAATAGGAGCTGGTTATTATAGGACACCAGTCAACAGTTACTACAAGTTATAACTGTGATTGAGAATTTACTAAATGCCAGACACTGTGGTGTCAATCCAGCTTGTCTGATTCTATTCTTCCTCCAAAGTTTCACGAGTAAAGCACTAAGAGAACCAGAATCAAATGGACTGGGGTCCAGCTGAAGCTCTTTCCCTCAGCAGCCATGAGCTGTTGAGCAGCTAACTTCTTGAAACCTCAGTTTCCTCATCTGAAAGATGAGATAATGATGGTGCATGGAGCTCTCCTAAGGATGGAACAAACTGATGTATAATAGAGCCTTAGCAGATTATAAGTACGATTTATTTTACTTTTAGTATTTTACTTTTACTGATGTGTGCTTCCAAAGTCAATTAACAGTGATGGCATAATATCTTTCAAAAACATCACACATAATACTTTTTCACATGAAAATTTAAAGTACAAGCATGACGTCATTGATGGTCAGAGTAGAGCTCAGTTCCTCTGGCTGAGGACTAACCAGAGGTATCCTCCTCCTTCTTGTTCACCTCCATGCGGTTCCTGCCATTTTATTCTTCATCTGAGAAGATTTCCAAGTTGGTGACAACCATGCTTTTGCCCCCTGTGCTTTCCAGAACAGCAGTCCAGAAGACAAAAGGAAAGACTGACATGTCTCTTGCAAGTTCAAGTTCAGCTTCTTGAACTTGATGCTTCAGCTGTCTGCCTACCACAGTGTTCCATGCCATCATTCAGTCTTTAGCTCAACTGCCTCAAACTCTACTAATATATGGATTTCTATCCCTATAGCTTTATCACAGAGTGTGGGGGCAAGAAGTCTTCCCGTCCTCGTGATGGGCTTATTCATATTGCAATCTCATGTCCATAGTGACCTTCTGGTATGTTCCTACACAGCTATGATTGAGCCTGAATGGCCTTGCTCTATTCCCATTCTGCTTCAATTTCACTTTAAAATACAACACATGGCTGTCTCCACCAGAAGAAAACAGGTCTATGTTTAACAATTAAAATGCAGTGGAGCCGGGCATGGTGGCGCACGCCTGTAATCCCAGCTCTTGGGAGGCTGAGGCAGGAGGATCGCGAGTTCAAAGCCAGCCTGAGCAATGGTGAGGCACTTAGCAACTCAGTGAGACCCTGTCTCTAATAAAATACAAAAAAGGGCTGGGGATGTGACCCAGTGGTTGAGTGCCCCTCAGTTTAATCCCTGGTACCAAAAAAAAAAAAAAAAAAAATGCAATGGATCCCTAAGCCTTCTATCAATGAGACCATCAGCCCTGGGCTCTGATCCCTGATTCCTCGAAGATGCGAATGGCCTCATATTCCAGGGGGCAGAAGGCTGACCACAACAAGTAAAGTTTGCATCTTCATGCTGGAAACTTGGCTCACTCTAGAATTCTGCCTGCAAACCACCAAATCCTCTTCCAGAAACAGGATGTCAAAACCATTGGCTTATGGAATAGTTAGTTGTTTAGCATTTAATTCTCCCACTTGGTACTTATACCTAGAGCAGTAAGCATAGAAAAATGAGATTTCTATTTTATTAAAATTACAACTCTTGATCTTTGTTGAGCACTAGAAGTGAAAGAGAAATTAACCCTTTCTCAGATGTTACATTTATTTGTTTGTTTGTTTGTTTGTTTGTTTTGGGTTGTAGATGGACACAACACCTTTGTTTTATTTATTTATTTTTATGTGGTGCTGAGGATCAAACCCAGTACTTCACACGTGTGAGGAGAGCGCTCTACCACTGAGCCACACCCCAGCCCTGGAGATGTTACATTTAAAAAGAGAATGAAGCTAGTACATTCAGTGACTCCTTTATTTGGGGATGGGATGGGAGGCAGGGAGCAGAATTTATTATTAAGAGAAAGGAATATTTCTTCATTTTTGGCAAAAGAAGACAGTGAATAGAATTGGGATTTGTTTTTGTACTTTGGAAGATTTCACGATGGTGACTTGTGGGATGGTCAAAGAAGTAAATGCTGACTGGGTTCCTTCTGACGCCATCATTATACACAGTTTCAATCCCTCCCAAGGCCCACAGAGATCTGAGAGGGGAAGGATGGAGGCAGAGGCCAGGTGTAGCTTGCGGCACCTTTGGAATCATCTTTTAGGATCTGCCACTGATTCCCTGGCATTTGGGCTGCCATTTTGTTTCCATCTACCCATCCATGAAGGATAGAAAATAATACATATTCACCCTCCTCCAAGGGTTACGCAACATAATGAAGTAAGAATTGTGAGGTCTTTGTATTAAAATTGGGTATTACTGAAAATCCCCCCAAAATAAGAGGGGGGGGGAAGATCCGTGTTTGTTACTCCATTTACCTCGTTCTGTTCCTGAGTGAAGGTAGAACAGGACTATCACTGGTCGAAGGAGAGGCAAAGCAGGGCCGTGGCATAGCCTCGGCAGTTCAACCTGTCTTCTGCCCTAGTTTGCTGGGCACCCTGAGGCAATTTATTTAAGCACTCCATGGTTCAGCTCCTTCGTCTGTAAAATGGGTATAATCATACCCACTGCCTCACTCATAGTTAATTATCCATGTATAAAGCTTTTGAAAATATAAAGTGCAATGCATGTGCTAATTATTATAAATCCAAAAAAAGCACCACAGTTCAATTTTTAATTACCTATATATTTTATTGAAAATACATAAAGCACATAATAAAATTAACCTATGTGTCAAAAAAATTACTGCTCACCTGTGCTGTCTTGTTCATCCCTCTGCTAGGACTACAGCAGCAATTTCCTGAACTAAAGTAATAATTTCATTTCAGTGGTAGACGTTTAACCAATATGACCAGGCTTAGCCTGTGATTTATGGCCTTATAAAGCAGCACCTCTCATTCCTGCCTCAATTTCCCTTAGTGATTATAATTCCATTAATGTAACAGAAGAGCCTATTACCTAAATGTTATAATAAGGTAGGGTTGCGTGTCAATTGCATGTTCAAGGTTTTAGACACGAGAATGTGACCACTCTTTTTATTTGCGTCTTGGAGGAATAAACTAAAAATTCCAAAACTGGGAAAGAGATTAAAAATTATTTCAAGGTATTGTTTAGAATGGGAAAATCTAACATGGGAAGAAGAAAAAAATCTATACGTACCTATTTCTTTTAACCTTCAACTAGCACACAAAGTAGAAAAGAAAAAAAAAGTGGTGTTTTTTACAGCGTTTGGTAAACATTTCCTTGATAAACATTTCCTCTTTTCTGGCAAATCTTGGGCTCATTTTTATTTAGTACTTAATGGACACTAAAGATTTCAAGTCCAAGCAGAAGACAAAAGGCACTTGCACTTGATTTGCACTTGCCATCAGTCTTTACAAAAGGATGGTAAAATTAAAATTAGCCATAGTTCTTAAGCTTCTGTGAGAGTAAAATACCGTGCTAAAGCCAAGAATACCAAAAACGCATGGGCTTCTGCCTGAAATGAGGTTATCAGGTATTTGAGAGACAAGATCAAAGATTTCATGAAGCAACTTGAGACCCATCTGAAAGCCATATAAAAGAAAGTGATATTGTAGAAGAAGAATAAAAGAAGGGGAAATGACTGAACAGGTGTATACTAAGGTCAAGGGAATTCAGAGGAAGGAGGAGATCTCTGGGACAAAGTCTTGGTGGGTGCAGGTTCTCATTGGGACCACCAAGAAAGTATGAGATTGTGAGGAGTAAAGGGGTAGAACACATAAAGCCCTCTGTTGTAATTTGGGTCTTAAATGTCCCCAGATGGCTCATATGTCCCCAGCTTGATGCTATTGGTGGAAGAAATTTGAAGAGGTGTGGTCTATGGGGAGGTATTTAGGTCTTTGGGGCGTGCTCTTCAAGGGCATTCTGAGAGCCTGGTCCTTGCCCCATTCTTTTTCATTCTCTGTCCATGAGGTGACCAGTTTTGCTCCCCACCAAGCACCCCCACTGAAGACCTAAAAGCAGTGTGGATCTACCTGATCATGGCCTAAAGTCTCTCAAACTGTGAACTTTTCTCTTTATGAGTTGATTGTCCGAGGTATTTGTTATAGTGCCAGAAATTGGATTAACACACCCTGCCAGTGCATGAGTGATCCAGATACAGGGACAGTGGCCTCGGGAAACAGGCAGAGGCACATGCTCCCCTCTCCTTGAGATCAACCAAGGCAAACCAGTGGCATTGCCCTGCATCCTGTCTGACTGTATTTAAGTCGCAGACAAAACGTCAGATATCACGGAACCACCGGTCTCAAGTGCCCGTAGGCCACTCTTGACGGTGTTGCCCCATTCAGTGATGAGCGCACGTCCCACGGCTAAGCGTAGGTGACGATGAGTGGAACTGATTTCTGTGCTTTCATCAGCAAGCGTGCCCTGTCCTACTAGGAAAAGCAGCCCTGCCCATGGTGCGCATTCTATCGCAGACTCCTCCTCACTCCTGCTCTCTCTTCTGCTGCCCACCAGCTTCACCAGACAGGAAGAACGCAACGTGTGGGATTGGACTGGCCCTAAGGACGTGCCTGCTGCAAAGGCAGTGTTGCTCTGGTCCACTGGGCCGACCTGAAAGATTTCCAGAAAAAAAAAAAAAAAAAGAATGGTTCAATGGGCAGGGGCACATCTACCGTTAGACCTGGGAGCTTATCTTCCCAGAGAGTCTCCTCAACTGCAAACATAGGTAGGCTGAGAAAGAGAGGAAAGGACGTTTAATCAGCTTCTTCCAGAGTTGTTTTTTTAAGAGCTTGATTACGATGCATATGAAACATTTTAAAGTATGAGTGCTGCCTATAAACCTGTTCCCTTTATGCTAATTGCTCTCAATAAAACTAGATCAAGAACTAGGACTCTCAGCCCAGCACGAGTTCTGGCATGCCTGTTGGGCACAAGTTCAGAGTGTTCAGGGCCTATCTGATGGGCCCTTTGGAAACAGATAGCCCTATGGATAAATGTTAAATAGACAGATACATCATATTAATAGCCAAATGATCTTGCAGGAACTCACGGTGATGGAAAATAGGTTACAGTAAACAGTTTGTCACCACAGACATTTCATAAGAGAAAACTCTTAGAAGGGAGGCAACACCACGTTGGGCCCAGATGACTCATCGGCGGCGCTGTGGGCCACTCCAGAGGGGACCCAACAGACCTACAGACACTTCCAAGTTAGAATCAGAACAGCCAGGTCCACAGTGACTCAGAAAAAGCAGGAACCCAAGTGAACTGGCTTGGAGAGGCTCCTGAGACGTCAACTTCCTCCACTTTATGAAGCCTGAGCTAGGGCTTGTCCTAACTCTTCCCGAAGGAATTCACAGGAAGAGCCCCAGCTCTCGTCTCCAGGGCTTTCGTGCCCTCCCCCAGTCATTAGCTGCACCACCACTAGAGCAAAGGAGAGGAGACCACCAAATCCAAGGGCTAACAGGGCCTGAGTGGGACCCCAGAGTCCCACCTGCATTCAACACCACCAAAGAGTTGGTCCCAACAGGTGTGTAGCCAGGGTGTCCTCCATACAGGGGGAGGGGCTCCCAAGTCCTGTTCCTTCCTCACCCCAGTATCTAACACACTGAGGAAGCACTGCGGACCTTGTCTCAATTCTGCCTGCTCTACAGAAAGCCTGTGGCCTCCTGTCATGGCGGACCTCTGCAGCACAGAGAAATCCCTCTCAGGCCAGCAGACAGAGTGTCTGCAGACTTGTTTATCATCTTTCTCCGTTTTGTATGAGAATGCCAATGAGCGCAAATGACAGGAAAGCCCATTCCTTTGTCTTAACCCACCAAATCCCTGTGGCGAGGCATGATTTGCAACTAGAGACCACTGATTCTACGCAGGCTCCTCACACACCATCCCAACAGCAAGGTCAAAACAAACACTTACAAAGGTCTTTGAGGAATGTGGTCCTAATACATTGACTTATTAAATGTTCTCTCCATGCAGTGTTTGGAAGGCGAGAAGGAGAGGAGGGTGTGTGTGTGTGTGTGTGTGTGTGTGTGTGTGTGTGTGTGTTAGTGAAAGTGTTAGCACCAACCTGCTAATACTCTTTCCTGCAGGCAAATGTATCACTAACAGCTCTGGAACAGATGTAACTTTCCCAGCGGTTCTTCTGCCAGGATCCATGATTTCATACACAGAAGGAGTTGGGCAATGGGCCTACAAAAATTAGAGGAACCAATCACGTGGATTCTATGGTCAGGAAAGAAAGGTAACTGACTGTTTCTCTCAACAGTGCCATTAGAGTTCTGAAAACATTGAAAAGATGGCCTGTGCAAGTCCTCAAAGATGAATTCTGGAAGCATTAGAGGTCCAAACAAGAACTCAGGAGTCCTGACTCCCAGGACACTGGAAGGTGGCCTAACATGGAAAAACTGAGAACATCTCTAAATCATCACTAGGAATTAAAACATCATTGGAAACCATTTTTTCCCTGTTCCTTTAAAGGAGAAAGTTGTGCAAAAACAAAACAAAATAAAATAATAATAATCATTTCCTTAATTGTACTAGCTGGGTAATGTTTCCAGGTAGGCCACAACAAAGCTAGCTGGGACTACACTTTATCTACTTATTCATAAAGCTACTTTCTGGTTTTTGTCAGATGCCTTACTCTAATTTAAATATCATTGCATTATTTGAGAAAAGACCTCAATTTCTCACTTTCACAAATTACCTGAGTTAAAGATTTTTTTTTTTTCAAGATAGGTACAACTTGTAGGAAAAGTCTGAGGACTCAGGTAGAGCCCTTGCCTAGCATGTACCAGGCTCTAGACTGCAAGGAAGGAAGGAAGGAAGGAAGGAAGGAAGGAAGGAAGGAAGGAAGGAAGGAAGGAAGGAAGGAAGGAGGGAGGAGGAAGGAGAGAGAAAGGAAGGAGGGAAGGGAGGGAGGGAGGAAGAGGAAGGGGAAGGGGAATGGAAAGAAAGAAACTTTTGAGAATGCCAGGATTTCACTAAGGATTTCACTATTGAAAGGCAGAAAATGAACCCCTGGGTGAGAAAGAGGGAGATGGGGAGATGGCTGTGTAGCAAGCTCCTTGGCCTGTACTGAGGTTCCCCTGCTCACTGTCCACCCCAAGAAAGCAAATCATAGATTTGATTCCTGAAAGAAATGATGACTTGGCTGATAATAGCACTACAGAACACTGAATATGTTTTGACTTCAAATTGGTCAGTTTCCTTTGATTAAAGAAAAGAAGCTACTTAGATAACCAAATAAAATGTAAGAGTACCCTGGGAACACTAATACCCCAGACTAGTTCTAAGACAGGCACTGATTCTAGTGAGGTATCCTGTGGAAAGCAGGTGTACCCTCGGTCCTGATTCAAGCAGAGTGGAAGGGGTCAGACAAATTGAACCCAGAAAGCAGTGGTAATAAAGCAATCTCTTCTTTTTGACTGTGGCTCAATTCCCACCCCCAAGTCAAACTGTTGTTTTCCCTTCGTTATCATCTCAGCAGGTTGATCTGGAGAATCAAGAATATAAAGAGAAACATTTGCCCCATGTTCCTCAGAAGAAGAGTCTCTCAGACTCGTGCATTCTTTTGTGGCCTATATGCCAAGCCAAATGAGCACCACAGGAAATAAATAGGTTTCAAAATAACAAGTTAAGACCTACTGAACCTCAACTAATAGGACTAGGAATAATATTGTCATAGCTATTCAAACGGATTCTGAATCCCATGGGAAGTTGTGGGTGATTCCTATCACATATCAGAGCAATCTCAGCTTCTCAGTGATGGGAGAGGATGAACATTTATCCAGAATTTTCTATGTGCTAGACACCATGCAAGGCATTTCTACTAGAATTTAATCCTCACAACCAGAGCTGACATTTGGCCAGCCCTCTGTGGTTCAAAGACCAGGCTGAAGTCAAAGTCAGACTGTACTGGTTCTGATTGATCTTTGCTTTGAATGATCCATCATGAGTTCTGTTATTATAATCTCAGTTTTTCCAAATGGAAAACTGAAGTTCCTGTGAATAAATAACTTTTTTTTTTTTTTTTTGATACCTAGGTGCTTCACCACTGACCACATCCCCAGCCCAGCCTTTTTTTTTTTTTTTTTTTTTTTTTTTTTTTTGGTATTTTATTTAGAAACAGGGTCTCGCTGAGTTACTTAGGGGTTTGCTAAGTTGCTGAGGCTGGCTTTGACCTCATGATCCTCTTGCTCCATGCTCTGGAGACACTGGGATTATAGGCCACCATGCCCAGTTAAATAATTTCTTGAGAGTCATGCAGATTTTATGGGGAAGCAAGGATTTGAACACAACCAACTCTTTTTGTATGCTTCACTTCTCTATCTTGCTCTGTTAAGAAAGTCAAAGCTAAGTTTTGGTTTAATTTTTATTTCAAAGCCAGGTGCAGTGGCGCACACCTGTAATCCCAGCACTTGGGAGGCTGAGGCAGGAGGATCACAAGTTCAAAGCCAGCCTCAGCAATGGCGAGGCACTTAGCGACTCAGTAAGACCCTGTCTCTAATAAAATACAAAAAAGGGCTGGGGATGTGGCCTAGTGGCCGAGTGCACCTGAGTTCAATCCCGGCTACCAAAAAAATAAATAAATAAATAATTTTATTTCATATATGCTTAAGAAGACAAATATTGTCAACTGGGTATATCCATAGGTAACCACCAAGGACCATGTTTACTAGGCAATGGACTGTGGCTTATTACATGTCTTTGAAAGGAATTTTTATTCTTCAATATACATGCATAAGCACTGAGTACTTATCAAAGGCTTCTAGAACATGCTGGTTGGCTAACACCAGCCCAGGGCTTGCTGCATGAGAAATACCATTCATGCAAGAAGTAACAACATAGTTCAAAAGCACTGTTTTGAATGAAACAAAAAAACAGTATCAGAGTTGGGAGGAACCCTGGCACTCCTCCAATCGCAATCACCCATCTGAAGCTTCAGTATTTTATGCCATTTTCCAAATAAACGACTTTTCAGCCCTTGTCCATGAACTTTCAAAGCCAGAGAACTTGTATTTGGACAATTGTGTCTATTAGAGAGTTCCTTTTGTTGGATTTATTATCACGTTGTTGGCCTTAATTTGGAAGAATTTCAATACCTCTTCCACATGGTAACTCTTCAACTGTGTGTAGATAAAGTTTATCTTATATTCTTGCCAATTTTGTTCTTCTCCAAGATAAATGGCCCCAGATTGTCAACTGTTTCTTATATGGAAATCATTTCCAATCCCCTCACGACCCTAACTGGTCCACGTGCATGCACTCCAATGTATATATCCCTATAGGTTGAAGGGCCCTGAACTAACTCAACATTCCCTGTTTAGCCTGGCTACAACAAAGCAGAGTTTTTTCTTGCAAAGCAGTCAGGAATACAGAACCCACAGAGGTAAAAAAAAAAAAAAAGTTCTTGGAAAACATTGCAAAGTGATATTTAATCAAATGCCAATTTGCAGACAAAAATCTGAGAATAGTAGATAAAGTGGATCACAAAGGATTCAAACCAGAGAAGTCTTTCTAGAATGGTTTCGACCAAATATACCCTCTGATATTCACAGAGAAGAAGGTGAAAGCATTTCTTGAAGGGAAGTGTGCATAATATGCAGTACCCAGAGATCACAAAATAGAATTGTTAACCAGAACACAGTGTCTCCACTGAAAGTTGATGAAAACTAGGAAGTTGTGAGAGAAAGAAGAATTTCAAGGGAAGAGGTGGAGGTAAGAACTATGATATGTTGACCATTTTCCATGGTGTTTTATGGACATTGTTTCATTTAATCCTCACAATCAAACTGTTGAGCATCTATATACACATTGAAGATGGGGGTGGGGGGAACAAAGTTAGCAATAGGTAGAAACAGAAATCAAAGTACCATCTGGCAATAAAGCTTTGGGCCTCATCTCTGCACGTCATGGAGGGACAGAGACAGTCTTCAAATGCCAGGATGATGACCACAGAGACATCTCTGCTTTGTTGCCACAGAATGGGCTAGAGCTGTAGAAAAAGTGCAGTGATTCAGTATTTAGATCTTGTTACGTTCACACATGTATAAAACTGATAAGAGTAAAAAATCCTAATCATTAAGAATTCCAGGTAAAAACATATACCCATATCTTTGTTTCTTCAATCAACAGACAGCTCTCTCTCTCTCTCCCATCAAACTCCTACAGGTGAAAATATACAAATAATAGTAGTCCCAAAGGAAGCCATTTAGAGAATTCTGTAGATTCACTGTCTTTATTTTTCATTGGTGGGTCACTTTGTCTCATGGGCCACCATGTATCCTAGGAAACTTGCCAATTTTTTCATGGGATGTGTATCGGCAATCTACAGCCATCACATGGTAGACTTTGGACACAACCCTAGAGCTTGTCCAGTCCCAGATGCTCTACAAAGAGGAGACCAGAATTAGAGAGACTGACTTAGCCATCATCACAAAGCCAGCAAGCCATGTGCAAAACTGAAGCACAAGCAAGGCTTTTGGACTCGCCTACTGTCTGCTACCTAAAACAATACCTTCAAAATGCCAACACATCTGATTGGATGCAGGAAAAATTCAGGCCTGTTCCTTTGCACTGATCTCTCTGGCACTGAGTCGAATTGGTGCTTGACTAAGTAGCCTGCTTCTGAATACTCAGACAAGGCCTACATGGGACATACTCATCCTAAATCCCTGTTCCATCTTCTGTGAGTACATCTTGACTTAGAACTCAAATGAGAACGACTGGGACTCAGACACACACGTTGTTCAAAGAAACCAAACTAACGTTTGGCTTCCCAGAGTTATAAGGCCGTTCTTGTTAGGATGGTTAACCGGATCTAACTAACATACCCATAATCCACAGTCTCCTTCCTTGGAGGAATAACTCTAAAATAAGAAGACTTAGAAGAAGCCTTGTCTGAGAGGATTGAAGTTACAGTTGTGTCTCCTTCAGGTGACTCTTCCTGAGTGCATTGACAGAGACCAACACTGAACTGGACCCCAGAACTTTGTCCTGGGGTTCCTCCTGCTCTCTTCAGATTCTGGGCAGAAATCATTCCCAAGAAATTTTCTAATACCCTCAAACTCTCATCAGACCAATTGGCCCGGTTATCCGGGCACAATGACAAGAATTCAAGGTGCTAACTAGGTTTCAGTTATTTTTTTTTTTCCCCTTCTTCATTTTCTTTCTTTTTTTTTTTTTAAGTGTTTTGCATCTAAAGTAAGTTTTTTTTTCCCATGGGCGCTTAATAGGTTTTAATTTTATAAAACATTGTGCAACCAGATACCTTAGGGAACAGTAATTAACTTGGATTATGTTTTCATTTCAGTGAATTCTAAATGAGAAGCCTAAATACTGATTTTTGTCTATCGCCAAATGGGGAAACACACAGCCATGCTCATTTCTTAAGTATATTCTTTTGCTTACTATCAACACTTTCCTAATGATATTTGCAATTTGCCCTTTTCTTAAGCAGGCCTTCCTCAGGAAATGCCACGGATTATTTAAAATAATGGAAAAAGTTTACTTTAAATTTTGATACATGTTCCTGGCAGACTCCAATCCACATTCTTTCCAGCAAGGCCTGGCCACTAGGAAAAAAATAAATAAAAGAGGGGGGCGGATGTCCCAGAATGCTCACTTAACAAATACTTTTTGTGCAACATCTATGGACCAGGTATTGTTTCATGCTCTGAATATTGCAGTAAACACAGAATAGGTTTCAAGTTGAACTGAAGGTCATTTCCAAATGAGTAAGGAGATGAAGAACTGTAGGTTACATCTGAATTATATATACTGATTGAGTTCAAGGAAAGAATGAACTCTATCTGTGTGACCTCTCTGCAGAATACTACTAAGTCTGGGAATTAACCGTGATTAATTCCATCATTTCCTAAATGCTGATTTGGGACAGTGAATGACCCTCCAAGCCTCCCTTCATTGGTGAAATGGTAATAATTGTTGCTGCCCTAAATAGTTCTTGCCATATTTGATGAGATAGTGATACCTGCTATACATTCAATAGATGGTAACCATCACTCTCATCATCATCAAGCACATAAATCACCAGCAGGCAGAAAATAGCCACTAACTCACAACTGTTGCTATTCTACCTACACAACAATAAGCCTATGTTGGCAACCTTTGTAGAGCGGATCCACATACATGGATATGTTAAGATGGTCTTTTTGCCAGGTGCAGTGGTGTGCACCTGTAGTGGTGTGCACTTACAGACCCAAATACCCAGGAGGCTGAGATGGGATGATGGGTTGAGGCTGGAAGTTCAAGGTTAGGCTGGGCAACATAATGAGACCCTGTCTCTTTTGGGGAAAAAAAAAAAAAAAAAAAAGAGGGGGCTGAGGTCGTAGCTCAGTGGCAGAGCATTTGCCTAGCATGTGTGAGGCACTGCGTTTGATCCTTAGCACCACATAAAAAAATAAGTGCCAGGCACGGTGGCGCACGCCTGTAATCCCAGCACTTTGGGAGGCTGAGGCAGGAGGATCGCGAGTTCAAAGCTAGCCTCAGCAATGGCGAGGCACTTAGTAACTCAGTGAGACCCTGTCTCTAATAAAATACAAAAAAGGGCTGGGGATGTGGCCCAGTGGTCGAGTGCCCCTGAGTTCAATCCCCGGTACCAAAAATAAATAAATAAATAAATAAATAAATAAAATAAAATAAAATAAGTGAATAAATTTTTTAAAAATTTAAAAAAAAAGAGGGATAGAGGAAGGGAGAGTGAGATAGTCTTTATATCTGGCTTCTCTCTCCAGCATCTTGCAATACAATGTAGCAATAAAGCCTTAATTTGGATCAATTCCGTAGTATATCAAGGAATAATCATAAATTATGGATATCTTCTATGAGTAATTTTTTGAAGTGCATTTTTATTTATTTCAAGTTCACAAGGCAAGCGGACTAAGCTGGGATGATGTCCGCTACCAGTCCCTAGGGGAAGCCTGTTTTAACCAACAAATGGAGAGATTTACAGTTAGTCTGCCAATTGCTCCTCATTCTGCGGGGCCGCTCTCATGGTGCTTTAAGCACAGGAAACAAGCCTGCCTTCACATTCACATTGTAGATTTGCTGATCTATGCAGAGTTTGCTATACAAGGGCACATTTCATCCAGTTTCCTATCTGAATTCTAACACATTTTCTTTCTCTTCTTTTCTTATTCTTTTTTTTTTTTTTTTTACCCCAGCTCTATAAGTTACAATTTGACAATTGAAAACTGTATATATCCCATGCATACAATGTGATATTTCGACATATATATACATTGTGAAATGATTACCACAGTCAAACAAAAAATGTAGTCCTCTACTCACATAGTTATCCTTTTTTATTTTAGACATGTTTTTCTTAATAAAGCTCTACTCTGGTCTCTGTACTGATAAGACAAACAAATTCCAAAGTGGTTTTTAACCAATGAGAAACATTATCTCAGGATGGGATGAAATTTTCTTGTTTACGGCCACTTGGAAGGAAATACAACCACTGCCAGCCTTGGTTTGGGAAGACTCTTGCACTGATGCAGGGAATAAAATAAATGCCCTTTATTTGAGTAATCATTGACTCTCCTAATGGAGTTTGGTGGCTAGACTTTCAGGAAGTTCATAGGTTCAGACAATTCAAATGGGTCTTTGAAAAATGGGCCAAATGACTGATGTCCAGTGTAGAATGGAAACAATGAATGTGCTAACAACAAATCACTCTTATCTGCTCATTAATGTGGGTCCCCCAAGGACTTCTAATAGGCCATATTGCCCGCTCAAGTTGGGTTTCTAGATTGGTTGTTACGTAAATGTAATAAAAAGGCATTTCTTCCAATAAGTCTCTTTCTCGTGTAGTTTTTAAATAAAAGCACACATACACTGAAATGAAAATCCTTTCTCCTCACTCCATGAAATATGACCACAAACCATATTCTTCACTCTGTACTATTGCTCTCTGTACTATTGCTATCAGAGGCTTCGGTAATAAAATAACCCCAACTTCAAAACCATTTATTCTCCCTGTTTCTCGCTTCAAGATGTGTTCTTAAGAGAAAAAAAAAAATGAAAACTATTTAAGTAAACTTGCAGCAGAGGAGTAAACTTAGTGAGACACAGCATAAGAAAAACGTTCTGCAAAACAGTAGAATGAATCGGACATAACTTTCTTATGTTCATATATGAATACGTGACCAGTGAAACTCCACATCATGTACAAACTCAAGGATGGGATCCTAACTAGAATAAATCATACTCCAGGTACGTATAATATGTCAACATACACTCTACTGCCATGCATATCTAAAAAGAGCAAATTAAAATTAAAAATAGAAATAGAAAATAGTTTGCACCAGTGTAATATCATGCAGGTTACAAGTAATTGCACATAAATCATTTTGGTAGATATATTCATTTAGTAAGCATCTGTCAGGGCATGGCTATTCAAGTACATGTGAGGGATATACAGAAAAAGTATAAGGGAAATGTAGTCTCTATCCCCTGAAGTTTCACCCTCTACCTTTGGGTGAATAGAAAGTTATTCATTTCTCCATTTTAGGTGAAGAGGGTTGAAGGGCTTGCCCCTAGCCACACAGCTAGTGAAAACTAGAGCTGTAGTTAAAATTGTAGTCTTTTTTCTCCAAGCACTGTTCATCCTGTTCTGTAAGCCCACCTTCCTCTGTTCCTGGAATGGGGAGTCTCCCCCATCCACACCCACCCACTCCCCTGATCAAGGCCCTCCTCCAGGCCTCGGCACTTGAAATGCACTGGCAACTTCATAAGTATTTGACAGCACTGAATTTCTTCTGCAAGAGACATCCGTCACATTTATGCCCCAAGTGGCTCTTGGGCCCACTGCAGTATAAGCTAAAACTTACGGGTAAAGTGTTTTGAGTTCCTTTCAAGTTTTCATATTGTGCAAACTGGAGGAAAACGTTGTTTTAAAGGTAGCTGTTTCTGTCTTATAGATGTAGAATTTAATAGGTGGTAGGTTTTACCTGCCTTTCAAACATTTCCTTTTTCATGTAACTTCAAATATTCACTCTCAAAAAAAGAAATATGGTAATCATTGGGATGTGCTCCAAAATTATTTCATCTGTTTCCAAAGGGTAAAGTGGCTTGCTTTTCCATAAGCACAGAAAGTAATTGGCCAAGGGGCTAAAGACAGTATCTCACCAATTTCAGAAAGACTATAGGTACAATCTTAACTATACTGAAAGGAAAATGAAGACAGTATTACATGAACAGGAAAGGAACCACCATGTTTTATAAGACGATCCATCATAGAAGCATACTAAGCAACAGGGATTTCCAGGGTACAATGATTATCTTCACAGTTGGGAACTCTCAAACACACTCACTCTAGGCTTTCACTTCAACTGGAATTCCTTTTGGGGGGATATGACATGCTCATCAGTTGTGTCACTGTCACTTTTCAAGCATCTTGATTTCCTTCATTTTCTCTTCCACTTGTAAGCGTGGCATATACTCATGATACCTTTGGATCCCTTCCTGATTCCTGCCAGTGGGACTTTTTCAGCCTCTGGTTCATAGCACCTCTCATTCTTGTTATAATCTCTCTGGCACTGATAAAAAAAAAAAAAAAAAAAAATTGGAGGTAATGCAGGAAAAGGGTCAACTATGTAGGTTTTCAGAATGTCTTCCTGTTGTAGGGGAATATCTCCTCACTCTGGAACCAGTTCTAGATAAAGAGGAGTCAGTCCTTTGAGGGGAGCCCAGGGTGGGAGTGGGTAAGGAGTGCAATAACAGCCAGGACAGCAGTGGAATGCCAACAACCCACGGAGAAGACATAGAGAAGGAAAGTTAAGCACCACCCAGCATGGTGGCCACTAGCCACCTGTGGCTATTTTGAACATTTGAAATGTGGTTAATCAAAGTAAGGTATGCTATAAGTATCAAATGTATGCTGGATTTTGTATCAAGAAAAAAAAAAGAATGCAAATAATTCATTAATAGTTTTTACAGTATGTGTTAAAATTCTGATTATAGCAGCTCAATTCACAATAGCTAAACTATGGAACCAACCCAGGTGTCCTTCAAGAGATGTAAATACCTGGGGTTGGAGAACTCATGCTAGTGAAATAAGCCAATCCCCAAACAACCAAAGGCCAATGTTTTCTCTGATATGTGGATGCTAATTCACAGTAAGGGGGTGGCTCTAGGGAAGAACAGAGTTATTTTAGATAGGTAGAGGGGAGTGAGGGGAGGGGAGGAGATATGGGGATAGGAAGAATAGCAGAATGAAACAGACATTATTACCTTATGTATATATATGACTGCATGACTGATGTGATGCTACAACACGTACAATGATAAAATGAGAAATTATATGCCTTTATGTATGATATATCAAAGTGCATAAATGCATTCTACTGTCATGTGTAACTAATTAAAACAAATAAAAAATGTTTTAAAAGAGTTTATATTCAGCATATGAATATTATAACTTAAAATAAACAATATGTAATTTGTTTATTAAAAATTATGTCAACTATGTTGTTTTAAATAAAATGCATTATTAAAATTAATTTTACCTGCTTCACTTCGTGTTTTTAATGTGATTATCAGAAAATTTAAATTACACATAATTACACATGTGTCTTATTATATTTCTATTGAATAGCACTGTTACAGACTCTCTAACTTGGGTTATCCTTACACACAGAAAACAAATGCATTAGATGGGTAAAATTTTTTCTGGAAAATTCTATTGACTGAGAGATCCCAAAGTGCAAATAGGAAAAACGAAGTTTTGACTATAAAGCCTTACATTTGTATTCACTGGAACTTTTTTTCTTCCTCCCAAGCAGACACAGCTTCTTCTTCTTCTTCTCTCTCTCTCTCTCTTTTTTTTTTTTTATACCAGGGATTGAATTCAGGGGCACTCGACCACTGGGCCACATCCCCAGCCCTTTTTTTGTATTTCATTACAGACAGGGTCTCACTGAGTTGCTAAGTGCCTCGCCATTGTTGAGGCTGGCTTTGAACTCGCGATCCTCCTGCCTCAGCCTCCCAAGTACTGGGATTACAGGTGTGCCCCACCACACCCAGCTCAGACACAGCTTCTTAAATGTTCTAAGGAAAGCTGTTGTCAAAATGGCTCTCCTCCCACTCCTGGGCCTATACCCAAAGGACATAAAATCAGCATCCTACAGGGACACAGCCACATCAATGTTTATAGTGGCACAATTCACAATAGGTAAACTGTGGAACCAACCTAGGTGCCCTTCAGTAGATAAATGGATAAAGAAAATGTGGTATATACACACAATGGAATATTACTCAGCAATGAAAGAGAATAAAATAATGGCATTCACAGGTAAATGGATGAAGTTGGAGAATATAATGCTAAGTGAAGTTAGCCAATCCCAAAACTCCAAATGCCAAATGTTTTCTCTGATATAAGGAGGCCAATTCACAGTTGGGTTGGGACAGGAAGCATAGGAGGATTAGAGGAACACTAGAAAGGCCAATGGGGAGGGAAGGGAAATAGGGGGCAAAAGGGCAAATTAAAAGAAAAAAAAAGATGGTAGAATGAGATGGATATCATTACCCTAAGTATACAACCAGCGATATGTAAAAATGTGCTCTATAAATGTAATATGAATTGTAATACATTCTGCTGTCATATATAACAACTTAGAATAAAAGAAAAGGAAAAAAATGGCTCTCCTGAAAAAAAAAAATCAGAAGGAACCTCCAAATCAAGGCAAGCTCAATTTTACAAAATTTCTAGCTTGTTTTCTCAGATGCAGGACATTGCAATACCTACCTATACTAGAAGGTGAAGAGCCAATCTAAAAGGAGCCATTAAAGACCAAAACTGTCATTCCTGGGCCAGGGAATCCCCTGTGTCAGCACTGATGTCTACTCAGTTGTGCATATGCAGTTCTTGAACCATGTGGAAGAAATGACAGAAGGGAAATTCTTAAAACATTTGTTGGGAGAGTTTGGGGAAGGAGCTTCTCACACTTGGATGTCATATGGAATAACATCAATGTACTTTCATTAGTAATTACGCTAAAATAGCTTTGACTCTAATTAGTGACACTTGGAGTGATCATCATGGTAATTTGTAGTTATCAAAGTTTCATCAAAGAATAAGTCAGATACAGGAATTCAAAAAGCGGAAGGGGGATCAGTTGTGTATTTGTTTGATTACAGGTCAAGGAAAATGTTAGTGTAAAAAGTTAGGGGCTTTTTTAACCCCATGATGAAATGAGATGAACATCATTATCCAAAGTATATATGTATGAAGACAGGAATGGTGAGAATATACTTTGTATACAACCAGAGATATGAAAAATTGTGCTCTATATGTGTAATATGAATTGTAATGCATTCTGCTGTCATAAATGGAATCACCTTATGACCCAGCTATCCCACTCCTCGGTCTATACCCAAAGGACTTAAAAACAGCATACTACAGGGACACAGCCACATCAATGTTCATAGCAGCACAATTCACAATAGCTAAAACTGTGGAACCAACCTAGATGCCCTTCAGTTGATGAATGGATAAAGAAAATGTGGTATATTACTCCGCTGTCATATATAACAAATTAGAATTTAAAATATATATTTTTGCACTTAAAAAAAAAAAGTTAGGGGCTTAGTGTCTCCCTCATATAACCAGGAATCCCAGGTGGACTAGCCATCACAGATGCCAAACAGAATCTAGAACTTTCCATATATCTGCTCAATGACTTTAAGCTAGTAGATCCTTATCCTCACACTTGCTACCTAGTGGTTGCAAGATGGTTGCTGAATGTCCAGGTAGCAGCTATTCCTGTTTCCATAAAGCAAAGGCCTCACCAGAAACCCTCAGCTCATTTCTCATTGGTAAGAACTATGTCACATGACCAACCCTGAGTCAAGAAAGACTCTCTTGTTACTCCTTGCTACTCTGAACAAAATCAGATTCTTTAAGGAAAAGAGGGGATACACTTTGGGTGGGCAATGGCAGTTTCTGTCAAGAGAGATCTGGAAAGTGTCTCTAATCACTTTAGATAAAATGAAGCTCAACAGCTGATAACATTGACCTTTGACAAGTACAAAAAACCTGGAGAAGAAAAGCATACAAACTTCCAAGAATTTATCAGATTTATAAATCTGGGTGGAGGCAAATAGGACAGAGAATTATTTGCTGAAGACCTGCTTGGAATCAGATTTTTGTCAATTTTAATAATAGTTCTGTAAACAACTGATACACTAAATTTGAATGATAATGAGATATACTAAGATTATCAGAATAACATTGAAAAAAATCACATTTGGACTGTAAAAGGGAACTGATGGGTTTAAGGGCCAGGAAAAAAAATATTGTAAGGGAAATAACCTGTGTGAATACTATCTTCCAAATAGTTTCCCTGATAAATTTAATCATTTTCTCCAAATGAATATATAAATAGTTCCATCCAGTCTGGTGATGAGGAGAGAGAGTCAGTTGACTCACTGAGATCACAGATATTGTGAGCCTACCAGAGGAAATGATGTCACCTTGCCTTGTCACTCATCCTTGGGCTGGATGAAATGTGTTCTTAGAAGACCAGGAATGTGACTAGAGATCATTTTATCCTTTGAGCACCTTGCAAAGGGACTAGCCTTAGAGCAATATTTTTCAAACTGTGGATCTCTATGCATAAGTGAATTGAGAAATCAATGTGTTTATAGGAACGGAATGGAATGAATGGAAAAATTAGAATAGAATGGAGTAGAAAGATCAGATCTACCTATGCAATCGGTATGGTATTGTTCCAAGAAACTTCTTTGTCGGGTGTGTGTGTGTGTGTGTGTGTGTGTGTGTGCGCGCGCGCGCGTGTGCGTGCTGGGCACAACATAAAACAAATTTCTTTCTGTGGGTTGTGGTCAAGAAAGTTTGACAAACCACTGCCTTAGCAGTTTCAAAAAGTCTAACAACAGCCATTATCATAGGTCACCAAAAAGAAAATGAAGACTGCAAAACAGCAGAATAATTCAAAACAAAAAACGAGCCAAAGAAAATTGAAGTCAAATATAGGGTAAGCAAACTCCACACCTTGGAATGTACAGCAAGCAGCAGGAGTAGCAATAATGGTTGAGTACCCAGGAAGAAGATGGCAAAACTTTATTCTGTCCTAATTAACCTTAATTCATGGTAACATAGAGAAGATATGACACTTGAGAACAAGGCACAAGGACCAGGTGGCACTCAAGAAAGGAACACCACCAATCTGGCAGGATTTCAGGAAAGCAGGAACACTGCAATTCTGATGAGCCATCTATGAGCGGTTCCACCTAGGGAGAAAGGGTTAGCAGTTACACAAGACCATGCTTGCAAAAGTCACATGTAATTAGTCGTGTTTATACGCCTAAATTAACAGTTACTGCTTTGCGTTGTTTTTATTCTTCGCAAGTAATTACTTCTGTTGTTTTCCAAAGTCACAAGTCAAAGAATACTGTCAGGAACTTCTAATGGAAATGCCTCATAGGGTAGACCCAATTTGTTTCCCAGAATTTACCAAAGGAATGGTTGCCTGGTAAATAAGGGATCCATAGCCATTGCATTGGTTATGATTAGTTTACAAATGGCGCCCAAAGAGAAACTGGCCCTGGACAAGAACTGCGTACGTTTGCATAACTCACGTGAGTGCTCCAGAAAGGTTAAAGATCCGCTGCCCTAAACCATGTTCTGTAAACCTGTGTTCAGTGTTCCTCTAGGTGAGCAGCTGAGCGCTGTGGAACCTTCAGCCTCCAGACTCGCATGCCGCTGGGCAAGTGCAAAGACAAGGACTTAACCAGACCCACTTTGAAGGAGGTTTAGCCACCAGCTAAAACTGGCCCTTGCCTCAACCGCTTCTAACCAGTATCACATTCTGAGATGACATCTGTAAAATAGTCGTCTCCATCTTATCAAATTCCCAGTGATGGTTAACTTGCTCCCCCGCCTCCTCTCATATCCTCCATCCCCACTACTTGAGTAATTAATGACACACATTTTGGGCTTTGTGTGAAACAAGTCCCCAATCATCAAAGGTTCATAGCCTCCTTCTTGTCATCACCACCAAGGAATAATGTAGTGCCACTCTCCCCCTTCACATATTCTGCCCTCCTGTCATTTCCTTTTGATCTTGGCTTGACCAAAACTTTGCTGTAAAAACAAGAAAAAAAAAAAAAAAGCTCAAGATATTAAAAGGGTCTCTAGCCAGACACTGAGGCATACATCCATAGTCTCAGCTACTTGAGAGGCTGAGGCAGGGCTGGGGTTGTGGCTCAGTGGTAGAGCACTTGCCTAGCATGTGTGAGGCACTGGGTTCGATTCTCAGCACCACATATAAATAAATAAAATAAATGTCCATCATCATCAACAACAACAAAAAATTTTAAAAAATAAAGACTGAGGCAGAAGAATCTCTTGATCCCAGGAGTTCAAGGCCAGTCTGGGCAACATGGTAAAACCTTGTCCCAAACAAAGGATGGGGAGTAAGCTATGATTTGTGCAAGTTCTAAAGGAAGTCCTTAGCTATTGCCTTCTTTAAGAAGGTTGTATTTCCTGAAGTAAGACAAAATCCCATTTTTTAAAAAAATCTGGAAAAGGTATAAAACTTCTTAGGATAAATACCTAAATGAACTTTGGGGGGAAAAATCGGTCCTGATGTTGAGAAAGACTTTGGTCAAATTCATGGGGATTGATTCCAATTCACCTACTTTTGTAGACAACTATTCTCTTTGTGTGTTTAACAACCTGCTATCTGGCTACTAATTAGGAAACTCCTCCTTCTCCTCCACTCCAATTCAACTTTGGTCAAGTGACTTCCCAGGTACTCCATACCCCCTCCACAGACCATGACAGCAGGGGTCTCTCCCTGAGATTGTTTAAACTGGTCCAGAGGTGGAGAGATATAAACCAGGGAATATTGATGGTTTTCTTCCCTATTATGAGCCCAAAACCTATCTGAGGTAGAAGAGAATGAGGGCAACTCTAAGTTGGAAGGAACCAGCTGATGACCATATAGAAGATGCTGAATTAAGTTCTTCCTGAAACCAGACTTCCAAAAGGTGTGTTGCCTTTTGGCTTAAACCAGATTGTGTTGGGCTTCTGTCAATTACAGTCAAGTTCCTCTGATTGATGGTCCACATGCATTGCTGCACTCTGAGCCTGCGTTGCCTACAGATATATCCATGCTGCCCGCCAAACTCCTCCCAGCTCAGATCCAGTTCTCACACTGCCTCCTCTAGAAAGCCTTCCTTGACCTTCCAGGGATAGACAAGCATGGCCTCCGCTCTTTTCCCAGAGTGCCTTACGCCCATCTTCTTTATAGCGCTTCTCCGTGTTTACACCGTGAGCAACATCCAGGACTGGATTCGGCCTTCTCTTGACACTGAAAGCTCTAAAGCAAAGTCTGGCACTTGATACATATTCAGTGGAAATCTACTCGATAACTTTTGTCAGTTGAAAGACAAAGAAGTTGCTAATATGAAACATTCAGAAAAAGAAATAGCTGTCCATAGAATCTCTACAAAATAATTTTTTTTTTTTATTTAAAAGGACAGGCTAAACACAAACCCATGAGCCATAACAGTTATGGACCCATTCTATTTCCACCATCCTGGGCTCTGTAGGATCAGAAAAACCTCACTTTACATCTGACTAATTCATTAGTGCATTCATTTATTCAACAAATGTAGATTGAATACCTAAGATTTAACTCTATGAATTCAAAAGCCAGATAGTCACTGTTTATGTCAGCTATCCAAAATTGGACTTAGTTCATAATAGCAGGGGGTAAAGGAAAATAGATACAGAAAACGTAATGTATGCAGACCAATATTTGTATTCTCCTTTATGCTTTTACATTTTCTGAATTGTTTTAGCATTTCCAACACTGAAAAGTGGGTATGTGTATATTCTGTAAGGTTTTTCTAGCAGAAGCCTACAAGTAGGCAAATTAAGAAAGATAATCTGCATCAGTGAACGTTTACAGAAATCACTGTAAGCTCTCCAGGCTAGCTGGGCACTGTGGCTCAGGCCTGTAATCCCAGCAGCTCGGGAGGCTGAGGCAGGAGGATCGCAAGTTGAAGGCCAGCCTGGGCAACTTATCAAGACCCTATCTCTAAATAAAATATAAAAAAAGGGCTGTGGCAATAACAGAATTCTGAAAAGTAACTTCATAAAACACTCTATTTAATCAGAAGAGTTACCCAGAAGAGTCCACTATGCTGATAGTGTAACCAGATTCATCTACTTATCAACCCACTTGTTATCTTTCCCTCTATCTAGGCAAAGAGTGGACCAGATCAGGACTATTTCATCAAGGCAGAGTCAGTCTTACAGGGCAGGAAAACCCTGGGGAACCAACATAGTTTTGTCATTTCTTTAAATAAAAGACTAATAAATATTTCTGGAGATTGAGAGTCACAACACAATGATAAGTGCAGATGGTAAGAGCTTCGAAGGATCCCACTGTCCCTTTAACTGCATAACAAGTGGTTAACAAAATTCACCTGTAAAATGAATGCAATGAAAAAAAAAAAAAAAAAACAAAATAAAACCTCCCAGGAGCTTTCCAGGAGAATCATATAATTGTACAAAATTCTATTTTCCTGGGCAGGTCATACAACCCTGTGGACAAGTATATCAATGTTTGAGTGTTTTCTCAACAGAGTCCATAGCTGTAATTCTGCTATTGAATAGGCCAGCCATTCTTGAAGTGTGGTCTGACAAGTCCTGGGGGATCACTGAAATCTTTTCAGGGGTATCAGAGGACTTCTTTTTTCCAACTCCATGTAAGTGTAAGCAGACTGAACTCATGCATGAGAATCCTGGCATTTTCTCTTAATCCAGACAGTGAAGAGATGTGTTAAATCATAAAATAAAGCCGTTCTTCTCATTTGCTTGTTTGACTTTGGAAAAAAATACAATTAATTTTCACTTAAAAATGTTGGTTTTGCCACCCTATGACCCAGCCATCCCGCTCCTGGGTCTGTTCCCAAAGGACTTAAAAACAGCATATTACAGTGACACAGCTACCTCAATGTTTATAGCAGCACAATTCACAATAGCTAGGTTGTGGAACCAACCTAGATGCCCCTCGGTAGATGAATGGATAAAGAAAATGTGGTATATATACACAATGGAATTTTATTCAGCAATAAAAGAGAATACAATAATGACATTCGCAGGTAAATGGATGAAGTTGGAGAATATAATGCTAAGTGAAATCAGTCAATCTCAAAAATCCAAATACCGAATGTTTCCTCTGATATAAGGAAGTCAGTTCACAGTATTGATGGGTCGGGGTACATAGGAGGACTAGAGGAACACTATAATGGTCAAAGGGAAGGGAGGGGAAGGGAGGGTGCAAGGGGGGAAGGGGGAAAATGTGGTTGAATAAGATGGATATCATTATTCTAAATGCACGATTGAAGACTTGAATGCTGTGAATATACTTTGAATACAAACTGTTTTATGTAAAAAGATGCTCTATATGTATAGTATGAACTGTAATACATACTACTATAAATAAAAATTTTTTTTAAAATGTTGGTTCTGTTCTGTTAACATGTAACGGATTTATTGTGGTGACATTTAAGCAAAATAAAATAATAAGCCTTTTTGCAGGGCACAGTGGTGCACACTTGTAATCCCAGTGACTCGGGAGGCCGAGGCAGAAGGATCACAATTTGGGACCAGCCTCAAAAACTTAGTAAGGTCCTAAGCAACTTGGCAAGACCCAGTATCAAAATTAAAAATAAAAAAGGCTGGGATGTGGCTCAATGGTCAATCGCCCCTGGGTTCAATGCCCAGTACCAAAATAAATAAATAAACAAAGAAATATTTTTACATTTTTTAATTTCTGATAGGATAAATATAATAGATTTAACACACAAAAATCAAAGCACTTTGAGGGCCTTCATAGTTTGTAAGAAGGCAAAGGGTCCTGACATGAAAAAGGTTGAGGACTACGGATACATCCACTCTAGTTAAATTTTCCAATATTGTTCCAAGTAGTCTGATGTTTCTTAAATTTATTTTCTTTCTATCTTGGTTTTATGTTTTTTTTTTTTTTTTAATTTGTTTGTTTTGGGGGTACCAGGGACTAAAATTCAGGAGCACTTGAACACTGAGCCACATCTCCAGCCCTATTTTGTATTTTATTTAGAGACAGGATCTCACTGAGTTGCTTAGTGCCTCACTTTTACTGAGGCTGGCTTTGAACTCATGACCATCCTGCCTTAGCCTCCCAAATCACTGGGATTACAGGCATGCACCACCACGCCCGGCTTGGTTTCTTGTTTTATCAATTCACATTGATACAGGAATGTCACTAATTCAGCAGATTAGGTCACGACAAATGAACAAGGATTGAGAACATCATATGCTCAAAGTGTCATGTAAGTACAGAAAGACAAGGCAGATGTCTTCTATGCAAAGTCCTAGGAGATATTTGGGCTGTAGTCGATTTATAATGTGTAATGCATACAATATCTTCATGGATTTAGGTTATAAAGGTGGAAAGATGTCTCTTGAATACATGCAAGAGAAATGCCGCACTTTCGTAGGAAAATTGACTTTTTCATTTAAAATAGGGACTGAATTGTTTCTTTGGAAGGCTTTGTGAAGTATGTGGATGTTTGTTCTTGACCATGGAAACCAATGCTCTTTTGAATCCCAACAGAACAAATTAAAACACTGGCTTCTGACTGCAAATGATATTAGCACTCTTCACACAGACCTGGCCACTGCAAATGGCTTGTGACATAACCTCTCATTGCACATTGTCTTCCAAGACAAAAGCAGCCAGTTGTCTTAATCCAAGAGTATTAGGAAGACAAGAAAAAAAAAAAAAAAAAAAAACTATGCATAAAACAAACAGGAAATACAAGGAACAGCACTCAGAGAACATGTTTCCCACTCCGGTCAAGTTTGGAAGATTCCACATGATTCAACTAAAACATAGTCTGCTTTTTGCCAGTTTATTGCTAGGACAGAAAAAATATATATATTGCATGAAGGTGACCTTTGTGTCACTACACCCTGCAAATACATCCAAAGATTCTCTTTAAATGTCAAGAGATGGTTGATCATTTTATAAATAGATTGTGGACATTAGCAAATTCTAATTGGTTATAGCTACAATTTTGTTTTACATTATTAGAGAAGTAAGTCCTGCTCATGATTTATTATTACATTAATATTATTATTTATACATATTTGTGTTTCTTTTTATTAAGGAAACAGTCTTATCAGCCTTTTTAACAAATGGTGCTGGGAAAACTACATCCATATGTAGAAAAATGAAACTAGATCCCTATTTCTTATCCTGCACAAACATCAAATTGAAATGTATCTAAGACTTAGGAATTAGACTAGAAACCTTGCAAATGCTTTAAGAAAACATAGGCTTATCACTCCATCAGGTTGGTGTAGGCACTGTCTTCTCCAACAAGACCTCTAAAGCTCAAGAAATAAAATCAAGAATCAATATAGTGGGATGCCATCAAATTAAAAAGCTTCTGCAAAGGAAACAATTCGTATGAAGAAAGAACCTACAGAATGGCGGGCGGGGGGGTGAAATCATTGCCAGCTACTCCTCTGACAAGAGATTAATATCCATAATATATAAAGAACTTAAAAAACTCAAATGCCAGGGCTGGGGCTGGGGCTCAGCGGTAGATTGCTCGCCTAGCACGTGCACGACCCAGGTTAGATCCTCAGCACCACGTAAAAATAAAAAGGCATTGTGTACAAACAAACAAATAAATAAGTAAACTCAAATGCCAAAAAAACAAAAACAAAAAAAAAACTCAATCACTAATGGGCAAAAAAGCTAAACAAAAATAGCCAACAAATATACGAAAAAAAATGTTCAACATCTCTAGCAATCGGGGAACTACAAATCAAAACTACTCTAAGATTTTATGTCAACTCCAGTCAGAAAGGCAACAATCAAGAATACAAGTCAGAGTAAATGCTGGCAAGGTTGTGGGGGGAAAGGCACACTTGTGTACAGTTGGTGGGACTGCAGACTAGTCAACCACTCTGGAAAGCAGTATGGCGATTCCTCAAAAAACTAAGGAAGGAACCACCATACGGCCCAGCTATGCCACTCCTCAGGATTTATCCACAGAACTAAAAGGAGCATACTATAGCAATGCAGTCCCTTCAGTGTTTATGGCAGCTTGATTCACAACAGCCAAATTATGAAAGCAACCCAGAGGCCCATCAATAGATGAATGGATCAAGAAAATGTGGATACATACACAACACCATTTACTCAGCCCTAGCAAATGAAATAACTGCTTGCCAGTAACTGGATGGAAAGGGAGAATATCGTGCTAAGTGATACAAGACGACTCAGAAAAATCATGTTTCCTTTCCCATGTGAAAGCCAGAGAAAAGTAAGGGAAAGAAGGCAGTGGGGGAGGGGCTAGGACATCTTAAGGACATAGGGAAGATCAGTGGAGTAGAAGAAGGAGAATGGGAGGGAGGGAGGGAGGAAGTGAAACGGGAAGAAATATGGAATGAATTTGGCAAAATCACGTTATATACCTATATAAATGTACCAAAGGGAATCTCACCTTCGTGCGTACCCATCAAAAATAAACAAATAAAGGAGCAAAAGGAAGACCAGTAGTGGGGCTGGGATTGTGGCTCAGTGGTAGAGCGCTCGCCTAGCACATGCACGGCCCGGGTTCGATCCTCAGCACCACGTAAACATAAATGCATTGCATTGTGTACATCTAAAGCAAATAAATAAACATTTAAAAAAAAAAAAAAAAAGGAAGACCAGTAGTGGGGGGGGCGAATAAGGGGAGGCGGCGGGGGTGGGGGGGATGGGGATTGAAATCAAATTCCATGCATGCATGATTTTGTCAAAGTGAACCCAAATACTGTGTATAATTATAATGCTCTGAAAACAAAATCAATGGTTTCTGAAAACTTCACAGTACTCTAGAGCAGTTACGACATTTGAAATCATTTCAGATGGTTTTATTTGAACAGATTTAAAGATAAAGCACCAGCCTCTTGATTCTTACGTGAAAAATATAACTTTGATAAACAAATTCATTAGGTGATAAACACTTTCAACACATTGGGTGCAATATTTGGCTTGGTGGTAAATATGTATGGGTAAACTACTTTGTTACGTGAATTGTAATGCCACAATTGTTAAGATGAAAAGAAATGACAGTCAGACAGTAAGCCTCATTCATATCATCTTCTGGACAAGAGGACTCTCCTTATTTTAGGTGGTTTTCCATAGAAACAATGATTAGTCTAAGATATAAGATGACATTCAATTGGATCCCCTTTTTACTCTTCCTTTTTCCCTTAGCTTTCTCTTTCTTTCCTCCTTCTCCTTTTCTGTCTCCTTTTCTCTTCTCTCAGGGACATCATTAAGTAATACTATGAGTTGTATGAATAGGTGACAACAAATCCCACCATTATGCATAATGATAATGCACGAATAAAAAATATGAAAAAAAAATAATAATACTATGAGTGTCCTTGGTCTTGTTTTAAAACCCAGAAGGTATTTCATATGTGTATATGGTTGGAAGTTGTTCCCTGTGCCAAATTTACAGTGAGAAGATAACCTTGGGAGTTTGAGTAAAGTAAATCTTAGCCAAAGACTGACCCATAACAAGGAATCGCTTACTGTACCCAATGACATTCCTCACAACCCTTGGGAACTATATAACTATCACAGAGAGCTCGCATCTTAGACGACTGAGTCTATCAAAGGCCTTCAGTGAGATGATTTCCAGTTCTGGAACATTCCCACAGATGGCAGGATTATGCCTGGCCCAGCCGATCTGGACACCACAGATTTTCTATTGTTTGAGAGATGTCCCCCAAATCTCAGCACGCTGGAATTTCTCCCACATACACAACGCACCTTGTGGTACTAGAGAGTGAATCCAGAGGTGCTCTGCCATTGAGGACACCCCCAACCTCAGCCCCTTTCATTTTTTTATTTTGAGGCAGGATCTCACTAAGTTGCCCAAGCTGGCCTCCAACTTGTGATCTTCCGGCCTGTGCCTCCCCTCCCGAGTTGCTGGCCTTTCAGCTGTGCACCTCTGTACCTGGCTCAATGACACACGTTCATAGGCAAGAATCAGTAGAGCGCCGGGTGCAGTGGCGCACGCCTGTAAGCCCAGCACTTGGGAGGCCAAGGCAGGAGGATCACGAGTTCAAAGCCAGCCTCAGCAATGGGGAGGCACTTAGCAACTCAGTGAGACCCTGTCTCTAAATAAAATACAAAAAAAGTCTGGGGATGTGGCCCAGTCGTCAAGTGCCCCTGAGTTCAATCCCCAGTACCACAAAAAAAAAAAAAAAAAAAAAAAAAAGAAAGAAAGAAAGAAAATAATCAGCAGAGCTCTTCATCTCTGTGGAGACAAGTGAAAACAGGGAATTCAATCTGAAGAAAAAAAAGGGGGGTCATGTCAAAAGTCCCTGGGGTGACCTGCCTACCTGCCTTCCCCTCACCCATTACATTCACACAGGCATGCTAAGTCAATCACAGAACTCCACTCTCTTATGAAGGGAAACTCTTCTGGATTGGACAGCCAAGGTTTTATTTGGCTGAAACTTTTTCACAAAGAGAACTAAAACAGTTGTAGATAGGGTTCAGAAAGAAAATCATTTCGGGGCCCAAAATATGTAAATATAATGTGCCAAAATGGTTTACTTTCCAAATTGTTTGAAGAGAGATTCAGTTCTTTGCTCCCAAGGAACATCAATGAAATTTTCATACTCATCAGAAACATCAACATCATCATAAGCAAGCTATGAAGAAAAATTAAATCCTGTATCAATCTTGTATCTATCATATTGTTCAATTCCACAGATGATACATAGTAGGTGTTTAATATGTGGGTGATTGATACAGAATTTAATTTTTCTTCACACATATTAAACACCTATTATGTGTCACTGGTGGTATTCAACAGTATGGTAGATACAATACTGTATCACAATATTATAATACAATACTATATTACATGGTAGCTATAATACCGGGGATTGAACCCAGGGGTGCCTAACCACTGAGCCACATCCCCAGCCCTTTTTATATAAGTTACTTAGAGACAGGGTCTCGCTAAGTTGCTTAGGGCCCCACTAAGTTGCTGATGCTGGCTTTGAACTCTCAATCCTCCTGCCTCAACTTCCCGAGCCTCTGGGATGCACCTGGCACCAGTAGGTTTTTTTAAAGAAACCTTTACATTTAAAATGCTTTATTAATCATATGGTTAAAAAAAAAATCTTAGTGTTAAAATAGACATGAGGGCTGGGGTTGTGACTCAGCGGTAGAGCACTTGCCTAGCACGTGTGCAGCCCGGGTTCGATCCTCAGCACCACGTATAAACAAATGCATTGTATACAACTAAAAGCAAATAAATAAATATTTTTTTAAATGGACATGAAATGTCATATCGTATACCCTCTTTGCTTAACAAAGCAGTTACCTCATGATTTTCACAGATGACAATACCCTACCTTTTACAAACCCCATTTTGCAATCATAAAATCAATTCTAACTGAGCTATGGAAATACTTCACAAGTGAGGTCCTCAGAGTATTCAGAATAAAGTGTACAGTCCCTGAATCCCATATTTTAAAATGTGCACATAAACTCATTAGCCAGGTAGAACAGATTGAATTACTCATATTGGGTTTTCTTGGCAGGGAATTTACCCTTTTCCCAGCAGAGCCAAAATCTCTAACTCCCACCTGGTGTTGTTCCTAAGAAAGCCATCCTATCTTTCAATCAGTTGACTAAACAAGAAACCAACCAAAATCAGTTTTTTTAATCAGGTAAGTAAGTTGGAACATTTAAGAGATAGGTTACTGCATATTTAATTATTATAAAGTATGAATATCATATTTATAGGAAGCAACATAAATAGGTTATATAAGAATTTTTTCTGAAATTGCTTCAGAATTCATAACACAATAATATATTACACCTATCAGCAATTTTCATTCTAAAAACCTCAGTGCCTTGGAAGTTAAAAAAAAAAAAATAATGGCACAGTTTTGTCTCAATTTGACTAAATTCAGCATTTAAAAAGGAGAGAATTTTGAAAGTTAAAGGCTTTTTTTTTTTTTTCAATTACATGGTGCAAATGAGTGAATATGCTCAACTTTTCAATTAGGTGTTTGGGTGGCATGTAGATGTATGTTAGTTTCACAAGGATGTGTGATGCATACTAAAGATTGTAATTAATCATTCCATGTTTGAGATCAAGGCCATTTATGCTCATAATTTTTCTTCTGCCTTCCAGAAAGAACAAATTCAGATTAAAACTGAGTGAAAAAAGATGATGCCGTTCCATGAAGAGAAGCAGAAAAACAGTTCTGGGTGAACGATATATTGTTTAAAAGATTCAACAAACACACAGGTAATATTAAGCAATCCATTAGGTAGAACCTAATGCTGAGCGTACTGTATTTACAAGTTCTTTGCATTTGCTTATCTTGTTTGCTGTGCCGGGTGCCCTCTCCTCTCCCTCCAAATATTACTTCTGTAAAGCATTCATAGATTCCCCCAAGATTCACAACCTCCTACCACACGTTTCCTTCGGCACTTGCTGCATTGTTCTGTAATTACAATCACCCATTCATTTCTGTAGCCCTACACGCTTAACACTGTTCCTCTCTATAAGAGAACTATCTCCTGAAACCCTTGCCCTCCAACTGTGGTCCCAAGACCAACAGCATCACCTGATTTAACTGTGTCACCTGCAAACTTGTCAGAAATGAACATTTTCAGGCTCCACCCTGGACCTACTTGACTCACGAGAACTCTGCTGGGAGTGGGGAGTGGGTGGAGTACAGACCAGCCCTCTGGGGATGCTAATGCATGCCAAAATTGGGGCTTTATATCTAAAAAGAAAATCCCTGGGTGGGGAAATACCACTGATGAGAGGACCCTAAACCTGCTGCCCTTGACTTTAAACTTGCCCTCAGGATTCCATCACTGACCCTGCTGCTGCTATTGCAATGCTCTTCTTTGAGCACTCTGACCAAAGGCAAAAGAGGACAGTAAGTAGTTCTTCATTTGCATTAATTAACTGACCCAAGCTATGATGATCAGAGACTTGTCCAAATTCAAAGGAGAGCAAAGGTTTAAAAGTGAAAGTCTAGAATACAAACTGCAAAAGTGAAGTTTGCAGAACAGCAGGTGACCCTCGGGATAACTTTTTTTTGGAGCGGGGCGGGGCATACCGGGGATTGAACCCAGCGGTACCTAACGACTGAGAAACATCCCCAGCCCTTTTTTTATATTTTATTTTGAGACAAGAGTCTTGCTAAGTTGGCCAGGGCCTCAGTAAGTTACTGAGACTGGCTTTGAACTTGTGATCCTCCTAGCTCAGCCTCCCAAGCCTCTGGGATTACAGGCATGCGCCACCACACCCACTTCTAGTTAACTGTAACCAAAGAGAACCACTGTCTTACTCCACATTCTACCTCAACACAACCAGTTCTGAAGTTCTAGCATGCACGTGGCAGACTCAGATATCTTGCTGGGAACATCACGTTCCTGAACACAGCTTCATAATGCAAACCGGATTGGGTGACTTAGAAATAGCCACGGAGGTACAGCTGTCAGGGGGCCTGATGAGTTTGGGAACTTTGAGCCTGTTTTTTAAGTTTTCTAACCTCTCTTTTTTCTTCCATAAAATGGAAAAATACCTTTTACACCTGCCTAGCTAAATAAAATCATCCCTAAAAAGGCCCTTTACAAGTTGGAAAGCATTAAAGCATCAGATCATATGCAACCAGTAGGTAAATGAATGGATCACAAATAGAGATATTATATATAGTTGCATAATATTTATATAGTAATATTAATAACTATGCTTACAATGATATTAATAGTAAGGTTTGCTTCTTACTCCTCCTTCTCCTTCTTCTTAGTATTATTATGAGAAGTGCTAATTGCATTCCCCAAAATCAATGTGATTAACATCTTATTTAAAAATTAATAAATTTCAATTTCTGACAAACTTTAATTTTCATAAAGTATATTTTCCTCCAAAATAATATGTCCTTATTGGAGAAATGATGGAAAATATGAAAATGCTAAAATAAGAAGAAAAGCCAAGAGTGATATCCTACCCAGAAATAAGCAGTTAATATTTTCCATTTGTCTCTACATTTCTGGCATAAAATTATAGTTATACAGTAAGCAGTGTATTATAATTTGCTATAGTTAATAAGCAGGATATCATACCTTTTCTCCATTTGGAAAAATTCTCCCACAAAATTATTTTTGCTGGCTGCAGGGAAGCCTTTTAAATGGATATGCTAGCATTCTTATCAAACATTGAGATTGTTTCTAAGACTTCACTGTTATAATTGTATATTTTGTATATTTATCCTCTTGCCATCTCTGTCTCTTGAGGATAAATTCTTAGAAGCAACATTGCTAGATTTGTGCAATATACTTTTCTAAGACTTTTGAGTTGTTAGTGCTGACCTGCTGCTGTACCAAAACACCGTATACATTTCGACTCCTGCCAGCTGTGAAGTCCTTGATTTCTCCCATTGTTGCCAATATAACATCATTGCTTTAAGAGCTTTGCCAATTTTGTAGTAGTACAATGCTATCAGATGTTTTGTTTTGGTTTGCATTCATTCAATTACTACTGAAGATGACATCACTAAATTATTGAAGGTATTTCAAAATCAATAAACCTTGAAAGAAGACTATTAAGTATGGGAAAATCATGTGAGAAATTGCAATTTTATTTTTCATTAAGAAGCATAGCAACAATGTATATCATTAATATCAGAAAATAATTTAGATCTTATAATTATGGATTATAAAAAATTAAATTTATATTGCAGATATATCTGTGAATATGAATATATATATTCATGAATATACATATTCATATATATATATATATATATATATTCATACACAGAGCTCTGTATCCATCAAGTTCAAATTCCTTCAAAAGGGACCAGGCATCAGGTTACCTTTTATTATCTTCTTACAAGTTCAAATTCATCCTTAAGCTCCTTTAAAGTTCTATTGTAGGCCATTTCATTAGGGCTGTACTCTTTTAAAGTTATTTTTCTGCCCATCTCATAAATACACTTAAAATATGCTAACATCAGAGCAAGACTGCTGCTGGTGTAAGAATTTGATAGTCAACAGCAAAGGTAATAGTATTGCTTTTAAGCCAATGTCATTACAGTGAAATTTGAATGTGCATTATTACAATTGGTTCATTCTTTTCCAGGTAGATTACATTTTACATATGGCTAAAATGAGGAATCTCTGTAATTTTCACTCCATTTGTTGAAATTTGCATACTTGTTTCTCTTATCCTCATTGTTAAGTGAGAACTTTGGTTCTTCTCACGTGCAGTCAAAATTAATCCTAAAAAGCTCCTTATTTTCTCTGGGATCAAGAGGGTCTCCCGTGACCATTTTAATAAGTATTTACTAACTCCTTTACTATCACCCTTGGCTTTCAAGTATAAGAAACAGAAGTTGACCATATATCCAGTAGAAATATTCTCTGTTTGGCAGTTTTTAAATAGGGCCACAAAAAAAAAAAAAAAAAAAAAAAAAAGTGAGCAATGAATATAACCAAAGTGGCTTAGTTTCCCTATTTGGCAGGACAATGGACCAGGAAGCTAGAGAAATCAAGTGAGAAAACTCAATGAACTAAAGGTGGAGAGAGAAAAACTGAAAAGCAAAAAAAGAAAAAAGTGAGTTTGTTGAAGATGTACTGTGTGTTGTGTAATGTATCTGGGGGGTACATACATTGACTAGTATTTCAAATGCCAGTTCTTTATACAATAGCCGGGCACGGTGGCACATGCCTGTAATCCCAGCACTTGGGAGGCTGAGGCAGGAGGATCGCGAGTTCAAAGCCAGCCTCAGCAATGGCAAGGCACTTAGCAACTCAGTGAGACCCTGTCTCTAAATAAAATACAAAAAAGGGCTGGGGATGTGGCCCAGTGGCGGAGTGCCCCTGAGTTCAATCCCTGGTACCAAAAAAATAAATAAATAATATAACAACAGTTACACAAACGCACGCACACACCCACAAATATACACCTATAGATTATTTCTCTATCAAAGGATCACAGATTTTTCAACTTTATCTTAATGCATCTGTAGTCTTTAATATTAATGTTATAAACCTGTAAAGAATGTATTTTTAGGGCTGGAGTTGTGGCTCAGTGGTAGAGCGCTTACCTTGCATGTGTGAGGCCCTGGGTTCGATTCTCAGCACCACATATAAATAAATAAAAAATAAAGGTCCATTGACAACTAAAAAAAAATTAATTTTAAGATTTGTTTAAAAAAAGAATGTATTTTTAAATATGTCTGTTTAGGTACATCTCACAAAGGTAAGACATCTGATCAGCATCCTTTCAGCTGCAGGACGAAGGTGGTTTTGAATGCAGATATACAAGCCATGTTCAGAAATGACAGGTTTCTAGCTTTTCTGAAGTTTCAGTCCCCCTCCCTCTCTGTAGCCTGACATCAGAGCTTCTCCACCTGCCTGGTTGCCACTTAGATGTTCTCAAGATGACAAGTCACGGCCAACCCTGATTGTCCACGCGACAGCCATACCCTCCCTTCAGGAACAGAGCTCTTCCTGCTGACATCATTTGCAGCTTCTCCCCAGCCTGCTGCTCCTCCTCCCCACCCAACTCGTGCCTCTCTTTGGTCCCCTTCCCTTCTTGTCTTCTACTCTACCTTCCTGATCTATTTTGAAAGTCCAGGGGACCTGGACACTGTCCATGCTGTGTGCCACTTTTCCTGCACGTTGGGAGGAAATGACATAAGCAGGAATGACATAAGCACCAGGGGAAACAGCCAGCCAGCTGGTGGGGACTTAAAGAAAGATCCAGAGAGAAGAGCCAGAGTCATTCCCTGGACCAACTGTGTGAATTAAAGGAATTCGCTCAAGAAAGGAAGTTTCTAGAGGTTTCTGAAAAGTATCTTATTTTATATCAAATCTGCCGTGAATCTAAAAGTCAGAATTTCAGCTCGGACATGAGAAAAGATAATAAGTTGGAAAAGCTCTAGTACGTAAATAGGTAACTTATCATGTTATTTTTCAATAGGGAATATAAGGTGAATCTTAAAAGACCCCACTTCCCTAAATAGATATGAAATTTAGAAAAATCTCAAGTCCCAATTCAACTAAAGCAAGCTTCTGATGCAGGTTTTCTTCTGTGCTACATGACAGCATTGAAGCATGTTTTTAATTCATTAAAATTTTCTTACGTGACTCCTTTGTGGCCCTTGGTGCTCCTAGGTGGGTGCGGACACAGTCGATAAATGCACAAATGAAGTACACTTGAGGACGACACAGCTTGCCAAATCACATCAGTTAATAGGCGGGCCTGCTGGCTGATGAATTCACAGGAACATTGTTGCTCAACCCTGTACCCCGCATCTTCCTTAAACCAGATTTGGCTTTTACTAGATTGCATCTAAATAAAAGGTGTACCTGCTCATCATGGAGTTGGAGTTACTAAAAAAGGCTGTTCCTGTTCGGTAATTCTGGTTGAGATTTAAGCATTGTAGGAAACTTCATAAGATACCATCTGAAGGACACTCTTCTGAAAGAAAGACTTGTTTTTTTTCTTTTTCTTTTTTTTTTTTTTTTTTTTTTTTTTTTTTTTTTTTTTTGTACCAGGGATTGAACTCAGGGGCACTCGACCACTGGGCCACATCCCCAGCCCTTTTTTGTATTTTATTTAGAGACAGGGTCTCACTGAGTCGCTAAGTGCCTCGCCATTGCTGAGGCTGGCTTTGAACTCACGATCCTCCTGCCTCAGCCTCCCACGTCGCTGGGATTACAGGCCTGTGCCACCGCGCCCAGCTTGAAAGGAAGACTTTTTATTTCTGTTACAACAGTTTAATTACAACAGTTTAATTACAGTTTAATTCTCTCTCTCCCAGGAAATAGGAATCTTCTTCAAGATAACCAATCGTTTGTGTACCGAGCCTACCTACAGCCAAGGGTGAAAAGCCCTAGGTGTAAACTAGGGGACTAGTACTCTGGAGGACTACCTAGCGTGTGCTTTGCCCCGAAGGCAGTTTTTTATTTAGGTGGTCTTATCTCCTGATAAGTGTTCAGGGTGTGTTGGGAATCTTCATGCTGTCTCTGTCCATGAATATGGGTGTTAATGACTACAGAGCAGAGTGGTGACACTTACAGCACTTCACTGGATAGGTGCAGTTACAGAATTTTAGAAATGGAAAGAATCTCAGATATTGTCTAGACTGGTTCTCTCATTTCCAGATGAGAAACCCCTAGGTACAAAGGCTACCACTGACTCAAGTTCACACAATAAATTAGGAATCGACCTTAGGCTGTGTGAAAAAGGTGAGCTTTTTCTTTTTTAATTGTACAAGGGAGTGAACTCAGGGGAACTCAACCACTGAGCCACATTCCGAGCCCTGTTTTGTGTTTTATTTAGAGACAGGGTCTCACTGAGTTGCTTAGCACCTCGCTGTTGCTGAGGCTGGCTGTGAACATGCAATTCTCCTGTCTCGGCTTCCCCAGCTGCTAGAACTATAGGCATGTGCCACCCTGCCTGGCAGAAGGTGAGCTTTTAAAAAACAAATGCTAATTCAAAATACCCTCCCCAAAGTCGTTCCATTAGAGAACTGTTTTGGAATCAGTTTGGTGAAAGTAAGAAAATCATCACTAAAAACAAAAACTGAGCTGGGCGCAGCGGTGTCTGCCTGTATTCCCAGCAAATCAGGAGGCCAAGGCAGGAGGATCACAAGTTCAAGGCCGGCTGTAGCAGTTTAGTGAGACACTCAGCAACTTAGGGAGACCCTGTCTCAAAATAAAAAGTACTGGGGATATAGTTCGTTGGTAAAGGGGCCCTGGGTTCAATCCCAGTACCAAAACAAAAACTAAAAAACTACACTAGACATCCCAGCACTGACATTTCCTCCTTTCTTTCTTTTTTTTTTTTTTTTTTTTTTTTTTTTTTTTTTTGGCACCAGAGATTAAACTCAGGGGCACTCGACCACTGAACCACATCCCCAGGCCTTTTTTTGTATTTTATTAGAGACAGGGTCTCACTGAGTTGCTAAGTGCCTCGCCATTGCTGAGGCTGGCTTTGAACTCGCGATCCTCCTGCCTCAGCCTCCCAAGTGCTGGGATTACAGGCGTGCACCACGCTGCCAGGCATCCTCTTTTTTATTTACTTATTTAGTCATGTGGAAACCTGTTAATTTTTTTTAACTTTTTTCTATTAAAAAAAAATCTTAGCCGGGCGCGGTGGCGCACGCCTGTAATCCCAGCACTTTGGAGGCTGAGACAGGAGAATCGCGAGTTTAAAGCCAGCCTCAGCAATGGCGAGGCACTTAGCAACTTAGTGAGACCCTGTCTCTAAAATAAAATACAAAAAAGGGCTGGGGATGTGGTCCAGTGGTCAAGTGCCCCTGAGTTCAATCCCTAGTACCACAAAAAAAAAAAAAAAAAAAATCTTAACTGTATACAAAAACAAGAGATGGGCTAGGGATGTGGCTCAGTGGTAGAGCGCTTGCCTAGCACGTGCCCAGCCCGGGTTCGATCCTCAGCACCACATAAAAACAAAGGCAATGTGTACAACTAAAAACAAATAAATAAATATTTAAAAAAAAAAAAAAAAAAACAAGAGAAAAAAATACCATGAGCCCTTGCATACACATCAAGCACTCTCACTTTGTCCAACTCTGACCCATCTTGTCTAACTAAACTGTCCATTTTCACCTCATCATTCTTAAAGCGGATAATCAGACATTCTGTCATTTTGTCTCCGAACATTTCAGAGCATTATTTCCAAAAGACAAGGACCCCTTTGCAAAGCATAGCCACAACAGCATAAAAAAAATTAACAACAATCCCTTAATACAAATAGATATCTTAGATTTACATAAATTATTATTCTTGGCCTTAGAATGACAGCATACTGCCACAATTAGATAAACACACTTTCATTGATTTTTAAGGTCAGCAAGTACTGAGTATTCATGCAAACATACCAAATGTTTTGTTTGCATGGAGGGTGGGGAAAGAGACTCAGCTCCTTACTGTTGGAGAGGCAGAGAACAGAAGAGAATTCTGGAAGCAGACAGTGTTGTGTGAATAACTAGTCCCACTCCTTACTGAATGTGTAAACAGAAGCACATTTCTTCACCTCTCAAAACCTCAGTTTTGGTTATCTGTGAAATGGAGATAGTGATGTCTATCTTACAGAGTTACTGGGAGAGTGAAGTAAGATTAGATAGGTAGCCGCCATGCTCATATCTGCAGGGGGACTGATTCCAGTAACCCCTCCCCCACTCCAGGATACCAAAATTTGCAGATGGTCAAGTCCCTTATACAAAATGTGAGGGCATTTTGTCAGGGCACAGTATTCACATGCAACCTGTACACATCCTCCTGTATACTTTAAATTGTCCTCAGATCATACATAAAACATAATACAGTGTAAATGCAATATACATAGTTGTTACACTATATTGTTTAGGGAATAATGACAAGAAAAATGCCTCTACATCTTCGGTATAGAGCAATTTTTTTTTTTCCATTTCTAGTCTGTTGGCTGAATCCACAGTGTATATAAAGTTATAGACTCCCACAAAATAGTCACTCTTTTTCTCTAAGACATTTTTAAGGGCTTAGTTACTAGTATTTGTTCAACCAGATTGATTAGACTTAAATAATTGAATATGAAAATGTACTTTAAGTCTCATTACTCTCTGCGTTATACAAATAATGTTTTTTTTTTTTTTAAAAAAAAAAAAAAGATCCATTTCTCACTTATAAAAACTGCAAGTCGAGGCTGGGGTTGTGGCTCAGTGGTAGAGTGTTCGCTTAGCATGCATGAGGCAGTGGGTTTGATCCTTAACACCACATAAATAAAAAATTTTTAAAAAGATATTGTATCCACCTAAAACTAAAAAAAAATATATTAAAAAAAATAAAAACTGCAAGTCAAAGAGTCCTTGGCCATACATAGACTCCTAAGAAATATCCAAGATTGGTCAAGCATGTTTAGGTTCAGTAAGTAACATTTGCTGAATATTAATGAGTGAATAAATATATGAAGAACGTTGGAGAGTCTCCATCCTCCCCCTTACTTCAATACCTTTAAGAAAAAGGAAAGTTCTTATCTACATGGAACAACTAAGTGTAGTAGGACCAAAAGGCTCAGGTGACTTCTGCCTTTTGGGTTTTCACTATGTGCATTTTTGAAACACTTTTGTTAAGGGGAAAAGCTTTTACCCTAGGTGCATCTCAAAGGCAAGCTACCATGCCCTGATTGAATGCCAGCTCATTGCCCAGCTCAATTCTGCCTTTGACAAAGCTGTAATCCTGGATCATAATTCCGCATCCAAGTGGCACTAATTGTTAATAAACCTTTTGCCATTTACCGTCCAGTCATATTATTAGACTTTTCTCACTACGTCCCTCTGATGTCAGTCGCTATTATTATCCTCATAGAGGAGGAAACTGTGGCATTGAGAGTTTAAATGATTTGTTTCGGGTGGGGAAATGAGTCGGCGGGAATTGTATCTGGAACTGGGGAGACTCCACCTGTGGACCTCACTGAGCTAAGCACCAGGGCGCACCAGGCTGCTAACCAGGGCGCTCCCGGGGCTCCCTGTCCCAGCTTGCAGTCGTGGTTATCTCTGGGCATCCCTCTCCCACTAACTTGGAGGAACTTGCTTCATATTCACCTTCACAGCCCCGTTGCTAACACATACTAGTACACAAGTGTTTAGTCGATGTGTGTGGCTATTGGTTGAACAGCTGAGATATAGTGCCAGTTGACTTGCCAAGAACTGAGTCTGCCCCAGGTGCTAGGGCATGATGATCTGCCAGTGATGATCCTAATGAGAGTCCAGACATAGGTCCATCAGCCCATTCTGCATTTGTAGCTTGGACCCCATTCTCTCCTTCCTTCTCAGGAAGTGTTGAAAACTCTTGTATCTCTTAGAGCCCACCGCTCCTATTCTTCTGGGTCTTTCCATCAGATTTACATGTTTGAGTTTCTTTGTCATCTCAACATATCCTACAGATTTAGATATTTTAAAAAAGCTGTACCTCGGCTCCACATCACCTCCAGAGACCATGGCATTGCCTTTTCCCTTCCTTAACCTACTACCTCCATGTCTTGCCTTCCCACTCATGCCTTGACCTATTCCTGCCCAGGTTCCGTTCCCATTCCTCCACAGAAATGGCTCTTGAGAAAGTACCAATGTGAATCCCACCTTAGAAGATCCCCTGGATATTGGTTACTACTCACCTTCTCCCTCCAAAGCACTCTAAGCAGTGACTCCACCCTCTCCCTGTTCTTCCCCTCTGCCGCCATCTTGTTAATCTCCCTCGCCAGTCAGTGTACCCCACTCACACTCTTCCCAAGCAATCCCACCCATGCTGGTGGTTTGTTGCCCAGATGGATATCAGTTAGTCAGTGACTCCCAAAATTCTAGCTCCAACCCAGATCTCTGAGCTCTGGATCCATACATCAAATTACACATCCAATGATTACACATTTTAGCCTCTCTGTTTCCAAGATCTCACTCAAAATCAGACTTTCCTCCCAAGACCTGGTCCTATGCCATGTCTCAAGAACAGCAAAAACTATCCATCTTGTTGCTAAAGGCAGAAATCCAGGAATCATCTTTGTTGCCTCCCTCCCTTCCCACCCATTCCCAGTCCTTCACCCAATGCCATCAATGTCACTTCCTGTCCAAGTTATGCTGCACACTGAAAAGCTCAACCCCGATCTTATGTCACATACACCTCCTCGAAAACCTTCCAATGCCTTCCCATTGCTCTGAGAATAAAGGCCCAAATCTCTAGCACAACCTGTACAGCCTGCAGGATTGGCCTGGACGTCCACCTGCAGCTACATTCTACACCACTCACCTTCAATTCCTAGCCTCCCTGTCATCTTACGCTCCTTCAGATTTTTAACCATGCCTTCAGCTAATAAACAAATACATGCAATCTAATCAAACTCAACTATTTCCTCAGGAAGCCTTATAGGAGGTGATCTCCCAGATTAAATCAAGTCCCTTAGTTCCATGTGACATGAAATTTTTTCCAATGAAATAGAACCTGCATGGCATTCCACTTGAATACTGTGCCAGCACACTGAGATGATCCCATTAAGATGTCTTTTCTTTTGCCGGGCACAGTGGCACACGCCTGTAATCCCAGCACTTTGGGAGGCTGAGGCAGAAGGATTGCGAGTTCAAAGCCAGCCTCAGCAATGGTGAGGCACTTAGCAACGCAGTGAGACCCTATCTCTAATCAAATACAAAAAAGGGCTGGGAATGTGGCCCAGTGGCCGAGTGCCCCTGAGTTCAATCCCCGGTACCAAAAAAAAAAAAAAGACAGAATAAGGCAAAATGCCAACCTGGGCCCACCACCATCTCTCTTTCCCATATGGCCCATAAATGCACTGTTGAGCCATTGACCCCCTAGTGCTACCTGCTCAGCCTTCAGAGCTCCCTCCTGCATCCTGTTGTACGAGCCGTCTCCTCTCTGGTCTCTCCTCTCTGACCTCTCATGGGCTCTAAGTAGCCACAGTGCTCACTCTGCGTTCATCTTAGGATACTTTGCATTGTGGTTTAATTCATTGGCCTATGTGGTCTTCCAACTTCAATTCTAAATCTCTCTGCTGCAAAGATGCCATCTTATGCTTCCTCCTCCTCTCAGCGGGTCCTACACCCGCCCTACAAGTGACAAGTGCTCAGTTTAAGTGTTTCCTGATAAAAATGATGATGATGATGATGATGATGATGGCAATGACTAGAGATGAACCAAGGAAATTCCCCCTTTACTCTTTACTGGAAAAACCTACTCAAAAGGCAAACCACATTACCGAAGGTATTTCTTATCAGAGAAGAATGAGTAGAAAATAATAAGAACAAACTTCTGTGGTTCTTTATACAATGTATGTCCTTTTTCCTCATGTGACAGCTACTCTTCATTTCTCCATTTTATGGGAAAGAATATTGAAAATAGAATTCAGTGTCTCTCTCATGATTCCAGAAGCCACCCTACAGAAGGTCCATAAATAGGGCTGGGGATGTTGCTCAGAGGCATAGGACTTGCCTAGCATGTATGAACCCTGGGTTTGAACCCCAGCACCACAAGAAGAGAGAGAGAAAGAGACAGGGAACAAAGGGAAGAAAGGGAAGGAAGGAAGGAAGGAAGGAAGGAAGGAAGGAAGGGCAAAGAAGGTAGAAAAATTAATGCATTCATATTGGTACAGACCAGTAAGAAAAGAAAAACCATCACTAAATACTTTTGTTTTCTTAACAGCCAGTAACTAAATAATCATAGGAAGCTAGGGCCCAAGGTGGTAAAGGTGTGAAATGCAGCACATCATTACTGGGATTAAACAATTTTGAGGTAGAATATGCATGAAGCCACATCCAATGTTACCATACCTAAGATCCATGTTAAATTAATGTCTGAAAAAGTATTTAAGTGCTGACATGAAACACTTTGGTGAGGACCTTTTCTTTCAACCATTGCTTATGGATTATTCTTCTTGCAAATGGCATCCAAGTCTGTTCCTATTAACAGGGCCTGAGCTTTTACTTTCCTCCTTATACAAGAATCCATCTCAACTTTGAAAGATGTAGGAGACGGTTGGCAGCAGAGAGAGAGAGGTCATTAGGAAGGAGTGTGATTGCTTTGAGGTTTTCTAAGTGAGCACAAAAGTCTTTGGTGATGATTTAGTTTATCCCAAGGGTGCTCATCTTCCTTGGCAAACTTTAGTAGTGTCCCAGTTTTCTTTCTCCTGGTTCTACCATTTGACCTTGGCTAATGATTCAACGTAGTAACAGCTTCAGACTCCCATGAACCCCCAGAACTATATCAAGCAGATTTTTATTTGCCAATGCATGCCAAAGTCTAAGGTGATTCCCTCCATTCATTCTTCTTTTGAATGCTTCTTACAAATATCTGGGCTTCGTGATATAGCAGATCCACAGAGATGGTTTGCATATGAGCCATTTGACACCTTGTATTTAAGAACACAGGGAAGGAATTGAGATGTCATGCTGTCATTCATTCATTCCATGCATATTTATTAAACACCTGCTATGTGTCACTGTTGAAAGAAACTTGCTCTTGACTTCTGGAAGAAAGGTTTGAATTGAAGATTGGCTTTGTTATTTAGGAACTACGTGGCCCTCTCTGTCTCCACGTCTTTACCTGTAAAATGGCAATTAATAACAAAACTGACCTGACAATCTTTGTATATAGAAAAAAGGTGAATAAACCTGGTCTCCAACTTGGAGGAGGTCACACACACACAAAAAAAAAGAAAAAAATCACAGTGACATTTGTTCACACCCAGGCTTAAGGAGCATGCTTCTCAGTATTTGCCACACCAGAACCAAAGACTGCTCTTGTGGCTTCAAAATTAGGGACACTGAAGAACAAAGCATGAAGCTAGACAGAAAAAAACAAGTCCAACACAGACCCAGAGAATTACAGAGCTGGAAGGAGCCCTAGAAGGGACTCATCCTAAGGCTCCCACCATTTTTGTGAGGACACAAAAGAGTTTTGGGAGACAAAGAGCCTTGGGTGCTAATTCTGGCTTTGACACTTTCTAGAAATGTGGCTTAACATAAACGACAACTCTCCTTAGCCTCGTTATCTCATTTATGGAATGGGGACTGATAATGATAACAGGATTGTTGTGTGGATGAAGTAAAACAGGGTACGAAAATTTCTTGGAGTGTAGTAAGCTCTTCATAAGTGATTTGCATTACTTGTTTATATAATTTTTATTGTCATATAATTTTTAATGGTTTTGCTATCTGAGATCTTTTGATGGCTGAGGGAGGGAGGGAGGGGTGAGGAACATGGCAGCCAAGGAGGAACAGACTAGAATCGGAGTAGATGTTCTTTGTAATGAAAAGAAGGTGCCAAACGAGTCTGGTTCCTCTGGCTGCTAGAAATTCTGGCAAATCCAGGGGAAGGGAAGGAACAAGAATAGCCCAGAAACTGACTCTTTCTTTTTTTTTTTTTTTTTTTGGTCCCGGGGATTGAACTCCGGGGCACTCGACCACTGGGCCACATCCCCAGCCCTTTTTTGTATTTTATTTAGAGACAGGGTCTCACTGAGTTGCTAAGTGCCTCGCCATAACTGAGGCTGGCTTTGAACTCGCGATCCTCCTGCCTCAGCCTCCCAAGTGCTGGGATTACAGGCGTGCGCCACCGCGCCCGGCATCAGAAACCCTGCTGTGAGTCTCTGCTATATTCTGTGAGAAGCAGAACCAACTATACCAGGCAAGGAGCCCAAATCTACATCCATCAGGAAACCACAGCCTGGAAGGCTGACCTCTCTGGGGTCACACAGCTGGTTATGGATGGAGCCAGACTTCTCCTACACATCTTCCCACTATGCCAAGCTTGGAGTAATCCATTCATTCATTCATTTAAAAATAAATATCAGAGCTGAGCTCCGTGGTGCACTCCTGTGACTCAGAAGGCCAAGGCAGGAGGATCGCAAGTTTGAGGCCAGCCTGAGCAGTTTAGGAAGACCCAATCTCAAATTAAAAAAAAAAAAAGACTCGGAATGTAGTTCAGTGGTAAAATTTCCCTGGGTTCCATCTCCAGGACCACAGAATAAATAAATGAATAAATATTGGGCACCACCTCTGTGGCTAGAGTTATTTATAATCACAAGGTAGAACAAAACTGTACTATCAGGAATAAGCAATGAATGGCAAGTGATACCTTAATAAGAATTAGCCTGAGCCGGGTGTGGTGGCGCATGCCTGTAATCCCAGCTCTTGGGAGGCTGAGGCAGGAGGATCCCGAGTTCAAAGCCAGCCTCAACAATGGTGAGGCACCTAGCAACTCAGTGAGACCCTGTCTCTAATAAAATATAAAAAAAAAGGGCTGGGGATGTGGCCCAGTGGTTGAGTGCCACTGAGTTCAATCCCCAGTACTAAAGGAAAAAAAAAAAAAAAAAAGAGTTTTGGGAGACAAAGAGCCTTGGGTGCTAATTCTGGCTTTGACACTTTCTAGAAATGTGGCTTAACATAAACGACAACTCTCCTTAGCCTCGTTATCTCATTTATGGAATGGGGACTGATAATGATAACAGGATTGTTGTGTGGATGAAGTAAAACAGGGTACGAAAATTTCTTGGAGTGTAGTAAGCTCTTCATAAGTGATTTGCATTACTTGTTTATATAATTTTTATTGTCATATAATTTTTAATGGTTTTGCTATCTGAGATCTTTTGATGGCTGAGGGAGGGAGGGAGGGGTGAGGAACATGGCAGCCAAGGAGGAACAGACTAGAATCGGAGTAGATGTTCTTTGTAATGAAAAGAAGGTGCCAAACGAGTCTGGTTCCTCTGGCTGCTAGAAATTCTGGCAAATCCAGGGGAAGGGAAGGAACAAGAATAGCCCAGAAACTGACTCTTTCTTTTTTTTTTTTTTTTTTGGTCCCGGGGATTGAACTCCGGGGCACTCCCCTATCAACTCGACCACTGGGCCACATCCCCAGCCCTTTTTTGTATTTTATTTAGAGACAGGGTCTCACTGAGTTGCTAAGTGCCTCGCCATAACTGAGGCTGGCTTTGAACTCGCGATCCTCCTGCCTCAGCCTCCCAAGTGCTGGGATTACAGGCGTGCGCCACCGCGCCCGGCATCAGAAACCCTGCTGTGAGTCTCTGCTATATTCTGTGAGAAGCAGAACCAACTATACCAGGCAAGGAGCCCAAATCTACATCCATCAGGAAACCACAGCCTGGAAGGCTGACCTCTCTGGGGTCACACAGCTGGTTATGGATGGAGCCAGACTTCTCCTACACATCTTCCCACTATGCCAAGCTTGGAGTAATCCATTCATTCATTCATTTAAAAATAAATATCAGAGCTGAGCTCCGTGGTGCACTCCTGTGACTCAGAAGGCCAAGGCAGGAGGATCGCAAGTTTGAGGCCAGCCTGAGCAGTTTAGGAAGACCCAATCTCAAATTAAAAAAAAAAAAAAAGACTCGGAATGTAGTTCAGTGGTAAAATTTCCCTGGGTTCCATCTCCAGGACCACAGAATAAATAAATGAATAAATATTGGGCACCACCTCTGTGGCTAGAGTTATTTATAATCACAAGGTAGAACAAAACTGTACTATCAGGAATAAGCAATGAATGGCAAGTGATACCTTAATAAGAATTAGCCTGAGCCGGGTGTGGTGGCGCATGCCTGTAATCCCAGCTCTTGGGAGGCTGAGGCAGGAGGATCCCGAGTTCAAAGCCAGCCTCAACAATGGTGAGGCACCTAGCAACTCAGTGAGACCCTGTCTCTAATAAAATATAAAAAAAAAGGGCTGGGGATGTGGCCCAGTGGTTGAGTGCCACTGAGTTCAATCCCCAGTACTAAAGGAAAAAAAAAAAAAAGAATTAGCCTGATCTAGAATCCAAGTAGAATATGGACAGTTCCCTCATCTTCACTCTCTATGCGCTGTGTTTTCACTCCAGGTGGCAGAAATGCAGACGCTGGGCCAGAGAGAAGCTGTGGTAGCAATCTGTGCTGGCCACCCTTGGCTTCCTGCTTGTCTACAGCGCTTCAGGGAGGGACTTTCCTCAGTGGTATGCTAACCTACATTCTCCAAACCAGGAGGTTCTTCACAACCGAAACCTGCCAAAACAGAAGACAACTTTTAACACAGCTCCGTGAAAGCAGCACCTACGTTTTTATTGCATAAATGTGAAAACTTGACTACTGCACGACCAAATCCCACGTGTAATTATGTTGCCTGAGAAATGTTTGAGGCTAACAACAAGAACACCGCATCCTAATGAGTAATGAGGATTACATAACCGTGGAGATAAGCAACACCACCCACAGATTGCATGTAAATGCTAATATTGAGTTCTTGGCCACCATCCCAAGTAAAAGGGAAGAACACAACTTCAAAATATTACTCCCGATAGTTGCACAAAACCATCAGTGAGTTGACAGAAGGATTTATTTCACTTTTTCTAATTGTGAGCTCTTTATTTGAAAGTTTGGTTTTTGTTTTTTTTTTTTTTTTTTTTTTTTTTTTTCATTCACAAATCAGGGTTTTTGGCAAGAATTCTTGTGAAAGTCCTGATCAAATGGGAACGTGAAAAAAAAAATGGTCCTCAGTGTGTAGTGTGTGTGTGTGTGTGTGTGTGTGTGTGTGTGTGTGTCTACCCACATGCACACTGGGAACTGAACCCAGGGCCTCAATCATGCCAACCACATACTCTACCACCTGTTCACAAAGTCTTAAAAGGCGCACATTCCACAACCTTCCTCACTCAACTGCAGCATATTTTCACAAAGAAAATTTCTTCAGTACATCTAATTTGAATCTACCTTGCCACCATACTAAAGGAAGATTTCTTCTAGAAAATAAGTGAACAGTAGAAGTGTGGGCTCCCCAAATCGTCCTCAGAACACCAGTCACTTAAGATGATGATCATGATAAAATTTCAAAATGTACTAGCAACCTATTAAATTTTTTGAGAAGTGCAGGTGTAAATGACACACCACAGAGTCCTTTGCTAATATTAATGTAAATGCTTCCCCAACACACACTTTCAGAACTTAGTTCTGGAGACTTCTCCAATGAGATGCACACTGGGAAATGGGAACTTCAGAACCCCAGCCCAATTCTTGTAGCTTAGGAGAAATCTGGAAAGATAATAATCTGTACAAGTTTTGCATGGGAAAGTTATCAACCCTTCTCCAGCAAAAATATTAAATTTTCTTACTCTGTAAATTGCTGATCGATGTCCCTTTTGCAGAGAAAAAAAAAAATCCCTTATTTCATACATCTTTTCCTAAAATATAGGAGCTACAGAAAAATAGTTCACCCATGTTGGATACACATATTTCCAGGCTAAATTAAGGTCCAGTCCTGATCCTGCCTTCCAATGGGACAGTGACTGGTTGTTTGAATTGACCTCTGAATCGTTTATTGAAATGCACTGGGAAGTTATGAGGGTAAGTTGGCATACAATCAAGGGGAGTTAAAGAAATTTAGGGATCATCTACTGTTTTCCCTTCATTTTTTAGCTGTCCCCTAAACGACAGGTAACAACCAAGCCAGCGCTTGACCGGAGTCTCCTCTGGCTACTCCTCATCCCTCCACCTCTGCCTTTACCTTCCCCAGGGTTATGCAAACCTGTTCCCTGACCTGCACACTAGAAAACTGGACTCCATGGCAGAAGTACCTGCTTACCAAAGAGTACACAGAAGCCAAGTAATTGTTCATGCAGGGGTTGCTTTATTCCAAGTGCAAAGGTGAAAAGATTTCCAGTAAACACAGTTCTAGAAGAATACAGGGAAGGTGGAGAAAATACGAGTTTCTTCACCAATATCCCAACTGGGTCTTCTCTGCACAGAGCCATCAGGTTCCAGATGATCCCTCCTATGATGTGAATAAGCTTAAGAATCTGGCTGGAGATGAAAAGAAAAGCAATTAAAGGCAAAACCTAATCAAGTGGTGCAAGCTATGACGACTTTCAATATGTCTTAAGAGTTCCAATTCATAGACGTTAGTTAGCATTGATTTCCTTTTCACCTTGGATTTTTATCCTATATCTATTTTTTGATAAGGAAATCCCTTTCCTTTATTCACCCCAGGGAGCATTTATTTTTTGAGGTGGAAGGGTGACAATTGTTTATGATTTTTTAAATTTATTTTTAAGGGATACATAAAACATTGTACACATTTATGGAGAACTATGTAATGTTTTCATATGCGTATACATGGTGAAATATTAAAATCCAGTTAAACAGACCTATCTCCTCAAACATTTATCATTTCATTTTGGTGAAAAAAATTGAACTCCTTTCTTCTAGTTTTTTTTTTTTTTTTAAATATATAGTACACCCTCATTGCGTAAGTGGCCCTGCTGTTCATCCTACCTCACAACATTCCTAACTATAACTTCATACCCATTGATCAACCTCTCCCCGTACCCTGCTAAGAGCATTTAAATTATACTTCTTGTTCTTTAAAATATGCATTTTGACTTTTAACTATTGATTTCAGAACTCGATGAACTTTCCCTTGAAGTCATTTCCTTCGACCCCTCTGCCTGCTCTGGGACCCTCACCCCTACTCCCAATAAAGGTCACATTTCAACGGATCTTCTGCCCTCCTGGTGCTCCTGGTGCCTGACCCCCAGGAAATAAAGGGGCACGTTGCCTTGAGATAGCCATTATGTGTCTCCACTCATCAGAAACACCGTCGCCAGGTGGCAAGGGTACAGGGTGACAAGAAAACAATCCCATCTTTCATCCCCCAGCTTCTGTCCCTCACGCCCCCTTCAACCTGAAAACAGACCAGAAAAATCCAGGGAGAAAAGGTCTGAGAGCCTCTGCACCGAGGTGACAAGGAATCACAAAGTCCAACTGTCACTGGCCTGGAAAGGAAGGCTCAAGTGAAAGAAAATAAATTGCATTCACCTAGCAAGTCATTTGCTTTCACTGTTTAGGTCAGTTCCATTTTAATATTTACGTTTTCTCTAAACTTGGCCTAGCCTTTAAAAAAAAAAAAAGAAAGAAAAGAACTGTCATTTCTATTCAATTAACTGCTTCCCCTTCTGACTTTAAATCAAGGACAGTGTCTGTTCAATTTAATTACTTTCCAAGTAGCCTGCATGGTTGAAGCCGCCACTGCTAGAGCCAGATGGTACTGTGCAAGGTAAGAATTCGATATAATTTAAGGATATTCTCCTAACAGAAAATGCAGTAAGGCTGATTTCCCCCCCACCTGCTGTTTTTCTAGCCACCTGACACATTATGTGTTCATAGGTCAAGATTTTAGCCGAACAATTTAAAGCAGGTAAAATGGGGAGTGTCACTTTACCAATGGAAGGAACTTTCTGAAGGGCTTGCTGTCCCACCTGTTGTGATTATATGGAAGAGTGGCCTCCTTCTTTACAGAGGGTGCTTATTATTATTATCAACATGCACGAGATCTTCCGGAGCTGATTGCATTTAACAATTGTATCGCTATCAACAATTCAACATTGGAAAGCCAGATAGAGTCAAACCTATGAAATTGTAAGTCAAAAGCATAAAAAGCAGGGCCAGGACACCATCAGCATCTTTTTAAGCTTAACTCCACCAACAATAAGCTGTGGAACACTGAGCAAGTTGCTTTACTTCTCTGTATCTGTTTCACTATCAGCAAAAATAGAGCGCTTTATCAACACAACACTGGGATTCTAAAACTCCTCAAGATGATCGGGTGACAGCATGGTACCTACCAACTGCCAGTCACAATCTAAAGTGGAGTAATCACATACCTACCAGGCAGAAGAACCAATAGGAGGGCAATTGCAAGCAATGATGTCAACTTAAAGTCTCTGCAAAGAGATCATTTAGGATGCAGCCATCTGAGATGGAGTTGCTCTTTTTAATTAATGGCACCAAATGGACCAGAAGAGTCCTGGCCAAAAGGAGAAATGGACTGTTAAAACACAAGGAATCATTCTTTCAGTATGTTAATTTACATAGTGGAATAAGATTTCTGGGATTCAATATATTCTGGGATGGGTGAACACTTTCCTTCATAAATAATTTGCACTTTATTTAAACTATAGTCACAAGTAGATGCCCTCAGTTTGTTCTATCTACATTAGATAACTACTTAAAACTATAAAGAGCTAGTAAGAATCTAAGAAAAATACGTGCTTGTTTAGTAGAAAGTTCCTGTTGATGTTCTATCCACCAAAGAGAATGAATTCTCCAGTTAATCACAAATTGATGGATTGTCTACAAATCATTCACAGTGGCTTTCATGTATCTTCATGCACATTTACTCACAAATGATGACATGTTTCATGAGTTCAACACAGAAATGATCCACCATCCAGGTATAAAATCCTATGAGAGGGCTGGGGATGGAGCTCAGTTGGTAGAGTGCTTGCCTCAAATGCACAAGGCCCTGGGTTCAATCCCCAGCACCACATACACACACACACACACACACACACACACACACACACACACACACATACAAATCCTATGAGAGATTATGCTTTCAGACCTAGATTAAGTTTGAATTTTAAAATATAGACCAGGAATATTGGTACACAACTGTAATCCCAGCAATTGAGGAGGATGAGGCAGGAGAATTGCAAGTTTGAGGCCAGCCTGGGAAACTTAGATCCTGTCTCAAAATTTAAAATAAAAGGTGTTGGAGATGTAGTTCAGTGGTATAGAGTCCCTGGGTTCAGTCCCTAGCACCAACAAGACACCATAGGCATGCTCTGTGTATACATATTTAATGCAAATGACTCAAGGGAACCTTAGACTGTGTATTCTTGTCTTTCCTGGTCTCTGAACCATACATTTTTTTTTCTTTGTGTTTGTATATGATTGGATTGGACGTGATTCAAAGGTCAAGTAAGCCATGCCAGAGCCCATTCTCCACTTATGTGGCTCTGTTCTTAGCTCTCCCTGGCCTTTGTATAACTTGGTCAAATGAAGAAGCAAGGGTGGGAGAGAAGAAAGTCTTTGTAAGATGAATCAACTTACATCACTGCTCTCCAATAGAACCAGTGACTAATTTATAACATGTAAACACTTATCCTACATCCAAACATCTTCTTAGAAATATTCTACCACCTAGTTGCCCAATTTTAAACATTTCTGATACTACAAAACAAATGAGCAACATTTCTGAGTCTTTTGTACAATTATTTCTAGTGATTGATTATAATTTGTGTGTTTGCTCGAAATTCACCACACAAGTTTAAGGCCTGTCAATCAAACATACATTTTTCTCTTTGCTTAAGTGGATTAACCAAATGCCATTAGAAAATATTAATCAATCAATTAATCAAGCAAGGCACAGTGGTATATATCCATAATCCCAGTAACTTGGGAGGCCAAGGCAAGAGGATCACAGTTCAAGGCCAGCTTCAGCAAATTAGCAGAGTCCCTCAAGAACTCAGAAAGACCCTGTCTCAAAATAAAAACAGTAAAATGGCTAGGGATGTAGTTCAGAGTAAATTGCCCCTGGGTTCAATCCCCAGTGCTAACTTTTTTTAAAAATGTCAATTAATTGGGCTGGGATTGTGGCTCAGCGGTAGAGCGCTCGCCTAGCACGTGGGCGACCCAGGTTCGATCCTCAGCACCACGTACAAATAAAAAAATGCATTAAATAAAAAAACGCATTGTGTACAACTAAAGCAAATAAAAATATTTTTTTTTAAATGTCAATTAATAAAAAATTTAAAAATTCTGTATAGCACTACTCTAGGTACTATCATGTTTGGTCCACATCCAAGGAAGTTAATTATACATTTTTGAGAACACAGGACTAATATAAAAAGTATACATTTTCTGTCCCAGCACTTTGGGAGGCTGAGGCAGGAGGATCACGAGTTCAAAGCCAGCCTCAGCAATGGCGAGGCACTTAGCAACTCAGTGAGACCCTGTCTCTAATAAAATACAAAAAAAGGGCTGGGGATGTGGCCTAGTGGTCAAGTGCCCCTGAGTTCAATCCCCGGTACCAAAAAAAAAAAAGTATACATTTTCTGTTCATCATACGTACCTGTGACAGAGTGTGTGCAGGAGTTTAAAAGGGAAGGAAGGATAAATGTGTGTGAGAAGATATCACATGATGTAAATCAATGCCATGGAACCTTTTTATATATTCAATATGGCTGTATATTTTCAGAGTTCTCACTTGCAGTCTCGTCAATAATAATTCTTCTCTCATGTGTTCCAGTCCTATAAGACAGGTAGTCAGTTGGATTGGAATGAAGACATCTCTCTCACTGGTCTATTGAACAGACACAGAGAATAAGAACAAATCTGAGTGATGTCTTTCTTTAGAAGGCAAGAGAACTTACTCTTCCAGGTATCATAGTCCTTATATCATAACACCTTTGATTGATCCACTATCATCTTTATAAGCTCTAGCTATCAATCTGAATGCTTTACAAGGATCACCTGGGTTAATTGGACTGGGGTTCCATGCAAATGTAGTAAGAAGCTACAGAACACTGCTCTACCTACAAAAATTTTAAAAACGGGTTAGGTTGCTAAAATCACATTGTCCAAGACATCAGAAAGCCATAGAAGCAAAAAGAACTAAATGGACTCAAGCAAAGACAGAAGAGCCCTTCCAATTTGAGTAGGCGGCCATTGGCTGTGCTCTACCCTGGGAATGTGTGCCAATCCTGAGTGCAAGATGAGGCTTGAGCTTGGCCTAAATACAAGGACATCGCTCTGAGAAAAAGAAAAACTGTCAAAGCTGTTGAAGGTGGCGTGGGGCTAGAATGGCAATTTGGAAAACTCAGGACTCCTCAATGCACAGGGCCATTCCCCCAGTGTTTCATTTGCTGAGTCAAAGGGCTAGAGATCTTCTTTAGAATAAGAGACTTCTTTAGAATAAGATCTTCTTTAGAATAATACACTGTAGTGTCACAGTACTCTGGAGACAAAATCCCTCTCCCAGCAGATAGCTGCTTCAAATATGCAGCCAGTCTCCTCCTCAAGTTGTTTTCCAATATGAAAGAAGCATGGGGTTTGAGAATAGAAGGGGAAGTTTAAATCTGCTAAAAGCTCTCCTGACTGCTCTTGTTGTCTTTGTAACCAGAAACTAGGGGAGCTGAGACCTACTGGCTGCTCGGCCTGCTAAGCTCTCGGGGTTCACCTCCACCCTGAAACATCTAAAGTCAAGATGGACTGAGTTTGACCAAAGCCCCATCCCTGATTAAATCGTCAAGGGCAATTCTCTCTGGGCCAAAAAAAAATAGAAACTTCATTCTCTACTGAACTTTCATATACAATGTGTAGCACAAACTACAATTGTTAACAAGCCATGAGAAGAAGCAGGAATCACAGGAGGAAAATAAACTGTCATTTGAGGCAGAGATATGATCCACATTAGAATTAGCAGACAAGGTCTTTAAATATCTGTTATTGGTATGTCAAAGACAATAAAGGAAAGACTGATAGTGATGAAAATATGAAACATCTCAACAGGGAATTGAAATCTTTGAAAAAGAATCAAACAATAGCTGGGATTGTGGCTCAGTGGCAAAGCACTTGCCTCGAACATGTGAGGCACTGGGTTCGATCCTCAGCACCACATAAAAATTAATAAACAGGGGCTGGGATTGTGGCTCAGCAGTAGAGCGCTCGCCTAGCACGTGCGCGGCCCGGGTTCGATCCTCAGCACCACGTACAAATAAACGCATTGTGTACAACTAAAAGCAAATAAATAAATATTTCGGGGGCTGGGGTTGTGGCTCAGCGGCAGAGCGCTCACCTTGCACGTGCGCGGCCCGGGTTCGATCCTCAGCACCACGTAAAAACATAAATGCATTGCATTGTGTACAACTAAAGTAAATAAATAAATATTTTTTTTAAAAAAAGAATCAAACAATAATCTAAAATTGAAGGTAAAGATGGTAGAAGGAGACAGACACTACTACCCTACATACATGCATGATCACACTACTAGAGGGACTCTGCACCATGGACAGCCAGAGGAAGGAGAATCTGTGCTCCATTTGTGTGCAATGTGTCAAAATGCATTCTACTATAAAATAAATAAATAAATGACTTTTTAGAATAAATAAAATAAAATTGAAGGTATAGAGCATTGGTTGGATTTCACATCAGACTGGTTGGTCAGAAGACAGGCTTGGCAAACTCAAAAACAGACAAACTTTCAAGTGTTCAAAATAATGTACATGAAGGTGGGGGGGGGGGGAGCACAAAACATAGAAGACATGTGAGTCATAGTCAAACGATCTAATAAATGTATAACTGCAACCCCAAACACAGAGGGGAAGATGGGGAAGAAGCAGTATTGGAATAAATTATGGCTGAGAATTTTCTAAAACTGATGAAAGATGTCCATTGTTCAATGAACTCCAAGCATCATGAATTTAAAGAAAGCCACACTTGATTTAATTGATGTAGGGTAAGACCAATAGGCTTCCCAGGCAAATTTCAATGCAAAGTCACTGCCTAGAACCACAGGGTTAGAGAATACCTCCTAGAGTTTGGATCTTAAATGTCCTCCCAAAGTCCATGTGATGAGTCTTGGTCCCCAGTTCATGGCACAATTAGGAGATCATGGAAAATTTAAGAGGTGTGGCCTAGTAGACGTTCCTTAGATCATTGGGAGTATACGCCCAGAGGGGTTTGTGGAATACACACACACACACACACACATACACACACACACATCCCTTCCTTTTCCTCTCACTTTCTAACCATGAGCTGAGCAGTTTTGCTCCATCCCTGCCTCCAACATGATGTATGGCCTCACCACAAGCCTAACAGCAACACGCCAACTGATCATGGACTGCAACCTCCAAGGATCTCTCTCTCTCTCTCTCTCTCTCTCTCTCTCAATCCTTTTTTTTTTTTTTTTTTTTTTTTTTTTGTGTGTGTGTGTGTGTGTGTGGTACCAGGGATTGAACTCAGGGGCACTCAACCACTAGGTCACATCCCCAGCCCTTTTTTTGTATTTTATCTAGAGACAGGGTCTCACTAAGTTGCTAAGTGCCTCGCCATTGCTGAGTTGCCGAGGCTGGCTTTGAACTCGCGATCCTCCTGCCTCAGCCTCCCAAAGTGCTAGGATTACAGGCGTGCGCCACCATGCCCGACATCCTTTCTCTTTATAAGTTTATTATCTCATGTATCTTTTTTTTTTTTTAATATTTATCCACTCGCTTTAGTTGTTCACAATGCCTTTCTTTTTACATGGTGCTGAGGATCGAACCCGGGCCGCGCACATGCTAGGCGAGCGCTCTACCGCTGAGCCACATCCCCAGCCCTATCTCATGTATCTTGATACAGTAACAGAAAGCTGGCTAGTAACTATGTCATGTTAAAAGAATAGTGTAGAGTTTGTTTCATTCTCTTTATGCTTCCAGAGTAGCACTAAAAAAAAAAAAAAAAAAAAAAAAAGGCCTAGCTCCTCTTCCTCAAAATGCCCCCCTAATAAGGTCAAGGAATACTTTTTTTTTTTTTTTTTTTTTTTTTTGGTACTGGGGATTGAACTCAGGGGCACTCGACCACTGGGCCACATCCCCAGCCCTTTTTTGTGTGTGTATTTTATTAGATACAGGGTCTACTGAGTTGCTAAGTGCCTTGCCATTGCTGAGGCTGGCTTTGAACTTGCAATCCTCCTGCCTCAGTCTCACAAGTGCTGGGATTACAGGCATGTGCCACCGCGCCCGGCTTAACATTAATATTTTAATTATTATCTCCATACATCAATTCCATAGTTTTTTAATCTATACCTGCTCTCTCCCTAATCCACTGGCTATCATGGAAAGAAAAACAAAATAATGTAGATTCAATCTATCCAAGACACTTTCCCAATTCAAGAAAAATTCATCAGGAGGAGATTGCAGGAAGGACTGGGATTACAGGCATGTGCCACCGCGCCCGGCTTAACATTAATATTTTAATTATTATCTCCATACATCAATTCCATAGTTTTTTAATCTATACCTGCTCTCTCCCTAATCCACTGGCTATCATGGAAAGAAAAACAAAATAATGTAGATTCAATCTATCCAAGACACTTTCCCAATTCAAGAAAAATTCATCAGGAGGAGATTGCAGGAAGGAGTAAACGCTCAGCTTTACACAGCCCTCCCTGACTCTCTGCTTTGCTTCTTCAGATGCTTTAAGAAAAAAAAAAAAAAAAAAAAAAAAAAAAAAACACCAGGAAATCAAAAGTAGGTAAAATTTCATCTCTGGTGAAGACACTCAAAAGCTACCCTGGCTAAGTCTAGTCCTTACGGTAACCAAGGCAATGGAGAGCCTGAGGCTGAGGCCAACGAAGGACAGAAGACAACAGACGAGTCCCAGTGGAGATTCGAGCAGCAGGTTTGCCTGTTCTCAGAGCTGGGGTCCATTTCCAGAATGTGAATTCAGAGAGGAGATTGAAAGAACTGTTTTGCTAAGGCTGGAGATACGATTAGATTAAACCATGACTGACCCACATAAATAATGGTTAATGAGAAAATTATGCTTTTTGTTTTCTTTAAAAGTTTACATGATTACTATATATTACATATGTGTGTGTATGTGTGTGTTGAAGAAGGTCCAGAAATCATGGCATTAAATGTAGACCATCCCAGACCTAGAGCCACCAGGAGAATCTCCACTAAGCAAAAACACAGGATCAAAAGCATGTCTTGCATTTTGGGGACCAGCTAACTTTGTCCGCAGCAAAAGACCCCACCCCCTATGATTTTACCTAAATCCATAAAAGTGGTGAAGATAAATGTCAGAGTTATCACCTTTATGATGACCAAATTTTCAAGGGCAAATAATGAATCAGCCCAGGACAGAGCAGTCCCCAGCATAACCAAGTATCAACTCTCCTCCTAAGAGTCCCGACAATCTCCAGGACACAGGCTTCTCCCTGTCCACTTCTGCCTCGCCTGACAGAGAACGCCCCAGTGGTCTCTGCATTTGTCCAGCCCTGACTGCAATGTAATGCCACTCATTCTCCTGGGAAAGTGTTTTGTAGCAGGCTGCGTGTTCTACACAACCTCAACAGGAAGTGCAGCATCGCTCATCCGTTTTGCATGGTGCATCAAATCCACATGACAAAATACTTTGCTGTTGATTTGGGGTTTTGTTACATTTCCCCTCCCAAGTCTTGTCATCCATTTTTCCCGGCTTCTAAATAGTACTTCAGCTGATGTGCATGATACAGGAAATCGGCCTATTTTGCCTAGGCTGTGTTTTTGCTATTTACCCTTCCACAAGCTTTATGATGATTGCATTTAATCCCTTCCTCAGGGCCACCACTTTGCATTTCCTTGCAAAATTCTCAAAGTGACTCAGTTTGCTGTTGCTCTCGATCTGTGTAAGGCCTTGAGTCTCCTTTGTCCTCAATGCCAATTTCTATATTTCACTACCACCCAGTCACACTGGTTCAAATCATTTATCTGTACATTAATTCAAAAGACTCTAAAAATAGGATTTGAGTCCCAAGATTTTTACTGCTACTTACAGTTGGGGATTTTTTTTTTTTTTAACCAGTCACCACAAAGTGAAAATCTGCATGAATTCCTTTTAATACATTTCCTTTATTGCTCATCTTTCATGACTCTGCTGGCCTCACCATAGATGCTAGCTGCCAGATGATTACAAATATAAAAAGAGGTTAATGCACTGCTTTTGGAAGAAGAAAATTATTTCTTCTTTTTTCCTCTAGACCCATCATGTTTTTGTAGGAGCTAAGACATATTAGAAGACTTCTCTATAATAAGACTTTATATTGGAAATATCTATTTTATATAGTCATCTTCCCCACTAGGCATGACATGTGAGTTGCTTGGTCCATGTTGAATGAATGAGCACAAGTCTCAGGTTACATCTGCACTCCCGTCACCAAATGTTATATGACCATGCACCAGATACTTGACCTTCAAGGAACCCAGTGTCACCATCTTCTAATGGCTTTTGGCCTTTATATTTATGGGTTGGTTGGGTTTGGGGCTATAAAGACATTAAAAGTTCCTTTAAGCATTATGTAAAACTGAGGAATTTGCAGGAGTGTTAAGAACAGAAAGTTGGCTGTTTCCCTTTAAAAAAATTGAAAGAAATCTTGCATTTCTGCAAGGAAAGGTTCTACATTGGTGTGACACTGGGCCACTGTGTATGCACACCCAGGTGGCAGATCTCGCTGAAGCCCTACCACGTGTCTCATTTGCTATTCTCAGAGGTCAGAAAATCAAGAAAATCAAGATTGTTGTTACAAGTGAGTAACGATCAGGGTGTGGCTATCCCTTACTGCCCTGCGTCCCTAATAAGCCACAACACCATGAGGTAGAATTACTCTTTATTGGTTCTAGAACCTTCTAGATCTACTCTCTTCCCCTAACTAATTTCCACCTGAGCGTTCTGCAGCTTTTCACAGGCAGGTTCCAGGAGTTGCAAGGACCAGTACAGTGGTGCGGCCCACACATTGCACAAGGCAGCTGACCCCAGGGGAAAGAGTGCACTGAGATCCAGCGCACGTTTTGCTTGCCAAGCCCTAAGCCCTGGCACTGGCTTGTGTCCATGTGGAAGAAGAGCTGCCTTTTCCTCCACACAAAGGTGCAGTCTGCTTGCCAAGCCATGTGCCCACAGGCTGAGGATGCCAGAGGTGGCTCCTTACTCTAAATTGTCCATCCAGGTGGAAAAACTACTCTAGTTCACACAAAGGTTCATTTATAGTGAGATGGACATCATTACCCTAAGTACATGTATGAAGACGCGACTGGTGTGACTCTAATTTGTATACAACCAGAGACATGAAAAACTGTGCTCTATGTGTGTAGTGTAAATTGTATATGCATTCTGCTATCATATATAACAAATTAAAATTTAAAAAAAATTAAAGCCACTTTTATATTATTTCTGGTTTCTAAATAAACCATAAATCATATCTGGAAACAATAAAAAAATCATTGGACTGTGAAAAAAAATCAGTGGGTTATGAGTGAAGCAGATTGACCTCCCTAATGTGGTTGGGCCTCCTCCCATCAAAGGCCCAAAGAGAAGAACAAAAAGCCTGAGTTCCCCCAAGCAAGAGGGAACTCTCCCGCGGGCAGCATTTGGGCTCCATCTGCAGCATCAGCTCTCCCTTGCCCTGCAGTGGATGGTCCTCTCCAGCCCACTGGCCTCCATCCCATTTTGAACTCAGAGGTCTCCACAATCACCTGAGCCAGTTCCGCTGCTCTTTATGACTTCTCTTACTAATGCCCTCTCTCGACTGCAAAATGGCGCAGCCATTATGGAAAGCAGTATGGCAATTCTTTGGAAAATTGGGAATGGAACCACCTTATGACCCAGCCATCCCACTCCTGGATCTATTCCCAAAGGACTTAAAAGCAGCATACTACAGGGACACGGCCACATCAATGTTTATAGCAGCACAACTCACAATAGCTAGGTTGTGGAACCAACTTAGATGCCCCTCAGTAGATGAGTGGATAAAGAAAATGTGGTATATATACACAGTGGAATATTACTCAGCAATTAAAGAGAATAAAATATGGCATTCGCAGGTAAATGGATGAAGTTGGAGAATAGAATGCTAAGTGAAGTTAGCCAATCCCAAAAATCCAAATGCCGAATGTTCTCTCTGATATAAGTAGGCTGATTCACTGTGGGGTTGGGTCAGGGAACATAGAGGGATTAGAGGAACACTAGAAAGGTCAATGGGAAGGGAGGAAAAGGGAGGGAGCAAGGGAGTATGAAGGGGAAAGAAAAGAAGAAGATGGTAGAATGAGATGGATATCATTACCCTAAATGCATGATTGAAGACATGAATAGTATGAATATACTTTGTATACAGTGTTATGTAAAAAGGTGTTCTATATGTGTATTATGAATTGTAATGCATGCTATTGTTATATATACAACCACTTCAAATAAAAAAATAAATGGAGCCGGGCGCAGTGGCACACACCTGTAATCCCAGCACTTTGGGAGGCTGAGGCAGGAGGATCACGAGTTCAAAGCCAGCCTCAGCAATGGCAAGGCACTCAGCAACTCAGTGAGACACTGTCTCTAATAAATACAAAAAAGGGCTGGGGATGTGGCCCAGTGGTCAAGTGCCCCCGAGTTCAATCCCCAGTACCACAAAAAAATAAATAAATAAATAAAAATAAATGGCTTCTCTCCCCCAACTCCCTACCCAATCTGTTCCATGCCTATAATCTCATAGTTCTTTGCTGTTTATCCTCCTCTATAGCATTTATCATGAAGTGTGCTGGTGTAAAAAGAAATGTCCACCTCTACTACTAGATTTGGAACCTCTGGAAAGCAGGAATTATACCAATAACTTTTTTCAGTTCATCCTAATCACTGGTAAGGGACTCAGTATCATATCAATAAATATTTGCTGAACTGAACACTTCATCAGTATTCACAAGGAGTTTGTATCTACATAAGCCCTTCTCATACTTCTAGGGCAAAGACTAAGAGTGTATGTATCTACACTGAAACAGATATGATAAGAAATTTTTTTCACATAATAGAATAAAAGCTCTAAAGGAGTTATAATGTCTTATAATTCCACTATTCAGAAAAACTCTGGAAACATGGTGTGCTGGTATCCTAAAATAACCCTCCTGCTCAAAACAGCTAAAATTTAGGGTGAAAACAAATGTAATCTACTTAAAAGCATCAATGATCTGGCCAAGCTACACAGGTAGAAAGGATAGGATAATTCATTTTGTATCTGGGGAAAGGGACAGAAAGACACCTTTAAAAAGAAAAAAGTCTTAAATTAAGAATGTAAGGTTTAAATGCATTCTACTGTCATGTATAACTAATTAAAACAAATTTTTTAAAAAAAGAATGTAAGGTAATCCCAAGCCCCGTAAGTCACAAGAAGCAAATATAATCCCTTTTTGAAGAGACTCACCTTCATGTTATACCTTACAGAATTACCAAAAATAAAATTTCAGGGAAAATGAGCAGCTCGTAGGGAAAGTCATCAAATACAGGAGGAAAACCCAGAAGACACAACAGTCAGAAGAAACAGACAACCAGAGATTTTAGATTTTGGAATTATCAGATGCAGAATATTAAACAACTATGTTTGCAATAGAGAGTTGAAAATATTTGGAGGGACTGAAGCTGTATAAAAAATTTTTTTAAACAGATTTGAAAATAACCAAACAGACCTTTAGAAACAAAAAATAATAATTAAAGTCAAAACAAAAGGCAGGTATAACAACAGAGTAAATACAGGTAAAAAAAAAATAGAAAAAAAATAAAGAATTAGTAAACTGAAGGATAAATCTGAAGAAATTATCCAGACCAAAGAACAAGAAATGAAGTTCTAGAGGTAAGAAATAATAAGCCAATAAAAATAGAGGACAAATAATACTTCTAATTATTAAGAGTCTAATCAGAATTTCAGGGAGAAACAGAGTTTCAGATAGAAAGAAAACATGGAAGAGACAATATTCAAAGATAATTAATGAAATATTCACAGAACTGATAATATAAATCATATCAATTCAAGAAAGCAAGCAAATCTAAAGCCAGATAAATTGAAGGAAATCTACAGCTAGTTACATTATAATGAATATATAAAATGTAGGGATTTCAAAGCAGTCTCAAAAATAACAGACGATTTTAAAGAAGAAACATACTAAAAATTAACTTCTCAGCTGGATACAGTGGCACACATCTGTAACCCCAGCACCTGGGGAAGGTGAGGCAGGAGGACCATGAGTTCAAAGCCAGCCTCAGGAACTTAGCAAGGCCCTAAGCAACTTAGCAAAAACCTGCTCTTAAAAAATAAAAATTAAAAAAGGCTGGTGGATTCCAGGTTTCCAGGTCCCCTTCTCCCTCCAGGGGAAGTCTTTTTCTGCTATCCTTTAAATAAAGCCTTCCATTTTCCACTCTAAAGAAAAAAGGCTGGTGGTGGTACACACCTGTAATCCCAACACTTGGGAGGCTGAGGCAGGAGGATTGCGAGTTCAAAGCCAGCCTCAGCAATGGCTAGGCACTTAGCAACTCACTGAGACCCTGTCTCTAATAAAATACAAAAAAGGGCTGGAGATGTGGCCCAGTGGTCGAGTACCCCTGAGTTCAATCCCCAGTACCAAAAAAAAAAAAAAAAAAAAAAAAAAAAAAAAAGTTGTTTTTATAGTATTGTCCAGCTACTGATTTAAAAAGTTTTATTTTCAAACTCAAGGCTGAGTGAAGCCTCTGTCTTTTCATCTATGAATTCTTACCCTTCCCCTAAAGTGACTCATGTCTCAACTGCAATAGGCGAAGCTGGGTCTGGAGACAGTAGCACAGTGGCAGATCACTTTGCCTAGCATGTATGAGGCCCTGGGTTCAATCTCCTGTGACAAAAAAAAAAAAAAAAAAAAAAAAATAGGTGAAACTATGAGGAACCAGGAAATTTGAAGGGGTTTCCAGGAATGACAATACATTGATTTAATATTTTGAAATGTTTCAATATTTAATATTTCAAAAATGTTTTGTGCACTCTTATGTGGAAGCCCACTCTTTTGTACAGTACTTGTGAGGGCCATATGGAATGACGGCACAGTCCCAGCCAGGATCCCATCTCAAAAAAGCATTCAGCAGACATTAACTAAGTGCAGTGGAGGAAGGAACTGGCCTTTGAGATGCCAGTGGGGGGACTCTGGAGAGCACAGGTGCAAGCATCCAAAGGTAAGCAGCCATGAAGGTTGCCTGGCTAAGGAGCATCTAAGAGGCTACAGGGTGTATGGGTGAGCTCAAAACTATAGGGTGGGCTATGGAAGGATGATGGTGGGAAGCCATTGGAAGGTTTTTGAGTAGAAGAAAAATGTAATATACATTTTAAGATAATTGCTTTTGCTATTTATGGAGAATAGAGTGTGGGGGAACAAGGGCCCAGTTTGGAGTCTGTTGGCATAATCTAAGGGAGAGGTGATGAGGTTAGAGGCAGGATAAAGCAAAAAGTGATACAACCGTAGATACAGTCTAAGGTCAAGCCAACAAGATTTGCTGAGAGATTGGCCGTGGGAATGAAAGAAAGACAGGAGGCAAGGAACACTCCGCAGTCTTTAGCTAAGCAATTGAAGAGGTAGAATCACTACCAACCAACACGAGAGATGCTGCTGATCTGGAGGAGCTAGGCTTGGACATAAGTTTGCAGTGTCCGTGGGACATTCAGGTAGAGATGTCAAGTTGACAACTAGGTATCCGAGTCTGGGGTTGATGAAAGAGATCTGTGCTGGGGGCATGTCTTAAGACTTCAGAGACAAAGTTGAAAGAACTGCCAGGCACTTAGGAAAAGGTTGTGATAGGAGTAGGTTTGGAGAGGTGATAATTTGGAACTCAGTTTTAGACCTGTTCAGTTTGAGAAAGCAAGTAGGAATCTTGAGTAGGGAGGCAGAAACGTAAGTTTGGCGTGCCAAGGAGAGGTTCTGACTAGGATTATAAATTTGGGAGTCACCAGTAGATAGATGATGCTTAAAGCCAAGAGACATGGTGACATCACTGAGGGCACAAGAACAGAGAGAGAACAAGAAAAGACCCTGAGGGCACCCCAACGTGCAGAAGTTAGGGAATATGGAAGAAGCAGTCAGAGAGACTGGGGATGAGTGTCCAAGTGATGTGCCACACAAGAGAAGTTACCCCAAGGAGTGACCAACTGATTGGAAAGGGCTCAGTGACTCATCAGTGAAGACAATAGCTTCCAACAATTGCAGAATAATAGGCACCAATGACTGAAGCCAACCATCAGCTAAAAGAGCCTAACTTTGGGCTATTTGGTTCTTTACATTAATTTTTTTTTTTTTTTTTTTTTTTTTTTTTTTGGTACTAGGGATTGAACTCAGGGGTACTCGACCACTGGGCCCCATCCCCAGCCCTTTTTTGTATGTTATTAGAGACAGGGTCTCACTGAGTTGCTAAGTGCCTCGCCATTGCTCAGGCTGTCTTTGAACTTGCGATCCTCCTGCCTCAGCCTCCCAAGTGCTGGGATTACAGGCGTGCGCCACCATGCCCAGCTTAAATTTCTTATTCTTAATGATTCAATGAAGTCCCCATTCTACAAAAGTTTGCTTCACTGTAAACCAAAACCCCAAGAGAGCTTAACAGAAAATAATAAGCATGTGGTTCTCAGCACACAGGAGATCCAGATATTGTTCAAACAGTTGAAGTCAGAAGACAGAGAAGGAAGGTAATTCCACACCCCTTGTGGAAAACTTCTTACTCATCTGCTGAGCGTCCACATGATGTTCCTGAACATACTCCTTTGGGAAAATCTTAACACACTGCATTTCAGTAGGATTATTCTTAAAAGTGGCATTAGCAGTGATGATTGAGGAAGACGTCTTTTAGAAATGCCCAGGGCACTGAACCAACTCCCTCCTCTCGGTTCTACAAGTTTCCCCTGCTCCCCTCACTTATACCCCTGCAAGCGTTTCCCCAAGCCAGCTTAGGGAACAGGTCTCTGCTACCTTGGCAAAAATATTCCATTACCTTTAGGTGACCTCTCTCCAAGACTTGGAAATGGAGCGCTCTGACTGCAGGTCAGGCGCAGGATGGCTTTACCAGTGCTCTCTGCGCGACAGGGCTGATGAATGGCATTTGAACCCTGCTTCCCTAATCCTTCGGGCAGAATGAGAGTCTCTCCACGAGGGTAATCCTCAGTGATTCATGACGCCTGCTTCAGCACACTCACACATCATAGAAATACAAATTGACAGTTTGCACACATTGGCCTCACCATGGCATTTATTTAAAATCCTCTCAAGTACACTCCCAGTGGCTTCAGTGGGGACAGAGCTCTGTTGCAGGGCAGCAAACAAAAGAGGCACCAACTTGTCACATCCGGCCACCCGATTTCCAGGAACACAGGCACCTTTTGAATATTCTGCTTTCTCTTTGTGGTGGGGTTGGGGGGGGGGGGGCACTTATCTCTCACTGGGACAAGCGATTGGTTTGTTGGGTGACCTCAAGGATAATCCTTCAAAAAACAAACAAACAAGAAAATGAAAGGGTAATAAACCGAGACCTCTGGGTAACCCCTTTGGCTTATCCATGCCGAACTGAAGCTTTTAGAAGGTAAAATTTGAAAAAAATCAGGGTTAGGGTATAGCAACAGAGAAGGAAGAGAGGGACTACTAGTGACATGGTAGGAGAACATTGAAGAAGCTCAAAAACACCAATAAACACTAGTTGGTGAATCCCATATGGAGACCCCCTCCCAAAAAAAAAAAAAAAAAAAAAAAACATTTAGTTGCATTATTTTCCAAAAGGACAAGTTAGATCATGCTGGAAAGCCAATAGGCAGATGTCAACTGTATTGATCTGTGTTTGTGTCTGCATCACTGGCAATCCCACCGCTTCAAAGAAAATGTCAAAAACAGAAACACTTTTTCACTTCGAGAAATATTAAGGTCACCCACACAGTCAGTCACATCCTGGCAGCTAACCCTGGACCCAGGAGGAAAGAGAATGAAGCAGGATTTGGAAATTTGTATAAATAAAAGCAGAACCAACTCACAACTGCACCAACACCAGCTTTTGCGTGGCTCCTTTGGTGGTTAAACGTGGTGTGAAATAATCTTTTTAATGGTCACGGGGAGCCTTCCTTTCCTTTGTGTGTAAGCCCATTATGTGTTGACTTGAAAGAACTCCTTCTCCTTTCTGGCTGTCTTTGACATTCACCCTGATGCTTGTCCCTTTCTTGTCCAGAGCATGAAGCAGCATCCTTGGGAGATTAGAGAGGAAAGAAAACGCACGCGAACAGATCAAGAGAGCTGGCAAGGCTCCAGGCAAAGTCCCACAGGAGGGAAGTCGCGTTCTTGGAGTCTCCTGTTTCTGCCCTTTGTGCACAGGACCCAATTACTTTTCTGCCCTTTTCAAATTCTCTCCCATAAAAATATAATATATATATGTATATGCATATGCCAATATATACATTTACATATATATATGTATATAGTTTTACAGTAGAAACTATTATTTTATTACTTTTCTGTTGCTTTTGGTACTGGAGAATGAACCTGCTAAACACATCCTGCACCACTGAGCTATACCCCCATCCCCTTGTTACTATTATTAACTGGTGATCAGTCCACTTTTATCATTTGGATAATCCCTTGGCTTAAACATGCTTCTTCTGAAGTTTAGAAGGTGGAACAAAAATTAAGGGTATGGAACAGTAGCAGAGACGGGAAGGAGAGCGGCCACCTGACTGGGGATGCTCCCAAGGTCTGCTGAGCTCTGAGACATGCGGTTGACACAGGGCCACATGGATGCTCTGCAGTTTGTTTACTGCAGTCTGCTGGTTGCATAAACAATCTTGAGAGCAACCCAGCGATGGCCAAGGCTGTCCTGGGTCCTGATTGGTTGGATTTGCTTATGGTTTGATTGGCCTGAAGGTACGAATGTCCAGTCAGGAGAAAGCAGGTTATAGTGTCTGCACTCACCAGAGAGGTTACTAAGTCTTATGCATTATGTGGAACATAATAATTTTACCTTTTCTTAGTGGATATTTTATAATATCCAGTCCAACAGACCTGGCAGACCACCTACATCCTTTCCCTGGTCGCTACCCATCTCCCCGTAACATGAAGCCCACTGGGGCAGACACTGCCTATGTCATCTTCATTGCTCTGCTCTGTCACAGATGTTCAATTAATGCAGGGGAAGCAGACTCTACCAGGAATTCTGATACCAAGGGGACCTGAGCTTCCTTCCCCCCAGGCCCAGAAGTGACCCTGTGATTTATTTTTTATATTTTACTTTTTTCTTCCTTCCTTCCTTCCTGTATTGGGGATTGAATCCAGGGCCTCACACGTGTTGGGAAAGTGATCTACCTCTGAGCTACACCTCCAGCCCTTTATAATGTTTGAGACAGAGTTTTGCTCAATTACCCAGGCTGGTCTCTAACTAGCCATCCTCCTACCTCAGATAAGCTAAATAAAAAATATGATATTTTTCTCTTTTTCAAAAAGCATTCGGACTGTCCATGAGGAAATTTTTTTTTTTTTTTCCACCAGGGATTGAACTCAAGGGAGCTTAGCCACTGAGCCATGTCCCCAGCCTTTTTTTTTTTTTTTTTTTTTTTTCTGAGACAGGGTTTCACTAAGTTGCTTAGGGCCTTCCTAAGTTGCTGAGGCTGGCTTTGAATTTGTGATCCTCCTGCCTCAGCCTCCTGAGTAGCTGGGATTACAAGACATGAGCCACCACGCCTGGCTGTCCATGGGCATTTAATTACATAGTTTATGCAAACTAAAGTAGGGACATGCTCATGTAGGCAGGCAGAGGAATTGACACCTCAGGGACTTGACAAAACCCCATCTCTTGAACCAGAAGGCACCTACATATTCGAGAGGTAGGCTGCTTCACCTTACAAGAAAGCCACCTCATTCATTCACCAAAATTCATTCAACATAGGGCCCTCCTATATGCCTCCCTCTCTTCCTCTGGATCCCTATTAGATGGGACCTGCTTTCTTGGGGTGCTCATTTACCCACATGCTCAACCATGACCCTTGACATGGTCAAGACTTCTGAATTGGGCTGGGGTTGTGGCTCAGCGGCAGAGCGCTCGCCTCGTACATGCGCGGCCCGGGTTCGATCCTCAGCACCACGTAAACATAAATGCATTGCATTGTGTACAACTAAAGTAAATAAATATTTAAAAAAAAAAAAAAAAAAAAAAAAGACTTCTGAATTGCACAGGGAATCTGGCTCACCTGGGCTCAGCCCTGGAAGAAATGATCAGGCCAGAAGCATGAGACAGTAGCAAGTATCTAAGCACCTCTTCGTAAATCTGAGCTGGGCAAATACAGACCTCAAAAACCTGCTTGTAGCTGGGGGTGGGCCTAAGCCTGTAATCCCAGAAACTGGGGAGGCTAAAGGAGAAGGATGACAAGTTTGAGGTCAGCCTCCACAACTTGATAAGACTCTCAGCAATTTAGTGAGACCCTTTCTCAAAATAAAAAAAAAATAACAACTGGGAACGTAGCTCAGTAGTAAAATGCCCCCCCACCCCAGTTCAATCCTTTGTACATTAAAAAAAAAAAACTGTTAGTAGGGCCAGAAATATAGCTCAGTGGGAAAAGTGCATGTGTTGGGCCCAGAGTTCAATCCCCAGCACCACAAAAAATAAAATAAAATAAATAAATAAATAAATAAATAAATGCTAAAAAGAAAATACCACTTGTAAATTGGACCCTCAGAAAGTTTACGCAAACTCACTTTCTGACCCTCGAGCTCTTAATGACTAATGTAATTCAGGTATAATTAAACTCTGCTATAATTAAATTAACAAGTCAACAATTGAGCCATAGCTTGTCCCTGGCATGGGATTTTTGGATAACACAGGAAGTTCCATGGGATGAGGGGAGGAAAGACCCTTGATTGATGGGGAAGAAGGACTGAGGGGAAAAGCCAGAGGAGTGAAAGTCGGTGTCACAACAAGGTAAAGTATGGACTGTGATCTCTTCCCCCTCTATCAAGTTATAAAGTGTGAGTTAATTTTCAAAGTAACCTCAGGAGCCCCAAATGCAACTGAGGGTGAGCCAGAGATGGGAGAATTGACTAAGATTTAGAAGGAATCAAATCAAGAGCAGCAGAAGTGAACTTTAAAGAAAATGAGACCCAAAAGTCAAATTGTCCGAGACAAAGAACAGAGAATAGAACTGCCAAGAAGGTTCCTGCGTCTCCACCCACCATGAGTGAGAGAAACAAAAATGAGAATCTGGTTGCAGAAAGTATTTTGGCCTCCATGTATAATCGCCTGGATTTATGTTAATTTAATGTATATTTTCTCCCCCTACTTGGAATTTCTGATGAGGCAACTAGGAGAATTCAATGAGCCATCCCAGTCCCTGGGTCTGATAAATTCAGAGAATCAGGAAAAGAGAGGGAATAGGGCAAGGAAGTTTTCAATGCTGAAAACAGAGAACCAACAAAAACACTAGCACAAATGTTTTTCTGGCTAGGATGTAGTCATCATCTTGTTAGATGACCTTGTGGTATGGTAGACGAATTTGGCCACCTCGAACTTTTTAATAGTTTGAATCTCCAAGCTTCTTTTGAGAAAGCATCCACCCTCGACCTTCTCAAAGTGCCCACGACACCATTCCGTGATTTTAATTATAGACCTTCACTCCTAGTCATTGGGGGGTATTTTATTCTCAAGCATGATAGTTGGAAGGGCAGGAAAATTTACAGTTAAATGGAAACAGTACAAATAAAAGGCACAAATAATTAAAAGAGAAAATCAAATAATTAATTTAAAAGGCATGTCAAAAGCACGGCAGGGGGTGAAGGGGGTGGGGGAGACACAACACAATGGCAATTCCAATGTTTTGCTTCCTCTGTATCTTGGAATATGAGTCAACCCAGCCTAGAGGTTGACCTGAATTCTGGCAGAATTACACACACAAAAATTTGGATTTCAGCCCAAACTCAATGTATGTATCACCCTTCTTCCTGCAGCTGCTGCCCTTCAGGGCTGGGAGATCTCTAATTCCCACAGTCCTGGCAGGATCCAAGGCTGGTTGAGGTCATCTCTGCCCAGCCATACCTGGCTAACTACAGCAGGGTGCAGGGAAGGACTGGTTGCTATACACCCAGGAGAGTGATGTGTCTGCCAGCAGCCATTGTTGTGCACACTCTAACTGGCCTAAGAGAAAAGCTATTAAAGGCTATTTAGAAGCTTCTGGAGGGCCCAACAATCAGGTAGATAGTTTGAAAGCTGTCTAGCCAAGAGCAGTCCCCAAGTGACTGCCTCCCACACAATCCCAGAACACTGGACAGACAGATGCCCCAGTGTCCTCAATCCTCTACCACTCTCCAGAGAAATGGAACCTGTGCCCTACATCCAGCCTCCAAGGCATCTCAATCCAAGTCTCCCGGTGGCTGTGTCTGGCTGGTCATTTCTCACCTCTACTTTGGGCAGACAGAGATCAGAAAGTGGGAAAGTACAAAAGTTTTTTTGTTTTTTTCATTTTTGTGTGTGTGTGTGGATTGAACCTAGAGCCTCATGCAAGCTAGACATGCACTCTACCACTGAGCTACACCCCTACCCTTTTTATTTTTTTTTTATTTTGAGACAGGGTCTTATTAAGTTGCCCAGACTGGCCTCTAACTTGCAATCCTCCTACCTCAGCCTCCAGAGTAGCTGGGATGACAGGCATGTACCCTACTAGAAATTTTTTTTCTTTTTATATATGTATCAGCACCAAAAGGAAATAAGCTCTCAAGCTACAAAAAGACACAAAGACTTCATTTTCAATATTGCAAATTCACATTAATATTTTGAATAAATGAACATAGGGATCCTTCTCCTCTCTCTAGAGCTTTAACTCAGACTCAAATATTTGAACAGTCACTCTTTCCCATGAGAATATATGTCCCTAGTGGGTAGGAACCTTGTCTGTTTTGTTTGTGGAGATGTGCAAAGTTAATAGAAAATTCCAAACATACAATAAACACAGCTGCACACACACAAAAATATTTGTGGAACAAATTAATTCATTTAGCTCATTAATTTCACATAGGACACTGAGGATCCAAAAAGTTAACAAGACAGAACACTAGAACCTCGCCTATTTCTGGTGGCTACTGACCCTGAGACTGCAGAAGAGACAGGAGGTTTGATGCAGGAAGGCTGTGGTGGAGAGTTCAGATAGTGTTGAGAAGAAAGCATGGCAGGCTTCCTGAGTGTGAATTGGCCAAGCAAATAAGTAGACAATGGGGGGTTGGGGACCTAAACGATTTTGCACAAGTTGTCATTCTCAGCAGGTGCTTAACAGACAGTGTTACTCCATCTGGATCAACAATGGATAGGTTCATTTTTTCTGGATCAACAATAGTGTCACCTTGACTTGGACTGGTGATGGACAGTGTCAACTCTACCTGGATCTTTGATGGGCTGTGTCACCCCTACCTGGATTGGTAATGTTACCTCAACCTGGGTCAGTGTCAGGTGGTGTCACTACTATCTGGATCAATGGGACAGCATCACCTCCACCTGGGCCATTGCAGGACAATATCACCTTTGGATCACTACACATCAGAACTCATTGCCCATTACAGGTGACACATTAAAACCAAAAGTAGTTCTTAAAAAAAAGAGTCCAATTTCATAAAGGGAAAAAATATGAACAGACAATTTAACAAATAAGACCTACAGATGACAACAAAGCAGAGGACAAGATGCTCTGATTTATATGTCACCAGGGAAATGCAAATTACAACAACCATGAGATACCATTATACACCTATAAGAAAGACTAAAATTGGGAATACTGACACCACCACATGCTGGCAAAGACAAGGGCCAACAGGGACTCTCATTCCCTGTGGCAGCCTGTGTAGCAGTTTCTTACAAGGCTACATATTGTCTCATCATATGATGTAGTATGTGGGCTCTAAGCATTGACCTAAAGGAGTTGAAAACATGTCTACCTGAAAAACTACACACCAATGCTTATAGCAGCTTTATTCTTAATTGCTAAGCCTGAAAACAAGCCAACAACCAAGATATTCTTCAGTAGGTGAATGCATAAACAAACTATGATATGTCCAGACAACAGAATATTATTCACCGTTACAAAGAAAGGAGCTGGGTGTGGTGGCATGCACCTGTCATCCCAGGGACTCGGGAGGATGAGAGGAGGATCTCAAGTTGAAGATCAACCTCAGCAACTTAGCAAGACCTTGTCTCAAAATAAAAATTAGAAAGGACTGGGGATGTAGCTCAGTAGCTCAGTGGTAAAGCCTCCTGCGTTCAATCCCCAGGGTGGCAGGGAGGAGAAAGAAAAGGAAAGAAAGACGCTTTCAAGCTTCAAACAGCATGAGGAGAAATTCAATGCTTATTACTTAGTGATAGAAGCCAGTCTGGAAAAGGCTGCATATTATATCATTCTAATTACATGACATTCCAGAAAAAGAAAAAGTAGAGAGTCAGTAAAAGATCAGTGGTTTCCAGGGCAGGAAGAGAGGGAGGGATAAAAAAGCACAGGGAGGGGCTGGGGTTGTGGCTCAGCGGTAGAGCACTCACCTAGCACATGCGCGGCCCGGGTTCGATCCTCAGCACCACGTGTAAACAAATGCATTGTCTACAACTAAAAGCAAATAAATAAATATTTTTTTAAAAAAGCACAGGGAATTTTTAGGGCAATAAAATTGTTCTGTCTGATGCTACAATGGTGGATACATGTCATTAGGCATTTGTCAAAACCCATAGAATGCACAACATCAAGAGCGAACCCTTGTCTAAACTATGGGGGAAGGTTGTCTTCATTCAACCTTCATACTCATCCATTCAACACTGTAAGGCATTTATGCAAACTCACAGAGCAGTGTGGTTTGCCATACTTGGTTCAGACCCCTTTGATACTGTCATTTAAAAGACCCAAATAAATATCATACTAAGCTTAAAAATAAACTGAAGCCAATGGCTATTTGCGGTATGGTATGGGAGATTGAATTCAGAAGCACTCGACCACTGAGTCACATCCCCAGGCTTATTTTGTATTTTATTTAGAGACAGGGTCTCACTGAGTTGCTTAGTGCTTCACTTTTGCTGAGTCTGGCTTTGAACTTGTGATCCTCCTGCTTCAGCCTCCAGGGCCTCTCTTTTTGTCGAACAATCCCACAAAATGGACACTACCCTGTTGTTAAGTATTCTTTTTGTAATATGAGTTTTTGGTGGGTGCAGATAATTTAATCCTACATGTGACGTGTTCAGTATCATATTTAACTAATTTTTTTTTTTTTTTTTTTGTACCAGGGATTGAACTCAGGGGCACTGGACCACTGGGCCACATCCCCAGCCCTTTTTTTGTATTTTATTTAGAGACAGGGTCTCACTGAGTTGCCAAGTGCCTTGCCATGGCTGAGGCTGGCTTTGAACTCGTGATCCTCCTGCCTCAGCCTCCCAAGTGCTGGGATTACAGGAGTGCCAAACCACCCCCGGCTTGCTTCTGTATTTTTTAATGTTTAATAAATTCTGCTTTTAATTATGTATCAGAAGGAAAGGGGGAAAGTGTGTACGTGTGTATGTGTGTCTGCATGTGTGCATACAGGTGTGCATGTACCTGCAAATAGGTATGCTTGATAATAGTGTAAACAGTCACGGCTTCTTCAGTCAAATGGTGACAGAAGTAACATTTGACTATATTATTCCATGCTGCAAGTCTAAAACACCAGGTTTCCATGCACCAACCATGTGTTGCACAAGCCATGCTTACTCAGGGTTCCTACAGAACACACACACCAAAAAAACTGTCCCACTAAGCATGCCAGTTATTTGTTTTGCTAAGTAGTAGTTATCTCAAGCACATATGACAAGCAACTAAATGTGGCCTTGGAACATTTTTTTGAACTGTCCTTTCTCCATACAGCAGAGGGAATTCTGAGATTGCCCAGATCTAGTGAATAAAAACATATCACGCCCAGTTCAATTTGGATTTCAGAAAATAAGAAATACTTTTTAGCATCAGTTTATCCCAGGCAATATTTGGGACATACTTATACTTTTAAAAAGCTATGTGTTATTTATTTGAAATTCAAATTGAATACAGCATGCTGGATTTTATCTGGTATCCTCCACCCCCAGGAAACCTACCTAAGCCTAGACAAGAGCGTTTATCTATCTATCCCCTCCCAGAGAGATGGTCACTGAAGACTAATAGCAAGAACAAAAGAAATAAAAATAGGAAATGAACTGAAAGCCAGCCCAATGTAGAAAGAATGTTAGAGAACATTCACTGATGGAGACCAAGGGAGATTTCCCATAAAAACAAGAAAATTTAATCTAATTTGCAAAAGCTTCCCTTGTGCTAATTTGTTAACAGCTCATGTAGAGACACAGAATCAAATGCATTTTCCTCAGCTTCTTTTTTTCTTATTTTATGCAAATCAAAGCCATCCCTGCTGAGATACTAGAAATGGGGAGGCTGGGTTGGGTCCCACAAGCTATGGCCAGGTTCATGAATAGACTATGTCAATCAAGCCTAGCTTCTTTTTCCCAATCATACTGATTGTTTGGTCAACTACTGCATCTGTCACTTCTGTCCACAGTCTGTTGCTTCCCCTGGGCCGGGAGGCTACAGGTTGCTTCAGACTCACTATCCATGTGGCTTGGACTGCGATGACCATCTTTCTGGTTTCACTGGCTCTCAAAGAAGCATCACAAACCCCTACAGGAAATCTGCCCTCGCAAGCTCCTCTCTGGTGCTGAAGGAGGCCACAGTTTTTCTCCCCTCCTCAGTGTCAGAGGACGCGCTGTCATCCAGCTGGATCAGAAGCAAGGCAGGAATGGTTTTCATCTGAACATCGTAATGGTTCAATCAAACCTCTTCTTTCTTCACCCAAACTAGGCTTCTGCTACGCACGGTATTGAGCACAAACGGCCCTTGGAAATTGTCTTCTATTTCCCAAAAAGATGAACCTTGCTGATTGCTGTAGTTTGGATCCAAAATGTCCCCCAAAGGCCATGTGTCAATAATGGCTTGGTCCCCGGCCCAAAGTGCTACCAGAAGGTGGCAGATCCCTTAAAAAGTGGGGTCTGGGCTGGGCATGGTGGCGCACGCCTGTAATCCCAGCACTTGGGAGGCTGAGGCAGGAGGATCGCGAATTCAAAGCCAGCCTCAGCAATGGTGAGGCACTTAGCAACTCAGTGAGACCCTGTCTCTAATAAAATACAAAAAAAAAAAAAAAAAAGGGATGGGGATGTGGCCCAGTGGTCGAGTGCCACTGAATTCATTCCCTGGTACCAAAAAAAAAAAAAAAAAAAAAGTGGGGTCTGGTAGGAAGCTTTAAGTCATTGGAGCCAAGCCTTTGAAAGGCACTCTAACACTCTGTTCTCCTTGTCTTTGTCTTTTCCAATTCTGGCCATAAGGTGAGGGCTTCTTCTGCCACAGGTTCCCACCATGATATGTTGCCCTGCCACAAGTCCAAAAGCAATGGGCTAACCCACCTCAGACTGAACAGTCCAAACTGGTGAGGCTCAATAAACCTTTCTTCTGTTTAAGTTGACATCAAGTATTCCGTTAGAGTAACAGCTGACTAACGCAGGGGTATAGATTTAAGGTGAAGACATCTGCCCCCCCAGTAATGTTTCTCTTTTCATTTTTTCCTGTGCATTTTTTTTTCTTTGTTACAAAATTGAATTCCTTTTTTTAAAACACTTGTTTTAACTTTATTTTATTTGTTTATTTTTGTATGTGGTGCTGAGGATCGAACCCAGTGCCTCTCATGTGCTAGTCGAGCATTCTACCACTGAACCACCACCCCGGCTCGCATTTGATCTTCACATATGATTTTCAATCCTGTTCGCAGTTTTCTCTTTTAAACGGAAAAAAGCGAATAGTTAAATTTATCCTTAATGAAAAGAGAAAGGAAACCCATTCTTAGGAAAGTAAGATGACATTGCTATTAGGAGACTATGGATTATTCCAATCATGATATCCAAACATGAATGATAGTCCATGATATTCCAAATATGAATGTTTATAGAAGCACAATTCATAATAGCCAAACTGTGGAACCAACCTAGATGCCCTTCAATAGATGAATAGATAAAGAAACTGATAGTGTTTTAAGCAAGGATATAGTAATTAGAGAAATGCAAATCAAAACTACTGTAAGATTTAATCTCACTGCAGTCAGAGTGGCAGTTATCAAGCAATAATAATTGTTGGCAAGGATGTGGGGGAAAAGGCATATTCATATATTGCTGGTGGGACTGCAAATTAGTGCAACCAATCTGGAAAGCAGTAGGGAGATTCCTTAGAAAACTTGGACTGGAACCACCATTTGACCCAGCTATCCCACTCCTTGGTCTATACCCAAAGGATTTAAAAACAGCAGGCTATAGGAACACAGCCACATCAATGTTTATAGCAGCATAATTCACAATAGCCAAACTGTGGAACCAACCTAGATGCCCTTCAATAGATGAATGAATAAAGAAACTGTGGTATATATACACATGGAATATTACTCAGCATTAAAAGAGAATAAAATTATGGCATTTGCAGGTAAATGGATGGAGTTGGAGAATATGATACTAAGCAAAGTAAGCCAATCCCAAAAACCCAGGAACCAAATGTTTTCTCCAACAAGTAGATACTAATCCATAAGTGGGCAGGGGGAGTGAATGGGATGAGTGGTGGAACTCTGGATGGGACAAAGGGGAAAGGGGGAGAGGTCATGGGGGTAGAAAGATGGTAGAATGAGATGGACATCATTACCGTAGGTACATGTATGATTGCATGAATAGTGTGACTCTACATCATGTACAATCAGAGAAGTGAAAAATTGTGCTCCATTTGTATACAATGTATCAAAGATCTTTCAAGTGTCGTATATAACTGATTAGAACTAATAAAAATAAAATTTTAAAAAATTTATAAAAAACACTATCAGTCACCGGACAGAGTGGCGCACACCCGTAATCCCAGCACTTGGGAGGCTGAGGCAGGAGGATCGTGTGTTCAAAGCCATTCTCGCAATGGTGAGGCACTTAGCAACTCAGTGAGACCCTGTCTCTAATTAAAAAACAAACAAACAAACAAAAATTATCAGTCAAAACTTGGTCTTGAGTAATTGAAAAATATCCCCCAACCCCCGCCCCAGGCTGGTGGTGTAGCTCAGTGGTAGAGCACTTGCCTACCATGCACAAGGCCCTGGGTTTGATCTTCAGAACAGCAAGGAGGAAGGAAGGGAAGGGAGAAAGCCATCTCCCCCAATCTATACTACTCTCAAGAAATCAGACTTTATCCTGGCTGTTACAGAGCCAGTGAGATTGTTTTCTAAATGAAAGCCAAGGTTTGTCTCAACTTTCTTTATTTCTTTTTTAATTTTAAAAGTCTAGAATCCATGTGGCATTTGGGTGCACTTTTTTTTTTAATTTTTTTTAGTTGTTACTAGATCTTTATTTTATTTATTTATACATGGTGCTGAGAATCGAACCCAGTGACCCACACATCCAGGCAAATGCACTACTGCTGAGCCGCGGCCCCAGCCCTTAGGTGCATTTCTTTTTTTTAATATTTATTTATTTGCTTTTAGTTGTACACAATTCATTTATCTTTACGTGGTGCTGAGGATCGAACCCGGGCAGCGCACGCGCTAGGCAAGCGCTCTACCGCTGAGCCGCGGACGCAGCCCTTAGGTGCATTTCTAAGAAAATTAAATAAAAATATAAAAATTTTCAACTTTGCCTAAGTTCAAAAGCAATGGCCATGAAGACAGTTCCAAAGGAGGATTCAGAAAACTGTGTTAGCCAATGACAGTTTACTTAAAATAAGCATATATCATAACCCACAGAGATGACCACTTGAAACAACAGGATACTTACTCATGTGTCAGCATTCCAGATTTCATTTCCCAAAAATAAATTCTCAAGCATGGTTTCCAGCTAACGATGATGGTTAAAAAGACACAGCATAAACCCGGTGCAGTGGCACACGCCTGTAATCCCAGCACTTGGGAGGCTGAGGCAGGAGGATCACGAGTTCAAAGCCAGCCTCAGCAATGGCAAGGCACTTAGCAACTCAGTGAGACCCTGTCTCTAATAAAATACAAACAGGGGCTGGGGATGTAGCCCAGTGGTCCAGTGCCCCTGAGTTCAATCCCCAATACCAAAAAAAAAAAAACAGCATAGAGGCACATGCCTATAGTTGTAGCAACTCTGAAGTCTGAGACAGGAGAATTACAAGTTCAATGTCAGCCTTGGCAAGTTAGCCAGACCCTGTCCCAAAATAACAAATAAAAGGGGCTAGAATGTAGCTTAGTGGTGAAGCACCCCTGGGTTCAATCCCCTGTATTGCAAAAAAAGAAAAGATGTAATGTTTTAGAATCTCTTTCTGAAACCCCAATAAAAATAAAAGTTAGGAAAGCCAGAGCCAGGCGCAGTGGCTCAGGAAGCAGAGGCAGGAGGATCCCAAGTTCAAGGCCAACCTCAGCAATTTAGTGAGACACTAAGCAACTTGGTGAAACTCTGTCTCAAATTTTTAAATAAAAAGGATTAGGGATGTGGCTCAGTGCAAAGCACCCCTGGATTCAATCCCCAGGAACAAACAAAAATAAATAGATAGATAGATAGATAGATAGATAGATAGATAAATTGTTAGAGCACTATGAGTTCAATCCCCAATACCAAAAAAAAAAAAGCCCAGCAGAGATGAAAGGAGACCCACACCAAGATATATCCTTGTGAGGTTTTCATCATAAATATTGAGGAAAGACGGGAAAAGTTACATACAAAAGGTCAAGAATCAGAACGGTCTCAAGCTTCTCAGTGACATCTTTGAAAATTACAAGATCATGGAGTGATGGCTTAAAATGTGTTGGGAAAAATTATTTACTACTGAGAATCTTACCCTAAAGCTATCAATTGTCTTCAGATAGGCTAAAGACATTTCAGAAACTCACGACCTCAGCGCACGCACCTTCATGCACCCCGCGAAAGGAAGCTATTGGAAGGGGTGCTCCAGCAAAGGCAGGAAGGGAAGGCACATAGACACAGTGACCAGGAAACAGGGTTCCAGCTCCTGGCTCCCCCAGACGGCCCATGAAAAGCAGGGAGCTTTCCAAAACATAAACTCATGACACACCTGATGGATTCAAACATACTGAGATTAAACAAGTAGAAGAAAGTTTGAGGATTCATGACCACTTTTTTTTTTTTTTTTTTTTTTTTTTTTTTTTTTGTGGTACCAGGGATTGAACTCAGGGGCACTCGACCACTGGGCCACATCCCCAGCCCTTTTTTGTATCTTATTAGAGACAGGGTCTCACTGAGTTGCTAAGTGCCTCGCCATGGCTGAGGCTGGCTTTGAACTCGCGATCCTCCTGCCTCAGCCTCCCAAGTGCTGAGATAATAGGCATGCGCCAAGGAGCCTGGCTTTGTGATCATTTTTAAAAGTAAAAATAAAAACAAGACAATTGTAAACTCCAGGAAAATGAAATCCTTCTGTAAGAAAGCAAAGTAATGATAATGTCACAAATCTCTCTGTCGTGATTAACATTTACATAGTTAGAGCCAGGCGTGGTGGTGCGCGCCTGTGATCCCAGCACTTGGGGAGGCTGAGGCAGGAGGATCGCCAGTTCAAAGCCAGCCTCAGCAATGGTGAGGCACTTAGCAACTCAGTGAGACCCTGTCTCTAATAAAATACAAAAAAGGGTTGGGGGATGTGGCCCAGTGGTCGAGTGTCGCTGGGTTCAATCTCTGGTACCAAAAAAAAAAAAATTTTTTTTACATAGTCAAAACAACATCACCACATCTGCTGCCTAATCATTTTGGAAGAATGTGGGCAGGGATTGCAGGTGGAGAGAGATCATGGAAGGTAGGTGAGAGAGAAAGTAAGTTTCATCCCCAAGAGTGGAAAGAAAATAGAAAATGCCTAATGGTGAAATTAAATAAATAGCTCTAAAAAAATGCTATCTAATTTTAATGGAGATTAATATCAAAAGTAACAGTTAAGGGCTGGGGTTGGGGCCCAGTGGTTAGAGCGCCTGCCTCACACGTGTGAGGCACTGGGTTCAATCCTCAGCACCACATAAAAATAAATAAATTAAAACATACATATTTTTTAAAAGTAACAGTTAAAACAGTTGAAAGTGATTTCTCTGGGTTAGGAAAGAGTGGGGGGGTATTGGGCACGGGCCTGCCATTTTTCATTATAAACTTTGTAATCTGATTCTTTATACTATGTTCATGTGCAACTTTGATAAAAGTAAAATCTAAAATAGTAAAGCTCAGACATTATTTTATGTCTACATCATTTAGAGATCGGGGCAGGGTGTGGAGGGTGGGGAGAGTCTAAGGAATATTGGTGGTCACAGGGAGAGTACCACCAAATATTTGGTGGCAGTTCTTAGGAACATTAGCTGAAATTCCTTGAATCCACAATTGAATTGAAAGTTAGCTTTAGATCATCCGTCTTTAAAACCAATATGGTCTCCTTCCAAACATGTTGGCCTGCCCATGTGCAGTGCATTAAAAGCAATAATAAAGCTAATCAGAGGGGCCTCCCACAAAATATTTTTGCTACATAGACCAGACCACAACATTTTTCCTACACCTACTAATGTCTGCAATGATGTGTCAACGGCAGGAAGCTGTGAAGAAGTCTAGTGCAAGGGCAAGGGTTGTATCTTTATTAAAGTTTGTAATAACCAAGGACCATGGAGACAGAAGAGAGAAACTGCCTTCCATAATTCCCCTTCATCTCTTAAGAGGGTCAGGTAATAAATTAAAATAGTTATCATTTATTGAGTGCTTACTGCGTGCCAGAAGCTGCTTATTGCTCTGTGTGTATTGCAAGTCTTTTAATCCAATTGTGTAGCTGCCTGATGCTGTTGTTTGCAGCTACGATGCCGCGGGAGAAAACTCGGAGGCAGGATGAAAATGATAAAAGGTCTTTTATTCTTCTATCTCTCTCCAGCTCCAAACGCTCTAACTCCAACCACCACCTTCTTCTTCTTCCCACAAACTCTAACCAACCTCACCCAGTTATACACATATAGCTTTAACAAGGACAAGTGCTTACAGCTCGAGCTTACAGGTGCGTCACACAGTGTTCACGGGCATACAAAGATTCTTTGAATAATGTATTAATATCAGGTGGAAACTAGAACATCTTTTATGGCTCTCAGCTAACCGCAATCTTTAGCTATCTCCTTGATTATAGGCTCCTTCACAATTGCAACCTAAGGAAATAGATAACGCTTTTCTCCTTATTTTAGAGGTGAGATGATTGACACAACTGGTAAGCGATGGAGCCAGGAGCAGGCACAGAGGTCCTGACTCCATTGCCTGTTCTCTTTCATCATGCACTGCCACCCTTAGTAGCAAGCCTTCATTCCCCACTTCTCCCTTGAGACTGCTAAGCAAAACATCCCAAAAACGGGTGTGATAGCACACACCTGTAATCCCAGAGGCTCAGGAGGCTGAGGCAGGAGGATTGTGAGTTCCAAGCCAGCCTCATCATCTTAGCAAGGCCCTAAGCAACACTGTAAGACCCTGTCTCTAAATAAAATATAATTAAAAGGGGGGGGGGGGGGGCTAGGGATGTGGCTCAGTAGTTAAGGGCCCCAGGGTTCAATCCCTGATACAAAAACAAAAACAAAACAAAACAAAAATCCCAAAGAACGTCAAATGGAGGATGGTATGGGATGAGGCTCAACTGCCCAACTCCAACAGTAGGTCCAGAGTCATGGATTCTTGACTGTGCCTAGGTTTATCTGTCTCCCTTTTGCAGTCAGACCACGTCAGCTTGCAGGTAAGATAAACCAAGCACCCAAAAGCCAGCATGAACTCCGACGGTGACCAATACCTGATGAGAAATGCAGAGGGGACCTAATGCAGAGGTGCGGGACGCTGTCCCTGCCTTCCTGCATGGCAACAGACAGCCTGTGCGAATTCCTCAAAGCTGGTCACAGCCAAGAACCAAATTCTTAAGCCCACACAATATCATCTGCTGAGTCCTTGACACATCCCGGGCTCTGTGAAGCACTTGACACATTGTAATCTCATTTACTCTTTCACAAATCCTCAAACGTAGGCATATTTACTCCCATCTGGACCTGAACACGGGGTCCTCAAGGACAAGTGACTCACCTGAGTCCGTGTCGTCATTAAGTGGAAGAGCCAGGACACAAACGCAAATGGTCTCATCCCAAAACTCTCCTCGTTTTACAAAGGAATGATTAACAAAAATATTAATGGGATCACCAGCACTGTCAAAAAAACATATAAGCTGGACGTGGTGGTACACACCTGTGGTCCCAGTGGCTCAGGAGACTGAGGCAGGAGGATCGCAAGTTCAAAGCCAGCCCCAGCAACTTAGCAAGGCCCTGTCTCTAAATAAATTTTTTTTTTTTTTTAAAAAAAGGGCTGTGTGCTGGGTGCGGTGGCGCACGCCTGTAATCCCAGCACTTGGGAGGCTGAGGCAGGAGGATCACGAGTTCAAAGCCAGCCTCAGCAATGGCGTGGCACTTAGCAACTCAGTGAGACCTTGTCTCTAATAAAATACAAAAAAGGGCTGGGGATGTGGCCCAGTGGTCAAGTGCCCCTGAGTTCAATCTCTGGTACCAAAAAAAAAAAGAAAGAACAAAGAAAATAAATAAATAAAAAAATAAAAATAAAAAAGGGCTGTGTATGTCTTCAATGGTCAAATGCCCCTGAGTTCAATCCCTGGTACATATATATGTATGTATGATATATATATACATAACATATATGTGTGTTATGTATATACATATATATACACACAGAGAGAATATATGTATATATCTATATATACATATAACTGAAAAGTTGTTTTTATTTTTGTTTTTGTTTGTTTGTTTTGACACCAGGGATTGAACTCAGGGGCACTCAACCACTGGGCCACATCCCCAGCCCTTTTTTGTATTTTATTAGAGACAGGGTCTCACTGAGTTGCTAAGTGCCTTGCCATTGCTGAGGCTGGCTTTGAACTTGCGATCCTCCTGCCTCAGCCTCCCAAGTGCTGGGATTACAGGCATGCGTCACCGTGCCCGGCTAACTGAGAAGTTTTTTGAAGATAATAAGAGTAGTAATATTTCTAATCTTTACAACAATCAACAAGATATTGTTTTGTTTAGACTTTTGTCATTGTTGTTCTTCAAAGATGAAGCAAAGATTTATATGCTTTAAATTTAACTGCTAGTATGCAGCAAAGATAGAAGTAGAAGGCTGCGGACTATGTTCTCTCTTCATTATCCTCACAACTGATTTTGACACTTAGTTTTCCATGTGCAATTTAGACATGTCCTCTGAAATCCCTAGGAAAACATCTGTTTTCTTTCTAAGACAACATTTCCTCAAGAATGGCCAGGGCAAATCCTTCTGTTTCCTAGCATGCACTGCAAGGGAAGTGGCTACGGCCAAAGGCATCATTTATGCTTACAGATTCAAAGAAAGGAAGAGAAGGGAATGAAGCAGCAAAAGGAGGTGACAGCTGTGGTCCTTGTGATCTAAATGGTGATCTTCCTTCCATCCCAGCCAAGCCCCACCACGCTGCAACGTTCCTGCTCTGAACTCTGTATTCCGTGTCATTCCTTTGGTCCCCAGTATACATGGTGGCTCCTGTCCTCTTTGACTCTTTCACTCTTCTAGTGTGGGAACCCTGCTCCCCAGAAGAATCTGTTGGGTTGGGCTAGTTCTATACTTTTTATTTTCCACTGTGCATTTAATAACACAAGACTATGTATAATCTGCTGGGCTTGGTGGCTCGCACCTGTAATCCCAACAGCTTGGGAGGATCACAAGTTCAAAGCCAGCCTCAGCAACTTAGTGAGGCCCTAAGCAACTCAGGGAGACCCTGTCTCTAAATAAAATATAAAAAATGCTGGGGATGTTGCTCAGTGGTTAAGCATCTCTGGGTTCAATCCCTGGTACAAAAAAAAAAAAAAGAAAGAAAGAAAGAAAAAAAGACAAGGTGCAATCTGAAACCTGACAGATACTTGTTGGATTTACAAATGAATTTCTTGTGAAGGAGGGGACTGGAGGTGCTTAGGGGCAGATCCAGGTGAAGTATAATGAAAACATATCAAAATAGCATACTCTGACGTGTTGTCTCCTTCTCAAACACCACCAAAAAAAAAAAGGTCTCTTTTATAATAAGGCACCTAATGGAAGGAAGACTCTGACCTTGAATTCAAGAATCAAACTTAACAGCCAACTGCATTGACCATTCCAGTCAACAAATAAGGAAAAAAAAAATCCCCACCTATCTAGCCCACTCAAGTATTTCAGAACTCTGAGGTGTAAGTGTTTGCAAGCGTGTTCAGCAATAGAACAAACCACACTATGTCATTGTGGCATTTTATCAAGAATCAGCATGATGTTGCATGGTTAGAAATAATAATAACCGTAAGGACTAGTGTTTATCGTTACAAAAAGAATTGCTTTTGCTTTTCCTAAATTTTTTTTTTTTTTTTTTTTTTTTTTTTTTTTTGTACCAGGGATTGAACTCAGGGTCACTCAACCATTGGGCCACATCCCCAGCCCTTTTTTGTATTTTATTAGACACAGGATCTCACTGATTTGCTAAATGCCTTGCCACTGCTGAGGCTGGCTTTGAACTCGTGATCCTCCTGCCTCAGCCTCCCAAGTGCTGGTATTACAGGCATGCGCCACTGCGCCCAGCTTGCTTTTCCTAAATTTTAACGATATGGAATTAATAAAGCATCTGTCAATGCCTGTAGAGGACTTTGAGAAATAGAGAATTGGATCTCAGCACAAGACCCTCCCTTGCCTAAAAAAATCTATAGGGGCTGCAACTTGCTCCAACAGTGATCTCCCTGCAAACTCAAGCAGCTTCCAAATGTTCTGTAGCCTGTGAATGGCCACAAATGGACATTTCTCCATAATCCCTTTTTCTGTAGCAGAATAGAGGCAGACCTAATGATCCTTCAATAATCCCTATTGCTTTAAGACTTTAGGATATTTGCTCTTTTCTCATTAATTCACTCTCAAATAATTAATATCCCGGCGTGGTGGCACACACCTGTGATCCCAGCAGCTCGGGAGGCTGAGACAGGAAGATCGTGAGTTCAAAGCCAACCTCAGCAATTTAGCGAGGTACTAAGCAACTCGGTGAGACCCTGTCTCTAATAAAATACAAAATAGAGCTGGGGATGTAGCAAAATAGTTCAGTGGTCGAGTGCCCCTGAGTTCAATCTTTGGTACCCCCCCAAAAAAAATTCATTATTACTTTAGAAATTGAAGGGAAATTGTCTTTTTGCTTTTTACTTCCCATCAACTCCCCCCTCCTAACCAAACCTTCTCTTCCAAAGCAAACAGATATACTGTTGGAGCTCCTGACACTGAGAAGACAGATGTAGGTCACTGGGGCCAGATGTGGTCAATGAACCTACATCTGGAATTTCCAAAGCTGTAAGCACCAACCCGGATTCTAGAAGCCAAAAGCACCTACATACAGTCTTAGAAACTAATCTGAATGTTTTTTGTCCTATTTGAATCCCTCCCAGGCCCCCAGGTGCTGAACCTATTCACTGAGGTACTGACTCCCCAGCTGAGCTAACTGCCCCATGGGTGCCATTTTGAAAATTCAGGGATGGCTCACTCAGTTCTTAAAAACCATAGATGCAGTTTTGAATTCAGTGGCTGGTCAGAGGCTGTTGGCCAGCTCAAAGGATTCACTCCCACAGGTGAAATTCTACCTCCTCTTCCTGAAAGGAAATGCTAAAATATCCCTTGTCAATTTCATGGCTTACAATAAAGCATCAGATGAACAAGGGTGGAAAGAAGATGTTGACAGATCGCGGTTCCCCCGGAGCCCCCACAGGTTTCAAACCCATCATGCCAATGGGCAGATTCTCTGGATCCAAGCTCTGAAAGCAATTAGGACTCCATGTCTCCTGAGAATGTGCCTCCAGGATGCCACACTGTCAGCCAAGTGAACTTCACAACCGGCCCCACGCTTTCAAGACAGCCCTCCACAGGCAAGGACGCACATGTTTTCTGTGTTCTGTATGACTAAAATCGTGACACCTTGACATTGGTGGTCTGAAGGGCCGCCTGTTAACATGAATTTTTGGAATATACTCCCACAAAAAAAAAAAAAAAAAAAAAAACCTCAAGAGAAAATGCTACCATTCATTTATATTTTTTCAAATTACATTCTTTCTATGCAAAGAGACATGAAAGAAGCTAAATAACAACAAAAGAGAACCACAACCTCCAAATGAGGTTCATCCATCACCGGTGGTTGTCAGGTGAATTGGTGAGCAGGTCCAAGCGTGCTCGTAAAGAAAGGCTCCACCATTGTGGGGAGCGCCATTAGCCCAGCCACGGCGCTCTGAGGACCCACCAAGGGCAAGGCCTTGGTTAGCCAGACACAGCTCGCACCTTCGGAGCCCTTAGAGTACAGTTCTGGGGATATGCTGTCATAGCACCAGAGCCAACATCGCAAATGCCACCAAAGAAATACAGGTAAGGGCTGGGGTTGTGGCTCAGCGGTAGAGCGCTCGCCTAGCACGTGCACGGCCCGGGTTTGATCCTCAGCACCACATACAAATAAATGCATTGTGTACAACTAAAGCAAATAAATAAATATTTTTTAAAAAAAAAAGAAGAAGAAATAATACAGGTAAAATGCAAAGCACATTTAGGTAAGGAAAAGATAATACGCTGCTGCTGGTGAACTTTTCTACAACTTTAGACATAGTTATCAAGCTTGTTTACATGTTTGATGTACAAACAGCTCTGAGTCTCTCCAGGCTCAAACCCAAAAGGATCAGGAAGTTTCCAGTAAAATATAGCCTTGCCTTTTGACACACCTCACAGGCCACAGCTCCTCAGTTGAGAGGATGGCGATGTTAAATCTCCCTAAAATTATACTGGAAAGGCACACTCCTTCTTCACCCACACCCCTACTGATGGTTGGCAAAGAATGAATACAATTTTTAAAAAAAATGATAAAAATCATACCCAAATTCTCAGCAATGGTAATGCTGAAACCGATTGCCATAGGGAAGGATAGAATCTCTCTGGAGGTTTTACAGATGTCTGTAGTCATTTTTCTGAATCAGCTCGATATAGAGGCAGAGACCTCATTCCCAGACGGTGGGCAGACCTCAGTTCCAGCCATGCTATCGTCAGTCAAGGGCGAACCCAGAGGTTTTTTGCAGCTTGAAAGGTTTATGTTTCCTTTACTCTAAATCACTATCTGAAGGGCCTCATGGCGTGAGACTCCCCAGAGTTTAGAGATCTTTGCTGCTCTGGGGAACAAAACTGACCAAACTATATTGCTATATTGTGTGTGTGTACAATGAATTTCAATATTACATATGCTCATAATGCACTCATTGAAAAGGAAAGAAAGATCCTTTCTGCTAAACCCCAAACTACTCCTGAGAACCAAATAAAAAGAGGCTCAGAGGGAAGAATAGTTCTCGCTCTTTAAGGGAAAAAAAAAAAGGTCGGGGCGCGGTGGCGCACGCCTGTAATCCCAGCACTTGGGAGGCTGAGGCAGGAGGATGGCGAAATCAAAGCCAGCCTCGGCAATGGCGAGGCACTTAGCAACTCAGTGAGACCCTGTCTCTAATAAAATACCAAAAAGGGCTGGGGATGTGGACCGGTGGTCAGGTGCCCCTGAGTTCAATCCCGGGTACCAAAAAGAAAAAAAGAAAAAAAGAAAAAAAGCAAATGAGAGTCCTTGCCTAGGTCTGATGAGAAACAGGAGAGAGTGGGGGTGGGGCGGGGGGGCATTCCGTCACAACCCGTTTGCCCCTCCCTGGAGGCAACACCCATCTCCTCTCACTGGCAGCACGGTGGTACTCCACCCCTGAAACTGACCTAGTTTGTGTGTGTTTCTTTAAGAAAGTGTCTCCTGCTCCAAAGGTGGCCCTGGCCTGGTGCAGGGGTCAGAGGGGATCTCTGACAAGAAACGGGGAGGACTCTGTCTCAGTCTGCTGGTCAGGCGCGGCTCTACAAGGTCCCAGGCACCCAGGAGACTCAGGCATCTGCCTTCTCTAGGTGCCCTGGAATCACTGATGTCCAGAAGTGGCCACCAGCCTGGCCCAGCCCCTTGAGGGGAGCTCCCATGGGTGCAGATAAGGCTTGTTGGTCCGTCTCGAGCTTGTGCCCTCTCAGCTACCACTTCACCCTGTCCCTGAAGCGCAGCAGCAAGACAGCTCTCTGCTCCTGCCGGTCTCCTTCTGGCCATGGTCTTGCCTCTTCTCCAGGGGCTTTTCCTACCAGCCCGTAGGGCTGTGGCGGCCTCGCCCCTCTGCAGATGCACCCTCCCAGCGTCCTGCCCTCCCGGGGCCCACCCAGGCCTCCACGCCTTCACGCCAGCAGTGACCTGCTTCCCACCCATCCCTGACTCCTTGGCCTTGGCCTTCCTCCAGGAGCTGCGGCTTCTCCAACCCCAATCACCCCCTTCCTCCCCACATCCAGCTTCTCTCTCCTCCCTCAAGCCAGGGCACCCATCCACTACCTGGGGGACCCTTTGCCTGCAGCTCCAGTGTCTCCTTTGGAAGCAACTAGGAAAAACCCCAGACTCCCACAGGAGGAAGCCTCTGCCTGGCCTGAACCCCTGTACCGATGCCAAGGGAACCGGGTCCCACGCCCCACCCCTCACCCAACTCTACACTCAGAGGCATCCTGAAGAGAGAAAATCACCTGCCCAGAAAGTCCCCGGTCTTCAAAGCCTGTCTTACTTTCCCCTTTAGGCAGTGATAAGGCTCTCTAGATAGCTAACGAGTCACCAAATAATTAATTCACATTTCACCACACGCCTGGTACCAAGCAAGTCAGAGCTTAGTCAGCCTTGAATTCAGTTCCAGGTCTCAGTGGGCCTGGATCATTGGGACACCTCATTGCCTCCCACAGTCCCCTACTTGACTTGCAAGCTGCCTTCAACGCCTCCTGTCCTCCTCTGCCACCCTGTGGGGGCCACACAGACCCTTACAGTGGCCAGCCCCCAGAGCACAGGGAGTGGAGTTCAGATTTCTTGACTTTTCACTGGTGGGGATCATTGCATTGAGGATTTGCTGCTTTTCTAATAGAAGAATTTTGGAACGGTGAGTTCTGAGAGTGAATCCTCTTTCCAGTGCTTCCCAAAATGAAATCTTGTGTCCACCTACATCTCCTCAAGTCCTTGCTTAAAAGGACGGTTCTTCAGCCCCACCCCAGAGCTGCTGATTCAGAAGGGAAGCCAGGCACAGTAGGGCACACCCCATAATCCCTGAATTCGGGAGGCTAAGACAGGAGGACCACAAACTAGAGGTCGGCCTCAGCAACTTCACAAGACCCTATCTCAAAATAAAAAATAAATAAATAGGGCCGGAGATGTAGCTCAGTGATAGAGAACCCCTGGGATTAATCCCCAGAACAAAAACAAAAAAAAAAAAAAAAAAATGTCAGATTGGGTTGAGTCTTGGGACTGCATCTTTCCCAGGCTTCCAAGATGAGCCCAAAGTGCACTGGAGATATTAAACCACTATTCAACTGCATTTAACTTCCCTAAGACCTTTTTAAAAAATAAAATAAAATAAAAACATATATTTTTTTAGTTGTAGATGAACATAATACCTTTATTGAATTTATTTATTTATTTATATGTAGTGCTGCGAATCGAACCCAGTGCCTCACACCTGCTAGGCAAGTGCTCTACCACTGAGCTACAGCCCCAGCCCCTAAGACCTTTCTTAGTAGGAGAAGAGTGACCTTTGATTGAAGGAAAACTATGAATGGAAATGGTTGTAAGTCCCTCAGCAAGTACAGTTGGCCCCAGGGGTTTTTTCCGGGGCCCCTGCAGATACTGAAATCTGCAGATGCTCAGATCCCTCGTATAAAATAGCACAGTATTTGCATATAACCTACACACATCCCCTCGTACAGTTTAAGTCACCTCTAGATTACTTATAACAATGACACTTAACACAGTGTAACTGCTATGTGAATGGTGGTTACACTGAACTGATTTAGGGAATAATGACAAGGAAAAAAAGTCTGTTTGGGTTCAGTGCAGAGGTAGTTATTTTATCCGAATAGATTCTATCCACATTTGGTTGAATCCACCAGTGGAGAACCCACAGGTACAGAGATACACTATTCATCTAGTGTACACTGATGGCCTCCTACTAACTATTCAAATGAGGTAACTGTGCCCTGAGCTTCTCATGTAACCTCAAGCCCTCTCTCACGGCAATCACAGAGGTGTGTGAGCAAGCAACTCTCATTACATCTCCCGTTACATTTACCTGAGACCCCAGCAGGGGCACGGTGGCCTCTCGGGGGCCCTGCACAGATGAGACAAGCTGTACAGGTGTGGAGAGAGGGGAGTTCCTGGACCACACCACCCCAACTTCTAGATCAGGGTAAGTAGGAAAGAAGAGGCGAGCGGACAGGGCCTAGTTCGCTCAGTGTTCACAATCTACTTGGTCGTCATGTTTTCCGTAGACTAATTCCTGTGGCTCACAATTATTATGCCAGAGTGGTTAACCAGTCCATTCAGTCAAATTAATCAGGCTGGTAATGCACACAGACCCAGCCTGAAAACCGGCTTTACCACCATGCAGTACAATAAGGAAAGATGTGGAGACCGGGAGCAGCAGACTGTGCTACTCAGTGCCCAAAGCCCTCAGCCCATTCACACCTGCAGAAGGATGCAACTTGCTGGGGAATTGCTAGGCAGTGAAAATAAGAAGTAGCTCAAGGGGCACAACGTGTATCCAAAAAGAAAAACAGGTTTACACCTTAGCTCTGTTCAGTGAATGAAAGACATGAAAATATCTGAAAAGAGATGGATTTAAGCCTCTGGATTTAATTAATTCATTTCAGCAGTACATGCATTTGTCTCTTTTATAACCAGATCATGGCACAAATCCTGAGTCTTTATCCCTGACACAGTAGCCTAACAACTCAAATACCCCCTCTTCAAAATACTCTCTTAACTTCTGAAACCATTTAGAGGGCTGGATTGTGCAAAGCCTGGGCTCAGGAGGGGGAGGGAAAGGCACTCTTCCAAAGACAGTAGTGGTGTGTGCGTGTACACGTGCGTGTGTGAGTGTCTGTGTGTTCTCTGAAAAGATAGGTGCTATTTCAGACTTTCTCACACTCAAATATAACAAAAGAGACCAGAGCTCAGAGCCACAGTGTGCCCATCTGTCGACAGGCTATTCAATTAACTTATTGTTACCAGTGAAACACCAGCTCAGTGTGTCTGGGAAAGAGGAAGTCCCAGGTGCTAAAGTGACAGCCGTGAGCTGTTGGAAAAGCAAGGAGGCGAGTTCCACGGGAGGCACGCTGTCCCCTCTTCTTTCTCTGGCTCTTTTCCTTCCTTCACCCTCTTTCTCACTTCCTCTCTCAAGCTTCTTCCCTTTCCTCCTCTCTTTCCCTCACCAGGGTCTAGCTGCTGGGGAATAGTCTATGCCACCTTCTCAGTTCCGATTCTGCACTTATTTATTCTTGAACAGTAGGCACTGATGGAAGAGAAATGGGCTCTGTTCTGAGAATTTGCTGAAGCTTCGACTTATCTGAACAAAGCCAAGGAAGGGGGAAGGGGAAAAATGGTTTGGGGCCACCTCACACGAACTTCAAACTATCCCCCACCCTTGCCTCACATGAGTGAGATTTCATTTTTCCACTCTCCACCTCTTGCTGACTCCCCTCCCGCCCCAGAAGTCATTTCTTGCTTTCACTCTCAAGAAGCAAAGAAGCCAAAAAAATGCGGGGCCACTGGACTAGAAAAGAGCCCTCGTTCAAACTCGAAAGGTGTGCATTTTCCCATCTGTACCGGCCTTGCAGGAAGGCTGAGTCTCCCCTCCTGGGGCTCTCCTGACTCACGGCCATGGCAAATGCAAATGTAAGGTTTCTGTGACATTGCTGCTTGGATCATCTTATTTCCATGGTCCACGTCCACTGGCAATGGCTCAGAAGGAAAAATAATCGCCCTCAAAGACAAGACGTTAATGTGACATACATGGATATAGTAGTCTAAGCATTCTGTCTAATTATAAAGAATGAATCACAAATATAAGCATCTTAAATATAGGCATAAAAAGAAATAATTAACCCCCCCCCCAAAAAAAAAAAAAAAAAACAGGAAGCTGCTGCAGTATCAGATGGCATTGTTTGAGAACCAAGAAAAGCAAGTCAGCACGTTGCCAGCCTGAGAAAAGCAGAAGGCAGTTTTCTGGTGGCATTTCCACGTTCCGTTCAGGTCTCTAGACGTGTTGAGGACAGCCCTTAAATGAGCCGAACAGTCTCTTCACGCGACTGTCAAACCCCACAGTGGAAACACCTTCTAGAAGACCCATCCGGCCGGAGTCCCTCCCCTCCGCTTGTGTCGCATTTGGCCAGGTATCCAGGAGTCGTCCTCAGACGGAAGCTTCCACCAACACGCAGACAAGCGCCAAGTTATCTAAAGAAACGTCATTCATGTTTCCTTTGCTCTCAGCTCCGTTCCAAAAGCTGGCTAAGACATCTTCACTGGCCATTTTCTGCATAATCACACTATTTCTTATTCTCAGGTTAGAAGCCCCCAGAAACAAGAGGCCGTGGTGTCATTTCAACTAAGTCCCTCTCGCCTGAAGGGACAGACATCGCAAGTCAGACACACACTCGGCTTTTACAGAGGGTGGTAAAAATGGGCTGGGTGGGCTTTGCCAGACCAGGAGCCGAGAACGTGGTTCCAGAGTCACTTACTTTATCTGCAGCCCTAGGGCCTTGGGAGAACTATTCATCTCACCAGGATTCGGTTTACCCGTCTGAAGATTCAGCAAGCATAGCTACCCCACTCCTCCACACAGGGCTATCATGAAATCCAAATAAGATCATTAATTGAAAAGAGCTTTGACGAAATTGCAAATCCCTATACACAGGTGGCGAAGAACCTAAGAAAGTTCTTAAAACTAATTGCAACTTTTAACCTGTTTGAGGTAAATTGTTAACATCCTTTGACTCCAACTTTGTGTCCACCTTTAGTGAAAATAAACTCCTGGGCACTTCTTGATTTTATGGGTCCCTCTATATCAAAGTTTGAAGGGACAATAAGAGTTCTCTCTTTCATTCCAATAACGGGGTCTTGAATTTTTATGATCCTACTATATTTTTCTCTCACTAACAGCACCCCAGTCATGATACCTCTTCCTCTTTAGACCCATCTTGACTTTTTCCATCTGCATACAACCAAACGCCACACTGGCTGAAGGTGGAGACAGTCCACGTCTCAATTGTCCCCTTGTTAATAGCTTGTAAATGGTGCATGCGTTGAATGAAGTCCTGCCGCTTTAAATGACATTTTAGGAAAATAGTTAAATGCTCATAATATATGGTTATTTGAAAAGAATACGTTACAAAATTTTATGTAGAACAATCCCATTTAACACAGGCACACATATATATCCTAAAGAATGAAGGCATCAACATCAAAATATTGAGTGGCTATCTCTACACAGGGAGAAGAAATTTTAATTTATTTTTCTTTATGCTTATCTATATTTTCTATGGTTTCTAAAATAAGCATGTATTTCCTTTGAAAAAAGAGAAAAGAAAGTTATTTTTAAAGGCTGTTTCTCTACCATAGAAGAAACACATTGTACTAAATAAATCCTGTACAAAGACTCCTCCTCTAACTGAAGTTGTCTCAATCATGGCTCTAATGATCCGATCAAGAATGAAGCAACATCTGTAATGACTTGCAATCTGTTTCCATTCCATGGATTTTTACAGCAATCCAACACACACATTTAGGTACATAGGTGACTGCATGGAAGACCTCAAGGAAGAGTGTATATCCTTATTACCTGGGATAAACTCCATATCTCATATTCTGTTCCATTCCTGTACTTTAATGCTGGGTGTATTAAATTTAATTCACCAACTACAGTTGGAAATAACCTAATACATCGCACATTCCTTATTTCATGAAATTTGAAACCCGACCATCAACCTCTAGCTTGCTTTCAGAAGCAAAAGCCAAGTCATTCTGAAGAACATCTTCTGGCCAGGTATGGTGGTGCACACCTATAAACCCAGGAACTCGGGAGGTTGAAACAGGAGGATGGCAAGTTTGAGGTCAGCCTCAGCAACATAAAAAGACCCTGTCTTGAAATAAAAGGTACAAAGGGCTGGGGGTGTGGCTCAGTGGTTAAGCACTCCTGGGTTCAATTCTCAGTATCAAAAAAAAAACAAGAACATCTTTTGGAGATATGGCTTCTCCATCTGTCACCTGACTTTTCTCCAGAAGCAAATTACACAGCAGTTCTCTGACTCAAATCAACTCATTAATGCCCAGATCAGCCCATACCGAAATGAATTTTCCAACAATTGAACTTCTTTGAGGAAGTTTTAAGGGACTGATTTCTAGTTTGTGGACATGGTAGCATTGCAAGCAGTTCTCCCTTTTGGAAGTGAGTGCAAACTCCTCTGAACTTCAAGGCCAGTATAAATGTCCACCGAACAGAGGTGTTGACAATGAACTCACATCTCTGTTACAACCTAGTGTGTTACACAGACACATCTCCCAGCTTTTTATCCTTGTCCTCTTCCTCTTGATTAACTAGAAAACTGGATCCAATAACACTAATCATCATCTTCTCCAAGTTTATAGGATCTAAGACTCCGCCCACATTATGGTACCATTGGAATATCCATTCCTTAAGGCCAGTACATTCTCCAGCAGATAGGTTCCCCTGGGACGGCACCGTACAGTGACACTCGGCTGGAAAGACAGAAGTGAACATAGGGGGACAACCTAAGACAGGCACAGTCGCACGGGATAGTCTCATGTGGCTGACATATCAACCTAAGACAGGAGTCAAGGGCACAGCCTTGATTATCCGATGACGGGTAAGAATGTTGGTTGCACATAGACGTCCTAGAGCATCCCCTCTTTTAAAACAAAAGGGGGAAATGCAGGAGCCCTGTTTGCAGAGATAGCTAAGATTGCGGTTGACTATTGGGCCATAGACATTTTTGGGCATTTCTGCTTTCCGTAGTCTCACGGGATCTCGCGGGACTTGGTCGAGGCTCTCGAGAGATTTGAACGGTGACTCAGCAGATCGAGCGAGCGCCATTGCTGCTCGGGCGCATGGCAAGAGACCAGAGGGAGAAAAGACAGGGTTATCGCTATTGTGTAGATATATTGTAGTTTCTTGTAAGATTAAAGAATATTTTCGTCTCCATCCTGTCTCCGGACTCCTTCCCGCGGCGCTGCCGTTCCAGGCTGCAATCCTTTTCCGGCGACAACAGTTGGTGGCCTGTACGGGGAATTCAGCACGGCAGGTAAGAACTGAGAAACCTCGCAGGAGTCTCTAGTCAGAGCGGTTAAAATGGGTTCGAAAATATCTAAGACCCAAGTGTACGAGGCTCTTGATGAATTCTTTGATATAGATGAGTCTGTCGTTAGCGAGGAGGATTTAGAAAACAGTGAAGGCGATCATGAAAGCGTAGATTCCGCTGAGTCAACTAAGACCAGTAAGGAGAGTATTAGAAGCGTCCCCAAAATGACAAAGATCCGAGCTGCTAAAGCTATTCAAGATTTATTAGAGATACTTCAAGGATACATGGTCTCAATTGAACCTGGGACTCAGGATGTTACTGAGTCAATTAGGACCAATGAGAGTAGTAGTAGTGAGGAGGAATTAACTAAAGGTGATTTTGAGAAAATGAACAAAAGGAAATTAAGGAAGACCAAGATAAGGGATCATCAAGTGGAGGAACTTGTGTCCTCTACTCCCCCATGGGTGAAATCGATTACAGAAAATATGAAGGGTATCACTAGGCGTTTGCATACCCTAGAAACAGAAATAAAAAGTCTTTCTGAGCGCTTATGTGCTCTCGAGGGTAACTCACAGATACGTTGGGAACTGCCAGTATTTGAATATGGAAATGGACGGAGGGACCACCAGCCAGTAGATTTCAAAACAATAAAAAATCTCAAAGAGGCAGTAATGACTTATGGACCCCAAGCTCCTTTCACGTTGAGTATACTGGAGTCCCTTAACACCTTTAGCTTAACCCCCGCAGACTGGAAACGTCTATGTAAAGCAACATTAAGTGGGGGACAATACTTGGTTTGGCGATCGCAATTTCAAGAACTTTGTATAGAAACAGCTAAAAGAAATGCAGATGCGGGGTTTGGAGACCATAATATAGAAATGCTCACAGGAGAAGGGCAATTTGCAGACGTACAGGATCAAAAATATTATACCCCAGGAGTATATGCTCAGATAAATGCAGCTGCCTTAAAGGCATGGAAAACTGTACAAGGACCTGGGGATCTACAAGGTAGCTTGTCCAAAGTAATTCAAGGACCTAATGAACCATATGCTGAATTTGCTGATCGACTTTTGAGAACTGCAGGTAGAGTTTTTGGAGACATTGATCAAGTTATGCCATTAGTTGTCCAATTAGCGTACGAAAATGCTAATAAGTATTGCCAGGAAGCCATCAGGCCATGGAAAAATAAAAAGGATCTTTCCATATATATACAATTATGTAAAGATATAAATGATGCCTTTGTCACAGGGAATATGATTGCAGCAGCTGTGAGAGATGCTGCCCCTCAAAATTTTACAAGAGCTCAACATAGACATTATAAATCAATCAGGATATTCTAGGCAAAATTATCATAATCAATCAGGCTATTCTAGGCAAAATCCTAAAAGAGAAATAAGACCAAATTCATACTGTGCTCCAGGTTGCTGCCCCAGGTGTAAGAAAGGAAATCATTGGGCCAATAAATGCTATTCAAAATTTGACATCCATGGAAATCCTTTATTCAGGAATTCAAAAAACGGGGGCAAGGGGCCCAATGCCCCGGGGCCCACAAATGTACGAGGCATTGGAGGAGGAGTATCCTCAAGCATCCACTCAGATGCTTCCCCGACACAATCCCTATTACCCATCCACTCCCTCGCCAGAGGAACAGGAGGAAATGCAGGATTAGACCTCTGTTCCACCGCCCGAATAGTGTTTAACACCTGAAATGGGGGTTCAACTGATTCCCACAGGAGTCAGGGGACCTCTTCCCTCAGGGACTGTAGGACTTATTATCGGGCGAAGTCCTGAGAGCTTATTAGGTTTGCAAGTGACCCCAGGCGTAATAAACTCAGACTATAAAGGGGAAATAAAAATAATGCTTAGCTCACCCCAAAGTATAAGTTCTATTAATCAGGGAGATAGAATTGCTCAGTTGCTCCTCCTTCCAAATTTACATAAGTCACTTAAAATGAATATGCCTCTAAATAGGAACAATAGAGGATTTTGTTCCACTGATTCGAAACCCATGGTTTGCTGGGTTCGGGACTGTACAAGGAGGCCTATGTGTAAAATAAGAATCCAAGGAATAGAAATGGAGGGTCTTATAGATACTGGAGCTGATTCTTCCATCATTAATTTACGTCAATGGCCCAAACACTGGCCTCTGCAAAAAGCTTCAACCAGTTTAAGAGGCTTGGGATATAATAACCTCCCAGAAAAAAGTGCGGTAATTTTAAAATGGGAGGATGATGAAGGACATAAAGGCACGTTTCAGCCTTATGTTTTACCTAATCTACCGGTTACTTTATGGGGAAGAGATATTTTACAACAAATGGGAGTACACCTTGCAACCAAACCTGCAGGTGTTAAATGTAAAAATCTACAGAGTAATCTTAACCCTATAAGAAATCATCAAAAAGTACAGGGTAAGCTTAACCCTAAAAGAAATCATTATCATATAGGAAAAAGACATTTTTCTTCGGGGCCACTGAGAAAATAATTTTGAAAATACCATGGCTTTCTGATAAGCCAGTGTGGGTCCCTCAGTGGCCCCTATCTAAAGAGAAATTACAAGCGGCCCACCTACTAGTTCAGGAACAATTAGAAGCAGGACATATAGAACCTTCCACCTCTCCCTGGAATTCCCCCATATTTGTGATCAAGAAAAAATCAGGAAAATGGCGATTATTACATGATCTTAGACAAATTAATAAAACCATGCAAGTCATGGGCCCTACTCAACCTGGACTTCCGAATCCTATAGCTATTCCAAAAAATTTCCATGTTATTAGTCTTGATATAAAGGATTGCTTCTTTTCTATTCCCCTACATCCTCTGGATGCCCCCAGGTTTGCCTTTTCAGTTCCTTCTATTAACAATAATGGCCCTGATCAGAGATATCAATGGAAGGTTTTGCCACAGGGAATGGCTAATAGCCCCACCATATGCCAAATATATGTGGACAAGGCCATCCAATCCATTAAAAATAAATATCCAAACCTCATGTGTCTACATTACATGGATGATATTTTACTGGCCCACCCTAATCAAAAAATCTTATTTAATATATTCAGTGATGTGGTAGAAAATTTAAAAAAATACGGATTATATATAGCAGAAGAAAAAGTTCAAACCAGATCTCCCATATTATATTTAGGATTTAAAATCATGGATACTTTTGTTAGACCCCAAAAAATTTTAATAAATAAAGAACATTTAACCACCCTCAATGATTTCCAAAAACTACTGGGAGACATTAATTGGCTTCGCCCTACACTAAACCTCACTACTGGCCAATTAAAACCTTTATTTGATATCCTTCGAGGGGACCCTGATCCATCCTCACCGCGAACATTGACTCCTGATGCTAGGAAAGCTTTAAAGGTAGTAGAAAAAGCCATCGAAGGAGCTCATTGTGACAGATTTGATTTAACTCAACCGCTGATATTGATTATTATTTCTTCACAATATACACCCACAGGAGTATTTTGGCAACAAGGGCCTTTATTATGGATACATTTGCCTGTCTCTCCTAAAAGCATAATTGAGTCTTATACCTCCATGGTGGCTAAACTTATTCTTCAAGGACTTAAAACTTCTACTAAAATATTTGGCATTCACCCTGCTACTATTATTACTCCCTATTCATCGTCACAGATTGAATATTTATGCTTCAACGATAATGACTGGGCTATAGCTAGATGCTCTACCTCTGCAAATTTTGATAATCACCTTCCTAAGTCTCCTATATTATCTTTTTGTATTAATCATCCTATTATATTTCCACAGGTAATAAAAAATCAACCTATTCCTAAGGCATTTAATGTATTTACAGATGGGTCCTCAAATGGTACTGCTGCAGTAGTCACTACAAAGGAAAGTATGACTTACATAACTGCACACAAAATCAGCTCAACTTGTGGAATTGGAAGCTGTGGTAAGAGCTCTGGAACATTTTAGAGACCAGCCCATAAACATTTTTTCAGATAGCCACTATATTGTACAAGCCGTCCCAAAATTAGAGTTAGCAGGACCAATAGCACCTCATACTCCAGCCTTTAAAATTGTTTTATCAAATACAAAAACTTTTGTGGGCAAGAAAAGAACCTCTATTCATAGGCCATATTAGAGCACATACTAATTTGCCTGGCCCCCTCCATGAAAGTAATCAAAAGGCTGATGAACTTACAAAAACTATATTTATACTTTCAGCGCTACAACAAGCTACTTTATTTCATTCCCAGTTTCACGTCAACAGCACCACCTTGCAACGTAGGTTTAAAATCACAAAGGAGCAAGCCAGAACAATTGTAAAAGATTGTAAATCTTGTATGACACATTTGCCCAATCCTCATTTTGGTGTTAACCCTAGAGGATTAATGCCCAATCATTTGTGGCAGATGGATGTTACTCATGAGCCAAGTTTTGGAAAATTGCGATTTATTCATGTAACCATAGATACATGCTCAGGCATGATTTTTGCTTCCTTACATTCTGGAGAAAAAGTTAAAGATGTCACATCTCATTGTTTACAAGCTTTTGCTGCATTGGGCATCCCCAAAATGCTTAAAACAGATAATGGCCCCGCATATACGTCCTCATCTTTCAAAGAGTTTTGCGCAAAATTCAACATATCCCATAAAACAGGCATCCCATACAATCCTCAGGGTCAGGGCATTATTGAAAGAGCAAACCGCACACTAAAAGTTATGTTGTTAAAACAGAAAGAAGGAAACTGGAAAAATCCTAAGGACAGATTGGCAGTTGCCCTGTTTACCTTAAATTTTTTAACTTTAGACTCTGATGGTTATTCTGCTGGAGACAGACATTGGAACCCACATCAACAACATAAACCTTTGGTTTACTGGAAGGATGTTCTTTCAGGTACATGGAAGGGTCCAGATCCAGTGTTAATTTGGGGGAGAGGATCTGTTTGTGTTTTTCCAAAGCATGAATCCTCTCCAATATGGATACCATCTAGATTAATAAAGCAAGTACCAAATCAAAAGGATCAAGATGAAGTTGTTGAGGAATCAAGATTAATAAAAAAGGTATAAAATCAAGAGGACCATGATGAAGATATGGAATGATTCCCTTAAAAGAGTCCTTCAAAATACATCACAACTTAAGTGTCATTCCTCCCAGCTGGGACGAAGAGATCTCTCTTTAGTGTGCACACAATTGTATTTTTTTATATATATATGTGTTTATGTCTGTGTATTTGTCTAAATTTCATGTTAATGTGACGTCACAAATATATGTTTGTATGTGCGTCTGTCTGTCCAGTGTGACATCAAAAAATAACAAAGCGCTTGTGAATATATATTATATATATATATATATATATATATATATATATGGATCCAAATAACTCTAATTCATTTAAGTTTAAGAGTATTCAAATTGGGTAAATAATTTAATAAGTGAAGGTACCTTCAATTTTGTTTTATAGGTGTCCCAGGAATTTCTCTTTAGCGAAAAAATATGACTAGGGCTGTATAACCTGATATTTTGGTGTTTTGACATAAGGTTGCTTATTTGTTATTAACTTCATTTGTTTAATAAATGATTAATTTCAATTATTTCAACAGGTAAAGGACTGCTGTATATGCAGAAACACGAGAGTTCCAGCTAACAAATTATTTCTCCAAAGTGCTTTTAGTTTTTCTTTAATCTATCTTTAATACAGTAAATACCCTCGGTCTTTCTTTGTTTTGTTCTAAACATGATGTTTTGCCAGCTTATGTTTGTGGGAGCTCAGGCTGCAATGTGTGTGAGCAGAAATCAACTTTAATTTTCTAATCTAATAATTCTATTTTTTAGTTTGACAACTCGCCTCTTGACTCAGTGCTGGAATAGCACTGCCTTTCCTTTAATAATTGATGCTTGAGTCTCTAGGGAGCGGGCCCTGAAGATTTGCCGGTGGCATTGTCTAGACATAAAAAAGACGGCTGCTGCTATAGATGCAGGGATCGCGGTCGCTGCAAGCATCCCTGCTGCTCAAATGTCAAACAACCTCACCAGCGGTGTGGCCTCTGCTCTGCATGCATGGGGCCTCCTAGATCTACGTGTTATAACAAGTGGACATTTTGATCTTTCATTGTTTGGGACTTCATGGGACAGTACCTTGGGGGTATTTGTTTAGAGAACTCAGTGTGTTACTTGATAGAACTTAAGGCAGCTGATTTGTTTAAAGAATTTGATATGCTATGCAATTTGGCTCGTCACCAAAAGGCTTGTCGCCTTAAAGCCGCAGCATCTCCCCACAATTGGACGGCTGTTAGTCAACTTACACAGTCGATCCTAAAGGGCTCCATTGGATGGCTGGTTAGCCAATGACGGGTAAGATCCCCAGAGGGGGACAACCTAAGACAGGCACAGTCGCACGGGATAGTCTCATGTGGCTGACATATCAACCTAAGACAGGAGTCAAGGGCACAGCCTTGATTATCCGATGACGGGTAAGAATGTTGGTTGCACATAGACGTCCTAGAGCATCCCCTCTTTTAAAACAAAAGGGGGAAATGCAGGAGCCCTGTTTGCAGAGATAGCTAAGATTGCGGTTGACTATTGGGCCATAGACATTTTTGGGCATTTCTGCTTTCCGTAGTCTCACGGGATCTCGCGGGACTTGGTCGAGGCTCTCGAGAGATTTGAACGGTGACTCAGCAGATCGAGCGAGCGCCATTGCTGCTCGGGCGCATGGCAAGAGACCAGAGGGAGAAAAGACAGGGTTATCGCTATTGTGTAGATATATTGTAGTTTCTTGTAAGATTAAAGAATATTTTCGTCTCCATCCTGTCTCCGGACTCCTTCCCGCGGCGCTGCCGTTCCAGGCTGCAATCCTTTTCCGGCGACAACAAACACGGGGAATTCAGCACGGCAGGTAAGAACTGAGAAAATATCTAAGACCCAAGTGTACGAGGCTCTTGATGAATTCTTTGATATAGATGAGTCTGTCGTTAGCGAGGAGGATTTAGAAAACAGTGAAGGCGATCATGAAAGCGTAGATTCCGCTGAGTCAACTAAGACCAGTAAGGAGAGTATTAGAAGCGTCCCCAAAATGACAAAGATCCGAGCTGCTAAAGCTATTCAAGATTTATTAGAGATACTTCAAGGATACATGGTCTCAATTGAACCTGGGACTCAGGATGTTACTGAGTCAATTAGGACCAATGAGAGTAGTAGTAGTGAGGAGGAATTAACTAAAGGTGATTTTGAGAAATGAACAAAAGGAAATTAAGGAAGACCAAGATAAGGGATCATCAAGTGGAGGAACTTGTGTCCTCTACTCCCCCATGGGTGAAATCGATTACAGAAAATATGAAGGGTATCACTAGGCGTTTGCATACCCTAGAAACAGAAATAAAAAGTCTTTCTGAGCGCTTATGTGCTCTCGAGGGTAACTCACAGATACGTTGGGAACTGCCAGTATTTGAATATGGAAATGGACGGAGGGACCACCAGCCAGTAGATTTCAAAACAATAAAAAATCTCAAAGAGGCAGTAATGACTTATGGACCCCAAGCTCCTTTCACGTTGAGTATACTGGAGTCCCTTAACACCTTTAGCTTAACCCCCGCAGACTGGAAACGTCTATGTAAAGCAACATTAAGTGGGGGACAATACTTGGTTTGGCGATCGCAATTTCAAGAACTTTGTATAGAAACAGCTAAAAGAAATGCAGATGCGGGGTTTGGAGACCATAATATAGAAATGCTCACAGGAGAAGGGCAATTTGCAGACGTACAGGATCAAAAATATTATACCCCAGGAGTATATGCTCAGATAAATGCAGCTGCCTTAAAGGCATGGAAAACTGTACAAGGACCTGGGGATCTACAAGGTAGCTTGTCCAAAGTAATTCAAGGACCTAATGAACCATATGCTGAATTTGCTGATCGACTTTTGAGAAACTGCAGGTAGAGTTTTTGGAGACATTGATCAAGTTATGCCATTAGTTGTCCAATTAGCGTACGAAAATGCTAATAAGTATTGCCAGGAAGCCATCAGGCCATGGAAAAATAAAAAGGATCTTTCCATATATATACAATTATGTAAAGATATAAATGATGCCTTTGTCACAGGGAATATGATTGCAGCAGCTGTGAGAGATGCTGCCCCTCAAAATTTTACAAGAGCTCAACATAGACATTATAATCAATCAGGATATTCTAGGCAAAATTATCATAATCAATCAGGCTATTCTAGGCAAAATCCTAAAAGAGAAATAAGACCAAATTCATACTGTGCTCCAGGTTGCTGCCCCAGGTGTAAGAAAGGAAATCATTGGGCAATAAATGCTATTCAAAATTTGACATCCATGGAAATCCTTTATTCAGGAATTCAAAAAAACGGGGCAAGGGGCCCAATGCCCCGGGGCCCACAAATGTACGAGGCATTGGAGGAGGAGTATCCTCAAGCATCCACTCAGATGCTTCCCCGACACAATCCCTATTACCCATCCACTCCCTCGCCAGAGGAACAGGAGGAAATGCAGGATTAGACCTCTGTTCCACCGCCCGAATAGTGTTAACACCTGAAATGGGGGTTCAACTGATTCCCACAGGAGTCAGGGGACCTCTTCCCTCAGGGACTGTAGGACTTATTATCGGGCGAAGTCCTGAGAGCTTATTAGGTTTGCAAGTGACCCCAGGCGTAATAAACTCAGACTATAAAGGGGAAATAAAAATAATGCTTAGCTCACCCCAAAGTATAAGTTCTATTAATCAGGGAGATAGAATTGCTCAGTTGCTCCTCCTTCCAAATTTACATAAGTCACTTAAAATGAATATGCCTCTAAATAGGAACAATAGAGGATTTTGTTCCACTGATTCGAAACCCATGGTTTGCTGGGTTCGGGACTGTACAAGGAGGCCTATGTGTAAAATAAGAATCCAAGGAATAGAAATGGAGGGTCTTATAGATACTGGAGCTGATTCTTCCATCATTAATTTACGTCAATGGCCCAAACACTGGCCTCTGCAAAAAGCTTCAACCAGTTTAAGAGGCTTGGGATATAATAACCTCCCAGAAAAAAAGTGCGGTAATTTTAAAATGGGAGGATGATGAAGGACATAAAGGCACGTTTCAGCCTTATGTTTTACCTAATCTACCGGTTACTTTATGGGGAAGAGATATTTACAACAAATGGGAGTACACCTTGCAACCAAACCTGCAGGTGTTAAATGTAAAAATCTACAGAGTAATCTTAACCCTATAAGAAATCATCAAAAAGTACAGGGTAAGCTTAACCCTAAAAGAAATCATTATCATATAGGAAAAAGACATTTTTCTTCTTCGGGGCCACTGAGAAAATAATTTTGAAAATACCATGGCTTTCTGATAAGCCAGTGTGGGTCCCTCAGTGGCCCCTATCTAAAGAGAAATTACAAGCGGCCCACCTACTAGTTCAGGAACAATTAGAAGCAGGACATATAGAACCTTCCACCTCTCCCTGGAATTCCCCCATATTTGTGATCAAGAAAAAATCAGGAAAATGGCGATTATTACATGATCTTAGACAAATTAATAAAACCATGCAAGTCATGGGCCCTACTCAACCTGGACTTCCGAATCCTATAGCTATTCCAAAAAATTTCCATGTTATTAGTCTTGATATAAAGGATTGCTTCTTTTCTATTCCCCTACATCCTCTGGATGCCCCCAGGTTTGCCTTTTCAGTTCCTTCTATTAACAATAATGGCCCTGATCAGAGATATCAATGGAAGGTTTTGCCACAGGGAATGGCTAATAGCCCCACCATATGCCAAATATATGTGGACAAGGCCATCCAATCCATTAAAAATAAATATCCAAACCTCATGTGTCTACATTACATGGATGATATTTTACTGGCCCACCCTAATCAAAAAATCTTATTTAATATATTCAGTGATGTGGTAGAAAATTTAAAAAAATACGGATTATATATAGCAGAAGAAAAAGTTCAAACCAGATCTCCCATATTATATTTAGGATTTAAAATCATGGATACTTTTGTTAGACCCCAAAAAATTTTAAATAAATAAAGAACATTTAACCACCCTCAATGATTTCCAAAAACTACTGGGAGACATTAATTGGCTTCGCCCTACACTAAACCTCACTACTGGCCAATTAAAACCTTTATTTGATATCCTTCGAGGGACCCTGATCCATCCTCACCGCGAACATTGACTCCTGATGCTAGGAAAGCTTTAAAGGTAGTAGAAAAAGCCATCGAAGGAGCTCATTGTGACAGATTTGATTTAACTCAACCGCTGATATTGATTATTATTTCTTCACAATATACACCCACAGGAGTATTTTGGCAACAAGGGCCTTTATTATGGATACATTTGCCTGTCTCTCCTAAAAGCATAATTGAGTCTTATACCTCCATGGTGGCTAAACTTATTCTTCAAGGACTTAAAACTTCTACTAAAATATTTGGCATTCACCCTGCTACTATTATTACTCCCTATTCATCGTCACAGATTGAATATTTATGCTTCAACGATAATGACTGGGCTATAGCTAGATGCTCTACCTCTGCAAATTTTGATAATCACCTTCCTAAGTCTCCTATATTATCTTTTTGTATTAATCATCCTATTATATTTCCACAGGTAATAAAAAATCAACCTATTCCTAAGGCATTTAATGTATTTACAGATGGGTCCTCAAATGGTACTGCTGCAGTAGTCACTACAAAGGAAAGTATGACTTACATAACTGCACACAAATCAGCTCAACTTGTGGAATTGGAAGCTGTGGTAAGAGCTCTGGAACATTTTAGAGACCAGCCCATAAACATTTTTTTCAGATAGCCACTATATTGTACAAGCCGTCCCAAAATTAGAGTTAGCAGGACCAATAGCACCTCATACTCCAGCCTTTAAATTGTTTTATCAAATACAAAAACTTTTGTGGGCAAGAAAAGAACCTCTATTCATAGGCCATATTAGAGCACATACTAATTTGCCTGGCCCCCTCCATGAAAGTAATCAAAAGGCTGATGAAACTTACAAAAACTATATTTATACTTTCAGCGCTACAACAAGCTACTTTATTTCATTCCCAGTTTCACGTCAACAGCACCACCTTGCAACGTAGGTTTAAAATCACAAAGGAGCAAGCCAGAACAATTGTAAAAGATTGTAAATCTTGTATGACACATTTGCCCAATCCTCATTTTGGTGTTAACCCTAGAGGATTAATGCCCAATCATTTGTGGCAGATGGATGTTACTCATGAGCCAAGTTTTGGAAAATTGCGATTTATTCATGTAACCATAGATACATGCTCAGGCATGATTTTTGCTTCCTTACATTCTGGAGAAAAAGTTAAAGATGTCACATCTCATTGTTTACAAGCTTTTGCTGCATTGGGCATCCCCAAAATGCTTAAAACAGATAATGGCCCCGCATATACGTCCTCATCTTTCAAAGAGTTTTGCGCAAAATTCAACATATCCCATAAAACAGGCATCCCATACAATCCTCAGGGTCAGGGCATTATTGAAAGAGCAAACCGCACACTAAAAGTTATGTTGTTAAAACAGAAAGAAGGAAACTGGAAAAATCCTAAGGACAGATTGGCAGTTGCCCTGTTTACCTTAAATTTTTTAACTTTAGACTCTGATGGTTATTCTGCTGGAGACAGACATTGGAACCCACATCAACAACATAAACCTTTGGTTTACTGGAAGGATGTTCTTTCAGGTACATGGAAGGGTCCAGATCCAGTGTTAATTTGGGGGAGAGGATCTGTTTGTGTTTTTCCAAAGCATGAATCCTCTCCAATATGGATACCATCTAGATTAATAAAGCAAGTACCAAATCAAAAGGATCAAGATGAAGTTGTTGAGGAATCAAGATTAATAAAAAAGGTATAAAATCAAGAGGACCATGATGAAGATATGGAATGATTCCCTTAAAAGAGTCCTTCAAAATACATCACAACTTAAGTGTCATTCCTCCCAGCTGGGACGAAGAGATCTCTCTTTAGTGTGCACACAATTGTATTTTTTTTTATATATATGTGTTTATGTCTGTGTATTTGTCTAAATTTCATGTTAATGTGACGTCACAAATATATGTTTGTATGTGCGTCTGTCTGTCCAGTGTGACATCAAAAATAACAAAGCGCTTGTGAATATATATATATATATATATATATATATATATATATATATATGGATCCAAATAACTCTAATTCATTTAAGTTTAAGAGTATTCAAATTGGGTAAATAATTTAATAAGTGAAGGTACCTTCAATTTTGTTTTATAGGTGTCCCAGGAATTTCTCTTTAGCGAAAAATATGACTAGGGCTGTATAACCTGATATTTTGGTGTTTTGACATAAGGTTGCTTATTTGTTATTAACTTCATTTGTTTAATAAATGATTAATTTCAATTATTTCAACAGGTAAAGGACTGCTGTATATGCAGAAACACGAGAGTTCCAGCTAACAAATTATTTCTCCAAAGTGCTTTTAGTTTTTTCTTTAATCTATCTTTAATACAGTAAATACCCTCGGTCTTTCTTTGTTTTGTTCTAAACATGATGTTTTGCCAGCTTATGTTTGTGGGAGCTCAGGCTGCAATGTGTGTGAGCAGAAATCAACTTTAATTTTCTAATCTAATAATTCTATTTTTTAGTTTGACAACTCGCCTCTTGACTCAGTGCTGGAATAGCACTGCCTTTCCTTTAATAATTGATGCTTGAGTCTCTAGGGAGCGGGCCCTGAAGATTTGCCGGTGGCATTGTCTAGACATAAAAAAGACGGCTGCTGCTATAGATGCAGGGATCGCGGTCGCTGCAAGCATCCCTGCTGCTCAAATGTCAAACAACCTCACCAGCGGTGTGGCCTCTGCTCTGCATGCATGGGGGCCTCCTAGATCTACGTGTTATAACAAGTGGACATTTTGATCTTTCATTGTTTGGGACTTCATGGACAGTACCTTGGGGGTATTTGTTTAGAGAACTCAGTGTGTTACTTGATAGAACTTAAGGCAGCTGATTTGTTTAAAGAATTTGATATGCTATGCAATTTGGCTCGTCACCAAAAGGCTTGTCGCCTTAAAGCCGCAGCATCTCCCCACAATTGGACGGCTGTTAGTCAACTTACACAGTCGATCCTAAAGGGCTCCATTGGATGGCTGGTTAGCCAATGACGGGTAAGATCCCCAGAGGGGGACAACCTAAGACAGGCACAGTCGCACGGGATAGTCTCATGTGGCTGACATATCAACCTAAGACAGGAGTCAAGGGCACAGCCTTGATTATCCGATGACGGGTAAGAATGTTGGTTGCACATAGACGTCCTAGAGCATCCCCTCTTTTAAAACAAAAGGGGGAAATGCAGGAGCCCTGTTTGCAGAGATAGCTAAGATTGCGGTTGACTATTGGGCCATAGACATTTTTGGGCATTTCTGCTTTCCGTAGTCTCACGGGATCTCGCGGGACTTGGTCGAGGCTCTCGAGAGATTTGAACGGTGACTCAGCAGATCGAGCGAGCGCCATTGCTGCTCGGGCGCATGGCAAGAGACCAGAGGGAGAAAAGACAGGGTTATCGCTATTGTGTAGATATATTGTAGTTTCTTGTAAGATTAAAGAATATTTTCGTCTCCATCCTGTCTCCGGACTCCTTCCCGCGGCGCTGCCGTTCCAGGCTGCAATCCTTTTCCGGCGACAACAAACATAAACAGTAGCAATAATAATAATAATAATAATAACACTGTGAGATTCTGGCCTCTGAGGGCTCTGTGCCTCTATCAAATCAGAATGGTTCATCCACAGTTGATGTGATCAACAGACACTGGCGGATTCCCATAGTGCTTCCTTCCCCGCCGTGTAGATGAATTTCTAACCAGTGTGGCTGACGTTTTTGGTCAGAACTCTTTCTAGAATGATTCTGCTACTGCGAGTGTGGTTGTGGCCATGATGTCCCTAGACTGAGGTTTCTGGAGTTTCCACTCGTGGTCTGGGCTGAGATGATCTGATTAAGCCTCACATCTGCTAAGGGTTTGAGGTGGAGGGAAAGGGAACTGGGATCGTTCTCACCTCATCAATTCTGACCACATCCTCCGTCTCCAGTTACCCCAAGAGAAGGGAAAGGAAAAGACAGCCAGAGTAGAACAGAAGGAGGAAGAAATAGAGTGGAAGGGAAAATGAGAGATGGAGAAAGGAAGAGGAGACGAAAGCCGGGGAGAACGTGTGAGCGACTTGGTATCAAAAAGTCCAGGGGGGCTGGGGTTGTGGCTTAGCAGTAGAGCGCTCTCCTATCACGTGCGCGGCCCCCAGGTTTGATCCTCAGCACCATGTAAAAATTAATAAAAGGCATTATGTACAACTAAAATAAATAAATATTAAAAAAAAAAAAAAGTCCAGGGAACCAGAGCTTTGCTGAATCTCGGTTTTTGCTTCCTTTTCTTCCTTTCTTCCTCAAGCTATCTCCTAACTCTGCAGCTTCAAATGCTAGCCCTCTGTGAACATTGATTCATTAAATGCAGATCTGAGCCGGGTGTGGTTTACGCACGCCTGTAATCCTAGGACTTGGGAGGCTGAGGCAGGAGGATCGCAAGTTCAAAGCCAGCCTCAGCAATGGCCAGGCACTTAGCAACTCAGTGAGACCCTGTCTCTAATAAAATACAAAAAAGAAGGGCTGGGGATGTGGCCCAGTGGTCAAGGGCCCCTGAGTTCAATTCCTGGTACCAAAAAAAAAATCCAGATCTGAGTACTCAGACTAGAGTCTCCATCACCAATACTGTAGCACGGGACCATGTGTCATGAGCAGGTTGCCCTGCAAAGGTGGCAGATTAGAAAATAAAAGCTCTCAATCATTTTCCTTCACTGCTCAAATAAGGACTTAATACCATTCTATTGCATATATATTTTTTAAATAAGGCGTATTTTCTAATTTTTTTTACTTATATCAGTGGTCTTGGAACTCACTGAAAGTGACCCGTGCAGGGGAAGAGACCAGGGGGAGTGAAAGAGAAGAGATCTAATAATCAACAGAATGCCGTTCACTCCCACGGCACCTCAGCATTTCTTTTTTTTTTTTTTAATATTTATTTATTTGCTTTAGTTGTACACAATGCGTTTTTTATATGTATGTGGTGCTGAGGATCGAACCTGGGCCGTGCACGTGCTAGGCAAGCGCCCTACCGCTGAGCCATAATCCCAGCCCGCACCTCAGCATTTCAAAGTACTCTACCATCTCCCTAAGCGACAGGTACACCTCATACCACAGCGGGGCACAGATTCTCAGAATTATCACCATTATCCCATCCACTACTTCCCTCGTTTATTTCAGGAAATACCTAACAGGGAAATTTGCATAACTTGCCTGAGGCCACACAATGGCTAAGTTGGAAGTCCAGTCCCAGCCTCTTGGTGCTGTTTTCTAATCCTACCTGTGACCACCAGGCAGCATGAGCCACCCGGTGCCACTTGACATGATACAGAACCTACCTACACCATGACAAAAACAACCAGTTCAGATGCAGGAAACCCAATCAACCAGTTTGTGTCACCTACAGACAAACAACTAATTTGACTGGCCTGAGTCACCAAAGGGACTGTTTTTTTGTGGGGTTTTTTTTTTTTTTTTTTTTTTTCAGCTAATGAAACTAAACAGACTACTGGCCCTGAGAAGATGAAGTCATAATGAGTCACTGGAACGAAATAATAGGACAATATTTAAAATAACAGGTGAGCAAAATACCACCATTTCAGGAGACCCTTATAACTGAAAAATGGAGTCCGTCCCTGGTGTTAGCAGAGTACCCTGGAGAGTGGCACCTATAAGCACAGAGGTAGATGACACTGGATGGTTTCATTCACTCGTGTTTGCTCATTTTCCCTGCACGCCTACAATGTGCCAGAGACTGAGCTAGATGCTGTATAGTATTCAGAAATAAATAAACACGGCCCCAGACGTGGATTCGAGAGGCAAATATATATGTTAGGCAGGATCAAATGAGGGCTAAATTCTGCAAATGTCTGTGTGCATTGGAAGGATTGTAGAAGAAAGAGTGAGGGACATCAGTGAGTGCTAGGGGGTCGTGGAGGAGGGGTGGGGGAGGCCTCTGACCAGGACTCTGGGTTAGGGAAATCAAGGATCAGATCCAGAAGACCTGAATGAGGAAAGTCAGCAAGGCATTGGGGAGGTGGATGTGATCAAAGTATGTGATTCACCTGCACAAACACGCCACAATGAAGCCCATCGTTCTGTGTAACTAAAAAGCACCACTAAAAAGAAATATATAAATACCAAAGAGAGAGTTAAGGCCTAATCCAACGTGAGCAACCAAAGGAAATAAACTCGTGTAAGAAATAACCCCAGGCAACCCCTATTGGGGTCTCCTTACGTCCCTGCAAGAATTTTGTTTAAATAAATCCTACTTCTTTCACGAAAGAAGGAAGGAAGGAAGGAAGGAAGGAAGGAAGGAAGGAAGGAAGGAAGGAAGGAAGGAGAAAGAAAGAAAGAAAAGGGGGGAGGTGGGGGGGAGGAAGGAAACCCAACACAAGAACTTAAACTCAGGCTTCTCTTATAGGTCAAAAGATGAGGAAACCAGGCTGAGAAGAATTAAATCAGAGTCTTGGGTAGGAAAAGTAGATGATAAGGAGTACGTTTCATTTCATTGATTGCCATGTGTGAAACAACATATATGCTGGGAACCCTACATAAGTCAGCTCATTCAGTCTTTGCAACTCTACAAATTGGATATCTTTATCCCTATGTCACAGATATCTTCAATGATTGCCCTAGAGTTGTACCTAGCTTGTTTTGTTTCATTTTGGTTTTTTTTTGCTACTGGAAAATGAACTCAGGGACACTATACCCACAGCCCAAACAGCCCACATCCCTATACCTTTTTAATTTTTACTTTGAGATGGGATCTCGCTAGTTGCCGAGAGTCTTGTTAAGTTGCTGAAGCTGGCCTCAATCTTGTGATCCTCCTGCCTCAGCCTCCCTGTTTGCTGGGTTTATAGGCATGCACCACACCCAGTGAACTTTGCCGGTTTACAAAGGACTTTTATGTATACTAAAATCATCTAACCTTCACATTGCTCAGTAAATCAGTGGAGGGGCGAGGGAAGGTCTCTATCTTATGAAAGAAGAAATGAAGGCTTTGGAACCTAAGCAGCTTGTTCAGGACAGTGGCAAAACCAGGAGAATTTTCTTTTTCTGTTGGTTTACTCTTACACAGTCCCCCAGAGAGCCACCCTGACATGCTCCTCCCCCCAGCTTGATTCAGTTTTTACCTGGGTTACTAGATAATCAATCCAGTAATCGGAAATCCAGATGACATGATCCCAGATTTGTAACAAATCTATAATCCCAAACAGTTCATGCAAGGGTTGAACAACTGCGCTTCCCCCATTCCGGAGTGGCGGAGGACAACTACCACGCCCACATTATGCATCATGAAGCCCATCCACTGGGCTCAGTCTGAACAGCCTGCCGGTTCTACACAGCCCAGATGAAATGACACAGCCCAAACAGCCTTCAAAATTATTTAGGGAGCACATTGCAGGCAGGCCTGGAGAAAACCCAAATTATGATTGCCCAAGTCTCAACAAAACTTAAAAAAAAAAATGCAAGTCTCACTTGGCAACTGTGTGAAGACCACGCCTTGCCCTATGCATACCTGGCCTTCATCATTCTTGCATAAGGGAGTTTCAGAAGGACCCATAAAACCTTTCAAGATAAAGCTCCCTTGACGTTGAGCACTGTTTCTAAAGTCCCCAGGCAAAGCAGGTCCTAAATGCCTCCAAAAACATAATTCGGCAACCATTAACAAACAAGCTAGTGATTTGATAAGCCACAGCCTGTGGCCAACAGAAATCTCAGGAACACAGTTTTGTATAAACTGAGCCACACGGGTATTCACCCATTGCAATTTCCCCCAGAGTGCTGCTACTAGTCCAAGAAGCATAAAGAAGCTGGGAATCACTGGGCACAGGGGTGCACACCTGTAATCCCAGACACTTGGGAGGTTGAAGCAGGAGGATACCAAGCTGGAGGCCAGCCTGGGCAACTGAGCAAAATCTTGTCTCAAAATAAAAATCAAAAAGGGCTGGGGATGTGACTCAGTGGTAGAGCACCCCAGGGATTAATCCCCAGGGCTGCAAAATGTAAATAAAAATAAATAAATAAGATGCAAGGAGCTGGGAGTGGCACACGCCTATAATCCCAGCCGCTCAGGAGGCTGAGGCAGGAGGATCACAAGTTCAAAGCCAGCCTCAGCAATTTAGTGAGGCTCTAAGCAACTTAGTGAGTCCCTGTCTCAAAATAAAAAATACAAAAGGGCTGGTAATGTGGCTCAGTGGTTAAGAACCCCTGGGTTTAATCCCTAGTACAAAAAAAAAAAAAAAAAGATGAAAGGAATCATTGAAGATTCTTCCCATCCCTGCCTACCCATGGAATCCCCTTCTGATCAAGGATAACTTTGCCTCAGAGATCTTCCAAACCACAAAGAAGCTTTAGCTACGTACTCTATTCTGACATGCAACTGACTAAAGTATCAACAGCATTCAAGTCCAAGTCCAATTTGTAAACAACTCCACTGAAAAATAAACACCACCTAAGGCAATAGGCCAAAGATTACTAGAAAGAAGAGAGAGAGAGAGAGAGAGAGAGAGAGAGAGAGAGGGAGAGAAGACAGAAAGAAAGAAAGAAAGAAAGAAAGAAAGATTTCAGTACAAACCTACTAGAGGGAAAAAAAGAAAGCAATCTCTGCTGTTTTTGTCTCTCGACATAACTGTATCAAAAAAGAGTATCCACATAGGAAATCATAAGACCCTGAGAATTGAACCAAAAACCCTTTCAGCTCCATTCTGAGCTGGCTACAAACTGTAATATGAAGCCAATCATTTAACTGCTGTGAGATCCCATTTCCTCATGTGTAAAATAAGGATAATAATAGCTGTTTCCTATTTACTCTACAACGAAGTATGGAAGATTAGCAAGATACTGTCTGTAAAAGTGCTTTGATCTCCTCTGAGATAGGGACTATGCAGATTTCAACTAGTGTTATTACCGCGTTTCAGCACACACGAAACCGAGTGGCCACTGACCAATAGAGAACTGGGAATCATAAGGTGAAAACAGGGTACGGAATGAAGACAGCAGAAATCCTCGATGTGCGATTGGCATGGAAAGTTGGGGTTGGGGGGGGGGGGGTTCGTCTGACCAACAGAAGAACCAGAAGAGGAAACAGGAATGTGTGTGTGTGTGTGTGTGTGTGTGCGCGCACAAGGGAAGGAGCCGGTGGCAGCACAACCTGACCTCATTCTTGGAAATCAGTCACCAGATCAGAAATGAAAATAATATGAACTGGATGTTTATTCAAGACGCTCCAAGATCCGAACCGCTCTGGGGAGACTTCCCTGCCTCGTTAGAAACTAGCTAGAAAATTCTCCCAGTTGCACTCTGTGGTGAGGCTCTTCAGCATTCACCGTGGTATATAGTGTGCAGTTCCCCCTGGGCTAAGACTTAACATGGCAGATCAGTTCATTTGACGTAGTCTTTACATATATCTGTGCTCTCTTCTGCTCTTTTCTTTAAATAGCTCCTTTCCAGGGCTATTATATTTTCTAACTTTTTTGGACAAAGACAAAATGATTTTTACCTACACAGCTGACTCATTCATTGACCCAACCAACGTGTATTGAGCACGTTTCCTCTGTGCCCGAAGGAAACTAGCAAAATGAGTTTGATGAACAGACAAATGAGTGAGGGTCAGATCCTAATAATGATCTTAATAGTTCTTTATTAGTTACAAATAACAAAAGATTCCCAATTTGTCTTTTAAAAGGAAAAAAAAAAGCAATATATCTGCATGATGGTGCCCCCCAAACATCAGGAATGTATCCTCATGATTACTACAGCCAATAAACCAAAAGTAACCTCAGGGTTTGTGCTTTTCCTTCTCAGAAACTTCTCCAACTCTAGGATAACAGGAATCACACAAAATATTCAAGAACTGAATCTCAATCTTTCTCTCCCTCCCTCCCTCTCTCTCTCTCTCTCCCTCTCTTTCTTTCTCCGCCCCCCCCCCACGCACCTCTCTTTCTCTCTCTCTCCCCCCTGCCTCCCCTCTCTTCAAAGTGAGAATAATGGCATCTATTGTGTTTCAAGACTCCTCTGAGCCGGGCAGAGTGGCGCAGGCCTGTAATCCCAGCACTTGGGAGGCTGAGGCAGGAAGATCACAAATTCAAAGCCAGTCTCAGCAATGGTGAGGCACTAAGCAATTCAGTGAGACTCTGTCTCTATAATAAAATATAAAATAGGGCTGGGGATGTGGCTCAGTGATTGAGTTCCCCTGAGTTCAATCCCTGGTACCAAAAGAAAAAAAAAAAAAAAAGCAGATTTAATAGTGTGCCTGCTCTCACAAATACTTCTAAAGAGCTGAGGGAAGGCCAGGGTCAATGCAGGCCTCTAAAAGTGTGCTGCTCAATCTTGGGTCCTTGTAGTCACAGGAGTGGGGCAGTTAATCTATGCAAAGAAGAAAATCTAAGTCAGAGAAGTCCTGGATGCTTCTCCCGTGGCCACATCTCTTCCCAAGTGTTCTCATAGAGAACCATAGCTTTAGGAATCACATCCACGGTAGGAACTCCCAAATTTAGACCTCTGGCTCTGGTTTCTCCCCAGGCAGGCTCCAGACCCATAGATCCAACAGAAACTTAACATTTCCACTTGGATATCTCAAAGAGGACCACAACTAAATGTGTTCATATGACGACTCTTGATTTTCCTTTCCTAGAGTGTCTTCCTAAATTACCACCTCATTAAGTGAAACCTCCATCTACCCATTTGCTCAAGCAAAATGTTTTGCCTAAAATATTAAAATATTTAGAAAATGAAGGTTGGGAGGTAGACTTCTTTGGTTTTATGTTCTTTCCTTTTACATAGGTAGTACCCACCCTAGGGTAATAAATCAAAATAAATAGGAAGTCTTAGCAAGACTGTTATACCAAAATCCCTAGTCAAATAGAATAAGCTCTAATATTTCAATCCTATGAAGGTAAAAACGTCTGCGTGTGACTTGGAAAACCTCATGGCCTCTCTTATTTAACACAGAGAGTTTGCATTTTCAACAGACAAACATTTGGTTTGGTGGTGTGTCCATTTTAAAGTGATTTTTAAAATTCCGATGTAGCATTTCTTGATAGAGATTGTGAAAAATCACATTGCAATCTCCAAACTCTTTATTTGAAATATTACACCTGCTTAGTTTGCCTGTTGCCACAGTTCCAGGTAAGTACCTATATGTCCCCTTACTGTACTGCAAAAGTGACACTTTACAGACTGACTAGCAATCAAATAATCCTAACACATGGGGTCATTTGATTCACTCAATAAAACAACTGGAATCACTCAGTTGACTGAAACACAATAGAGCCATGTCTCGGTAATTAATCTGAATGAAGAGCCACCATTCACTGGGCCGTTTAGCACAGACTGTGTCCTGCAGCACCAGAATCCCAAGACTGATTTTAGAATCAAACTTGTCTCGTCAGTTTACGTGTGTGTTAGGTGGCACCTCCAAAAAGCAAAAATGAGATAAGATTTTTGTCTCCTGTTCTTGTGTACTAGAACTTCTCATGCCTGGATTTCAGGGTAAGAGCACTTAGAAGCAAATGAGGCCCATAATCCCAGCAACTTGGGGGGCTGAGGCAGGAGGATCTCAAGTTCAAAGCCAGCCTCAGCAACTTAGTGAGGGTGTAAGCAACCTAGTGAGACCCTGTCTCAAATTTTAAAAAATAAATAAAAAGAGCCAGGGATATGGCCCAGTGGTTAAGCACTCTTGAGTTCAATCCCTGGCACAAAAAGAAGAAGGAAAAGGAGAAGGAGACTATGACAACGACAAGCAGGAGGAGGAAGAAGAGGAGAGGAAGGAAAAGGAGGACCTGGGGCTGTGGTTCAGTGGTAGAGTGCTTGCCTGGCCTGTGTGAGGCACTGGGTTCAATCCTCAGCACCAAAGGTATTGTGTCCATCTATAACTTTAAAAAGAAGGAGGAGGAGGAGGAGGAAGAGAAAGAGAAGGAGAAGTAGCAAATGAGATTCCCAAAGACTTCGGGAAGTACAACTCTATCATCACACAAACATTTTTTCTGGCAAGAACTCTGAATGAGACCCCATTAGCTGTCTCAAATCTTTGTTCTAAAGATGTAAGTAAAACGACACCCCATAGAAAATTCACATTTTCTATTCATATGGCCTAACTTGTGTCATATCTATTGGAAACATAAGCAAGTGAGCCCTGAAGCCCCTTCTTAGCAAATGTTGCTAATGCAGAGAAAAGCAACTTTTCAAGAATGGTGAAGGCAGATGCAAAAGTTGGGGCAGGCTGGAAGAGGGAGATATGAGGGTCCCTCTGAATTGGGAAGCAATTCACTATACCCTAAAGAAACCCTAGATAGCAGGTAAATACCATCAAAACACCTTGCTTCCATTTAAACACTATGGCTCTGGGGCTGGTGGTAGAACACTTGCCTAGCATGTGTGAGGCACCGGGTTCAATCCTCAGCATTGCATAAAAATCAAGTAAATAAAATAAGGTCTAATGAAAATAAAAATAATGACTCTGTTAATGTATTAACTTTCACTAGCCCCCTAATAACATCTGTCCCTTGATTTCGTCATTTGGAAATCTCAGGCAATGACCACGAAAATGTTGCCGAGAGCGTGGTCTGGAGGGGGTGGGGCATAGATAAAAAGAGGTGCTTTGGTCTACAGCCCAGTCCCAAGGGAAGCAGAGGAAGCCATGTTTCTGTCAATTAACCAGCCAGTAGAATGGGCCAAACCAGCATGAATCCCAATAAGTTCTTTCTCCTGTGTTGACAGTGTGCACCAGGCACATCTGGAAACATGTAGCCACATAAAAAAATCATTTCCACCAAAAGAGAAATGATTCCACCAAGAGGGGAAGTCAGCTTAAATAATAATGATTTGGGCTGGGTGCGGTGGCACATGCCTGTAATCCCAGCAGCTCAGGAGGCTAAGATAGGAGGATAGCAAGTTCAAAGCCAGCCTTGGCAATTTAGCAAGACCCTAAGTAATTCAGCAAGACACTGTCTGTAAATAAAAATTTTATAAAGGACTGGGGATATGGCTCAGTGGGTAAGTGGCCCTGGGTTCCATCCCTGGTACCAAAATAACAGTGATAATGACCTTAAATGCAAACCAGGAGATTTTTGTTTATGAAGTTTCTATAGAAAATCTACCTTTTAAATTCATTTTTTCTCTTCTAAAATTCCCACAATCAGAAGCTATACTACCCAACAAAACAACTTATCGGAAATGTGTTTGGGAATTCTGAAGTATCCACAAATATTTGTGCCAATTCATTATTCAAACAATACATAATGAGAACAATTTCTAGGCCATTTCCTATAAACAATGGAATATAATTCTGAATTCATAATTAATTAAGTTTGAGAAGTTTTTTTTTTTCCCCAAAATTGGGAATTAAACACAGTGGTACTATACTACTGAGCTACATCCCCAGCCCTTTTAATTTCTTGTTTGGGACAGGGTCTTTCCAAGTTGCTCAGGCTGGCCTCAAACTTGGGATCCTCCTGCTTCAGCCTCCCAAGTTGCTGGGATTGCAGATGTGCACCACCCTGACTGGATTAATTTTGCAAACTTTCATTTGGCACCATGATATAACTAGCTGTATGTGGGGATTTGGGGATGAAAGTCATTTTTTGCCCTCCAAGAGACCCCAGTCTAATAGGAAAGGAAAAGGTTGTGGTAAATATTTGATAAATGTTTTGATAGAAATGATCATCTATTACTTCTAGAGCAAATAAAAGCCGTCTTTTCTTCCAGATGTGGGGCAAGGATCTAGTTTTGGGAAAGGCTTTTTAAAAGAGATAACAACCAAATCCAGCAGAGAGCTCAGCAGAGGCATAAATCAATGAGTGACAGCTTGAAAGGCTAAAATATGGCTCTCAGGCTGAACAGGAGAGAAGGGGCTCAAAATGTTGGTTCGGGCTGGATGATGTCCTTTGGGCATTTGTGAAGTTTGGATACCATCATGAAGACAATGGAAAGCTAGTGAAAGTTCCTAAACAGAAGAGGGCCATAGTCCTATTTTTTTTTTTTTTTAACATAATACCTTTGTTTTATTCTTTTTTTTTTTTTTTTTTTTTTTGGTGGTACCGGGGATTGAACTCAGGGGCACTCGTCCACTGGGTCACATCCCCAGCCCTTTTCTGTATTTTATTTAGAGACAGGGTTTCACTGAGTTGCTAAGTGCCTCGCCATTGCTGAGGCTGGCTTTGAACTCACGATCCTCCTGCCTCAGCCTCCCAAAGTGCTGGGATTACAGGCTTGAGCCACCGCGCCCGGCTCCTTTGTTTTATTCTTATGTGTTGCCAGGGATTGAACCCAGTGCCTCATGCATGCTAGGCAAGTGCTCTACCACTGAGCCACAACCCCAGCCCCCGCCATAGTCCTATTTGCATGGTTGAAAGCTCACTTTGGCAGCAATATGGAGATCACTTAAGTAGACTGAAATGAGAGACGGGAAGACTTGTTAGGGCATTGTTGCAAAAATTCAGGTTAAAAAAAAAATGATGAAGGCTTGAACTAACTCCATGAAGATAGTTCTTCAGGTAACACCAACAGGATTTTATGAGCAATTAGAGGTGAACAAGGAGGAATCAAGGACTACTGTCAGCCTCTGAGTTTGGGTAACAGGGTGGCTCACACATAGTGCCACTCACTCAAATAAGGAAATATGGTTGCTTTATTCCGCCTGCAGCCCTTGCTGACCTCCACATGATCCTATATCACGGCCTCAGCAAGCCACAGGGAAATTCTGCCTCAGTAGCTAATCCAAGTCCCCTCCTCTCAAGCTATTTGGATGAGCGCCTTCTTTTTCCAAAGGGTGGGAATCGCAAAGACAGTTTAGCAGAGTGAGTGGTAAACTAGGAGCTGTCAACCAGCCCCCACCGTAGTCAAGACACATTACCAGAAATTTCTGAAGTGAAGGAGTGTGAAAGCTCTGAAGGAAGAAGGGTTTTACAGGGGAGATGTTGGCCTTCACTCTGAGCTTGCAAATGTTTACAGAGGTCGGATTCCAAATTCACTAACGTCCTTGAAGAAATAAAGCCAAATTTGTATCTTCTCTAGGTATACAGCCAAGGTATAAATAATTAAGAAAAAACAGGTCGTAAAGTAAACGTTTTCAATTTAAAAGATCTCCCTCAGAGTGGTTAGTACTATTTAGAGTATGATTTTTTTATTTTTTTATTTTTTTGAGACAGAATCTTACTCTTGCCCAGACTAGCCTCAAATTTCTGGGCATAAGCAACCCTCTTGTCTCAGCCTCCCAAGAGACTGGGATTATACATAGAGCACAATTTTTTCCCCCAGTGCCAGGGGTTGAACCCAGGGGCACTCTACCATGAAGGTACATCCCCAGCCCTTTTTATTTTTTTTATTTTGAGACAGGATCTGGTTCAATTGCTGAGGTTGGCCTCAAACTCCTGCCTCAGCCTCCTGAGTCACTGGGATTACCAGCATGTGCCACAGGACACAGCGAGTAGGCACATTTTTTTTTTTTTGGTACCGGGGATTGAACTCAGCGGCACTCAACCACTGGGCCACATCCCCAGCCCTTTTTTGTATTTTATTAGAGACAGGGTCTCACTGAGTTGCTAAGTGCCTCGCCATTGCTGAGGCTGGCTTTGTACTCATGATCCTCCTGCCTCAGCCTCCCAAGTGCTGGGATTACAGGCGTGCGCCACCACGCCCGGCTGAGTAGGCACATTTTTTAAGGTCCTCACTCGTTAGTTTTATCATGCTAAGGAATTCTGTCATCTCAATCTGTACTCATTTTGCTAAAATGTCTATATCCAACTCTTGTTTTCCGGTTTGGAAATCGTACCTGTGAAATGATGGCCCACACAAAGGTGTAAGATTCAGGGGAAAGAAATGTTTTCTGACACCTTTGCTTCCCTCTTGGTGGGAAGGAAGATCCTAATACCTACCTGGCAGCAGCATTTGGAAGGATTAATGAGTGTTTGTCGAGCACTCTCAGGTCTGAAGATGAAAGACACCCCAAAAGCCCACGGTGTAATTGATGTTTGTTATTTCAAACGCTTCTCGAAAGGACTTTTCTCCACATAAATGAACTCCCATCCAGAAGCTTTGAAAGGACACAGAATTGAAGAGTCTCAAGTGTGGTCTTTTAACAACTTTTTTTTTTCTGCAATAATTTCTAACATGGCAATTTTCCACTCAGGAGTGATTATCCTTGCTAGAATACTGACTGCAGGTGGTGTGGTCCCTAGGCTGAGTCTATTTACAGCCAAAACAAGCATTTAATTCCGTTTCTGTGGTGGTAAATTAAATACATAGATAAATAAATAAATAAGCCCAAGCCTTTGATGGGTTAAGTGATTTACTTTTCAATCTATGTTTAAGCAGTGTTGAAATAATTTTATTTTTCTTGAACATTGGAAGTAAACTGGTGATCAAACATTTGGAACATTTGGGTGTGGTACTATATATTTGGCTTAGATTAGTTTTCCAGTAAGGTTGTTTTTTTTTATAATCCAAAGGCTCAAGGAAGAATCAAATGGGTTCGTACATGTTGCAAGATAGGAACTTTGTCACTTGATAATGTAGCAATAAGCCATTCACCAGTGCCCAACTCGTTGACCCATTTGGTCAAATGTCTGTCCTCATGTCCAGGTTTAGGATGAGAATTAAGTGCTATGGCACAACTGGGCACTAAGACAATGAACTCTGCTCAGATCTTTTGTATGTGTGTGTGTGTGGTACCGGGGATTGAATTCAGGGGCACTCAACCACTGGGCCACATCCCCAGCCTTTTTTTTTTTTTTTTTTTTTTTTTGTATTTTATTAGAGACAAAGTCTCACTGAGTTGCTAAGTGCCTCACCATTGCTGAGGCTGGCTTTGAACTCATGAGCCTCCTGCCTCAGCCTCCCAAGTGCTGGGATTACATCTGCCCAGATCTAAACAGAAAGAACTCCGTCCTTCTTGGATGATCTTCTTCCCCCAGACCTAGCAACCTAACAATCTTCTATTCTCCTTCTCCCATTTTTTCCACCATAACTCATATTATTACATACTGAAAAGGGAGATTACAAACTCAACCCCAAGTACATCCTCTGCCAGCCAGAGTGTTAAATTCCTAAGACATCAGGTAAAAATTAAAGGACACTGGTCATCAAAAATTAAATATTACATCTTCCAAGGTTTCCTTGAAGGTGCCAATAACCACAGGACCAGAGGCATTCTATAAAGAATGGAACGTGGCCACAATTTACATAGATCTTACCAAATCCAATGTCACCAACCAAGCCTTAGGCTGGCTCTCCAAAGTGGATCATTTCTAAGGAGATTGTACTTTCAGAGATCTCTCTGGGCAACTCCTGTCTCCATCTGTTTCAAAAGAAAACAGTTGAGGTTAATTTTGGCTCATGGTGAATTCATCTCCAAGGTAAGAAAAAAGGCCCATGGCTTGTCCCCAGTCTCTATCTCCAACACTGTGCTCCAATCCAGGACAAAGAGGAACTTTTCAGGCCTCCCCTGTTAGGTCTGTCTCCTTCAAAACCCTCTCTGGGCTCCTTCTAACATGAACTTTAAAAAAATGTCTGGTGAGCCAGGCACAGTGGCACATACCTGTAATCCCAGCACTTGGGAGGCTGAGGCAGGAGGATTGCGAGTTCAAAGCCAGCCTCAGCAAGGTGAGGCACTTAGAAACTCAGTGAGACCCTGTCTCTAAATAAAATATAAAAAAAGGGTTGGGGATGTGGCCCAGTGGTTCAGTGCCTCTGAGTTCAATCCCCGGTACCAAAAACAAAACAAAAAAAAAGTCTGGTGAAGGGGATCAACACATAGCATCATTGTCCCTGTATTCTGCACACCCTGTAAAGATGGCCCTCGATCTTAAGCTGGAATTCAGAGAACAAGAGATGATGAGCAGGGCCATATGTAAACAGCAGGTAGCACCTGTCATGCCCAGGATGGGCACATGCACTTAACACGACAGATCAGCACCAGGCTGTTGGAGAAATCCAAGCGACACCCAGCTCCGTCCTGAATCCAACTTTAGAAAAAATAAGATCAAATTAAATGACCCACAGGGCAAATGATCATCTGCTATAAAGGATGCCAGTGACAGTAAGAGCTGTTATCAGGCCAGCTGGGGGAGTGGCTGCTGGTCAGCTAAACTTGTGGTTAGCAAAGGCTTCTTCCACATTGCCCCGGGAGTTTTGCCTCTTATCTCTTCTCTAGCTCTAGCTCTCCCCTTTGTAAATGAAAGAAGTGTATCTGTTTGTGTGCAAGTCACCACTTAAAGTCTGTGGAGATGGAGAAATAATTTGTTTTTCCCAAAGCAACAGGAATAGTAGCAGCTCCTCCCCTGCCCACCCAGCCCTCCCCTCCTGCTGTGCATTCGTCCTCTTCTGCTCAGCTTTAGGTGGTCATTAGAGTGAAGATTTTTGCACAGGACTGTTTCTAGAATCCTAGCTGAATCAGAGCTTTAAAAAAAAAAAAAAAAAAACCTTATCTGATACTCTGAGGTTGCTTTTGCAACCAAAAGTAGGTTTACCTTTTTAATTAAACAATCTTAAAGTTAAATAGACTGTTCAAGTAATAAAAATGGGAAACATGAGCCCAAGAAGACTGACAGGAAGCCCGGGGCCCTGGTGTCCCCAGATGCTCCTGCTTTTGCCAGTCATCGTATGAACTCGGGCAAGTCATTTAACTTCCTGGTGCTTCATTTCCTCATCTGTAAAATGAAGATTTTCAATGAGGACACCTGTAAACCCCTGTCCAATGTAAGATTCTCCTCCAAGAGAGAAAATCCCTTGCTCTCTCACCCAAAAAGACACTCCAAATGAGTGCCACCATGACAATCCAAACCACTTGGAAACTAAGGAAGGTAACACTGCTAATTCCTCTAGAAAAGAAAGCTGGGTTTGGGTCAATCTAGTACAGACTCTTTGAAAACTCCCTGCCATTCAAACTCATCCATCCAAACTCAAGGATGAATTGTTTCTCTCCCCCTTGAAAGTTGTACCAAGGGCCTCGTCAAAACTTGGCCGTGGTCTCTTCGTTTGAAACCAAGACACCATTTTGCTGAATTCAGAACAAATGGAACTGGAATTGTGAGCAGGCCCGTGCTTTTACCACTCCAACGGGATCCCAGATGGGAAGCCACTGCTCGCCCAAACAGGACCTTCCCGCCCATTTGAAAGAGCGCATAGATCAGTCAGTGGGGTCATCGTGCATGTGGCATCATGGGAAAGGCATATGCTACCAAACCAGGGAAAATTGAAGCCTGGTCTGTTGTATGTTGTGTGACTTTGGGCAAATTACTTAATCTTCTCAAGCTTGCACTTCCTTTAACAGACAGTGGGAACTACCTTTCAGAATGTATGATGAAGGCTAAATGAAATAATATATTCAATGCCATGTACCAATGCCTTGTGCATAGTGGGTACTGGGCAGAGGCAATTATTAGTGTTTCAGTGAGTGGACTGGGGATGTCTGGGAGTAGTCTATGCAAATGCCTAGAAAATATTGGCAGGAAACCATCTTCCTTTGGCCAAGGGAGACGGATCCGAATGACCTCCGAGGCCTCTTCTTTATGAGTCTAGGAAGGACAACTACTCCTCAGGGGTGGTTAAAGGAGAAGGAAGAGAAGGGGGAAGCTTCTCTTTGTCAGGGGCCTGAACTGACTCATTCCTTCTGGCCACAGGGAAGGGCCGAGAAGAACTTTAGGAATGAAGAGAATTAACCCGTGAAGTGACTTGGCAGTTATCAGTGTGGTGATAACAACAGGGAGGTGGGGAGAAACAAGTGTCCTACAAAGTTTGAAAAAAAAAAAAAAAAAAAATCAAAACGCAAAAAGTCCTCTGTGTACTCAATGAAGCGGGCCAGCGGGAGGACACAGGAGCTCGTGCTCCCTTCCAAAGCTTTATTTGCCTTCCTGGTGTGGAAGAAGAGAGAGGTTAATTGTTCTCAGGTAAAAAGGAAGTAGGAAAAGAAAACCCTGAACTGGAGAGTGTCCCATGACAGTCAGGATGCTATCACCTGATGCCCAAGCATGACCTCCGAACCCCCAAATGGGAAAACTCGTGTTCCCAAGGGACAGTCACGTTCAGGTATACCTTCACACATAGCATGTGCCACGCCCTGCCCAGCATGCCCAGAGGAAAGGACAGAGAGTCAGGAAGGAGGACTCGTGGTAACCTGTGAAGTCCCCAGACTTGAAGCTGGTGTCCCACAGGAAGGCTCAGCCTCTGGGTTTTCAGGGACCTCAGGTTTTGGGGATCCCAAAAGGAGGAAAAGTCAGAACCAGTGTTCCCTATACGGGGGTGATGTCTCTATGTGACTGTCTATTATTAAAGATAATGAATCAAAGGATCATATCATTACATGGAAAAGAGGTCATTATTTGTTACGCCATCTCACTTTAAAGGGACTGCTTGGAACAAAGAGCGATGACTAAAAGTAATTAGGCTGGGGACTCACTGCAGCAGACATATTATTTGTGACCCTATGCTAGGTAGAAGGGTGTCTGACGTGGGGCCAGTTACCACCAGGGGGTAGACTCACGGATGATTCTGTCATCAAGAGCACTGGACTAGGAGTTGTAAGCCCTGGTCTGCAATCCTGACTAGGTGCAAAAATTTGCAGAGGAACTCAGAAAAGCCCCTTGTTTCTTGAGATCCTTTGTTATCTGAACAATGATGAGGCTGGACTAAGGGATTCCTCAGATTCCAGAGATAGTGGCAGCCATGGGCCTGGACCTGGTTGAATCCTTAATAGCTATATGCTCTGGGCAATCTTCTATAAAGGGTAATGGTAGGGCTGGGGATGTAGCTCTATGGTAGAGCTTATCTAGCAGGTAGGAGGCCCTGGCTTCAAGCCCCAGCACCACAAAATTAAAAAAAGGAGGGAAAGAGAAGAAAAAAGAAAAAGAAAACCATCTGCCTCATAAAACTTGGGGAAAATTAAATTCATTTAATGGTGCCTGAACATTGTGTGTGACACCAGTCCCTGTCCTCAGTGGGTTTTTAATCTATAAGTAGAACTAGCAGAAATAAATATCAATAGAAATAATAAAATGGTTAGTGTGTGTGCCTGACTTGTGTCAATACATTTCTTTTTTTTTTTTTTTTTTTTTTTTTTTGGAACTAGGGATTGAACTCAAGGGCACTCGACCACTGGGCCACATCCCCAGCCCTTTTTTGCATTTTATTAGAGACAGGGTCTCACTGAGTTGCCAAGTACCTCGCCATTGATGAGGCTGGCTTTGAACTAACTTGCGATCCTCCTGCCTCAGCCTCCCAAGTGCTGGAATTACAGGCGTGCGCCACCGTGCCCAGCTAATACATTTCTTTGTAAAAGAACTTACAATTAATAGTAAGTGTAACGCCTTAAAATGCGCCCTTAAGAGTCACATGGAAGCATCGGCATCAGCCTCTGACCGGAGTAGATGGGTCAGAATGTCTATAGAGATTCATGCATCAGAGCTAGTGTTTACGAAAAGCAGGAGATTACAGAATGGGTCGGGTGGCAACGACATCTGAAAAGACAAGAAGAAGAAAGAAAGAAAAAAAAAAAAAAGAATTCCAAGCAAAATCAATGGAATGTGGGCAGTAAGATGGCAGAGGGATAAAAATGAATGGGAAGCGTTTGCTTGGCTGATGCTGGGACGCAAGTCAACGGGCGGGAAGGTGGGCTCCCGGTTCTGTGGGCATCCCGAGGTCTCTGCCTCTTCAGGAGGGAGCTTGATGGACCTGCAGGGTCACTCTCCTCAAGGAGGGTACCCTCTTCGGCCAGAGCACAGCTGCAGAAGAGCATTCTCTGGGCAAATAAGGAAGAAAAGGAAGGGCCCTGAGAATATGGGCAGCCAAGGAACAGATGGGTGGAGAGAAAGATGAGGTCAGTAACTCCCGCTCCTGGCTAGAGAGGAGCCTCGCCCAGGAGGCAGATTAAGCTTCCTGAGGCCAACCCCCGTCCCACCACTTCCCCTCCGGGTCTCTGTGAGCCACAGGACAAACATTTCCCCTGGGGAAGCATTCCCTGAACTCAGGAGGTTGGGAGAGTGATCTCTGTCCAAAGGAAAATAATTCAGTTTATGCTCAAAATTTAAGGTTTAATTGGGAAAAGAAGAAACTGAAAGGCAATATGTTAAAGATGTTGACAATAAGCCAGGCGCAGTGGTGCATGCCTGTAATCCCAGCACTTGGGGAGGCTGAGGCAGGAGGATCGTGAGTTCAAAGCCAGCCTCAGCAATGGCAAGGCACTTAGCAACTCAGTGAGACCCTGTCTCTACTAAAATACAAAAAAGGGCTGGGGATGTGGTCCAGTGGTCGAGTGCCCTTGAGTTCAATCCCTGGTACCAAAAAAAAATTTTTTTTTTGACAATAATATCAGGTTAGTAGAATTATGGGCCATTTTTTCCCCACCCCCCCTATATTTCATCTGTGCTTTTTGTGGTTGATATTTTGAGATGGGGTTGTGCTATGTAGCCTATGCTGCCCTTAAATTCTTGAGTAGCCGGGACTACAGGCATGCACCACCACACCTGCTCTTATATTTCTTTTTAAATTACTAAATTAAACCTTAGTACACTCACCGAGCTCAGTGGCGCACGCCTGTAATCCCAGCACTTGGGAGGCTGAGGCAGGAGGATCACGAGTTCAAAGGCAGCCTCAGCAATGGCGAGGCACTTAGCAACTCAGTGAGACCCTGTCTCTAATAAAATACAAAAAAGGGCTGGGGATGTGGCCCAGTGGTCGAGTGCCCCTGAGTTCAATCCCCATACCAAAAAAAAAAAAAAAAAAAAAAGAGAGAGAGAGAGAGAAATTAAAGGCTGGGGATGTAGTTCAGTGAGAAAGCACCCCTCAGTTCAATCCCCAGTACTGAAAAAAAAAAAAAAGCAACAAGGCTATCAATACCAAGGGTTTCTCCTGGACCTGGATCATTCCATTATTCCATCAACTGGGGAAAAAGCAAGACTGCAAACATCTCTGCTGTATCTTATCCTTGCTACCAGCGCATGCTCCAGTCCCATGACTCCTGGAGAGCCCTCCAAAATTCCCAGCCTACTAAAACTTACCTTCTCCTGTCCTTTTTTTTGGGGGGGGGAGGGGGTGGGGGTGGGGGGATGCAGCAGATGGGGGTCGATATTTGTGGCATGACATCAGGTGGACTCTACAATCCTTGGGACCAGAAACAGCGTCTCCTTCCTCTTTCTATCCCCGCGGTGTTTCGTAAGCCTCTGTTAAATGTGAATGTCATTGTCATGTAGACCTCTGTGGGGTCTTTCCCTGTTCAGCCCCAGCCATCTGCCTGGCCCCAGACTCGCCCTCCCGTCCTCGGCAACTGCGGGGCCTCAGCACCAGGTCTTGTTGTTCTGGAGAGAGGACGAGCTGCTCTGTGCTGATCGCCGCCGTCTGACCAGGTGCCTTTGTGCCTCACTCCTCCCCAGGGCCCTGGTGGCTTGAAGCACAACCTCTGTGAATGTTGAGAGGACTCCAAACCCATAGTTAGCCTCCCCAGGGCTGGCTGCTTGCTGGTGTGGTTCACGTAATAATAATATTTACCCTTAAACTGCCGCTTCTGTGAGCCTCTTCAAAGCTTTTTAGAATCATTAACTAATTAAGGCACAGCCCTGCCCTGGTGACTACAGTTATAATTCGCACCTGACAGATGGGGAAACTGAGGCAGGTATTGAGTGTGCTGCCACAGGCCAGGGTCACCTTCTGGGCCAGCGACAGAAGTCACAGGTGCATGATTCTTTATTTAAGGCGCTATACTGCACGCCCTTCTTATTCTAAAAAATGTTTCCTGTGAGTGGGTGGCTAGGTCTTTGGCTGAACTGTTTTTGAGAGATGAGTTGAATTCTCTCATTTGATGCTTTTGAAACTCTCCAGACTTGAGTTCAACCTCAGACAGGGGTAACTAACAAGCAAAAAGGACTGAAAAAATGGACTTGCCATCAGGTTTTGGTTGTTTGGTTTTTTTTGTTTTTGTTTTGTTTTATATTAGGGATTGTTCCCAGGGGCACTTTACCACTGATCCACATCCCCAGCCCTTTTAATTTTTTATTTTGAGACAAGATCTCACTAAGTTGTTTAGAGCCTCACTAAGTTGCTGAGTCTGGCCTTGAACTTGCGATCCTCCTGCCTCAGCCTCCTGAGTCAACTGGAATTGCAGACATGAGCAGGATTTGTTTTCTTAAGAACACTTATACACTATACATGGGTTTTTTAAATATTTATTTTTTAGTTTTAGGTGGACATAATATCTTTATTTTATTTGTATGTGGTGCTAAGCATCGAACCCAGTGCCTCATGCATGCTAGGCCAGCGGTCTACCACTGAGCCACAACCCCAGCCCCATTATACGTGGGTTTTGAGCATATGTAAAACACATGTGGGATTTTAGAGCCTATTAAATATTATTGCCCACTTCTAGCCCTCTCATCAGCTTCCTTGCTGAATGCAATTTAACAAAGAGAAAGGAGATAAACTACAATATGAAGCTGTGGGAATCCTCTAGCTAGCCAGTCCAGAGACATAGCATAGCACATGATTAGGGGGATTAACACTTCCAGTCTTAGAGGTACAGGTGTTGAGGAGAAAATCTTAATTGACTTGTTTGGCAGAAAGCTGTATGACTCCAACTCAGAGGGAAGACTCAAGATTCTTCACTTCTAAACACTGATTTTCATTTTTAGCACAGAATAAAACCACACATGTCATCCAACACAGTATGTTTGGGATTTGGGTTGGGTTTTTGTTTGTTTTCTTTTGAATACGAGGACTGGAGACCAATAGTTGAGATTCTTAGAGATATGTTACCTCTCTCTCCCTAAGCCTATGTTCTATGTTCTATGACAACACACTAACCAGGTCAGAGAACAGGAAAGAGGACTGTGCTGTGAGCTCCGGAAGGACACCTTCTGGAAGGTTCTCACTTGCTCAGGGTCTAGATAGATGGTAGAGCTAGGATTGCTGGGGAGGTGTGGTGAGGACATTCCACACTTTCGTTTGTTTGGTTTTGGTTTCTTGCGGTACCCAGGGGCACTTTACCACTGAGCTGCATCCCCAGCCCTTTGTATTTTTTGATACAAGGTCTTGCTCCATTTCCTTGGCTGGCCTTGAACTTGCCATCTTCCTGCCTCAGCCTGCTTAGTCACTGGAATTTTAGGCATGGGCGGCGACATTCCATACCTAACATGCATGAAGACACAGAGATAAGAAGGAGGAAGGGGTCGGGGAAGCTGGTAAAAGAAAGGACAGCGAGTGAGGGAAAGTATGCCTATTGATTTTTAAATAAGACAGTTTTCTGGATTCTGAATCATGGTAACCTTCATATAAGGTTTCTTGGAGGGAGGGTGAATCTGAAATAATAGCAGGCAGCCAGGCGCCAAGGTGCACGCCTGTAATCCCAGCACTTGGGAGGCTGAGGCAGGAGGATCACGAGTTCAAAGGCAGCCTCAGCAATGGCGAGGCACTTAGCAACTCAGTGAGACCCTGTCTCTAATAAAATACAAAATAGGGCTGGGGATGTGGCCCAGTGATTGAGTGCCCCTGAGTTCAATCCCGGTACCAAAAAAAAAAAAAAAAAGCAGGCAACCCCCATCTAAACCCCATAAGGTACGCATTTCTTGTGTTTTAAAAAAAAGAAAAAATACATTTTATGTGTGAAGAAAATCTTGGGGCTGTGAGTGTGGCTCAGTGGTAGAGCACTTGCTTAGCATGAGTAAGGCCCTGGGCTTGATTAAAAAATATTTAATGAACACCAAGCAATTAATGTTTACAACTTATAAACATTTCCACTTATAATTCCCTGGGAAGCTAAGAAATTTATCTATGCTACTTACAAGATGGCTGAAAACAGAGAACATGATCTAGGACAAACTCAAGACCTTCCTAATGGAAGGCCATCTAACTCTGATCCCAACACAAACACCAGGAGAAAATGAAATCATAAATATTTAAGTCACAAAGTTCCTCCTCAGACACCCATGAGAAGTTTTCGCGCAGACTAAGGGGTTGAATTTAGACTGTTTTGTTTTGTTCTTATTGAATTAACTATCAGAATTAAAGCAATTAAATGCTATTAGCTTAACAGTTCTTGATTATTCTAATGGCCCAGGCTTGAAGCAGGTAGGTTCAAGCTGGATTTCAGATCCCACATGTATGTGGGCCTTGAACTCTGTTACACTTCTCCCGGAGGGTAAGAGGAGCCAGGAGATAGTATGGGTGGCTTGAAAAGGGAGACTCAGTCTCCACCAACTTGAAGACCTTGGACACTACTGTGCTTACAGTTCCTGAACTTGGGCTTTTTCATTGCATAGCCCTGAACAGAGATTTAAAAGGATGAGATAAGAGGCTTGACAGAATAAGACAGAGGAGAGATATACTTATTTTCTTTTTTTTTTTGGGGGGGGGGGGGCACTGGGGATTGAACTCAGGGGCACTGGACCACTGGGCCACATCCCCAGCCCTTTTTGTTTGTTTGTTTTTTGTATTTTAGTAGAGAGGGTCTCACTGAGTTGCCTCGCCATTGCTGAGGCTGGCTTTGAATTCATGATCCTCCTGCCTCAGCCTCCCAAGTGCTGGGATTACAGGCGTGTGCCACCGCGCCCGGCTCAGAGGAAGCTCACGGAAACGTGTGCTTCCTTTACAGAACAAAATGGCCAGGAGACAGTATGAGAGGTCATTCGGGCATGAAAAAGCTAAAACCTCATCCATCATAGCTAGGTTGCCAGAAAAAATGTTGGACTCCCAGTCAAACTTGAATTTCAGACAAGCAACGAATAATCATTTAGTATAAGTATGTCCCAAATATTGCATAGGACATACTTATGCTAAAATAGTATCATCTTTTATCTGAAATACAAATTTAACTGAGCACCCTGTATTTTTATTTGCTAAATCTGGCAATCCTGATCCTATCCAAAAAAAGTTCCCAGTGTATAAAAGTGAAAAATCAACAGGTAGGGACATAAGCACATTGTTCAGAGACATGAAGGTAATCATCACAAATAATAATAATAATAATAATAATAATAATAATAATAGCCAAAGGGTTTAAGTCATTTCCTCTGGGAAATAGGAAATGGAGAAAATTCCAGGCCCAGGACTGCTCTTCTTCTTAAGCAGTAATATTGGAATTTTTCATCTGTGTACTTATGTAATTTTGACAAAAATTATAATTTAGTTTAAAGAAAGGAAACCGCCATCAAGGATTTCATTTCAACCTCTTTTCCCTTCAGAAAACACGTTGGTATGCAAAGTTGCCAAGTGTCTAGCGAATGTGAGGGAAGGAGCAAAAAATATGTAAAAAGAGAGACAGTGAATGTTATCTGTTCTTCTTCACCCCCCACCGGGGGTCTCAATTCCACTCAGGTTTTCCCTACCAACCTCTGGTCAGGAGAACCTGTCACAGTAGTGCCCCAAGGGCTGGCAGACAAAGGAGGTGGGGGGTAGGTAGGTTTTGCTGCAGTGGGAGTGAGAATTAAGGCCGGGCTGCTTTTTTTTCTTTTTCTTTTTTTTTTTTTTTTTTTTTTTTTTTTTTGTGGTGCTGGGAATTGAACCCAGGGCCTTGTGCACGTGAGGCAAGCACTCCACCAACTGAGCTGTATCCCCATCCCCTAAGCGGCTAATTCTTAAGTGCTTATTAGATGCCAAGTACTGCATGAAGAACTGAACTTCCTGGTTTCCTTTGGTCCCTGCAAAATCCTATGGAATGTTGTTATCTTGGGGGGGGGGTGGAGGGGTTATATATATATATTTATATATATATATATATATATATATTTTTTTTTAAGCTGGGGATTGAACCCAAGGTGCACCCATCTCCAGCCCTTCTTTTTTATTTTGAGTCAAAGTCTTGCTAAGTTGCCCAGGTTGGCCTTGAACTTGTGATCCCCCTGCCTCAGCCTCCTGAATAGCTGGGATTGGAGGCATGCACCACCACATTCAGCTCTTGTATTGTTGTCTTCGTTTTCAAAGGAGGCAACTGAAGCTAACTGAGGTCCGGTGACTTGCCAGAGATCACCTACCTGTCTGACCCTAAAACATTCTGTACTTAATTAAAATGCTTCCCTCTGCCCCTGGTGTGATCCTGAGCCTGAGATTTTGGCAATAGCCCCTCTGGAAACCTGGAAGCCAAAGTTTCTTGTAATCACCAAAACTAGGTGTCATTGAGAATGACCAAGTACTTCCTTGTAGTATCCAATGCCTGAATGGTAGGAGGGGAGGCACTGGGTGGTGGCCTGGGATCCTGGTTTGGGTTTCATGACAAGCCCACCCAGGGAGAGAGCACACACCACTTAACACTTCCCCAAGGCTCCACCTGAGACCCAGCCTCCGTACCAAAGGGCTCCCATGGCAGATGTAGGAATCTACCTGTCACTCAGAAAGTTGCCTTCCTCTGAGAGTATCTAAGGCCTGGAATTTCTTGCTGGAGCAAGGAGAGGGAAATGGCTATCACCAGGGAATGTTTGCCCAGGTTACAGTTCAAAGCCAGGGAGCAAAGAGGGCAGGAGCCTATTGCTCTGTGTGTGGGTGTTTTTGAACTTGGGTTTCTAGATAAAACAAGCCTAGGGCCGCAGGAGGTGCAGAGACAACAGGGCATCTTGAACACTGCCACTCAATTGAACAACTTTCATCTTGGCTTTGATTCCTTCTAAGCCACACCTGAGCATGATGAGCTGAGGACATTATCTCCGCAGATCAGAGTTTTGGGGAATTGTCAAGAGTTCTGCTTCCTTCCTCGCGGATGGTGAAGATCCAGGGTTAGAGAGAAAGGACATCGTGACTCTGGGTGCCTGGGGTGACAGTGACTGCCATTGCCAGTCATGATGATTATTATTTGCACAAAGTCCAAACTGCACATTCAGCAGGTTATAAACTCCCAGAGCGAGGACGTGGGGAGTGCCCCTGGTCATTCTCAGGGGAGTCAGCTCAGGCTGCCCCTTGCCAGCATCAGATAACGGCTAGATGATAAGTTTCAGCTACCCAGGCTGGAAACTCCTCCAGTATTTGATCCCAGGTAGGCATCTGATTCCCTCCTAATGTGAGTTCTCTTTGATGTCTGAGATTCTCCTGGGGATAAGAAGGAGTCTTCAGAGGTGACTACTTGCTTCTGGCCAACTCTCCACCTTGCCTGGGTCTGTTTTGACTCTTGCAGACATTAGCACTTGCCCCTATCCTGGAGACCCCATCACCAACAGCCTCTTTCCCAGGGTCTACAAGGAAGTTGACAACACCATTTTCTAAAACAGATATCAAGATAAAGACTTTCTCTTTGTATATGCTAAGGATATAAATCTTGGGTCACCAAATAGGGGTCCGTTTCTTTAAGAAACCAATGGTGAATTGTTGTTAAGACTGACTTATAGAAGCTTCTGTGGGTTCTTCTTCTTGAAGGACCATCAAACAGAATTTCTGTTCCTTTAGTGACTCTGCTACCCAGCTCAGCCTTGTGTGGCCTAGAGGGGAAACTCGATACCCTATTTAATATTCAATCACAAATATTTATGAGTTGGCCAGAGGAGAGGCCTCTATTTCCATCTCTGGAAGGTAACTAGAAGTTGGCCAGCCCTCATGAGGGAGGAGGGAAATAGCTGGTGGCACAAAAACCTAGCCAGGGAACTAACCTGTCACCTCACTTGTTGAGTCACTAAAAATCCCCAAACTTTCAGCCTGATTTGGGCACCATAAGAAGAAAATAGACTTTAGTAGGTAATCCTTTTCCTCTTCTTTGACATGTGAGACTGACTGTCTCTACAGCTGTTTACAGCTATTATTGTGGGATGGAAAGGGGCTTGTTCCAAGTTCAAAGCTTCTGAACAAAGAAAAAAAAATCTATAGAATGCAAATACACACACACACACACACACTCACACTCACATCTAAAAACAATGGATAGCTTACATATGAAAACAAGATCAGATGACAGAGTCTGATAAGCCAAGGTAGGGTAAACTGCATAGACAGGGCATCAAATACCAGCCAGAAGTCAGGCTGCTGCTTTGGAATATCCAAACCAAAACCACAATAGGTCGAACTAGGGGACTCTCATGAATCCAGGGACCTGGTTTTTCCCAAGTAGGTGGGTGGCTGCCTTGGGACTGGTGGGGAAGGTTAGGCAGGGCAAACTGGATGGATCCTCTGGTTTCTGCACCCCCCACCCAACAACAACAAGAATGCAGGGGGGGGTGGGAGAGAGAACAAGCTAGACCACAGGGCAAATTCCAACCGGCAGGAATCCAACACAGGGAAGGACAGGATTCTTCTGCCTCTAGATCTTTTTTTCTAGAATGGCATTTTTTTATTCTGCATTATCCAAAAGAGGGACAACCCCAAGGGCTTTGAAAACCCGGCACAAGCTTCTTCCAGGGAAGTACCCGCCGTCCTAAGATCTACTCTCGGCTTCTGGAAGCCTTCGCGAGCACCTCCCGTTCCCAGCGCTCCCTGCCGCAGCGGCGGGCAAGCAGCAGCTCGAGAGCGGCTCCCTCCCCCCGCCCCGAGGAGGAGGCAGCCCCAGCAGGTGTCTCTGGCTTTTCTCCTGGGGCAAGAGGCCGATGCAGGTGCCTCCTGCCACTCCCTTTTTCCTGCTAGTGGGAGTGGGTGGCTAGGGAGGTGCCCAGCCACTCCCTCGGGCCCCCCAGGGCTGGTGGCTCAGGGAGGGCTCTCTGCTACCAACTCCTTTCTCAGAGCAGAAGGCTGGAGTCCTTAATCCAAACCACACCCTCCTCTCTGCGTTCCCACCAACCCATTCTGCTCCAAGGCTCATCCTTACTACCTCTACGGAGTGCTGGAATTCTCCCTGGATCCTGTGGTCTACACCCCACCAGCCTGTCACTCGCTCTGGCTGACAGGGTTCCCCGCACCCAGCACTCGCCTGGCAGCGGGGGGGGGGGGGGGGGGGGGGGGGGGGGGGGGGGGGGGCGGTGCAAGCTGCACCAGCTCTTGTCTCTAGGAGCTGCCTGTCCCAGGAGCTCCAGTAGTTAGAGTCACACCCAACCCTAGTGCTTCAGCTTGTACAATCCCAGTCTTACTCGACCTGTGCCAGAGCAGGGCTGGGAGAAGGAACTCTTGCTTTCATTTCTGGTCTCCACGCAGAGAAGGAGGTAAGGGAAGTCCTCAAGGAGACGCAGGTCAAGGGTGGAGGATGGTAAACAGATCTTTCCTCAGAGCTCACCATAAAAAAAAAAAAAAAAAAAAAAACTTGCATTCCAGAACCTTCTACACGTATACCTGAATCTTCCACGTGGACGTGTGTGTGTGAGGGTAGGGCAGGAGAATAAGTAAGTGGAACACAGAAGGCCCATCAGGAAGGGGCCGCCCTGCGTTACCAGACCCTGGACTCCTTTCTGATTCATTCAGGGCTACCCAGAAGAACCAGGTAAACCGAGGTAAACTCTATCATCCCAACCCCACCTCCAAGAGTCATTGATGTGGAACACAGAGGTGATGCTACCAGGAAGCATCATTAAAAAAAAAAAAAAATAGCCATTAGAGGAAGCAGTGCTCAAGGGAAAGAGAGCACCCCAAACATCCAGACCTCCCACATCCGTCTTGGAAGGAATCCTTTTTTTTTTTTTTTTTTTTTTTTTTTTGGTACCAGGGATTGAATTCAGGGGCACTTGACCACCGGGCCACATCCACAGCCCTTTTTGTATTTTCTTAGAGACAAAGTCTCACTGAGTTGCTAAGTGCCTCGCCATTGCTGAGGCTGCCTTTCAACTCAAGATCCTCCTGCCTCAGCCTCCCAAGTGCTGGGATTACAGGCATGCGCCACCGTGCCAGGCTCTTGGAGGGAATCCTGCGGAGGAAAGGAAGAACAGGAGGGAGAAAATGCCAAGGAAAGCCTACCTGGAGGATGGCAGTGACATGTGGCTAAAAAAGGGGTTAGGAAGATGAGAAGAGGTTTGTAGTGATGGCAAAAATGGCCCAGGGGCTGGGATTGTGGCTCAGTGGTAGAGCGCTCGCCTAGCACGTGGGCGACCCGGGTTTGATCCTCAGCACCATGTACAAATAAAACTCATTGAATAAAACGCATTGTGTACAACTAAAAGCAAATAAATAAAAATATTTTTTAAAAAAATGGCCCAACCTAGAAAATCTACCCCCAGAAAGGACCCCAAAGCTTAAAAGTTATATTTGTGTTGTGTGTGTGTTGTTTCGGCAGCACTGGAGATTGAACCCAGAGGCACTGTACCACTGAGCTACATCCCCAGCTTTATTTAGTTATTTATTGAGTCTTACTAATTTGCAGGCTGGCCTTAAATTTGCAATCCTCAACCAGGCATGGTGGCGCACGCCTGTAATCCCAGCACTTGGGAGGCTGAGGCAGGAAGATCATGAGTTCAAAGCCAGCCTCAGCAATGGGAGGCACTTAGCAACTCAGTGAGACCCTGTCTCTAATAAAAATACAAAAAAGGGCAGGGGATGTGGCCCAGTGGTCGAGTGCCCCTGAGTTCAATCCCCGGTACCAAAAAAAAAAAAAAAGAATAATAGGTACGCACAGGGCGTGGTGGCGCACGCCTGTAATCCCAGCACGTGGGAGGCTGAGGCAGGAGGATCGCGAGTTCAAAGCCAGCCTCAGCAATGGCGAGGCACTTAGCAACTCAGTGAGACCCTGTCTCTAATAAAATACAAAAAAGGGCTGGGGATGTGGCCCAGTGGTTGAGTGCCCCTGAGTTCAATCCCTAGTACAAAAAAAAAAAAAAAAAAAAAAAAAAATTGCAGTCCTCCTGCCTCGGTCTCCCAAGTTGCTGGGATTACAAGTATGTGTCACCATGCCCAGCAGATGGGTGACATCTTTAGCCCTCAGTGCAGGGAACAAAATTAAACCAGGCCTGTGCCCTGACTGACCAGGCACACAAATGGAAGAAAAGGAAAAGGAAGGACACAGGAGCAGAAATAGGAGTCACAGACCCAGAAAGAACTGGGATTAAAGCAGAAAATGGGACATGGAAGAAAAATGGACTGACCGACAATCTGAATGGCATGGTCTATGTCTCTTCCATTCTGGATAAGCACAAGCTCAAACCTCAGTCAGCTACGCTGAACTTGAGCTGAAAGGTCCCAGCTCCATTCTGCTGAAAATCCAGTCACTAGACACTTGGGTCAAAGAGACATATTCAGAAAATCAGTCAACTGGGGATTTGGGAAGTAGTCTTGAAGACACTCATTATTAAACCCTGCTGCAACTCTTCCTCCAAGATCTACCAGCAAGACACTTGGAATTACTCCATCATCAAAGTGGAGTTTTGCGGGGCACTGTGGCACACACCTGTAATCCCAGGGGCTGGGGAGGCTGACGCAGGAGGATCGGGAGTTCAAAGCCAGCCTCAGCAATTTAGCAAGGTCCTATGCAACTCAACAGGACCCCGTCTCTAAATAAAATATAAAAGGGCTGATGATGTGGTTCAGTGGTTAAGCGCCCCTGGGCTCAACACCTGCTTAAAAAAAAAAAAAAAACAAAGTGGAGTTTCCTTCCCTTTCTTTTCATCCAGTGCATCTTCCTCAACCTGGGGCAGTTGATCATCATCTTCTGCACATAAATGCTAGAGGAGTCAGGTTGACAACTGACAAATCTACCATTTTACAGATAGGGAAAGTGAGGTATCAAAAAGAGAAGCAGTAGCCGGGCGCGGGTGGCGCACGCCTGTAATCCCAGCACTTTGGGAGGCTGAGGCAGGAGGATCGCGAGTTCAAAGCCAGCCTCAGCAATGGCGAGGCACTTAGCAACTCAGTGAGACCCTGTCTCTAAATAAAATACAAAAAAAAAAAAGGGCTGGGGATGTGGCCCAGTGGTCGAGTGCCCCTGAGTTCAATCTCCAGTACCAAAAAAATAAAAAGAGAGAGAGAGAGAGAGAAGCAGTGCGTTTTGGGGGGATGGTGGAGTCATAGCAAAGATAATTCCTGTCTCCAGAAGCCTGGGTGTCCTGGGGTCTTCAGAGTCCAGTGTCTGGGCAGCTTCCGCTTCCATTCCCTCCACCTCCTGTAAGGAGAATGGGGAGGCCTGTGACATTTTATCCCTCATCTTGGAAAAATACAAACTGAATTTTTAATATCCTTCCCGAAAGTATGTAACCACCAAACATGTTGTTTCTTACCTAAGTTCCCATGAAATTCCTTAAAAGCAGTAGAACTACCATCAGATGAAGAAAAATTCCAAAATCTCTTGTGAAACTCCTAACCTAGCTTATCTACACAGCTGAATGAGATCAAAGTGCATTAGATCTAGAAAGGCCTTCAGAGGTTGTTCATACCCTACCTCTGATCAGAGAGATGAACCAAAGATATCCACAGGTCCAAGGACACTGACTAGTAATCGACAAAGCAGCACAGGCTCCTGACTTCCAGTTCGCCAAAAGATAAATTAGCAAGAAGTAAAAACAAGAATTAATAAATGGGGTGGACTCAAACTAAAAAGCTTCTTCTCAGGAAAAAAAAAAATGAGGTAAATAGCCTACATTTTGGGAACAAATTTTTGCCACATGCATGTCAGATAGAGCACTAATCTCCAGGATAAAGAACTCAAAACTTTACACCAAAAAAAAAAAAAACCCAATTGATAAATGGGCTAAGGAGATGAATAGACATTTCCCAGAAGAAGATATGCATTCGATCAACAAATATTCAACTTCTCTAGTAATTAGGGAAATGCAAATCAAAACTACTCTAAGATTTCATCTCATGCTAATCAGAATGGCAGTTATCAAGAATACAGACAAAAATAAATGTTGGCGAGGATGTGAGGGAAAAGGCACACTCATTCATTGCTGGTGGGACTGCAAATTGGTGCAACCAATCTGGAAAGCAGTATGGAGATTCCTTAGAAAACTCGGAATGGAACCACCATTTGACCCAGCTATCCCACTCCTTGGTCTATAGCCAAAGGACATAAAATCAGCATACTACAGTAATGCAGCCACATCAATGTTTATAGCAGCTCAATTCACAATAGCTAAACTGTGGAAGCAGCCTAGATGCCCTTCAATAGATGAATGGATAAAGAAACTGTGGTATATATACACAATGGAATATTACTCAGCATTAAAAGAGAATAACATTATGGCATTTGCAGGGAAATTGATGGAGTTGGACAATATCATGCTAAGTGAAGTAAGCCAACCCCCCAAATCCAAAGGCCGAATGTTCACTCTAATAAATGGATGCTGATCCATAATGGGGGGACACGGGGAAAATGGAGGAACTTTGATGGGGCAAAGGGGAGGATAGGGTGGGGAGGGGACATGGGGGCAGGAAAGATGGTGGAATGAGATGGACATCATTACCCCAGGTACAGGTATGACTGCACACATGGTGTGACGCTACATTTTGTACAACCATAGAAATGTAAAGCTGTGCTGCAATTGTGTACAATGAATCAAAATGCATTCAGCTGTCACATATACCTAATTAAAATAAGTAAATAAATAAAAATAATAAAATCACAAGAAAATCTGGGAAATGGTTGTAAGCAAGTCCTCAAGAGTTTTGAAAGAACTAGAGGGTGAAATTGTTAGCCAAAGTGCATTACTTTTTTTTTTTAAATATTTGTTTATTTGCTTTAGTTGTACACAATGCATTTATTTGTACGTGGTGCTGAGGATAGAACCCGGGCCACGCATGTGCTAGGCGAGCGCTCTACCACTGAGACACAACCCCAGCCCTAAAGTGCATTACTTTTTAGAACAAAAGCAGCAATATCAGAGTAAAAAGCCTTTAAAGGTGACTGACACCCAGAGGACACCTGTGAACACTTGTTAAAGATTTGATTCTTTGGTGTCTAACTTGATAGAATATACCTTATTAAACCTTTCATTTATTTAAAAAAAGAAATTAGCATCATCATAAATACAAAGCACCTTGATTCTGACATATAAAGAGTAAGATGCACAGTGCTTATTAGTCTAACCTCAGAACCACAATTTGAGTTATTTAATACTGTCAACAACATCACCTTTGGGCTACAAAGTCAGTGGTCCCAAAGTCTCAGAAGAAAATATGACACCAGCCGGGCGCAGTGGCGCACACCTGTAATCCCAGCACTTTGGGAGGTTGAGGCAGGAGGATCTTGAGTTCAAAGCCAGGCACTTAGCAACTCAGTGAGACCCTGTCTCTAAATAAAATACAAAAAAAAAGGGCTGGGGATGTGGCCCAGTGGTCGAGTGCCCCTGAGTTCAATCCCCGGTACCACACACACACACAAAAAAAAAAAAAAAAAAAAAAAAAAAAAAAAAAAAAAAAGAAAGAAAAAAGAAAATATGACACTGGGGCTGGGCACAATGGCACACACCTGTGATCCCAACAACTTGGGAGACTGAGGCAGGAGGATCACAAGTTTGAGAACAACGTCAGCAACTTATCAAGGCCCTAAGCAACTTAGTGAGTTGTCTCTAAATAAAAAATAAAAGTGGCTTAGTGATAAAGCACCCCGGAATTCAATCACCAGTACCGAAAAGAAAGAAAAAGAAAAGAAAATGTGACACTAGGGTTCATAATGATACAGACGGTGCAGGTATGGCTTGCTTCCTGAGAAGAATTCTGTATTATTGAATTTATATTGAATTTTTGTCATGATAACATTTGAAGGCAAGAGGAGTTGGCAATATAAAGTAATCCTATGGTGCATCCGTTTTATTAGCAAAGCATCTTTTGGCAAAGCAAATAATTCTTCCTGATGTTCATAAATTAGTTTTACTTAAACAGAAGTGTGTATCTGTACTGAAAGCTAATCCCTATATTATTCTGAGCACACCTCAGAGTCCATAAAGGGCATTACTTAGGAAGCAGCTTGGGGAGAAAGATTTGAGTAGGAACAGATTCGAGATGAATCAGGTAAACCCACGTCTGTCTTCATTTCTCGCATCTTCTCCTAGGTATCTCTTTACCAGAGCAAAGCTCCAATCACAATGCCCCCAAATTAAGACTTTGGAAGAATTTTATGGGAGAAAAATAATAATTATTATTAACAGGATAGAAAAGGAGGAAACATGTCTTTTTTGTTTTGTTTTGTTTTGTTTTTTGTTTTTGTTTTTGTTTTTTTTGGTACTGGGGATTGAACTCAGTGGCACTCGACCACTGGGTCACATCCCCAGCCCTTTTTTGTATTTTATTAGAGACAGGGTCTCACTGAGTTGCTAAGTGCCTCGCCATTGCTGAGGCTGGCTTTGAACTCGTGATCCTCCTGCCTCAGCCTCCCAAAGTGCTGGGATTACAGGCGTGCGCCACCGCGCCCAGCGGAAACATGTCTTTTTAAAATTTTTTTTAGTTGTAGATGGACACAATATCTTTACTTATCTATTTTTTTTTTTTTTTTTTTTTGTGGTACTGGGGATTGAACTCAGGGGCACTCGACCACTGGGTCACATCCCCAGCCCTTTTTTGTATTTTATTTAGAGACAGGGTCTCACTGAGTTGCTAAGTGCCACTCCATTGCTGAGGCTGGCTTTGAACTCACGATCCTCCTGCCTCAGCCTCCCAAAGTGCTGGGATTACAGGCGTGCGCCACCGCGCCCGGCTTACTTATCTATTTTTATGTGGTGCTGAGGATCGAATCCAGTACCTCACATGTGCGAGGCAAGTGCTCTACCACTGAGCCACAACCCCAGCCCAGGAAAAATGTCTTATAGTGAAAAATAGATGGTATCAAAAGGCAAATATTTTGGAACTCTGGCAAGCATAATTCCAAAGGGAGACATAAGAGGGCGGATCCAAGACATATGCATAAAAGATGAAAAGGAAGTCATACATTGACTAAGAGATTCATAGGAGTCCAATAAAGATTTTTAGATGGATGATCAAGTCCGTTGGTTAGTCAGCTGGCTGGATTGGTTGATTGTTTTGTTCGTTGTTTGTCGTTTGTTTTAAATGCAAACTATAAAGAAAAATTAAAGGGCCCGGGTTTGCTTCAAGGATTCAGTGAGATAGGCACCTCATGGGAATATGACGGCCAGTTCCTCACTGTCCCCCAAAAACCGCAGCGAAGAATCCAGCGAGCAGAAAGGAAGGCAAATGTTATGCTAGAGTTTTCTTCCTGTCCTCTGATGATTACAGCAAGACATGTTCGTTGTAGAAAATCTGAAAAGGAAAAGTCTAATCCCCTAACCCCAACACACAGGTAACCCCTGTCAATTTGGGGGTAAGTTCCAGAACTCTTTGAAGACAGAAAACATCCCTTGCTTTCGTGAAATGGCATAAATGAGGGCTGGTGGAGGGACAGGACATTTTATTTTCCTGTCAAAGAACCCACAGTGCTAAGTTCTAGTTCCTGCCATAGGAGACCTTGCATTCCATCTGGTAAGATGACTAAAGCTTAGGGTCCTGGAAAGCAGCCACTCCACCTTACCAGGGGCCCCTTCGCCCCAGTGCAATGGGGCCTAACCCCAGGGAGCTGCCGCCTGGCCCAGTCTCCAGCCTGCCCTTCTGCAACCTGAGACACCGTCCAGGTGAGGGTGGAGTACTCCAAAGCACTGACAAATGGGGAAGCATCACCCTGGGGCACTCGCGGCTCCTAAATCGAGTTCTCCGTTCAGGGAAAAAAATAAACCAAGAGAGGAATTTTCCACTGCCCCATTAATCATGGGAGCAGCAGGCTTGGAGCAGGAAACTCCAGGGCAGGCATTCCAGGTCTTCGGACCCACCCGCCCCACCAGTCCTCAACACTTCCCGAGTGGAATCACCACCCATTGTCCTGACCTTGATGAATGTGCGTTTGCCTGAACAGTTTTGAATTTTTTGTGTGCATAAGACATAAGCTGCATGGCAGGTGGGGTGGCCTTATCTCTGCATGGTTCCAGTAGGCAAGACAACCCGAAGGATGAGAGAAGAAAGCCCCTGATCAGGCCTCTTCCCCATGTGGGGTGCAGAGTGGCTGGCAGATGTTCCCCTGAGATGAGACTGTAAGGACATTTCCCTGCCCTGTGTTGCTCTCAAGACATAGTTCAGAATAGTGGCTAGGAGGTCATCCCACTACTCACTAACTAGCTGTATGAACCTAAGCCAGTAATTTAACCTCTTTCTGTCTCTCTATCCTTGGATCTGCAGATAATAACAATATTTCTCTCATAAAGTTGTTATGAAGATTCAACGAGATGATCCTTGCACAAAACCTGGAAGATAAACACTTAGTGAAAGTTAATTGTTAATGTCCAGCAACTCATTCATTCACCAATTATTTATTGATAATCAGCATACCTCTGAGGACATGTGGTTTCTGCTTTCCAGGAGGTTATCATCCAATAGGGGTGACAGATGTTAAAAACAATGGTGACATCACATGATAACTTCTGTGAGGTGTGTTACAATCACCTTTTTGCAGATTATCTCGTGTATCTTCCCAATAATGCTACAAGGTAGATATTAACGCACCCACTTTGCAGTCGATGAGTCTGAAGTCTCGAGGTCAATCCGTGCACTTGAACCCAGCTCTTTTGAGTCCAACCACAGTGAGCTCTTAATCCACATTTACCACTCCTGCCTTTTTCCTCTTTCTTTCTAATAGGGTCCACTGAACTTCTGGTGGGCTTCCTGAGGGTGATTCGGAACACCTGATGCTGACCACAGCTTTCAGTCTGAACACCAGTGCACTTACTGTGCATGTCGGGGTCAACTCTGTTAATGCAAAATAGCCTGCAGGTGTCCATCAGTCATGGTTCATGCTGTTGCTGTTGCTGCTGTCATTATAGCTTTGCAACCCCGAACGTCACGCCGGGACATATGGCCCTGGGACTGTAAAGTGCCACAAGGCCATTGCTGCTGACGGCTGCCCCTCACGGCCTGACAGTGATGATTAAACATTGCCTATTAAAGGAGCCATAAAGAAGCCAGACATCCTGCGCGGATGAGCAGAGTGGGGCACAAACAATGGGCCGGGTTTTCCTGTCTCTCAGGGGAGTCGCTCTCTCATCTTTCAGAGAGAAAAAAAAAAAAAAAATCATGCAGTGAGAATCTAGCAGAATAAACTAAAGAGGTCCTAGAGGTAGGTGGGGGAGTCAGAGAGGTAGCTAAACACAAATGCCTGCCCCTACTTTCTTTTTTTTTTTTTTTTTTTTTTTTTTTGGTACTGGGGATTGAACTCAGGGGCACTCGACCACTGGGCCACATCCCCAGCCTTTTTTTTTTGTATTTTATTAGAGACAGGGTCTCACCGAGCTGCTAAGTGCCTCACCATTGCTGAGGCTGGCTTTGAACTCACGATCCTCCTGCCTCAGCCTCCCAAGTGCTGGGATTTCAGGCGTGCGCCACTGCGCCCGGCCCTACCCCTACTTTAACTGCCCACATTCCTGCCTCAAGCTAAGACGTGGAAAACAATTTCGTTTCTTCTTAATTCTTTTTTTTTTTTTATTGGAATTTTCTTTTATTTATTCATTATTTTCTTCTGAATTCTTATCACGTTGCTAGTTTGCATTATTTACTGCCCTTGAAGATGGGAATCCCTCAGTCCCAGGACAGCTGGCTCAGCATTTCAAGCCAATGGACAATCTCGACCTAATTTCTCCATTCTGGTCCCCAGATTTCTGAGTGTTGCTGTAGAAAGATCCTAACTTCAAGCCCGGCGTGGTGGCGCATGCCTGTAATCCCAGCACTTGGGAGGCTGAGGCAGGAAGATGGAGAGTTCAAAGCCAGCCTCAGCAACCCAGTGAGACTCTGTCTCTAATAAAATACAAAAAAAGGGCTGGGGATGTGGCCCAGTGGTCTGGTCGAGTGCCCCTGAGTTCAATCCCAGGTACCAAAAAAAAATTAAAAAAGAAAGACCCTAACTTCACCCAGCCCTGTCCTACCGCTTCTCAAACCTGTAGTCTTCTTCTCATATGGGTTCTCTCCGACATTGCCTATGGGGGTTTCAAACAGTTCCCAAGCGGATTCCTTGGAATCTCCAAACTGCCTGCCCTGCTGTCCTTCCTGGACAGCCTGGCTCCCTACCTTACTAAGAACGTGGTTCCTGCTATGACCTCCCTTGACTTCCCTGTCCATCATAACTTCAAACAACCCGAGGCACCACATCTGCAAGTTGACACTAGCTTCTCTACCCTGTCGTCCAAATTCTGAATCTTTTTCCATCTCCTCATTTTCTCTCTTCTCAAGAAAAGCCTGACTCTACCTCCATTCCCAAGGCCTTTGCTCCTGAGCCCTCCCTCCCCCACATCCTGTAGGGTTTCCCTACCTCCAGCTCCATCTGTCTTACACCTTTAATCTTGTCTTCTTCCAATTACTCCTTTCTTCTGCTAAATAACCTGATTGGTCTCTTCCAGCCTAAAATTCTTAACTGCGATCCTCTTACCCACCCCTAGTTCAGTACCCCAGTCTTTCCTATGACAAAGATCTCCAAGGACAAATCTGAAGGTCTTCAGCGTCTGTCTCTCTTCCAACCCATGTTTCCTCCTCCTCCTCCTCCTCCTTCTCCTCTTCCTTCTTCTTTTTTCCTTGTAGTGTTGGGGATTGAACCCAGGTCCTCATGTAGGATGGGCAGGTGCTCTACCACTGAAGGCAGCAGGCAAAGATTGGAGTTAGCAAAAGATAAACACGGGAGGTTTTTCAAGATGGCAGAATAGAGAAGAAGGTGGCTTTCCTGGCTGTTCTGTGGCATGAAACCAAAAAAGCAGATAGGCAGCTTCTCAGCAAGGTGGGTGGGGGGAAAAAACGGAGAAGATAAACATATGGAGGTCTAGAAAGAATTCCCATTGTAGTCATGGTAAGGCTAAGAGATCACCTTCAGCGCTTCATGTTCCTTCTTGAAGCATCTCCTCTCTTGGCTTCCAGGAGGCCCTTTTCCTAGATTCCACTCTCACCAACAGCCTTCTCTGCCCGTTCCTTGTGTCTTCCATCTCTGAGATGGCGGTGCACTTTAAGGTTTTGTCCCCATGCAAAAATCGATATTCGGGACCTCATGCTCCCTCTGTGATCTCCCGGCTTCACCATATTGGCAAGGGGAACTCTACATAGATCACCCCACATGATTATCTCTCCCCAGCTCCAACCTTCACCTGGTCAACAACTTTGTCAAGATCTACCACCAATGAGTCAATATATTTGAATCTGGTTTTACCATCTTTTTTTAAAATCACGGCCTCCTGGGACTTGACATGCACTCCTAAGTGGCCCCAGGGGTGTGAGGGAAAGAGGAATGAATGAAGATGCTGGAGACATTTCCACTGTCCCCCAACACAGGCCCTACCTGGGTTCCTGCAGTGGTTCTTGGTTAGTTTCTCTTCTTCCTATTTTTCTGTCCCTTAACCCTTCCTGTATTTGTAGCCAAATGTATGGGTGTCGCTCCTCTGCTGGAAAATATTTAGCGACTTCATCCTGAGCAATGGAGAATGTCCCAACTCTTGAACCTGCATTCATAATCTAGCCCCAGCTTTTGTTTTGGCTTTTGCATATATAATCTTAGAAGTCTGGACACCGCCAGGCCAGGGTCTTCTCCTTTCCTGCCCCCATGTTTTATTTGTACCATGTCCTCTGCATGCAAAGGAGCTTCTCTTCATGTCACTCTACCCAACACCATCCTACCAAAATCCATGTCAAACAACACTCGCCCAACTCTTCCTTGGCCTCGATCCTTATATACTATCTTTGAGTTGGCACCTCCCTCATCACACTGAACAGTACTGTTATTTATTACATGATTCACTTTTCCTGGTAGATTCTGAGCTTTTCAAAGGTAAGAGCCAAGCCTTTCACTTCCGGGCTTGCGTCCTGGCATCGCCTGCCGCCATTCTGTCTCTGGTTAGGTATTGTTGATTCTAAGGCCGGAAAGTGGTTCTATCATTCACTGCATCTACAGAATCCTTGACATGAACATCTTGGTCACAGGCACTTGACATCTTTGTTCTTAGGAAATTCATACTGCAGCAGCAGCCTCGTTTTCAAAGGCAGTAGGCGCTGTGCTTTAGCTGGGCCTTTCTAGTAATAATAGTCACCATCTGTTGAACATCTATCTACTCTATGCCATGCATGAGGCTAAATGTCACCTCATTTAATCTTCATAGAAACCTCCATTTAACAGATGAGAAAAATTTCTTTTCTCCAATCTGACAACGTATGGTTCATTGATTCTCCACTCCCACTCCAGCCTTATGAACTCCACTTAAGCTGTGGAAGCTGGTGAAGTTCAATGGTAATTAGCCTTGGTGTCTAATTTTAAGAATATCTGAGTTTATACAGCCACTGATTCTCTTTATGAAGAGCCACTCGTCTGGAATTTGCCACGGCTATTAATCAGCTCTAGCCACAAGTCAATACGATATCAGCAGCAGGAGAAGCAGTCAAACCTGTTTGTCTTAACGTGTCTGAATCATTTCTGTCTCAGGATTCAAGTTTTAGGCGTCTTTCGTACCGTTGGATCAGCAGGCACTGCACTATGTCTGGGACGCAGTGGGCACTCAAGACGTCTGTTGAATTGTCTTCCTTTCAGTATGTAATCGAAGGATTGTGCACACACACCTGTCATGAAGATCCACATGATTCTGCCCTGTTCACATGGAAACACAGCTGCCAAAGGGAGAAGAGAAACTCTTCTCCTCCTCTTCCAGGATCCTAAGACTTCCATATTTGGGAGAGTCAAGAGTCCTGCTTGATGGCTGACTGCAGCCCTTGCCTGAATGCTTTAACAAACTGATTTGGATAAGAGTTGGGGGGGGGGGGCGGTTAGCTGGGCGTGGTGGCACACACCTGTAATCCCAGCACTTGGGAGGCTGAGGCAAGAGGATCGCGAGTTCAAAGCCAGCCTCAGCAATGGCCAGGCACTTAGCAACTCAGTGAGACCCTGTCTCTAATAAAATACAAAAAAGGGATGGGGATGTGGCCCAGTGGTCGAGTGCCCCTGAGTTCAATCCCCGGTACAAAAAAAAAAAAAAAAAGAGTTCATGGGTTGATTAGCTCATGAACAAAGTCTCAAGGACTGTTCCCAGTCTCTGTGCTCCATACAGAGCAGAAAGCTGTCTGTGGACAGGTCAGCACATCCCCTATGACGACCTCACTGATGGAGAATAGGGCCCCCAGTCTTTGTCACAGCAGGTCCCCAATCCAAACACTAAAAAAATCAGAGTGCATCTGGCTATCGTTTTCCTCCAGCAAGGAAGACCTAAACAGGATTTTCTTCCCTGCTCAAATATTGAACTTCTGATATCTGTCCTAATAGAAGAAGAAGAAAAAAAACAGATATTTCATGATGATGAATAAACCTAAACTAACTGACGGGTGAATCTGGAATAGCAACATGGACGCACAAACCTGTAAACACAGGCACATCCATTGAAAAAGATGCAGACAAGCATATTCCCAGACACAAATACCCACTTATCTGACCATCCTCCAGATGATTTTAATGTGATCCTATTACTAGAGGTCACCACCCAGGTCATGTTAAGCTTTATTAACTTTTTTTTTTCTGAGGGTCCCCTGAATACAAGCAGGGCATGTGTCCAGTCCAATGTCAGTACCGCCAATATTTTACTTTGGTTGCCAAGAGTGCATTGAGACATTGGGTCAGATAGCACATTGTATTGTAACATTTTCCAATATTGTCCAACTACTTGACCTCATTCTGAGCTGGACTAACAACCCCTGGGAGTAACAAAATAGGCCACAGTGGAGCTGACAACACTTTCTTATTGATACACCCTTCACCAAAGGACCCGTAAGCCATTATGGCCATGATGTTCTGTGGTCTTGAAATGAGGAAACTATAGCCCAAGGAAAGTGAGCCCCTTGTCTGCTATCAAGTAACAAGTGAAAGTTAGGACAAAGACTACTAATGCTCGACATATTTTTCATCACTTTCTTTCATAAACTTTGATTCCAAGAGGAGGAAAAGAGAAGTCAAAGGATCAAATCCAAGTCCTTGGCAGATACCCATGTCTCTTCATACCGATGATTTTCATTCTTGCCTTTTTATAGCACTGAGGGAGAAAAACATAAACGAAAACCTGAATTGTACTTACCATTGCTATATCAACCCCTAGAACACTATGGATTTATGAAAGGGAAAAAAAACAAAAGAATTTCAAGCTTCAGACACTTCGAAATTTGAGTTTATTGACCAATTAATTCCTGGTAATAGCAGCTTCCACATTCCGATTTATTGCCACTGTACAACTGATCCTTCCATTGTCTGGTAACTGTCTTCCTTAAGTCCAGGAGCTACCTTGAGGAAGGCAAGTTCTGATCTTCATGTGGTTCAGTGTTGTGACGAACGTCGCAGTTTGTTCTGATGTCCCTTAATGGAGGTCACATGTGGCAATGCCAGGTGCAGTCACCTAGTCAGTGCAATGGGGGATTGTTTGGTTTTGCCAATACTCTGGTTTCAAGAGTAATGCCCAGTAGTAACAAAGAATACCACTCTTATGTACAATTATAATCCACCAATAAAAAATATGGAAAAAGAATAACGCACAAGAGTGAATCATATTAGCCATCCTTATCTTGTATATCACAGATGGTAATTAGTCTCCTTCACAACCCCTAAAAGCCAAAATGGTTGCCCTCCTCCCCTGCAAGACCAGCCTTCAATTAAGGATTCCCAATTCACACACGTGGCGTGGTGCAGAAATGCCACAGCCCAGTCTCCTCAGCAGCTCCCTCCCAGTCCAGCTGCCTTCTCAAGTTCTCCTGCCAGCCTTATAGCCACCCATCCTTCATGATTCCATCTTCTCTGCTTCTCCCAATCTGGGATGTTTATCTGAAATGACTTGGAATCATTCTCCAGAGCACTGGATCTTTTGACATCTCACATTCCCACTCCCACCGTTACCCACAAATGCGTGAGAGCAGTTTTTTTGTTTGTTTGTTTTGTGGGTTTTTTGTTTTGTTTTTTTTTTTTTTTTTTTTTTTTTTTTTTTTTTTGGTACCGGGGATTGAACTCAGGGGCAATCGATCACTGGGCCACATCCCCAGCCCCTTTTTTTGTATTTTATTAGAGACAGGGTCTCACTGAGTTGCTAAGTGCCTCGCTATTGCTGAGGCTGGCTTTGATCCTCCTGCCTCAGCCTCCCAAGTGCTGGGATTACAGGCGTGCGCCATCGTGCCCGGCTCAGAATATGTGTTCTTTACCACTATGGTATGGCTAGAAAGGTGAAGCGACAGAGGTCTGCCTGATCCGCGGCTGACCTTGGCCTTGGCAGCCCAGGTTATGGTTCCAGGACACCTATTTGATCCTCCCAATCCTTATCTCTGGAGAATGTCTTCAGGCTGCAGACTTCCCAGGAATGCTCCAAATTCCTAAAGATTAAAAGAAACGCAGCCTGACACACCCCTTTCTAAGGGAGTCACACCTTCTGGGTCCTGCCCCTCTCCTTCGTTTTTCCCTCTCAAGGTGACAGCTTCCACAGTCTGGGTCCTTAAGAGCTCATTTCAACCACTTCATGGCCAAGTCCAGCAAGACTTGGGATTGATAACAAACATACCGCGGTGCAGTAGGCAGCACCAGTAAGGCAAAGCACACACAGGCTTCTGGAGAGCAGTCCTTCTGTTCATTCTTTTTTTTTTTTTTTTTTTTTTTTTTTTTTTTTTTTTTTTTTTGGTACCAGGGATTGAACTCAGAGGCACTCAACCACTGGGCCACATCCCCAGCCCTTTTTTGTATGTTATTAGAGACAGGGTCTCACTGAGTTGCTAAGTGCCTCGCCATTGTTGAGGCTGACTTTGAACTTGCGATCCTCCTGCCTCAGCCTCCCAAGTGCTGGAATTACAGGCCTGCGCCACCATGCCTGCTTCTACAGTTCATTCTTTTAACCCGCTGAGGGGGATGGAACTGTCAAGCCCACCACCTCCACCCCCCAGGCAGAGAAGCAGGACAAGGCCCAAACAAAAAACAAACAAAACGCCTGCTACATTGTTTTCTAGCCCCATGTGTACTTAGTTCCAACAGAGGCCAAACCATATTAATTAACATTAGCCCGTCATTCTCAGATCTGGGATGAAAGGCAAGAGGCTACATAGAGTGTACCACTGTTAATATTATTATTATTATAATTATATTTTATGGCAGCTTCCCTAACCTCTCTACTGCTCAAGCCCAGTTAATTTCTCCATTATAAAAAGAGGGTTCTTTTATTGGACGAGTGCTTTATGATTAGTTCGGTTGGGTTTTACCGGCCAAAGCATAATTAAGGGCAGCAGGTCTCCACGTGGCGCCGGGCACCCCGTTATCTATCGAGTGTGTGGGCAAGCCAGCAATCTGGAGGAAAAGGACCCCTTGTAGAAAGTGGTCCAATAAGAAAGCAGATCCTCCTTCTCTCTGGGAAGGGGATTTTAAGATCGGAACGTCAACATTGGAGATTATGCTGGGTTCCCGAAAACTGCTCCCGACCACCAAGCAATCAAATCTAAACATAACCTGCCTCTGCCAAGAACACTCCCCCAGGGACCCCCAGCCCTGAGCACTGTGGTTGTGAGCTTTCACCCCAGTGTTGACCTTTGCCTGCCGTGAGATGTTGGGCACGTAACTTAACCTTTTAAAGGAGGGAGGGTGAAATGATTAGGCTGGGAGAGACAGCAAGAAAATCACCCAACAGAAAGAACTAATGGAAAGCACTCTAAGGGGAAAAAAAAAAAATCCAGGGTCTCGAGATCCTTTCTTAAGCTTCTATTTTTTTTTTTTAAATATTTATTTATTTGCTTTAGTTGTACACAATGTGTTTTATTTGTACGTGGTGCTGAGGATCGAACCCAGGGCGCACACGTGCTAGGCGAGCGCAATACCGCTGAGCCACAATCCCAGCCCCTTAAGCTTCTATTTAAAAAAAAAAAAAAATAGTTTTAGTTGTAGATAGACACAATACCTTTATTTTATTTATTTATTTTTATGTGGTGCTGAGGATCGAACCCAGTGCCTCATACGTGCAAGGTAAGTGCTCCACCACTGAGCCACAACCCCAATCCGAAGCTTCTTTTTTTTTTTTTTTGGTACCAGGGATTGAACCCTGGGGCACTTGACCACTGGACCACATCCTCACCCCTTTTTTGTATTTTATTTAGAGACAGGTCTCACTGAGTTGCTAAGTGCCTCGCCATTGCTGAGGCTGGCTTTGAACTCACGATCCTCCTGCCTCAGCCTCCCAAGTGCTGGGATTACAGGAGTGCGCCACCGCACCCAGCTCAAAGCTTCTATTTTTGATTGAGGAGGGTACTGTGTACCGAGTAGGGGGTAGCAACAGCACTCCAGAGACAGGCTATGAGTTATTAATCAAGTTAGCATCCTTAAACCTCTTTCCTCATGAAAACAGGATAATAACACCCGTGTCATAGGGTCGTGGGAGAATTAAGGGAGACAACATATATGTGTAAAGCATACAGTAAGTGCTCAATGATCAGGGTAGCCACCAGGTCTAGAAACAGGAGAGAACATAAATGGTCTATTGATATTAATTTGTTTCCATACCTAGGTGCCACTCGGAACATTAGCTGGTCATTACTATTCAACAAGTTGCACTGTGTTTGCTGTTGAAAGACAGCTAAAGGCCTCTTTGCCCCTAAAATATTATATTTCCCCTGGTACCGTGAATTCTCACAGGACTCACTTGCTTAGTTCAAGTTAGAAGGCCTAAAAGGCTTCTTTGACACGCAAAGCTCGACAAAGAAGGATAACATTAAGCCAGTAAGAGCCATCAATACTTTAGCGCAAAAGAGTGCATGGCTCAGACTTTGCATGGAATAGGACTCTGGGCATAGCTCAGATTTGCTCGGACAGCAAAGGAGCAGTTCACGGGCTCTGCTTGCGATGCGGCCCAGCAGCTGAATGAGGAGTGGTACCAGGGCGCGGCATCATAGTGACAACATACCAAAGGGAGCAGGTGAGGCCCCACAGGCGAGAACAGAAGCAGATCCAAAGCCAACGTGGCCCTCTTGAGTTAGTCACCTCTTCGTGATCCATCTCCTGGCATAGCTCAAGTTCGTTAGGCCACCACCCTACACTTATAAACACCTACCATATCCCATCAACCTACAGGAAAATAAAGGTTCTTTTTTTAGGCGGAAGACGATAGTTCACCCACCTCTTAGGGTGGCATGAAAAACCTTGGCGGGATTTCTGCACGGTGGCAAAAGGCTCCATTATCACTGGGAACTGATCTCAGAGGTGGAGAAAGATAACCCTCCCTCCTTCCCATGGCTTCAGACAGGCTACGGAGTGTTACGTATTCTATTTTTGTTTTATTACCTAAGACTGCTCTAAAGTGTCCTCTAGACGTGCCAGCCAACAACTTGAGCAAGGCTGTGCCGGTGCCACAGCCCTAGGCGGGGTGGTATTCAACCCGAAGCTGGAGCTGTGCTGAGGATAGGGCGAGAAGGTTGGGCTGGAGGGGTGCGTGCTCTGTATTAGACATTCCATATTTCTTGTGGACGAGTTTGATCCTTTAAGCTCTGAAAACACCCAGAGGGCAAACTGTCAGCACCATGCACAAGAATTTTGCCCTGAACAAAATGACCTTTACGTTCTTAAGTGGTTTCATGTTTTTTAGGTCCCCGCATACATAGTCCTCTTTGGTCACTCCCTAACATCTTAAACGCATTTATTTGCTGGTAAGGTTTGCCCTCTCTGGCCAACCGTCACTGATTAACATCTAGTCCGCAAACCATGTAGAAATGTAATCCTTAACAAAATGAGGGGCGCTCCCAGCAAGCCGACACATTGTATTGATTTGCAAACTCCTGCCCAAGTTGGGCATCCTTTCTCACTAAACGACAGTTTTCTCTCTCCAGTGAAAATTCATGTTCGCCATTGAGATTCTAGGGTCAAGCTGGGACCCTTCCTTTTTCTTCTTCTTTTTAAATCTTTATTTATTTTTATGTGGTGCTGAGGATGGGATCGAACCCAGTACCTCAGACGTGCGAGGCAAGTGCTCTACCACTAAGCCACAAGACAGAACCCCAGCCCCTGGGACCCATTCTTGTCACACCCGCAAGAGACTTTAAATTCAATGGCTGGTGGGTGCAAAGCACATCTGGAAGACATGGCATGGGACATCCGTTGACAAGAATGGAGATTCTTCTTTCAAAAAAAGATTGAATCAGGGTGACGATTTCCACTAGGGGTACCTTTATCTAGATATCAAACATCTTCCTCTTGGTGGCAAGCCAAGGCAGTATTTCCCTTAAATTTAAGATTGACGTGTGGGTTTTTCTTTGCTACTTTTACTGTTAATGCTCAGAAGATCTACCAGCACTCCCACAATCTAGGTCAGGCCCTTGGGGATGGGGCTTTCTGTGTCCTTGGGTAGCTCAGACACATCCCCAGAGCTTCAGTTTCCCAGGTCGTGACGGAGAGAGGACACAGGCCAGCAGTCTACCTTAGAGGGCCACGCTGATGGAAAAAGGGGATTGACACATGCCTCTTTTCTCCCTCCTCTCCTTTCGCCTTGGGCCGGCCAGCTGGCCATGAAGGCAGACATTCTGCCAGGCTCTTCTATCTAGGGTAATGGAAAGCAGACACTTAATCCCCGAGCCTCGTCTTCGACAGGACTGTAGTTTAAAACCTCCACCTTCATCAGCGCTGCTAGTATTGTAAAGCAGGCTGGCAGGGTGCGGTGGCCTCTCCTTGCCACTGTCCATGGACACGCTTGGAAGCAGAGGGGTGGGCCAGGTCTGGAACGCAGAGGAGAAAGATGGAGAAGCCAAGGGCCTGTCTAATCCATGAACTGGAGAGCCAGCCTCTGACGGGATGGCAGGTGTGGTGTGCCAGCAAGGGCCACGGCGCACTGACGTAAGCCGCAAGCTGCCACCTTTTACGGCACCCACCATCACATCTAGAGCCCAAGTAGCAGCTCCAGGCCCCCGGATCCAATTAGGGAGACACAGATCTCCCCTCCTCTGCTACGAGCACAGGATAGAACATCCAAACTCGCTCGACGGGCGAGCCAGAGCCTTCTTCACAATTTGATTGTTCTTGGGCACATCTTGTTGCCCCGTGGAGATGTAACCCTGTTGAGGGAAGGGTTGATTCCACACATGACTGGATGAGAGGCTCACTTGCTTGGTATAATTTATTGGGAGCTGAGAAAAGACTGTCTCCTACCCAGAAATGTCCTTCAACTCACCCACTATGGTCTCTGAAATTCCATCCTAAAACAAAACACCCTTTCATTTGGGTAAAATCCTGCCACAAAAATACCTTCATTTGCAACACAATTACAAAGGGAAGCATAACAGAGGTCACTATCATTGCAAAAAGGCCCCAAGTAGCAAGAAGACACCGAGAGAAGGTTTTCCTCCCTGTCCTACTGAGACATCTTGCATAAAGTCATGGTGTCAACAGGTCTCAAAGTATTTGTCCTACAGTGAAGAACATCACACTCTGCCTCACCTGGAGATCCAAGGGACCAGAGTCACCCGGGGTGAGAAGCCATGTATAAAACTGCCTGGGGCTTGTAAGGAATGTCTTCATTTCCTGATTTCCTCGGCCAGTAGCTTGGTCTCAGGTAGACCTACAGTCTGATGCCAACTTCAGTTGATTCGTGCCCGGGGAAAATAAAGATGAAATGGTGGGTTCCATCCCCAGTTGGGTCTTGTTGATTTTGTAGAGTAGAAGAGCTTCCCAGCTTCACCCTGCATGCTCGACACAGGGAGGGAAGAAATCGGATCCCTCCCCTACTGCACCCTCTCAACCATATCTGTCTCCAGGGCAAAGGACAGCTCCTATTTTTTTGACAAAAGATGAGAAAAGGATTTGATGATGGACGTGAGAGGTTGGAATGGTGTCACAAAGGGGTCATGAGCCAAGGTACGAAGGCGGACTCCCAAACTAGGAAAGGCAAGGAAAGAGATTCCACCTAAAGCCTCCAGAGGAAATCGACCCAGCCACCATCATGACTTCAGCCCAGTGAAACTGATGGCAGGCTTCTGACCCCCAGAGCTGTAAAGAGTAAATTTATGCTGTTGAACCAAACTAGTGGTGATTTGTTACAGCAGCAAGAGGATACTAATACAGCCGTTGGCCTCCCAGAACTGCGGGACTTGCTATTCTTGAAGAATCCCCTAGAAGCAGAAGATCTCGGCGTTCCTGTGGATCTGTTACTCAGTCCCTGAGAACCCTCAAACACACACCATCTGCCTCACATACCCTCTACTATCTACTACCCAGGAGAACTGGGTCAAGTTGGAAGCCATGGTATCCTCATAGTACACTGGTAGGTGATTTCCTTTTCTCCTCTGAGAAAGGGACTCGTTGATGATCAAAGCAGTAAAATGTTGGCATTTGTGTATTAACAAAATGCATAAAGTTCACTTGATACAGTAGGCACTGTACTCCCCACAGGCTGCAGTGATTGGGAAGAGACCTGGTCGTTCTCCTCGTGCCCATTGAGCCATCAGAGGAAGGTTCTAGGCTCAGCTGGGGTCCAAGTCTCTGCTGCTCCATTTGGCAGATGTGTGACTGATGTTGGGCGAGTTACTTGCCCTTTCTACCCTATAACTTTCTCATCCGTATATTGGGGCTGATGATCATCTCACTTTTCAGAGCTTTTCTGCAAATCAAGTGAGAAATCCACTTAGCTCAGCACTGCTCCTGACCCGAGGGTATGCCAGATGGAAACATTGGCTTTTCTTCCCCTCCTCCTTCTCCTTCCCCTCCTCCTCATCCTCCTCTTCTTCTTCTCCTTCTTTTCTTGTACAAGGGATTGAATCCAGGAGCACTTAACTACTGGGCTACACCCCCCAGCCCTTTTTTTGTATTTTAGAGACGGGGTCTCACTGAGTTGCTCAGGGCCTTGCTAAATTGCTGAGGCTGGCTTTGAACTCGCGATCCTCCTGCCTCAGCCTCCCACGCCGCTGGGATTACAGGCATGTGCCGCTGCTCTCAGCACGTTGGTTTTTCCTTGTCAGCAGTTTGACAGAGCTATAAGCTTTGCCTGTTAGCCTCTGTGCTGCCTAGGAACAGCCTCCCTGCCTATTTTTCAGTCCGAGTCCTCTCATAGTCCAGTCTAAGCAAGTCCCGAAGGCTGAACTGAACAGTTACCTAGTCTTTCTAGCAGGCCACTTTGAGTCCAGGCAGACGTCAGAGGTCCCAAGGCCTTTGAATCTAACCAGTTGCCTACCAGAAAATGTAGAACTCTCCGAAGGAGACCCAGCATGCTTTAAAGGCACCTCAAGTTACTCGGAGGCAACAAGAGAGCCCTGGAGATGTTCCAGAATGGAGCTGGGGGTACAACTCAGCGCTAGAGCACTAGCCCGGCATGCACAAGATCCTGGGTTCAATCCCCAGCACAACACACACACACACACACACACACACACACACACACGCACAGTGACAGACAGGGTAGGAATTCAATCAGCATGCAAGCTGCCCTAGGCATGGCTATGAAACAGGGGCCAAAACAGAGTAGCAGAGCCTCTCCTGACAAGAAGAGAGAGGGGCCACCTTTCACAAGGTGGCTTCTATTACCAACGCCTTCACATTCATGAAATGCAGTTTTAAATGCAAACGCTGGAGCTCGGGATGTAGCTCAGTGGTAAAGTACTTGCTTAGCACATACAAAGCCCTGGTTTCAATCCCTAAAACTTCTCAGAAAGAAAACAAAACACCAAACTTGAGCTTCCCCCAACCCTACCGCAGGAGTCTGTAAGACTCATGAAGACATTCAAGCTAAACTTCAAAAGACAACTCATGGTCAATTGAACAGCAATGGTAAAAAGTCTATTTCTTCTGCTTCTTTTAAAAAACGTTTTGGGGGCCAGGCACGATGGCGCACCTTAATCCCAGCACTTGGGAGGCTGAGGCAGGAGGATCATGAGTTCAAAGCCAGCCTCAGCAATGGCGAGGCACTTAGCAACTCAGTGAGACCCTGTCTCTAATAAAATACAAAAAAGGGCTGGGGATGTGGCCCAGTGGTCGAGTGCCCCTGAGTTCAATAGCCAGTACCAAAAAAAAAAAAAAAAAATGTCTTGGGTATTTATAAATTTTGGTCAGTAAGTATTAACATTTTTTCATCAGAGAAAAACAGAACCTTCATTTTCTGAGAGTTTCTTACACCCACAAAGTTTTCCTATCCTATCCGGCCAACCCCCACCTCCCTCAAAAAAAAAAAAAAAAACAGATCACCTGGTTTCTTTGTAGACTACCTGGTAAGGTAGTTCAGACACTGTAAAGACCAAATCTCTGCGGTGGCCTTGTATCTCCACTTTACTCTCCTAAGTTTTACAATTTTAGGCCCAAAGTTGCTTCTGTAGAAGCACAAACGCCTCTCCAGGTGTCTACACACCTCTTGGGCTCTTGCTGGGGACCAGTCACCCTCACCAAGGGCAGTAAGATGAGTGTCCCATAGCACAAAGGTTTCGCTTAGCTGGAGACCTGGGGGAGGCAGGGCGGGGTGAGCGGCTCCACTCTCCAAATCCCCACTCCAATGTGCAGCCTGCCAAACTGCACACAGACATGACAGGGGATTGTAAAAATGCACCACAGACAATGTAGCTAATGTACCAGGATCCCCTGCAAAGGAGCTCAAGGGCGAGCCAGGAAGGGCCAGGGATATCAGGATCTGGACCAAGCACCCTGAAAGGCGCTACCTTTTTTTTTTTTTTTTTTTTTTTTTTTTCCCCCACGATGATCTACTGACTGCTTATCCCCTTCTCCAAAAGGAAAGAGAGAGCGGACAAGGCAAAAGAAAGATTGGACTCTGGCTGTATCCCGAGAATAGCCTGTAAGCAATTCAGGCAGAATTTCTTTACACAATGGATGAGAGAACTCTGGACCAGGCTGCCAAAATCAGCAGCACTAGCAAGTCCTGTGTATTCAGCTCGAGAGGAGCCTGGACACATTTCAGAAAGCAGAGAATCCAAAGACGGAGATGCTGACTCTTGTCCTGGGTTGACAATCATAAAATACAAGTTAATTTGTGTTTCACAAGAAAGTATTAAGGATGGATGGGAGTGGAAGTGTTGTCACCAGGCTTTTCAAGCCCCACTTCCCAAAATTTCAAAATTTAGTAATAAAGGATAGTCTCAAAAAAAAAAAATATATATATATATATATATCCTATGGAATCATGGCATTTTTCCTCCTTTTAAATGGGTCTTAGAGATCGTCTAAGAGATCATCTAGACAAGGAGTCAACTCCCAGAAAAATCAAACAACTGGCCTCAGAGCATTCTGCTAATTAGTGGCAGAGCCAGGAGTGAAGCCCAACTTTCCATGCTCCTAGGATAGTCCAGGATCTATGAGTTTCTCTGAATTTCAGGGTTTTCCCTTGCCTGGACTCTTTCCTAAGGGTGTCTAGGACCCTTGGACAAAGTCAAATCCAAGGAAATGTTTGCACTGTTGAGCTGGATGGTATAAACAGAACTGAAAATGCTTCTCAGAGCTCACTTCATTTAGAAATGAAGGAGAGGGGTTGCTGTGTTGCTCAGTTGATCTCTAGACAATAGCTACAATTTTTGTACTGTAAATAAAACTATATGCCATCCTTGGAATGTTTTCTTTAGGCCTTTTTTACTCCTTTGCTTGGAAATTGCAGAGGGGTCAAGAATGACTTTTGTCCAAGAAGGATCACAAAAATGGCTCTAGGAGAGGGGCTGTGCTGTGGGGGGAAGGATATGGGACAGGGGGATGGAACCAAATAGAAAAGAGTAATAATGCCTTTAACTCTTTGTAATGCCAATAGGACAATTTTTCATTGTAAGGAGAATATCAGAGGCAGAGAGTGGGCTGCATGTGAGTTTGTGAGTTTGTGAAATGTTGTAAGCAGGTACTTTACAAAACTCGAGTCAGGGGTGCAGTTCCTGGGAAGCATTTGATCCCTTTGCACAATTCAACTTATGAAATACTAAAATGTAATCTCATGATGAGGGCTAAGCATTAAAAGTACTTTTTAAACCTTAGATAATAGATACTGATCTCAGAAGGCTGGCTCTGGGTACCCCAGCTCTACCACAACTTGTCTGCTTGGGGACTAACCCAGAGGCCCAGTCAGGAACCTCACCACAGTTCATGTAGTTCATTGTAAAGGGGAATAACAAGGTAAATGTCACAGAGCAAGAATGACATCACTGGAGTCTTGTTCTCTGTTTCCTGGTCTGATTTTTTGAAAGCATATTTTTTTAAAGGTGATCTTAAATGAACTTCAACGTAGAAAAACTCATTAGGTATTTGTGGAATAAATGAAAGAAGTGCTTAAATCCAAAGTCTTTACTTATAAACTTCTAGTGTTAGGTATATGAGGAGTTTAGAAATACCAAACTGCAGTTTATTCTTTTTTTCTATACATAAGTTAGTGGGTTTTTTTTTTTTTTAATGTCTTAAAGAACTAAACCAAATCATGAGTTATTTCCAAAACAACAAAAAAGCACATATTTTTCAAATATTTCTCTAATGGATGAGCTAATGCAACTATTTCAAAAGTAAGGCCAAGCAGGACTGAAATAAAATAAATTCTATTCCATGCATGTGTGATCATGTCAAAATGAACTCCACTATGCTGTATAACTATAATGCACTAATAAAAGCATTGTTAACAAGTGAGGAAAAACTGGATGAAAATTAATTAAGGGCATAATTTAATATATTTTAGATGCACAATCTTGCTCTTATTTTTCTAGACTAAATCCTGGCTGCTCTTGCTCTTTCAGTGTCTTATATAGACAAAATCATTGAAGCCACGAAAACAGGACAACATTCTAAAGAAACTGAATCATTGTTATCATAGAGATATGTATGTATTATGTATGTTTTAAAGCTTTTGCATCATCTTCTAGAAATATCTTCGATTAAATCAACGTACAGAAACATGAAATGGCATCTCTATGAAGAAGCACTAGTAGGAAATAGGCCAGGAACACTACAGTACCTAAAACAAAACGTAGCAGAGGTACTGACTTTGTGATTTTTCTGTGTACCCCCCACCACCACCCCTTCCCACTCCAAGAATGTCAAGAATTTGAACTCCCAGATCTTAAGGTGAAAGGGCATTAGCTCAAATCTGCTCATGAAGAAAAGAAAAGTGGCAAATCCTGGGACTTGGAACTCTACAATAAAAATCTCCCAAGTTTAATATGGCGATCGATGATTATTTCGCTTAGTCTTCAAAGGTAATTGGAAACAACATTCAAACTTTGGTCATTAATCAGGAGCCAGTGAGATCTCCATTTGCATCTCAGTGATTCTCTACTCCTTTATTTCAACATTTAGCTTTAGGTTTAAAATATTTGCTAAGAAAGCAGAGAGGCGATTAACAGAGATTTTTAAATGTGTGCCATAGTTACACATTCTGTCGACAGAGTAAAAGGAAACTATACAGCGTCAGTTACAAAATGGTTATTTCATGTTTCGCAAACATCCCAATAAACCCTCCACTGTGGTGTTATTCAGTTCAACAGTAGAAAAGCAAAACAGAAATGAACTTAAGGGCAGCCCAGCCAGTTTTCATCCAGTGGCTGCTGTTTTTACCTGCAGATCTCAGCCAGAAACCTTCCCACTTCTCCTTGAGATTATCAGTCAGGTATACCAGGAGAGCAGGCAGAGAAACTGCAGCTCTCTAGGGGACCCCAGAAGTTGTTCCAGCCGCAGGACAAATTCATCTGGGCTCCAGCAAAATTCCAAATACTCCCAGCTTCCCAAAGGAATAGGTGTTGCCCATCTTGGGGTCAGCACTATCTCCCAGGGGACAATTACATGTCTGGGTTTTGGGTTTTTTTTTTTTTTTTTTTTTTTTTAAAGACTCCTTATTCTTAAATTAGCTAGAGCTACCAGATTCTCTAAGAACTTGGCCACCACTTTGATACGATGTCATTTTGTTGTTTTAAAATATTTTAACTTTATTATTATTTTTATAGCATTATTTTAACAGACTGTTTAAAGGCAGTGATCACTAACACGGGACATGACAGTCAGCCAGGCTGCTCTCAGGATGTGGCCTGTCCGGTCCGAGAGGCTGACATGCAAGTGGGTAGCTCATACACTGCCACCCTCGTAGCTCAGGCCGCAGGTGGAATGAGTGAGGAGACAGATATTGCTGTACCCTTAGAAGCTATTTAATAAATATCATCCAAAAAACAAAAGGAAAAAAATAAACCCTCCAGAGCACAACCACCTTAGGTCAACTGAATGTAATCTAGTTTATTCAACCGAAAATTGAGAGAGAAGAAAAATAGTTAAAACCGAAAAAGGAAAAAAAAAAGAAAAAGTAGTTCTTAACACTAGCAGTAAATAAATTTATACAATTCAGTCTGTATAATATGATGAAATAAATCTACATCTTTTCTTATTTTGGTGCTTTGAATTATACATACAAACAACAATTACAGAGACTTGTTCACAAAGCATGTAGGCCTAGAAATGACACTCTGAAACCCTCGATAGCAATTTGTGACTTTAACACCAATTGCCCAGAACTCGTATTTCCTTTGCAGAGGCCCACAGCTTTTGAACGAATGATTTGCCTACAATTTTTCTTTCTTTTTTTTTTTTTTTAATATTTTTCTTTTTTTTTAATTTTTTTTTTCTTTTTTCTTTTTTTTTTTTTTTAATGCATCAAACAACTGTGGCCAGTGAAAGGAAACAAAACTGGCAGTTTGTCCATTTGGATATTGGACCTAGTTTCTTCTGAATATCCATACTTTGTTTTCCCCATATTCCTTAAAAATCTTGGCGTCCTTCATGCCTTTCTTAACAGCTACCCAGGTGCAATAAAGTCTTCCTCAAATGTACAGTATTTCTTACAATATAAGTTATATGCAATGTTCAGCAATTTTTCACAGCACTAGAGACCCTGTTAAATAGGGAATGTGAGTCTGAATGGCTTATTCACAAATGGAATCCAGATTCAGTGGTTGGAACACAGACACCACAGTGAGCTCCTTTGCAAAAGTGGCAAACATCTTTTTGCTTTCTGCCTTCAAAAACATAATATCCATCGCTTTTAGGCTTCATGATACTGCTCCTGCAAAAACGCAAGTAGAAGGGGTCGGAGGGACTCTCTCTCGCTCAGAGACCTGTGCACGTCGAGCAGGGCTCTAGCCCATGGCGGTGACCATACTGGAAGGATGGTGAGGTCCGAAGGAGAGGCCGGAGGGCGGGTGCATCGGCGTGGGCGTGGTCAGCATGTGGCTGGAGTGGCTGAAAGGGGAGATGTGGCTCAGGGAGGACATGTGTCTGGAGAGGGCGGCCGGGTTGAAGGAGCTGCTCTTGGGGAAGTCCTCCAGCGTGTCGTGCACCTTTTTGCACTTTTTGGATTTGCTAGACATTTTTCGGTTTCTGGTCTGGATGCCTTCCTTCTTCATAGTCAGGGGTCTGTTAATCTAAACAAAGATCAATTTTTTTTTTTTTTTTTTTTACTTTTTTGCTGCCTTTGAAATGGCACAGGCTTTCGCACAAGGACACAGGTTCCACTGGCTGCCCCAGGTCAGGGGATCTGTTTCAGTTTGGGGTCCTTTTCAGGGACCCAAAGTACCACAGTCCAGGTGTCAAGGGGAAGGGCTCCTGACTGTCGTCAGCTCCTATGGCTTTCAGAGACCACAGACCACAGGAGAGGTACTCCAAGCACAGCTTATCAATTAACATCATCAATATCAATAATTCGGAGGAAATTTTTCCCCCAGGAACTTTGCACGTCCAGGGGCCCACCGAGTCGAATTTTATTTTTTTGGTGACTGAAATATAATTTATCTTATTTCTTCAGTGTTTCTTAGATTAAGGGCTGAGGATGTAGCTCGCTGGTAGAATGTACGCACATAGCTCTGGGGCCTATCCCCAGCTACTTCTCCCAAGTTCTGACTCTCCACCTCTGACTAGACAAACAGCTGAACAACCAATCAATCAGTCTTTAATATCTACCTATGGGGTCCAAGGCACTCCATTAGCACAAAGGTGTGCTCATCCTAAAAATGACAGAGCAAGAACAAAGCGGAGTACAGAGACCACGGCAAGACCCTACTCTAAGGATCCCTAGGTTCGACTCTCTACAACAGCCTACCTGCCCTTGCTTGCTGATAAACCTCAATTGTTGGCTTTGGGTGCCCAGAATCAAGATCAGGGGCTTTACAAAGCAAAACCCCACAGAGTCAGCGTCAGGACGATCTCTACAGCATGAGAGCCAACTACACATCCGGCCGAGTTCCCAGAGAAATGTGGCAAAGAAACTCAAGGAGTGTCAGGGGCCAGTCATTCCTGACTTCCTAGGGGGGGTGGGGGGGACATGCCTCTTCTGCCAGGGTGGAGAGGAAGAAGCTAGAAAATGACAATTAAGGAATCGAGGATCCAGCTGGCCAAGAGGGACCAACCTGCTGGGCACAGCGAACATGCAGCTTCCTGGAGCTGGAAGAGGTCACCTGAGAGGGGGATGGAGCCCTCTGAGGCCTTGTTTCCCTACCCCTGTGCCAGGACAGGCAGTGTGAGTGAAGGCAGAAGAGCCAAGAAAGGCTACTGCCAGAAGAATGTCTCAGGGTTCCTTCTTCAAGTTATCGTCAAGATAAAGATGCAGCCTACAGAGATGACAGGAATCTACTCCCACATCAAATCTCCAGGTCTAGAGATAACGTCTAGATACACTGCTCTGTACACGGATATCTAGATCCACATGGCCAGGTATCTGAATATAATATCTAGTTACCAGATGGCCACACAGCCTCAGATAACTAGTCACAACACCACTGAGATATGCCGATGCTGAGATAGGCAGTTATCTAAATGCCCAGATAAGAAGAAGGCAACTCGTGGCACACACGTCTGCATGGGCAGAACAAAATGCTCTGCAACAATGAAAATGGTAATAGATTATTATCTCTGTTAAATACACATAAATCACCTCCTTCGATGAATCCCTATGAAACTAGAGAAGACAGAAAAACACACACCTGAGGATGAGGAAATTTCTTTCTCCCAGTCACTGGTGCCCAGTCATAAAGACAGAGCCAATTAAGAATAAGTAGGAGGGGCTGGGGCATAGCTCAGTGGTGGAGTGCTTGCCTGGCACGCACAAAGCCCTGGGTTCCATCCCATACACCCAAATACAAACAGGGTAGCAGTAAGCAGTGAAGAAGAGTCCTTGGATTTTCTTTGATTTGGAAAATTAAGAGGGCTAGGGATGTGGCTCAATGGTAGGATACTTGCCTAGCATGCTTGAGACCCACCATGGCTGGAAAAAAATCAATATTCTTTAGAAATACATATACATACACATACATACATATCTACACATATGTACATATGGGATACAAGTGAGATTATATCTCATCATGACTAATTATCAAAGTTTATAGCTAATTTCCCATAATTCCTATATTTGCATGGAAGAAGAATAGATGCAGGCACACAATTCATTAGAGTTCTGTTATATTCTAAAGTAAGAGAGTGTTGGCTTTCCCAGGCTCTCCTATTGGTCCTCATGCCACTACCTCCCGGAAAGGCCCTCTGATGCCATCAAATCTGCCAGGCTCCTCTCGGCTTCATCAGTCATTTTACCTTGCTTAAGAGCCACTTTCTTTACTGAGTCATAACTTCTTCAAGTAAAACTGAAATAAAAAGAATTTCTGCCCTTTCTACATCATAGGATTATGTGAGGCTCAAATGTAATCAAGAAACATGAAAGTTCTTGAAAAGTCCTAAGTGACAACTCAAAAAATAACTTCACAGGCTGTGCAAATGACTAAATCGCTAATAAACACTAATGCCCCAAATCTGCCAGATTTTTATCACAAATCTTTCCATCTCCACTGCACTGAGCAAGTAAATTCCCCAAAGTGAAACCAGAACTTGGGGTTAATTGTTGATAAATGTATATTTGCCAACAGCCCCAGCGTCAGAGGGAGAATAAGAGATGATACATAGCAAGACTCTAGTCCATTAGTACTGGGCACTACACAGAAGCATATCAAGAGACAATGGGACACCACAGGCAGGGAGAGGACTTTATAGGGCCCCCTGGAAATCTCAGCAACTTGTTCCCCAAAAATGAAAAAGGGGTAGGTACTGGGGGTCACCCTGAGAAATTCTCTGTGACTCAAAAAAAAAAAAAATCTAACCAGAAAAGCTTCCGCCCCAATTGCTGGGTATTCCTGGGTAAAATGAATTTGCAGCCAGAACAGCCCCAAGCAAAAATTCCCGCCTCTTCCCAGTTCAGTCTAGCAAAGAGACTTTAGGAGACTCATAAAAAGCCAAAGAGGGGAAAGAGGAAGAGAGAGAGCATGATGACAAGTTTTTCTTTAGAATCAATGTAAATTTAGGCCTCATTTGGGTCATGGCCTGTCATCCAGAGTTATTTCAGGACAAAAAAAAAAAAAAAAAAACTGAAAAAGGTCTGGGGTTGTGGCTCGGTGATAGAGCACTCGACTGGCACGCGTGAGGCACTGGGTTCAATCCTCAGCACTACATAAAAATAAACAAAGTAAATGTGCTGTGTCCATCTACAACTAAAGAAAAAAAAATCTGGAAAAAAAAATACTTAAGGTAAAGATATTACAAAATGGGAAGACCCTAAATTAAAAGATTAGAAACTAAGCCCAGGTGACCAGCACTTATCATTTAATAATATGATGTAAGAAGGAGAAAAAACATTTTCTTTTCCTGGTGTGACAAGCTCACAGAGTGCTGGGCTCAGGAATTCTCTGCATGGGAAGCTGGTTGGGACAAAGACATCAGATGAAATCTCACAGACGGTGCCACTGCACGTCGTTTATACAGAAAACCCATTTGAAATTCACAGCACAGGTTTAGCCAAGACTTTTTACCCTTCGGTAACTGAATCGGGTCTTCTTAGTTTCAGGAGTCGCTGTGCTACGCATTACAATTCTATTTACCTTTCTCTTTCACTCTCTCCCTTAGGCGCGCCCTCCTCCTCTCTTTTTGCAAAAAGTTTAAAATGCAAAGAAACATCAAAATAGAACTGGTGACTCCTTGTGTTTTCTAAGGAGGAGATTTTTTTTTCCCCTAGAAATTCAGACAAGCCCACAAAGCATATCAGATTGCTGCATCACATACAGTATACATTCAATAATACTAAGTGGGTTGTGCTGTTGTCTGTCTTTAAATCCTTTCTATCTCAGCAAGGCTACGACAAAGTTGTTTTCTGTTAACCTTTTTTTGGTTCCAGGAATTGAAACCAGGGGTGCTCCACTACTGAGTTATGCCCTCAGCCCAATTTTTTTTTTATTTTAAATAGGGTCTCACTCAGTTGCCCAGGCTGGCCTTGAACTTGCGATCCTCCTGCCTCAGCCTCTGTAGTTGCTGGGATTATAGGCATGCGCCATTGCACATGGCAACAAAATCATCCAGTCCTGCTATTATCAATTATCTCAGGCCCATCACTTGACCCAAAGGCGGGAGACTCAAATCTATCAGGGGGTCTGCCTGGGACAGTGGTGATGCTAGCATCAGACATTGCCAGAGGGAGCCTGTTCCTCTGGGTCCAAGTTCCACTTACATTGTGCAGCTTGTAGTAGAGCCCACAGGCATTGCAGACGGGGTCTCCATTGGCATTTCTCCTCCAGAGGGTGGTCGTGGTGGTCTGGCAGTTTGCACAGGACGTCCCTGCTCTCCTTGCTGCCGACTGGGGGTGGGGAAAGAGGAGTGGGTAAAATCAAAACAAATGTTAAATGTGTTGTCAGAAGTACTAGTGAGACACGCTGGGGGAGGGGGGGGGGGGGAGCCAGACATTATCATTGAAATCAAAACTAGCAAGTGGCCCACATGAAAGTTATAAAGATCCCCAAATCTGCCTCGAGAAGAAAAATAAAGCCAATCCAATGGATAGGGAGGGTCGGGGACTATAGTAAGGTGAATTTTCCTGCTCTTCTCCAGCATGGAATGGGGAGAAGCAGAGAACCAGTACCCTCTCCCTGAGAACAACATGCCCTACCTCTGCCCCCACAAAGCACCTCTTGAAAGGTAGCGATTTTGAATTGGCAACTCTTTTTGGCACCAGGCTTTCAGTCCTCCTCGTCACCAAGCCCAGGCCCACAAGAGGGCTTTCTCAAGCACAATTCCCACACATGTCAATCCTCACATAGGTGACGAGCCATCTGGGAGACACGAACAGTAAAAGGAAGAGCAAACCCCAAGCGCTTGACAGATCCTAAATCAAGAAATGCTGGATTGCGGAGGAAGAGAACAGAGTGCAAACAGCACCCAGTAAACTCGTTCCCCAACAGGGTCATCTGTGCACGTGTGCATGCGGCAGGCCCCTGTGGGCAGCACGACTGAAGTCAACATGACCCTGTTCACGTGTAGCTGTCCTAATTCTACACAAGCAACACCTTCGGGCCCAGTCACCTGCCAACTCCCGGGACAACCACCCTCAACCTCTTTAGATGGCCATAGTTTATGGAGATAAAATGAAAAGGACAAGGAATTTTGCTACTGAGCAGGAATCCTGGAAAAACCCCCCCCACTCTTGCTCTCATGACAACTTCATGAAATTTACTGTTCACCAAGAAGAGTGGCAGGTCCCATGTCAGCCTCAAGGTGAATTTTAATTCTTTGCTTAGGTTGCTACTACATTCATTTTCCAGAGCAGGCAGGTTCTTCCACTTTTTTTTTTTCTTCTTTTTTATGGCACAGGGAATTGAACCCAGTGAGCTACATCCCCAGCCCTTTTTTTTTTTTTTTTTTATTGTTTTAGATATAGATGGACACATTACCTTTATTTATTTATTTTTTTATGTGATGCTGAGGATCAAACCCAGTGCCTGAAGTGTGCTAGACAAGCACTCTACCACTGAGCCACAACCCCAGGCCCCCCCAGCCCTTTTTATTTTTTATTTTAGACAGGGTCTCACTAAGTTGCCCAGGCTGGCTTTCAACTTGTGATTCTTCTGCCTTAGCCTCTCAAGTAGCTGGGATTACAGGCACGCACCATGGAGCCCAGCTTCTTTCACTTTCGGATGCTTTGAAACTTATCAGGTGACTATTTTCTATGTCCACACTTTTCTTTAAAAAAGAAATTAAACTATTAAAACTACTAAAAAAAAAAAAATACGGAGTTGGGTCACGTCTAAAATACTCCTCTCTCCTTCTCCTCACCTCCCATGATAAAAAGAAAACTGCACTGCAAAACTATTCCTGCTCCTAGACTCAATATTATTAAAGAAAAAGCAAGAGAAGGAGGAAGAATACATTTACTCTTTATCTGAGATCAAGGAAATTCTGATAGGGAGGCTTGAGGTGTAGTTCAAGGGTAGAGCACTTGTTTAGCATGCACAAAGCCCCAGGTTGAATGCCCAGCTCCATAAAGGAAAGAATGAGAGAGAAAGAAGGAAAAATCTGTTTTGGCTATAAGAACATGGAATGAAAACTACTGGGATTTCAGTGCTCTTTTCTACATTTTCCTCCCTGTGGTACTGGCGATTGAACACAGAAACTCGCACGTGTTAGGCAAGTAAGTGCTCTACCACTGAACTACATCCCAGTCCTCTTTTTCTTTTTTTTTTAATAAATATATATTTTATTTGGGGACTTTTTAAATAAATATATATTTTAACTTGGAGACTGTGTCCCCAAGCTGCCCAGGCTGGCCTCAAACCTTCAATCCTCCTGTCTCGCCTCTAGGTTCCCCGGATTAACAAGCCTGCACCACCACGCCTGGCTTCTATCAATATTTTATCAAGCAAAAAGTTAGGCTAAGCACAGGAAGCTGCCAGATATGGAAAACCCAGTGGCAATTTTGAATTAACCAGACTAATTCTTTTCCTTTCAAAGCCACTAAATGGTTCCTCAGATATGTTCCTATGGGCTTTAAATAGCAGAGCTCTGACTTTTTTTTTTTTTTTTCTTTAATTATTCTTTCTTTTCTGTATTCTAAGAAACTGGAAATTAAAAACAGCCCTTATCTATCAAAGCGGAGAAAGTGCTACTTTTTTTACAGTCCATTTTGAACATAATTCATCAAGGTCCAAGAATGCTGATTTTAATTCCACATGCCTATGCCCACCTGCCTTTATGACATGTGCTAATTTAATAAATAACTATTTCATTTGTGTACTCTAGGGAAGAAAGTCCTGTGTGAAACTAGTGCTTAATGATTTTTACAAGTATGTTACATGCGATTATTATAATCGTCTTATATTTTTTTCTTCTTTAAAAGAAATAGATAACCCAGACTACTCAGGCAGACAATCGTGAATGTATAATACAAACACATAATGCCAACCAGAAAATCACAGTTTCAAACAATGAGGTTCAGTATGCAATATTTGGCAGGATATAGAAAATAACACAAATATCAGCAGGCTCGGGGTACTTCTCTAGTACTACAGACTTCATGCAAACCTAGAGAGTCTCTCAAAGCCACACTGTTTGGTTTGCTAGCAGGAGCAGAGTATATTAATAAAGCAGGCTGCTCAGCTTTTTGCTACTTGTGAGACATGAAAATCCTGGCAACATCAGGAGGGAGAAAAAAAAATCTATGGATCTTCCCTTCAGTTATTTCTTCTATTTCCTGCATTAGTTTACTCAGCATATTAGATATGCATCTCACAGAACAGCTAGCTACATTATGGGCTGGGTGGTCTTCAGTGAATCTGCAAATGTGTAAAACAAAAATAGCAAGCTGGAAAGATAAGCTGGAGTGAAGGAACAGGAAATATAGGAAAAAAGACACTGAGAGGTTCTGGGGCCGAGGGGTAGCGAACATGCTAAGCACATACTTTACCAGTGGTACAAGCACTTAGCATGTATAAGATCCTGGCTTCCATCCCCAGCCCCAAGGATAAAAAAGAAAACGAAAGGTTCTAAGTATACAGAAGCCAAATACATCGAAAAGCTAAAAAACAAACCAACAAAAATTCTGAATGTCTTCTGAATGTCTCCCTGTATATGAATTCTATGGAACTAGAAATATCAAACCACCCAGGACAGATGATTAAGATAGAAAAGACAGCTTCAAATGTGACAACCAATGAACTCTAAAATTAAAAACAATTATTACTCAGAGTTCTGCAGATTTCCTATGAAAGATGAGTGAAGACCAAATCATAAAAAATGGAAGCAGAACCCTCCTCTGCAGTGTGTGCAGACAGAAGAAAATGTCAAATAAACTTTCGCTCATCAGCAGCCTATAGGAGACCTTTATACCTTTTTCGTGTTCTTTACCTTAAAAAAAAAAAAAAAAAAAAAAAAAAACCTATAAAACCATGTCTTATATTAACAAGAGGGGTTTTGTTAGTTTTCTTTTTCCTTCTCTCTCTCTCTCTCTCTCTCTCTCTCTCTCTCTCTCTCTCTCTCCACTAAGGCCAGGTTTTGAGTGATTCAGAACATTCTTTTGTGGTGTGATCACATTCATTCTGTGCTAACACCTCCAGCCATTTTTTTTTCAAACACTTCTTGTTCTGATCCGTCCAAACATCTTGATGTTTAGGTTGGGGAAGCTGAGTTGTTGTTTATGAGTTATCTCTAGTGCTCAGATATCCGGCAGCTTTTTCCTAGGAAGTTAGCTTTGCACATGAGAGCAAGGGAAAAAAATACCAAACTGCCTGAAGAGAAGCGGGGGGAGGTTGAGAAAGTAGGAGATGGGGGCAAAGATCAGAAAGAATAAAGCCTAGAGACCTAGGACTGCCAAAAATTGAAGTCGTGGGTGCTTCCATCCCTAGAAAGCTTTTCCTTTCCCTAAAGAGGACGTGAAAGGTGTTCTACAATCTGACGGGGAGGACAAATAATGCTTTAAAAAAAAAAAAAAAGACAGGGTTTTGCTGCTGCTGATGTTTTGTTTATGTTTTTGTAGGGTTTTGTTTGCTTGTTTGTCCCTTAGAATTTGATGGATGTCGATTCATCCATTAATCTGTATTGGGAATCCCTTCCTTCCCTCTCCACTTGGTGAATTTCAGCACCATAAAAAGCATTTTGATCTCTTGACTGTGGTTAGCTGACATCTGCCAAACCTGCTTTTATTTGTCTCTGTTACATATACTCTCTGTTCACTATAAGGTTCTAAAGGCACGCTGACCACAAGGAACCCCTCCTGGAAGTTTTCATAAATGCTTGACAGTATCAGGTTTTCTCCAGTATTCTTAATAATCAAGAAGTTGAAAACAAAGAAAAAAAAAAAAGGAGGGGTAGTTATCACCCTACTGATAGTAGTTCAAAGAGAAAACACCACCAAATGCTAGGTGAGACCAAGAGGCAAGACAGGAATCACAAAACTTTTCCCACAGGAATTACCTGATAAAAGTCCTCAATTTCTAAGACCAAGAAGGGAGACAGAAGTACAATGCTCAATGGCTGTTGCTTCTGAAATTTAACTAATTGACCCCATCAAACTTAAAGCAAGAACGCAGCAGATTCACCCAAAGCACCCAGTCAGTGATTACTTCCTGAAAGCCCTCCTTCTACTACTTCAGGAGCATGTTCTGGATGATTTCTGGAATATTCCATCCTCAGACTCAATTTTTCTGCCTGTGACCTGGTGATTTCCTATGCATTTTAAATCAGCTCTCCTGGTACTACTAAACACAAGTATCCTATTGGGGAATACATTTTAGATTTGATAACCCAGAAGTCAATATCCTTGAAAGAAGTGACTTAATAAAACATATATATATATATATATATAATTTATTCTCTATATCTAATTTGGATAAAAAAAGAAAAACTGTTCTAAGCAAGCTGACTTGACTTTGAGCTATCCTAACCAAATTCCTGTAGAAAGTTCCCCTTCCTAGAAAGAAGAAATGGAAAACATAAAATGGTTAGTGTGGGATTTGTCCTTCCAGGGAGAACTCACCAGCCTTCGTTTGGGCTTGATAAGGGGCCGGTTCTGTCCGTTCATTTTGTGGTAGAGCCCACAGGCGTTGCAAAGGTAGTGGCCGGTGCCATCTCGCCGCCACAGAGGGGTGGAGGTTGCCCCACAATTCACACACTCCCTGCCTTCTGGAAACAAGATCACAGATAAGTCACTTATGGAAGGAAAACACACAGAAAGGCAGACAGCGTTCAGAATTAGGAGGAAAAAGTGAAACTGAAAACTTTTTCTTTCTTCCCCCTCTTTTGAGGAAGAATTTCCACCCCCACCTCCTTCTAAGTGCTCCAGAGTGGCCTGGATTTACTGCCCTGGGTTGATGGCATAACCATTCCCTGGACACAAACAGATCATGTCCAAAGACGTGGCACATGAATAAATAGCAACAGAACCTTGTTCTTGGCCTGCTCAACTTGATGGGGAAGATCAGGCAGGAAAAAGAAGGAAGACAGATTTCAACTTGAAATACTTCCCTGAGAAAATTCTGAGCCCTGCACAGTGGCAAAAGCAAAGCATTTCCTTCATTTTCCTCAAAGGAAAACAAAGGTGACCATTATCATCAGTAGGTCTGTCTATGTAGATTGATTAAATAATGAAGATTAGAATAGGGAAAAAGGAAAGATTAATCAATGGCTAGATAGATGAACAGATAATAAATAGATGTATAGATTGATCAATTGGATGACTGATTAGAGTAGCTGGGGCTTTAGATTTTACCTCCAATAAAATTGTAAATGTCCCTGGTTGCAAAGCAATAGATTAAGACCCAGCGAGGTCCATTCATTCCTCAAAATCTCTTTTTTTCTCCCTAGTAAGTGCCAAGATTTTCCTCAGCTTTCCAGTCACTATTACAGGAATTTAACTTGAACTAAGACCCGAGCCTGACCAGCCAGGGTTGCTAAAGGGAAACACAGTGTGAACTTCAGGCAAGGAATCTAGAAGAGGGGGAAGTGGGGAGAAGGGCAGGAAAGAAAGGTTGGAAGAGAGAGAATGAGGATCACATGCAGATTTGGAGTTAGGCCAGGAGTGGGTGCCCCTTGGTCAGCTCACTAACCAAGGCCTGCCTGCAGTTTCTCTTTCTCCCAAAACACAAACAAACAAAACAAACAGAAAACTCAGCCAGCCCAGGTTGATCCAGGCGCATTCATCCCCAGCTCTGGGATGGAAGAGTGACCCAGACCCACCCCCTACAAACACAAATTAAATTACCATTGTAAGACCTAGGACAATGTCCTGATTTCTTTTCAACTGTACAGGAGGAAAAGGAGGACACTTTCTAAGAGAAACTCCTTCACTCTTGGGGGGCCAAGGGATGGCCCGTAGTGACAAGAATTCTTAGCACCCAGGAGGGAGCTGGGACCCCAATTCCCTGCAGGAACAAGCAACTCAACTCAAGTTAGTCCCACAGAGTTAGGCCTGAGTCTGGGAGGGGCACATGCAGGGTGGGCAGGAGAGAAAGATGAGCCCTAAAAATTGCTTCGTCTTGAGAAATTCATCAGTTAATGCCAGCCTACCAGGGAGAAGACTGAAGTTGGGGAAGAAAACCCAGAGGGCGCTTAGGAGTTCTGACTCCCCTAAAAGGAGGAAAAATCTGCCTTGGCAGCCCTGAGACCTACTGGGCCTTTGGAAACCCCCAGATCAAGAAGAAGGGAACTATGAGTGTTCACACCTGTGGGCCTGCGGTGTTCTCCAGGGACAAATCTACAGGAAAGTTAAAAACCTGGGCAAATGAAAGTGAATCTGGTCCCCTTTTCTGTCCGTCAGGGATGATGCAAGTAGTTTTTGTCTTATTTGTGCTTTCAATAAATTTTTTAGCAGGATTTTTTTTTTTTTTTCCTCTCTCTCTCTCTTTCACTCCAGATTCCAAAAAGGATCTTAGCCTGGGGTCTACAGAGAGCCAGCCCTCTCTGTGTCCAAGAGCACCTAGGATTACACACCAAAAGCTGCACTGGGGGCCAAAGGCACTTTCCTAGGTACTCAGCAGCTCCTCTCAGTCCTCTAGAAAGGCTCTGGGGTGCATCACACCCAGGTACCTTTCATTTGGATCATGAGCCTGAGGGAGGTGGCAGACTGGATGTGGGGGAGGCGAGAAGGAAGGAGGAAAGGGTGAGTGGGCGAGGAGGTGCCAGCAGCGGCCCTGGCCAGGAGGCTGCAGGCCCTGCTGCTTCCGTGTCCCAAGTGAGGCTGGGTCAGCCCTTTTCTGGGGTCAGGGCTGGGCCGCCAGGCCCACTCCCCATGATGTCCAGACAGGGGCCACTTAGGGACTCTGGGCAGAAGGGCAGAGCCAGGAGGTTGGGGGGCTCCCAGGTTCCTGCACCGGCAGCTGCGGCTGGGCTTGGTGGGGTGGCTGCTGAGGTGAGCAGCGTGGTTGGCTGCCCTGCTCCAAGGCACCCCATCACTGGGGGCAGCAGAGGGGGGGACGGTGGTGGCTCTCCTGGCCTGACATGACCAGTCTGATTTCCTTTCCTTTGTCAGGCAGGAGGGAGGATGACAGCTTCCTTTTCAGAAGGCCCTTGAAAGCAAGCAACGGTTGCTCTTTGGCAAGGCTCTGCACACTAGAGCAATTTTTTGTCTTGATTCACTCTGCAAGTTTGTGATTGCCTTGTGAGGGCTTTTCTTCTTCTTTTTTTTTTTTTTTCTTTTCTCCTTGTTGCCTCTAGTCTGTGACTTCAGCACACAGCCAATTTTCCTAATGGAGGCCCTCACCGTCTCCTGCTTTCTGTCTTCCCCTTTCTTCGCCCCCTGCCTGTAGTGAGCTGCTCGGGCAGACACCTCTTTCTTAGGTGACAAGAACCACAGAGCTGTGAGGCCTCTTGACATTCAACAGCCATTTTCAAACACCCCTTGGGCTTCGGACTGAAACCCTGAAACTGGGCTATGGAGAGGGGAGGAAGAGGGCAGGAGATTTTTCAGAGGAAGGTGGAGATGCCCTCGGTCAAAAAAGGTGTTTGGGGAAGCTGAGAAATGGTCCTCTGCAAAGAGGCTTTGTCTTTTGTTTGCAAAGACATATCCCAGGACTGAAAGCCCAGGCGTTAAGAAAGCAATAGGTGCCTAACCACAGCTTCAACCGTTTTTTTTTTTTTTTTTTTTTTCCAAAATGCAGCAAACAACCCTGACAACCCTCTCTTCTGTGCCTCCTCGTTCAGTGAATGCTTTTGCAAAGAAGAGGAAAAGACAGGAGAGGGAAGAAGGAAGAAAGCACTAAACCCAAGAGAATCCCCTCCTCCACAATTCCCACCAGTCCACCCCCTGCACACAGAGGGCTTCTGGAAACTTCCCCTCCACACTCCAAAAGTCCCAGCTCCTTCGTTGGCCAGGTGCGCCATTCTTGGTTTCTGTGACTGTGAGAAAGGAATAAGGAGGAAGTAAAGATCCAAATTGCAATGGCCTCCTCTCCCCTTCACCAAGAAAATAAAATAGCAATGCAGGTATCCCTAGGTTTGGTAGAGGGGAAACTCCAGCTCTATTTTTTTTTTCCTCTTCCACACTCACAACCTTAAGGAATGGAATGACAGAAAGGAACAGAGCAAACTAAAGACAGAAAGTGTGCACAATCGAAGGGTGGAAATCAAACACGGAAACGAGGGCAAAGAAACCAGAGTCTTTTGGAAAAGTCACTCAGTCCCCTCCCCCAACAAACCACCGCACCGGCCTCAGAGACCACGATCTTCCCCAACCTCACAGCCCTACCAGTAAAAAGAACTTAAAAAAAAAAAAAAAAAAAAAAAAAAAAAAAAAAAATCCCATTACAACCTCAAAATACACAGACTTGCTCTCCAGCCCCTTGTTCTGAGCCGAGATGTACCCCCATTTCTCCACTTACACCCCCAAGCCCGAAGGGCCACTTTGCTCAGCGGTTCTCCCTAACTCTTGCTTTCTTTTTGACTCCCCAGCTAGCCTACCTCTCTCTCCCTCCTGCCTACTTTCATGTACTGAACATGCAGGTCTGAGTTTTTCTGTCAGCCTAACCGCATCCGGACTCTATTAAAGTTCCTGGCTCGGGATAAACAATGCAACTGTCGCGTGCAGCAGTCTGAAAATAATTGGATTAGCTAAAACATATCAACTAAATAGAGACAGTCCTGCTCAGGCAGTCGGAGTGAATGTCACCCTGGAAAAAAACCCTGAAAACTGATCTCATGGTCACTGGGCTCCCAGAACCTCCCTCTGAAGTTTTTCAAACCAGAGCTTGGGGAACGCTGTTTGGAGACTGCTCATCTCACCCTTAAATGACAAGTGATTTTCACCACCGTTTTATGTACATATATATGATCTGTACAGATAAACAGTAATGGCAAAGACAGTTGGAGCGAACCACAGGATAGACGCCCACCCTGAAATGAACGCTCCTTAGGAGACATGACAGTCGTCTCGAAATCACATCTAAGAGAATCCCCATCTCTGTTTTGACTAAACTGCTTCAATTAGAAACAAAATTGGTGATGGATGATTTTATTCTCAAAGCACAGATCTGTTTCTACGTGTGCTCCTGTTTTTGTTTTTATGCAAGTGACTACACACCAATAGACTATGCAGCATGCTTCTAAACAGGGTTGCTTTTTGTAAAGAGAATAAGCAGGGTTAGCAGATACACACACACCTGGAGAATCTTTTTTTTTTCGTATTTTCTACTTTCTCTGGCTTCTGATCAACAGAGGAGTATGTCCTAATACAGCTTCCTGCTCCTGTCCGCACTGAGAGCTCTGAGACCTTGCAGGTATCTCACTGGGCTACCGGACATTTGATTTTCATCCAACTCTACTTCCCCAAAGGGAAGCCACCTCCTGCTTCCAGAAGTTGGGTCTAGAGCCCCTTTTCCAGCAAAGATACATTCGCTGCTTTTGCCTCCTCCCCAAAACATCTCTCTCTCTCTCTCTCTCTCTCCTCCCCCTACCCCACATTTATTTATACATGTCTCTGTAAAGGACTGTCCTCTGCTATAGAGAGAATGACCCTCTTTGAGTTGAGCAGAGAGGAACAATCAGACTGACAGAGGCCAAAGAGGTCACAGGAGGGACCTGTGTTTGTTTAGGTTTGAGGAGGTTTCGTTTTAGCATTAAACACTAAAGATTTATTCCCCCCCCCCCCCCACCTTCCATTTGGTCTTAGAAACCGGCTAAAGGTTACCACCGAATCCAGAAGTCCCTAGACTGGCAGGAGAGGGCACTACTTTGTTTTTGTTTGCTTTTTCTTTCCCAGCTCACTGGGGGGTTTTAAATCAGATCCCACTTCCCCTAGCTTCCCAAGAATAGAGTGACATAGAAGGACACACCTCATTCTTCTCAGGCCCGGAGAATGGGCATGAAGGTGGTCTCAGAAGGGCTTGGAGCACCCCAGCTCCCCTGAGGGGCCCCTTTGGCGGTCTCTTTTGCCTTGTGCTGGATTTCGGGAAGGGAAGCAGGAAGAGGCGGGAGCAAGAGAAAGGAATCCTAAGGCAGAGGGGGCTCCTACCTGTGCTGGATCGCGCCTTGGGCCTCGACTTACATCCGAAGCCGGTGGGGGATCCCCCCAGCAGGCTGCTGGGCGGGAAGAGTCCGGAGCTGTACTCGGGCACGTAGGGCGGGTAGGTGGTGATGGGGTGGTGGGCCGACGAGGTGGCCCCTCCCAGGGTGGTCATGCTGCCGCGGGAATGCGACGCCTCCAGTTTCATGCTGTCGGGCAGTGGCACCTGGTACTTGAGGCACTCTTTCTCGTCCTGCCGGGCCGAGCCAGCTGAGCCCGGGGTGGAGAGGGACGGGTCCGGGGAGACGTCCTTCGGCGGGGTGGGCGGAAAGGTGAAAAGGTGCGGGCTGGAGTGACCCGCCGCCAGGGAGGAGGACGAGGCCGGCGGGTAGACGGAGAGTGGCCCAGGGGAGCCATGGTGGATGGACGTCTTGGAGAAGGGGCTGAGGTTCCAGGGTGAAGCAGTGTGGTGGCTGCCCAGGGCTTTGCCGCCGTCCAGCCAGGGCAGGGATCCGTGCAGCAGAGGCGGGCGGCACACCTGGCTCCCTGCGCCGGTGGTGGGAAAAGGACAGAAGAGAGAAATGCCTATCAGTGCGGCTCCCAGCCACACCTGGGGACTCTCCCCACGGTGCACCGGCCTCCCAGCTGAAACCCCCAACATCCACCCGGACCTGGGTTCAGGCCTACCCTCCAAGCCCTGTGGTCCCAGGAGTACCTGACCAGCAGTCCATGGGTGGAGGCAGGCTCCCCTCTTTCCCACACCCACATCTCATCAAATTCAGCAGAACTAAGGGCTTGTGGCTGGCGGATGCTTGGAAGCAATGGAGCAAGGTCCCTTGGCTTATCTGGCCTCTCTAGGTACACTGTCTAAATCACATTCCCTGAGGGCCCCTCTCTAGAACCTGACTTGATTTATTAGCTCCTTTCAATGGCTGGGATTCCCGATCCCAGACTTAATCCCGGTCAGCCTGATAAGAGAGTCAGTTGTGAATGATGAGGCCTGAAGGACAGAGCTGGCCACACCACCACTCAACACCAAGAGAAACCCTGGACCCTAAAAAGAGGCCCGGTCCCAATGTGGCATGCAAGGAAAAGGCTTAGGGAAGAAGGGATGTTTTAGGGCTATCTCCAAAATATCCAATTCAGCACTTGCTCAGAATTGGCAAGGCTGCTTCCAAAAGGCCTGAAATGGGATTTGCAAGGAAATTTTCATTGCTCAAGCTGTTGAAAGTTTCCAAAGCTGGACCCTGGGATGGTAGTTTTTTCTGCTTTTCTCAACCTCCCAAATCCTATAGAAGAAGAAACTAAAATAAGCCTCAGATGCCCTCAAAGCTGTGATTCCACCAGTGCGGTATTTGGATTTTCACCTGAGCCCCTGAGACACAAAATTCCAGTTTATGTGTATTTTAAACTAAGGATGACTCACACACGGAGTATATTTAGCTTTCATTTAAAATACACAATCCTAAGGTAGCCATAACTTATATAAGCACACACTCTCCAAGAGGGGAACTTTAAACTGCTAGTGCAAATCCACACACTTATTGATCTTTTAATACAGGACCTGCCTCACCATTTGACATTATTTTCAACCATTAAGAACAATACTGAAACTAAAATCTAAAGAGAGAGGAAAGGGAGGGGAGTGGAGGGGCACAGAGTTCTCTGAACACTAAGGGTTAAGATTCATATTATGCAGGAAGTAGTATAGTAAATAACATTAAGTCTGCATGCACCGCATTTCCATTTAACTGCTGATCTGCACAGAACATGGGCAAAGAGCGCCCCATCCGCAGAAATGATTGTTTAAAACCTGGCGGCAGCAGGGCAGAGGACGCCTGCTGCCGGAGGGGCTATGTCAACGGCGCCAAAGCCCGCTCCGAGTAGGGGGACTAGGACAGACCTCAGTCTGACTCAACTGAGAAAGCCTCCGTTGTCTCACCCTGGGTTTTTGCACCTATTTATTCTTTAGGAATAAACTTATAGCTGGAAAGTGTTAGCGCTTTCTTCCCCTCACGACACTGGGCTGTGTCTGTTTTTTGTATTTCAGAACTCTCCTAAACTCCTCAAGGTGAAAGGGAGCGGGGGAGGCAACTGGAATTGTTCCTACTTAAAAAGAAACCCTGTTGTTCCTAAATTTCCTGTGGGAGCCTAAGGGGACTACTGTAGGCCGCAGGAGAGAATAAGGCCAGAGTTGCAGGCAATAAGGCAACCTGAAAGCAAAGACGCAGGAAAATTCTGTGCAGCCGGGAATCTAGGAAACCTAAAATCCCTTACATTTAAGGCAGTAGTTTTCCCCCCCTAGACCAGTGAAGCGCCAGAAAGCCATTTCCTAAGCCACGAGTGGGTAGATCTGCCTAAAAACCAAATGCACTAGCTTTGGGGAAAGATTAAAGAGAGGAGTGGGAATAAATATGTCTCTTGGGCCTTTATCAAAATGTGCCGGGAGAAGCAAATTGAGGGTCGCTGGCAGAAGCGCCCCTTAGGAGACTACTAGATAACAGGGGAGCCCTGTGAAATGAGTCGAGTTCCTGGCCGGTTTGGCCAGCGCAGGCTGACCCGCCTCGGGATCCTTGTTCGGCGGGAGGCAGAGCCTCGGCGTCCTGCGCCTCGGACGGAGGGCTCTGTAACCTGCAGCCGCTCGGGGACAGAGAGCTGCATCTCGGCGCCCGCCAGGTGAGCGCTAGGCCCAAGGGACACCAGCCAGGAGAGACGCCTGCTGCTACTCTTTTTTAAAACACACTTTCACAACCAGTGAAACGGCTTCCTCGCCCATTTCCGGGCCCCAATTTTCTTTCTTTCTTTTTCTTTCTCTCTCTCTCTCTCTCTCTCTCTTTTTTTTTTTTTTTTTTTTTTTTTTTTTGTAAATGCACCAGTAAGGGGCTTTTGCTCAGTGTACCTCCTCCCGATCAAAAGCGGCACGGCTGGCGAGGGTTCCAGCACTCCAGGCGGACTCACCGTGGTGGGTCGGAGGGTACCTCTGCACCGTGGCCCTGACGGAGTTTCCGTAGTAGGATGGGACGTGGTTCCCTTGACCGTCGATGTTAAAAAGTACATCCACCTCCTCGGGCAGGGGGTACTGCGAGGGATCCATGTAGGAGTGGCCGAGGCCAGGGTGGTGCGTGTCCGGGTGCTGTCCGTTGAGGACCGCGGGGTGGTGGTGGCTCACCCAGCGCGGCTGGTCCGCGGTCACCTCCATGTCCTCGGCTGCGCTCGCGCCCTCTCGCCGGGCCCCGGAACCCGCGCGCGTAGAGGGAGGGCGGTCGGCCTGGGAGGTCCGCGGACTCCTGCGGTCCGAGAGCTGGAGAGTCCTTTAATGGTTGGTTTCAATGCGAGAATGGGAAGACTGGGAAGGAAAGGTGAGCAAATGAGAGGGTTGGGGGGCGGGGAAAATCTTTGAAAGATAGTGTGGCGAAAAAGAAAAAAAAAAAAAAAATCCAAAAACTAGGTACGGCCAAATTGTAAAAGGAGGGGCAAGGACGACGCTGGAATTTTTGCAAGTGAAGCTCCTCTGCACCGGCGTTCCTCAGCGCTCAGTTTTTCCTCGGGTCACCTGCAAGGAAGAGAAGGGGAGACCTGCGTGAGCGGGTAAATACTTTAGTACCCGAATTTCTGGAGGGTACTAGATCCCCACGAGCCGCCCCGCGGGCCAAGGCACACGGGACACGCACGCGCGCGCACACAGCTGGAAGGAAGCAAGGCTCCCAAGGACATCCCCAGCTGCCAGGCTCGCGGGAGCCCCAAAATGACTGGTTACAGCTTGGAGGACAAGTCCCTCCCTTGGGGACACGGTCCCGAGAACTTCTTTCCAGCCACACGAAACCCTCCCAAAAAGGAGAGCTGAATTTTAATTTTTAAGAAAGTCCTCCCAGTGGATGGTGGTAAATCAAACTTAAAAAAAAAAAAAGTTACAGTACCAACCTGGGTAGCGAGGAGCAGAGAGGAGGAGGAGGAGGAGGCGTGTGACCTGCTCGGTCAGATTGCGTAGTTCGCTCTGTCTCGCTCTCTCTCCGTCTCTCTCTTTCCTCTCTGTCTCTCCCTCTCTATTTTTTTTTTTTTTTTTTTTTTTTTTACAGGGAATGCATTCTTTCTGAAAGTATCAAGACGGCGCCAGGCAGCTCAGTGTTCGCAGACAGCTGTGGCGCGACGCAACTTAAGGAGGTTCTAGTGTCATCCGCGCCGAGGGGGAGGAGCCTGGCGCTGGCGAGGAGGGGACAGGATCCCCAGCACAAGGAAACTGCAACCCTAACCCGCTCCAGGACTTCGCCCCCACCCCCCGCACACCGCCGCCCCTCCTCCCACCCTGCACTGACCGGAAAGGGGCGCCGTGGAGGGCTGCCTCAGGCGGAGGGGCCGCGGGCAGGGTGGGCGAGGCCGGCCGGGATTTGGGGCGGAGGGGGCGGGCAGAGGAGAATTCGCGCTCTGGCCCTTTAAATGAAGCTTCAGCTCTCTTACCAATTCATTCCGGCTCGGTAGATTATTCCGACCCGGTGAAACCCGCCTGCTCCATTCATAAAGTTAATTTCGACTTTTCTTTTTCAGACTTTTTTTTTATTCATGGACAACTTTATTATTCAATCTAGTGTCCTGAGAATTTATCAATTTGGAGCTATGTGCACGTAAAACTAATCAGGAAAAAAAAATGTTTAAGGTAAACGTACTTTTAATAAAGATTTGCTTCTTGAGCCAATTTCCTAAGAGATTGAGGAATCAAGGGGAATATGGATTTGATTGAACGTGTTACTTTGGTTGTCACTGTCACCGTATTCCCCCGGCCTTTTGCTTTCACAAGCCTCTCCAATTAAAATGCTTCAGCTGTTGTAGCTGTTCTTTCCAGACCTAACATTTGTAATCGATGTATGCTTTTGCCTAAGTGACAATAATGATGGGTGAAAAGGGGGTGGTGGCTGGTCCTCCAAGAACAGTCCGAGTAGGTAGAACTCTTAGATCCAATTACCAAACTTTCCCCTTCGCTCTACTTACTCCGGCTCCCAGCGTTTCTCCCCCGGCCGAGAAAACCGGCCCCCTACGCCGACCCAAATCCCGGCCTCCGGGACGGGACTCAGCGACGACCTAGCCAGGGCTCCGCGGGTCTCTGGGCCTCGGTCAGCCCAGTGAGCAGCCGCCCGCGGAGGGAGCGCGACTTCCAGACGCCCAGTAGAGGGGGCGGGGCTTTTCGGGGCGGGGCCTGAGAGGGCCAATCAGCGGCCGAGACTTCGGCCGGGCCGCAATTGGCCCGCCCGGCGGGCTCCAACCTCTCCGGCCCCACTCGGTCCTTTGAGCCACTGCATCCCCTAGTGGCGCTGAGGCTGCTGCAGCCGCCAGCCTGAACAAGCTGCCCCAGTGAGCAGGGTCAGGCGGGAAAAGAAGACTCCACCCAGGTCCACCCCAGAGCAAAGTATGCCAGGAAAGAGTGTGGGTTCCCCGGCTAGCCTTGCCACCGACTGGGTTGAGAGTTTGATTTGGGTGGGACTGTTTGAATTGAAGACATTATTCAATCTTCAATTCTCTACCCTGTAAAATTTCCCATAAATACAAAATATCAGTACAGAAGAGGCCATCCCCAAAAGTAAATTCTGAAGGACTCCTTTCATACAGGATGAAGGAAAAACATCAATATCCAACTTCAGTTTGGTGTATGTGTGGGGCGGGGGGATGTTCTGTTTAAACATAATCCTTGTAGGAAGATAGTAAAATTTGGAAGAGTGGGTCCTCGCGGTCTTGGATCTGGACCTTCTCTTGAATCCTCACCTTCTCAAACCTGATATTTGTTTGAAATCAGGGTTGAATTTCTAGTATATAACAGGAAGAAAATTCCTAAATTTAAATAAAAACAAAAACCCTCTTGCCTTTCTCTGCGCCCACCTTGGTCTCCCGTTTACTAGGGCGGCCCAGTAAGGAGCATCGATTTTCCTTTCACTCTTGACCACTTGTCTCTCCTGGGCCAGTCAAACTGCCAGCATCTCTTCCAGCTCACGGCGCTTTCAAAACCTTTTAATTATTTAGTTGCTGTCTAACATTCACCGGAAACCACTCCATAAACAAGGAGAGAGAACGCACACACATTTTTGCTAAGAGGCCCAGGATTAAGGATGGAAGTTAAAAGAAAAAAATTGAAAAGAGCTTGTTCACGCGTCAGTCAATACGTGGGTATCGACCAGCCTCCAGTTCACAGCCTCTCAGAAAAGCCAAGTGTAGCTCTTTGGTCCTGGGCACTGAGACCGAGAAGCCCGAGAAAGGGCAATAGGGAACCGTCCTACACACACACACACACACACACACACACACACACAGCTTCTCACACCAGGACCTGAAGTGCTAACTTCTGAGCCTAAGGATGATGTTAAAAAACAAAAAGGAAATTTTTGCAAGGAGGCCTTCCGGTGTAGGGGCTCTGCAGAGGGAGTGGGGGGGGGGGGGGTATTCGTTTAAATTCCATCACCAGCACCAAGTCGGACTGAACTGGGATGAAGAAGGGCAACCCCCCTCCCTTTCCACATCCTTGGAAAAATAAAAGATCTCGAAGACCCCTCTAGGTCTAGATGATGTGGAGCTGGCAGAGAATGGTGGGGGGCCTGGGGCTGGATGCCCAGGGAAATGGAGCCAGCCTGTAGGGGGTATTTAACATGTAATTCCCAGCCGGTCCGCCCCTGTTCCCGGACTGACAGTGGGTAATTGGGAAAGAGGACGTTGCTCTTTTGATGGCCCGCGCCGGCCAGTCTCGCCGACGCCACACTGGGTTTGACGTCACGGGCCCAGCCCTAGAGTCAGGAGCACAGAACAGGGGGGAGGGAAAAGGCGGGGAGGGGGATACCAGAGAGGGAGGGCCGAGGTCGGCCCGGGGACCCACGGGGAAGGAAGGGGGAAGGGAGCGAGGCCGGAGAGGCTGCGGCGCGTGGCCTGAGGCAGAGAGCAAGGCTGCGGGGGTCTGGGCCAGACCAGGCGCCGGCCTGACCCGCCTCGCCGGCAAATGCAGGCCCCGCTTCCTCCTCCCCGGGCGGGCGGGGGAGGGGAGGGGGCTCAAAGCCGGGGGGAAGGAGGGAAAGGTGGTCCTGATTCTCTCGTTGCCAGAGCCCACAAAGCCGATCCCCGCCGCCTATGGAGACGCATCAGAGCCCTCCTGTAGACCTGCCGCACCCCTCTCTCCAGGCACCCGGGCCCCGGCCAGGTCTAGAGAGTGTCCCGTCCTCCCTGAGAGCAGCCGGCGGAGCTCCGTTGGAGGAAAGAGCAGACGACCTAGGAGAATACTGCCGCCGCCGTTGCTGTAGGGTCCCTGGCTCCAGTAGTGCACGAGGCCTCACTAGGGTAAGGGGCTGGCGAACGGCCTGGATGCCTGTAACCCAGCATCCTGGAGCCAAGCAGGCGACAGAGCATCCACCGCCCTCGGAAGAGCCTGGTCCTGTTGCGGTGCGTGAGTCGGCGGGAGCCAAGTTGTCCTATCTGAAACCCCAGGCCTCAAGGCGGCTGCTTTAGGTGTCAAGTTGAGCAGGGTATGTGTGCCCTCTTGGGGAAAGGGTAAGAAATGGAGTCTGACTTTCTCTTCTTTGTTGGGGTAAACTGGGACACCCCCCCCCCAACACATGTCCAAATGCAAGTTCCTCCCACCCGCCCTCTTAGGGCGCAGAGACCCTGTGTGGGTGGAAGTGGAGAAACACAGTCTCCTACAGAAGCCGAAGGCCCTGTCGCAAGCAAGTGGAGCGGGTTCCGCGACCTCAGCCCTGGGGTTGCGGACCCAAAAAACGGAAATCCACGCAACCACCCGAGCCTGGCTGCTGGAGCGCCCGGGCGAGCTCCGCGGGGCCGAGATGCGGGAAGAAACCGCCCCGGGGCGGGAGCGCTGCTAGCCGAGCGTAATCAGCAAAGCCAAGCCTCGGGGTCGAAGTCCTAAAGTTACTAATCCCGCGCTGAGGTAGTGAGCGTGCCTCAGACCGCCCGGGGCGGTCATTTGAGCGTGTTTACTTAAGGACTTTGCAAGCCGAGCGCGCGCGAAATAGTCGGATTTCCAGCGAGGCAGCAAATATTTGCAGGCGGGAGAAAGAAGCGGAGCCGGGCCGCGCCGCCGCGTCCCTCCCCCTGGAGCCGCGGCGCCGGCTTGGGCGGACCCGACCGCGCTGTTAAAGACAGAAAAGAAGCCGGGAACCTGCGAGGATGGGGTGGGGGGCGGGGGGCGGGGACGGCGCAGAGCGGTACCAAAGACCAGAAACTGGAGCCCAGTCCCCGGCCCTGGCGAGCTGGAGAGCTGGGGAAGAAGTCCCTGCCCATTCCAGCTCGATCAATCTTCCTTGGCTACGATCAGTCAATAAAAATGGTGTGAAGCGGCCGTGGTCGCTGACAGTCTGGAGAGGAAGTGGAGGCCAGAGGTGTTGAGGCCGGCGCCGGCGCCCCTCACCAGCCGGGTTCGCGGCCCCGCAGTCTGCAAACCTCAGGCCCCGGCCCTGTGCTTTGCCAGGAACTGCGGGCGGCCCGGCGGGGCCTTTAATTGGGTGTCTCAATTTTAACAGTGGCCATTGTTGGAACAATTAGCAAGAAACAATAACCACCAAGAGGCATTTTATTTGATTCCTTGCGCCGACTGCAGCCAAAACCAGGGTGCTCGGAAGACTGGCCAGGGGGGAAGGACTGGTTGGGGAGGTGTGGGTTCCTTTTTCCCTGCCTGTTTTATCTCGGCCGTGGGAGCAATAAAGAGGAGACTGGGGCTAGCGTAACCTGAGCCAGGCCACGCGGGAAGCCGGTCCCCAGCCTCGCTAGCTCCAGCCAGGAGCCCTTGAGACCGCAGTGCCTTCTGGCAGCGCGCGTCCCCGCTACAGCCGCCGCGCGAGAAGAGCCAGGAAGACTGAGACGTGGGAGCCGGTTTCCTTTCCCCTCTGCCTTGGGTTCCGGCCTTGGTCTCCCGAACCACGTCTGAATTTCCTTCCCTATCGTAGGAGGAGGAGCAAAGGAGAGACCCCTGCTCGTGGCGAGGTGCACACCTCCCTCCTCACCGAAGCCAGCCTCACTGCCCCCTCCTCCGACTCGGCCCCCGGATTAGGTTACCGTGGCCGGGCGAGGATTTTTTACTGGATACGAGAATAGCACAGGTAAAGCTGTATAAACAGCTCTCCGGCTGCCGGGCGGGAGGGTTACGCCGGGGACACTGCCCAAGGCGCCACTGCCGGGCCAGGCTGCGCTGGCGAAACCGCTGGGGAGCCCGCTCCGGCGCGGCGCCCGTGGACCGCACAGGTTAAACACATATTATATGTCATTGCAGTTCCCACCCAGGCTCCTTTTCTCTTTCCCGCATAAGCTGAAATGCAGAGTGGAAAACAAAATCAAAACGTGCCGAGAAAGCAACAAACAGTGGACAAAACTGGCTGAGGATTCCGGCTCGGCAATGTTGACCCTTTTCTGAATAAACCCCAGGGAGCCTGAGACTTGGAATGTAAAAAGGGACCCGAAGCACTCGGCTGCGGGAAAATGCTAGAGATTGAAGCGTCCAGGAGGGAAACCCATAGGAACTCGGGCGAAAGAGTTCTGCACCCGCAGCTGTCACCGGCTCCCACGCCCACCCGCCCACGGCCTGGCGTCTACATTCCCTGTGAAATGAGCCACCAATTTCGGGGTGTGTGTGGTTCGATTTTCTGTTTTTGTTTTTGTTGTTGAGTGTATCTATCACCATTTAAAGCTCGGAAGTAAACCCGCCCAGGCCAGGAGGAGCAGCTTGCGAGCTGTGGAGAGTCAAAGACAAGAGAAGTGCTCGGAGATTCCCCGCTAGCACTCCGCCCCAGCCCCAGTCCAGGCAGGGGACTCCAGCTTCAAGGGATCTTGGCCCTCCCTCCGCCACTACCACCTTTTCACGGGTTGAGAAAACCCCTGAGTGTAGCTAGATAAAATTTGGGTAGGCAGGGATGTAGCGGAAAGGGAACACCGGCCGGGAGAAGACCGGGGATTTCTGCTTTCGGGTTTAACAATGCACGCGTGAGGGGGGGCGTTAACGAGGGGGAACCCCGGGGTTGGGTAGGAGAGAAAGAGCTTCCTTTAAGCGTGATTTGAAAGGAATTCGAGTCACCCTGGAGGAAGGGTGAACCTCCCAGCTCGCCCAACCTCCTGGCCTTGGCGGTTTGGAGGACAGGTGGTAGCCCCAGAAGAGGAAAGATGGGGGTCCCAGAGTGGCGACGCCTGTCTCCCCGGCCACAGGCCGCTTCCCCTGCCGCCCACAGCATCACTGATTCTAGCCAGGGACTCGCTGCTTTTAGACCCTGCCTCTCCTTCCAGGACAACCCTCAGGCCGAACCGCTGAAGCACCCAACTCCGGCCCCAGAGCCCAGAAAAGGCGAACCAGGCGGTGGGATTCACCATTTGAGTGCCTGGGATACCAGGTCCTAGCATTTTTCTGGTGAAAAGGGGTGCCCATGGGACTTAGGCCTGTCCCACTCCCCTTGGCCTCCCAGCGTTCCCAGCTGGTCGCCCACCACTTGGCGAACACCCATCTTCAAAGCCACTAGTCAGCCATAACTGTCTGCGCTGAACTCGGCTGACTGTCCTTGGACCACTCCGGTTTGGCATTGCAGGTGGGCTTTATCTAGCTGTATTGTTTTGTTTTTACTCTTCTAAATTAGCCTGAGGAACTGGAATGTGATTGTTTCGAGACAATCGACCGTGGGCTTCAAGGCGGGAGGCAGTGTTCACAACAGGGGTAGGGGAAATGGGGAGGGTGATTCCATTCCGATCCAGGAGACAGCCGAGGCAGGCTTTAAAAACCACTAATCGTTCCTGCCTTCGGAGTGCTGAAGATCCCGTAGTAAAAGCCATGAATCCACCCAGCTCAGAGGTGCAAAATAGAAGACTTTGCTTGGGCCCTTCTCCTGGCCCTCGCTGGGTCAGTGGCTGTCCTCTGCCTGCGGTAGTTTCCAGCCGACCCGGACCCGTGCTCAACCCTCCGCTGCCTGCCACCTCGTGGACCTCCAGCAATTTGTTATATAAAATAAAACACCAGCTAGACACACGCTCCTATTCTTCACTAGTGCTGCAGCGACGGGCAATATGGGGACCATGGCCAGGGGACTTGGCAACTGTTTTTTTGTTTTTCTTATCCTTTCTGACTGCCGCACCCAAGCAACCACACCCCCAGTCCCAGTTGGCCCAGCAGCTAAGCATGGGGTCTCCCGTGGCTTGCTCCCCTCCTTGTTGCAAAGCCTTTTTCTGGTTATAACAATCATTAAGAAAAAGATCAGAAATATTTGGTTTGCACACAAAGACAAACGCAGGAGAGAAATGTACGCTTATGTGTAAAATGGCCCAACCACCAAGCATGTGATATTGCAGTGTGGCTTAGAAAAGGTTAAAAACAACCCAGTACTAGAGAACATAGAAGCCTTTTTATTTGACCCCACATAAGCTATCAGGATCCCTAGTTCTTTGCCACCTTCTACAATTTCTGGACATAAATTGCCAGAAGGGGTCTCAGCCATCTGGCTCCTGTGTACCTACCTGCCCCTTCCCCAGGTTCTCAGTGTAGCCCTGGGCTGCTGGGTATCCCACCAGAAGGACTCTACCAATGAGTGCCTAGGAGGCCCTGCTCTCCTCCCTTCACTGACCCCCATTCACTTCTTATGCAAGAATGGTGGAATGAAAATATTAAATAAAGAAAAATGCACATTACCCTGAGTCCAGGCTTTTGATGGGAACAGAACAGCCCCAGTACTGTTTCCCCCCCAATGCTGGCAGAGGGAGCTTGGGTAGGATGGAAGGTGAGCTGTGGACCGCTGCCACTCATTCACATCCTCCAAGCCCAGCTGCCTTCTCAGGCCAGGAACCTTCGACTTTGCAGAATGACGGCTTGAATAAACCTAGAAGCTGGGCCTTCTGCTTGATTCCACTGTGAGAGTCAATCAAGAAGCAAAGCCCATACGACTGGACACCCACTTGGGTCTTGGTCTGTGTGCACCGACACCACATCCCAACCTAGGTTCAAACCAGCAGGGAACAATTCTATTCTTCTGAATGGCACACAATTTAATAGTAAACCTCCTCCCCATGAAGAGCACGTTGGACCCCCCCCCCCAGGAAACATGGACCAGGGAACATGGGAACCAAATCCAAACTGAGGGAGATGCTGCAGTTAGACTCACTTTCACCCCCTGCCCTGGACAGAATCACCAGTGTCAGTTTCTTCAAGCACCCTGCAGTATCCAAGAGGAAGAAATTACATACATAAAAGCAACTGTCTTGCCCAGATTCACTAGGCTCCCCTTATATTTTATCATTATCTGTCTTTGTGGGGAACTAACTCTGAGGGATGTCTTGCAGGTCTCTTGATCCAGGGTCCCCAGGAGAAAGTCCAAGTCTTGTCCCGGATGCCCCTCCTGCTCCTTACAACCCTGGTTACCCTCCTCCGGGGAGCTGCGGTTTTCTCCCTACCTGAGGCTGCTTCTGAAAGCAGAGGTGCCTCCGGACCACCAGCTCCTCAAGATGAAGCCAGATGCTGACACATCTGGGCTCCAACTTTATCGTGGAGTGCACATCTGTTTCTTTAATTATATGCAGAGACAATGAGCTCAACATACACTTGTAAGCAGAGGAAAATAAACACGAAATTGACACTTGGACACTGCAGCCACCTTGGGAGAAGGTTCCTGGGCAAAACGGCTTTTCTGCAGTCCTCTGCCCTCCCTGCAGAGGAAAACCATTCCCACCAGCTCTTATTTTTCTGCTCAGTTTTTCTTTGCATTCCTAGTTCCACTAACTCTTTTCTCCAAACAAGGAGAACACGCGCACGCACGCACACACACACACCATGCTCGTCCAAGGTCACCGCAGAAAGCCCAACATTTCCAGTGACCAGAAAGAACAATAAGGACTGGGGTCTAGTTCACTTTCTTCCAGGACCTCCTCCTAATTCTCTCCACGTGGAGCAGGGAGAGGGAATAGAGAGTTAGAGAGGGTAGAGAGCTATATTCACTGACCTGGGCAGCTTGTTCCTGAGAGCCAGCTGTTTTTTATTTTTCCCCCACTTGCGGGAGATCTGAAGGCAGAAATGACAGGCAGAGTTCGCCACAGTGGCCGCCGCTGCCGCCTTCGCCGCTGGAACTGCTTACCGCATCTCAGGCGGGCTTCCAGCGAGAGGTAAAACCTGGGTGATGTGCACCCTTCCTAGGAGCCCCCTCCCCTCCGCCTTCCCATGCTCACTGTAGAGAGCGGAGCTCTTCCGGGTTGCGAAGGGGGAAAAGGAGGGAGGGAAGAAGAAAGAAGGAGGGAATGAATTTCACCCCCTTTTGCAAACATGCAAACCGCACATCAGGGGTGTGTGAAACCAAGAGAGATGGGGGGTGGGGGTGGGAGCAAGAACGACTGCCTGAAATGCGACCTGCCCCTGGCGCCTACAAAGCCAGCCTACTGTCTTCTGGCAGGGTTGCAATTAACACTGTAAATGTCATCAGTAGCATTGACTGGGTCATTATCAAAGATATAAACACATTTTGGGCATTTTCTTCCCATCTTTGGAATAAGTGGGGACCCAGTGGAAACGACTAGGCTGCAGCTAGTGACAATCCTTAGCAGGGCCAGCAAACTAGTGCTTCTGCCTGGTAGGACTTTCCCTCTCACTCTCCATGTTTCTGTTGATACATGAAATACCTCCAAATGCCTGGACTCTACCTTCATCTCTCTTTAGTCGCACTAGGTTAATAAAAGTTAGAAGCAGGACTTTCTGAGACTTGGCCTGGCTGCTACCCTGACCCTTACCTTGGCGCGCAGAAGAAAATTTAGAAGTAGGGATATCCATGAGCACAAGAACTAGAGATTGGGGGAGGAACCTCCCTAGGGGTCCCAACTCTTTTTAAGAAGACTTCTAGGGCGAAATCTACATTCAAGGAGAATGAGATAAGGGAGCAGGAATCAGCAGCGTCCAGAGATAAAATGTTTGAAGGAAAATCATCCTATGTGGCTACCCAGAGCCCAGTACACTTCAGTCCTTCCTTTCAAGCCCCGCCCCCACCCCTTTACTATCCCTACCCCGGTGGCGAGGAGGTCAAAATCATCCACGGAGAGAATCTGTCATGAATAAGTTTCAGCAAGAGTAAAATGAAACTCTATAAACATTGGGGTAGAAAGGTCAGGGTCCATTTGTTTTGACAGGTAGAGTTTTCCCTTCACAATATTTATACAATAAGAATATGGAGACTGACTTTAAAAATAAATCAATCTTTGGGGAGAAATAAAACAAAATTTGTCCATGGCTGGGCCAGGAAGTCCAGAAGTTTCGCGTGCTCCAACCGATTGGGTAAGAAGGAGTTGCCCAGTTTAATAGGGCAACGTGTTTAGGGGTGGCCATTCCATGCCCCAAGGACAAGGGGGTTCTGGGAGAATTGGTGGTGTGGATGAAGGTGGGCAGAGGCCGGAGGAGCGAAAGCAGGGAGGGCGGAGGGGCGCCAGGAGCCGGGCGAGGGCAAGCGCCCAGGACGGGGAGGAGAGAACCAGTGCGGAGCGATGCCACTTTGGGGAATGGGTAGCAGCTGTCCGCGGTGGGCACTCTTGTCTCCTTTAGTTGGGTCGAGGCCTGTTACTAGCCCCATAATCCCGAACCCCCCGTCCACTCACACACCCCACCAGCCAGACTGCAGCGCCCGCCTCGGGGCAGGTTTAAGCACGGAGTGGGCGAGTGCAGTGTGTCCCTTGCTAAACTGGCCAGGAGAAGGGGGCCTCCCTGCCCTTAAGGGAGCACCCCCTCTGCCCTCCTGTCTTCACGAACACAGCCCCTCCTCCGCGTTCCTACTCTGTCCCTCCCGCCTTCCGCCACTAAGTGGCAGAGCCACGTTCTTCCGCGGGTTCCGAGGACAGAGAAAGAAGTCCACTCTCCCGACAGCTTGCGCCCAACCTGTTGCCCCCGCGCACCTCGGGGGGCTGCCTGGACAGTGCCAGGAAGGACTCGGCCCCCCCCGGGAAGAGGAGTGTCGCTGGCATCCCCGACCCCTAGAAGGTCACGACACGGCCACTTTCCTTGGAGCAAGCTGCTTGGTGGGGGACGAGGGCAGAGACCCAGGGAGGGACTGATCTGTCACCCAAGTGGTGACAATTGTCTGTTTGGTGCGGGTGTGAGCTCTCCTCCCACACGCCGTCCACTAAGCGGGTGGGGCCATTTGTGTCTTTCTCCGAGCTTCCCTCTTCTGTTTCTTGTCCCCTTCAAGTTTCTCATCTCCCCACCCCTCCTTCTTGCTCCCTATCCCCCCTTGTTAGCCTCCAACGGTAAAGCCCTTTCCCCTTCGAATCTGGGTCCTGCGACTGCATCTTCTCAGACCCAAGGCGAACCTCCTTCTTTCCTCTCCCACCTTCTCCACACTGCCCTGGCCACCTGGTCCCCCCCCCCGCCCCGCGCAGCCCCGCGGACCGGCGATCTTTCCTCCTCTGGTTCCCGTCGGTCTGGCGGCCTTGCTCCCAGTTCCTTTTCTGCTGACGCGGGCACTTTCTTGTCTCCAGGTCTAAAGTGGTAAGGGGTTGCGAAATGTGACCTCATACACACGGTTCCCCTGCCACCCCAATTTTACCTTTTCTTGCCAGAGAAAATCAGGCTTTAAGAAGAAAATCCAAAGGACTTCATAAAATTAGAATTGCTTTTCCATATGATGGTCAGACAGGGGTAAGATTCAGCCAGCTGGACGTGTCTTGCTATCTTGGTGGACTTAAGAGTGGAAATGCTGTTAATTGGGAAGGATTATTCCAGGAGAATTTGGAGAGATTTGAGAGTAGGGACGAAGGTCATAGAGAAAGGAGAGAATTTATTCTGAGGAGTAAACAAAGTGAGGGACACGCTCCAGTCACTTAGTCACACTTCCTGGGCAGAGGGACTGAAGATTTATTCCCGATCCGTGGACATCCGCCTGGCACACTGAAAAGATATTGCTTTAATGAAGCTATAAGTCGCTTTCTGAATTTTAAAAGCTCCCACTCTGGCTTGCTGATTCGTGATTCAAGTCTGTGTGTGCATACATACACCTGTGGGTGAGAGAGAGAACCAGGGAAGAGAAACTGACACTCTGGTATTTGGGCAATGGGGACTGAGTGGCTCAGAGGTGGCATTAACCTAACCCCTCTGAGCGGACATGGACAGGGTGGTTCCACTTCCAGGATTTTAGCGAATCTTTTCACTGAGGAGTTTTTGGGTTTAGAGGACACCTGGAGAACCAGCCCAAGGCACAGACACAGCTCTTGGCCACACAGACCCGGAGGCTGCAGTGCTAGTCACCTTTTCCTGCATTCTACATCTGTGTATCCTACTTCGGATCTCCCAAACTCCATTTCCCCTCTGTGGAGCACCTACTGCTGGCCCTTTAGCCACTTACCCCTGGGTGGGCAATCTCCATCTCAGACAGATTTAGAGTTGACCCAGCTGGGGAGATGGTCTGAGTCTCCTGGGCCTGGAAATGTATGTGGCTTTGAGACTCTTCCTGCAGGCAAACGTAACTGGCATCGACATCAACGGCTTTGAATCCCTCAATGTGTTCAGCAAGTTTTCCCAGGCCACAAGCTAAGGCATTTAATTGGACTTGAAAAATAAAGTCACTGGGCATATTCAGGTAGAAGATGGATCAGTAAATGACTAATAGGTAATAGAAGCACTGTGTCCAGATCTTTGTGATGGCCATGGAGATATAAAGTTCACCTGTTAGATAAAGGGAAAGGAGACCCCGCAGGAAGAAATAATCACTGGTAGAATCTCCTGTCTTTCTAAGAATGTGGGGCCACGTCCAGTGTTCTACCTATGGTTGGGAGGGACCCGTATTCGTTATGTATTTGTATTTGTTTGTCCAAGTTCCTGATATCCCATTTATTTCCCCTAAAACACAGCAAATATCTTTCTTTTTCTTTCTTTCTTTCTTTCTTTCTTTCTTTCTTTCCATCAGTTGTCAGCATCATCTGCTTTTTCAATTTTTAAAACCTTCCTCATATATTCTCAGATTGATTGGAGTCTTTAAAGTGCACTCTGCCACATGAGAACATACTCAAATATTAGCCTTGGTTCCAAAGTTCTAATCTTTCAATCCCATTCATAGATATTTATTATAAATATGCAGGGGGAGGGGGGATTGGGGAGGCTTAAAGGAGCTAAGGCAGAGAATCCAATTCTTTCATTTTTCCCCCTTCTTCCTTTTTTTTTTTTTTCTTTTAACAGAACATTTTTATTAAACTCAACTCTCAGGACTGTGACTATGTTTTCCTAATCAAGAACTATGACCTGATTGGGGGCAGGTGGCAGTGGGGGCTTGGATAGTATGGAATTGTGGACATCTCAAATGAAAGTTTCAAAAGCAATGACTGGAAATTTAAAAAAAAAAAAAAAAATCAGACCTATTCCACCCAGGCGCCCTAAATAAATAGCCCCGTTTGCAAATTCCTATCAATTATTACGTGATGGGAAAAAATCCTATCTGAAAATAAAGCACGTGGACGTGGAGAATTTTAATTAAATCTTACTGTGGATATAATAACATGGAAGTGATTTTTCATTCGGCGCTTGCCTGCTCACCAGTGTTTTATGGCGTTTTCTTGCCTCTGACTTTATTTTAAAATATTAGACGAGGTGGAGAATTATAAACGACTCTTTCCTTATCTGTGCTGCTCACATATCCAGGATCAGAGGAGCTGATTAAGAAAGAAGTCAGAGGCAACGTTGGATTCATAATGATTTGGAATAATGAATCCTTATCTCTGCTTTCCAGATTATCTGCCTTTCAGCTCCCAATGTTTTGTTACATGGGATAATTTATTGCATCTAATACATCACAATGAATCTGATGGTAGAAAGTGATGGCCAACGTTGTGAAAAGGGGGCCCTTATTTTTTATCCCGGGGCAATGAAACTGCTTTTTGCAGTTTTTAATTGGGAAAATATAAGGTAGATCTGATAAAAAAAAAAAAAAAAAAAGAGCTGGGTATAATCTTGCCTGCTCGTGCTTTACCACGCTGCTCTTTAATTAGTGTGTCAATTTCAGGCTGAAATTAACAAGATCGACCTGAAACCAGCGCTTCGTTTCTCCCCAGTGCCGAGATCCTAATTTTTAACACGATTTATTTTTATGAAAAAGGAGATAATTAATCATAAACACTGTCTAAAGCACAGGGCCAAGTTAAGATAAAATGCCATTTGCATCTTTATATAGAAAGATACCAATAATGTTAATTTTTCTGAGATTTTCTCTCTCCTTGCCATCTCTGTCACCCCCACACAACTCCTCCCTCAGTTACCCACCCCAGCCCCATTCTAAGTAAATAAGAAAAAAAATCAATTCCAGGTTTTTCTGGATTTTCATTGCTCTGTTTATAAAAGTGCATATATAAATATACACATATACATGTATATGTATATATATATATATATATATATCTCCAGCTCTCCTGACTTTGTCTGTTAACACATGAAGAATATGCATTGAATTAATATTTTTTTAGAGAAAAAGGGTGGGTGGGTTCTCCCAGATGCCTCCCACCTACTCTCATCAACTTCCTTCCATTTTCGAGTAAGAGAGAAGAGGACACACAACTCATTTAATGGCTAATTAGTTTCAATAATTGGCATTTTTGTTTCTTTTGTCTTTCGTTCTAATACCAAAGAACAAAAGCCATCTAAACGCAACAGGCTTTACTGGTCTCTTTTAGAGGACAGATTTCAGAATCTAAGGCTAACCCAGCACTCCCCTCTCAGGGTCTGACAACACCAGCAACATCCCAGTTTAGGGAAGGAGAAGGGGCAGGAGTCCTTGGTAATTTGCTCTTTAAGCTTTTTGTGCCTGTTGATTACTTTCTGGTTGCTTGGATTAAACAATCGTTGTGAATATGCAAACTAGTGAGAGGAGATTCATACATATTCGCTCTTCAATTGTTCTTCCTGACGTCAGATCATAATTTCTTGGTAATTGGATGGCTTGCACCTGAATGCTGCTTGTCTGAAATTCTCCACTTTTTTTTTTAAAGATTGCAGTAGATTTTGTATGGGAGGTGGATGATTCTCCTCCTCCTCCTCCTCCTCCTCCTCCTTCTTCTCCTCTTCCCCCTCCTCTTCCTCCCCCTCCTCCTCCTCCTTCTCCTTCTCCTCCTCCAAAATTTCTTTCTGTTCATTGTATTTTCTATTTTTTTTTCCCTTCTCCCCTAGATGTAAGAATGTTTTCTTCTTGAAGTGTGAGGATCTGGAGTTCTGTTTCCTGGGACTGTGATTTCCCAGTCAGTTCTTGAGTAGACTGAAGAATGTTGACTTGAGCCAATTAAGATGGAGGAAATGGAAGTGTGACTAGTGAAGAGGCAGGGATGAGGTTCTATTAGAGACAAAGCATCCTTCCTCTCTCTGCTTAGATCTAGAAAAGAGTCCTAGAGTGGTCATGCCTTCCCACCCTGAAGTTTTTCCTTTCCTGGTGTTACCCAAATTTCCCATCTCCAGATAAGTCTCAGTATCTAAGCCTATCTCACATTCTCAAGCAAAAGAGGCAGGCAACTAATTACAGATTTTTTTTAACTTGAATTTTTTATTATAAAGATACATCAGGCTTTAGATGGTAGTAGAGGGAGACACCTAAGTTTCTGGGCTGTTTCCCCTTTATCTTTCAGATCACCTTGTCCTTATGACAATGAACTTCAGACTTCTACTTCCAATTCTGTGCATTGAATGATGTTGTAAGGTTTCCCTCTCCTCATTCTCCTTTCTTCTCCCTTTCCCCTTCTCCCTTTTCCTCCCTTAGTCTCTGCCTCTTCCTCCTCCTTATGACACATCACTCCAAGAATTTCAAGTATCAATTATAAGTAATATTAATTTCTCAGCCCCAACCAGTGAAGTACAGATGATCTGATAGGAGCATAAAAACGGAGCTTCCCTAGATGAGACAGACCAATGGAGCCTACTGGGCCGTTTCCCATGCCCAGATGAACATTCAATTTTCCGGCATTATCTCCGCACTTAAACTCGCTTTCTCCATTTCTGTGCCAAGATAAATTTGCATAATATTTGCAGCTGTAATTAGCTGATGAGCATCTCCCTGCCTCCCCCTTTTGTTTCCCCCTGCATTTGGTCTTCCATTGATGCCACGTTTGATCTTTAATATCACAGGACTCCCGATAGAGGATTGCATATCTTATCTTCCCGGCTCCAAAATCTTTTAAGAAGGAGGGAGAGAAGGAGGGAGGGAGTTTGGGGGAAATCATCAGTGAGGAGAATGAAGCTTTCACTAATCAGAGTTTGAAAAGGTTACACTGGAAGAAGGTATAGGTAGTGACAGTACAAATAAGATGAATGGGGAATTGGGATGCAGTGGGGGTGGGAAGCTGCAGGACCCGCCTCTCTTAGAACAGGAGAGTCTATAAGAAATGTGTTGTTATTTAGACTATGTGGGAGTGGGATTCGGGAAGACTGGGTGAGGAGCTAGAGAATGGATGGGGTGTGGGGAGTGTCCTCAGTGGCTAGCTTCAACAGTGGACCCTTCCTTCCCTTTCTGGAGAGGCAGTAATTGCTCTGAGTAAGATGTCTCTGTCGTTTTGCTCCCCTTAAGCAGAAACTGGAACTTTTGAAATCAGGTGACTACCTTATCTGTCCATCTGTTTGTCTCTTGTTCATAGAGAGCACAGCACTCCTGAATTACTAATATGCCACGGACACTTTTCATTCTTTTCAGCCCCGTTTAAAAGTGTGTGTGTGTGGAGAGAGAGAGAGAGAGAGAGAGAGAGAGAGAGAGAGAGAGAAGAGAAAGAGGGAGAGAGAGAGAGAGAGAGAGAGAGAGAGAGAGAGAGAGAGAATACAAGGAACCCAGAAGATGAGGAGACAGTGAGTCGGTGGCAGACATATAGTGTCACCTCCAGAAGTGGAGCCAAACCAGAAAAGTTAGCGGCTCCCCCCCCCCCCCCCCCCCGCCCCCGCCTAGTCCTGGTTGTTATTGTTACTTTTCTCCAAACTGGGAGTTTTCTGACTTGAGTGTCGCCTGTAGGAGGGACACAGATTACTGGAGCCACTGGTTGGGTTAGTTTTTGTGGGAATCCGGAGAGGGAAAGAGAGAAAGGAAAGGAAAGAGGGAGAAGGAGGAAAAAAAGAAGACAAGAAAGAGTCGATTTCATGCCAATCATCGGAACAAATAGCTAACATTTAACGTTTACACCCGCACTGGCGGCGCCCTGGCGCTCCGCGGACCTGGAGCCGGGCTAAAATGTCCCGAAAGCCTTTGGAGAAAACGAGTTTCCAGCTATCAGGTTCTCCCCATCTCCCCCCTTTCATAAGGCTTCGGTTTCAGGCTGGACTTGTCCAATGTCTGCGTTACCGCTGCGAGCTCCTAAATGAGTGTCAAGGAGGCAAATATCAAATAGCGCCGGGGTCAAGGCGATTTAGTTAACCATTGGGGCGCCCAGGACTCGAAACTTGTGTGGGACTCCGCGGGGGAGGAGAGGCGTCCGGAGGAAGGGCGAACGAATGAATGAATGAAGTGATGGCAGGAAGCCTTCAGCTCGCGAAGGGGTCACCAGGTCTGAGCAAGGAGACAGCCCCATCCACAGCCCTAGCTTCCTTTATTTATTTATTTATTTTTTTTATTTTAAATGGGGCCACTTTTCTAAACCAAAGTTCAGAAAACTGGGCTCTGGTTCCAGCCCTGTCAATGTGAGGCTTTAATAAGTGTAGCATCTCCAGGTCTCAGTTTCCCCATCTAATTATGGAGTTGGGTAAGATGATGTCCAAACTCCCTAGAGCGGAAACTGGTGTGTGGGGGATGGGAGGGGGGGGGGGTCGCGGCTCCGAAGTCCCTATCGGATCCCTTGGTACCGCCGTCAGCCTTCAGGCACTGTCCAGAAAGACCCCCGTAGGAGAGCCACAGAACGCCCTAGAACTTATAAAGTCTTTACCCAAACTCCAGTGCCTACAGCCAAGAGCCCTAGTGATTGTCCTGGGGTCAACCTCCGCGAAAGCCCCGCTTCCCCGTTTGCAAAAGACCCAAATTCCTCAGTCGGTCCCTCCTCGAGGTCCTGTGCCTCTCCAGAGTTTCCCAAAGAGAGCCTTCTCTTTGAGGGGTGGGGAGTGGCGCGCATACTGTGGTTTATTTCAAAATTCCTGACTCAGGCTCCAGAGCGGAAGTCCAAGCCGACGCGATCCCTGGGCACTGGGGCTAGTTCAGCCACACCAAACGCCGGGGTTGAAGTCTATTAAGTAAAGTCCGCTTCTTCGCTTTGTATGGGGTCTTTTTTCCCCCTGGTCTGTATTGAGACTTGAGTGTCACGTGGGCAAGTTCTGCGTGCGTGGGCGTGTGTTCCTACAGGGGGAGGGGGTCTCACAGCCTGGGTGGGTGGGGATGTGCACCAAGACTCGCTTTGTTTCCCAGAACACCGAGCGGAAAATCGAGTCCAGGCAGCCGGCAGCCGGCGAGAGGATGCTTCGAAGGCTACTGTCCTCTAAGGCTGGGACCCAAACCACACGGTCCTCCCTCACCCCATCCTCCTCTCTGCCCCACACGGCGCAGTAGCGGGCTGTCCAGTATCAAGCGCGAAAGCGCCAGGCCCAAGACTCTCAGTCGGGAGGGACTGGAGCGGTGGAGTGGGGGTCCGTGCTTGAGGCAGAGGGGGTGGCTACAGAGGGGAGCATAAGAGCGAGGTGCTCAGACGTGCCGTGGGTGGGGTGGGGGCTCCTGTCTTCTTAAATCACCCCCTTTTGTGAGCTTTTCCCTCCCCTCGGTGTAATTTTCTATGATGGTCATGAGGAATAATCATGGTGATACGTTTTCCCCTTCTTTCTCAAATTAATAAAGGGGGGGAGAGGGAGAGGGAGGGAGAGGGAGAGGTAGAAATACGCACCCAACTCCACTACCGTTCGGGTTCCGGAGAAATTCTCAAATAGAGCAGTGTAATTTCTCAGTTGATTTTGATTGACATACTGTCCCTGGGATCATGTGTTAATCCCTTCTTCACTCAAGCCTTTTCATAACTCATTTCTCTCTTGCTAGATGGGGACTCTGATGGTTACCGAGGCAACGATGATAGCACTAAGCTATTTCCCTCTCTGCAAGGAGACCATTATTCCGCATGCATAGGCCATTTGCAACAGAGGTCGTCACAAAGTCATCCACAACACAGCACACGTTTATTAAACTTTTATTCTCTTTTTTCCCCCAACACAGAAACTAGTTTGCACTTGTACTGGGGGGGGTATCCTTGTCCTGCTCTGTATTGGTAACAACTGCCCTGGAGTGCGTGGGCCCCACATGGGCGCTGGCTGGGTTACACACCGACACAGCAGGCGGTCTCCACCGCTGTCACCCCCACCCCTGCTGTGGGGCGAACGGTAGGTCCACTGCCCCATTCGTCCATCGGGGTCGTTTTTTGACCATCTCTTGGATCTTCAGGAAAAGGAGTAAGAACCCACTTTTCGGGCCCCATCACCTCGGCTTCTAGGACTTGGACAACGTTGGTGGCGGCGGGTGTCCTTCCCTATGCATCTCCCAAAACAAAACCACCTCTGGTCCCACTTTCTCCGAGTACTCCTCCCCCTCTCCTCCCCCCGCTCAACTTCCCTTTTCTTCTCCCCTCCTTGGGATCCGCGCGCCCAGGGCCTCGGGGGCGCCCGCAGCAGCCCGACCGGGTCCAGCGGCGCCGCCTAGCCGCGCGGGCCGCCCTGGCTGGGGGAAAGCCACCTTTCCAGGAGGTGGACGGGGCCTTGGGTTTCCTTCTCCAGTGTGGTCAGGAGACAGCGCCTGCCAGTGTCAGTGGTGGGGGTTCCTGAGCGATCCTCGGCGGGTCGGGGGTGCTGGGGAAACGGATGGATTTGGTCTCTGGCTTCTCTGCGAAGGGAATGTGGCGGGGGAGGGGCCTATGTGGAGAAAAGGTAGCATCTGAGGACAGTCAGTCAAGGACATCACAAGGGACCAGTCTACATTAAAGCGTACATGGCAAACAGATTTCTGTTCCCAACCTGGAAGATTCCCAAAAATCTAAGGGATGTTTTGAAGGCCACTTGACCAAGGCCTCGATTTGCCCTCCAGTGTCCCCCAATTCCTTCTTCCCTCCGTTCCTCTCTCCCCCTTTTCCTTTTCTTCCTTTCCACACCCTGTCCTGCTCCACCGTCTCTCCCACCCGCTGTGCCAGTGAATTACATCCCCAGCCCCCCCCCCCCCCCTTTTTTTTTTAAAATATTTTATTGCGAGACAGGGTCTCACTAAGTTGCTGAGGCCGGCCTCCAACTGGTGATCTTCCTGCCTCAGCCTCCGGAGTAGCTGTGATTTAGAGGAGTGCGCCACCAACGCTTGGTCGGTCTCTCTCTCCCCCCTCCCCCCCGCCCCCGCACCCCTGCCCTTCTCATCCTCCTTCTTTTCTCCATCACCCCCCCCCCACCACCACCACCGCTTTTTTTTATGGAAGCAGCGCGCCCACTGGGGCCCTGCGGTCCCTTTGAACCTGACCAGTAAAGGACGTTGCGGCCCTGGTAGCGCCCTCTTCTGGCGCCATCTATCTGGTAGCCAGCGACACGCCCCAGAGGAGCCCTCTCCGGGCCACGCGGATCCTGTGTGTCACCCGCAAGTCAGGACCAGGTCATGGAGCTGGCTGGCAGCTCCACGAATACTGGTGGGGATCCGATTTGGGAAGGGCCAGGTGTGTGGCGGCTTAACGGTGTGGTCCACACTCCTGGGTGGCAAGTGGAAGGCGCTCCCAAAGATTTCATTGGTTGACTTCCGTCCCCAAGCCCAGGTTTGCGGGTCGTCTGGGCTGTCGTGTCCGCTCAGACGGCACCCAGCGGAGCAGGATGCTCCCTGCAAGGGGCGATCCCACCCCCACCCTACTCCCAGAGCGCTGGGACAATGTGTTTAACCACCAGACTGCATTGCCTGCCTGCAGGGGAATTAACCTGGGTCCGAAGAGCCTTAGTAGTCCCCTTAGCAGACTTCCTCCCCAGGGACAATGGGCCCCTAGGCAGGGGGAGTCCCAGGAAGAAGGAGGATGTGAGCCTTCCTCTGGGGAGTCTGCGGGTTGATTTTGTGGTCTCTCTCCTGCCTATATCTAAGACACTTTTCAACAAAATAACATGAAAGGCTCATGGCCAGGGCAGGTTGGGGACCAAGAAGGGGCTGGGCTGGCTGCAGATAGTTCCTGTCCCAGACTCTCCCAATGCAAAAGTTCCAAGGTTCGTAGAGTCAAAACTATGTCAAAGTACTAGTTGTTGATCAGACTTTAGACAGGAGAGGCTGGAGACTGGGTTCTGGGTGAGTGACCACTGGAGAAAGGCCACAGCCCAAGTAGGTGTTCTCACTGTAATGTCCAACTGGTGGCAACTTCGCACTTATGGAAATAACTGTAGTACTTACACCACCCAGAATCTTCCCTGTCTGCTTTAGGTCTAAGGCGGTCTTTGTGTTTTAAGGAACCACATGTTACTTATCCCTTCACCATAATAAGTTGTCTTGGGATAAACTAAACTGATGGAAATTCTGTGCAAGGACAAATGTTGCCCAAATTAATGGAAGCACAGGCCTTTGTACCAAAGGGTATAAACATATTATTGTAGAATAACAGAAATTGCCTCCTTTGTAAACTAAATAGGTTTCAAGCATTACCTCATTAAATGTATGGAACATTCCTCTAAGTTGAGTTGATCCCTTTGGAGCAAGTGACAGTGCATCTGACCTCCACACCAGTTCTCATGCTTGCTGCTCCTTGGATTTCCTTCTTTCATTCCAGCAGATCTCAGTATTTACTAAGGTGTGTCAATACAATTGAAAACATTTATATCTATTCCTTCATTATTCATTCTTCCCTAATGGGCATCCTGCTGAACTCCAAGACTGCCAAGTAAGAAACTTTGTCAATCCTCAAGATGCCCACAGGTTGAGTGGAGAGAAAGACACACTGATCGATCACTCTAGATGGAATAAATAACTTTATGAAAAGCATGACCATATGGGAGGGAATCTAGAGGCAACATGTTATGTCAGGCAGAGCCTACCCATGTTCTATCAAAGAGGCCAGATTGATTTGACTCTCTCACAAGACACTTAGACGCTTCAGGAGCAGAGGAGGTGCAAAAAGACTCCAGAAAGAAAAGGCAGGCCCTGTGGCACAGGGCTGGGAAGGGCATGAAAGTTTCAACAAACCATGAGAAATGAGATGCGCCCAGGCAGGAGGACAGGAGAGAAGTAGGTGCATGGCACAGTGGAGCACCTTATATATCAAGCTAAGTGGCTATATCCTGTGGACCCTGGGGAGCCAGGGACAGCTTTGCTTGCAGTTGCAAAGTGATCAGAATGGGTGAAGAGGTTACAGATTCTAGATGCCATCGTCACACTAGCTTCATCTGGCCACACCCACACACTCAGAATCAAAGTGTTTGCCTTAACATTTCTGATTTTATGGAATAGGCATTAGTAACATTGTTTTTGCAAAATGCTTCGGTAAAAGCAACATTTGTACTAAAGCTGGTGCTTGTTCCTGTTTCTTCAAGACACCTGTGTGGGACCTTGGTCCTAAGGGTTATGTGAGTGTTGAGAACAGCTGTTCACTGGCTTCATAGCAGTAGCCTTTTTTTTTTTTTTTTTTGCCTTGACCGGATACTCTCTGAGAGTTTAACTACTCCAACAGAGATGGACCAAAGCCCAGAAGGCAAGCAGGGATACCCCCTAGAGAACTAGACTGTGAAGTGTTTGTGTTGGGAGAGAGAAAGAGAGCAGAGAGACCCCACACTCGGGAATATATGGCAGGTATCTACAAACTCTCCCACTAATTGACTGGACTCTCTATATCATCCCAGATAAAGGGCCACTGGGCAGTAAATGCTGATGTTTAGAACATCCTGATAGGGCTTTGTTAACAAGAAGATAACGGAGGAGCAAGATATGTTTGTTTCCAGCCTATAGATAAACCCAATAGGTCTTTGTTAACTTTTCATGACTGATGGCAACCATACCCAGGATAAATAATCCTGGAACAGGGACTTTATTTAAAGGGCTAGAAATGGGACCTACATTTTTCACTCTTCCGAATGAGAGGGAAGGATTTTCTGAAAATGATGTACATGTGTATTCGTCCAATATACATAGTACCATCGAAACATTTTAAATCAACTGAACCTCTGAACTGGATTAGCCCCCTGTACTTTTCCAGGGTGTGTTATGTTCTGATAATATAGAATCTGAACAAGTCTGAGGACTGGATTTCACAAACAAGTCTTCAGAGGACTAGCAAATCCTGAGAAATTAATGCATGCATTTTTTTTTTAACAGCTAGAAATGGGAAATGTATGCCTGTGTGTGTGTGTGTGTGTGTGTGCGCGCGTGCGCTTGTGTGTGTGTGTGTGTGTGTGTGTGTGTGTTGCTGGGAATCAAACCCAGGGCTTTGCCCATGCTAGGCAAGCACTCTACCACCGAGCCAATGGGCCAATATCTCCTTTCTACTATTTACAAGTTATATGGTGGCCAGGGACGCTTGTTCTCACAACATGTTGAAATTTGTAAAGTCTTATCCCAAAGTGGTTGCTGAATAAGCATTCATTTTTAAAAGTTGAGGAACGGGGGCTGGGGTTGTGGCTCATAGGTAGAGCGCTCGCCTTGCACGTGTGTGGCCCGGGTTTGATCCTCAGCACCACGTAAAAATAAAATGCATTGCATTGTGCACAACTAAAGTAAATAAATAAATAAAAACGTTGAGGGAGCTTTTTTTTTTTTTTTTTTTTTTTTAATGTCTTGTCTACAAGGCATCTCATTCCTTTAAAGAAATGGAGCTTCAGAGTAATGCTATGCTCAGACCCCCCCCCCCCCCCGCAAATGAAAACCTTGGACCCCTTCAAGCCAGCTGCTTCATAAATAGAGTTACAAAGAGAGCAAACTTTTCTGCTGTTGAAAAAAGTATTATTACACTGCTATCTTTAATGCCATCTTTTAAAAGAAGCCAATCATTTTTACTGAAAACATCATTTGAATTTTATCTTTGCTAAAACACTTAGGAGGAAGGAAGGGGGGTTGACCCGACCTTATAATCTTCCCTAACCTGCAGACTAATCAATTTTGATGGAAGAAGTGATATTGGGCCTCCGAAGTTAACCAAGATTCACCATCAGTAAATGGAAGTCCTGGGTGAAATGATTTTTGAGTTAATAAAACGAATTTTAAAAAGAATGCATTCTTAATGGAGAAAAATTACTATTTGCAACAGCCACAGGTTAAGTATGTTCTAAAGTACTAGGGAGGTAGGAAAGAGTGTTTCCATCTCCTCCTCCTCCTCCTCCTTCTTTCTTTTCTAAATGTGTTGTAAATAAGAAAGAGCTATCATAATTCAGTTCCCTTTTGCTTCTCAGAGAAAAACTTCAGTTTGATTCACTACACCCGGCAGCTTGGTTCTGAAAGCATCAGATTTGACTTTCTAGACTCCCTGGAACCACAAGTTCATATCCCAAAGGGGTTGGGCTCAACCCTTTCTCCTTCCTAGGCAATAAATAGCATGGAAACCAGGTTATCTCTGTGGCCAACTTTCAGGAAAGACCTTGAAAACAGAGCCAGGGGTGGACCCTGGATCACATGGTGCTTTCCATAACAGAGGGGGTTTACCGCAGGGGTGGCTGAAACTTAGTGGGGCCAGCCAGCAACTAAACGCCACACTGATCCCAGGAGATACATCAATTCAGGTTTTTCATAGAAATCCATTTAGAAGCCTGCGATAGACTGCCGAGGGCAGCCAGCTCCATTTACCTTATGCAAAGCCGTTGGGTGGTTCCATCAGATTAGGTGTGAGAGGGCTAGGGTACTGGGGATGTTTACTTTCATGTTCAGTATTCAGCGGCATTTCTACAGCGTCTCAATGTCTTAGCACTCCATATTTTGTATTACTGATTAGTGGGTTGGCTTAGGTACAACATGATTAAGGTTTCATTTTGGGGGTGTTTCTTTTCTTTCTTTCTTTTTCTTTTCTTTTTTTCTTTTTTCCTCTTTTGTCTTTTTTGGCTTTAAGAGTTAGTGCCCTTCCCCAAATCTATCAATAGTCAATTACTGAGATTCTAGAACATTCTTAAAAAAAAAATCTCATGCCAATTCTTTTTTTTTTTCTTAATATTTTTTAGTTTTTGGTGGACACAATATCTTTATTTTTTATTTTTAGATGGGGCTGAGGATCGAACCCAGTGCCTCATGCATGCTAGGCGTGCACTCTACCAACTGAGCCACACCCCAGCCCCTCATGCCAATTCTTTACATAAAGTGTACCATTTCCATTCACCTGTACACATACTGTTTGTCTAATTGGGATAGTACTCCATTTAATATGAAAGATCAACTTTTCTTGTTTAAAAAAAAAAGGAAGGAAGGAAGGAAGGAAGAGGGAAAAGAAAAGAAAAAAGAAGTCAGATAATGCCAGGGAAGACAAACAAATGACAGGGCTAAGTTTGGTTTGTTTCAGTGACATGGACTGTCCTTACACCTGGGCAGTAACTGAAGGGCAGATGGGGAAGACATCACCTCTGGCCTTTCCTTCCTTGTGTTCCAAATCTTTTCTTTTTCTCCTGATGTTTGAGCAACTAATGAAACCTGATTGCCAACTGCATGAAAAATACGAGCTTGCTAACTCTTATCATCCATATTCATGTTTCCAAATGCATCATGTACAATTCAAAATTATAGCCACTTAATGTTATTTTGTGTCTAAACGATACAACTGTAAAAACCATACCTGAATCTATATGGATATGAAGTATTGTGAGCTGAATGGAATACCCTATATTTTTTATATATAACCATCCTTCATGTGGATCTGTGGATCGATACACACAAACTTATAGATAGATGCTTCTGAAAGACAGAGTGCGCAACTGTGAAACATCCACATTAACCAGTGGGGAAGTAAGTGAATAACCTGTTATGGCCTAAATACCATCTTTTCAATTCAGCCAGGATTTCAGCTGCAATAAATTGCTGTATTGTCTGTGACTACAAACTGAAACCTGGGGCTAGCTTTGTTTTGGTAGCCTGGTCATTTGAAACTCTCAAGCAGGTTTTAGTATTTTATATCCACAAGCGGACTTTCTCTATTGTTTTTAGTAATTTGAAACAAAGTTTAGTGACAATGATTGTAAATAAAAACATTTTTAAAAGTAACTAGCCATCCCAGAAATGGAGTAGATATTGAAAGGGTTTCAGATTACCTCCTAGATGCTAGAAACAGAATGTAAGCAGTTAAAACATCCATGGTTTCCATGTATATATGTGAACAAGTAATATAGCCTATTTTTTTTTTAATTTTTATTTTTTTTAGCTGTGGGTGAACACAATACCTTTGTTTTATTTATGTGATGCTGAGGATTGAACCCAGGGCCTCAACTTGGGAGACAAGTGCTCTACTGCTGAGCCATAGCCCCAGCACTAGCCTATGTTTATATTAAAGGCTACATCAACACAGTGGAAAATTGTCACTCAGATTTTTTTTGAAAACCACTGACAATTGATATTCTATACAGATTCCTGGATACATGAAACATGAATTAGGAAGATAAAATATAAACTCTGTCCACTTGCCTTCTTCAATTTTATCGGCAATAAAGCAATACACATGCCTCGGTGCTATGCTGCTCAACCTCTTGTAATTAAAGAGACACAGGGGCAGAGGAATGGTGGTAAATGCATTCACTCCCCCACCATTAGGAGCCATTGTACCAGCTGGAGAAATGTCTGAAGAAAACTTCTCTTGTACCTTTCCCCTTTTGCTCTTTTTTTTTTTTTTTTTTTTTTTTTTTTTTTAGTATTTATTTATTTGCCTTAATTGTACATAATGCCTTTATCTTTACGTGGTGCTGAGGATCGAACCCGGGTGCGCACGTGCTAGGCAAGCGCTCTACTGCTGAGCCACAATCCCAGCCCTCCCCCTTTGCTCTTGCAAGAAAGAGGATTCATCTGAGCCACATCTCCAGCCCTTTTTAATTTTTTATTTTGAGACAGGACCTCACTAAGTTGCTAAGGCTGACCTTGAACTTGTGCTCCTCCTGCCTCAGCCTCCTGAGTCACTGGAATTATAGGCATGCACCACCATGCCCAGCTGTCCGTTTTTTGTACCCTCATTTTCTTTCTTGGTCGATTTAATCCTTTTATGCTAATTTAACCAAATCCACATTTCAAAAAATGTGAAGAGTTAGTAGTATATGTGAGTTCCATTCAGCTTTATTTTTTCCCCCCAGCACTGGGGATGGAATCCAGGAACTGGTATGAATTCCCTTCATATGTTGATTAGCAATGAAACAGGGCTAAGAGTTGTGTGTGTGTGTGTGTGTGTGTGTGTGTGTGTGTGTGTGTGTGTTATTGGAGATTAAACCCCGGGGTGCTTTATCACTACGCTGCATCACCAGCCCCTTTTACTTTTCAAATTTCAAGACAGGGTTTCCCTAAGTTCCCCAGGTTGACTTCGGACTTGTGATCCTCCTGCCTCAGCCTCCCAAGTCACTGGGATTACAGGTGTGGGCTCCCATACCTGTAGGTGTCAGTGCCTCTTAAACAGAAGTTATTTAATTGTTCAAATCTCATACACAGAATGCTAAAACTACAAGAGCACAGAGATCCCATGTGAACTTTTGGCTTCTGGAAGCAAGAACTGAGGATGTTGGAAGGGTGGAGCCACTGGTTAGGAGGTGTGGCCGGCGTGATGTGCTGCCTCCCTCAGTCTCTTTCCTGGCCTTATGGAGGGCTAGGATGACACAACCAAGTAGCAAAGGTGGCCTGCACTTGTGGACGCTGCAGACCTGCGCTGTGCACTAGGTAGCTCCCAGCTCCTGGTAAATCTTAAGATTAAAAACAGTTAAAATCAAGCCAGGTGCAGTGGCGCATGCCTGTAATCCCAGCATTTGGGAGGCTGAGGCAGGAGGATCACAAGTTCAAAGCCAGCCTCAGCAATGGCAAGGCACTTAGCAACTCAGTGAGACCCTGTCTCTAAATAAAATGCAAAAAAAGCGCTGGGGATGTGGTTCAGTGGTCGAGTGCCCCTGAGTTCAATCCCTGGTACCACAAGAAAAAAGAAAGAAAGAAAGAAAGAAAAACAGTTAAAATCAAGTGAATTAAAATTCAGCTTCTCTGTTGCAGCAGCTACACTAAAAGTGCTCAATAGTCACATGTGACAGTGGCTACTATATTGGACAGCACAGAAATAAAAGAACACTTTCATCATCTAGAAAGTTCCATTCATTGAATAGCCTGAGCCCCTAGATTGGGTATGATGATTGAAGAACACAAATATTTGTATACCAAACAGATTCCTAAATTTATAGAGGAGTGTATTGATCATTTCTCCACTCGTGGACACTCTATAAATCCAGGCCTCCCTATAACTGGACTGCATTTAGAATGCTTTGAGAAATCTCTGCTCATTTCAAGTGTAAGCTGGGTTCTCACTTTATCTGAGACCCCTGAGGCCTGGGGTTGATCATGGACATGTAGCCATGGACCTGTTGGATGTAGAAGAAACCTTACTGTCTTTTCCTCTGATTGGCTGTTACATTTTGTTCTCTGAGATGGCTTAGGGTAATAATTAGAAAATGCCAATGCCAAGTCAATTGCACACGAGCTTGCTGCATATTAACACTGGCAGTGCCATGCAGCTAATAATGCATGTGCTCCTTGGGTCTGGCGCTGAGTGGTAATTATCCCCCTACTCCCCACTTCTGTTCCTGACACAGACAGGTGTAAAACTGAGCTGGAACACCCACTCAGGAGCAAAAGTGCACTGGGAGGGTGCCTCTCTCTCTCTCTCTCTCCTGGCCAAATAATGAAATTGACATAATCAAATTAATAATAAAAACTGCCTAGTTAAAGTCATGTCCAATTTTTCAAACCTAAGTTGTAATACAAGATCACTCCTTGGGAGGGGGTATTGAAGCTTAGAATCCGAGTCTCAAAGAAAACCCAGAATCCATAAAAGCACTAAAAAATTATTTTACTGAAAGAGTAAAATAATACTTATTAATGGATTAGGCTTTCAAAAGCCACAATAGCTATCATTTACTGAGCTTTTATCATTTGTTAAATGTTTTATGTATAATTTCATTTAGTTTTACAAAATTCTTTCCTCAGCCAGGCATGGGGGTACATGCCTGTAATCCCACCAGCTCTGCAATCTGAGGCAGAAGGATTGCAAGTTTGAGCCCAGAGTCAAAACAAACAAACAAACAAACAGGGTCTGGCTCAGTGGTGCAGTGGTAGAGCAACCCTGGGTTCAATCCCCAGCACCAAAATAAACAAATAAATAAAATCCTGAACAAATAGAAACTCTCCCCAGGCATTTAGCATGAGTGTATTTGTAAAAATTTGGTTTATGCCAGACATGGTGGCACATGCCTGTAATCCCAGCAGCTCTGGAGGCTGAGGCAGGAGGCTCACAAATTCAAAGCCAGCCTCAGCAAGGTAGTGAGGCCCTAAGCAACTTAGTGACACTCTGTCTCAAAAAAACAAAACAAAACAACAACAACAACAAAAAAACACAGGGGTCCTGGGGATGTGGTGCAGTGGTTGAATGCCCCTGGGTTCAATCCCTCATACAAAAAAAAAAAATTGCTTTATGATTACATTAAGAATGCATCTACTCAAATGTCAAATAAGTAGATATATCTCCCCAGAGAGGCCTATTTTTTTTTTTTTTTTTTTTTTTTTTTTTTTTTTTTTTTTTTTTATTCAGCATCAGATGTACTAAGTTTTACTGGGCAGGCTATACTTTTGTAAACTTCCTTGACCAGGGACTAGCAATTGTTAAATACATCCTCCTCTACCGCTGAACTACACCTCTTGCTTCTTTCAATGTAGAAAATAATAAGCAGGAAAAATGACTCACACGTATACACACAGCTTTAACAAACGTTTAATCATTGTCCGCGTCAAGCAATATGACCTTGCCTGTTATCCTGGAATCAGCCCGGAGCTTTCTTATTTATTAATTCTTCATCCAAACTCCCTGATCCTACAGAAGTAACTCCCACTCCCACTCAGGTCCTTGCTTTGCCACCACTGTGTTATACCTAAGTAACACCATGTATTGATACAGTGTAGCATTGTCTCCTTTAGAAATTTACAAATAAATGTATTGTTACGTTTGGTCTAATTAACCTATTGACAGAAATAATCATCTGACATGAACTTCTGGTTTGTGCCCCCCCCCCCCCCCCGTACTGGGGATTAAACCCAGGATCTTGCTAAATTGCTGAATCTGACTTCAAGCTTGTGATCCCCCTGTCTCAGCCTCCTGAGCACTGACTGAAACTATAGGTGTGCACCACCAAGCCCAGCTTTGTACCTGGTTTTGAGTGGTATATTCCCTTTTTGACATATTACCTGGTAAGAGCTCTCTGTGACACTGGAGACATGCTATCTCTTTCATCTTTGTATTGTCATAGTACACGATGTGCCTTGCCCAGGCAGATGACTAATAGATTTTTTTTTTTTTTTTTTTTTTTTTTTTTTTTTTAGAAATATCTGGATATGGTTGAGTGCAGAACATTCCAGCCATTTTTTTTCCCCCACCGCTGGGGATGGAGCCCAGGGCCTTCCTTGCACATGCTAGTCAAGCACTCTACCACTGAGCTACATGCCCAGCTCTGCATATTTGTTGTTGTTGTTTTTGAATGTTATAAATAGCCATGTAAAAAAATTAATAGAATGAAATAAAGATGAGAAATTATTGGGTATATAGAAATTTAATTACACAGAATCTACTTTCTTAAAAGCTAGCATTAAAAAAAAAGTTTAATCACCATCCCACAGAGTATAAGAAATAATCAGAATATAACTGGATAATATTGTTGGGTGATATGAACATCATTTGGTAAGTACTTTTATAGCTCTCAATGAGTTAACTTAACCTAACACAAACCTTTTCTTCAAACCATTGAACTTGGCAATAGTTAACTCATTAAGGACAATAACAGTGACATTCTTCAGGTCTATGTTGTTTTGCTTGACCATTCTAAATGTTTCATTAATTAGAAACAAGACCAGATGGGTGCAGTGGCACATGCCTGCAATTCCAGAGGCTCAGGAGGCTGAGGCAGGAAGATGGCAAGTTCAAAGCCAGCCTCAGCAATTTAGTGAGGCCCTAAGCAACTTAGTGAGACCCTGTCTCAAAATGACAAATAAAAGGGGCTGGGAATGTGGCTCAGTGTTGAACACCCCCGGGTTCAATCCCTGGTACCAAACCAAACCAAACCAAACCAAACCAAACAGTAAGAATATGGGGAAAAAAAAAAAAAAAGGAAGATATAAAACAAAAGCCCATGACCAAACAAAAAAAATTCACAAGACTTCAAAGGGCTAACAAATGCTAGATTCCAAGGATGTCATAGGAAATATTTGCCTAGCATAAGCACCTAAAATATGCTTCTGTCATGAAAGCCCAACATGCTATATCTTGTAGGATATCTATTTTTTATATCTATATATTTTTCATGTGACAGCTACTTTACTAATTCCTAGGATAATTTATGCAAACATTTGCTAAGCTTTTTAAAAATATTTATTTATTTGCTTTAGTTGTACACAATGCGTTTATTTTTACGTGGTGCTGAGGATCGAACCTGGGCCACGTGCGTGCTAGGCGAGCGCTCTACTGCTGAGCCACAATCCCAGCCCCTTGCTAAGCTTTTAATTATTTTGTGTAAATATAAACATTTATAAGCAAAAAGCTACATTAATAATAAAAACCAAAGCTAGGCGTGGTGGTGCACGCCTATAATCCCAACAGCTCAAGAGGCTGAGACAGGAGGAGCCTGAGACGGGAGGATCATGAGTTCAAAGCCAGCCTCAGAAAAGTGAGGTGCTAAGCAACTCAGTGAGACCCTGTCTCTAAATAAAATACAAAATAGGGATGGGTATGTGGCTCAGTGGTTGAGTACTCCAGAGTTCAATCCCTGGTACCCCAAAAAGTAAAAATAAAAACCAGTTGTAGTCTTAGAAAGATATATAGAAAAAAATGGGAAAAGAACAGGTATGAAATATGCTTAGGACTTGATGTAATGTATGTATGCATGTAATGTATTTTGTTTGTTTATTTCCAGTACTAGGATTGAACACAGGGCCTCAAGACATGCTAGGCCAGAGCTCTACCACTGAGCCACACCCCCAGCCTTCATTCTAATACACGGAAAACTGCAAGAACAACTGCAGATGTACTAGGGAAGACAGCAGAGGCTCAGAAACTACACCCCTGGAGCCACATGAGGTTGTGACACATCTTTTCCATGAATGGTTTACTAGTAAATGTTGAATGAGCGAATGAAAATGCTTAGCACTGTTCTACAAACTTAATAAAAAAAAATTAGTTGTCTAGGATAAAAAAGTAACTAGTCATTTTAATAACTCTTATGTATGCTAAATGTTTTATTTATTTATTTTGGCTCTGGGGATCAAACCCCAGGCTCTACCACTGAACTACACTGCCAGCCAAATTGTTTTACTGTATTCACATGAAATGAAGAATAAACTGTCCAACAGTCAGTCCATCTACATATCTAATTTCAATGTCCTCCACTGGCCTGCACACATGGATTAATAGTTACTTTATACTTTTTAGGCTATAACTAATGCAAGATTCTCAAAGAAATGGTTTCCTAGCAGAAATGACTGATACCATTGTGGAAAGAGATGTTATTCAGGACATTATCTATTTCATTCTTCGGTCAAGGTAACTCATCTACTTTTAGACTTAAAACTTCTAAAGAACACTGCTATGATCTAAAGAGATTGGCCATAAAACTATTTGTATTGAAAACTTAGCCAACATGCCTCCAGTGAACTTCATTCATTAGCATTCTCAGTGGCAAGGTTTCCATATCTCAGTGTTCATTTTATACTTTAATTTGGTTAGTAGGTCTTTGTTTAATCGTCCTATTGAAAGGAGAACAAAAGCGGTTTAGGTGACACAGTAATGCACTATATTTTATCTCTTGAAAAAAGCCCGACAAAGTCAGAATACTCTGATAGCCTCTGATTTTCTTCAGGACGTTTGGAACCACACATCAGACTGAGGATAAAGATCCTCACTGTACTTAACGCCAGACACCTTTGGAAGAGAAACACCTTGTTGGCTACAGAAATTCTGCTTTGCCAGTTACACCTGGCCCCAAAGGCAGATTATCGCACCAGAGGAGCAGCTCAATTTCCTGTGAGTGTCTATTTTCTTAAATACCATTGCCTTCAATAAATAAAATCACTAGTCAGGTAAGTTCTTTTCCTGACTGCCTCTCTTTATAAAGTATGGGTGCCACTCAAATGATAGTGCTGTGACAAAATGAGAACAGGTCACATTTTACTCACAAGGGGGAAACCTCTAATGCTCCAAAGGGAAATACCTCTCATTCCTCTGCATCTAGTTCTGTCATGTCACAGTGGCTCCTCCCATTCCTGCTGCTTGAGACTTCCTTCTCCCTCAAAAGTCAAACGTGGTTTTACTAATGGGTCTGGCTCCCTACGGTTTTTCTCATGATCAAGTCATACTCCCTAGTTTATTCCTGCCCTCTCTCAGTCAATACAGGCCTTTTCTTTTCCTGTTTTGTTGGACTTCACTTAAGGAAAGTAAAGCAATCTCCATTCTCATAGTAATGTGTGTGATGTGTAAGTTGCTCTCTTTTTCTTTTTTATTCCTTTCTGGAGATCGACTATGACTGACTTTCTAACTTTTCTTTGTAACACAGATGTTTTATTTTCTAATCCACATTTCTCTTTGCAGTTTCTTGAACTTCCTTTGGTTGGTGTCACAGACAGTCATCCAGTAGAGACTGAGACCACCAGTTCATTTCACACAGGCCACTGAACAGTCATAAGATGGTGACAACTTTTGGTCTCTAGTGACCTGGACTGGATTCGATTCACTGACCTAGAGGTGAAAGGCTCTGTATTCCATTACTAATCCCTTGAGCCATCCAGCCCCCTGAAAATGATTCTTTGGTTTTATTATTGCAAAGACCATTTATAAAATCATGAACTGGATTTAGGAAAGCAACCATGAAATAGCAAGGGACAACAAACTGATTGAAATTCCTTAAATGTAGCGCGGGCTGAAGTCTCTCAGACAGTAGGATTGGGGGAAAAGTTCTATCTAGGCACCTCCGTTATTATTTCAGTAGCATGACCTGCTCACTTAAACGTGGCAACTTTAGACCCACTGACCATGCCTCAAGAAACTAAATCCTAAATAAAGAAAATGGAAAAGCAAACTATGAAATAGCCAATAATCTTTATTTCGCACTTCCCCCACCCCTCATCCTTCTCCAAAAAAGCACTAATGGGTATATTTGTGCATGTGAAAATACTGTATAAAGTATTTAGAATGATCTCAAATTAATAAAACAAAAAACACATATCTCAACATAGATGCTTTGTTGTTTTTGAAGGGATAGAAAAATTCTGGCCTCTAGAACAAGGAGGGTAATGATATCCTGCACTCTTAAAAGGTCTACTCCATTTCCACTGATTTGCAGTTTAACATTCATGGCAGAAAACCACATTTCTGTAATCACATAATGTTTTAAAATATGACTAATTCACACACTAATATAAATTGATTTGGCAATAAAAAAATCACATTTTCTATTAATATATTTGTATTAGGTTCAAAGCCCATATGCTAATATTTCAAGATATCCATTACACGGGCCCAAATTGGGATTATTTCAAAATCAAGTAAAAGTCCATATTTATTCCAAAGTTGCTAAAATATGCTAATAAAGTTAAATTTGATGCTTTTACATTAAAAATAAAATATTTGGTTTACCTTTCAGATATCTATAACATATAATAAATAGTGGGCAGTATAGTAATATAATAAAGTTTTGTGATACCCTGAAATTTGATGAGTTTTCTTTTAAAAAAATTCATAATATACTTCATTTCAGCCTTAAAGCACAATATCAATGAACAAATTTGTAGAAATAAAACAATATAAACACAAAATGCTACAGTATTTTTTTTTTTTTTTTTTACTTTCATGGAACCTACATGTCCTTTTAATGTCAAAGAAATTTACAAAAACAAAACATAACAAACAAAACAATTTCAAATCATAAACTCTAGATTTAAATTGTTTTGTTTTCCTTCCAACTGGTAGGGTCCTTTTCCCCCCACAATGTTTTGGGCACTGCACGGGTCCATTCAGCTCAAGGTAAATTACTCTGAACTATGGCTCTTTTTCTCTAGTCTCTTTGCTTATATACAGCAGTAATTACAGACATGGCTGAAATCACAGTGGATTTCAGAGAAAGCCAGAATTAAACACGATAAAAATTTAAAAAATAACTACTTCATAAATATTTATTATTTACAATAAGGGAAATTTTTTAGTATGAAGAGTTTTTTATACAAGTTGGTGAAATGTACAAGCAGTGAGAAGTGACTCCGGCAGTTTAAAGGGCAAAATTAGAATGCAACAGAGATATAAAATACGTTAAACAAAAATAATTTGCGCAGAAGCAAACAGGACATGATAGAAACCTTTTTCTTAAAAAATATAAGGTATTTCACAAAAGCCTGAACATTTTACATGTTAGTACTAAAAATGGGGTTGGGGGGAAGCTTCATATATTCTCATCACAAAAATATTTACCAATACTCCAACTGGAGTTTTCTTTTATGTTATTATGATTATCTTACTATAGAGGGAAAGAAGTTGAAAACTGTATACAGACTAATGATATCATCCTTAAATTACAGTCAAGGCAGTTTACACATTATCTTCTCGTCTAATACCTTAATGAAAAGGCCCTGGAGAGAATGAAGGAAATCAAAAGGGAAGATGTACGGTCTTTTTTATTAATAATACTTGTCACTGGTAATAGAAAAATGGAGGTGGCAGCCCTGAGGCCACGCCTCTACTGTAGAGTTCTTCCTGTCACACCACCATCGAACGGCAGGCCAGTGTGCAGAAGGGAAGCTCCAGAGCGGATGGCGTGCTGCTGTCCTCAGTCTTCCCAGCTTCACCGTCTCAGGGACCGGAGGACGTGATGCGGGACAGCACCAGCTCCCCTCCAGAGTGCCAGGGACGAAGCCTGAGCGGACACTGCTTGGTCCAGTCCATGTGGAGAGGTCAGTGTGCTCGGTGCTTCCTCTTCTTGTGCTTTTTGTCCTTCTTCTTGTTGGCACACTTGGGGCAGAACCACTGCATTTCTTCTGGTGGTGCAGCCATTATTCCCACACAGGGCCTGACATTAAAGATACATCCAAAGAAACAAGTTTTATATATGTTTATTCTTTTTCTTTCAATGTTTTACAATAATTTTTTAAGTCTATGAAATATTTACCAGAAATTAAAATCTAATAGCTCAAATTTATGTAGCACTATTGTTGGGCATTTGATTATATTTTATAATGCCTCTTTTATAGGCCCCATTGGAGGATTTAATTAGTTTATTCGTTCTTTCAACCAGGAAAGTGTAATTCTTCTGAGCAATGGCTTTGTTATAGATATCATACATCATAACTGAACAGACATCTTTTAAAATCTGATATTTTAAAAATAAATTAAGAAGATTGTATATATTTTGGTCACATTTCTTCAGTTTTGGGGAATGACTGAAGAGGTTTAAAAAACACACAAACTGCCTTTATTTCTGCAGTATGTACCAAGTTTACCAAGGGGTCACCTTTTAATGGGATTTTCAAGTACCACAGCTCTTACAGAACATTAGTGGAGAGGAAAGAAAGGGAAATGCCTATGTCTCCTTTCATTTTATTTTTTATTTTTGTGGTACTGAGGATTGAACACAGAATCTTGTACACTGAGCTACATCCCCAGCCCTTTTTATTTTGAGATAGGGTTTCACTAAAATTTCTGAGGCTGGCCTAGAACTTGTGATCCTACTACTTTAGCCTTCAGTGTCACTGGGAGTATAGGTGTGTGCCCCCACACACTTGGCTTCCTCTCATTTTTCTCCCTCACAGCATTTGTTAATTGTTTATTTTTTTATTTTGTATGTATTTTATTTTTTATTTTATTTTATTTTTTTTGTGGTACCGGGGATTGAACTCAGGGGCACTCGACCACTGGGTCACATCCCCAGACCTCTTTTGTATTTTATTAGAGACAGGGTCTCACTGAGTTGCTAAGTGCCTCACCATTGCTGAGGCTGGCTTTGAACTCGCGATCCTCCTGCCTCAGCCTCCCAAAGTGCTGGGATTACAGGCGTGTGCCACTGCGCCCGGCTCCTGTATTTTATTTTTTAAAAAACATTTATTTACTTGCTTTAGTTGTACACAATGCGTTTATTTTTACGTGGTGCTGAGGATCGAACCCGGGCCGTGCACGTGCTAGGTGAGCGCTCTACTGCTGAGCCACAACCCCAGTCCCTGTTAATTGTTTATTTACCAAAAAAAACTATTCCTAAGCCCACATATTCGTGTTTTATAGTTCAGGAGCACAGTCAGTTACAAACTTCTAAGGAATTCAATCCAAAAAAATTCTTTATATTCCCCAAATCACTTTGTACTCTGAAAGATACTCTTCATCTCCACAAGATCTTCCATGGAATCATAATTTCTGTAGAAATCTGCATATGCCTTCTTTCTTGGTACAGTCACCAACTTACAGAGAGCTGCAACCCCAGGGCAACCATGAATGCTCCAACAACATGAAACCACAGATGCTTGGCCAGAAGACCCTGCATCTGAGGTTGCATAAAGTCATGGCAGAAGTCATGGCACACTATCCTCCACACCAACGTCCTTCCTGGCTGATGGAGAAACTCCTCTAATTTACTTTCACAAAAAGGATAGATAAGCAAAATATCCAGAATTGAGGCTGAATAACAATAGTACTCTTGGTTTTTGAGCTTAATCTCATTTTCTGAGCTCTGCGATTTTACTCCATGTACTGCTCTGAGGGTGGCAGCTGCACTGGCCTTCAGGCACTAAGCTACTCTGCAGAACACTTCTTCCCAGGAGTGTCCTGTGCTGTCCTGACTAAGTAGCAGCCACCAAGTGTGGCTGGAGGTTCTCTGAGACACTCACCAGTGGTACCAGTCGTCACAGTCATCACAGCCGATCATCGGACTCCCATCATCAGGTTTGTTACACCCAGGACAGATCCAGATCTGATTGCCCCATTCATCTCGGATCTGATGTTATCACAAGGGGAAGGAGCAAAGACAGGGAGTGAGGAAGAAGAACCGAAAAGAGGCCAGATAAGAATTATCACGTTATCCTTGTAAGCCTAATAAACTGACAAATTAAGCTAAAAAATATCACAGATTAGCACTTTCCAAAGCCATGATCATCAGTGTTCTGGAATCATGTAAAAAAGAAAATAGCTAAGTGATCAATGATAAGACATTTCTAATGAATATTCTAAACTCTGTTTTATGAGACATAAAGAAACAAAGTATTTTATATAATATCTATGAGCATATGACCTATAATCTTCATCTGAAAAAATCCTTTACCACAAATTTTTAATGATTAGGGTCTTCATGGCAGTAATGATACTTTTGAAAGCTATAGAGCTCAACCATGTGTAGTTTCCTCAGTCACATTCCTGGGCATGGAATTAATACATACGGCCCAAGTGCAGGTGTCCCCTTATTACTCATTAGCCAAACCCTTCCCCTGAACTAGATGATAAGATCAAGGATATAAAAGAGTGGTTACTAAGTAACTTTCCATTCCCTTTATGGCATTTTTAGAAAAGTACAATCAACTAAAGGGCAAATGAAATAAGGGGTTCAGGAGGCCAAAGAGCTACACATTTAAACATGATTTTGCTATACATATTGTAGGTTCTAAGTTTACTCTATTAACCTAGCAGTTCTAAATAGGAAGCATCCCTATTGTACTACTTCCTCAAATTACACATTATCAAAATGAATCTGGGGAAAATACTTCTACAATATGGGCATAAAGGCAATAAGTAAAAGCTAAATCTTAAAATCCTGTATTTATTTATTGTACTGGGGATTGAACCTAGGGGCACCTGACCACCAAGCCATATCCCCAGCCCATTTTTTATTTTGAGACAGGGTCTCTTTAAGTTGCTTAGGGCCACACTAGGTTGCTGAGACTGGCCTTGAATTTGGGATCCTCCTGCCTCAACCTGATGAGTCACTAGAATTATAGGCCTATGACACCTTGCCCAGCTAAATCCAACTATTTTTGAAAAAATCTCTACACAAGGCCAATTACATAGATATAAAAACTTCCTAAAGAAACCTATAGGTAGCTCTGGCCTAGCCCTCTTTAAATCCAGGGGAAATTACCAAGGGGAGAGAATCAACAGACACCACACACCAGCTTTCCAGTGGCTGACACTGCTCTAGCATCCTATGCCCCGAAGCTTTCATGCACGGCCAGTCCTGCCACTGGTTGGCCTTTCTTGCAATTATCAAGCTGGGACTATGCTACATAAGAAATTTAGCATAGCACCCATAATTACATCTAACACTTCACAGTTTACTAAGTTCTTTCAAATATATACTACTACTTTGTTTAATTATTGTAAAACAAGCTTTGGATAGGTTAAGAATGAGAAAACCAAAGCTATTAGAATTTAGGTAACATCCCTAACATCATACTATTAGGCAGTAACAAAATCAGCCTTTTGCCCTAATCACGCATTCTGTTCTCTGTCTACAAAGTGTCTCTTTAGGAATTACAAGGATTTTCAACCACACTGTTTATTCCAATCAGACCCATCTCTACAGAGTTAGCTCAAACATCCACTATAAACAAATGGAGGTTGAGGAGATTAAGTATAAAATCTTTCCCAATCAATGCATGTGGAGTGATGTTGCCTTGATTACACACCTATAGCAACTGGTCTTTGAATTATTCAATCTGATGATCACAATTTTTAATATCACATCTTCTATTTTGTCTTGAATTGACAGTGTTTATGTAAATTTTTCATATCTGTATTCTCTCTGAATACATTTAATATTTTCTTTTTATACTTCTTTGTTTCATTGGAGTGTTTCAAATACTTAATGATTTGCTGAAATTACCTTAACTCCTTGAAGCATGTAATGTTTCATGGTTTATAACAAGAGATGCTAGGAGTTGCCCAACCACTTCCCACAATGCCGTCCATCATTAGGCTCATGTATCCCAGTTTCTATAGCTGGAGCCATACAATGTCAATGCTTCAATGCATCAGAAACATTTGTTGTGTGTGTGTGTACTCTACAGTGCCCACAGAACATATCTTATTTCCATTTTTTTAACCATTCTTTTCTTTTTGGTGGTACTGGGGATTGAACCCAGGGCCTTGGTCTTGGTCAAGCTAAGCAGGCAATCAACCTCTGAGCTACTAGTTCTCAGAATCTATCTTTATAAATACTTTATTACTAGATTGAATTCAGTGTTTGAATAAAATATGATGCTGTTAAGTATGGGTAAAACACCTAAAAAGACTCCTGGGACAATGTGGACTCATTCAACATGGTGGGTTTTACATCTAAAGTCATGCTTGGATACTCGGGAAGCTCTGTGGCTTAAAAAGTTCATTTCCATTTAATATTCTGGATCTTAGCCAATAAAATATAATTAGTGCTGTAACTCAGAAACACCAGCTGGCTCATAAAATCTATGTATATTACATAAATTATATTCTTAAGTGAATAATTTAATTGCTTGATTAAGAAATTCAACATGGAATTTAAATTTCATTATTCAGCTACATATTTTCTACATTGAGATTACTGTATATAGGCATATGGTCATATTCCAAAACAATATAAAGAAATAAAAAACAATGCTTTGACATTATTCATGGAGACGAAATATGCAAACATAATGCTTTTTAACCAAAAGCTCAAAAATGCAATGAAAATACTTTTCTGGTCCTGAAGAGTTGCCTCCAAGATTCAATGATGACACACATATCACTCATGACAGGTTCTCAAGTAATGCTCTCTTCACTACTATGAAAATGAAGTACACATACATACCACATAGGTGCTGACTGTCTCAGTCACCACACTTCGCACAGGGGCTTTGGAGCTTCCTGCTCCAGAGATGATAGGGGATGGAGATGGCATCAGAGCTGGGCACGCTGTGGCCTGGGCAAGGAGTGGCAATGGTAGGGGTGTAGGGCTCACATGCACAGGTACAGGGGCTGGGGTCGGTGGTGGGGTTTTAGGTCTATTCAGAGAAGGGGCTGGCTTAGCCTCCGGCGCTGGAACCACTTTGCTGATGACACTGTTGACAAAAGAGAAAATTAAAAGTCAAAATAGGATAATTGAATCAAACCACATATTTAAAAAAAAAATCATCACAAAGTAACTTTCTTCCTTTAGTAGCCAAATATGTTTTTAGGAGTCCAGAGACAGTTAAAGAACTTAGAGTTCAAGGCCTTTATCAATTTACTTCAACTTGTTCGGACTGATTTTTATCTTCCTAAATTGCCCCCAAATGGTCCATTATTTAGAATTTTTTTGGGGGGGAGCGTATAATACACATGCTTTTTTTCATAGAAATATAATGAATGGATGGATAGTCCTTTCCTGTGGCTGAATCATGCATCCTCTCTTGGCTTCAGGTTTGCCAATGTGACCTTTGTGGTCAGTGAATGCAACTGGGGGTGACGTGCTGCTTTGAGAAACTTCCTGGCCTCAAAGCCATGTTTGCTTCGGATGAGTCTCCCTCTCTCCTCCTGCAGTCACTGTCCTAAGGCCCGCAGGTGTGTTTTTTTTATTTTTGCTCATTGCAATTCTGCCTTTGTAGATATCTAGAAACAATATATACTATTATTACTTGATGTGTTTTAAGGTATATGTAAATAGCACTTCACTATATTTATCCTTTGTAACCAGTTTTTCCCACTTAGTTTTTTAATTTTAATTTTTTGCAGTGCTGGGGAATCAAACCCAGGGGTGTTCTACCACTGAGGTATGTCCCCAATCCCTCTTGAAATTTTGAGACAGGGCCTTGCTAAGTGGCCTAGGCTGGTCTTCTACTTGTGATCTTCTTGCCTCAGCCTCTTGAGCAGCTGGGATTGTAGGTGTGCACCTTCACACCCAGCACCCACTCACTCCTGTCTCTTGATTTATTCATGTTGATATACATAGATCTATATAATTTATTTATTTAAATTACTAGATAATATTCCACGGTATGAAAAAGCTGACTTTTTTGGTCTATTGTCCTACTAAAGGTAGAACATATGCACTTGAAAATGTTACATGTTAGCTTGTAATTATGCTTAAGAATTTCCCTAAGCTCTACCTCAAGAAATAAAGTTGCTGGGACACAAACTGCCACTCCTCACCATCACCACGCTGCGTTCTAAAATGACTGTAACACTGGGTGCAGTGGTGCATTCCTGCAATCCCAGCAACTCTGGAGGCTAAGGCAAGAGGATCATAAATTTGAGGCTAGTTTCAGTGACTCAGCAAGGCCCTAAGCAACTTAGTGAGACCTTGTCTTAAAATAAAAAAATAAAATGGGCTGGGGATGTGGCTCAGTGGTAAAGCGCTCCTGGGTTCAATCATTAGTACCACACAAAATAACACAAAACAGAAATGACTGTATCATGGACTGGTAATGTAGCTCAGTAGCAGAGCACCTGCTTAGCATGTGTAAGGCCTTGGGTTTCATCCCCCAGCACCACAAAAATAGTCAAATAAATAAATAAATAAAGCCACTGCACCAATCTCTCACTACTATTCCACACTTAATTTCTGTTATGGTTTGGATGCAGTAATCCCCAAAAGTTCAGGTGTGAGATGATGCAGGTATATTCAGAAGTGAAATGATTAGGTTATAAGAGCTGTAAATTGATTAGTAGATTAAGCCACTGATATGGATTAACTGGGTGGTAACTGTGGGCAGGCAGGGTGTGGTTGGAGGAAGCAGGCTACTGGGCGTGTGCCATTAGGGCTTATATTTTGTTCCTGGTGAGTGGAGCTCTCTCTCTGCTTCCTGTCACGTCGGGCTTTCTTCTGCTGCATCCTTCTGCCATGATATGGGCCTCGTCTTGGGTCCAGAGCTATGAAGTCAGCCAACCATGGACTGAACCTCTGAAACTGTGAGTCAAAATAAATTTTCCTCCTCTGCTAACTAAACAACTTCTAAGATCCTGCTTTTTTTTTTTTTTTTTTTTTTTTTAATATATAAAGTGAAAAAGTTGCCTCAGAGGGATATAGAGAGAATCTCAATATAGGCAAAGACTTCAAACATTAAATTATCCCAATAAGTCCACCATTATTTAAGCAAATAACCAATTACTGGAGCTGGAGGTGCAGCTCAGTGGTAGAGCATGTGACTGGCATGCTTGAGGCTCTGTGTTTAATCCTTAATATCCAAATAACACTACCACCAACAAAACCCTCAATTATTTCTGTCTAATTGCTTCCTGCTTGTTTCCTACAAGTATGATTACCTTCCTAATTTGGATGGGGCCAAAGACTAAGATAACTTAACAGGTCTGTTTTGCAGGAGACACTTGGTAAATGCATAGTATAATTAATAGTGAATATTTATTGAGCATTTACTATGTGCCCAGATTCTCTAAACACCAGAAAGCCAATTTCTGGGCCGGGCACTGTACTAAATGTTTACTTGCTTACCTCATTTGGTACTCATGATAAATGAGGTAAGCTATTATTATTCTTTTTGAGCAGATGAGAAACAAAGGCAGAGAGAGTAAATAAATTTATATAGATTAGTATGTGACACAGGCAGGATTTAAACTAGGTTGTCTGACCTTAACAGCTACCCTATACTGCCTCTCAGTGCTTACTAATGAGGTTTGCCTTACAAATAGGAGTTTTGCCTTACAGATAGGAGTTCAATGTTACACACATTTATGTCTAGAGGGGAGGAATTCTCTCTCTCTCTCTTTTTTTTTTTTTTTTTGTGGTACTGAGGATTGAACTCAGGGGCACTCGACCACTGGGTCACATCCCCAGCCCTTTTTTGTTTTTTTATTTAGAGACAGGGTCTCACTGAGTTGCTAAGTGCCTCACCATTGCTGAGGCTGGCTTTGAACTCGCGATCCTCCTGCCTCAGCCTCCCAAAGTGCTGGGATTACAGGAATGCACCACTGCGCCCGGCAGTGGGGAGGAATTCCCTAGAATTCTAAAACACACTATTTCTGAATGCTATTTTCCATAATGATTTTATACATGGATGCTGGAATCAAAACTAAAGGGAAAAGAAAGAACCCAGAGAGATAAGAACAGATGTTTTTTCCCTGAGGAAATTTACACATGAGGCAAATATAATTTTTGTTTTGATAAAGAAGATATATCAAAGCCCAGGACCTGTAAAAAGTAGAAAGTCTACCAGGATTCCTTACTCGTATTAAGGGCTTCCAAAGGGCTATGAAATAAGGTGAGAATGAATCAGTATCTAATGTATACCTCTGATGTCCTAGGATATTATATTTAAAGTAATTTGGATTTATAATGCATATAAGTACCCAGCACAAATCATCCTGAAAGGAATTTACTTAAAATATAGGCCTCATATTATTAATATAGGTAAATTTTATTTATTTATTTATTTATTTATTTATTTATTTATTTGGTACTGGGATTGAATTCAGGGGCACTTGACCACTGGTCCACATCCCCAGCCCTTTTTTGTATTTTATTAGAGACAGGGTCTCACTGAGTTGCTAAGTGCCTCATCATGGCTGAATATAGGTAAATATTTAAGAAAAAAAAGCAATAAATAAAGATAATCAGACACATGGATGTGAGGAAACATCAGGGAGACATAACAGCCAGTAAACAGAGACCCATATAAAGACCACAGTTAGTAGAATTAACAACTTTAAAACAACTCTGCTTAAATGTTAAAAAAAAAAAAGGCAAAGGTTGAAAATATCTGCAGGTGGCAGAAAGTTATGATGAGTGACCCAGCAGATTTGAAAAGGCCCAAACAGACTTAGGAATGAAAACCTACAGAAACAGATTTAAAATGAAGTTGGTAGATTTAAAAGCAGGCTAGAAATAAAGACAGAATTATAAACTGAGTAGTAGAACACAAGAAACTTTCTAGATTATAACCTGGAGAAGCAAAGGGAATACAACAAAAATATCTAATTAGTACATATTCGGTCACACCTCTGGGGGAAAACTGGGGCAGAGACAAATGTTAACAAAGAACATCTAAAACTTTTACAGAAATGATGAAAGATACTAATCCACAGATTTAAGAAGCTCAACAAACCCCAGGCAAGATAAATAAATAAAATAAAATCTATATGAAGGCATAACAAAATGAAGCTATAAAACATTACAGATGAGAAAAATCTGAATAGCAGTCAAAGAGGAAAAAGAAAAATTGCTGTGAAAGAAGAAACAGATGATAGGTGACTTCTTAATCAGCTATGATGAAATCTATTAGACAGTGGAATACAATCTTCAATGTGCTAAAGAAAAATAAATTGTCTTTGAAAACATATTTCAGAAACAAGGGGGGGGGGAGACATTCTCAGGTAAACAAAAGCTAAGGGTTCGCCACTTGAAGTCCCTTACTAAAAGAAACTCAACGGAGAAATCCTAAGTATTTTTGGCCCTAAAGTCCCTTTACATTCTTCAAAATTAAGAAGCTTTTAAAATGTGCACTGTACTTTTCAATATTTGCCACATTAAAAATTATACCAAGAAATTTAAAAATATTTATTTAATAATTCATTTAAAAATAACAGTGCAGGGGATGTGATTCACTGGTGAAGTGCTTGCCTCGCCTGTGTGTGGCCCTGGTTTGGATCCCCAGGATTGTAACAATAACAACAAAAAAGAGATACCTAAAAGTAACAAAAACGAACCCATTACACATTAACAGATAACATCTTATTTTTGTTGTGTATGAAAATGACTAATTTTCAAGGAGAAAAAAATCTTGTGAAGACTGGCAATAGTGTATATTTTTGCAAATCTCCTTTAGTGCATGCATATGTAAATGGAAAAAGGAGGAGTTTTTTAAAAGGCTTTTCAGATAATAGTGTAAATTCATCTCTGATACCTCACCAAAATGCATCAAGTGGTAGTATTTTTAAAGTCAGTTACAATTTGAAATCATATAACAAGCTTCTCATATTTGGTTACACTAAAATTCATTCATCTGTCCAGCAATTTGACATGGGGGTCTCCCCAGATGTCCAGGTTGGACTTGAACTCCTGGGCTCAAGTGACCCTCCTCCCTCACAGTTTCCTGCATAGCTAAGACTACAAGCATGAGCCACCATACCCAGTTTTGCCTACCACTTTGGATATGTCTTTTTTTTTTTTAGTTGTTGGTGAACCTTTATTTTTTATTTATTTATATGCAGTGCTGAGAATCGAACCCAGTGCCTCACACTTGCCAGGCAAGTGCTCTACCACTGAGACACAACCCCAGCCCACCACTTTGGATATATCATTTGCCCACTAACAATTTTATATAACAACATAAGGAGATACAAGGGAGACAACAGGATTTATACACACACACACACACAATTAATGCATTTTAATGATACAGAATAAAGGCATATTTGTACATGCAAATAGTATACTTTCATCATATCCATGCTCATTTCCCATTTTGTTTTGTCTTTACTATTTATTAGCTATTGCACTGGAAAATGTTGGAGTAAAGACTGAACCTGTTGCCTAAAATAACATATATTCATATGCTCTAATGACAGCAGTCATCTGAAAGTGAGAATCAGCTCAATTATGAATTGTAAGGTAATTTTATACACATATATACATATATATGTATACACTAGGGGAAAACCCCTCAAATTTCAGCAGTCTCAAAAAACAAAAATCCAAGAAAGTTTTAAGGTTAGGTGAAGCAAAACAATAAGAAGATCCAAAAAAACTAAGCAAATGAAGATGTTTTTAATCTTGGGGTAGGAAAAGATTATCTAAGCACTCACTGCAAGCAAAAACCATAAAGGTTTTTCAAACCATAAGTTTTTCAAAAACTGACTTGAATGCACAACTGTTTTATACGGCATAAAATACCATAAGCAAGTTAAAAGGCAAAAGGAAAAAAATGAAGAAAATCATTTGCAATATATATGATAAAAGGTTAAATTCTTCCCTGTATAAAAAATTCTTTAAGGAAAAAAAAAACCTAACATTCAAGCATGAGCAAAAAGACACAAGTAAAATAGAATTAAAAAAAGAACTAGCAATAGACAGGAAAATATGTTCTATATAGTAATCAAAGACATGAATACAACAATAAAATGCCTTTTAAAAATAAAGATAAAAAAATGAACAACCGTTGGTGCTATCTAACTGGGGGAACGGGAGTATGGTTGGATGGAATTTCTAAATGGTTATGACACCTTAAAAATGTATAAGCTCAGCCGGGCATGGTGGCGCATGCCTGTAATCCCAGCACTTGGGAGGCTGAGGCAGGAGAATCACGAGTTCAAAGCCAGCCTCAGCAATGGCGAGGCACTTAGCAACTCAGTGAGACCCTGTCTCTAATAAAATACAAAAAAGGGCTGGGGATGTGGCCCAGTGGTTGAGTGCCTCTGAGTTCAATCCCTGGTACCAAAACAAACAAACAAACAAACAAACACATTTGAACAGGCCTTATATATTGCTATGGGTTGGGCGTGGTCTGTCCCAGAAGGTTCATGTGTTCTGTGCTGGGTACTGGGTGTGTGATATGGAAGGTGGTGGAAACTTTAAGAGGTGGGGTTTAGTGCAAGGTGATTAACATATACACATACGTAGTTCTCTCTCAAGTGTGAGTAATGAAAGGAAAAATTGAAGTGGGTGATCAGTGCTGACAAGCCAAACTATCCCTTTTTAAGGGATTCAATTGGTATAATACAGGCACTAAAGTGAGCCATGTTTCTAAACTCTTGAAGTTTAAGAGAAAATTCACTAGAGTTTGAACTATTTTGATTTTAGTTTCTCAGTGCTTTGTGATAACTGAACATAATTTTAAAGACAATCTTTTAATTATTTCTTTACTAGTATTATAGAAAAATATATAACACTATAATATAATACAGTTTCTCACCCCTGGTGAGAAAAAACTATCAACACTTAATCTGACCATTGTAAATATAATTTTGGATTCCAAATGGCCACCTCCATTGCCACTTTTTATTGTTTCATACTTGTAGAGAGTGTTTTGCTTCTATAAAGTTTCTCCCTGAAGGATCACTTTTTCCCTGCTATTTAATTGCACAGCAAATCTCCTCCAGAGCTTTCTGTTGAATGTACAGTGCCTCACAGAGAAAGCTATACCGCCCACAGCTGTGTCCCACAATGGCGCCACGCTGCTAACATTACATCTTTTGGAGGATTTGGTCACAGTACCCTAACTGCTATAAACACTGGGGTTATTCATACCAACGTGCACAAGGAGGGACTTCAGGCAGGATTTCTTTACCTGTTTCCCCACCACAAAACAGTGAAACAAATAGAATGGGTCATGAGCTGCTTGGCCTGTAATGCAAACTCACAGCTTGACAAGTCAATAAAGAGCCAATCATGGCCTCCCCAGCCCCACAGAGCCTCCAAGGTTAGAGGCAAACACAATTTGGATATGTTCTGCACAAGGAGTTTAATGATCCTCATTATTCAGCTATTGTGTGCAAACACTATGAAACCAGTAATCTAAATTATCAAAGTCCGAATAACTGGCTACTAAACTGCACACGAAGTTCAAAAGTTCCCTCACAATGGCTTACTTATTTACCCCTAAAAGTGAACAGCCATTTTAAAATGGTAATAAAATGATACTATAGGTAAAAACTATGGTAATCACTTCCATGAATTTTATATAATCCTCTGAATAGGGAATTCCTTCAATAGAGAAAAACTACATTGATTAAAAAAAAGTTCTTTACATCATAACTTACTTTTTTAAGATCAAATTTTTAAATCTTTCTCTGAAATACCCTCTGCCAGATTCCCATGATGTATTTTAAACTAACCCTTTCTCACAACAAATGGAAGAAAAAAAAAAATCACTTGAGATTTCACAAGTCATATTACTAAACAACCTCATGGTTGGTCAGTCTTCATCTAAGTTCCAGAAATACCAAGCACCCAAGTGAGGCAGTCAGCCTCTGGCTTTCACACACTCACAGACTGAACAGATGGACAGGATACTGTGAAGATGACTCCGTGTGACATCCAGGACTAGGCCACAGAGTGCACTGCAGCTTCAAGCTTGCTCCCTTTTGTATCACTTGCTCTAAGGGAGTCAGATTCTGGGTGTGAGGATGCTGAAAGCTGCCTCATGAAGGAGTCCACAAGGCCTAGGAGCACAAGGCCTGGAGCACATTCTTCAGCCTCGCTGAGGCCCTCAGATGACTGCAGTCCCAGCCAGCAACTGGACCAGAAATCTGAGCCAGAATCACTCGCCCCCCTGAAGAAACTAGGAAGTAATATGTATTGCTTTAAATTGCTAAGTTTTGGGATCATTTGTTATGTGGAAATTGAAAACGAATATACCAATTATTCACTTTCTCTAACTTAGGTATATAAATAAATATTCAAAATTTGGGAGAAATTATAATTTAGAGTATCAGTACTTAAGATGCCAAACTGTAACACAGTCATTTCCATATTTCACATTGATCAAATATACAAAGACAATTATGAAAATCAGTTTTATGTTGATTCTTCAAATCAATCATTATTCCTCATTCTTCTTGATCCTCACAGCTCAAATTTTAACATTCATATAATTATAACACAACTATAAATGGATTTAAGTCCTCAAGCTCATGGTTTGCCTCTTGAATATTTACATCATCTCATAAAATGGATATTTTATCTTGTCATAGCCCAAGTACACATCAAGTAGCAAACATTTTATCTTTTAATGCAGGCATGACCTATTTGAAAAATGAAACAAATTGCATGAAGTAATTAGAGAAAAACAGCCATTATAGAATCTTCACTTCCAAGGGAGAGGCCCAAATTATTTTACTATTGTCAAATATTCAAAATCTGTAAAATACCTTAAAAGGACAAGCAATGAATAAGGCCCATTTCCTCATATTTGCAAAGATACAACATATATGGACAGTAATAATAATTAAAAGAAACTGAAATGGTAATCTATAAGATAAGGAATTTAATAGGTAAAGGGAGAGATGAAAGCTAGACTTTTCTGGATGTCTCTTGTCATAGGTTTCAACTTTGGAGTCAAGTAAATGATTTATATATTCAGAAAATTAAAGTTTTTAGACATTGCCTTTGAATTGAAAATAAACAGAAATGAATAAACTTCAATTTCAATGTATATCTATCATGATGAAAATAATAATAATTTCAGGTGACTTTAGGAGGACAGCATTTTGTTCACACATCCAAAGCAGAATTTATTTTAAGGTGGAACTCTGAAAATCTTAATATAACTTCATTCAATAGTCCTGTTTATTAGGAGTAATAATGGTATTATTACACTCAGACTATATAGTTCCTGTAAAATAAATAATAATTACGATAATGTTGCTAACATACAAGATTTCTAATGTAGCTGGGTGAGGTGGCTTATGCCTGTAATCCCAGCAGTTCGGGAGGCTGAGACAGGAGGATCATGAGTTAAAAGCCAGCCCAAGCAAAAGTGAGGCAGGCCCTAAGCAACTTAGTGAGACCCTGTCTCTAAATAAAATACAACATAGGGCTGGGGATGCAGCTTAGTGGCGGAGTGCCCTTGAATTCAATCCCTGGCACAAAAATAAATAAATAAATAAATAAATAAATAAATAAATAAAATAATCAAAAAAGATTTCTAATGTAAAAGAAGGAGAACTAAATTCAAAAAAGTAACAATAATGTTAAATCTGAACCGGAAATAATACAAAGTCATCATTTTTTCTTTTCTTTTCAAATGTGGCAGATCTGTCCCTTATAAAGGCTCAGAAATAATGGTATCCCTGTAGCAACAGTAACCTAATCGTGCCAGATCATGATTCCTAAAAACATTTCCTAATAAGTGGAATCAACGTTCCTTGAAGGTATGGCTAATTCCAGGTCTATGAAAATACATTGAAAGACAATTTAGGGACGGGGGCTCAGAAGAAGAGCACATGAAGGAGTTACCACTGGTCAAGATGAGATAATTAGAACATGAAAAAAATGAATGAAGGAGAAAGGAAGAGGAAGAGAGGGAGGCAAGGGAAGAGGGAAAAGGGGAAAGGAGAGAGAAACCCTACTAAAACCCAGTGATTACTTGATCATCACAAGAGGTAAAAATGGTATCAACTCCATCAACTCCTGTCTTTGAAGAGTGGCAAGTAAAAAGAATTAAACATTTATACTGCCTCTCCTGGATGACCTGTATTTCAGAATAATCCAAATTTTCTAGTTGATGAAGAAAATACACCTTTATTGAAGGAGTTTGTCTAATAAGTGTGAGAGGATAAAAAAGGTTACCATTTCCCAATGCCTAATGAAATGACTGGTTAAGCATTGATTAAGGGTATGATACACAGAAATGTTTACTGATATGATGTAATAAGAATAAAGCATCAAAATAAGCTTGTGAAAAGAAAAAAAACAAACTTGAATCTCACCAAGTCTTTAGAGCTAAATGCCCTTTACAGGGATAGAATAATAATTTAAATTCCATTATAAAGAAGTAAACTGCCACACATGGTAGCACAAGCCTGTAATCCCAGTGACTCAGGAGGCTGAGGCAGGAGGATCACAAATTCAAAGCCAGCTTCAGTGACTTAGTGAGGACCAAAGCAACTTAATGAGACTTTGTCTCAAAATAAAAAGGGCTGGGGATATGGCTCAGTGGTTAAGTGCCCCTGGATTCAATACCCAGTAGTACAAAAAAAAAAAAAAAAAAAAAAAAAAAGTAAACAGACAAAATCAGAAAGTTAGACACTGTATGGTATAAATGATCTGGTTTCTTTAACAAGCCAACTGGAGAACAAAAAGAAGGAAGAGGTAGGAATGTGGAATAGAAATAATAGCTCTAGATAAAAAGTACTTAAGAGGTATTAAGTCTGGTTTGGGTTCTGATTCAAACAAATCAACCATCCATCAAAACAATTTTTGAAAAAAAAATTTTTTTGAGACAAATGGAGAAATCTGGATTATGTATTAGATAATAGCAGGGAAAATGTCCATATGTTAGGATAATAATATTATGATTACATAAGAAAACAGCATTTTGTGTGTGTGTGTGTGGTAATGGGGATTGAATCCAGAGATGCTTTACCAATGAACTACATCCCCACCCTTTTCCTAATTTTGAAACAGGGTCTCACTAAGTTGGCCTCAAACTTGTGATCCTCCTAACTCCTGGGTCACTGGGACTACAGATGATTGCCACTGAACCCAGAGAAAACAGTCATAATTTTAAAAATTTATTATTATTTTGTGGTACTTGGGATTGAACCCAGGTGTGCTCTACCCAAACCACATCCCCAGTCCTTTTATTTTTGAAACAGGGCCTTGCTAAATTGCCAAGTCTGGCCTTGAACTTGCCATTCTCTTGCCTCTACATACAGAGCATGTTTTTAGAGCTTCATACTGAAGTGTACAGAGGTGGAATGACATAGGCCTGGATTTGCTTGGAAATGCTTTATGACAAAAAAGAAGAAAAAGATCAAGTAAGCAAGTGTGACAAGAGTTTAAAAATCAGTTTAATCTATTCAGGTGATGAGTGTATTAAAATATATCATTTAGCTTCTCATGTTTAAAAATGTTCATTTAAAAAAGTTAAAAGTTTAAAAAAAGTTGGTAATATGCATACTATCCAGAATTATTTAGGATCATAAAATATAATAAAGCTATAATGCATATGTACTACTATATCAATATAATACTATGAAAACTTCTTGGGGTAAAATGTTATTAATGAGATTAGTTACTTGTGTTAATACATCCTTGCTTCTATTTTTCCTCTGTGATTTTCTCCTTTTCAACATTTTATTTGCCCTGTAGGGCTCTACTAAAATTCTACTTTCTCGACATCTTTCTAACACTTTCTACATGGAAATAATCACCTAAACTTCTATGTGAGTTCAGATTGCCTCTTCTAGCATTTTATACTTTCTACCTTCTATTTTTTAAAAATATTTATTTATTTACTTTAGTTGTACACAATGCAATGCATTTATGTTTACGTGGTGCTGAGGATCGAACCCGGGCCACGCACGTGCGAGGTGAGCGCTCTGCCGCTGAGCCCCAGCCCCAGCCCCGACTACCTTCTATTTTGATATTTACTTTATGTACTTGAGAGTGGACATCTGATTCAAATTTTTCATATTCATGTCTATCTCCTCTGATATAGTCTGTACTATGTATATAATAAAATTAATATTTGTTAAATGCAGGTCAACTTTAAAAATATGAATTTATAAAAATAAAAATATATATTTAAAAATATATATACTTAAAAAATATAAACAGTGTGTGTGAGGGCACTTCAAGGAGTCTTTTCAAAAACTCCAATTCTCAGGGGTCAGAACTTCTAAAACATGTTGTATTTTCAGAAAGCTTTTGCTTCTCTGCAGTCAATAAGAGGCTATTAGTAAGGAAAAGCAAAGTCAAATGAAACTGAACATTCAACATGGATGAAACTTTACTTTCAATAGTTCCTGAGCCTACTATCTACAGAGGAGGAGGAGTAATAACTTAGTAAAAGATGATTTTATGTAAAAACATTTTAAAGTTGTAAGTTAACCATAAAACATACCTTGTCTATGTTCTTTTAAAGAATCAAATAACATTTCAAGTTATTTGAAAACATTAAAAGCAATAAGATTATATCCAGTGAACTTGAAAAATGAACAAGATTGTGATTAAGATTTGTATCTCGCTGGAGAGTTATAAAATTCAGTCATCAAAAAGTCATGCTTGGAAAAATCCAACATTACCACTTCAAAATATATTAAAATTTAAAAATAGCTGCTTTTCATCAAAAATCACCCTGGTTTACATGAATTTTTATCTTCCTTTGTTACAGCAAGGAAAAAAATATATAAATATTTATGCCATGTAAGACAGACAGACAGACACACACACACACACACACACTCTTATCTGTGAGGCTAAAACAAGTCATAAGTGACTATATATGATATATATACATATGTGTGTGTGGGCAATGTGCACATATATGTGTACTTACTTATGAACCAGATATGATAGGTGTATGTGTATGTGTGTATATATATGCTTATGTCATATTCTTTTTTTTAATATATATTTTTTTCGTTGTAGTGGACACATACCTTTATTTTATTTATGTGGTGCTGAGGAGCGAACCCAGGGCCTCACACATGCGAGATGAACACTCTACCACTGAGCCATAACCCCAGCCATCTATGTCATACTCTTGACCCTTGCAGAGTCATTATCTTCTTTGATTGTCTCTTTAATATGATACTTTGATGATAATAAGTGATCTTACAAAAATGAGAATGAAGAGGATTTTAATGATTGATTTGGAAAAGAATGTATGCAATGGTTAAGCTATAAAATATTAGAATAAGGATATGTTTTTCCCTCTAAAAAAATGTTTGTTAGAATAAAACATTAACAAAATATTCAATGAACAATCACTTTGATTGCTTTAGGATTTAAGGAAACTTCATGAACACAAAGAATATTTATTTAAAAAGTGTCCAAGGCAGTTTGAAACAAACAAACAAACTATATATACACATTCATAAATATATATGTATATGTAAAATAAAGTTTCTAAACTTTTCTCTAAAGCAAGAAAAGACTGAAATTATTCTACTGATCTCAGATTCACATTCAAGTTATCCTAAAAGAAAGATAGGAAAAAAAGAAAAAAGAAAAGAAAAGAAAAAAAAAAAAAAAAAAGAAAAAAAGGTCACCACAGTTCTTAAACACCCAAAGGTCTGATTAAAGGATTCAGCTGTGAGTTTGAGAGAGCTGCTTTAGATTTTTTTTTTTGTGTGTGTGGTACCGGGGATTGAACTCAGGGGCACTCGACCACTGGGTCACATCTCCAGCCCTTTTTTTTTTTGTATTTTATTTAGAGACAGGGTCTCACTGAGTTGCTAAGTGCCTCGCCATTGCTGAGGCTGGCTTTGAACTCATGATCCTCCTGCCTCAGCCTCCCAAAGTGCTGGGATTACAGGCGTGCGCCACCGCGCCCGGCTGAGCTGCTTTAGATTTTGGTTCTCTCACTTCCTCAGTTTTTCCTAGCATGCTCTAACATCAAAGATGATCTGGAAGGGCAAAGAAAAGCTTCAAACTTAGCCAGAGGGACAGTTAAGAGAGGATGGAAGTCAGCTGCACTGTTTCCTTTTGTGGGGACCCTGGCGTAAGTGATGCCCAGCAAAGGAGCTCAGAACAGGACTCTAAAGCCCCTTCTGAGGCTCTTTTTTCTCCACCCTCCTACTCCTGCCTGCACCAGCCACATGGGCCCTGCAGTGGCAAAAAACTTGAACTGACTGGTCATCTTTGAAATGTTTTACTTTGTGTGTTTATTATAAAGAGCACAAATAAGCAGAATAGCCAAATGCCAGAGAATCTGAAAATGTATTCCTTTTATGAGCTCTTGCTTCTTCTAATTTATTTAAAATTAAATAATGACAATATTTTAAGCGTAAGTATTGACTGAGAGATTATGCATGCATACAGAAAATAGTTCAAGCTAGAAAATCCAGAAAAAAAACAGTGAATCAGCAGAAGAATTCAAAGTCTATGTGGTCAGCATTCTTTTAAAGTGGCTTAAATTTATAAGGCAAATGTGAATTTCCTTGCATTTACTGTAAGCCAAATAAATAAAACAATGAAAACGATAAAAAGTAGCAAAACATTCTGCCTTACTCATTTGGCTTTGAATGGTTTGATGAGCAGAAAAACAGAACACGGCCATTCACTGCTTACAATTGTGATTTGCCTACTTTGTTCATCTTAGTTCCAAACAAATTAGCCTAATAGCATCAATTACTCTCAGTGCTCCTCTGTGTTTTAGCAGAATTCACGTGTTCCTATACAGATTAATCAGTATTTCTCAATTGGGTCATAATATACATTAAAGTTATCTTCACAAACAGGTTAACATCCAACATTTTCCAGAACTTTTTTATGATTAAAATAAAAACTACAACAATTTCTTTAAAAGACATACAGTCAATTGTAACTGAGTCTAGAAAAAATAAATTCCAATGGGAATTTTGAAGTTCTTTTAATTATAATAAAGTTTATAAAAATATTATGCTTAAGCTGCAGCACATTTATAAAAACAAAACTAGTTAAGTATACTGTATTACAGACATAGTTTATGCATATATACCAAAAATATTATTTTTCAAACTTTGGATCATGGACCAGTACCAATTACTATCCTATTTTTCTCAGTTAATATTATCTGCATCTGGAACCAAAGGGTATTGTTTCAAATGCTGAAGTATTATAAAAGAAAAGCTGGAGATTACGACTCCTCACATGGTAAGTATAATAATATACTATCAGGATTGGAAACTAGGATGTCGAATTTTTAAAGATACTCATATAGTATATAGTAAGGCAACACACACTTTAGTATGTTTTAATTTAGTATTTATAACATATGGGAAAACTCTTTAAAAATTTCCTTCAAAAAGCTTGTTAATATTACCAACAAAATTTATATAAATTGAAAATTCAAACTCAACAATATTAAATTTGACTAAGCAACTTCATAGTGCCTAATACCATATTTCATACTTGACAAGAAATTTAAAACAGCAAAAATTTTGTGGAAAGAATCACAAATAAATGATGCTAACAGATGGTTCATAGCACCATGAAAAAATTATACATATTTAATTTAATAGCTTTTAATATTTAGCATACCAGAAAATCTAAACAAAATAGAATAAAGAACTTACAAATTAAATCTCTACACTGTAGAACGGGTACCTACTGCGCTGGCCTACTTCTATGCAGCACCCATTTGCCCTTCTTCCTCCAGCACCCCCCCTCCCTCCTCCTTTCAGTCCATTTGGTTGGAATAGGCTTTACTCTGCCCTTAGTTCCAAGCCAGACACATGAACCAGGCCAATTAGAGCATCAGATTCCATGACTACAGTGATTGTTCGGAGCTGGACACATGATATTAGCTGGGTCACTGAGAGGCTGCTCTGGGACTTCTGAGCCTATTTCCACTGGGTTGAAATACTGGTGGAATATGTGCTGGAAATTGCAATAGGTACCAATTGGGGCAAAGCTAAGCTCAATGCTCAACATCACATATTCTACAAAATGTCCAGAAAAACTGTACAGTAACTAATATATAAGCAACAAATAGAATTTTCTTTCTAGATATATTTTTTTTATTGTGCTATTCATCTAAAAATGCTTTTTGGGTTGAGGATATGGCTTAGTGGTAAAGTGCTTGCCTAGCATGCATGAGGATCTGAGTTTGATTTCCAGCACTGCAAACTGCAAAAACAACACCACAACCTCCAAACAAAACCAATAAATAAACTTTTAAATCTAGAGCACAGAACAGTATACTATTCCTGAATGAGACCCTGGGTTCAATCTCTCTCTCTCTCTCTCTCTCTCACACACACGAATTTATATAGATAAAAAGTTTTTAATAAGAGTAGTACTATCTGAAGTACCAAATAAAAATGCTTACTTGATAACATTGATTTAACAGTGGCAACAACATTGAATATATTGGCCTTAGAAACATGAATAAATTCACTATATTTACCATGTCCCTTTCCCAGATTAATTTGATACATGATATCTATAGTATTATGTTTTACGTAAGTAAAGCACTCAGTAAAGAAAAATCCACCTCGATGGTGACACAGCCAAGGACCTATGTATTTCAGAAGATATTTGGGAATAGCCTAAGTAATCATATTAACTATTCTTAAACAAAAGCTCCCAGAAGAGAAGGAAGGATTTTCTGTAAAATGCACTCACACATCTATGAGGCAGAATGGATCTAGCTTGTCATGTAAAAGTATTATTAGTTGCTCAAAAGTTCAGAACTATCAGATTTAATCAATTCTTCCTATATATAGGGTAAAACAGAAATTGGGGCCAAGAAGTGGGGTTGTTGCTATGACTAATCTGACCATGTGGTTCAGAAGCTTTTTGTGCTTTTTTGGAATTGGTGGGAGGGATTTTGAGATGCTTAGCAGAGCAAGCTGGAAATACTTTAGATTGTTATAAGTAGAACTTAGCTCCTAATTCTGGTGGGAGCTCAGAAGATCAGAATGCCAAGAGAACTGTGGACAGTGAAGACCAGGCTGAAGAGGGTTCAGAGAATGAGGACTCTATTGTTGGTTTATTTTGTTTTTGGTGCTGGGGATCAAACTCAGGGCCTTGTGCATGCAAGGCAAGCACTCTACGAACTAAGCTATATCCCCAGCCCCAGGGGGACTCTATTGGAATTTGGAGGCCATTTGTGTTATGTTCTGGCTGAGAAGTTGTCTACATTTTGCCCATGTCCTGACAGTTTCTGTGAAGCTGATTTTAAAAGCGGTGGACTTCTTAACCCGGCAGAAGAAATGTCTAGGCAGCATAGCATTCAGGCAGTGGCATGGATATTGCTGATGGCTTTTAGCCAAATTTATTTTGATTACAGGAGCAGAAAGCAGAGGAGAAAGATTTGAAAACTTGGACTTGAAAGGTAGGACTAAAATTGGGGCTAAGGAAGTTGCCGTTGTTAAAGACATTATGCTACTAAAGAAATGCTAGACTTTGCCCAGAGACAACATGAATGATGGCTTGAGGGCATCTCAGGAGCTGGCAAGACCACATCCATCTCAGGCTCAAGGGAGTAAAAGTGAAAATTCTGTTGAGAAGAGATCAGTGGGGGTTCCTTCTTGCACAAGGGAGCACAGGAAGTGTTCTCAACATGCTCAGCCACCCAGGCACTCAGAGGCTGCTGCAGCAAGGGTCCCAGGAGGCTTGGCTACTGCGCGAGATGACGGCAGACCTTGGTGTCAACCACATAGTGCTAGTTCTGCAGGAATCCAGCATGCTGGAGTTAGAGCGTCATGGAGGCTTCCACCAAGATCTCAAAGGAAGACCTTGGAAGCCAGGGAAAGTTCAGCAGGGTCAGACTCCCAGTGGGCACTCCCTGAGAAGGCAAGCTGTGGAGATGAGGAGGAAGCCGAAGCTGCAGTAGAGAACCCTGAAGATTAAGAAAGGCAAGTAATGTGGGATATTGTCCTAGGAAAGCTGCAGGAATTGAACAGAGATAAGCCAACAGAAAGGCCACTTGGGCTGCAACCAACAAGGTCAGGGGGGTGGAGCTATACAAGCTCTTTGGAGAGGACATCATGCCATGTGCTCCAGATTTCGAACAAAGAACTATAGGACTTGCTTGCCCAGCTGGATTTTGGTCTTGCTTTAGTCCCATCCCTTCTTTCTACACCCCTAATTTTGTGAATGGAAATGTTTACTCTGTATCATTATATATTGGATATTTATAAATTGCTTTTAATTTTACAGGAGCTCACAATGAGAGACTGCCTTGAGCCTCAGAGAAGACTTTGGACTTGAACTTTAAGAAATCTTGGAACTGTTGAGACTGCGGGGGATTCTTGGGAATAGACTAAATATATTTTGCATTGTCAGATGAGTGTGAGCTTTTTTGGGCCAGGGTGGAATGCTATTGTTTGGATGTGAGGTGTCCCCCAAAAGCTCACATGTGAGACAATGCAAGAAGGTTTGGAGGATAAATTATTAGGTTATAGCCTTAACTTAATTAGTGAATTAATCCCTGATGGGATTCACTGAGTGGTAACTGAAGGCAGGTAGGGTGTGGCTGGAGGTAGTGGCTTATTGGGGGTGTGAGTATGGGGTATATATTTTGTATCTGGTGAAGTGGAGATTCTCTGCTTTCTGATCATCATGTAAACCTGCTTCCTCCACTACACTCTTCTGCAATGATGTTCTGCCCACCTTGAGTCCTGAGCAATGGAGCCTGCTGTCTGTGGATTGAGACCTCCAGAACTATGAGCCCTCAAATAAACTTTTCCTCCTCTACAATTTGTTCTGGTTCAGTCCTTTAGTTACAGCAGCAAAAAAGTTGACTAAATCATAGGGTCATTTAATTCTCATTTTCTGTTGATGGGAGTTTTTTTTGTTAGAGCTTAATAGTTATACATAATAGTAGGGTTCATCCTCAGAAACCCGTCCATGCCAAGAAAGTGATTTCAGTTCATGATCCTCCCTTTCCCTCCTGTCCTCCTTCCCCACTCCCCTTCTCCTTCTTCTACTAGACTTCCTTTCACTCATCTATTAATTTATATTTGATGGGTTCTTTGTTATTCTATCCTTCCCTCCTCCTTTCCTTTATTTATCCTGTCCTTCCCTCCTCCTTTCCTTTATTTAAGTCTAGCTTCCACATATGAGAGAAAACATTTAATCTTTGATTTTCTGACTCTGGCTTATTTTTCTCAGCATGATGCTCTTCATTTCTATCCATTTACTGGCAAATGCCATAATTTCATTCTTTTCTATGGTAGAGTAGAACACCACTATACATATATACCACATTTTAAAAAATATTTATTTATTAACTTTAGTTGTACACAATGCAATGCATTTATGTTTACATGGTGCTGAGGATCAAACCCGGGCCGCACACGTGTGAGGGGAGCGCTCTGCCGCTGAGCCACAACCCCAACCCCTACCACAATTTCTTAATCCATTCATCTATCAATAGGCATCTGGGTTGATTTTATAATTTAGCTATTGTGAAGTGTGCTGCTATAAACTTTGAGGTGGCTGTATCGCTATAATATGCCAATTTTAGACCTTTTTGGAAAATACCAAGGAGTGGGGTAGAGGGTATATGGTGGTTCTAATCCCTAGTTTTTGAGGAATGTCCGTATTGATTTCTAGAGTGGCTATACTAATCTGCAGTCTGTTGGTGGGAATTTTAATGGGTATAGCCTTTTGGATGATAATTAATAATCTCTTAAAATTTTTAAATTTCTTTGACCTACAACATTTGAAAAAGCAAGATCCATATAAGAATGTCCTTTATTTGTTATAGCAAAATCTGGAAGAACTCACATGTCTCCAAATTGGGGACTGAAAGGATAAATAAATTATGATACAACAGTAAAATAAAATACCATGTCACACAGACATGGGAAAATGTCCATGATCTATTGTTAGCCAGGAAGGAGACAAGTTGTAGAATATTATGTGAAAGGGAATCCCAATTTGTTGTTCCAAAAATTATCGAAATGCACACTAAACAGTTAGCAGTGATTATCTTGGGGAAAGGGTATATTTTGTGGGGGAACCCTTTACTTTTTAAATAACATATTTCCAAACAGTTAATTTTTTCCCCCTGAAAATGACTGTGCCATTATTTTTGTAATCAGGAAAACAAACATACAAACTTAAAAAACAAAGCCAAGTACTTCCACATTTAGTAGCACTTGTTTAAAATGTTTTTTAAAAGCCCCTTTATTTTCTATACCTAATTTTATCAAAAAGACACAAAAGAATACAGGTAAGAATTTTTATAAAACTAAATATTCACAATCAGTATTAAAAGAAGGAAAATAAATAGCTAACATTTATTGAAGGTCTATTATATCCTAATCAGGGTTTTCAGGGTTTTGTTTCCCATTTGTATAATCCTCATTTATTAAAATTCTAGCTACTGGGGGCTGGAGTTGTGGCTCAGCGGCAGAGCGTTCGCCTCTCACGTGCGCGGCCTGGGTTCGATCCTCAGCACCATGTAAACATAGATGCATTGCATTGTGTACAACTAAAGTAAATAAATAAATATTAAAAAAAGGCATTGTGTACAACTAAAACAAACAAATAAATATTTAAAAAAAAAATTCTAGCTACTGCTGGGTGTGGTGATGCATGCCTGTAAGTCCCAGCTATTTAGGAGACTGAGGCAGGAGGGTCTGAGTTCCAGGCCAGCCAAGGTAACAGACTGAGACCCTGTCTTTTATTTATTTTTTTTTGTGTTGGGGGGAAATCCTAGCTACATATAGCCTCCCTGACCCTCCCCTCACCCCGCCCCTAGCTAAAACCATCTTTGCTTGGGATGAGGTACCAATTCCCATGCATAAGGCTATGGACATCTGGTACTGCTGGACCATTTGTGTCTAGACAAGGAGTGACTCCAATCTGAAGATGCTGAATGGAAGTTACAAGATTCTGAGGTTTTAAATGAAGACCCAAGGACAGAGTCTTTTCTCATTCCTTTGTTTTGTTTAGTTTGGGAAATTTTGGAGCTAGGCAGATATTCATATTTATTTTTCAGGATGTCCAGTCTGGTATTACAACATGAAACCTCCAGTCCTATTAGTTAGATAGCCTTTGCCTTCTTTCAAGATCCCCAAAAGCCTACCAGGGCTTGAAAATGTTGCACTGGTCTTATCATCAACATGTAAGAAGCATTAGAACTAGCTTGAAAGACATAATAGTGTGCTCAGTTTTGGAAATGATATGTTTAAAGTGCCATTGGTTCACCTGAACAAAACTTTCTAGAAGGTAACTGGGCAGATTAGTATGAATTGGGGGGGGGGGGAATCTGAGCTGGAAATAAAGATTTGGGAAGAAAAAAAAAAGAATAAGTAGGCTAGAGGCAAGAAAGGAAAAAAGGTAAAGAAAAAAAGCCTATGAAAGGAAAATAAAAAGGGATGGTGAGAGAAGGAGAGATTCAGACAAGTATAGATTCAAGAACAACAAAATGTCTCAGGGGAAGCAGGATCTAATACGGCATAAAGGATCAATACTATATACTGAAGGCTGTGGCGTGTTCTCTGCATTTCAGAATTGGGATGTATTTGATGATCTTAATAAGAAGTTACAGAAAAGTTTCTGGGACAAAGAACAGAAAGCAATGTGTTTCCAAAACTGGAAGAAGTTGCATCTAAAGATTTAGTCTTGAGAAGCCAGAAATAAGAAGTTATATAGCTTCTTTCTCACATACAGGGAAGGCTTGGTGAAGCTGAGAAGGATTAGGGTGGAAGAGTATAAGACTGAAGGAAAAATTTGAGAGAAAGGAAGAAGAGGAAAATACAGAGAAAAGGAAATGAGAGAGGGAAGGAAGCTCCACAGCAGGCACAAAAGGTGGAATGAAAGAGGCTAAAAGGAGATTGGATTTGGAATCAAGGAAGGATGCTGCAGAGCCTGTGGGATAAGCTTTGAGGGTACATGAAGCTCCAGAACCCCAAAGTACATATCCAAATGGCCTGGGAGAATGTGGCAACCCAGTTCCAGGTGCTGAGACCTTGGCTGTGATGATAAGAAAAAGGTTGCCGGGCGCGGTGGCGCATGCCTGTAATCCCAGCACTTTGGGAGGCTGAGGCAGGAGGATCGCGAGTTCAAAGCCAGCCTCAGCAATGGCGAGGCACTTAGTAACTCAGTGAGACCCTGTCTCTAATAAAATACAAAAAAGGGCTGGGGATGTGGCCCAGTGGTCGAGTGCCCCTGAGTTCAATCCCTGGTACCAAAAAAAAAAAAAAAAAAAAAAAAAAAAAAAAAGGTTGCCAAAACTGTTAATCAGAGATGTCCTGCAGTGCCATGAGATCCACTTTCTAAGCTACAGAGTGGGCAAGGGAGAAGAAGCAGCATTACCATGCGTTAGTCTTTCCGTGAGTATCTGAATCCACGAGAGGCCCATAAAGCGAAAGCAAAGAAGAGAACATGGAAAATTTAAATTTTCTTTGTGATTGTTAAGAATAAGAGTGTTTAAGTGTTTCCTCAGTAGACACGTGTTCTTTATAAACGCCAGAAGTGTGAGTAGTTTGATCTTTAGGGGAAATTATAATCAGATAGTATCCAAAAGGTTACTATGATACAGTTAAATTATCTCTGCCTGTCACAAGTTAAAGAACATTTAAATTCTGGAAGTTCACATCAGCTTTTTCCAGATAACAAATCTTAAGTACCTTCCTATATTCACTCAATTAGTGATCTTGGGCCTTGATAACACTGCAGAGAGAAACTTTCCAACTATCATTCAAATCATATCTAAAAAGGTGGTCATAAATATTTTAAAACCCAAGTGAACTAATAAGACCTAGACCCATTAAGGATAAGATCTTTTACAACAAATTAAATAAAACAATTTATTGAAGTCTGGACTCAAGATAAGCTAGATTTACAAGCTGACCTTTTATTCATTTAAAGAACAAAATTAGCTCTAATTGCATTAGAATGGAATCCAGTAAATTTTCCCAAGTCTTCTAATGTGGCATCCATGTAAGAATGCTGTAATTGTTTACAAGTAAGATGGAAATGCTTTGATATAATCTTTCCACTTGTTTTACTGTGTCGTAAAAGCATTTCCAAAAACCTAAAGCTAGTTTTTCTGACAGTATACTAGTTTTTCCTCTTAAATATAATGCATGTTTGGTGTTAATGAACAAATTACAATGTGTCATGGGAAAAATTAAATTCAGACTTTATGAATTTAGGTCAGTAAAAATAAAGGAAATCAGGAAATCTTTGTTTGGAAAAACCAGAATTCTGGCTGAAGACACAAATAAGAAAAATTTTAACTACCTGCTTCCTTTTGGAGGTGGATCAGAATTATGGCTGAGATAAATGGCTTTGGGACCACTGAATTGATAAGCACAATAAGGTGGCAAAGCTAATGTATACAACTTCAACTTCTGTTCCAGTTGTTCGGAAACCAGGAAACTTCATTAGTAATATTTGTGCCTTTCACTAGCATTAAAAATAAGTCATTTTAATGCCGGGCGCGGTGGCGCACGCCTGTAGTCCCAGCACTTGGGAGGCTGAGGCAGGAGGATCGCGAGTTCAAAGCCAGCCTCAGCAATGGCGAAGCACTTAGCAACTCAGTGAGACCCTGTCTCTAATAAAATACAAAAAAGGTCTGGGGATGTGGCCCAGTGGTCAAGGGCCCCTGAGTTCAATCCCCAGTACCAAAAAAAAAAAAAAAAAAAAAAGTCATTTTAAATTTCAAATATGGTAGTCATTTAAATGTAAATGCCATTTATGAAGTTTAAATACAGTCACTCTTAAGATTCTTTCTTATTACTGTTCTTGCTATTTCTCTTCTAACATGGGCAAAATGCCTATGAAAGGTTTCTGCTTCAGTAGCAAGTTAACCAGGGCAAAAGAAAGAAAACTATCAATACTTTTCAATAATAATAATAAAATTGAAAGCAGATAGTTTTATTACACAGGAAACAAAATTAGAAAAGCAAAAGGGCTTCCAAGTCTGACAGGATGGTCCTCTGAAGCGCTCCTGAACTTGATTCTTAAAGTATCATTTTTAAACCAGTGGCAGGTACTATTCTGCCATGGCTGTCTTTGCCCTGTTCCTTGGCTTGCTTTTACACAAAATCTGGCTGCCTTTCCCTAACTAAAATAAAATATATTAGCTATTTCTGCTTGCCTCTTAGACCTTGTTCTGGTGACAGAGTACTCTTTTCCTACTGGAACCTACTATTTTCCTTTCTGACAGGGTGTCTCCCACTACAGGGGCTGGTGAACTAGAGTTTTTGATGAGAACTGACAGCAGATGTCATGGAAGAGGGGGCTTCACTAGGGACTTTGAGCATGAAGAACCACATTAGTCTCGAATGACTTGGGCCATATCTCTCACCACATAGAGGCAAGATGGAGAAAAGGAAAATGAGCAGAGTTTTTATAATACCTTACGAACTCTCAATACTGCCCACCTAAAGTCAAATACACCTCTTTTTATTTTCCCTGCTCTAAGGTAGTTTGATTAGGGTTTCTGCTACTTACAACTAGAATTCTGAGTAAATACAAAATACTCAAAAGTAAATAAGCATGTCTCAACTAGAGGTTCAACAGCCCTTTAAAGAGACATTTTCACTGAGCTGTGCTTTTAGGTGTTCCCTTAGATTATGGTGGGTTAGAGAAACAGTCAATAAAAAAATGCCTTTGTGCCAGTTGTAAAAACTGCTATGGAGGACACTGTCCTTGTCATATGGTTCCATATGGAAACTAATTTTTAAATCTAGTGCCTTGAAAACCTTTGGCCTGCCCCTGTTCTGAGAAACTGAGGCATCTTCCCTCCACCCTTTTATTATTTATTTTTTAAAGTATTTTGTGGGACTGGGCCTCTAGCTCAGTGATAGAGTATGTGCTTAGCATGCTCAAGGCCCTTAGTTCAATCCCCAGCACCCCCCACGCAAAAAATATTATTTCCATTTTTGAATTTGTTGCTAGGACGCTGTAATAATATTTGATGCACAATCATTTGTTTCTTTTTCTTCTCTTTATCTCAGTTTGCTATTTCTATTTCCTATTTTACTGTTACCCTGAATTTTGACTGGAAAAAACACTTCAAGTATTGAAAGGAAAATGCAGAAAGTAGAATAAAAACCATTTACTATTATTTCTCTAAAGAATTTATCACTAAAATGCTACTACACATTTTTCACTCTACTAAATGTTTTCTGGCTAAACTGCATTTTAAAATATAAAAATGACTACTTTCCTTAAAGATGCTCTAAATTATCATCTTTATAAATGCCCACGATTATTCTCTATTTCCATTGTGAAAAAGCTTAGAACATATAAAGACAACAAATATCTGTACCTATTTTATGTCTTAAAAAATTAAACCTCTTATGTTCTTCAACGTTAATAAGCAAAGCTTTAGCTCCCATTTTCACAGTATACAGAAATAATTTAGAAATTACAACTATCAAAAAACCCTTCATTAGGCATAAGCTACACTTGCTACACTTGATGAACTATGTCAAAAAAAGTGAATGACATGAAAATAAAAGAATTTCACAAATTTAGGAAATCAATGCAGTTGCCACTGGAAATTAAAACATTAGCAAAAAGAAAATAATTGCCAGCAGTAAAACAGTGTCTGAAAAATACCTCAACATAATTTGAGTATCTTGAAAACTGGGTTAAATTGTTAAACAGAACATCTATCGTGAACTCTCAAAGGAATTTAGAATTATCACCAACAATACTGTTCTCTGAAAATCGTCATAAATGATTCCCACATTACCAGAACAAATACATTATTTACTATTAATAAGAAAAAAATTACCAAGCAATTTAGAACATCTAGAGGGGCTTTATTAGTTACCTGCTCCTCTGGTGAGCTCCCAGAACACAGACAGGAATGTCCTAAGAGCAGAGGAGTCAGAATTTCCCCTTTACTGTATTCCTGGCTACCAGCACGAGCAGCATGGCTGGGCAGAAAAATCTCTGGCTCAAAGGGAAGCGTGGGTGCATGGATAGAAAAGAGCAGAAGCTTCCTCTCTGGGACAAGTGAGAGGACAGCATTAGTGGACATTCAAGAAATGTGAAGAAGAATGCTTATTCCCCACTCCAATCATTATTTCTCAAAAACTTTATGCAAATTTATATCATATTTTCTCTGCTTTACCAATATGTAAAATTAACATTTTATATGAGGCTCCTTTAATAGAATTTTGAGCTTTATAAATCTAAGTGCCATTTAAACTTAGAAAAGCTGTAGGTCCTGTTCAGCCATGTTTTCCTTGATAATTCTCTCTAAATAGTCCCTGTCCCCAACAAATTTTATCACATTACTCTGCTCTGTTTTCATCATAGAAATGAATAAGAAAATGAATGCTGTTAAGTTGCCAACTTCTTCTACACTAGCTCAAAAGAAACTACATCAGCAAAAAATAAGATTGGAATGACAAACCACAACTGTGCTACCACTGGCCCATCCCAGCACAGACATTCCACTCACCGTACTCTGCCACTAAGTCCAGGTGGGACCCCAGGATCCTGATCAACAGAGTTCCAGGCAGCTGTGCTTGGGCAAGCCAAAGCCTACTTGCTATTTTGGTATCAAAGTAAGACTTGACTATGAGGCTGGACTCATAGACAATTACCTTGAATGTGTTCCCTATTCATACTTTATGAGTGTGGAGATTATAGTTTCAGGGCTGGATTTTAGTTTCAACTATGGGGAACTCGGGATATCCATTACTGGAAGACATGTTAAAGGAATTTGAGGTCTTTGAAAAGTCATCTTGAATTTTAACACTGTCAGAAAGAGGTACTGACCTCAGCATAGATCATTTTAGAACAGTTTTCAGGAATGTAAAAGCAAGGGAAAAACAAGTTACCTCTGTCTTGTTTCAAAGAACAATAATAGAGAACAAAGGAAACGATCTAACCTCAAAGTACTTTTCTGGATCAAGGGCAAAAGACATAACTTCTTTAAGACTTAGAAACTAAACATTGTTTTAAAGATCTTCCAAAGAGAGGGTATAATTTGAACCTTATAAAGCTTTTTCTTTTTCCCATAATTTCAAGAGTCTACTCTTTGCCTGTCCTTCAGCAATAAACACTTCTCCCTATCCTTGAACTATTCAATCCCCCTTGCTTTTGAACCCCCATCTGCTCATTTATTTCACTTTAAAAGAATATGAGTTCACCCCCTAAGTGTATACAAGCTAAGTCATTAAAGGCACAAGTTGTAAGAATCTTTCACCACTTTTCCATTATTACATTCATGGAATAAACTCTATATCTTTACTCTATAACCATTAAGGATTACTGTGATTTGAATGTCATGTAGTTTTCATATATCATAAAATATTAAATTTTTTTCAGCTATTTAGAAATGTAAAAGACATTTAGTTTGTAGGTTATACAAAACCACACAGTGGGCTATAGTTTATAGACTCCTGATTTAGGCCACCCTCCAAAAAAACCCCACTTGACTCAAGTTCTATTTTACATAAAATTCTATTTCCATTTGACTTAGGCTTCTCTCTCTTATTTTTAATTTAAAATGTAATGTATTTCATTCATCTCTTTGCTCACTATAAGGATTTTTTTTTTTGCATTTGCCTTAGTCAAATGATTAATCTGTCATAAACACTGGGGTTATTTACCTAAATATCTGAAAGTTTATATCTTATATAATATTGTACTTTTCCCAAGGCATTTGTCTAGACTCTCTTATTATAATTTCTGTCAAACTGCACATTTTGTTGCAGAGTAATAAGATCCGTTTCTCACATTTTCCAATATCTTGGGTGTATGAGTGATTTACTGAAAGGAAATAGAATAAAATAGTCAACAGAATGATTGAAAGATTCACAAGGGCAGGGAGATGAACATAACTATCAATGCCTTTTCACACACCTTATTTCTCCAAAGGGAGTGAGCTGGCAAAACTTTCATGTGGGTGTTGAGACTAAGTACTGGTGAGCGACTGAGAAAACAGAATTAAATATGAATTGGCAGGAAAGAAGTATTTTTTGAGTGATGAATAAGAATAACTCTCCTTAGAAAAATGAGACAATATACAAAATTTCCAAGGAGATGGTGTGGAGAGTTATTGTGACAGGTCTCCTCTGTCCTCTGCTGGATGAGAGATGAGGACATCCTTCAGATCTCTGCAGGTGGACTGAGGGTACTAGGTATACTGGTGCCTGGTTTAAAAAGGGCTGAATACATAATATTTTTGCTAACATTTTCTAAGTTTGTTAACTCTACTACCACCCACTGTCTAGGTCTTTATTGGTACCATCAGGAAGAATAATGTGAAAATTACCTGGAGAACTTAGGTAAGAAATAGGAATCATTTGGATCGTGTGCTTAAAATCTTCAGAGGAGGGTACACTCTGCTGGAAGATCATATCTGCCTCAAAATCATACTAGGCCTCTTCACTACACTATATCTGTAGTTGATAGAAGCAGCAGAATAAAACATTTGTAACCTTTAAGATTAAATGAAGCTGGGCATGGTGGCGCATGCCTGTAATCCCAGCACTTGGGAGGCTGAGGCAGGAGGATCTCGAGTTCAAAGCCAGCCTCAGCAATGGTGAGGCACTTAGCAACTGAGACCCTGTCTCTAATAAAATACAAAAAAGGGCTGGGGATGTGGCCCAGTGGTTGAGTGCCCCTGAGTTCAATCCCTGGTACCAAAAAAAAAAAAAAAAAAAAAAGAAAGATTAAGTGTACCACTGAGAACACAAAGCAAAATTTCTGTTTCTAGTCTACCTACTACTAAATTCATAGGTCTCATTTTTACTTGCATGGCTCAAATTAAAAGATGATTAAAAGAAAAATGTTCAATTAATTTACTTTAAAAATGGGTTAATATAATGGTTCAGGGAAGATTAAGACAGACAGCAGCAGCACAGGGTTTACACTTCAAGTTTTAACGTTTTCTTTTTCTTTTTTTCTTTTTTAACTCAGGACCTTGTGCATACTAGGCAAGTGCTCCTCCACTGAGCTACACCCCCAGTTCTGCATCTCTAGTTTTTAAAACATATAAATGAAAAATGTTGGACAACTAAGAAATCAGTTATTACTACTCTATTCTGTTTCACAGGCACAGAATAAAACCACCTGCCATACATGAGACAGTATAACATTACATCTACCTGAGTGAAATATAGCAGTAAGCCCACCCAATACCATATCTTATTTTCCAGATAACCAAGACCTTGAACACTATGCAGAAACAATGTCATGTGCAAATCTTTTAAAAGAGACAGAGAAAAAGAACAAGGGGGGAAAAAAAGGATCCTGTATATTAAACAAAGCAAAAGGCATTTACCTAGAGGAAGAAACCAATAAAAACCTGAAAATGGAGAGTTCTGAAAACAAAGCTTGACCCTACATGTTCATACCTGCAAAAGGTTCGCAGAGTCCTAAATCTATCAGGACAGGGTAGAGGAGGTTAAGTTTCACTTGCTTCATTCTAATTCAAAGCTTTATACTTACATCTTGTCTTGGCCAGCGCCAACTCGCAGAGTCAATCTGGGGATAACTGGACTCGGGGCTGGAACGACTGGTTCCACTTTTATCTGTGGAAGTTAGTACATTACAGTTCAATATGTTACTTTTTTCCCACAAAAGTACCTTCTACCTCTTCTACTTTCCCACCTCTACAAACAATAAACATAAACATGTTTAAGCCACAAATGTGACTAAGGTGCTAGATGGTCTGGGTGATTCTGTGTTTGTTTTTCAACAATCTTATTATATATACATATATGCAAATATATATAATATTGTGCATATTATATATATGCAAATATATATAATATATATGCACACATATAAGAAACTTTATGAACTTTAATCACATTATGTAAATATGGCTGTTATTTCTGGATTTTTTAAATGTTTGGGTTAATTTCTTGGGTTTTATTATATTGTTAGAATTTTAAAACAACATTGTTATCTAGTGCATTTGGTAGAGCATTTACATGATTGTCAGATTTAACACACATGGAAAAACTTGTAGTGGTATTTTCTTTATAAGATAAAATGCCTCTATTTGTAGAATTTGATAAACATTAAACTCATTGTTTTATTATATGAGAAAGCTGAATTGTCAAGTGTTCATTAAGGCATTAAGCTACTCCATTTTTGGCTAATAGTAAAAAGATCTGAAATGCTGTAAAAGAAAAAAAAAACTATTTTCTTTTTAGAAAGGATTTACTGTGAAGGCAATGACTGCTGAGAAAGTTGAAAAATATATTGTAAAAATATACACAAATTGAGTATCACATTAAAGAGTCTCTTCACAATTTTTGGTTTGAAGATTGTGATTTAGTAAATATTTTTAATAAACTAACTAAAACAAAATTCTATAGTTTCAAATAGTTATCTATATCAGAATTTTTCAGTGGAAGTTTGCACTTTTGGTGGGATAATTCTTCATTATAAGGGACTCTCCCAAGCCATGCCAGATGTTTAACAGCTGCAGTCCTGAAATACCATATGCTAGTAGTTCACAGCAGGTCCCTGACACCTAGCTGCAAACCACTGATTTTTATTGTTTAGCTCAAGAATTGAGAGAGGAGTGGGGTGGTTCTAAGGAGGAATGAATATCTTAAACACTGCTCAATATATCATATCATACAGTGAATTGCACACGGACCAAATCTACTGTTTTTTCATATGTATTTATTTGTTTCCTCCAAGTTTACTATTCTCATTAAAAAAAAAATCTATCATCACATCAAGATCTGCTCTGACCATTCTCTTTGACAATGCCTGGAAGGTCAACAAACATTTGTTAAATTAACAACTTATCTTGAACACATCCTCAAGTCTCTTGCCTCTTGGGTATTCCGCTATTGAACTAGGACCAACCTAAAAATCATCCTCCAGAGCACTGAGTGATATCAAAGAAAATCTTAAAAGAACTCCACCTTCATCTATGCCTTCAATAGGATCTGTTTATTTGGATTTCCAGCAACTTACATAAGGGCAGACACCATGTCTGTTTTGTTTGTTGCTATTTCCTGGTGTCTATCACAGTGACACATAATAATGCTTAGGACACATTTGAAGCATGAATCTAAAGCAATGATTTCAGACCTTTATCTCTTTCAAGATCCTTCCTAGATTTACCGCCCCCCCCCCCCCCCCCCCCTAGCAAACTCCATAGAAAAAAGTATTGAGGCCAATGACAGGAGAACTCCTTCAACTCCTTACAAATGTACAAACATCTCTGCACCCCAAAGATAACTACAGTCCAACTACTTTAGCTATGAGTCTTTTTCCTCAGCTTCTCCATTCCACTAATTATTTTTATCTTTTATTTCTTTTAAATTGTTTTTTGTTTCTGTATTTTTTTAGACCTTTATATTATTTATTTTTATGTGGTGCTGAGGATGGAACCCAGTACCTCACACATGCTAGGCAAGCGCCGTACCACTGAGCCACAACCACAGCCCCTATCTTTTAAACATACTCAATTCTATCTTAAAAAACTTTTTTTACCTTCACTTCAACATCTGGCTAACAACTTCTCGTATTTTTCAGTCTACAATTTGTTGTCTCTTTTATTTTATTTTATTTTATTTTTTTTTTTTGTACCAGGGATTGAACTCAGGGGCACTTGACCACTGAGCCACATCCCCAGTCCTTTTTTTGTATTTTATTAGAGACGGTCTCACTGAGTTGCTAAGTGCCTTGCCATTGCTGAGGCTGGCTTTGAACTTGAGATCCTCCAGCCTCAGCCTCCCAAGTGCTGGGATTACAGGCGTGCGCCACTGTGACTGGCTTCTTCTCTTATTCTTTCCTTGACCCTCTCCAGTTTCTGCCCCAACCACGCCACTAAAACCACTCTTTGTAGACATTAATTATTGGCAAATGTCCTGGTACTTTTCTTCATTACAGGACTTACTAAGCTCCTCCCCTCTTTACACAGGCCCTGCCTTTGCCAGACATTACTTGTTCCTTTCCTCTTGTCATTCTACAGTTTCTTCTTCAGGGATCTCATCCGTGTTCATAGTTTCATTGTCATGTCTTCAAACTTTCCCTTTCTAGACTAGCACTGATTGATTGAACCTAAGACCAAGACAGAAGCTTGCCTTTTGAAAAATTTCAATATCATGCATTTCATCTCATAATATCCAAATCTTAATTTATCAATGTCACCCCCAAAACCTGTTCCCTAAATAGTCTCACTTTTGGCTGCTTTCATCTGCCAAGTTCTGCAGACAGAACAGTACAGTGATTTTCCTGATGGTCCCAGAGGGTCAAGGGTCACTATGATGGGGTAGAGCAAGACCCACGTATAACTAGCTAGTGTTTGTGTTCACTTTCTTACAATTCTTTTTAATGAACGGCTTATATCTAAACAAATCTGAAACCATAGATTCAGTCATTATTTTGTGAACTATTAAGACTTCCATATTTTTATCACCCTTCCACTTTATGGAAATAAACAAATATAACCACAATATATAAACATTTATAAGTCATTTACAACTTGCCAAGGCATTGTGCCTAGTTATTTTCCAGATGTTCTCCTTAAGGGTTTTTAACAAATACATGAAGTAGATATTATGGGTCCTGTTTTCTTTTTTAATTAATTTATTTTTAATAAATTTAAAAAATATTTTTAGTTGTAGGCAGACACAATACCTTCATTTTATTTATTTATTATTATGAGGTGCTGAGGGTCAAACCCAGTGCCTCACATGTGCTAGGCAAGTGCTCTACCACTGAGCCACAACCCCAGCCCTGGGTTGTGTTTTATAGATAAACAGATCACATATGGGACAACCATTTTTTCTTTCTTTTCCATTTTGTTGCCACACATGTGTTGTGAATTTTTACATCAGGTTAAACACATCTATTTCCTCAAACAATTACCATTTCCTCATAGTGAAAACTCTCAAAATCCTTTCTTTTAGCTTTCTGAAATGAGTAGTACCTTATTGCTATCTGTGAAATAGCACACCAGAACTTCTTGCTCAGTAATATTTCTTATTCCTTAAACCCACAATACTATTATTTAAACATTTAAATAACTTTTTCTAGAGCTTTATTAAAAAAATAAGTGGTTTCCCCTGTGTTTAAAAAAATTCTGGCTTATTATCATACTTTGCATTGTGTGTTCAGCCCACTTCTTTACTCTTTAGTATACTAACAATAATCGTATAATAATATCCTTGAACACTATTACATGAAATGCCCCATATACATTATGAACTTGATCTCAAATTCAGCAAGCACTCTAGGAGCTATTATTATGCCCATGTAATGAAGGGCTCAGAAAGAGTAACTGGTTTGCCCACAGATACAAAGTCAGTAAATATAAATGGCCTAAATCCAGGCCTCCCGACACCAAATTCATCTCCTGTTCTACCATACATCTCCTTGGCTCTCTAACACATCTTGAGCTCTTTTTCTGATAATGCTGATGTCCTGCATGGAGCGGTTCACTTTCTGAGCCAAGGTTTCCTATGATAAATGACATACTTGTGAGATGGCTAGGGTTAGTTGTAAAATGTGTTTTTCTTTATGAAAGGCTAACTAATTTATATGGAAATTGAGATTAACTTTGGCTTCACCTCCACTTGACTATACTAGCTTGAGTTTTTGACACTGTCTTAAATGGCTTACTGGGCAAACAAATCAAGATATCATCTATTTATGACCTCTTATAAAAAGTAAAATAACACAGAAGAATAAGCAAACAAAAATGATGACACATTAAAAATGGTACAAATGGGTCCTGAAGGCAACAGGTATTCAACTAGTTGAATTAATGAATGATTCTGCTTCATCAGCTCACAGTTTTATCTGTAATTACAGTGCCCATGTTATTCAGAGACATCTCTGATAGTGAAAGGGAGGTTTAATTATACCATAAAACAGATGCGAACTGGGATTGTCCCAGATAAATAGGACAATTGGTGTAACCCCATCTACAAACTACTTACACACATTTATTCTCAAAGAAGTTAAATCAGATTTATCTTGAAAAAATTCAAGAAGTATAGAAAAAGATCAATAAACTTTTTTTTTTTTTTTTTGGTACCGGGGATTGAACTCAGGGGCACTAGACCACTGAGCCACATCCCCAGCCCTTTTTTGTATGTTATTAGAGACAGGGTCTCACTGAGTTGCTAAGTGCCTCGCCATTGCTGAGGCTGGCTTTGAACTCACAATCCTCCTGCCTCAGCCTCCCAAGTGCAGGGATTACAGGTGTGCGCCACCATGCCCGGCTGATCAATAAACTTTTAAAAAATATTTATTATTTTAGTTGCAGCTGGACACAGTACCTTTATTTTATTCTTTTTTTTTTTTTTTTTTTTTTTTTTTGTGGTACCGGGGATTGAACTCAGGGGCACTCGACCACTGGGTCACATCCCCAGCCCTTTTTTGTATTTTATTAGAGACAGGGTCTCACTGAGTTGCTAAGTGCCTCCCATTGCTGAGGCTGGCTTTGAACTCGCGATCCTCCTGCCTCAGCCTCCCAAAGTGCTGGAATTACAGGTGTGCGCCACCGCGCCCGGCTTCATTTATTTTTATGTGGTGCTGAGGATTGAACCCAGGGCCTCGCATGTGCTAGGTGAGCACTCTACCACTGGGCCACAACCCCAGCCCAAGATCAATAAACTTTTAAAAGAGAAAAGGACTAATGAGGATGCTAATATAGATATAGACAGTATAATTTCTAAACGAAATTTTCTTCCTACATTTTTGCTGATATCAACTTTATCTGAATGTTATTGAAAGAAAATAAATACTTCTTATAATTATAAAATAATTTCTCATGCATACTTCCTAAGAAACAACAAACTCAATGAAAACAACTTCGATTACTTAAACAATATGACAAATGCCATCTTTTAATGGCATGGAGCCAAAATCTGGGGACAATATGAGCATTTAAGGGTTAAAATAAAAGAACAGCACTTTGGAGTAATGCTAAGAATTGGGGCAAGCAGAAGAGCATTTACAGTGGATTACTAAGCTTCCCAATTCACCAAAGAGGTAAAGTCCAGCAATATAAGACTCCTTTGTAGCTAACTAAAAATACATTGTCAGTGGATTTGTCCAGTTTTATGTATAAGCAATACTTCTTTCACCTGAACTAATACTAGTAGTCATATAAGCCCCTTATTGCCATGTGCTGCATTTTTTTTGCTAATCTTCAAGGATTTAGCTTCTTTGCCACATACCTCAGGGCACCAACTGATAAAGCTCTAACTCTCCATTTTTCCAGGACACCAGCAGTGCGGCCTTGCAAAAAATGAAAATCGCTCAAGAGATTTAAAGGGGAAATTTATTTTTAAAATCCTGACTTGAAGCAAAGAGGTGGATTTTTAAAAAGCTTATCTATAAAGAATCAGTTTAAATTTAAATTCTATCTTGGAACTCTTTCATGCATTCCAGCTTTAAAGTTTATCTTTTGACAGGGACTTTCTACAAAGGTAATGGGCAGCTTTGTCAATATAATCTGTCCAAGTTTATTTTTTAATGTTAAACTCCTTTCATTAAAAAAAAAAAAAATAAACCCACCATATATGTGTACTAGCTGTGGTAGCAGTAAGTTCAGCAAGCATGAGTTCAGATTCCCATCTATGCTGATAAGTTAGGAAAAATCCATAAATACACCTCACAAAAAACCAAGTTTAATCACCTAACATTTGGACACTACAGATTGGTAACCCCTTTCCTTAGCAATTAGAGTCTTCACATAATTTACTTTTGAAACACAGTCTAACTAATCACTGATAAGCTGTCTAAAATATTAAGAAGACAGTCAGAGGAAGATGCATGATTATGGTTGAGCATGATGAGTGGCACTCAGCACCAACACACAAACAACCCGTGCCTACTTTAGCGAGGGCTCCAAGGGTGACTTTTGGTAACTTCTATAATTAAACATGCTTATTTAAACATTCGTCTTGGAATAGGCAGTTATAAGAAATACAAAGGGAGTATTTCCCCCTTTTACTGTGTTATTTCATTTACTGAAAAACCCTTCATTTCACAAGCTATAACAGTTAATGAAAAAACACCGGAAATGAAACTATTTTACTTCAAATACAAGATGAAAATCTTTTGTTAAAGGGAAAAAACCCATTAAGACTATTTATCATTCTCTAAAGTATAAACTGTTTAAATTTAATAAAAGATTATTTAGGGACAAACCCTAAAGGATTTGTGGATAGAGTAAAGAAGCATTAGAACTTTAAATTGTTCTGGTTACTACAGTCATTAAGACTTGGAGCACATCTCTTTCCTGGTCTTTAAAATGTGGTAGCTGAACAGGGCTCTCCTTATTTCCTCAAGGACTAGAATTTTATCGAGTTGTGATGCCACCCTGCTCCAGAGTGTTGCCCCTTCTTACCGGTCCCTGTCCTTCCAGCTCCCCTTACTCAGACACACCCGAGCAGAGGGGGGGGGCCTGAGAAGACCTCCATGGATGGTAAGGCTCCAGGCTCCAGGCAGACAGACCTGGCCGGTTACAGCCCTTCCCCTCAGGGCTACAGCACGTCATCCAACCTTTTTGTGCAGTTTTTCCAATTGTGAAACAGGAAGAGCAACACCAAACTCCCAGAGGTGTTTGGAGGGTTAAATAATGGAGTTCTGCCCAGGTCGGGCACTTGAATTCACTCAATAAGTGACAGTTGTTAAAATTATCTGCTATCCAGGTTAGTTCATTCAATAGCTAATGTTAACTCAACTGAAACCATTCATCAATCAGTAGGATAAAGTTTGGGGAATCCTTTATAAAGCCTACGGACTTTCCATTACATACAACTTTGAATTATCCATGGATTGGTTATCAACATTATTGGTTATTTCTAAGAAAATTCTGAATTGTTAGCCATCTATTCATTTTAAATGACACACAAACTAGTCTTCACTTAGTGTATTCTATGAGAAAGCAGAAGAGAAGGTCTTTTCCACCAACATATTCTTAGAGAAGGCATGAAGGCAACATTTCTTAGAGAAGCCATGAAACTACTGTATTTAAACAGAGGTAAAACTACATAATGATGCTGTCTCTTCTTGGTATTGAATAAGGGGCAGAGACAGAGTGAAGGAAAACAGAGGTCCAAGAGAGGCTCATGAGAAGCTAGGAAATAGCAGGGCTGGAATCTCAACCCAGGTCAGTGTGACTGCCAAAGCCCATGTTCGGTGCTAGTTATGGGCCAGCACTGGGCCTGTTTATTTACAGATGGTGATTTCATCGTTTTAGGTGACACTCTACTGGGCCATCCAGTTCACATTTAAATAATAATATATTCAAGTGTAAAAACACATTCCCAAGTTTGACAGAAGGATTTTGGCTTATCTTGTATTTAAGATTATAAGTGGAGTGGGGGGGTGGGGGTGGGGGTGTATGTGGGGCTCAGTGGTAAAGCCCCTGGCTAGCATGCGACAGGGACTGGGTTCGACCCCCAGCAGTGCACTGGCAGGTGCATGCATGCACACGCACACACATGCGCATATAGGTACAACTTTCCAATTCCACTAATAGCAAGTTGTTTTCTTACAATGATCTTTCCTCCAAAACCCACTTAAAATACCAAGAGTAAATTTTAATTAAAGTAATCTTATAATCCTATACATTCATATAAACTCCAAAGATTCATGATTTTAAATAATCATGAAATACATACACTGACAGGTTCAGAAACCAAAATTTTAATAAAAATTTTAAACTGCTCTGAAATGTACTGTTAGGTTGACCACTGCTAATGCTATTATGCTATATGGCTAGTAAACATAATTGCTCTTAATAGGTTTTTCTTGCAAAATTAGTTTGGTTCCATTTAAAATAAGTGACACACCAGACTCCTAACCTTGACTAATGCCTATTATTGCTCATAAAGGGGAACTAAAAGTCTGCATACATTATTTCATTCACCCCATTTTTAACTTAATGTAGGAAAGCATAGTGGTTAGAAACATCAATTCATCTTGCTGGTCTGCACGGGAATTCTGGTTCCTGTAGTGATAATCACTACAGCGTCTACCTCAGAGGGTTGTGATAAGGACTTAAGAGTATATGAAGTTCTCACTATGGTGTTCAGCATATAGTAATTAAATGTTAACTATTACTATTTTGCTATTTTTAGTGTTATCATTATCTCTACATTAAACATGAGATACATAAGGATTAAAGAAACTAGAAAACTTTGGGATCTTATCCTAGGTATGCTGGATTCCAAAGCCCAAAGCTACTTCCACTCACCAAGCAATTCTTGTTTCATTAATGATAACTTTGTTGGCCACTGGATGGCCACTGTAGACAAGGCTGGTAAAATTAGTGCAAGTAGGCAACAAAAATGGGAGATTTAAAAATTTATCCTTGTTGCCTTAATTCTGTGGACATGTAAGAAAATTCACAGGGCTGGGGATATAGCTCAGTTGGTAGAGTGCTTGTTTCACATGCACGAGGCCCTGGGTTCAATCCCCAGTACTACAAGAAAAGGAAAAAAAAAAATTGTAGATCATATGTAACTCCATTTCAGGTCTACTTTCAATTACTCTTTTTACTTAATACTTTAGTGGAATAAGTGGGGTTGAAAAAAGAAAAGTTTTAACGTTTATAATATCTCAATTGTACTTATTGTCAAGGCATTTCCATGAATTGCAGTGGCCTTTATTCTTTCCTATCTATATAAAGAACTAAAATGTACATGAATGCTAACAAAGTGGAAATAATTTGTTCAAAGCATAACAATAGTTGACCACTTGTACTAACAGGTTGTCTAGTATGGTCCAATGAGGTAGCAAACCTAGAGGTTTCTACAGTCTTATAAACGGATTCAAAGTGGAATAACACCACCATCACCTCTGTTTACTGAGATGGCATTTACTTAGGTGCAGCTATAGTACTATGCATATCCTGCATCTCATTTAACCCTTATATAAGGAACATGCCCAGTTTCACAAGAGTTGGGATTTGAATTCAGGTCTGACTCTAAAAGCAATATTATTTATTATTTTAAAATTTCTTCTAAATAGCTGACTTTGACAAATGTTTATCTTTTGTCATATCTTTGATCCATAATCCATCAAAACTGGTACAAGAATGTGTATCCTTCTGTCAGATGAAATCTGTGAAATCTTTGCCTGATAGAGGTGGCCTGGGGACTGTTCTTTCTTAAAGACAGGTAGATGCTGTGGAAAGGTATGGACTGCTGTTACAAACCTAATCTGATAGGCTTCTCTCAAATTCATAATGGCTTTTGACACAATGACACTGAATTTCCAGAGTCAAGATGGTGATGAAAGCACAGTACCATGAATGATTGAGGACTTAGTTGCCAAGTTACTAGTACATGATGGATAAATGACTAATTGCTGTCAGACAACAGCTCTAACAATAAACATTTCAAAATATGAAGTATATCTGTGGCATAAGTGACTTGGCTCATTTGCTACTCCTGTGATCTTGAGCTTGGACAATATTACTCTCTGAGGGTCAGTTTCTCATTCATGGCTGATAGTAATTCCTGCTGGATCTATGTCACACAGGTGTGTTAGAAGGACAAAATAAAGTGTGCGGAAGTGCTTTCAAACCTGACAAGTTGTACATAAGAATAAATAATATAATGATAAAAGAATTTTTAAAATGGAAATAAGAGTTGAGTTTCTGTATCCACTTAACTTGCCAATATTCAGTTTTTTATTTTTATTTTTTAGTTATAGATGGACACAATATCTTTATTTATTTTTATGTGGTGCTGAGGATTGAACCCAGTGCCTCACAAGTGCTAGGCAAGTGCTCTACCACTGAGCCACAACCCCAGCCCCAAAATTCAGTTATTGATATCAGCATTTCTATTCTACGTCTTTCTATTTTAGAATAGCCAAGGGGGACAAAGAAAGAATAAAGTTAGGCAGAAAAATGTGAGAGCTGCCATCACCATTTTCAACCAAACTAACTTTTCTAGGTAAGTCTGAAGTTAAAAATATTGCAAAGTTATTGGTAATAGATTTGCTATAGGTCAAATCTATATTTATTATTTAGAAAAAATTACTCAGTATTATTTTGAAGTCAAGTTCAAACAGAGAACATCACTTCTATAGGCTATGGAAAGGATCTCTGAGGGGTTCTATGGATGGCACTCTGAATACTGAGTTGCTATTTTAGAAAGTTTAAACAAAATTTTCAAATCAACTAGTCAACAAGTATAATAGTCCCAAGAGCCATGGAGGAAGAACAAAGTTATATGGGCAGAGGCCATGTCCTGTGCCAACAGGATGGAGGTACTGGCTCCTACAAAGTGGCAGGAACTTTCAGTTTCTCTGGATGAACTCTGTTTACAGACAAGGTAAACATGTCTGCTCTATGGAATTACTTTCTGCTCACAAGTCAGCCTGCCAGACCAGCCTAGAGGCTCAGGCTAAGAGCCTCAGAAAGAGTTCTAATCTTGTTAACGTAGAAAATAGAAGGAATAAGAGATGCTACTCAAAGTACTGTAGACAATCTGAACCCTGAATAAATGCCAGAATGGCTCTCCAGAAAGAAATCGGAGTTAGGAGTCGTTTCCTGGGCCTTCTATCCTTGTAACGCAGGGATATGATTTTATATGTCCTTAGAAAAATGGGTTCTAGCTGGGCGCGGTGGCACACGCCTGTAATCCCAGCACTTTGGGAGGCTGAGGCAGGAGGATCGCGAGTTCAAAGCCAGCCTCAGCAATGGTGAGGCACTTAGCAACTCAGGGAGACCCTGTCTCTAATAAAAACACAAAAAAGGGCTGGGGATGTGGCCCAGTGGTCGAGTGCCCCTGAGTTCAATCCCCGGTACCACAAAAAAAAAAAAAAAAAAAAAAAAAAAAAAAAAAAAAAAAGAAAGAAAGAAAAAGAAAAATGGGTTCTGTGTTTTCCAGGTATGAAATAGTGCAAAATATCATGCAGTAGACTTGATAATTAACACAAATATCATTCACTGTTTAAAATTACAGATTTCTAAACAAAACAAAACAAAAAAACTGCCAGAGATTAGCACAGTTATTACAGAGTTTAAGCTATGAATTTTTAACATCTTCGAGTGCACGTGGGGCTTGATTACAAGCTTATGGCTTCCAGAATTAAAATTAGACTTTGTAACCTTATTATTACAAATGTATTTCCAGTTAAGTTATGGGTGATTTACATCCAGAACACAGATAGAATTGCTGGCTTTGTTTACCTGTGTTTTTCACTAGGACTTTGTTCAGATAGTGCCGAAAATGATAAACTGCTTACTTTTTCATGCTTGTGTTTCTCCTTGTCTTTCTCTCTCTTCTCTCTCTCTCTTTTCTCTTTCTCCCTTTCCTTCTCTTTCTTCTCCTTTTCCTTTTCTTTCTCTTTCTTTTTCTTCTTCTCCTTTTTGTCTTTCTTCCTTTCTTTCTCTTTAGGTTTCTCTTTCTCCTCAAACAGTTTTTCGGGGAGCATTGGCGACAAGGAAGGCAGCATGGAGGGGACCCGCACTGCTGCACTAGGGCTGAATAAGGGCAGAGCCATTTCTTTGGGGGGCAATACCAGTGGTGTTGGTGGAGCCTTCATCTTCTCTTCTCTACTTTTATCTTTAAGTTTTTCCTTTTCTCTCTTATCTTTATCTTTTTTGCCTTTTTCTCTATCTTTCTTCTTATCCTTATGCTTCTCTTTCTCCTTCCTCACAATTCCATCTTTCAATCTCACTTTTGGATCAACATCTTCAAATTCTTTTATTTTAAACTTATAGGGATCTGATTCTTCATCTTTAAGAAACTCCTTCCACGGGTACTTTGTTTCCTTGCCAACTTCCTTTTCTTTCTCCTTCTCTTTAACTTTATCCCTCTCTTTACTTTTTTCTTTGCTTTTGTCTTTTTCCCTCTCCTTATCCCTCTGCTTTTCTTTCTTTTTCAATTTAGTCTTCAGTTCTTTTTTCAACTTCTTCTTGACCTCCACTGATGAAGGCAGCTTGGTTTTCTCCTCATACACAGTGTGGAGAGGTTCAGGAGTGGGAGGAGAAACTGAGGGAGAAGAGATATAAGGAAAGTTGGGAGGCATACTGGCAGGTGTTCCCAGTTTCGCCTTCCGCACCACCTCATCGATGGAGGCGTCCATTGTCCATGAGTTATCAGAACTTGAAGTTCCACCTGAAAGAGGAAGAGGAGTGGATCCAGGCTTGGTGAAATTGTTCGAAGAAGTGGAAGCTTTTGGAGTGGTACACTCCGAACCTGAAATTCTCTTAGGGCTGGTAAAAATGTCTCCTTCAGATTCTGATCCAGAAGAAAATTCGAAAGGATCAGGCTCCCGTTCGGCACAGGCTCGAGCAATCACAGCATCAATAGAGTCATCGATGGTTTTGTCCGTCACCACAGCCTTTCTCGGCTGAGTCTCATTGTTCAGTTTCCCAACATCCGGGGGAGTCTGTGTTGGTTTTACCTGGATGGTGTCTTTACTAATTTTTTCACTCACTGTGGCTGAAGGAGTCCTATTTGGTGTTTCAGGTCTGACAGGTGGTTGGGGAATATGAGACATAATCTTGGGGCTTTTGGGGCTTTTGGGGCTTTTAGAACGTCCAGGTGATTTCTTTTCTTTGGAGACAGTTTTTGGTGACCGAATAGGACTTCCAACCATTGCTGGTGACTGGGTAGTTTTAGGTGACTTAGTCTTCTGTCCTGGAGAACTGGTTTTGGTCTTTGTTTTGGGTGGAAATGACTTGGTTTCTAACGGCTTTGCAGTTGGCATTTGTGATTTTGCCACTGGAGCCAACATGGGTGGCTCTGGTGATGGAGGTGCGAGGTCCGCATTGTCCTGTACGTGGACTGGAGAAAGCATTGGAGGGATCTTTTGTGTATTTATTGAGCTGAGTGGTTCTCGAGCTTCCAATAACACTACATCGAGGGTGTCCCCTTTAGTGCTTAACAGTCGTGGTCGTTTCATGGCAGGCATTTCTTCAGCTTCAGGACTGTCCAATGGTCTTTTACCCAAGAAATTTTCATCATTAATAATTTCCTCCTCCTCCAATTCATCATCTTCTTCCAAGGGAACTTGCATGGCTTCTGCTGATGTGCCCCCATCAGTGGGTACCTGCTCTTCTTCTTCCTCTGGTAAAGAAAGAAAAAAGAAGTATTATTGGAATGCAACAAAACCTAATAGAAACAATGCTTCAAAGACGATTTCTAGGAAAGAAATGAGACTGAGTGTATGGAGAGTAAAGCTGAAGGTTCTCAAGGATCTCCCCACCTGTGTGTGCCATTCTTCAGTTAAGAGCCACAGTCAGTGATGGCAGACGTATGAACTAATTGCTGTTCTCTCAGGTGGCCTGGCTCTAATTTCAGGATCTGGACTTTGCTAAGTATTTCCAGTTTTTCTTCTGCTGCTTCTTTAATTAGCTCTTTTCCTAACCTGAGTAAATACTATCTATTTCCATGTCCTTCCCATTCCCCCTTCCCCACATATACACATATCCCTCTAGAAAGCAAGAGAGTGACTATGGTATGACTACCATCCTCAGAAGCGACAGAAAGGCAGGCTTTTTAAAAACTTCTGGAATAAATTTCAATTTTTGGAATACAATTCCTCTCTCACGTATAACTTATTATTATTTTTTTTTTATGTCAGCTGCTTAAGAGGCAGCACAGAACAATGTAGTACATTTTGCTTAGTCTTTGGAAAAATGGTGTTTCAGCTAGAGTTCTAGCACTACAGAACAACCAGCCTTAGGCAATCTCTCAACTTCTTGGAGGCTGCTTCCTGACCTTTCAAAAGGGGCCAATGCTACATGCCCTACTTACTTGACTGGAGTTGCAAGATCAGATTATTTCTTTCTATATATATTAACTTAGCATAAAATGTACAGTGATAAGGATTGAAAGAGCTCGGGGAGAATTCATGACCTAAAAGAACTCACAATTTAGTGGGGAAATAAAGTTATGAGTATAGCGCACACAAAGTGATAAGTGCCAGAGACAAAGTGCTATAAAATTCAGAGGAAAACAGATTACGGCAATGTCAAACATGTGGGGATGACTTAGTAATTATACAGTGTTTGGAACATCTGGAGCTGGGAGTGGCAAAGTCCAGGATGAAGGATTAGGTGACAGAGATGGAAGTGGAACACAGGAAGTACATAAGAACTAGGGAATAATTTCATTTGTCTGGAAAGTAGAATGCAAAATGCGAAGCAGTGGAAATGAAGTTTAGTAAAATTGTATCCAGACCCTAGAACTTTCGAATTCCAGAAAAAAGGAACATAACATTTATTTTACAGGTATTTGGACAGGGAGGCCAACTGGAGCCAACAATGGATAAAAATGGAGACAAATGGAGAAGATGACTGGGATATGTATTAGATAAATTATACTGGCAGAAACATGGGTGAGTAGGATGGGAGATAACAGATACTAAAGGAAAGGGGACAAGTTGTAGGGTTACTGAAATGATACAGGTAAAAGGCAACAAAAGTCTAAGCTAGAATAGTGGTAACAAATAGAAAGCAATAGAGGTAAATGATGTTCTGAAGACAGAATGGATAGAACCTGACAGTGGTGGAGTACAAAAGTCAAGAAAGGATTCAAATACAACTTCAATACTTTGAGGCCTAGAGAGTGATAAATGTAGTCATTAACAGAAATAGGAAATTAGGAAAAAGAGGACAATGATTATTACCTCAATGCCTAGACACAGAGTTTGAAAAACATTGAGTCAGCAATGTCTAGTACGCAGCTAAAAACATAATTCTGAAGTAAAGAAAATAGGACAGGAAGCCTAGAGAACCAAGTCAGGACTTAGGAGGCCAATGAGAATGAAGGCTGGGTGGGTGTGGAGGTGTGCACCCATAATTCCAGCTACCAGGGAGGCAGAGAAAGGAGGATTGTGGATTTAAGACTGGCCTGGGCAACACAGTGAGACCTCATCTCCAAAAGATAGATAGATAGATAGATAGATAGATAGATAGATAGATAGATAGATAGATAGATAGATAGACAGACAAAATATATAGAGAGAACAGAGAAGAGAATGAAGGATAATAGCACCAAAAGTCAGGCTATAAAAGCATTAAGGGGTGATCACAGGACATGGATGAGGTGACAGATGGGAAGCATTCTGCAAACTGTAAAGAACAAGGTGACTTTAGCACATACTTGCTGTTGTTACTGGATAATGACAACATCGTCCATCCAGTACCTGGGACAGAAACGCAGGAGTCACACCAGATTACTTCCTTCCCTATGTCCTCTTCAAATCTGCATCATGAATACAAGTTTTCTACTCTATTTCCTTTAATGTGTTTCCTCCCATTACTGCCTGCTTAGTCCTAAGCCCCAGAGCCTCTTCTCTGCAACTGTGACAAGTCTCTATCTGGTGCCTCAGTGGCACTTTCCTCAGAACCATCTTTCACACATGACCTTCTGTATGTACACATCTGAGGTGTGGCTCCCCATCCTAAAACTTTTCACTGGTCCCATCAGAAGTAGTTTGCAAAGGCATCCCTTAAGCCTGAGGATTTTCTGGAATTTGTTCTGAGACTACTGCTCAGTAGTGACGAGGTCTCCTAGTCTATTTAAATGGGAGAGTTACCTCTAAAGATATGTTTTACATGCTGAGCTTCCACAGAAGCTTAGTTGTAAGGCTAGAACAAGCTAGAAAAGTCACCATTCTAAAATATAAAAATCCAATTTCTCCGGCATGACTAAGAAAGGTGCTCCATGATCCAGTATGGCAAGTAGCTTCATTCACAGTGGGCCTAAGTGCTCCACCCATTCCAGACACACTTCTGTGCAGTTCTCCAGATACACAGGGCTGTGCCACACTTCAGTGCCTCTGCTCATGAAACTCCCTTTGCCTGAAATGTCTTTGCCTTCATGACACACTGGTGATCATTTCCTCCAAGACTCCCACCAAATGTCACCCCTTCTGTAAAGCTTTTCCTTAGCAACTAGAAATGGCCACTCACCTTCTTTGCTGCATGTATAACTGTATTCTGGTTACATATGCAACAAAGAATGCCTAAGGGATTTATTATTGGCCCTTTACAGAAAACATTTGCTGATCCGTGTCCTAGACCTACCATATTCAGATTATGTGAACACTTCCTTCCCTCCTCACTCTTATGAGAATGAATTTGCTCAACTGGCAAACATGAAAAATCACAAAGAAGAGAGCTTTAGGATATTATCCAAGTGAATGAAATTTTTTAGAATACTTATTCATATTATATTTCTAAATTTCAAAGAATTTCCTTTTACTCTACAGTGATTCATAAATCCCCAAGATGCCAAAGCAGAAAGATAAAGGTTTGGCAGCATAATGTTAAAGTAAACTCTGACTGCATAGGTGATACAGGCCTGTAATCCAAAGCCACATGAGAAGCTGAGAGGCAGGAGGGTTCCAAGTTCAAGGCCAGCCTGAGCAACTGAGCTAGAGCCTCAAGCAATGTAGCAAGATCCTGTCTCAAAATATAAAAAAGGTATGGGGATGTAGATCAGTGGTAAAGTGCCCCTGGTTTGATCCACAGTACAAAAAAAAAAAAAAAAAAAAAAAAAAAAAAGAAGAAAAGAGAGAGAGACAGATGCACACAAAATGATTGGAAGAAAGGGGGAAAAGGTGTACTTTGCTCTAATTCTGGAGGCTAATTTCAATCTATCTTACTTTTGAGTGTGAGTTCTCTAGAGAGCTCCTTAGCAAGATACTGGGAAATGCTCTAATATAAACAGTCTCTATAAAGGGGCTACCCAAGGGCTATTATACTAGTAAGATAATTTTGAGCCCTCCAGATGCAAGGACTGGTTTATAATCAGAACAGCTTGAAAAATTTTGTTCTGAACACAGTATGCTTGAGACTGTATTATTTTATTAGTGTAATTTTATCAGATTGGAATTGGCAAGATGGCTACCAGATATATTTGAACCGAAGGAAGTATGTCTGGTTTGGCTAGGGAAAAAATTAATAGCTCCATATAAATAACTTAGAAAATTCATTGGTTTGTTTTTAATTTAGAGTTAAAATAACTCATAAAAATAATAAAAAAGTAATATTGGTTGGTCACATTTAAGTAAATGAGAGAAAAAATTTGGCATAAAGCTTGATTCAAAGTAGGACTACACAAAAACTAGCAAGGGTTATTCTAGTGTTGCTAATTTATTTCTATAAATTTGAAGTCCCTGCTGCCAACATATTAATCTAGAGGTTTTATATGATTTAAAACATAGATATTCATTATAATACTAAATTATCACAAATGTTGATTTTAAGAATACCTAAAAATAGAAAGGTTTGAAAATAGGTTTTTTTAAAGAATCATGAGATTATTAGTTTAATTTACAATTTCCTATTCACTCTTTAAAACTTTATAAGAAAACTTTGATTATATATCAAAATCAATAAAAATGGGCAAAGAACTTTGCTGGAAAAGAAAGCCTTAAATTTTTAATAAGAACAGGAAAAAGTATGAAGACATTTTAAACGATCTTTTAAATGAGTAATTATCTGATACCTACCAAGGCCACAGGCAGTGTGTATATAAGGTATAGTGCATGATAATGAATAAATATTATTTATAAGACCATAACATAACTTCAGAAACATAACTTCAGAAACAGCATATTAGCAATGTCACTCTCTTGACTTTGGCTCCTTTCCCACTCACCCCTGCTTTCTACCCCATCCCAGCCTCTGGATAACTCCTGTTGAAAAAACTAAAGTCAAGATTCTTTAAAAAAAAAATCCACCATTCCCCAAATTTACCACATTTGAATGTAGCTTTCTTGTTTTTGAACTTTACATAAATATCATACTATGTAATATTCTTTTGCTTTTTTCCACCCAATGATTTCTGACATTTACCTATGCTGATGCAGGTACTATATATATTACAGTTCATTCATTTGACTGTTGCTGAAATGTTCTACACTTGTTCTACACTTCTCCTGGGTAGGGAATTTTTCTACGGGGGTGAATGTATTTTATTCTAGAAATATTACCAACTGAAATAAATCAGTTGATGCAGCTGATGTCTGCTCCAACACAAACTTAGTTGATGGTTATGCATAGTAAGTTTCTGAGTTTTTATTACATGGATAATTTAAATTCTGTTTTCTAAGATTTTGCAATAATATGTGCTGGCTACTGAATGGTTCACCTTTTTCTACGGGTAAAATTTAATTTTAGTTTGATCAGAGGTAGATGGCAATAAAGTATTTGCAAAATGAGCACTATTTATTAATAATTATAAAACATCCTACAAGTGTTTAAATATTTTCTAATGCTCATCTGTGGGAACTGTTTGACTACAAAACTACACAATCTGTCCAAAAGAAATTAAATATCATATCTGATGATATATTTCTACTGTTTCAATATTTTGAAACTGGAGGAAAGGACTCCTTTGTATATATGTGATAAGTATTAGAGAAAACCCTAGTTCATGATAAACTGATTGTTCATTGTGAAATTTTAAGCAAGATCTTCAACTTCTTAGTGCTTTCTTTCTTGACCCAGCAGATGTGGACATTAGCATCACATACCTTGAGAGCACAGTAAAAAGTAAGCAATAATTAGAGGTAAGTACTCAAGCTTCTAAATAATGATATTGGTCAATAGCAGAGATACGCATTGTAATGTCAACCTTATAACACTTTTGGAAAAGATTAAGAAACAAAAAGCAACCTCTATCATTGCCATAAAACCATGGAAACACAAACAGCACAAGACCAGAGTTAGCAGTCATGGGTCAAATGGTACCAGTCTCCTCAACCATCTGCCCCGACAACTCTGTTCTGCAATGAAAACAGTAGAGAGTTGTTGCAGACTTAAGATGATGGCTATTCCAGTTAAGTAAGCCAGTGCTTGAAAAGTCTTCATACTTGTGTTGCCATGGGGGAGTAAGGAGTTACAAAACCAGTGCCTTCTTTCTGCTTGGGTTAAAAGTTGGCCAAAGTTAACAGTGATATGACTTCTTTTAAAAAAACATTTTTTAATTGTAGATGGACACAATACCTTTATTTTTGTTTGTTTAGTTTTATGTGGTGCTGGGGATCGAACCCATTGTCTCACATGTGCTAGGCAAGTGCTCGACCACTGAGCTACAATCTGTGATATGACTTTTAGTGTTTTTCCTTCCTGTGAGAATTTGTTCAAAATTATGATATTCTTTATGATTGCAATCACTATCATTCATTAGAGAACACCACAAATTATGATATAAGCCTTTTACTTCCCAGGGATAAAAAAAATAAAACACCACCACCACTACCACCAACTACAAAAGGACATAAGCAGAATCACACACCTAAACCAGTGTGGAAATCTCTATTCTCAAAAAAATTGTAACCTACTGATTTAAGTCATGTCTACTGTCAATAACCCTATTTTTCAAATAGATGCACTAAAATATGAATGTTACAGTTCAATCATTAAAAAATTGCCTCAATAAGGAGGAACTTTTTATTCTTCCAAGTGTTTTTGCATGTAGGAGTTTGGATCTTAAATGTCCTCCAAAGGTTCATGTGAGAGGTTTTGCTCCACCATAGGCTCCTGCTATGATGTGCTGCTTTGCCACAGTCCCAAAACAATAGGGTCGACCAATCATGGATGGAAATCTCTGAAAATATGAGTCAAAATAAACCTTTTCCTTCATAAATTGGTTGTCTCTGGTATTTGTTACAGTGACAGAAAGTAGACTAACACATAGGGTATGCTTTTCCATCGGTCAAAAAAGGAAAACAATGTGAAATAACATGAATGACTTAGAATTTGTATTCATCATCACCAGTTAAAAATATAGGTATTTAACAATAGCAGGAAATTTTATCATAATATAAAGAACTACAAAGAACCCACAAATAGCTGTGTAAAGTGAGGCACACCTGTAATTCCATTGTTCTGAGAGGCTGAGGCAGGAGGATAACAAGTTTGAGCAAGTTGAGGATAGGCTTGACAAGTTGGCAAGACCCTGTTTCAAAATAAAATTTAAAAAGGGGCTGGGAATGTAGCTCGGAGGCAATGCATCCCTGGGTTCAATCATCCAAACCACCAAAAAAACAAAACAACAACAAAAGAACTCGCCAGGCGCGGTGGCGCATACCTGTAATCCCAGCACTTGGGAGGCTGAGGCAGGAGGATCGAAAGTTCAAAGCCAGCACTTAGCAATTCAGTGAAACCCTATCTCTAAATAAAATACAAAAAAGGACTGGGGATGTGGTCCAGTGGTCAAGTGCCCCTGAGTTCAATCCCCGGTACCACAAAAACAAACAAACAAACAAACAAACAAACACCAAAACAACAAAAAGAACTCAGGAATAGTCCTCACTCAGATTCACTTATTATTTACATATGACTTATAATTATGCAATAAAATTTATTATAATTTTTGAGAACTGTTTAAAAATAAGTTGTAGATGGTCCCTTTATCCTAAAGGCATCAACGTGTGACTTAGAACAATAGTCAAATTCTCTTTTAATCACATAAAAGAAAGAAAATGTATTCATATTAATGTGCATCTTTAAAAAACCTCACAAATGTTGATGGGGGCAGGGCACTACAAACTCCATTCCAATTTTCCTTCATTAATGACACAAATAAATAATCCACACTCCCTACATTTCCTTGAGGAATAATGAGAAAAACATGCCTCTTTACCAAACTTCTCAAACAAAAACAAAACAAGGCAATAAGGTCTGAACAAACCACAAGGATTTCAGGGAGGTTAATTCCAAGCTACTATAAATATTGACTTAGAACAAAATATCTTTTTAACTAGAATAGTAAATGCCTTTAAAGAAACACTATAATCTAAAAAGCTCATAGACATTAGGAAAAAAAGGAAATTGTTTGCACATGGCATAAAAGCTTTTTATCTCATTAACTACACAGATGCATGCAACTTCTAAAATTCAGTGGCATGTTCTCAAACTATGCAGAAAATACACTTCCATTTTTAAACTTTAAATAAAGGGACAATCAAATGCTGTATGTATATATTTTCCCCCAAATTAAGTGTTTAATGCTAGATTGCTCATTTTTTAACAATTCATGCAGAAACAATTTCTACAAAGATGACACAAACATTATTATTTTTCTATTTATCTATGCATCCTGTTTTGTAAGATTCCTTTTTTAATTAATAAGCATGAAAGGATTATTTAAAATTTTTTCCTTAAAAATACCTTTGTATTCATCTGGATATTAGGTATATTTATCACAACCAGCTTCTTGAGGTGACTCAGTGCTCCAAGAAAGCATTCGTTCACTCATTCACTTACTGACTACAACTATGGTAATTTCCTGTCTTTAAGAATCGACCACATTTTGCAGCCAGTCATCAATTCAAGTGGTAGGGCAGGGATCTGCACAAGGTACACAAGTAGGACAGAAATGAGGAAAGAAATAGAAATTACTAGAAATGGAGCTGGACTGAAATACAGCTGGACTCTGTTCCCAGAACCACAATTCAACCTAACACAGCCCATTTAGTCTCCCAAGACCTAACTAAGATTTCTCATCTACAGAACTTAAGTATTTATATCCGACTTCCTACTTCTAAGAGTTAAAGGTCTTTATTACTAGGGACATCTTTATATGTAATTGACCATGTGTGTGGGATGATCTAAATTAGGGCGGGACCGAGCTATTCCTGACCCTAAATATCTCAATGAAAAACATGTGACAGTTCTGTCTGGCCACTAGATTTATGTCTTTGGATAACGGTAATATCTTTAAAATGTTGTTTCAAAGCACTTTTAAGACAATGAAGCTAGCATAATTTTGGGGAGAGAAGACTGAGAAAAAGGAAGACTGAGAAAATGGAACATAAGTGAAATGACTTGATGGATTATTGGAGATAAAATAGGTTTGGAACAAAGGGTACTGCCAGGAAGGTCAGGCTCAGGCTCAGGTGGGATGCTGTTGTGAGGAGAGAGAGCTTGGGACAATTGGCAAATATCAAGAAGAGAGACAGGATGTGTGGAGGGGGAAGGAGGAGCAGCAATATCTAAATCAACTGCAACTCACTCAACAGTTTATCTTTTAGTTCTAAATGAGGTTAAAAAATTAATTCCATCCACATCTCCTCATAAAATATTTTTAGATTGTCCTGTCTATAATGTAACAGGAATCAGACCCTCAAAACACAGCTCAACATATACAAGTATGTATTTTTAAATAAACCCATTTACTTAAAAAAATGAAATTACTAGCAAAGACAAGACAATTAGGCAATGACAATTCATACAGTATAACCAATCAATAACACAATATATTAATAGTGGAGTGAAGATGATGTGTTATAAATACCGATATACACACTGACCTGTAAAAAAAGCACTATTTCACTAACATTCTGCACAATAAAAAACTAAAATGCTATATAAGCAAGCCAACCTGAAGTGACACCTAGTATTATAAATGGCCTAATCTATATGTTAATACTGTTGTATCACATAACTGCAGCAAGACTAAGATAACAATATGACTTTGGGGTTTCTATGGCTACATGCTGGGCTAACGTGCCTGAAAGGGCTGCTGCTGACACCACACAAGCATTCTGAGTGCTTCTTTTTGGTTATTTATGATATGATTTATGATAACGACAACATCTCCTATTTTCTCTCCTCCTCAGATACAATAAATTGCTATCGTTAATCACCCTTCTTGGTTCAACTATGATTACAATAGTATAATAGGCCCTAGCTATGGTAATATTGTGGATTTTTTTTTACAAGAAATAAATACAAGTAGATCTCTTCAGACAATGTCAATATTGCTAATATTTTAATCATCTTCCTTTAAGTCTTTCAAAATAAATTCTATTACAGCTAAGGTTCCATATCCAAGATGTAAGCCCCTAGTGCAAATTGAATTTATAATCAAGCACCACATATTCACAAATCACTACTATCATGATTTTCTTAAACTTACTACAATAGGAAGACTGTGCACAGGACACAGTTTCTTTTCCAAAACAAATAATGGCAGTTGTCTCTTTCCTGTATTGATAAAACTAATCTTATTGTTAGTTTCCCCTGTTCCAGAATAAGATAAGTTAGCAATTTATCTCTCAGAAGGCAAAATAGTGGAGAAAAAATAAAACCTTGCAATCACACACATACATATGATGTGCCTCTGCCAATTACTGGGTAAGTGGTCATTTAATCTTTCTGAACTTCAATTTTCTTTTATGCCAATCTGAACAAGAAGTTCTACTTCTCTGGCTTTTGAGTAACAGCAAGACGGAGTATGTAAAGAACTCGGCCAAGGTTTAATATATGAATTACACTAAAAAAGAACTGAAAGCCTTCCCTTTCCTGAATCTGTGTCCTTTCAAAGGGCTGGTGCAGTGCTAACAGAATTTGGGAAGCCCCTGGGAAACTTGCAAGCATCAACATGGAAGTCAGCTCAGGTTAGCATGCTTGAAGAGAAAAGTGTAGCCCAGACCCCCAGCCAAACATCAGACATGTGAGTGAGGGCACTGCCCACTAGGCATTCACAAATATACACCAGAGTCCTGCTCTGTCCAGCAGAAAACTGCACAGTGGAGTCAACACAGAATATCAACCCACAGAACGGTGAGCTACTAAGTAGCTGCTGTTTTTTAAACTACTAAATGTTGTGATAGATTGCTACATGTCAATATTAACTATGTATTTTCATACATAGGTACAATTAATTCTTATTATTTATGGTAGGTATCATATATAAAGTTGCTGTGAACATCGAACTATGAACACTAAACCACTGCTCCTCAGGGAACTGTGGGGGTAGGTTCCTGTGAGTCTCTGGTCACAACATTTTCATCAAATGATCAGTTCATAACCTTGTTTCGGATGTTTCTGTTTAAAGACACCTTGTTTAACATCTAGTGTTGATTCATTAATATTGAACTACTAATAGCAGTATAACTCATGCCTGAAGGAAGCTTATGCTATATCACAGTCTCTTATGCTTCAGAACAGCAAACCACACTATACCTCTCTGTTTTGGGGCCACTTTAAATGCAAAATCACCAACAAAAAGCACAAAAATATAAAACATACAGTACAACATAGACCACAAAAATGACACTTGTTTATAGTAGGAGAGCTGAAACCAAGACAGTATCACCTTGTTCAACCTCATCTGGGAACATGAACGTTGAGTGACTCAATTTTTTATCACTTTGCACATGTATTCCATGTGGGAAAGTTCTGTGGGAGTTCTGTGAGCATTTGGAGCTACAAATACATGCTAAAGCAGGCAAAGTCACACAAGTAGAATTTGCATTAAAGAAAATCACCTGTATAGAGCTGTGTGGATAAACTCATCAACATTGAGTACTTTATGGACTACTGATTTAAAACAAAATATGTTGCTTGACAGTAATTCCAGTTCTAAGAAGCAATTAATGAAAAGAATAAATACGCTTTATGATCTAAATTGCTGTGACTATATTTGACAAACATTTTTCTAAATCCAAACTGGGACATGTTTTATTTAATTCAAAGAACTATCCATGTACAGAACATTCTGCTCTAGCCACGTGCTCATTCCCTGAATTTCTGGGACATGTCAAGGTCTTTCCCCCTCAAGGTCTTTATGCCCACATATTCTGCTCTTCTCCTGGAGGAACACTCTTCCTTCAGTTATACCCAGGCTTGTCTCTCTCTCACTCTGTAAAGCTTAAGCTAAACATTGCCTTTTTGAAGAAGTATTCTCTGGTTATTTGTTCTATATCCCAAAACTAAAGAATTACAATATATAACAGCTTGATTGTTAATACCTTTTTGGTCTGTTTCTCTGAGGAAGCCTCACTGAGGCAGAACTAAGTTTGCATTTAAGCTAGGGGCTGATGATAAATACAGATGGTCCTGCTTTATGATGGTTTGACTTATTTTTCAATCTTATGATGATATGCAAGCAACAGGTGTTCAGTACAAACTGGACTTTGAATTTTAAATTCTTACCTTTTCCAGATTAGCATTCATGGTAAAATATTCTACTTTCTAGGCAATTTAGAGGTAGGTAAACAAAAGACAAGGTTTCTGTTCTCATGGATTTTACTAGCAAATCAGATAGGCAACAAATTAAAAAAAAAAAAAAAAAAAGGATAATTCACAGTGATTAAGTGCTAAGAAGACAACAGAAATAGGAAAATGTGTGTAGAAGGGGAGGGGTTACTTGAGATAGTCCAGAGGAAGTGACATTTCAGCTAAGACTTGATCCATGAGGAAGACATAGCGTTGTAATGACACCTTGAATAAGCATTTCAGGGAGAAAAGAGAACAGAGGCAAAGGCTATGACATAATCATCAGCTGGCGCCAGACAGAGCAGCAGCTGGAGGAGGTCATGCCTGGAGGGGCAGAAGGGCCTGCAGGATGGGTGACTTGAGGCTTGGCCTCTGCCCAGGCACTGAGAGAAGTTAAGGGCCAGGGGAGGTCCAGCCAGTGTCAGCAGGGCAGCTTGTCTGGATTAAAGGAAAAGACTCAGGCCTAAAATCATTATAGCACAGCAATACCACCACATCAGTGTTTATAGCAGCCAATTCACAATACCTAAATTATGAAGTCAACTCAGATGCCTGTCAATAGATGTGTATCCATATATATATATGATGGAGTTCTACTCAGTCATAAGAAGGAATGAAATTATGGCATTTGACACTAAAAGGATGGAAATTGAGACTATCATCCTAAGTGAAATTAGCCAAACTCAGAAACTCAAAGGCTGAATGTTTTCTCTCATATGCAAAAGTCAGAGTAAAATAAAGTGAAGGGGGAGATAAGGGTAAAGAACCAAACAATGCACACTGGTAATCCCAGCAGTTTGGGAGGCTGAGGCAGGAGGATCACAAGTTCAAAGTCAGCATCAACAACTTAGGGAGTTTCTAGATAACTTAGCAAGACCCTGTCTCAAAAAATAAATAGCACTGGGGATGTGGCTCAGTGGTTAAGTGCACCTGGGTTCAATCCATGGTTCCAAAAAACAAACAAACAAATAAAAATTAATAGACAAGTAAAAGTAAGTCTAGTAGAATAGAGAAAGGAGAACGGGAGAGGGGGAGGGAAAAAGGCGGGGAGCATGAACTGAAATCAATTTCCATGCATGTATGAGTTTTTCAGGAAGAATACAACTACTATGTACAACTATAAAGCTCTAATAAAAAAAGAAAAAAAGGCTCTTTATCTTTGGGATTACATTTTGTTCTATTTTGTACATTTACATACAAATGAAAATAAAGTAAAAAGTTACAACTACATGTAGGCTCTTTAATACTGCATTTCATATTGCATACACTCAGGTGTAGAGTAATACATATACTTTAACCAAACCTTTATTCTAATTTAAGACTGTTCCAGTGCTCTAAATGACCTTGACAAAATTCTGGAAAAAAATATCTCAAGACCTGGGGCTCTAAAGCTACTTTAGAATTAACTCTGAATAATTGTCCCACAATATGAGTTTCTTGATTAATTGCTTAAGATAAGGTCTCCTTTTCGTTGTGGCCTCCAGTGGCTCCCTCTAGTTCCCATAATCACTTTTGTCTCATTCTTCTAAACCCTGGAAGGCTAAGAGAAAAATCAGAGATATACCAATTCCATTACTTGGGGATTAGCTAAGAGATAACCCTTTGTATTCCATTACTGACCATTATTTGAGTAATTATTCAATAACCATAGTACGTTTGAAAGATGCACTAATTGTTTTCTGAGGCTCACTCCTGCTTTATATCAGAAAAAGTTATAAATGTTACATCCTTTAGCCCTGGAAAATTGACATTTGGGTTACATGAGAAAAAGCAGTTAAGACTTTTACTGTATTTTTTAAAAATTTCTTTTTCTAAATAAAGAGTAAAAACTAAAACAAGAATAATTAGTCTGTTGAAGGTTTTACTAACTAGAAAATTAGAACTCTATTTTTGACCAGATTTATGTTTTACAAGAGTCAAATTTCTGCATAATTTAGATAGAAATTGGCAGGGATGGCTGTTGCATCTAATTTCAGCAAAATTAGTATTCAGCCACCTGAATTTTTGGCAGTGTTCCAGTATGCTTATCCAAAGCAATAAGTAGACAGAAAATAAAAGAAAATTAACAATAATGCCTAACGAGTTACTCTCTCTACCTCTAACTCCCCCAACACACACAAAAAACACATGCACACATGCATGAATATTTTAAGATATGGACAAATAATTTCAAAAGTATACTTCATGAATGGACTCATGGTTTTGCATTCCTCCTCTTGTCCATATCAGCTGCAGAAAGAACAAGAAAAATCACTCCTTTTTCAATGTATAAAGAATCCTATGATAATAAGTTGACTCAAACTTGGTTTACTAAGAGGTAATGGTTTTTGAAAAACCACTTGTCCTCCAAATAAAGCAAATCATTTACATCAATTCTTGACCGTCTCTGCTAATAGATGAAATGACAGTGACGATAGTTCTGAATTCACTAGTAATTGCTTTTGGATACCCGCTAATAAGAAGTTAAAAACCAACATAACTAATTTTTGCTTATGTTAGTTACTCCTGGAACTCTATTTAGTCAGCATAGAAGTGAAAAGCAAGAGGCACAAACCATGTATTTAAGGTTTACCGAGCACCTATCATCTGCTGGTTTTGAGCACAGCGAAAAAGGAGAAGCATTTATTCTTCAAGCTCATGTTAGCTTTGTGTCTAGAAGTGTCTGACTTTGGTGGCTAGAATGAAACTGGCAAATACAATGAAGCATAGTATAAGGTTTGGAAGGCAGGAAGAAAGTGCTGGTAAGAGAAAGGCTTCCATTCGGTATTGTTTGCTGTACATCTACTATGTGCTGGTGCTAGATGCTCACCTATAAGAAATTTTCAAAATTGGAAACATATTATGTAAAATGTGATAGTTTGCAATAATGAGTAAGCAGAGTGATATGCATATTAGGAATAAATTTTAAGAGGACTGATATTAAGAGGACTATAGTTCCATTAAGTAATGGAAATATAACATGAGCCACATAATGTAAGCTTAGATTGCCAGTAGCCACATTGAAATATTAAAAACAAACAGGCAAAACTGATTTTAGCAATATATTTAACTCAATATATCAAAAGTATTTTTTTTAGAGATTTCTTTTTTCTTTTAAATATTTATTTATTTATTTTAGTTGTACACAATGTCTTTTATTTTTACGTGGTGCTGAGGATTGAACCCGGGCCGCGAATGTGCTAGGTGAGCGCTCTATTGCTGAGCCACAACCCCAGCCCCTCAAAATTATTTTTTAAACATGAAATCAAGGGCTGGGGTTGTGGCTCAGTGGCAGAGCGCTCGCCTCGCATGTGCGCAGCCCGGGTTCGATCTTCAGCACCATGTAAACATAAATGCATTGCATTGTGTACAACTAAAATAAATAAATATTTTTTTAAAAAACATGAAATCAAAATGAAAATAATTATTGAGATATTTTCTTTTCATACCAAGTTTTTGAAATCTGAAGTGCATTAAAATTTTTTGTTAATTTTTAAATTTGTTTTAATTAGTTATACATGACAGTAGAATGCATTTATGCACTTTGATATACCATACATAGATGGGATGTAATTTCTCATTTTTCTGAGTGTACATGTTGCAGAATCATATTGGTCATGCAGTCACATATATACATACAGTGATAATGTCTGTTTTATTCCACTATCTTTCCCATCCCCACAGCCCCTTCCTCCCCTCCCATCACTTCCCTCTACCTAATCTAAGGTAAGACTATTCTTCCCTAGTGCCCCCCACTTCCGGCGCCTTATTGTAAATTAGCATCTGCATTTTATACTTAAAGTACATTTCAAATTCAGATAGTATATTTTTATTAGAAATACTGATCTGTATGTTGATTAGAAATACTGATCTGTATGTTCATAAAATTTATAGCTGAAAAAGTAATCCACACACCCAAGAAGTTTCAAATATACTTGAGCCGGGCGCGGTGGCGCATGCCTGTAATCCCAGCACTTTGGGAGGCTGAGGCAGGAGGATCGCGAGTTCAAAGCCAGCCTCAGCAATGGCGAGGCACTTAGTAACTCAGTGAGACCCTGTCTCTAATAAAAAATACAAAAAAGGGCTGGGGATGTGGCCCAGTGGTCGAGTGCCCCTGAGTTCAATCCCCAGTACCAAAACACGCACACACACACACACACACACACACACACACACACATATACTTTAAGGTTTTCCTATAGTGAATAAATTATTTGTTTTAAATTTAAAATAAGTGAAATAAAATAACTTTCAGTTCCTCAGATGAACACATTTGAGGTGCTTCAGACACCAATTCATAGCCACTATGCTGGAAAAGAAGGTCTAGAACTATACTAGGGAAACTTAGGTTGGAGACCAGGAAAACATTTCAAGGTATGGATCAAGAGGTAATTAAGAAGCAGGGTGAAAAAGACTGAATATGTAGCTGACTATTTGTAATTATGAGAAAAACCAGAGCAGCACCATCAGAAATAGTTGCAGAAAAATCAAGTTTATAAAGAAGGAGAGAAAAGAGCAAGAAGGAACTAACAACACTTATTAATGGTCTATGGTGTACTAAGTACCAGCAACAAAATGCTGGGGACAGAAAGATTCAGAAATGTTGTACTCCAGAACCACCATCTGTCATCCCCTAAATAGCAGGGTTCAAACAAGAGTAGATTTTAAATCCTCTACTCATGTGCTCCCTTCTCAAAATAGCTAACTTTGCTTCATTCTTCTGTCTAGTTGCCAGAAAGCAGTGGTTAATTAAGTATGTAGCTTAGTAGGACTCAGGCTGCTTGACTTCAAATCTTGCCTTTACCACTTTACCACTTGTAAGCTGTGTGAATTTGGGAAGTCTCTAAGCCTCATCTGAAAAAAAATGGGACAAGAATAAAGAATAAATAAACATCTTTATTTACAATGGGGTTAATTCTGAGATACCTGTTGTCAGGTGAAAATTCCTAAGTCGGAAATGCATTTAATTAAACACACCTAACTGACTGAACATCAAAGCTTAGCAATACAGCACCCTGTCGAGCAGAATCAATTGTTTACCCTTGTGATTATGTGTCTGATTGCTTGCTGCTGTCACCCAGTATTTCAAGAAAGTATGGTATGGCATATCACTAGTCAAAGAAAAGGTCAAGATTCAAAATCTGAAGTACGGTTTCTACTGAATCTGAATGCATATTACTTTTGCACTATCATAAAGTTGAAAAATTGTAAGTTGAATGACAGTTAAGTCAGGGACCGTCTGTAGTATCTGTTATTGGATTCATGTGAAGATATAGTTTGTTAATGCTACCACAGCAGTTGGTGTGACATCTCTTATACTCAAAGTGTTCAATAAATGGTAGCTGTTATAACTAATGCTATAGCCCAGATCTTTATCATCTCTGGCCTGGATTATTAAAATGGAATACTAGTTGGTCCTCAGGTTTCCAATTTCTTACTATCTCCAATCTGTCATCTACTCTGCCATCAGAACTAGTTTCTGAAATTTGACATTGATCATGTCAACACTTCCACTTAAAAATCTTCAATGGCTTTCACAACTCTCTGCCTTTGATCATACAACTCTTCATACCATCTTTGGCACAGAAGAAAACTGATAGCATTTAATGCCCTCCTTATTACAGAATACTTTTCACGAGAAGAAATTTAGTACACATCTTAAGAATTCAGGAAAACTCTCACACGATCCTGTCTTTGGAGAATGGTTTTCTTCCGTTTCCCTTCCATGGAGCACAACAATGGACAAGAGCCCTAGAATCAGATTGGCCTAGATTATAATCCTGATTCTGACATGTATTAGCTCTGTGACTTCAGGCAAAACACTTAACCGCCAAGGGTTTTCAATTTTCTTCTGACATACACACTACAGGTTTGTGGTAAAAGCCCTACTACTTCCTAACAAAAAGAAGCACTCTATAGTTAGCTTCTTTCCTTTTTCTTTCTCATTTAATAAGAGATAAGTGTTCACAATGTTGGTTCTTCTCTTAGCCTGTGAGTCTCTTAGGGGCAGGGAACCTGACTTACTCATTCTGAAGCCCTCATCATGGCACAGTATTAACAAATCTCTGCTGAGTTAAAAAAAAAAAAATCGCACTTTTCCAGGACTTATGACATCTAATTATACTTATTCTACATAAATGTAAAAATGAAACTGTATTTGTTGAGGCTTTACTAGACAGAAGATTGAGGGTGGGGTACATTGGTCAGAAATACGCTTTGTGGGTAGGGGGTAACAACTGGGAGTATCACATTCGCTATTAAAATTTCAAATCACTCTTACATAAATTAAATGTGGTATATCCAAAGAATGGAATATTACTCAACAATAAGATGGAATGATATTCTGACACATGCTACACCATGGATGACCCTGAAAACATGCCCCTGTGCAGCAGTGCACGCCTGTAATCACAGCAATTTGTGAGGCTGAGGCAAGAAGATGGAAAGTTGGAGGTCAGCCGGGGAAACTAACCAAGACCCTGTCTCTAAATAAAAAATAAAAAGGGTTGGGGATGTAGCTCAGCAGTGGTAAAGCACCCCTGGGTTCAATTCTCGTACCACAAAAATTTTTTTTAAATTAAAATGTAAGAAAACATTATGCTAAGTGAAAGAAACCAGTCACAAAAGACCAAACACCTGATTCAATTTATATGAAACGACCAGAATAAGCGCAAATCTTTAGTGGTTACCTAGGGCTGGAAGGAGCTAGGGGAGTGACTGCTAATGGGTGTGGGGTTTATTTTGGGGGCGGGATGAGAACGTTCTAAAATGGTTTGTGATAATGGTTGTATAACACTGTGAAGATACTAAAAAACATTGAATTGTACACTTTAAATGGGTGAATTGTATGGTGTATTTCAATTAAGCTCTGGTGTTACAAAAAAAAATCAATCAACAATTTCGTGAATGCCTGTGTGCTTAGTACTCCTCCAAGCACCAGGGATACAGCGGAACAAAGTAGAAAGAGTTCCTGCCTTCTTTAGGATAGAGAATAAAAAAATCAAGACTTTATCAAATATATGTGCTATGAACTAAAGCCGAGTGAAGGAACCAGAGAACAACGAGGCTGTGCTGCTTTAAATGGCAAAAGCAGGATAAGCAGGATGAGGACGATTTACCCATGTATGGCAGAGGTCATGTTTACGTGCTGTACACTTGTATTTGTGTGGTGTTTTTTTTTTTTTTTTTTTTTTTTTTTTGTCCTGGGAATTGAACTCAGAGGCACTTGGCCACTGAGCCACATCCCCAGCCCTATTTTGTATTTTATTTAGAGGCAGGGTCTCACTGAGTTGCTTAGCACCTTGCTTTTGCTGAGGCTGGCTTTGAACTCGCAATCCTCCTGCCTCAGCCTCCCCAATAGCCGGGACTACAGGTGTGTACCACCACGCCTGGCTTGTGTGGTGTTTTAATAATTAAACAATAAAGTAGAAAGAGAATCTGGAGCCTATTCTATACTAATAAAATTGTCCTATAACTCATTCTTTGTATAAGACCTAAAATAGTGAACAAAAGATCATTGTTTTCAAATCTCTCTTTTCTAGTCATCTTATCGCTAATTTTAATTGTAAATATTTTTAAAATGTTACCATAGATTTCATATTTGGAACAATGCTTTGGCTAAACAATATAGCAAAAAATTCAGTGAGTCTGAGGGCGCGGAGGGAAGTACCTATCTATTTTCAACTAACTCTCCTGTCTTCTACTTTGTATTTGTGTTACTTTGTACTTTCTCAAAGTACCTATTTTCTATAGCAAGTGGGAGCATCCTCTTTGTAAAAATGCCATAAGTATTTCTCACCATTTGATAAAAATAAGAAGACAGTGAGATCTTATTTGTTGAGTAAGCAATACCTTCAATATGGTTAATTTAGGGACTTTAAAAGGGATGGTAAGTGGCAGTTTTTATATACAACAATTTTCATATAATACTTTTCATCGTGGTACTCTTCTCAGTTCTCTACCCTCTAAGATTTTCTTTCTATTATCAAGAGAGGATGTTAAAATTCACTCTACCTTTTCTGTACCTCCATTACCAACCACATCTCTTATTTTTGATTTAGTCTAGTGGACATTTTGATGCTCACTTGATATAAGCAGAATTGCAATAGCTGCTGGGTTTATGATACACATCTCTTCTCCCAGATTTTCTTCCCTATGGAAAGCCATGAGGCTTCAGACATGTGACTTCTGTTTCCTGGTGGTATAAAGAGGACCTTCGAGGAGTTCTATTTCTAGCCCAGGTTGACCAGGCTGCTCCAGATGAGCCTTCCTATGAGGAACAACTAGAAGAGTTAAACCCTATCTTTCTCCATTTCCACCTTTTCCCTATCTCTTTGAAGGCATCAGGAAACTACCATGGCAGTGAGATTTGTAGGACCAAGATCCAGAAGACGACGAAATGGGAGAACCCAAGTGGGGCGCACCTTACGTGCGGCTGCCTGCTTTGCTCCTGGTGACTGCAGAGACAATACTGAGGGCTGCACAGAGCTCCCTGTGGTCTCGTGGAGCTACTGGGAAGACTGGGAGTTGACTGGTTGGAGTTGAGCAGGATCATAATAGCTACTGGCATAAGAACTGACTTCTGGGAACAAACAAAAGTGGACAAAGAGAGAAGCTAAGAGGCAAATGTGACAGCTCAGGAGAACAATGACTGTGCTTGGACCAGAGAGAGGAGGTTGTAATTGGTGGTAAAAGTCCCAGTAAGAATGGAATATCCAAACAGGCAACCTGAACATTGAATCTAGTCTGGGACTGGGACTTTTATTTTTTGGACTATACAACATTTAACATTTTGAATTAGCTGCCAAGAATAATCCAGAAACTACGAAACAAATTTACAATGTAAATTTCTTGCTTTTACTAAAACATTAGATCTAGAACTGTATGCCTAAATATTCCGCGGTAGCCATAATGAACTAGAGTGAGCACATGTCATGAGCTTCTCTTGCGATCTGGGTTTGTAATTCCTATAGGAAAGCCATTAATGGACCTACCCCAGGGTTCTCTCAGTAAGCAATGACCTAAAACTTGGTTGGATTCCCCAAATGTTTTCTCTGGAAAAACCAGCAGTTTAACCTTTACTTTTAGAAAGCAAAGCTTATGGTTTTGTAGGAACATCAGCAAGAAAGTCTTATAGTACTGTTACCACAAAGCAATATCATATAAATATGCAAATACATTTAAAAATACTTTGGCTGAACAAGTGTATTATAATTTTCAATTTAAAAAAAACCTGAATTATCAGAGGGATTTAAATTATCAGATCTGAGTCCTATAAAGATGGCAATGGAATTTAATTAAAGCAGATGAATTAACTGTATATACTCAATAAAATATTTATTTAAGTATCTTTTCAGATAAGCAATATTTATATTTTCATTTTATATGGGAGGCCCTACTGAAAACTGTAAAAGGGAATTTATATATTGTCATGGATGACTGCTAGATTGGCTCTCTTTTTTCTTGACTCTCACAGGGAGATTTCTTCCAAATATGAATTATGACTTATAAGAACATTACCTAATAGAACATTTTAGAACTTAATAAAAACATCAACTGTCACCTCTTGAATTATAACTGAAGTGGAACCACATGATATCCCACTTGTGAAGCAAGAAATTGAGCTCAAAACAAATATTCCTGACTCCTTTGAAGCTGTACTAAATTTGACACTTTTGGGGAAAATGAAAAGAAGTAATTCGAATGGATGGACCTATTAAAACCAAAAAACACTTCAAAGTAATATTTTACTTAATTTAAGGAAGTAGGAACATAGTGCCATATCCAGCAGTGGGGGTGTCTTTTTCCTCCATTGTTCACACAATTGCTCAATATTTCTCCAACATCCATGCTTGAAAACCCAGCAATTTCGACCTTTTACTTTTCCTCAACGCTGCTACTCAGATCAAACACACACTTTCTTGAATCCAGGGATTCCTTGAGAACTTGATATCTTTCAGACCTAAGAGAAACAATCAGTGGTGAAGGTATTCTGCAGCCCCTTGCACATCAGTACAGCAGGAAGGAGACTCAGGGCAATCAGAACACAGAGGCGCAATGGTGCTGGCAAATCAGAGGAGGGGTCTTCAGCCTTCACCAAGTTGCTCCAAAAGACTAATTTACCTGATCACTTCATGTCACCACTCACTCACTCTTTTTTAAGATCTTTACTATCTGACCCACCCCAGCCACTCACCTGCAATGCTTTCCCCGTGGTCCCTTGGAACATCCCCATTTCTAATTACAAATAATCATTACCACTTGCCCTCTATCTAGCAATGACTGCTGATCACCTTTCCCTCTTTCCTGAAATTCTCTTTTATGATCTTCATTTAATGTTCAATTTGAGAAATATTTTTTGCATGCCCATTCAAAAAGGAAGTGTCAGACAAAAAGAAAAGACAATCCACCTGCCAAGGAGTTCTGTCTAGCAGGCAAAACATGGTCCATCTTTAAGATTTCTCCTCCTAAAAGACAACTCTCCCAAGGAAATCTCTCAATGACTCCTATTCTGCCTAATGAACTAAAGATGACTCTCTCACCACCAGCCTGATGTTTGTGTCTGTCTATAACACAGTTTTAACCTTCATTGTTCTTCCCTACCTTTCCCTCATTGTAGCAGCATTGGACTTCGTCAATAAGGTCTTGAGTCTATTGACATGGTGAATTACATTTATTGTTTTCTGTATGTTGAACCATCCTTGCATCCCTGGAATGAACCCCACTTGATCGTGGCGTATTATATTTTTGATATGTTTCTGTATCCATCTTGCTAGAATTTTATTGAGAATTTTTGCATCTATGTTCATTAAAGATATGGGTCTGAAGTTTTCTTTTTTGGATGTGTCTTTGCCTGGTTTGGGGATCAGGGTGATGTTGGCCTCATAGAATGAGTTTGGAAGTACTCCCTCTTTTTCTATTTCCTGAAATAAATTGAAGAGTATTGGTATCAGTTCTTCTTTGAAGGTCTTGTAGAACTCAGCTGTGTATCCATCTGGTCCTGGGCTTTTCTTGGTTGGTAGGCTTCTGATGGCATCTTCTATTTCGTCGCTTGAAATTGGTCTGTTCAAATTATGTATATCCTCCTGCTTAAGTTTGGGCACATCATACAACTCTAGAAATTTGTCGATGCCTTCAGTGTTTTGTATTTTGTTGGAGTATAGGTTTTCAAAATAATTTAGAATTATTTCCTGTATTTCCGTAGCGTTTGTTGTGATATTTTCTTTTTCATTGCATATATTAGTAATTTGAGTTATCTCTCTCCTTCTCTTTGTTAGCCTGAACAAGGGTCTGTCAATTTTATTTATTTTTTCAAAGAACCAACTTTTTGTTTTGTTAATTTTTTTCAATTGTTTCTTTGGTTTCAATTTCATTAATTTCAGCTCTGATTATAATTATTTCCTGTCTTCTACCACTTTTGGTGTTGGATTGTTCTTCTTTTTCTAGAGCTTTGAGATGTAATTTTAAGTCATTTATTTGTTGAGTTTTTCTTCTTTTGAGGAATGAACTCAATGCAATGAACTTTCCTCTTAGAACTGCCTTCACAGTGTCCCAGAGATTTCGATATGTTGTGTCTGTGTTCTCATTCATCTCTAAGAATTGCCAATTCACAGTCGGGTTGGGATGGGGAGCATAGGAGGATTAGAGGAACACTAGAATGGCCAATGGGGAGGGAGGGGAAGGGAGGGGGCAAAAGGGTGAAGGGAAAAAAAAAAAAAAAGATGGTAGAATGAGATGGATATCATTACCCTAAGTGCATGTATGAAGTCACGAATGGTGTGAATATACTTTGCATACAACCAGAGATTTGTAAAAAAGTGCTCTATATGTGTAATATGAAATGTAATGCATTCTGCTGTCATTTATAACATCTTAGAATAAAAATAATAATAATAAAAAAAAGGTCTTGAGCTTCCCATTACTGATTTTAGTGATACTGTTTCTTGATTGGAATGCTTTTTCTCTCCACACCTGTTTGTCAAAATCTGATTTTTTTTTTTTTTTTGGTACCGGGGATTGAACTCAGCAGAACTAGACCACTGGGCCACATCCCCAGCCCTTTTTGTATTTTATTAGAGACAGGGTCTCACTGAGTTGCTAAGTGCCTCGCCATTGCTGAGGCTGGCTTTGAACTCGCAATCCTCCTGACTCAGCCTCCCAAAGTGCTGGGATTACAGGCGTGCGCCACCGCGCCCAGCTCCGATTTATTTTTTAAGAAATAACTATTAACCCCATGAAACTTTGCTCCTAATCAGATTTCCACTTCCCAGTCTCTAAATCCCCACAGCAGTTCCTGACTTTATGAGAACACTTGTGCTCATTATGTTTTGTATATACTTATTTATCTGAGTTATCCAAGATTAATAAACTTCAAGCTTGTCAAAGGCATGGACTATGTCTTAAATCATCTTTGTTTTCTGAACCTTTCAATTTAAATCTATAATATTCATAAGATAGTTATTATATGCACGGCATCACACTAAAAATATAGTGGGTACTCAAATATTAGATTTAATTGAATTTAGACTAAATCATTTCATAGTTTTCTGATAAGAGATGTACAGGAGGTAAATGTTTTCAGACTGCATGTCTAAAATGTCCCTATTTTACATCATGATCTTAGAGTTTGGATAAATAACAGAATTTAAGGTTGACATGATTTTCATTCAAAATTCTGATGGCATGTAACACCATTTTCTTTCATTGTTGCTGACTCTATTATGCATTGCAATCCTTTTTATGTGACTTTGAAGTGTACATAATTTTCTTTTAATCTGACGTCCTCTAATTTCACAATGTGCCTTGGTGTGCATTTTTATTTATTCATTATTATGAGAACCTTTTAGGCTTTTTTAATCTGGAGATTTATATACTTTACTTCTAGGAAATTTTCTTGTATTACGTCTTTGATAACTTTATTTCCCTTGGTTTCTTTCTTTTTTAGTTGTAGGTGGACACAATACCTTTATTTTATTTATGTGGTGCTGAGGATCGAACCCAGGGTCTCACACATGCATGATGAGTGAACGCTGTTCCACTGAGCCCCAGCCCCAGCTCCTTCCTTTGGTTTCATTGCTGTCTCTTCCTAGAAATTCTTTTAGTTGGCTATAAAACCACATGAATTAATTCTGTACTATTCTCACTTTTCTCTTCACTATTATTCTGTTTATCTAACTTGTTTGATTTCCTTCAATTTACCTTAAAATTACTCTGTAGAAATTTTCCTTTGCTTATTACATTTTTAATGGCTAATACCTTTTCTTGCTCTTTGATTACTTGTTCCTCTTTTACATTCTTTGTTCTTTCCTTTCTAAAGGTATGTGAATACGTGTCTATGTAAAGTTTTCTTCTATTTCCTGTATTGTCTGTATCTATAAAGTTTTTTTAAAATTTTTTTTATTCAAAGTTGTTGTATGACAGTATAATGCATTACAATTCATAATACACATATAGAACACATTTTTACATATTTCTGCTTGTATACAAAGTATATTCATACCATTTGTGTCTTCATACATGAACTTAGAGTAATGATATCCATCTTATTCTACTATCTTTTTTTTCTTTCCTTTATGCCCCCTTGTCTCTATCTAAAGTTTTGAATACTGCTTTTCATGTTGGATACTAGCTATTTGAGAATGAGTCACCAGACCTCTTTTGTGGAATTTTTGAGACTGCTCAGTTTCTTCAGAGAAGACCCTCCAATTTCCTGCATAGTAGGAACCTGATGGAGAAGGAGGAGGTAGAGTTCTATCTTTCAGTATATTACATTTTAATCTCAACTCTATTTTCAGTACCAAGTCTTGACTCTGTGTGGTGTTTTGGTCACTCGGTTCTGCCAATAAACACACACCACACTTCTGCATCCTTGCCTTCTGAGGTTCCTCCTGATGTCTGTGACTCTTGGACTTTTCTGGGGATCAGTCAGCTTGGTAGTCTCCTCTGCAGGCCAGCAGGTCTCAGCTTCTTGTATTCTACTAAGGCAGTTACCACTTCCCATGTCTTCCTTTGTTCTCTGGTCCTTATAGCTCCATGCATTTATTTTAAATTTTTATATTTTTATTTTTTTTTACTACTCCCATTTTAAAAATATTTTTTGTTTTAATGATTATACATGACAGTAGAATGCATTTATGTACTTTGATATACACAGATGGGATATAATTTCTCATTTTTCTGAGTGTACATGTTGCAGAATCATATTGGTCATGTAGTCACATATATACATACAGTAATAATGTCTGTTTCATTCCACTATATTTCCCATCCACACATCCCCTCCCATCACTTCCCTCTACCTAATCTAAGGTAACACTATTCTTTCCTAGTGCCCCCTATCTTATTGTGAATTGCCATCCACATATTAGCGAAAACATTCGGCCTTTGGTTTTGTGGGATTGGCTTATTTGGCTTAGCCTATAGCTAGAAGATCCAAAACATTCCACCAGAAAACTTCTAGAACTAATAAATTAATTCAGCAAAGTAGCAGGATATAAAATCAATACCCATAAATCAAACTCATTCCTATATATCAGTGATAAATCTACTGAAAGAGAAATTAGAAAAACTATACTAAACTACTATTCCTCTTCCCTGGTGCCTTGTGTATGCTATTCACTTCCTTGCCTATTTAATCACCCTTTAGGATGGAGTTTGATCAAAAGAAGAGAAGGCAAGCCACAGAATGGGAAAAAAGTATTTGGCAAAGATGTATTTGATAAAGGATTCTTACCCAAAATACATAAAAAGATTTAAAAATTCAACAAGAAGATAATCCAATTAAAAATGGAGAAATGACCTGAAAACAGCTCACCAAAGAAGATTACAATGGCAAATAAGCAGATGAAAAGATGTTCTACCACTTATGTCGTTAGGGAAGTGCAAGTTAAAATAACAGTGAGACACTATGACACACCTACTAGAATGGCCGACATCTGGAACACTGGCAACAGGGAATGCTGTAGGATATAGGAATGCTGTAGGATATAGAGCAGTAGCAGCTCATTCCCTGCTGAGAATGTGAAATGATACAGCCACTTTGAAAGACAATTTGGCAGTTTCTTAAAAAACGAAACGTACGCTTACCATAGGATCCAGCAACTGCACTTTTTGGTGTTCACACAAATAAGTTGAAACTTATTTTCACACAAAAACCTAAATGATGATGTTTATTGCAGCTTTATTTATAATTGCCCAAATCTGGGATCAACCAAGATATCCTTCTGTAGGTGAATGGATACATAAACCGTGGTATATTCAGACATTGAAGCATTATTCAGCATTAAAAATAAATGAGCTCTCAAGCCCTAAGAGGGTATGGAGAAACCTTAAATGCATATCGCTAAGTAAAAGAAACTAAAACATCATACTGTAACATTTTTATTACATAACATTCCGGAAAAGGTACAGCTAAGTAAACAGTTTAAAAGTTGGGTTGGGGAGTATAGGGATAAAGAGGCAAAGAAAAGAGGATTTTTAGGGCAGTGAAAATAACTGTACATGTTCCTATGAGGATAGATACATGCCATTATGCATTTGTCAAAACTCATAATATATACACTAGAATGAGCCCTAAGGTAAACTATGAACACTAGGTGATTATGTGTCAATGTAGGTTCATCAGTTGTAATAAACATACCTATTGATAGTAGAGGAGGAAGTTAGCAGTGGTTGTATAAGAACTCTACTTTTTGCTCAGTTTTTTTTAATATTTAGTTTTTAGTTGTAGTTGGACACAATACCTTTATTTATTCTTATGTGGTGCCAAGGATCGAACCAAGGGCCCCACACATGCTAGGTGAGCGCTCTACCACTGAGCCACAACCCCAGCCCTTTTTTGCTCAGTTTTGCTGTGATCCTAAAGTTGCTCTAAAAAAAAGAAAAAAGAAAAATGCAGCTCAAGTCCTACCTCTTCTATGAAGCCTTTTCTGATATGCCAGTCCACAGAAATCTCCACTTTTTCTCAACTCTAAAAGAACTTGCTGACATTTGATCCTTAATCATATAATGTCTTATATTGCTACAGAAATATACATTGAAATATATATACATATTGTTTATCTATTGCTTATAGAAAAAATATATATGTATGTTGCTTATCTCCCCAACTAGAAGCTCCCAAGGATGACATTTCATAGTTTTTGATAGATTCCTACAATGCCTAGTAAATTAGGGAGGGAAGGCAAGCAGGTAGGAGATCAAGCAGGCAAGGCTTGTTTTATTTCAGGAAAACATTAATTTGTAGGGTACACTCCCCAAGTCTTTAAAGAAATGAGCACAGGGGCTGGGGTTGTGGCTCAGCGGCAGAGCGCTCGCCTCGCACGTGCGCGGCCTGGGTTCAATCCTCAGCACCACGTAAACATAAATGCATTGCATTGTGTACAACTAAAGTAAATAAATAAATAAATAAATATTTAAAAAAAAAAGAAATGAGCACATAATCAACATTATGTTTACAGAATCCATCTTACTTTGATGTGTTTTGTGGGGTTTATTTATAATTTCAATACCACAGAATTACAACATCTTTCCATTTTAACACACACTGTCACATTCGTCTAGGGCATTACCATCACCCTCTATGTTATTCCTACAGCCTCTTATTACGTCTTGCTACTTCCTTCCTTGTGCCCCTTGAAGGTGGCAGCCAGGGAGAGATTCAAGAGCAAGTTACTCCTCCCACGAAGAGCCTCCAGTGCTTGCCCTCTCACATGCTCTCCCAAGCAGGCATCTTGTCTATGAGCGACTCCGTCCCTGCTCCCTCCCCCCAGGCCTTTTTACACTCATCTCACTCATGCAGGTCCAGTCCACTAGTGTCCTTGTTCTTTGAACCAACGAATGGCATGGCATCTCCTATGTAATTCTCAACCACCAGAGAGAGCTTTCAGAAACAACCCACCTAAAACAGTAACTCTCAGAATTCTCTGCTTTTCTACCTAGTTTAACCTTTATTTTTTCTTAGTATTTTTCATTTGTCCTTAATTTTTAATGTTTTCTTCCTAGAACATAAGCTTTGTGTTAGCAGACTTTAGTTTTGTTCACTAATGGATTTACAGCTCCCAGAAATAGTGTCTGTATCATGGTAGGCACTCAGGGAATATATGTAAAATGAATGAACAGGTCAGTCAGCAAACTGATAGCATTTGGTGTTTAAGAGCACTAGTGACATCTCAAGAAACATAACATGTAAGGAGGGAAGGACTACTCACTTCACTTTCTTGAATCTAGGATGCCATCAATTATAAAACAAATTTATTTTATGCACCATTAAGGAAATAAATAACCCTGTCAGTTAAATTAAGACAATGCATTTTTACCACTTAGGAATTTTATTTTAGGCTAATTAGACAAGCTATTCTAGACTTACTTAGATTTTCTTGATATGTCACTTATCCATACATTAAGAAGTGAAGTAAGTTGGATGAAGTAGTAACAAAACTTCTTTTCAGTGTCTAATTCTTCTGAGTTATTTTTCAACACCAAGTTGTCAAAATCCATGCTTTACCACACAGTATCAATCTCTATGTCAGCAAGAATGTTAGAAAGACAGCATTTTAAGCTCAATGAACGTCTCTGGGATTTTCTTACAAGCCACTGACACTTATTCTGCAAGTTTTGGTGCATGTGTGCAGGTGATGACAACTGTGTCATGACAGCTGCCAGGCAATGACTGTAAGATGCATCTGGATTTCAGAAATATTAAGACAGGAAAAAACATGTGCATCTAAGAATCCATAAACATATTTTCCCCAATATATAACAGGTTTCAGATGTCTCAGATGTCTTCCACAATTTTATTGTTTGTACTACATATTTATTTCATGTGTGTCCCCCCCCCCTCTAAAGGATTGCTAGAAGAATCATCTGCACAGACCTATAAAAGATGGCACTGATGTGTGCATGTAAATGCTGAGGACAGTTTTACTATTACTTTATCATTATGAATAGTGTCCTATTTTCTTTCTAGTTGAATGTAAGAGGAAGGAAGAGCACAAGACAGAGGAGAGAGAGGGAACCCAGCATAGAGAGTCTCTTGAAGATGTTATCACTGCTGGAAAAGTCACTGTCACAGATCTGCTCTCCAGTGGCCCAAGGGAGGTATCATCAAAGGCTGAATCAGAGTCTGCAAGGCAGCGTTTGGCTCTATGCTGGGTATTTCCACTCCAGAGGTAGGTGTCATAAAGCTGCTGCACTGAGAAAACGTATGACATGAGCAGGATGAGATAAACTCTTACCATTGTATGCCTTTGATCTGGAACTTATTTCATGTAACCACTTGTATTTTTGGTGAGTTGACATTTTATAAAGCAAAATGCCATAGTGTTTATGTTCTCAGAGTGAATTTCTGTGTACATTTTAAGAAGCAGTGTTTTTAATAACATGAAATATGCAAAAAAGATGAAGGTATAATCTTTAAGAAAATATAATATTTGTTTATTTAAAAGTAATTGGTTATTTTGGTTTGTCTTATTAATACCCCCTACCCTCTTAGGCAGCAAGGCTGTCTAATTCAAACTACAAGGATTTAAGCAGAATTGAGTTTTCTTCTAGTTTTTCTTATTTAATATTAAGCAGAATATAACTCAATGTTAGCTAAATGTGTATTTTGGGCTAAGAATGGGTTTGACACAACTGGTGTTTACATTTGGGATGACCTTGAGCTACAGAATATAGAAATGTTTTTTTTGTTTCATTAGTCATTATGAATGCTCTATTAAGACACATAAACTCAGACTCATAATCAGTCTCTCTCCTTCCCCACTCCCTTTGTCTGTCTCTCAACTTTTGGATATTTGGTGCAGAACACATTTAGTTGGTATTGAGGTTTGTGCTGATAGATTACCAAGTAGTGGGGATGCCACTCTGTTGAACTGGATGCAAGCATGCCCAGTGTACTCAGTATTTGATGGGCTTTTGTGTTTTTTAAGGGAAAAGAGAATTATTGGTTCAGGTGAAAATTGACACCACTCTTTAGGGCACAGATTACTCCTTATACTATTCTAAACAGGATCAATTGTCAGACTGATTGATATAGGTGCTTTTTCCTTTGTTAAGAGTGCACACAGACATGGAGGGAAGAGGAGGGGAGGAAAGGCAAGAGAAAATGAGATTAATAAGAAAAACAAGTGAGAATTAGGTTAACATTGCAGTTAACTGATGTTCATTTCATTTTACTTCTAAAAAAATCTCAACTATAATTCTGGTTTTGAATATGGCCCTAGTTTAAATTTCTAAGAATCATTTCCTTCCCCCCAAAACATAACTAAAACATAAATTGATAGAGGATCTTCATTTTTGCATCTCCACAGAATGGCATAATTATTTTCTTGAGCAACGATAACTTATATGGAAAATATATTCTGATGCCTTATTTGTGGCACTGTGCCATCCTCAAAGACCCAGTGTACATGTGCTATCTTACCTATCACACTGTATTAGAAACAACCCATTTGTTTTTGTCTTATTTATGAGGCCAAAGACAACACAACAATACTCTGAGAAGACAGGAATATCATAACTATTTCTGTGTATCCAGCACTGGTGTATACAAACTGCCCATACATATTTGTGGAACAAATGTAACAAGTACTCAGTATTTATACCTGTTGACTGTCTGCCTAGAACTAACTTTTATAAAAATTACAGAACATTCAATGCTATCATAATCTGAGATTTGGAAACATGGACTTATTATCTAAGATATCAATTTTTAAATAATCAATAAATAATTGTCTACTATCTTACTTTTCAGACCCTACATGAAAAATCTGTGTTTTATTTATTTACAAAATCTTGCTGTGTCAAAAATGAAGAATAACTGAAGGCCTGTCCTTAGGGTCTACTGAATTTGAATTGTGGATTTATATTTCTGGGAACTCAAGCCCATAGTTAAACCAGAATTTTGAAGATACATGGAAAAACTACCCTAGGATGAAAAAGACAGGGATCTCTTTGTTAAATGAACTTTAAGGTGAACAGGAATATGAATGCAGTATAGCAGTTAAGAACAGAGTCCTTGGGATTCATAATATGCCATTGATGAGAAGCAGCAGAGGAAGACGTTAGTTGACTTTTTTAATCTCACGCATCATCAGTAAAATGAGGATAATAATAAAACTGACCCTGAGTTGCTGTGAGAAGTGAATTAAATGAGATAACACATGATACATATAAAACACTAAATATATTTTAACTATTATGCAATTTGTAAAGTGGTTGAATAAAGTAAAAATATCTAAATAAAGCAAAAGCAAAATCAGTCGGGAAAACACTAGGCAATGCTACTATTACTATTAAATGTTCTTACTGGCATTAGATAGCAATGAACAGACTTAATCAGTAGAGAATGTTCAAATTAAGTTCTTGTTAAATTTACGGTGGGTACCACAGATTACTAGATATAATTCTAGGAAAAAAAAGTTGAGGGATAAATAAATTTTTTTTTCCTCTAGAGATTTTCATACACATGTGCTATAAAGATACAAATCTTTGTATTTTCCCATGTTAATTTTATACTAATAGAAAAAAGTGGATTAAGTGCATTAAGTACATCTGTAGTACTGTTGACCATAAAAATTAGTTACTCAAAATTAATTTCTCATGGGGCTGGGGATGTGGCTCAGTGGTAGAGCGCTTGCCTCACACATGCAAGGTCCTGGGTTTGATTCTCAGCACCACATAAAATCAAATAAAATAAAGGTATTGTGTCCAACTACAAATAAAAAATAAATATTTTAAAAAATTAATTTCTCAGATTCTGTTTCTTATGGAATATTTGACCTTTTTTTATTAGTCACATGGTGCTTAAAAATGGTGATGACTACACTCAGGTGCTTTTTCCCTTTTCCCTTAGTGTCCTAGAAAAAATAAATTTGACTGCTGAACAATGATATAGAATTAAGTCCCCATCAACTAAGCCAAAGGAGGGAACTTGTACAGTAGGCAATTTAATACATTATTTATGGCTTTAGAAATGCATTGAACACACACACACACACACACACACACACACACACACACACACATTTACCTTTTGTTCCAGATGATTATGTTAGTTGAATAGAAAAATCAATTTGTACTCCGTAATCTGGAACAAGGCTGGAAAAGTGTGGCCTGGCAGTTAGCATTATCCATTAATAACCTACTCATGGGTGATGAAGAATCAGTTACACATAATTCAAGTTAGTATAGTCCATCCTATTTATCCATGAGCTCCACATCCATAGAGTCAATGAATTGTGAGTAAAAAATATTTGGAAAAATTGCATCTTTTTTTTCTTGTGATCATTCCCTGAACAATACATATAACAATTACTTATATAATTTACATTATGTTGGGTATAATAAGTAATCTAGAGATGACTTAAAGAACATGGAAGGATATACATAGGCTAAATACAAAAATTACGCCACTTTATGTAAAGAACTAGAGCATCTGAGAATTTTGGTATCTATAGGAGAGGGGAGAGGTATCTATAAGGAGAGGTCCTAAAACCAACCTCCTGCAGTTCCTGGGGGAGGAACATGCTATTGCCTTTCTGTCCCTTTCTACCTCCCCTCCTCCTACCTACACACATATCTTGCCTATGTAACTACTGGCCTTTTAGGATTTCTCTTAGGCTGAATCTTTATAGACATGTAATTTCTTACCTGGGCTCAATGACTTATTGTTCTCTACTTTTGTCACATTTGTTTATTTTTATTTTATTTATATATTTATTTATGTTTTGCAGTGCTAGGGATAGAACCCCAGAGCCTTATGGATGTTAAGTAAACATTCTACCACTGGGTACATCCTCAGACCTGTTTGGACGTTTTATTTATTTATTTATTTGCCTCTTACTACTTTAGAACCATGTTAAATTAGAGTAAAATCTAATCCTTAACTGAACATAAACAGTATTCTATATCTTTCTATTTATTAGTAACATATTGAATAAAGGATACCGTCTTATTTTTAAAAAGTAGAAAACACATAAGCTATGTGAACATTAAGAAAACTTATGTAGTCCTTATGCCTAGAGGCACTGACTCCTTGCACTTATCTTCATTCACAATCATTCCTTAAGTGGAAAGGGCTAAATTGGTAACAGTAGCATAGATATTATAAGTCAGTTATCAAAAGCAGAAAAAAATCTCTCTCAATACAAATGAAAAAATTCTTATAAATCTAGTTATAGGAGTGAGACATAATGTTTAGAAATCAAGTCCTCCTTAATGGAATAAAGAGCTGAAAGAGAGGAATCTAGAAGGCAAAACTTCCCTAGAACACAACTATGCTTCAGAACAAATACAGTTATTACATTATATTCAAGTTTCTGAGAATTTTGCTTTGATAGCAACTACAGAGTAATATTTTCTTCAACATGCCATTTCCAACAGAACAAGCAAATGTAGAACACTAAAAAATTATTTGTTTTGGAGATGAAAATTTTGCCATAAACACATGCCTTCAACTATACAGTGTAACTTATTTTATAAAATGCCTATTTCTCCAGAGGTGAGGCACCAAGAAATCTCCATATTCCAGAACTCAGTTCTCTGAACCTGAAAACAAAAGTTACTAGAAGGTAACTATCTACCAAAAACACTATTTGAATTACTTGGTTAAAAAAAAAAAAAAAAAAGTTAGCCTTGGGTAATAAAAATAAATAAATAAAAAAAAATTACCTAGGTGACTGGGGGTAGAAAGGCAGAAGACCAGCAACAGGAATAGAAAAACCATTAGTTTATTATCTGTTTTAAATCAAGTCAGCAGATAAAGTGTGCTTGGAATACTATAGTTAAGAAATCAATAAAGCCTATGATACAATTTGAGAAAATTTCTGCAAATACATTAGAATATCATTTTTGACAAAAAAGGTAAACTTTTGTAGAAAATTCACTTATGAAACTCCCTACACCAGTTACCTGATGATGCAGGATAAAGGTAATTTTGTTGTAGCATAACTACTTTAATTACTCACTCAACAAAAACTTGAATACCATTAGGTACTAAGTCCTGGGACACAGAAGGGAATAAAATACAAAAATGCCAGCCAGCCCATATGGCACACATATTCTGGTGGAAAGAGATAAAACATAAGAGTAGTACCTATTTCTATATTCCCTCTTATTGTGGAAGGTTAGTGTTTTTATACCATCTAAACATCTAAAACAAGCATAAATAAAGGAGTTCCTAATCCTTTGCTTTAAAATCATGGTTGATCAGCATCTTTTAAAATAAAATGCTTGAGGCAGTAAAACAAGTAATTCTTCATTTAAAAAAATAATCAGAGCCAGGGGTGGTGGCTACGCCTGTAATCCCAGAGGCTCAGGAGGCTGAGACAGGAGAATTGCTAGTTCAAAGCCAGTCTCAGAAATGGCGAGTTGCTAAGTAACTCAGTGAAACCCTGTCTCTAAATATAATACAAAATAGGGCTGGGGATGTGGCTCGAGTACCCCTGAGTTCAATCCCCAGAACCAAAATCATCATCATCATCATCATCATAAGGGCTGTGGCTGTGGCTCAGTGATAATGCACTTTTGCCTGGCATGTGTGAGGCATTGGGTTCGAGTCTCAGCATTGTGTATAAATAAATAAATAAATAAAATAAAGGTCTATCAACAACTAAAAAAATCAGAAATCCAAAGAAAAGGGAACAAGAAAAAGCAATGCCCAAATTTAGAGAAAATATCAACCCTGTGATTTCAAGGCAGACTATACTTTTCTTTTATATTTTGCCATTTTTCTGTAATGTGCATATTTAAAAATCAAAAAAGGATATTTGTTCACCTAAACGATCACAATCAAAATAGTGAACTTCCAACCTTTATCAAAAGAAATGGATTTAGTGTTGACAGAGGGTAAAGAAAATGGTCGGTGTATACCCATAAGGATGTGGAAATGACCTATACTCTTGGCTTCTCTGTTATTGTTGAATAGGCACATCACTGGACTTCACAGATAATTTCAAACTCCCTAGCAGAGAACTTCGCTTTTTTATTTTTATTTTTTGTTTCTCCTATTCATATTTTATTGAGGACAGTGAGTGGGCAGGCAGGGTGGGAAGGGGATACTGGCTGCTATGAAGGAGTAAGAAGAACCTGATAGGTGAGGGGGCCAGACAGACAAATTCAAACTCACTCCATGATCCAGTAAATGGCCTGTGTGGGTGGAACCTGTTCTCCCTGGGATCCCTCAGCTGGCGGATGTCACAGGAGCTCACATAAGGTAGGCAGGAAGGAATTGGGAGTGATGGTTGTAATTTCCCAAGCACCCAACTCAAAAGTGAGAATGCTCATCTGGGGCAAGGAGGGGACAGTCAGCTAATCTCTTGAGTATCTAACCCAGCTCCTCTACATTTCTGGAAGACTTCAGTGGTTCTCCGTGGAGTCAGTGTTTTTATACTAGTAGACTTTCCCATCAGGTTAACACAAAATAAAACTTTGTATACTCCACCCAAAAGAAGCTTTGGCTTTCCACCTGTCTCTCAAACGTATCCAAATGTCCTGGTACCAAGCATGGAAGAGTCAATACTAAAATGAGCATTTACTAAATACTAAAAGAGTAAATCTAAAATGATATATGCACCATGCTGACACAGTGAATACTTTCTTTTTAAGGGCATCAGAGTGAGCAAAAAGCAGTTTGTTTTTTATAAAATAATTTTATAATTATAAAATTATATAATTTTGTAAAATAATTTATAAAATAATTGCCTACATACTGTCAACTGCATAGCTCAACTGTCAGTTTTTCTCTATCAAATATTATAAAATTCATACTTTGCAATGCTTCTTCTTTCCAAAATGAAAATAAACAGTTTTGTTATTACTTTATATCAAATGCTAACGCTATACAAATTTCTCTTTCAAGATATCTAGCCTTGGTTTTTATAAAAAGTTAATCATGTGTGCAAAAATTCAATTCTTTCCCCATTTATTACAGTAAAATGGATGATCAACTACAGCAATGTTTGTATAGTGAATCAAAAATAATTAGGGAAAGGAGTCCATATTTTGGTTTGTATTTAAAACATATTTTGTTTGTATTTAACATGAAATTTTATCATCATGCATCAACTACTCTATTTAATTCAGGATGAGCACCAAAGCAACTGAAGAGGTGGAAAAAAGAAGGATTTTTTTTTTTTTTTTTTGCTATGTAGTAAACATAGTAACGCTAACTTCGAAAACAAAATGAAGCCTGAAAAAAATGATTTAGGTCATTTTGAAACATTTTAAACAAACTGATGCGGCAATTATTTGAAGAATAAATATTGGCATTAGTTTTCATGCAAGTAATATTACAGAATGCAGATAAAGTTCCATTCCCACCCCAAAATACGTAAGAGTCTATTTTCATCACAAACACACACACACACACACACACACACATTTATGACAAATAATTAGGATACATAAATTCTATTTATATCATTATTTAAGGGGTGACATAAAGCATTTTAAATTACATCTGACTCCTAATTCACACTATGAAATCAAGAATATTGCATGTCAGCCTTCACCTTGATTGAATTTCTGTCATAATCATAGTAATACTTAAATATAGTTGATCATATTTTGACAACTTTTGTTTCTCATTCAGCAAGACAAAACATAATAAAGATACTATGAGAAAATTAACTGTTAGGCAGACCAGACATCTTACATAGATGATTTATATACATGGAGAGAAACTAATGACATCAGGTGGCTTAAATGTGTAAGTTGGGAGATACAAACCAGCACTCCAATTATGTATTTTAACCTGCTTTTGTTATCTCTAAAGTGATATAACTAAGATAAAATGAATGCCAAGTAGTTTCTAAATGTTTCAAAGAGTAGCATTATTACTCTGTAACTTAAAAATAGAACACTTTTTATATGTACCAGGGTGTAAAACTGGCATTTGGCAGTCAAAACACCAATAACTAAGTAATAAACTGTGATCAAGGGATTGCTAACCATCTGTTTTACAAACTTATCATTTTAGTGAGAACAAGAGTACTTCCTTGTTTTGAATCAACAATCAAGTTTTAAGCACCAAGCAAGTAGTTTCAGTATGTTGTACTTTGATACTTAACAGAAAAACATCATGGGTCACATTATTCATTGGCACATTATGATTTGCAATGTCTTGAGGATATAAAAGATACTGAGGCACTGTTTGATATTTGGTATTTGACTGGGTTATCATTTATATTTTACAGAACATAAAGAGGTTGGGAGAAATTAAGAGATGGAATTATCAAGGTACAAATTTCACAATGGAAAAAAATCCCCAAAGTTTAAAACTCACTAAATGATCCTCCTTGATTTCAGGAGCAATCAATACAAACCTAGTCCAAAACCTTTCAACAATTAACAATTCAATGATGGTCTGTTTATTTAATAAGCAAAAACAACTCAAATAGGAAGAAGTACTCAATTACAAGCCTGAGAAATCTGACAATATTCAAGGGAAAGGGGCAAACATTTCCTTAAAAAATTTGATAGCTGGGCATGGTGGCGCATGCCTATAGTCCAAGCAACTTGGGAGACTGAGTCAGGAGGATCAAAAGTTCAAGACCAGCATCAGCTGTCTCGAAATAAAAAGTAAAAAGGGTGGGGGATGTGGCTCAGTGTTAAAGTGCCCCTGGTTTCAATCCCTGCACCAAGGAAAAAAATAAATAAAAGTAAAAATAAATAAAAAATTTCTTTGAGTGTGAGTAATGAGTGAATAGGCCCCTGTTTTTAAAGGGATAAAAGTAAAATAAAAACGAACGTGATATATTTCAACACAGGCCTGACAAAAATTTTACTGCGGAGATGGAGTGGTACCTTCCATATTCCAATATACCTATTAACTAGCATAATATTCTTAAATGTTTATTGAATTAAGAGAAGTATGATTTTTGCTTAGCTCTAACATTTCAGTTTTATGACAATGTCACAGTTAGAAAAGCACTTCTCGGGGCTGGGATTGTGGCTTAGCGGTAGAGCGCTCACCTAGCACGAGCGCGGCCCGGGTTCGATTCTTAGCACCACATAAAAATAAACGCATTGTGTACAACGAAAGCAAATAAATAATATTAAAAAAAAAAAAAAAAAGAAAAGCACTTCTTAAAAAACATATACCTTCTTTAAAAAAAATTCAATCTATAAATTTTCTTCTAAAACATTCACCTAACAATGATATCATCCATATAGCTGAAAGCTCAAGATTTTTAAAAGGTAAATGTTTATTTAAAAAAGAAACTATAAAATCTTTACCTGAAATGTTCTCCATAGTTATAGTTTTCAAATAATTTATGTGATGGTGACCCACATAATAAATATTTTACATCTTTCATACTTATATGTAGACTCATGGAAATATATCTGTAGAAGTATAACAAAAGCATCGTGAAACAATGCTTACTCTGAGTGATGTATTCTATTTTAATCTTTTCTAAATGCTGATTTTAACCCACTAAACTGATTTAACAACCATTAATGAATGGGTCATGACCTGAAGTTTGAAAAACACTGCTCAGTACATCTCAGAAAGTCTGGAGGGGGAGGTGACAAAGGGAGTTAATGGAATGCTTAGCTTAGTTTTGAACAAAAATAATTTGAATAATAGATGGCTAAAAATAAAGACTTTTTAAAGGGAGTAGGACAATACCCTCAACTCAAGTAGCCTGAATGTGACATAATGTATTTTAGTAACTAGAGTGGAAAGAATAGAAAAACTACCAAATAAAACTAGCCTTACCTTTGACTTCAAAGTAAAGTTAATTATGTCTTTTACTAATTAGATTTCCAAGAGGCATAGTAGGCATTATTAACAAAACCAAGGAAGAATTAAGAAATATATAACATCTAAAACAGTTTTTGGCCTAGAAAAGAGCTCCTGAGAATTATCCAGGGATTCCAACTTCCCTCAAAGAGAGCACCACTAATATCCTCCAGATTGGCTGGCCCAACCCTACCATCTCAAGAAAATGTTTACATTACAGCTGGGTTCAAATGGAAGGTCAGTTAGCTTTAAGATTTGGGAAACTAGCAACGGCTTTTTAGCCACAATATAAATCACTGTAAAAAATTATTAGCTTTCTAAATTGACAAAAAGAGTCTCACTTGATTTCAATGCTACCAAATCTCCTTAATATATTTGGTAAGAAGATAAGTTTTATTTCAAAAATGTTTTAACTGCAAATGAAAAAGCTTTTCAGGTTTCATTGCATTATTTTAATAAACGAAAACAATTAACTATGATTTTTATCTCCATTCTGACTTTAAAAATGCCAGTTTGTATCAAATAAACAAGATAAGGCGTCTATATTGTACAAATTCAGGTTTGTTCTTAGAAACCATTTATGTGAATACAGAATAGACACTAGGAGATTATTTTCTATTTCATTATGTTACACAAAAATCAATATGACTTTATTTGGGGTAAGATGGCTAGAAATACATTTTATCATTTATGTATCAGAACAAAAGCACAGCATGAAAAGCTCAACATTATAAACAAAGACTGGAATCACACAAACTCACTCACAGTATTAATCTAAACCAACAAATGAACCATTTACATATAAATGTTTTTAAATTTAAACAAATTTTGAAGTTAGTATTAACAATTGAACAAACCATATGGAATACAAGGGGCAACTACAAATGTATGAAATATTTTTCTATGTACGTACAAGGGGGAAAAAAAAGTCATCTGGCATATATAGCCTAGTTCCTACTGGGGTTCTGTGTACATATTATTTCTAAAGTCTTAAATACCTGCAAGATTAGATTTGTCTCCATTTTAGAGGTGAAAACACTGAGGCTTGGGAAGGCACATGGTTTGCTCATATGTAGGATCAATCTTTGCAACATCAAGACAGCACATTGAGAGATTTAAGCAAAGACTGCCAAGTTCTTGGTCTGATCACAATTCTGTCTACTTCGCTACTACAAACTGCTTAAGAGACCAAGCCCCAGAGTGGCCTATGTAGAACAGATTACCACCTCCCCTCAGGAGACGTTGCTGTACCTCCTATACCTCAGCCTCCTAGGACATACCCTTCCATCATCACCTGGGTTCTGATCCACTGTGGTGCTACAGACCAGTCTGGCTCAATCTCCCATCCTCCGTACACTCTGTGACCACCCAAACTCCTAATTTGTCATTGGCAAACTCTCCTTTACGTCTCTAAATGCTTCTTTCACATTCCCCTTAAACCAGGGAGGATACTACCTCCATTGTAGCCCCCTGGATTGGTGGCAATTGATTCTTTCTTCCATATACCATGTAACAAACTGTCTGGAGGTGAGGTAAGTCCTGCCTGCTCCTCTTGTTGCTTTTAGACTATTTCCCCTTCTTCCTTCTGCAAATTCTTTGAAGCACATGCAATTAGGTAATACCACCTACTATTCTTCCTTGTACCAATCATCTTTGGGCCAAGAGGTTACTCCTTTTCTTTTTCTTTTTTTTTTTAAAGAAATTTCAAGCACCTGGTTTACTGCTTTCAATGGATCCTAGACAACAGAATACAAGATAGTCTACATGTATAGAACACAACAGCTTGAGAGGTTGAGTACCCAGATTTGAGCTCCCAGTCTACCCCTGCCTGGCTGGCCTTTTGCCCTGTTCCCCTGTAACTCTGCTTCCTCATCTGCAACAGGAGGATAATCACAGAATCTGACCCAACCACACGCGCTGTACCCAAGAGTCCTCTTGTGCTCTTGTTTCTCTTGTTCCTAGCCCAGGATCTATAGGTCAAACTTGAACCTCCCTTGCATGATCTCAATTCCTTTGCCCCTCCTTCTCATCATCACACTCACCTGGCCAAATCCCAATCCTAGCTAAATCCAACTCTTCACTTACTCCATGCCTGCACCCAACAAGCTAAATTTGGTCAGAGAAAACACACAATGATCTTGTTGGGCCCTCTTTAGACACAGAAATACATTAAAAAAAAAAAGTCACAACACTGCCCAGCAATTCTCCACTTCTCTAGATAATCCTCTCTCCCAACCTTCACGAAGACTATTTTGCACCTTCTCTCACTTCAAGCCTTCACACCCCCTTTCTTTCCTCACTCTCAGCCATTAATTGCTTCTTCTTTTATTCATTTTACCAGCAGAAGCAACTAGAACCACCTATGCTTCCCAAATTGGCCAATTTACCCAAGGCCTTTGCTCTTCCACTTATTCCCATCTTAACCAATTGCCCCTTCTCAACCAGATCTTTCCCATCAGCATATAAGCATGCTTCAGTATCTCCAATCCTAAGAACAAAACAAAAACCCTCCAGATCCAGCTACGTTCCCATTTGTTTATTTTGGTTATGTCTGAACACTAGAACATTGGGGGGCCTTGTCTCTACTTCCTAACATTCTATTCTTTCTCTCTTCAATCTTCTCCAATTAGACTTTCACCCCCAACTCTCCCCTGAAATTGTTCTTCAAGGTTACTGATGCCCTCTATGTTGTGCAACTATCTGGTTTCAGTCTTCACCTTTCATAACTTCTCAAAAGTATTTCCTTCTTAATGCCCTTTCTCCTCACTAGCTCCCAGGATTTCTCCATATCCAATCCAGTAGCAAGTCTACTTGTTAGCCCTTCACTGCCACGTCTGTAGGGCAAACCAACTGTGCCACCAGCCTGACAACAACCTCCTAATCCAACCCCTACCTTCTATCTTCCACATTGTTGCTAAAACATAAATAAGATCATGCCAATCCCCTGACCAAAACTCCATTCCACACTTGGGCCTACAAGGCTCTCTAGGAACTGGTCCTTGCCTCTCTCTCAAACCCATCCACCTCCCCACATTTATGTACTACAGTGTGTCCAGCCTCTGTTCCACCACAAAGACCACCCTGTCATTCCTAGAAAACATAGAGCTTGCTTCTTTGAGAGAACATTCGTACTTGTTTATTCTCTACTTAAAATGTGGTGACCTCAGAAATCTCCATGGCTTTCTTAGGTTTGCTCAAAGGCCATCCTGCACTCTCTAAAAGCAGCTCCTCGATGGATATCATTATCCTAAATGCATGATTGAAGACCTGAATGGTACTTATATACTTTGTATACAAACAGTTGTATGTAAAAAGATGCTATATATGTGCATTATGAATTGTAATACATATTACTATTATAAATAAAAAAAGAAAAAATGGTAAAAAAAATAAAATAAAATGTGGGGACATAAATAAATAAATAAATAAACAAAAGCAGCTCCTCTCCTCACCCTCATCCTCCCTCTTTTCCCTCCTTGCTTTTCTTTTCTCTCAGCACTTACTATTGCCTGAAATTTTACCAAATGTCTATTTATTTGTTTTTATATTGTTTTTCCCAACTAAAATGTAGACACCGAGGAAAAGGGAAAAGAATCTTTTTTTTTTTTTTTTTTTTTACTGAAGCATCTATTATGTCAAAAAACATGCTTACACTTGTGAGCAGAGGAGAAGTACTCAATAAATGTGTGCTGAATGAGTGAACCTCATAAGCAGAGGTGAGGCTTGAAGCCAGGTCCCTGGTTCCAAAGCCTGTGTGCCTTCCAGAACATGACACATGGTATTGTTGATATTTCTGGAGACAAAAATGAGATAACTGAGTCTAAACCCCAGTTAGATTTCTTTTTTTTAAATACCTTTATTTTATTTTATGTGGTGCTGAGGATGGAACGCAGTGCCTCACACATGCTAGGCAAGTGCTTTACCAACTTAGCGACAACCTCAGCCCAATTAAATTTCTTTTTGTTAGTCAATTAGCTTACATAAAAAGTCTAAAGACTTTATTGTATAAAGACTATGCCTCAAATAGTATACAAAATAGAAAAGCACCATTCTTGAAATAAGAAAACTGGGTTGGTTTAAGGCAATAAGGTATATAAACACAAAAATAAGACTGATTTTTAAGACTTCTTTAAATATCAAAGTCACACTGGAGCGACTAAGTTGCAAACACACATACGTTTGCAAACACACAAACAATTTTACTATTGTATACAATAGTAAAATACTGTAATAACCTGGTATACCCATCACCCACCATTAATTTAATTAAGAATATACTTAATTAAATATATATATACTTTAATTAAGAAAACTCACCTAGTATAAGAAACATGCCTATGACAAATGTAGCCATCTTGCATGTTTCATTAAATAGAAAACTGTGTGTTAGACATAGTGTTAGCTATTATAATAAAGTATACTAAAATTGTGCATGTAGGTATAATACACTGACATATTTCAGAATTAACTTGAGTTCTCACATTTTTTGAAACTAACTGAGTTCTTATGTTCATCCCATTTCTTAGCTCAGATAGTATGCATGATGATGAATTAAAGGTGGGTGATGGGTATACCAGGTTATTACAGTATTTTACTATTGTATACAATAGTTTGTATGTGTGTTTGCAACTTAAGAATGTGGTCAAAAGCAGAAATATATACATTAATAACCCAAAGAAGGTTAAAACAAAGACAATCATAACAAAGTCTAGCTACAGAAAGTAAAGTTTCTGTTTTGTATAGTACCTTAGTAAGTAACTACTGTGTAGCATCTGAACCAAACACTTGGGTAAAGTGGAGGAGCGACACGACACCAAAACAATTTATAGTCCATTCACTCATTTTGACATAATAGATACAATAGACTGTTCAGACTCTTAACAAGACTGGGGCTTTAAAAGCTATATGACATTAATAAACTGAGGTTGACATATTCTTTAGGAGCTAGAAAGTCCTTGCCCTAAACTCTAACAAGAATTCACCCTCTCCTAAGTGAGAGCAAAGGAAAGAAAGAGTAGCCGCTTTTTCTAAAGGTGCTGGGAGCAGGGAAACTAGCTTGTGACAGGCACAGAGGTAAGACAGGGACCTCTTTTAAAGATACGTCTACTTTCATAAAGCAAAGCCCAGTGGTCAATTATTTAGCAATAACATTTTTATTCTACCTTCACACTAACAAGCACCAATTATTAAAGAAATTACTATTTAAAATGTTTTGTGTTTGAGTTCTCAAGTACAAAAGCCTAGGCAGCACTTAATGTCTCATCTCCTCAAAAACAACTCGGGCAAGATAAGAAGTGTTGACATTTATAATAGATTTAATAGGACTTTTACAGTGTAACTCCAACTTTGAAAACACTAACGTGCAAACATTATATGAAATCAAATTCCCTCTCACCCACTCTTTTGATATGTATTTACTGAAAGCCTGCCACATGCCATACAGTGGGTCAAGCTCTGAGTATACAGTGACTGACCAGCGATGATCCCTGTCCTCCTGGAGTTTATATAACCGGGGTAAAAAATGCAATAATTAAATTGGCACAAAACTCTGATCCACAACTTAAGATAAATGCTGTGAAATTGGGCTGGGGATGTGGCCCAGTGGTCGAATGCCCCTGAGTTCAATCCCTGGTACAAAAAAAAAAAAAAAAAAAAAAAAAAAAAAGCTGTGAAATCAACAGTGTGAAATGACCAAAATTTATGGGATGGGGCAAATACCTGCTCTGGACAAGGATCTCCCTCACTCTGCCAAGTGGGTAAAATAGTGATAGTCTGAAGACTGAGGAACTGAGCATTCTCTTATCTCCAGTGTATTTTAACACAAATCTCTGACATCATTTGAATTCACCAGTAAATAACATTTTAGTCTAGTTCTTTGAATCAGTATCTAAAATAGAACCACATATTGCAATTGGTTGATATGTCACATAAATCTCTTCTAAGCAATGCTTATTTCCCCCTCCTCTCTTTTTTCATGCTATTTATGTGCTCAAGAAATCGGGTTATTTGTTTGGCTGAGGGTCACATTTCAGATTTAGTTGCTTCCTCCTCATGGTATCATTTGACCTCTATCCTCTGTGTTTCCTATAAGCAGGTAGCCAGACCTGAAGTCGTGTTTACACTCAGGTACTGAGTTCTTTGGCAAGAACACTCCTAGGTGATGCAGTGTACTTCTTATTGTGTCACACGAGTGGCACAAATGTCTGGCTATCCCACTTTCAGTGAGATCAAGATCTGTCAAGGGGTTGAAGAAGGATGAAAGTGCGTCCCCAGTACATTAGACAAGAGTGCATGCCCTGCAACAGGGATTATTTAGAAGATAAAGGATACCAATGAAGCTGGCGCACAGGACACGTTTGTAAATTGGGTGTTGAGTTTCCCACCTAAAAAGATTTTTTAAAATTAATCTTAAAACACTATGATATAATTGAGTTGACATTTTAGATGCAGGATTAAGTTCCTAATTTTTGTGTTTCTATCATTTTATGAGATAAAGAAGCAGAAAAAAGGTATAGAATATTGCCTAGAGAAAGCAGGGAGCCAGGTGTGGTGGCACATACCCATAATTACAGTGACTCTGGAGGATGAGGCAGGAACATTGCAAATGTGAGGCCAGTCTCAGCAATTTAACCAGACCCTATCTCAAAACTGAAAATAAATAGCTGGGCATGGTGGTACATAACTGTAATCCAAGCAACTCAAAAGGCTTAGGCAGGAGGATCCCAAGTTCAAGGTCAGCCTGGGCAACTTTGTGAGACACTGCTTCAAAACTGACCCTCCATGGGGTCAATCCCCAATATCATAAAGAAGGGAAAAAAATCTATACATACAGATGGAGGTGGGGGGAGAGAAAGAATACATGAGCCTGTGAACAAGCCAGCAGGAGAGTTTGAGAGTTGAAGTGGTTACAACATTAGGTCCTTTCTCTCCTCCCTCCCTCTCTCTCTCTGGTACCAGCGACTGAACCCAGGGGCACTTAACAACCAAGCTACATCACCAGCCCTTTTAATTTTTTAGTTTGAGACTGGGTCTCACTAAGTTGCTTAGGGCCTTGCTAAACTACTGAGGTTGATTTCAAATTTGTGATCCTCCTAATTTAGCCTCCGGAGCCACAGGGATTACAAGCATGTGCCACTGCACCTAGCTGATTATTTACTCTTTTCATTTCCATCTGTCATGGTCTGAATTGTGCTTCCAACCCCAATCCATATGTTGAGCCCTAACCCCCAGTGTAACTGTATGCAGAGATAGATAGAGTTCTAATTAAGATTACATGAGGTCATAGGGTATGGCCCTGATCCAACAGGACTGATGTGTATTTACAAAGACACCAGAGATATGTGCAAAGAAAAGGCCATGTTAAAAATACTGTGTAAGAAGGTGGCCATCTGAAAGCCAAGGAAAGAGGCATAAGGAGAAACCAAATCTGCTGACACCTTGATTTTAGACTTCCAGCTTCCAGATTAAGAGAAACAAATTTCTGTGGTTTCAGCACTTGGTAGCATTTCATTACAGCAGCCCAAGCAGACAGACACACTACCTAAAAACCAAATTGGTGAAAGTAACTGGTAGAGGCAATTTGGGGATCCAAGTGATAAAAAGGAAAGCACTATAAATGCAGTATATACCCCAAATAGTTTTTCTACAGCTACAGAGTGCCTGGGTCAACAGATTAAGTCACTGGCAAGTAAGCACTGGACTGAATCTAGATTTGGGGCTAACTATTAACTGATTCATTTCTATCAACTCTCCAGTCTGCTGAAATTTCTGAAGAGCATACCTGCAAATTCCTGAAGATTTCTAAAAGATTTCTAGAATTACTATTACCATGTACTTCCAGAAATTAGGAAAACCACAGCATTTCATACCTGGAAAGGCTAGGTCATTCAGTCTTATTTTGACAGATGAAACCAAGATGTACTGAAGTTACTGAAATTATAAAAATTAGTCACATAGCTGATCCCAGGGCAAAGTATCTTGAGTTAGTTTCATTATACTATGTTGTTTCCTACTCATAACAACTATCATTTAAAATTTTGTATCTTAATTATATTTGGTATAATTACCACGGATAGCTTCAACTTCATTATTTTATTGCATTTATTGACTCGTGTCTATAGACATAACACCTGGATGCGCCTGATCTCATCTCCAACTATAAGTGTATTTGCTCCATTCCAATTCTTACATGTTTCTTAAATGATGTGATAATGACTATAATACTTTCCCTATGTTATATAAAGAATATTTCCCCAAACACATGGACATAAAAATGATAAATTATGAATAATCATATGATTTCAGAATTCTGGATAATAAACGTTTTAAAGTAAATATGACTCCTTGTGATAGCGTAGGCATTTTTAATTTTTTTAGAGTAGGGGTCCTAAATCCATATGCCCTTAAGAACCAGAAAGATGTAGTAAAGAAGCTGGACATGGTGGCACACACCTGTAATCCCAGCAGCTCGGGAGGCTGAGATAGGAGAATCATGAGTTCAAAGCTAGCCTCAGCAAAGGGGAAGCACTAAGCAACTCAGTGAACTCGGTGAGACCCTGTGTCTAAATAAAATACAAAATAGGGCTGGGGAAGTGGCTCTGTGGTTGAGTACCCATGAGTTCAATCCCCAGTACTAAAAAAAAAAAAAAAAAAAAAAAAGAAGATGTAGTAAAGAAATAAAGAAGGCTGGGTACATTACGAAAAGGAGGCTAAGGGATAATGGCAAAAGTCAATGGTGATTCCCAGCTTTAGGTAACTGTGGCCATTATGAAAATAAAGTTCCAAGTTCCCAAATCTTCTAATTTTAGAGAAAAATCCAGAAAGTGGTTATTTGGTATATAAAATTTATCCATTTTTAAAATAGTAGCAATAAAATCAAAGCTTTAAAATACACTATGGGAGACAAACTAAACATACCTATAAGGATAAAAGAAAATTGGGCCCCATACGTAACCCGAGTTACAACCTTTGATAACTGTCCTCCTGCTGCCACAGCAACCTACAAAACAAACCTACACGGTATTTTCTAAATATCTTTAATAAAATAATATTACACTAGGTCTGTACTATCATACTAAGTGCAATAATGCCACTTGTTAAAATACATTGCTGTATTTTATTTATGTCTCATGCAAAGTAATCTGTGAAATTCATGAGCAAATATTTGTTTTTGCATACAAATATACAGTAAGTTAAGTATTGTCTCTTAAAAATCTAAATACATTTCCTTAAATGATAATAATTACTGTGTCAGACTAGGCCAGATTTCATTTACCAACAGTATGTAATCAGAATACCTGTAGGGTTTGAATACCCAAGGGATTCTATAGGCTTGCCTGTTATCATTCCAATTTTCTAAAGAAATATGTTTTCAGCATGTCAATAATTAACATACATTTATTGCCTCAAAGCACCTTCATTTAAAAAATCTATATAGTAAAGTTAAGACTAAACTTTCAGATTTGAATTTTTCCCTCAAACTCATAAAATCAAAGTCAAAATACCATACACATCTCCAAACATATCATGTAGTACTGAGAATGTGGCAAATTAAATATAAAAAAATACTTGAAAGCTAAGGTTTAGAAGCTACTTAATAAAACAACATGGTATTGGCACCAAAATAGACCAGTAGACCAATGGTACAGAATAGAAGACACAGAGACTAACCCATACATCTACAGTTATCTTTATTAGACAAAGGTGCCAAAAACATACATTGGAGAAAAGACAGCCTCTTCAACAAATGGTGTTGGGAAAACTGGAAATCCCTATGTAATAAAATGAAATTAAACCTCTATCTCTCTCCATGCACAAAACTCAACTCAAAATGGATCAAGGATCTAGGAATTAAACCAGAGACCTTGCACCTAATAGAGGAAAAAGTAGGCCCAAATCTCCAACATGTTGGATTAGGCCCCAACTTCCTCAAAAGACCCCTATAGCGCAAGAACTAAAACCAAACATTAATAAATGGGATGGATTCAAACTAAAAAGCTTCTTCTCAGCAAAAGAAATAATCAGTGAGGTGAACAGAGAACCTACAGGATGGGAGCAAATCTTTACCACATGCACATCAGACAGAACATTAACTTCAAGGATATTTAAATCTCTCAAAAACCTTTACACCAAAAAAAAAAAAAAAAAAAAAACCACAAACAACCCAGTCAATAAATGGGCTAAGGAACTGAACAGACACTTCTCAGAAGAAGATATACAATCAACCAACAAATATATGAAAAAATGTTCAACATCTTTAGCAATTAGAGAAATGCAAATCAAAACTACTCTAAGATTTCATCTCACTCCAGTCAGAATGGCAGCTTTCAAAAACACAAACAACAATAAATGCTGGCGAGGATGTGGGGAAAAGGGCACACTCTTACATTGCTGGTGGGGCTGCAAATTGGTGCAGCCAATTTGGAAAGCAGTATGGAGATTGCTAGGAAAACTTGGAATGGAACCACCATTTGACCCAGCTATTCCACTCCTCGGTCTATACCCAAAAGACTTAAAAATAGCATACTACAGGGACACAGGCACATCAATGTTCATAGCAGCACAATTCACAATAGTTAGATTGTGGAAACAATCCCAATGCCCATCAATAGATGAATGGATAGGGAAACTTTGGTATACATACACAATGGAACATTACTCAGCACTAAAAGAGAATAAAATTATGGCATTTGCAGGTAAATGGATGGAGTTGGAGAAAATAATGCTAGGTGAAGTCAGCCAATCCCAGAAAACCAAAGGTCGATTAATTCTTTTGCTAGGATGATACTGAATTATAGTGGCAAGGAAGGGGGGATGAGAGGAATGAAGGAATGTTAAATAGAAAAAAGGGGGGGGAGGGAAAGGGGCAAGGGGATAGAAACAATGGCAGAAGGAGTTTGACATCAATATACTAAGTGCATGTATAAAAACTCAAATGGTATGAAAATATTTTGTGGAAAACCAATGACTTGGAAAACTGTGCTCTTTATATGTAATATGAAAGGAATTGTATTCTAAAAGCATGTATAACAAATTAAATTAATTAAATAAAAAAGCTAGTTAAGATCAGAAGTTCTATATATCTGGTAAAACATCATTTTGGGTCAAATAATATTTGTTCTAGTTTTGTTTTTTTCAACAATTTAAAGTATGCATTATTTCTTACTGCTATGAGAATGAAATAGGACCTAGGAAAGTATCTGGCATATATTAGACTATTAAACAATGTTTTGCTGATCTGAGTCTGATTCAGTTTACTAATACAGTCTGTCCAGAATTCACCAAATTATTCCTGGCTTTTAGTTAGTGTGGTTAGATTAATATCACTGGAAAAATAATTTTTTAATATTTTAAAATATTAAATACTTAGGAGTTTGTATATTATAGTTAGTATTGTCCATTTGCAATACATCAGACTAGGTAGTAGGTCTTTAAAATGAAAGTAGGAATATTTCAGTGTTCATAAACAGTAAGTGCTCAATAAGGAGGAGATTAAAGGACTCTGTAAGTTCAGGGAAATAATAATCACTACCATAGAGTAGCAGAGTAAAGAGTTAGTATTATATAGACCTAGATTCAGGTCTATATAATTTTGCCAATTCCTGATTAATTCCTATTCTGAAAATGAAGACACTATTATCTACTTTGCAGTGGTAATTATCTACATTGTTATGAGAATTAAATAGGATCTAGGAAAGTATCTGGCATATATTAGACTATTAATGTTAGTTTCTTTTTGTTCTGTATTTTATTGCTATTAAACACGATTACTTGTAAAATTTAATTTGTCCTCCTCCCAAATAAAAAACAAAAAATGGGTTCATCCTCCCATCTCTTTTTTCATTTTCTTTTTTCATCATCTTTTGAAATTAAGTTGTTAACTTATATAGCAATTTATCTAATGTTACCAATACAGTGAAGGCCAGGGAACCTTCTGGTAGAATTTGGTGAAAATACTGATCTGAGGGTAGACAGTGGTAGAGGTCAAGCCCTGAAAATGGTTAAGTATAGATCCACCAATGGGTAGTTTCTTAAGTTATCCCCCAACTTCTGATTAGCACGTGTTTATGCCAGCAATTCTCAAGCTTCAGCATGAATAAGAGTAGTAACCAGAGCCAGCTCTTAACAACAGATCCTGGGTCCCCAGAGGTTCTGATTCAATAGATGAAGAATGGGGCCTATGAACCTGCATTTGTAACAAGCTCTAGCAGATGCTGCTGGTCAGTGGACCACCCCTGACCAGACCACCAAACACATTTAGACAATGGGCCTCCAAGGAAGAAGAAATAGTCACAAGGTATGGTGGACATGTAAAATGTCATCTTCAATTCTCTGGTTTTCAAATCAAGTCTTTTCGGATGTAAAAACTGTTAACCTCTAGCACCACAGATCTCAATTGTGGTTCTTCCTGTGCCCCAGTCCTCACCCCAGCAGTAGCAAAAGCAGCAGTATCACCTGGAACTTGTCAGAAATGCACTTTTGGGGAACCCATTCCAGACCCACTAACTCAGAAACTCAGCTAGGCCGAGATATAAGTACTCTAATTCTGATGCAAGCTAAAGTTTGAAAACCCCTGCTCTAGTAGAGATTCAACTACCTATAACCACTTCAAACAGAGCGGATCCAAATTAATCTTTCTTACATATCAAGTTTCCCTGTAAATGTTTGTTGAAGAAAGGGTTCTGTGGCTTCAAAAATGTTTCATATTAGCTTCTGTCTCATTTTGTGCTTTGCGGCTCTGGCAGCATGGAATAAACTGGATGCTTTATATCTTAGAAAAAGTCTTGTTACTTTTCTCCACCAGATCTCCGTGACCCAGGTTTAGAAGGAAAAAAGGTGGATGTTAATGATAAGAATAGAAATGACAATATCATATAATGACAGATGACCTTTAAAGGTGTTATATACTGGTCTAAGATTTTTGCATTTATTAACCTATTTGATCTTTATAGCCATCCCATGAAACAGCTAATGTTAGAATTTCAAGTAAGGTGTCAAATATCTAAAAATCAGGATATTTGTATTAATAATTTGGATTTCTGGTTTCTATTTTTTTAAAATATTTATTTATTTAGTTATACACAATGCCTTTATTTATTTTTTACGTGGTGCTGAGGATTGAACCTGGGCCGCACTCGCGCTAGGTGAGCACTTTACTGCTGAGCCACAACCCCAGCCCTCTGGTTTCTATTTTTAAGACAAACTGTCAGCATGGAAATAGGTAGCTGAGCCAAGCAGCACCAACCTACTATAGACAGAAAATGCATTCTATAGTTCAAAGATCCCTACCACTAGTCCCCCCTTAATCATTTTCATTAATACCTAGTTCTGAAAGGTACTGAATTTTGTGATGCTTCCTTTATAAAAAAAGAAAAAAGAGGATATATCTATGTTTATATAAGAAGGGATGGAATGGAGAAGGAAGGAAATAGTGCAATTAAAGCAAATTAGAAATGCAGAATAAAGGCTTTGATGGGGAATTACTTGCCACTATAACTTCTATGGGTCACTTTGTAAATCAGCAACTTGTATAGGTCACTTTGTAAATCAGCTATATTTGTAAATACCTCTTTTTTTTTTTTGTACTGGGTATTGAACCCACTGGTGCTTAACCACTGAGCCACATGCCCAGGCCCTTTTATAGAGACTTAGTTGCTTACTAAGGTAAGGGCCTTACTAAGTTGCTGAGTCTGGCTTCAAACTCATGATCCTCCTGCCTCAGCGTCCCAAACCATTGGGATTACAGGTGGGCACCACCACACCTGGCTGTAAATACCTCTTTTAAAAGGATCCTGGTTCTAGTGGCTGGGGTTGTGGCTCAGCAGTAGAGTGCCCGCCTAGCACGTGCGAGGCACTGGGTTCGATCCTCAGCACCACATAAATGTAAAACAAGTAAAATAAAGGTATTTAAAAAAATAAAAAATAAGATCCCCTTCTTTCTATTCCTGCCACTGCTGCTTTTAGTTCCCTTCCTCACTGCTTTCTGCTGATCACTGTGGAGTTTGTTTTATTGATTCCTGTCCTACAGTCTCTTCCAATATCAGTCCTCTATTGATTCAAAGTAAACTTTCTAAAATATAAATCTAACCATTTTGCTCACTTGTGAAAACCTTTCATAGCTCTACATTATTATAATAGTAGCTTTCAAACACACAAAACTCTCTTCTAAAGAAAAAGTTTACCAAGGAGATAAACATTAAAATGTACAGGATGACAGATAAAGTACTATAAGGCTCTGTTACAAATCACCTATCTAACACTGGGAAAGCCACTTCTGCCTGTGGTTGGACTAACTCAGTATTTCCAAACTTCTGGCATTTGTGTATTATCTTCATAATTTTTTGCAACATCAGCATAACATTTGTATTATCTTTATCCCTTTTCTCTTAAATTAGCTAGTAATAACTATGTGCCCACTTTACCCTTGTTCTAAGCAGTACCTGTGAAATCACAAGATCCTTGTGGCAACTATATTTTTCTAATATATATATATATGTGTGTATATATATATATATATATATATATATATATATATATATAAAAAAATGTTCATATCTAAGTGTTCATTTTTTCACTTAAAATGACCTCACTTGCCAACAGGGAAATGTACATCATACTTTGGGAAATACTGAATTTCAATGACCTCATGTAGCATTACAACTTAAGACCTACGTCTAGTCTCAATGACAAATGTACTGAAGGGCTGTAGATTCTAGAGGGCCACCGAGGCACAATGTACCAATTAGAGGTATGAATATGGCCAGGTTTCACTAGGATTACAGGCATGTGCCACTTCACCTAGTTGGACCATTATTTTTTATGCTTTATCTGTCACTTTTGCTCAATTCTTTGGGATGCCAAGAATCTGGATTCCAACTGGACATCTCACCTGTAACAATAAGATCTGATGTACTGGGATTGTCAGAGTCAGGCCCCTGTCCTAGGACTCTGCTAAAAATTAGAGGAAGAAACTGAGAACCAATGAGGTTGAATGGCCTGTTCAAGTTTACTAAGGTAACTAACATAAGAGTTGTCTTCAGACTTAACATCTATTGTTTCCAGTGTTGTGGCTGAGGATACAACACTCCAAATTATGCCTATAGGAGACCAGAATATGCCATCTTAAAATATATTTCTGTAGCACATTTTGAGCTGGTTATTCTAAGAAGCAAGCCACAGGAGTAGCTCTGAAAAGCTGTTCTTTTATAAAAGAAATGTATGTCCATAAAGGAGATCTACATTAGTAAAATATTTGTATCAGAAAGAGGGTACTCTTAGACAACTGTTATAATCTCAGACTTTTGGTCTGTATAGCGAGGCAACCTTTATTTACCATATATTTATATGGCTCACCCCCCATAATTTGCCTGCACCCTCTCCCTGTAGAAGCCTCAAGCCCCTATTTCTTTCTATAGCTCAGGATGTTATACAAGCTTCAATCATGTGGACCTTTTTCAAGTCTCATATTTTGTGGGATTCTTGTGCATACATATGTAATTAAATATGGTTTTTCTCCTGTTTAAAAAAAAAAAAAAAAGAATTCAGTACGCAGTGGTGTCAATCCCTATGTGCCAGACCAAGGTCTGATTTGTACAAAAATTGCTAAAAGTTATTAAAATTATTCACAACTAGAAAGCTAAGCCTGTTGGCCCAACAGAAACTTCACCAAAATAGACAATCACCTAATGTTAGCCCAAAATGCATGGGAGAAAGTAAAGTATCACAGAAAGGCTAGACTTTATATGCAATGGTCTTAGGTAAAAAACATGCTCCTGGGTTAGGGGTGTCATGAGGCTACAAGAGACCAACAAAAGAGCACAGTGCCTTTTTTTACTCCAGAAAAGTAGTAGCAAATAAGCAGAAGCCACCAAGGTTTCATAAAACAGCCACCTCTCTAAATCCATATTTTTTTTCTGTTTTTTTCTCTGAAAGAAGAGAACCTCAGAATAATAATCTTTTAAAAAATTTGTTCTAGCTGGGCGCGGTGGCGCACGCCTGTAATCCCAGCACTTTGGGAGGCTGAGGCAGGAGGATCGCGAGTTCAAAGCCAGCCTCAGCAATGGCGAGGCACTTAGCAACTCAGTGAGACCCTGTCTCTAAACAAAATACAAAAAAGGGCTGGGGATGTGGCCCAGTGGTCAAGTGCCCCTGAGTTCAATCCCTGGTACAAAAAAAAAAAAAAAAAAAAAAAAAAAAAAAAAATTTGTTCTAACTAGTTAAACATGATAGTAGAATGCATTTGACACATCATACATAAGTATTACTTCTCACTTTTCTGGTTGTACATGATATGAGTTATACAGGTTGTGTAATCATAAATACACATTGGGTAATAATGTCCAATTCATTCGACTATCATTCCTACCCCCTTACCCACTCCCTTCCCTTCACTCCCCTCTGTCTAATCCAAAGTATCTCTATTCTTCCCAGCCACCCTGCTATTGTGAATCAGCATCCGCGTATCAGAGAAAACATTCGGCCTTTGGTTCTTTGGGATTGGCTTATTTCACTTAGCATGATAGAGAATAATAATCTTAATTAGCAAATTGTCCTCCCTCCAAACACTGGGTTTTTTCCTTTGAACCAGAGTATAGCTGCAATTGCCATGTGCTTCTGATAGCACTGTCACTGAGCAATGGGTATTGAATAATCCATTTCTGCTTCATTTAAATGTAGGCATGACCAGGTATCTTGCTCGTTTTACCTCTTAGAAAGAAGTGCCAATAACAGAGCAATATTACCATCCAATATTGAAATTAAAGATAAGATACTATAAAACTAAAGCTTTAGTAGGAAAAAAATCAAAGGAAAGTTGTGGGGGAAGAATTAGGTAAGTGGTAAAACATCACAAATATATTCTCAAATACTCAAGCAACAAAAGAAGAATCTTTTCATATGGTCATCTATTATCCCAAGGGCACTTTTAATTCCCCAGCAAAATTCTCTAAAGCACCTTTTAGTAAATTTTCTTTTGCCTAACTAGCACTTGCCACAAGTTTTTAAATATAACTTTCTAATATTGGTGCATTTACCATGTATTTTTAGAAGTACAAACTATACAAAGCAGAATCTTTGTTCAACTTTAAGTTTTGTAGAGGAATATTATTGCTTTGCAATATTTTTACCTCTTGACCTATAAATTTCATTAAAAAATAGATGTAACATAATTGTATCGGAGCTCTGGTTAAGCAAACTAAAAAAATGAATACATTTGGATACTAAGGACTACTTTTATTTTCACAGTGCACAAAAATAAATGGATTCTCAAAGGGAGAAAACACTGAATAATTTATTTTTAATAAAATTAGGGAAAACTCTAATGTCAATAACTAAAAAGAGGGCACAGAATGGGACAGAGACAATCTTGCCTTTTAAAATATAATTCCAATGTAGAAAAAAAAAATCAAAAGAATATCAACATTTTACAACCACAATTATAATACACATTTTAAATAAAAATCATCAATGAACGCTAAAATAATGTTCAAAAATAAAAAGCACAGATGCATTTTTCTTGTCATTACTCCTCAAAATATTGTTCACCCTCTTACTCACTAATTATGAAGGGAAAACATGAACTTTACAATGAAAAACTTTGGTAAACACCTACTTGAACTAACTAAATAATCATTACCAAAAAGATTGATAAACTAACATTATATACTTCCTGATATAATGCAAAAAAAGGGAAACAATAACACCCACAAAGTGTCCCTGCCAAAGTTTTTTACTGGAGTTTTAATCATGGGGAAACAATCATACACACCACATTGGCATGTACTTGTCAATAATGATGCTATGATAAAATATTTTTTTTAATAGAAGTTGAAAGATTATTGAAGACTAAAAAGACACAACACCTTAAATGATTTTTGACTGGATCCTGAACTGAAGGGCAAAAAGACAGCTACAAATAGCATTACTGGCAAACAGGGGAAAATGAATATTGGACAATAATATTGCATGGATGTTAAATTTCCTAATGTTTGATTATACAGAACTGTCCTTGTTCTTAGGAAATGAGTGCTGTAGTACACAGTGGTAAGTGTCACAATGTCTGTGATAACTCTTCAGTGTTCAGAAAATAAAGTTTGGGTGTATGCATCTGTCCACATATATGCATGTATGTGTTTAAAGGAAGAGAAAGCCAATGGGACAAAATGACAGAATTATCAAATTTGTCCAAAATGTAGGCAGCAGTTATCAGTTCAGATACAAGAAAAGACATACAAACACCTATTTTCTGAAAAGAAATTATTTAAATGTGACGGTCACAGGTCTTTATCACTTATAAAAAATTGTAAATGTAATATTTTTGAAGTGTCTCAATTTTTCTGATTATTCCTAATAGATATGAGATGTTAATTCTGTTAAACATTACATATACAAAATAACTCTGTTCATGACATATCTCATAGTGAGTCTAAAATATAATAAGCCATTGAATTCAAAGATCATGGGAAGAAAAAAACTGATGACCAAATGAGACTGACCATCTAAACAGTTACACACAGTATTGTTTTCTATTCAAGCCCAATTTCAAAGGAAAGTAGTTTTCAATGGTTGGTTGGTCAAAAACAACATTAAATAGCAAGCACTAAAAAGTTAATTGAATGTTTGCCAAAAAGAGTAAGACTCGTTTTCATTCTGGATAATTAATTTCTTTGTTTTTATAAGAATTTTAAAGAGTGACCAACATGCACCCTGTGGGTAATTAACTTCATTCAAGAAAGACGCCTTACTTTTGCAGCATGGACTATGCTGTGGTTTGGAAACACTCCAAAAACACATTTATCTGTTTTAAAATTTTTCTTTTTATAGTTTTTTAAATCTAAAAATATACATGATGGTGTTACAGTATTTAAACTCAATTACAAATAGCTTTAATAATATCAGTGGCAGTACATAACTAGATAAATCCCCATAAAATACAAGTTTATGTATGATATAGTACTGTGTGTGTGTGTGTGTGTGTGTGTGTGTGTGTGTGTTGCTAGGGGTACTGAACCCAGGGCCTTCTGCATGTGAGGCAGGCACTCTACCAACTGAGCTATATCCCCAGCCCCAATATGGTACATTTAATGATGAATTATAATAAAAAGCAATGAGACTTAGTAACTTTAAATATATAACCTAAAAATTAATTTTTGGTTTACTGATCTACAATAAAAAAATTCTAAACATCTTTTTCCATAGACATTATGAAAGAAATATCTGTATACACTGCTACTTCATGAAGCATCATCTTAAAAAGTAATTTAAAAGATTAATATGGCATCCTAAATGTAAATTATTTTGTGACGAATATATGATTTAAAAAGGTTTTATGATCTTTACTAACTTGGGATGAAATTTACATGATTCCAATCAAAATCTTTGTTTTCTTAATATGAACCCTATAGAGCAAAAAGTTATATAAAATTGAATGAAAAAAATCCTACCCTCTATCTTCATTAGGTAACCTCCCCCAAATTGGGGAAACTGCTATTTAAATGTGACTTACAAGTTAAAATTTTTCTATAAAGTTTTTTTGTAGCAGCTAAAAAAATTAGAATCATTTAATAACCTTCTCCTTTCTATTTTCTGAAACTGGATTTCATATTTCACATTATAGGAACAAAAAAGTTTTTAGTTATGCCAGCATTACAATTTGTGCTTGTTTTCTTGGTTCCTTTCAGGGTCACAAAATACTAGCAGCTCTCTGACCATCCTTTTGCCATCTACCCATCAACAGCAGTCATATATAAAATAGGAACCTATTTTATCTGCAACTTTTAACTACCCCAAACAACTAAAACCCAAGAAATGATATAGTTAAAATGATTTTGACAAAAGCTGCCATTAAAAAGTATAGTTAGCCAGCTGTGGTGGTACAGGCCTGTAATCGTAGCAGCTTGGGAGGCTGAAGCCCTAAGTAACTTAGTAAGACGCTGTCTCAAAAACAAATCAAAACAAACAAACAAACAAACAACAACAACAACAAAAACAGTCTGTGAATGTGACTCAGTAATTAAACACCCCTGGGTTCAATCCCTGGTACACAAACAAGCAAAAAAGTATATAGTCAGCCCTCCATAGCCATGGGTTCCATATCAGATTCAACCAACCATAGATTGGAAATATTTGAAAAAACAAAACAAACAAACAAATAAACAAAAAACCCCACAAAACAAAAAATGCACATGTGTACAGACGTTTTTTGTCATTATTCCCTAAATGTTTAACAGCATTTATATGATATGAGGTACAATAAGTAATCCACAGATTATTTAACGTATATACGAGGATTGCTTGGGCTATATGCAAATAATACTCCATTTCATGTAATGGACTTGAGCATCCACAGATTTTTGTATCTTGGGTGGGGTTCTGGAGTCAATCCTCTATGGATATTGAGGGATGACTGTAATATATCAATAACTGCAACAGAACACTATTATATAAAATTACCTTCAGCCTAAGTATGTAAGATGTATATGAAACATAGATGAATTTTGTGGTTAGACTTGGGTTGCATCATCAAGATATCTCATTATGGCTATGCAAATAGTGCCAAATCTGAACAAATCCAAAATCCGAAACACTTCTAGTGTTTCAGATAAGGGATGAGCCACAATTTTAGTGTGCCTGCAACCTGTCACATGAGGGCAGGTGTGGAATTTCCCACTTGTGGTGTCATGTTGGCACTCAAAACATTTTGGATTTGAATTTTTGGATTCACAATGATCAACCTGTATAAGTAAAAGTTTCAATCTGACTGATTAACATATCATCCTTCTTATGCCACTCTCTTAAATGTTCTCTTAAAAATTCTAGCAGCTGGGATTGGGGATATGGCTCAGTTGGGAAAGTGCTTGGCTAGCATGCACAAGGCCTTAGGTTCAATCAGCACCACAAACAAACAAACAAACAAATAAATAAAAATGCTGGCAGTCGGTTTATAATAATTCTCCTCTAAACAGATGGGGGGAAATTTTATTTGGAAAATGAAACCTCACAGGGACCTACATTTAATTTTTTCTCAAGAGAAAAAGCTAATTCCTAAATACCCCCAAATCTAGTCCATCAACAATAATCCCTACCACACACATAAAACTTTCACTCAACTTGTAAGTACATTACTCTCAAATATAGAAGCACAAATAGAGATCACAAAACATTTGAGATAATTTCCACCAAAACAAAGAAAGTCAAACTCAGAGGAAACAAAGATAATTCAAGGAGTGGAAGAAATTTTACGCAAAATATAACCACTCTTCTCAGAATAAAGAGAAAACAAAACCTTGCATGACACAATAAGAAAATGCACAAAAATCCTCAGAACAAAAAAGAGGAAGGGACACAACAATGAACATATATTGTAGCAGTCTTATTGTTTGTTTACCCAAAAGCCATTTATTCTGCCTTCTCCCATGGAAAAAGGAGTCTGCCTTCTAAGAACAACTCAAAAGTAAGGAAGGCTGGATTGGTGATATGACAAAAATGAACATTTCACGTGAGTCTCATAATTTTCACAATAAGACACTGTCAATGAAGGAGCCCAGAGAACAGCAAGCAGTGGGGTATTCATGAGCACAGCTTCTTGAGCCTCCCCAGTTCCTGAAAGAGACGTCCCTGGGTAGGTGGTGACAGTGCTCTGCCTTTCTAGAATGCATGCAAAGCCCAAGCTGGGGATTTAGCAAGCCTCTTACATAACATAAACACTGTAAAAGGTGTTTTTAGCAGGCAGTAGAACCTAATTTAACATACAAGTTCTGGAAGTGAGTCTAACCTATTACATCTGGTCCACTGGCGTATGATAATAACAAGAGAATAGCACATGTACTATTTGTAGACAGGCTAAATCTGTCAAGTTGTATAAAGGAGTGAGAACAGCAATCAGGGAATGATGTAGTCAGCCTAGGAGTGGCTACATGACTAAAAGGGTAACTAAACCACTAAATAACTAAAGGGTAACTAAACCACTGGAATTCCGGGGGAAGACTTTCTTCCCAATTAAAAGGAAAAAAAAAAAAAAAAAAAAAAAACTTAAGGAAAGTCCTCCTCTTTCTGTTTTTGCATGTTGTATAAGAATCCAATGCAAGAGCGAAAGAGTGTGTCACATACCAAAGGAAACAGGAGAAAAAAGAGAAGTCTGGATTCTTAATGACACTGTTGGGCAAAATAAGTTTTCACAAGGTATATCTTGATTTTGTAACATATAAAGTTACATACACAGTAATTGCTAAATAAATATTTAATGAATGAATGAATAATCAACACCTAGGTTTTGGAATTAAATTTTTAAGGCAGGAAAATATCCTATTTGTTAATATGAAAACTGGTTATAAGTTGACTATCAGCAAAAATCACTCACTGTTACAATTTATATGCATAATGTAACACCATATAACACTATTGTACTTGCATTAACAAGCAAAGTAGATATTCCATTTATATTGGCAATGTTCCATAAACAACAAAGCTAAGTCCGGTAGATACAACATTTTCAAAATGCATGTAAACTATTTAGATGAATTCTTTCTGCTGACAATCCCAGGGGAGAGAAGAGAAAATGATGTGTTTTACCCTAAGAGCTCAAAGCTCTCTCGGGAGGTAATTCAATTGAAATTTTACATTCAGTCTAGCCAGGCAGTGATAAACAGATGCTTAAATTAGCTGTCTTATACCATAATCAAATATCTTAAGAAAAAATTTCCTAACAAAAATATAGAGAAGTCAAGAGAGAAGATAAATAAAACATAAAGAAGCTTATTATTATTTTTAGAAAAAAATGTTTTCAATAAACTTCTTCAATAGCATACCAAAGGAAACAGCCATGCCTTTTGATATATTTATAGTACTGGCTACCTGGTGAAAGTTAAGCACACTAATATACAATTAAATTTTTTGTATCAAGCTTTGAGAAACTGACATAATTTACAAGTTTTTATTAAATTGTTGTCATGTGCAAATTTCACTTGCATCTGTATCTTTTACTATAAGCAGCTTCAATTTTTTTTTCTGAAAGTAACTAGAGGTACAAATAAAAAAATTTTCAATAAAAGATGAAAAGTTAACTGATTTACAAAATTACCACTTCATATCAAAATGGGTAAAAATTGTATAATCAGCTGAAACAAATTATACCCAGTAAACGAATGATGGGGAATAACTTCATTAAAAACTTGCAACATCCACTTACCTGACTCCCTGGCTTAACTAATGCATGCATTCTCTCTCTCTCTCTCTCTCTCTCTCTCTCTCTCTCTCTCTCTCTTTTTTAAACCCTGTCTGCTGCAAACTTGCAGCTAGCAGAGGGTGGAGCCACGCTCCAATAGCTCCACATACACTGGCATCCACTAGCTTAGCTACACACTTATCCAAAACCAGTTGTGCTGTTCTCAAACTAGTTTTTGCCTGTTGTACTTGTTACTGTAGTTATGTTACTGAATTAAATATTAACCATGAAAATATGAGGTTAAAGGAGACTTGTTTCTAATGAAAACCAAATCGAATGCTTCAGAAAGACTAAATATAGACTAATAACAGGGGAAAACAGTGCCTTTCTGATTCAGGTACAAGCGAGAATTAAACCACAAGCTAGCAGGACTAGGCATTAAAGTTTAAAGAATTCTGCACTAATTACTTAGTTTTTAAAGTTCTAGCTTCACCTTAAAGAAACTGAAGCTGGAGATCATATTTGATATGTGAGGGTATGTTTTATTCAAGAAAAGCAACATAAAATTCCACTTGGAGAACCAACAAAGAGACTGGAGCACACTTAAAGATACGCTGGATGGACTATGAATGTGTCTTATCTTAAAATGCTTATGTTTTCATATGTGAAACTTTTTCCTACTTAAACTTCTTTTCTGTGATTAACTAACCAGTTGTAATAGGACAAGAGGCTTCTAGTCCCTTATGTTGGAACCCAGAACACAAACACAAGTTGTTCAGTAACTAGTGGGTGATTCAGTTCAGCATGATGAAGTGCTACAAAAGAAATATGAACAGGTTGCTAAGAGCATCCAAGTAGGCTTTGGTAGCAGGCAGAGGTTAAGAAAAACATGAAATGAATTGAATCTTAAATGGGATATAGAAGGTTAGCAGGCAGATAAAACAAATCGGGGGTAATTCCAGGCACAGAAAACAAAGGCAGGGGTAAGAGACCAGGGTAAACTTCAGTTGGCTGCAGTTTAGGCTGCCAAGAGTGAAGTTCAAGGGAAATGACTGAAAGCAAAGCAGAGCAAAAGATAGTTCATGAAGGGTCTTACCTGCAACAGCCAAGAGTTTGATTACTTTATCAGGAAGCCAAAAAAATTTGGACAATTTTAAGTGCAGCAGTAACCAAATAGATTTCTGTTTCAGAAATATTGCTGTAGCCACAGTAGGGAAGATAGAACAGAGGAGAGAAGAAGATAAAAATGGAAGAATGACTAATTGTAAAACTAACAATCCAAAGTAGAATGGGGCTCATGGGATTGGAAAAGAATATGGATTTAATATTAAGGAGGTAGAACTGACAGGAATTACAGAGTAGACAGGAACAGTATGAAAGAATCTATAAGAAAGACCCCCAATGCTTTTGCCATAAGAACCAAGATACACAATGAAATCATTTAACAAGATATGGATATGGGGGAGAACTAAACCAATGGAAGAAAGAATTAATTCTGTCTTGGAAATAAATACTATGAAGTAGTGTTTGCCAGTAAGCCACTGAATATGAGTCTGCCTCTCACAAGAGGTCAAGGCTTGAGGAAAAGAGAGGAGGTATACATTAGCCATGCACAAGAATGGTTAAAAGTATGTTGCCTGGAGCCAGACTGAGAGGGAATCCACTGTCACATACTATCTCTAAGTCTGTGGGCAAATTACTTAACCTCTCTCTGCCTATGCTTGCTCGTCTGTTACAAAGAAATAAGAATAGTACTTACCCTCAAGGTCACTGCGGAGATTAAATAAGGGCCTGGCATGTAGTGTGTGCCACTGTATGTTAGTTTTGTTATTTTTGTAACCAAAGTTTTTTGTATGACTGGATTATCCCCCAAACATGGACAGTGAGAAAAGAACCAAAGATGAAACTGAAGAAACACTAAAATTTAAGAGTTAGAAGAGGGAGAGAGGGCAGAGGCAGAAGAGAGAAGAGGACTATTATAGAAGCCACGAAAATGTAGTTTCAGAAAAAGAAAAAAGTCAGTAATATTGAGGCCATGAAGATAGATACAAAGTACATAAAAGTCTGGAAAGGTGGATTAGGACAGAGAATGAAGAAATCACTGGAGATTTTGATAAAAGCAGTTTCCATAGGATGGTTCCCCAAACTTACAATTGCATGCATGACTGAAGAAAATAAGTATGCATCTTACCTATCCATGTACTTTATAAATTCATATACCTATACTGCCATCATGCGCTTATCCTTCAACAAACAATATACATTTCAGGGAGCTTTTGTACACCAGCAATAGAGAAGAGGAAAATCTAACTCAAATAATTTATTAAGAACTTTGAATCTTGGGGGCTAAATTCTTATTGTTTTTTTTTTAAAGCATAACGTGGGTAGCTAGCAACAAGATTAGACCAAGAGTACACATCTAAGATCTGCCATGTTTGAGTATGCTTATATTATAATTAGCACAGAGTATTCAATGAAAGGCTTTTAGACTAGCATCTTTTTAAAAAGCTTTCCCTTTGTTGAGGGTACCTATGCAATCCATAAGTGTACCTTCCTGGGTATGCATAAACTGTCATACTCTGCTATATACTGAAAGCAAGTCAATGACCATAGTCAACCCCTCCATACTGCAGACTTTCTGGTCTTTTTCTTTCTCCATATTTTTATTGATGCATTATAATTATACATAATAGTGGGATTCACACATTACATGATATAATAATATAATTTGAACAATATCGTTCCCCAGTATCTCCCCTTTCCCTCCCCTCCTTCCTCCACCTGATTCCTTTTCTCTACTGATCTCCCTTCAATTTTCAAGAGAGCCCCTGCCTTTCTTTTCCTTTTTGCTCTCTAGCTTCCACATATGAGAGAAAACATATAACCCTTGCTTTTCTGAGTTTGGCTTATTTCACTTCATATAATCTTCTCAAGTTCCATTCATTTTCCTTAAATGACATCATTTCATTCTTCTTTATGGCTCAATAAAACTCCATTTTGTGTATATATAGTACATTTTCTTTATCCACTCATCCACTGATGGACACAGAGGCCTTTCCAGTCTTCTTTAGGAGATCTTATGCATATTATGTGACCTGTGCCTATTATTGATTGAATAAGATAAATCGATGTTTAAATGTATTAAATGTAAATAAATTAATGTATCAAAGTGTACTGAATATTAATAAGATTTAAAATACCTGTACATAAAAATAAATAGAAGTTAAACATTTTCTCCTGTGTCCCAATAAATCATCTATGTGCTCCATTTCAGAAACTACTGTTAAGAAGGTTGAAGAGTGAAGACAAAGAGGTTAAGAGGGAAAAAGTAACAAAATGTGTTTGAACAGTGTTTTAGAAGCTTGGCTGTAAAAATAGAAGAGGTATAAGATCTTGGCTAAAGAAAGACAGAATTTTAAAAAGGCTTTAAACATTTTTCTTAAGATGAGAGAGATCTAGCATGTTTGCAGGTGACAGTAAAGAGCCATGGAGAGAAAGAACTGGGAATGAGAGCAATGGACCCTAAACTAGATAGATGGTTACACTGACTGTGATGGCAGAGGTGGCAGGGGTATTTTAAAATATAGACTCAGAGGCCTGGAAAGCTCCATTTAAAAAAAAAAAAAAAGCTCCTCAAATTATTCTGATATTGCTGGTCCGTGGAATGGAGCTGGAACCACTGGCCTAGAGCTCAGATAAAGTTTCCAATGCCTCACTTTTTCAACTCTATAATTTACTTTCCTGTTCTTTTTCAAGTGGCCAATTATAATTATAAAGAACTGTAATCACCTAAAAGGTACAATCAGGTATCTTTCCCTCTAATCCTTAACTTTTCCTTTATCACCCCCAATTTTAGCTTGGATTGAAAAGCATTTTCCTGGGGTTTATTCTCAGACTTCAGATGATTCAGCATCAAAACACTCCTGGGGTTCTTATCTGTTTCAGTCCCAGGCAGTCAATTCATCTTGCCTAAACAGTCTGCAGTTATCACTGGGAAAGTCTTATGTTGCATTTTCATCTACTCTGCTCTCTGATCTCCTGCATCCTTTCCCCATAAGCAGCAGAAGTGGGGAAAGAAAAAGAGGAATAGAGAAAGAGAGAAGAGCTACACATGAAGTCTCTTCATTGTGAAGATAAAGCCTTTCTTGACTCTTTGTGAACACAAAAAGTTCTCTCTGTGCTGAAGAAAATTTCACAAGCAAAATTTTAAGCTGGGGTCATGGCTAAACCATTTTACATAAAATGTCAAGTTCTGGTATCACCTAATTTCCCTTAGCAATCCCTTTAACAGAGTACTAGCTGATAGACTGCTTTAGATTCAATTTTCTTAATACATTCTTAAAAAGCTTGTATTCCATATGTAGTAGAGAACATCAAGCCTATAGTTTCCTTGATTATTATATATTGTAAGTAAGGAAAAATGATAGAGGTACATATTCAGGATTAAAAAATTAATATAGAAGGATCAGGGATTGTAATAGGTAGAAAACGTGGTAGAAAGGAAACAAATAACATCTAGTAGAGGGACAGGAGAAGGACCCAGTATTTGAAAGGGGAAGGAAACAGTTGGTACCAGATTAGGGAGAGGTGGTTTTGTCTAACATGGCAGGCTCGTCTAAAAGCATCAATACAAGGAACATGTAGCTTACATGGGGCTCTTTAAACCTAAAACCCCATGACAGGTAATCAAAACTGTGAATATGGAGGAAGTGTTCAGCACCATGAGCCTCCATTCAGAGAAAAGATGGTGGTGATGCTAAGGCGTTTGCTAACAGGTGAGAAAATATGCATGTTTATTCTTGCAGGAGGAAAGAATAATTATCTGGGGGAGAGTGAAGACTGTGTAGGAAAAGCTAAGATTAAGGGAACAAAAAGAAATATTTGAATTAAAAGCAGTTATAATCAAATATAGAAGCAAAGGAGAAAATGAACCTAAGAGACAGGAAGAATAATCCAAAACTGATGAGACTGCTTACCTACAAGGTAGGTAAAATAAGGAAGGTAGATAAAATAAGGAAGGAACGCTTTTCTGAGTATGTTTTTTTGTTTTTTTTTTTTTTTTTTTTTTTTTTTTTTTTTTTTTTTTTTTTGGTGCTAGGGATTGAACTCAGGGGCACTTGGCCACTGAGTCACCTCCCCAGCCCTACTTTATATTTTATTTAGAGACAGGGTCTCACTTGAGTTGCTCAGCGCCTGCCTCACTTTTGCTGAGGCTAGCTTTGAACTCACGATCCTCCTGCCTCAGGCTCTCAAGCCACAGGGATTATTGGCATGCGCCACCGTGCTTGGCTGAGTATTTTTTTATTGTACAGTTCTTTTTCATACAATGATAAAATTTTACATAAGAAAAAATCAACAACAGGGGAAAAAAAGCCTAAAAAGAAATATAAAGTAATGAATCTATATTCAAATCTAGCTATATTTCAAATTAAAAATGTAACTACACTGGGGGTAGAGGAAAAGGAACTAACTCAAGTTTTTTGCATCTTGTAGCAAAATCTATATAAAATAAAGTCTGCTATTTAAACCTCTTTTAGCTTTGCAATTCAGTGGCATTAAATTTACAACATTGTGGCAATAGCACCACAGTCTATTATCAAAACTCTTAGGGCTGGGGATGTATGTAGCTCTGTGATAGAGCACCCCTTGGTTCAATCCCTAGTATAGGGGTGAGGAGTGGGATGGGGGGGGGGCGTCAAAAAACTTCATCAATCCATAGATTCTGTAACCATTAAGCAATAACTCCCCATACTCCCTCCATTCCCTCAAGCCCTTCCAAGTAAATTTGAACACAAAATTCTGGCTGTAGAATAGTTTTGCCTTCTAACTCTCAGTTATCTGCAGTTAATTGTAGTGCAAAAATATTAAGTAGAAAACTCCAATAATAAATAATGCACAAGTTTTAAATTGTGCATTGCTCTGGATGTGGCGATGAAATCTTGTACCATCCCATTCCACCCTGCCCAGGACATAAATCGTCCCTTTGTCTAGCACTGCCATGCCATACACACTACTCGCCCCTTGGTCCCTGAATGGCTACTAGTCACGTCCATTAGTCACCTAGTAGTCTAGTCAGTTATCAGATTCACTTCAGTGGTATCACATTGCTTGCGCTCAAGTCACTCTTATTTTCTTAATAACGGCACCAAAGCATGAGAATAGTGATGCTGGCAAATCAGATATACCAAAGAACAGCTATATAGTGCCTCCTTTAATTGAAAAGGTGAAAGTTCTCAAGAAAACAAAATTGTATGGTGAAGCTGCTAAAACTTATGGTCTGAACAACTTTTTCTACCAATGAAATTGTGAAGAAAGAAAAACAAACTCATGCCTGTTTTGTTGTTGTACCTCAAACTGCAAATGTTAAGGCCACAATGCATGAAAAGTCCTTTGGTAAGATGGAAAAGACCTTAAATTAGAAGATTCAGTACCATCTGCTTTTTTAGGCATCCACTTGAAATGTATGCCCTGCAGATAAAGGAGTGCTGCTGTATACCTTCAAACTAGTGATTAAAAAAAAAGTTATAAACAAAATTTGAACTCTAGATACATTAGCTTGAGTTAGCAATTCTAAAACTGATTTCTATAAATTCTACAATTAAATACACAAGAAAAAAAAAACTATAGGACTAAATTAGAACAGGAATTATCAGTATGCTTTTAACATAGAGATAATTACAGAAGTAGACATAGATGTGTGTGTGTGTGTGTGTGTGTGTGTGTGTGTGTGTGTGTGTGTATTTCATACCTCTGCTAAGAGGAACTAAAGCAATGGCACTGTCACAGTAATAACTAATCCTAGTGCTCTGATTTTGAAATTTAATTTTTATTCTTCAAAAAGAGAAACCAGGTAGGCACAGTGGCACATGCCTATAATCCCAGCAACTTGAGAGACTAAGGTAGGAGGATTTCAAGTTCGAGGACAGCCTGGGCAACCTAGAGAGATCCTGTCTCAAAAAATAGAAATGAAAAGGGCTGGGGGTATAGCCCAGTGGTAGAATGCCCCAGGTCCAATCCCCAGTACTGCAAAAAGCAAAAACAAAACAAAAACCAGAGCTCTTTGTAGAAATTGACTGATTCCAGGAGTAGAACTGAGAAGTACAAGAAGAGCCAGGATAGCCTTGTTGGGCCAGAAATAAGGAAATGCACAATGAAAAATGAGAACATGTCAAAGGACATAGGAGGGAGTGCGACAGGTTTCCATGGTCAAAATCAGGAATAATTTAAGCACCAAAATAAATAATGACAGTAATGGCCGGGAGTGGTGGTGCAAGTCTGTAATTGCAGCGGCTTGGATGGTGGAGGCAGGAGGATCACGATTTCAAAACCAGTCTCAGCAACTTAGCGAGACTATAAGCAATTCAGTGAGATGCTGTCTCTAAATAAAATATAAAAAGAGGGCTGGGGTTGTGGCTCAGTGGCAGAGCGCTCGCCTCACACGTGCGCGGCCCGGGTTCGATCCTCAGCACCACGTAAACATAAATCCATTGCATTGTGTGTAACTAAAGTAAATAAATAAATATAAAAAAAATAAATAAATAAAATATAAAAAGAGGCTACAGATGTGGCTCAGGGGTTAAGCACCCCTGGGTTCAACCCCAGGTACCAATAAATAAATAAATGAAGACAATAATGAACTATAATACACTGAATCCAAAAGTGAACACTGATTTAATACATGAAGAAAAAAAAAAAAAAAAAAAAAAAAACCCGAAAAGGTGGCTTATTAGTTAGCTTTGAGTTACTACAACTAGATACTAGAGACAGCTAACTTAAAAAGAGGAAAAAGTTTATTTAGCTCACAGTTTGGGAGCTTCAAAGTCTAAGACTGAGTTGGAATGGGGAAAGGGGGTGGCAAGGTTATTAGTTTCCCCTCTGTGGCAGAGGATGGTGGCATACCATCATGGGAATCCAGAAAGGAACAGGCTGACACATCTTAAAGAGAAAAGAACAAGCAGGGTCCACCTTGATCCTTTTATGACAATCTTTTAGTGAGAACTCAAGGGGCTACACACAAACTAATTCACTCCCCCAACAACCTAAGAACCCACCTACAGAACCCACCTACCCTCCTACAGAGCCTACCTCCCAAAGGTCCTACCATCTCCTAACAGCACTGTGCAGGGCGCCAAACTCTAATCACAGTGGACCCTTGAGAGATACTGAACACACATCCAAACCATAGCTGAAGGGAAAAATCTTCCTTATAGTAGAATGCCAACTAATTAATGTAGAAGGAAGGATGGCATAAGAAATTTACCACTCAGCAACTATTTGTAGTTATTAACTTGAGTGAAAATCTTGGAGGGATACTAAAAAACTAGTGGGGGTAACAGTTGATAAGAAACAGGATATTTACATAGTGTCAAAGCATTTCCTCACAGATAGATATCAGTGACAAAAAGGAAAATAATAACTTGATAGCAGAGAAACATGGCAGACTCCACATTGCCCAAGTAAAATTACCATCAAATCAGCACCATGGAGCTCTTCATATGATGTAGTAGAACACACGATCACTTCTACTGTGTTTTTGACAAAAATTAACTTGAATTTTATGAGGAAATATTAGACCAACCCAAATTGATGAACATTCTACAAAATAACCTTGTTCTCTTGCAAGGTCAAGAAGGGCAAAGACAGACTGAACAACAATTAAAGAACTAAAGACATACCCAACCTGGGATTCCTAACTGAACACTGGACCAGATAAATTTTCCCTTCCTTTTGCTACTGAGGATATTATTAGGACAATGATATGGTCTGCAGATTATAGCACTACATCAATATTAATTTCCTTGTTTTGATAACTGTACTGTTATAAATGAGAAACTCTTCATTTTTACAAAATGCACAATGAAATGCTTAAGGGAAACAGCATCATATCTGCAACTTACCAAATATAACTCAGAAATTTTAAAAAGTGTACACATGCAGAAACAGAACAATAAAGCCAAGAGGTAAAGTGTTAACATTTGGGAAATTTTTTGTGATATTCTTGCAACTTTTTGTCTGCAATTATATATATATATAAAAAAAATCATTATATTAACCCAGTCATTGCTTAATACGTTCTGCAAGGAATCCATCAAGCCATCACCTAAGCAAGGCTTGCATACCACCAGAGGCTATCTCACTACTCACCACCTTCAGACACTGTGGTTGTTAGAGAATTTATATTGAGTCAGTATATTTTGCATTCATCAAACCTCCATGCCTTTCCCTGTGGTTAAAATACTGTTTCCCTAAAACCCTTCAAAGGATTTCCATCATCCTTAAGGTTTAATTGTAACACATTCTTTTCTTAAAGGCCAGTCTTCATATTCTCACTTCTTGCTTCTGAAGATTCCTTTACTCATCCTTATAACAATGTTACCTCCTCCACTATAAAATGGAGTCGATGAATCAGGTGACTTCTAAGATCTTGTCATGAGACAGTTTCTAAAGATGTAAGCCTTGAAGACTACGTGCATGACTCACACTAACATGCCGAAAATGAAGAATACACATGTTGCGAAGGACCAAACTTCCAAATCTAACTTGCAAAGATTAATGATTTTTTTCATGGTCTCCAATAAGCAGATCTCTGCACTATGCTCCAGATTAAAATATCTTCCAAAATTTGAATAAGAAAACACCTTTATATTACTAATGGTTTCCCCATAATCCAATAAAATATTTAGTATATCGCTTCAGGAAACAGCTGTTTGTGAAAACTTGTACATAAATCAAACCTGCTTGGTTTACATTTTTGAACCCACTGGAGGTACTCAATTAATATCTGTTTAACAGAACTTTCTACTTCCTTACATTATTTATTCCAGGACACACATGTGAATTTACAGAAAAAGCCAGTAGGAAGCTCACCAGCAACTTTATTGATAAACATCTTCTAGTCACAAATCACAGATGTTTTTCTCACTCTTCTTTTTTTTCTATAAATAAGTCAACTAGGGTAGACAGAAGGTAGGCAACTTATCCGAAGTTACACAGTGAAGTAGATTTCATATTGGAGTAGGGCTAGGGACTGTAGCCTAGTCACAGGGCACATCAGGATTTGAGTCTGAGCCCCAGCACCACGAAACAATAAAGCTGGAACAGAACTCAAGCCTTACAGCTCCTCTGCCAGAACTCCTTCTAATCTATCACTCTGCCAACAGTACCAAATTGTTTCCTCTAGGACAATGTTTTCAATACCCTTAAATGCACAATTGTCATTCTATCTTATCTTGAGGGGGCCTTTAGAAATTGAAGCTCTTTTGCTCTCCTTGTTTGTAAAATATCTATAAATATTTGTTTGATAAAACAAACAAATTATCAAATTCATGCTTTATTGCTAAATTTTATACTTAAACTTACTATTTTGTGTTTGAGAGATAAATGTTCATTGTTTATCCCTTTCCAAAGATAATTAGATTACCTTCTCCCCACACACTTTTTTTTTTAAACAACATATCATCCTTTTAAAGAGAATTCTGGACTTTTGGTATACTTTTAACTTATAGGTATTAATTACAGGCAAATCTTGAGGCTTAGGGTCTTAGGAGACTGAAATAAAACTGAAGACTCTTGCAACTCATGATGTAAAATAGTATTTTAATTAAGCTAACTTTTGCTTGGCATGGTGGCACATGCCTGCCTGTAATTCAAGTAACTCAAGAGGTGGAGGCAGGAGGATCCCAAGTTCAAGGCCAGCATCAGCAACTTAGTGAGGCCCTGTCTCAAAATAAAAAAGGGCTAGGGATATGGCTCAATGGTTAAGCACTCCCAGGTTTAATACCTTGTACCAAAAAAAAGAGAAAGAAAACAGAAAAAAAAAAAAGCAAAAGTCTAAGGGATATAGCTCAGTTGGTAGAGTTCTTGCCTCACATGTACAAGGCCCTAGGTTCAATCCCCAGCACCACACACTCACATAAAAAGTCTAATATGTGTGCCCTTTACATGCATTATTAGCTTTAATGACACAAGTTGGTAAAACTTAGACTTGTTTTAAAAAGAAGGCCAGCCAGGCACAGTGTCCCATGCCTGTAATCCCAGTGGCTCAGGAAGCTAAGGCAGGAGGATTGCAAGTTCAAAGCCAGCAAAAGCAAGACGCTAAGCAACTCAGTGAGACCCTGTTTCTAAATAAAATACAAAATAGGGCTGGGGATGTGGCTCAGTGGTTGAGTGCCCCTGAGGTCAATCCCTGGTACAAAAAAAAAAAAAAAAAAAAAAAAAAAAAATCCAAAGTCTAAACAATATTTAAAAAGTCACACATGAATCTAGAAAGATGAAAAAAAAGAAAAAAAAAAAAAAAAAACTGTGATCTGTTAAATGAACAAAATGAGTTACCCAATAAGTAGAGAAGGAAAACTAAGCATTTTAAAAATATGTGGAAAAATTATTAGCCCATTTTTTTCAATGCTGTCCGAATTACCTCACAAATAGACCATGTAGTTACACCTTTTATTTTAGCAGTTCATTTTAGGGCTTATTATTATAACACATTTCTAAATGTTTTCTAAAGTATCATGTCATTTTCCAAAATAAAATTTTCTTCTTGTTCACTTTAGCCTTATGAAAAAGATGAAGGTACAATTATTTCATTTCATATATAAAAATGGTAGTTCTGATTCAAACTAATGAGATAAAATGTATAATCAAATATAATATGAATATGTTACCAATTGAAATCCAAAGTTGCATTTCATTAATTATGTATAATTCTAAAAAGTTTTTATAATAAGTTTATAACTAATACCCTACCATACAGTTTAATTATGATTGGTAACAATAATTTTATATAAAGTAATAATCTTGTTTCTTTTTGTACAAGAAATCAAACTCAGGGGTGCTTAACCATTCAGCTACATTCCCAGCGCCTGTTTTATTTTTTTTTTAATTTTTGAGACAAGCCCTCACACTAAGTTGCTTAGAACCTTACTAAGTTGCTGAGACTGGCTTTGAATTTCTGATCCTCCTGCCTCAGCCTCCAGAGTCGCTGGGATTATAGGTGTGCACCACAGTGCCCAGCAAAAAATAACCTTTTAAAATAAAAAGGGCAAAAAGAGAAATTAAAAAACAAGGATGCCTCATTACTATTGGAAAACAGTACTCAAAAAAATTCTACACATGGACACATTAAACATTTTAAAATTAGGAATTTTTAAACTTATTACATCCAAAAGGATTTCTGGATAGTACTGGAAACAACCGTAAACCAGTTGCATTAATTATAGTGTATCCAGAGAAGGACTTCCCATAAGACTTCCTCTGGGTTCCTTACTTAGATAAGCCCCTTCCAAGGCTACATACTTGATTCTAAAAACTTTTTACTAAGTACAAGAAACACACACAAAGTACATCCACCCTACATACGCAGCTTGAAAGCCTTTCACACACTGATCACACCAAGATCAAGAGAGAGAGCTTCACCAGCAGTCCTGCTACTTTCTAGTCCCCACTACCCTTCCCAAGCAACCACCAGTCAGTCTTCCAGGGGCAGAAGTGCTGCTTTCACCTGGATTCTTTCAGTCAATTTGATGTTTGAGGGATTTTTCCACACTGTGTGCAGTTAAAGATCCTTTTTCATTGCTAATAATGTTTTAATGTATATATTTATCTGTATATATGTACATATTTATATAATAAATATATACTTATATATAATATAAATACATTATTTATATAATAATGTATGTATTTATCATATGTATATGTTTATCTCTCTCTACTACACACACACACACACACACACACACACACACACACAAAATCCATTCTAATGTTGATAGGTCTTTACACCCACTTTTGTATTTGCAAGTTTTTTAAATTACTTTCTTTAAAAAGCCTACCAAAATTGTACAAGCTTTAGGCCTCACAAAATCAAGATCTGCTCCTGTATACAATCATATGATTAAATATCTTACATCTTTTTTTTGTTGGTTTTTTTTTTTGTACTCAGGGGCACTCAACCACTGGGCCACATCTGCAGCTCTTTTTTGTATTTTATTAGAGACAGGGTCTCAATGAGTTGCTAAGTGCCTCGCCATTGCTGAGGCTGGCTTTGAACTCGCGATTCTCCTGCCTCAGCCTCCCAAGTGCTGGGATTACAGGCGTACGCCACAGTGCCCGGCTCCTCTTTTTTTTTTGTACCAGGAATTGAACCCCGGTGAGGTGCGTTTAACCACTGAGCCACATTCCCAGTCCTTTTTACTTTGAGATGGGGTCTCACTAAGTTGCTTAGAGCCTCGCTAAGTTGCTGGTGCTGGCCTTGAACTTGGGATTCTCCTGCCTCAGCCTCCCCAGCAGCTGGTATCATAGGCATGTGCTACCACTGATAGCATGAAAAAGTCAGATGCACATTATCTGTTATCTATCATTGTACACACCATTGGGAAATAGTATATAAACATAAATGTGTACATAGACATGCCAAATTGCAAAGTACATGTCTATTCAAAGGACACCATGAAATGTAAGGTGACAGAAACATTAGCTGCAATGTATTTTAGATTTGAATTGCCATTATAGTATAGGAACTATCTCTCTAGCCAATCCCTCCCTTCTCAAAAATAACATAAATGATGTGAAAGAAATACTCAAAAGAGAGATAGGGACATCTGTTATATGGGTTAAAATATGTAAGTACTAAGAGACCTTAGTCTATTTCTGTCACAAACTAGCTTTTATGATATTGGTTAAGTCATTTCATAACTATTAGCTTCAGCTGCTTTATTTTTTAAATAGTAGGGTTATAATCTCAGAGGTCACCTCAGCACTAATATTCTTAGATTTTTACTAGAAGTTAGTAATAATAATTAAAAGGGAAACATTTATATTTTCTATTTTACTGAAACAGCATTTGAAAATTTCAATAATGTACTATGCCATACTCTCATTATATTCCCATTCAAATTGAAAAAGTTTAGGAATTAAATAAATATTTTCATAATAATTTTTCTAAGTGTCTTAAAAGAAGTGATCAAGAAATTCCAACTTTGAGATTTGCCAAAAATATTGGGCTAAGAAATATGACTACTTATTTTACTCAAAATTTTAAAAATACTGAGAGATTAATTATGTGAAATACATTCAATTTTGAAAGGAAAACAAATGATCTTAGGTATCCACATTCCTACCTCCAACACCTCAATCCCTAATGATGATTCCCAAAGTTGCAAATTCAAGTACCTTTCAAAAAATTATGAAATCAGTCTTAATGACACTAAAGACTCACAAATACTAGTAATTTGCTCAGGAATTCTATAAGATTCCCAATTATATGTGTGGTTACAAGAGAGGGGTAAAAGTTGAGTTATAAAGTAAAATAATTTAAAAATCCAGATAATACACTAACAGTAAAAAATAAATATCAGATGTGGAATACTACACTAACAGTAAAAAATAAATATCAGATGTGGAATCTTTATTTTAAAAAAGAGTAGTGAGCAGATAGAAAAGTGAGCAATTTAGGTAAAGGAAGTTCAAAGAGAGATTTGAAAATCAGGATGACAGTTTTATTTAGATTTGCCAAAGATAAAGGAAGCAAATCAAAGTAAAAGTGATAGGTTTAGCATTGTCCTATTTCCAGTACAAGAAAAAAGTCTGGAGGAAGAATCATGCACTTCCCAAAGTTTTGGTAATCCATCTGAGGAGGGGGAAAACAGTTTTACTAGGTGGAAGAAAATTTAAAGCATGTATGAAGATTTCAGTAGAAATGATGATTTTGGCTACGCTCCAAAGATAAACATAATTAACCCAAAGAAGTCTCACAACTTTTAGGACAATACATCTATTTTCAAACAAGCTGATTAATATAAACAAAATGTGGCATAATAATTGACACCTATGACTTTCTATACATGTGAGTTTGTAAGACTGTGCCTTCTTTCTCCTATGTGGACAATAAGGTCATTTCTAATAACAGCTAACTTTAGTAGCTATTGTTGCAATAAACAAGTTGTTCTTTTATGTTTAATTTGTATAAAATCAACAGGCAATTTTTTAGAAAATAATAGATATTTTAAAATACCTGCATACTGCCCATTTCACTCAGAATCAAATGCCTCTATTCACGAGTTCCTAATTAAATAAGAGAAAACCAGGTCCACAGTCTGAAATACGGGGACTCTAAGAATGACACTAAAGTATTGTTTTCAGGCAATACTTTATCTTTAAAAAAATTTTTTTAAAAGCACCTTCATTATTTTAGGAAGTTAACCCTAAACAATGGTCTCTCATCTTTCCCTTATTAGAATTTTCTATATCATGACTACTCAGGAACAAAGAAAAGCAAAACATAAAGACTGCACAAACTAATTTATCATATGTAAAAATTTTTTTTCGGTCATTAGGTGTCTCCCTTTATTATACAGAAAGGTCAAATAATAAATAAGGAAAAACAAACTTCATTTTTGTAAACATAAATTTGAAAGTCAAATAGTAATATAAGGTTATTATCACTTGTTCACAGTTCGATTATACTGTCAGTAAAATTAATCTTATGAGAAAAAAAAGAATTTTAAAAATTTGCTTCTTTTATTGCCCTAATTAAAGTAGAATTAAAATGTTCTCCATGAAGCTTGCCTTGTTTTTGCACTGTATTTTTCTGTTAGTAGATAAAGATTTCTCCTTTTTCTTTTCTTTTTTGAGTAATTAGACACCAGAGACTTTGGGGGGTAAATTCACTAAACTGAATATATCTTAAAAGGACCATTGTTCTACTTTTAAAGCTCTAATTTTCTTCATATTGCATTAGACCCACCACACAAAGATAACTTTTGAAGAGAGACAGTCTGCCTCTGTCACTCCACTTGTGCACTGGAGGCCCAGCACCCTTCACGCCCGCCCGCCTGCCCCAGCACAGGCCAGCTCAGTGGAGGCCTCCAGCGCTCCCCTCACCTGTGGGTTTTCTCTTTCTTACAGCACAATCTATCTCATCCAGCAATAAAATAAATCGACCTAATGTTGAGGAAAAATTGTCATTCCTCAGGCAGAAAAAGAAATGGCTAAGTAGGGGGAAATGTAGCCTCATATTATAAAGATTAATAAACGTAGACTCAAAGACCATCACTTATGGGAAACGTTTACAATTTTCCAAAAATGGTGCCAGATGTTTATGTTACTTTCAATTTGAATGGCAAAATAAACAACATAAAAAGTGTTGAGAAACTGAGAGGGGGAAAAAAAAAAAAAACAGGAGGGATTATTATGACAGCAACAGAGGCTGTTATTTACTACCATTTAAATGACTGATAAATAACACCTAAAAAGCAGTGTGAAGACTGGTTTCAGTCTCCTTTTTTTCAATTATCAACTAAAATAAGAAAACTTCATTTAAAACAAGGAAAACCTACAAACTGATCTAAGTAAAAACTGAGAAGCAGATCAATTTCTAGAGAGTTAAGAAGCATAAATGCAAACAGTCACAGCAAAATTCCAAACTATAAAGTTTAGAAGGTTTTCTTTTTAATAGTAATATTTAAAAAGGGAAATAATGTGAGTTAATACACAATTTCTTTAGTTTGTATATTTAAAAAAGTTATGTGATATTTATAGGTAAAGAATCTAACAAAACTTTTCTGTGTAATCTGTACCTAGAAAGAAAATAAATTCAATCTTACATTTCTTCTAATTTTGTGGTCATGTTACCAACAGAAAACTTAAAAAAAAAAAAAAAAAAAGAAAGAAAAGAAAAAGCATCTGTTCAGAGTCTATATTTTTAAATATATCCATGAATATAAGCCATTCCACTAGTTTAAAAAAAAAATAAACTGTCAATGAAAATGTTTAGGATGATTTTTTTTTGTCTTTAAATATTCATTTCAGAACAGAAATTCTAAAATAATGAAAATGCCTCATTATCATCTCTTGGTATGTGTGAGATGTCTTTTTTCCAACCACCATTCCCAAACTAAGGAAGCAGAAATCTGATTTATGCATCAAGGCCTATGGGTAAGATACATATCTACATAATGTCAAAAAACGATTATCTTAACAAGTAATCTCAACTTATGTTTGTGATTTATAAATGCCTTCTAATATTTATTCTTCAAAATAAAAAACAACAAAAAACAAAAAAAAACAAACTAGCCCCTAAGACTTCAACAGTACAGGTTTAAATCTAAAATAATGATTTCCAAAAATGTCACTTAAATCTGCTCTTTACTCTTAAGATGTCTATAAAATTAATTGCACTCCTAAGCTCCATTCAAATAAATAAAAACAATGAGGTATATTTTATTTGACAAGCTCATAGCTTTAAAAATTCATTAAGAGTTTGGCAATAATATTTTCAGTACATTTTACTATTACCTATCGATCCTAATGCACTTGACTTATCTGTAGAGATAAAACTTATCTTGACCTTGCTGAATACAAATAGCCTAGACTAAAACCTGTGATGGCCTCTCTGGGGGAAAACACTGTGATAATCATTACCAAGATGATAGATGGAACTGTGCTCAATACAAATGCTTCAACAAAATGGAAATTCGTTTTTTTCTCACTTTGATAATAAAGAATGAGAAAACAACAGTTTTAAATCTATAAATGAATAGTATTAAGTTATTGTCTTTAATTCACCCAAACATATTTTAATCAAGAAACCAGTACAGCCTCTGTAGTAGTCCTCTGTTATTTGGCTGGTTGTTCAAAACACCTGGCCCCATCTATCTCCTGATGCATCATCCTAAAGCACAAGGAGTATGGGGAAAAAACTAGAATGTCTATCTTTGGGGACAGCTATAACATTAGAGAAACTTAGGAAAAAACAACAGAGTTTTCATAAGGTGCCTTAAATTCTCTGCTCACATTTTATTCCAATTTCACTAACATATTCTAAAATTACTCCTACAGCAACTAATACACAAAAGATATTTCTAAATGTTTTCCTTATGTTACATGATAGCATCCCTAAACAATCTTACTCCTCTCTTATTTTACCCCTGTTTTTATTATCAAAGCAATAGCTAAGTAAAGTTCAATTACCTATTCTGCTTTCCTAAGTCTGTAATATACAAAGTTAGCCAATGCAAGTCCTCTTCTACCTTTTAAGTAAAAGCACATTTTGAGATACAGAATTAACAATTTCAGAGTCCACTGGGCCTTTACCTAAGTATTTCATAAAGTTAAAAAACAACTACTTTAAAAAGGCCTATCCCCTAATTTTACATGGCTATCAATCACGAGTTTAAAAAAAAATCATTAAGATTTCTGATTGCCAAATAATTTCTGTAATGGTCAAATAATTTTCCTTGGTGAATATTAAAGCATAAAATGAAATTAACTTAGAACTCATTGAATTATTATAATTTTTTCAATTCCAAATCATACAACAAATAATTTACAACATGGCTTAGAAATAAGACTCCTGGTTTGTTTTAAACTACTTATGGAGACTTTGAGATTTATAGATAAATTATAACTTCATGAATTACACCTCTGACAATAAAAAATTCAGGCTAGGATACTGTTTAACCTCACTGCCCCCAAAACATTTCCCAAGATAGTCAAGCAATGAATGTACATTTAATATTATTTTATGTAACATTTGTGTTCTTTTGAGAGATATAACCTTAATTTGCCTTAGGATTCACTATTTTAGTAGTTTGATATTCATATAAATATAGTTAGATTTTAAGGAAGCATGAAAAAGAAATTACATAGAGAATTTACTAAGTAGATCAGTGGTTTCTTAAGCAATGCACTAATGCAGATACATTTTTTAAAACCCTGCAAGAATTAGTTGTCCTCTATTATTATTCAGGGCACCTGAACACAAGATATTATTACTATGGCACATTAACTCTCCTATTTCTCAAGATAGAACCAAGAATTTTAAACGTCCCTACTGAATAATTTGCTCAGAGCACCTAAATGAAACATACTGTAATTTTACATATTTCCATCTATAGTATTGCTTAGTGCTGATAAACAGCAATAAAACTTTCTATATTTTAATAGGCAAGTTTGGGCACTGGCTATAGATGAGCACAGACTAAAAAAATAACACCATCCACAAACTCTGCCACAAAGAATAAGGCTCGATTGCTAATTATACAGGGAACTGATTTTAATTACGCAGGGAACATTGCTTTTAAAAGCACTTTCCAAACTGCAAAGGCAAACTACGGGAGTTAGGGAATCAATCGAATAATTCTATCGTGTTACAACAGTGCCATCTAATGGCAAGTATAGCGCTTTGCAAGTTAAAAAAAAATGACATTTTAGAAAATAAAGCCAGGAAGAACAAACTTTAATTATGGAAAATTTGCTTCCTTTCTTTAATGTAAACAATGCAATTCAACTTGTGTCACTTTAAACCTAAATCAATATTTAACTTGATACTTTTATATTTAATTTGATATTTGATTAAATTTCAACCAGGGACACATCCCCAGCCCTTTTTTTTTGAAATAACAGGGTCTCACTGAGTTGCTAAGTGCCTCGATTGCTGAAATGTGCTTTCCAATTACCATAATTTGATATTTGATTAAATGAGAATCTTTAATGAAATGAAATCTTTTGATGAAATCTTTTAAATCTTTTATGAAATGAGAAATGTGCTTTCCAACCTAAAAGATGAAATCATGTTTAAATGATGAATATTAGAAATATTTGGATAATTCAATATTTCTTCATTTAAATTCAGATATTTCATATGAGAAACTAAAATCTCATTCATTAAATGTTTTTGTTTTGTTTTGTTTTGTTTTGAGACATGGTCTAGCTAAGCTGCCCAGGTTGGCAGTGAACTTGTCATCTCTCCAGCCTCAGCCTCTCGAGTAGCTGGGATTTCAGGTGTGTACATCGTGTACAACCAGAGAAATGAAAAGTTGTGCTGCAATTGTGTACGATGAATCAAAATGCATTCTGCTGCCATATATACTTAATTAAAATAAATTAATTTTAAAAAGTTGGAATCAATTTAGATTCAAAGAAAATTTACTTTTCTACTTATTTCTTTTAATTAGCAAGTATTGATTTAAACCAATAAATATTTTTGTAAGAAAATCCTTTGTTTCAGCAATAATTATCAATTAGCACACAAATATCAACGACAAAATAGCCATCATCACCAGCATAGTTCCTTTGTTGAAATAAAAACTCTATCACACATGAAAATTTGATTTATTAGCAATCAAAAGACAAGATTTCAAATGAGATGAACTTTAACATCTTTGAATTTTATACTGTAAGGCAGGAAACTTTTAAAAATTAAACTGCCAGGCACAGTAGTGTACACCTATAATCCCAGAGATTTAGGAAGCTGAAGCTTAGGAAGCTGAAGAAGGAGTATGAGGCCAAACTTAGCAATTTAGTGAGACCCTGTCCCAAAATAAAAAGGGCTGGGGATGAAGTTCAGTGGTAAAGTACCCCTGGTTTTAATCCCTAGTAACTCCCTGTCCCCAAAAACTGAACTTATAAAGTTTATAAACAAGCATATTAATCATCTCAAATGAATTACTACTTGCTATGCCTAAGACTACAGAAAATAGTCTCATCCCTTACATTAACATATTATTTCTCTGAGAGGCACACGATCTAAGTCACAGAAATTTGATTTTTAGAAGCAGTACAAGACCTTCATAACTATATAGGAAACCAATCTGTTTCACATAACATGAAACAAAGCTTCAAGAAAAGTAATGCTAGAATATTATTCCTTTAGTATTTTAAATAAGGGGAATGGGCTGGGGAGGACAGGAGAAGGGTAGGATCAAGAACAAAGCTACCATAGCAAGAAGTTGTCTGGTGAGAGGATAAAGTCTTAGGGCAGGGGATGGTTGGGAAAGAACTTTAAGAAAAAGAGAAGGAAGCAGAAATCTAACCACAAGTGTGTCAAGTTCTGTGGCTTGGCAGGGGCTAAACACTTTCAGGTGAGAAAAGTTTGTTGAGGGTTTAACAACTTACTAACCTGACTCTTCTTCACCAAAGACCCCATTTCTCACCAACAGTTACATATCCAATTTCACACAAAACGTCAATAGAAAAATGACATTTACATTGAAAATTTTATTTTGTGAACCACCTGAAAGTGTTTTCTACTAGGAGGCAATAACCATGTAAAGAAATCATATTCCAAATGACCACTAGAAGAAAACTAGAGAACAAAACTAATTCTGAGAGGAGCAGAATATTACAACAGAAGTAAAAGTGGAGAGAATATATTCATACCCTGACGGATATGAAGGTTTTTTTTTTTTTAATGAAATACTTTCCATAAGTGCCAGAACTGTTTTCTGAAATACAATAATTCTAAAGCACAGTGACTGATGAGAATTTTGAATGTAAAGGGTGATGGATTACAAAAAGGAAAAGATCCAAGAGAACATTCTTGGTATCAATTTTATTTCCTATTCATATAATGAGTTAAAAGTTGTATCTCTATTCAACATGTAAGGAAAAAGACAAAGACAAGTTCTTAGAGCACGATATTTTTTAGGCTGATATCTACATTACTATGTGTAGAATATTCTAGGCCATCTTTTCTTTCTCCTAATTCTTTTTTTTTTTTTCAATGCTTGCCTACATTGAAATGTGCAAAAAATGAAATTAAAAGTAGTTCACAAAGAACTTAAATCCATAAAAACTACTTATTTTCTGGCAAAATTTAAGAGTCAGGCACAATAAAATGGGCAAAAGGTGTGTGTGTGTGTGTGTGTGTGTGTGTGTGTATGCAATTTACAATGGAAAAAATACTAATACTTCATAAACATAAACATAACTATTTTTCACCAATCAGTCTAGCAAAGATCAAAACAATAACACCCATCACAGAAAGAGATGCAGGGAAAGAGGCTCCCCCATGCTGCTACAGGAGCGCAGTGTATAACCTTGCTGGAGGGCCATCTGGAGTATGCAGCAAAGCCTTAAAAATGTGAAAACCCTATAATAAATCCAGCAATTCTACTTCTAGGAATTTCTCTTAATGGAATTACTAGAAAATACACATAGATTTTTGGATTAAGTATGTTAACAAAAGCATTGTTAAAACAGGGAAAAATTTGGAACAATCTAAATGTCATAACAGGGAACTAGGTAAATGAATCATGACACACCTATATGATACAAGCTATGCTGCTACTAGGATAAGTTAACAATGACATAAGGCAGGGAGGAGAACTAAATCAGACATAGGATGTATGGTGTGATCTCACACCATATGTGAAATCAACATATGTATGTGTGTGGGGGAGGTGGGGGTAGGGGACCAGGAGACAGATAGATAGGTAGATAGACCACTGCATAGTGGGATTATAAAATGTCTTTTCTTTCATCTGTACTTTTAAATTTTTCCAAAATTATATTTTTATTAAACAATAAAGTTTTTATTTTTAAAGTAAGAATAGTACATGCGAATTAAAGTATTTGAAATCCTCTGATAAACAACAACCAAAACCATCAGACTTATTCTATGATGTGTTGGTTTACACTCCATACTCTTAAATACAGTGATCTGAGTCCCAATCCTGGAAGAAACTTTAAAAAAACAAACAAAAAACCCACTTTTATTCTTTCTTTATTTTTTCGTAGTGCTGAGGATCGAACCCAGTGCTTTGCATGGGCTAGACAAGCGCTCCACCTCTAAGTTACAACTTCAGCCCCTGGAAGGAACTTTTTAGAAGACAATATGGAGTTGTAATTCAAAGCATGAATTCTGGAGTCAGATCTTCATGTATTTCCTAGCTGTGCAATCTAAGGAAGCTTAAGGTTCTCTGTTTTCCTGTTATTTGAAAAATTTGGTTATTAATACTTGCCTTTGTGGTTATGAATTTAAACAAAACCGAAACCATTATTAATTATCATAATAAATATGTTGTTATTATCATTGTTAATTCTTTCTAGGTTTCGAAAGACATTGCACTAAGAACTTCGCATAGAGTATTACTGCATCTTCCCAACTATCTGAGAGGTGAATACTACTTGTGATTTATGTATGAGGAAATGAGACTTAGAATGTTTAAGAAACTGTCCAATAAAACATGGCTACTAAAAGGTTGCTCAGAATTCAAATCCAACACAGCCTTGTGTACCTATTAGGCTTAAAGTTTTAACCACTATGATATACAGCCTCTAATCCTAAAATGTCACTATAGTTGTACCAGTGTTGTTCTTGCTGTTATTACTATTATTGAATGATGGTTTTCTACCGTCCTTACTTTAGAACATTTCACTGGTCAAGTAATAAAAACGTAACTTTTCATTTTGGCTAACAAATAGGCCAATCTTACTTCCTATTAAAATCTATGCAAGCTGGGTGTAGCGGCACATGCCTGTAATCCCAGTGGCTCGGGAGGCTAAGGTATGAGGATCCCGAGTTCAAAGCCAGCCTCAGCAACTTAGCAAGGCTCTTAGCGATACTCTGTCTCTAAATTTAAAAAAAGGAGGGGGGAGGGGGCTGGGAATATGGATCAGTGGAAGCACTGCTGAGCTCAATCCCCAGTACCCATTTAAAAAAAAAAAAAAACCCAAAAACCTATGCAAAACTATATTATACTCCTCACCCTTAAACTTCTAGGAGCCATCCTGCTCCTCCATATTCAAATAACAAATAAAATACCTTCCTCAAAGTCTACAAATACTACAGTACACTAATGTTAAATATACTAATGGTAAAATACAGGCAATTTGGCTCATTCAGAACTAGAGTGGGATTTTTAAATGTCAAGAAATATTTGTGTGTTTTTTTCTTTTTTTTCGTTTTTCTTTTTTTTTTTTTTGGTACCAGGGATTGAACACAGGGGCACTCGACCCCAGCCCTTTTTTATATTTTATTAGAGACAGAGTCTCACTGAGTTGCTAAGTGCCTCACCATTGCTGAGGCTGGCTTTGAACTCGTGATTCTCCTGTCTCAAGCCTCCCAAGTGCTGGGATTACAGGGGTGTGCCACCGCGCCCAGCTTTTTTGTTTGTGTTTTTTTTAGGGTCTTAAAAAAACTTTTTTTAAGTTGTTGATAGACTTTTATTTTATTTATTTATATACGGTGCTGAGAATCGAACCCAGTGCCTCAGACATGTCAAGCAAGTACACTACTGCTGAGCCCCAGCCCCAGTCCCCAAGAAAATTTGCTTTTGAGTTCTAATTTAAATGATTTCTTGAAGCCTCAACATCAGCACTATGAATCTAAAAAAAATGAGTGAATTAATAAGTACTAATTCCTTCCCCTACATACAAAACAGTTTTGCACACTTGAAATCACATCTTTAAAAACTTTTTAATTTTGGCATTTTAACTGCATGTTGATCTAAATTAAAAAAGAAAAAACATTTTTTTGACTGCTGAAAATTGAACCCAGGGCTAGACCAGTGCTCTATCACTGAGCAACACCCTTACCCCTAAAATTTAATTTATCTTTTAAGTTTGGAGTACCATTTCAGGTAAACTACATTTTAGTGTATTATAAAAACAAATTCATAAACATCCTTTTGGTCCTCAAACTCAGCATCAACTGGATACACTCAACACCACAGGGTGTTCTTGAAACTTGCCTTTAAGTCGGGTTTTCTAGGTTTTCTCTTTCATCTGGCAATTTCAGCTTTTCAGATCACTCTATTTTCTTTCTAATAACTTAAAACTCTTCAGTGGTGTCCCATGACACTTAAAATCCTCATTCCTCTCCCTGATTACCAGATAAGAACTGACCCCTGCTTCGTCTTATACTATTCTCCCTTGAAGCAGATTCTAGACACACTGGCTTATAGCTGTTTCTTGAACACATCAAGTTTAATCTTACTCCAGAGCTTTTGCACTAGCTCTTCTTTTGTCTAGCACACTCTCCTTTGTTGATCTTCATGACTGGTCCTTTGTGGTGTCTCTGAGATATCGGCTTAAGTGCTCCCTTCTCAGAGGAGGCTTGCCCTGAAATTCCATGGGCAGTTGCCACTGCACGCCCCTATTTACATTCTCTACATACATAACATTAGCATCATTTGCTCTTTTCTTATTTGGTGACTATTAGCCCACATTAGAATGCAAGTACCTGAAAGAACAACAGCCATTTATTGCTACCTCCCTGTGTTCAGAACAGTGATGGCACAGAGTAGGTATGTATTCAAAGAATGAAATTTAACTTTTTAAGTTTACTAATCATAAAAAAAAAACATACGCACAATGAAGGAACTCATAAAACAAGAGTATTTTTTAAATTATTTCACAATCCAAGAAAAACTATTAATATTTCCATGTACCCATCACTAAGAAGATTCAAATATTCTTAACTAACTACCTGTGGGCAAAGATTGATGGGATATCTGAGGCAGGAGGATCACAAGTTCAAGGCTGAGTTCAGTCACTTAATGAGACCCTATCTCAAAATAAACAAACCAAAAAAAAAGGGCCAGGGATATAGCTTATTGGTAAAGCATCTCTGCATTAAGCCCAAGTACTGCGCCCCCTCCATCCAAAATCTTCCCATGGCTCTTCCTATCCAGCCACTATCTAAGCTACTCACCAGTCTCACTATTCTCATGCACAGCTAAGTTTTAGAACAAGTTTTCTAGATGTGCTGTCTGCACTGTCTTGTCAAATTCACTTTCTAAAAAACGTATTAAGACTATGGAGTAATGGTGGTAGCAACCTTGCTTTTGGGACTTCATAAACCTCCCCATGAAATGAAAAAATTAAACATAATAAAATAAGTGATAATATTTACAATTAAAGGAGTGAATCAGTAAACCCCACCAATACCACATGTAGATGCAGACAAATGACCAAGAGATACCTATTATCAACATCTGTTCTGGAAAAAGTAGAGAAAAGCACACCATTTGAAGTAGTCTGAGAAAGGAAGGACCCCATAAAAACCAGCAGGCATTTACTGGAAAGAGCAGAGGCCGGTGAGAAGGGGTTCTAAAAATTCCAGCAACAGATGAACATCAAGGCGCCGAGAGAAATTTGAGTGGCTGATGAACTCTCAAAACCAAGGGCATATACAGTGGGGAATGGTTACACAGCCAGAAATTTTCAGAAATCCACCTGCCATATTTTTAACACTACATGAAAACCAAAAGAGGGAGCTCTAGGAAGTTAGAAAAGCTATCTGTGCCAAGCCTTCTCAAAGAAAAATAATCTCAACAAAAGGAGCATCAGAAAAGCATCAAGGTCAAACATCCCCCCAAAAAAATTACTGTAAGAAAAAAAAGAAGCAGATTAACATTACACTGAAAATGAAAGCCAAATTGATAAAACAGAAACAGTTCCACACTGAAACATGCTATTTCAAAACAAGCTGAGGAATACTAAAAAATTATATGAAGTATTAAAATAAAAAGAATTAGTAAAACTCATAAATAAGGTTATGGAAGTAACATACTGAGAAATTTTAAAAAACAATCTTAGAAAGAATGACTAAACTAGAAAAGAACACAATGACAAATAAATATAATGTCTTAGGAAATACAGAAGTTGAAAAGAAATTCTTTAAAAAAACAGAAATAAGGGGCTGGGGCTATGGCTCAGTGGTAGATCACGTGTCTCGCATGTATAAGGGCCTGGGTTCGAGCCTCAGCACCACATAAATAAAAAATAAAGGTATTGTGTCACCTACAAATAAAAAAAGTATAAGCCGGGCGCAGTGGCGCACACCTGTAATCCCAGCACTTTGGGAGACTGAGGCAGGAGGATCGCAAGTTCAAAGCCAGCCTCAGCAATGGCGAGGCACTTAGTAACTCAGTGAGACCCTGCTTCTAATAAAATACAAAAAAGGGCTGGGGATGTGGCCCAGTGGTCAAGTGCCCCTGAGTTCAATCCCCGGTACCAAAAAAAAAAAAAAAAAAAAAAAAAAAAAGTATTAAAAATTTAATTAAGAAAACAGAAATATATTAAGAGATAAGAGAATATTCAAAAGAAATGGTAAATATGATGAAAAGTGAAGAAGGCCCAACATATTGGTTAACAGAAGTCCTAAAAAAAAAGAAAGTCAAGTAAGGATATAACATAAAGAACAAATTCTAAGACAATACTTCTGTAAAGTTTTCCTGAAGATTTTAAACTACTTTTTAAAAGAGGACACAATGTACCTGAAAAATATCAACTTGGAACAACCAATACCAAGATATTCTGATAAAATCAGTAGACTTTTCAGAGAAAGAGGGGGGAAATCATTTGAGCATGGAAAGAGCAAAAAGAACTGTGACTTACAGGGGAAAGAAAAAAATCCCCAAACAACAGACCAAACTAACAGCAATGAGTATCCTGGTACCCAGATGATGGTACTGAAATGCTAGTTTCCAAAAGAGAAGTTGTTGACTGGAGTGTTCAGCTTCCAGTAATGGCAGAGAACTGCCCCTCAGAGCAAGCCTTTCTCAAAATAACAACTAGGAACTCTGAATAAAATATTAAAAACAATTAGTTGAAGGTACTAGAAGGCAACCAAAAGCAAGTAAAACTGAAAGGGAGTCACCACTTGGAAAAAGGATAATACTGGGGAGTTTTCCATTTCTGTGGCTTTCTGGCTGCAGGTGGACTCTGGTCTGTGCTTTGCTAGATCACTAGAGCTCAAATAAAAACCTGTAGTTTTACTGTCTTGAGAAATCAGAGGCCAGAGTGTGGGAATTTACAACTGAATTCTATGAACAACAGAGCCACAGAAGGGAGCCCAGAGTTTTTGCTTATAAATTCTGCCCAAATCTCAGACTGACCTTGGAACTATGTGCAGAACAGACTCCATGAGTTCAGCTAAAGATTAAAAAACTGCATAGTTTCCCAAATGAGTTGAAAACATGTCCACACAAAAACCTGTACATGTAATAGATTTGTAACAGATCTATTCATAATTGCCAAAACTTGAAAGAAATTAAGAAGTTCTTCATTAGGCGAGTGGATGAATAAACTGTGGTACATTAACATAATAAAATATTATTTGGTGCTAAAAAGAAATGAGCTGTTAAGCCATGGAAAGATACAGAGGAATCCTAAACATAATTACTAAATGTATCCTAAACACATACTGTATAAAAAGCTAATCTGAAAATGGCATTCTGGAAAAAGCAAAACTATGGAGATAGTAAAAAGATCAATAGTGGTCAGCAATTTGGAGGAAGAGAAGGAGAGATGAATAGGCAGAGCACAGAGAATTTTCAGGGCAGCACAACTATTCTGTATGATACTATAATAGTGAATATTCATCATTATACATTTGTCAAAATCAATAGAATGTACAAGAATGAACCCTAATGTAAATTATAGACTCTGGGTAATAACAATGTGCCAGTGTAGATTCATCAACATACCACTTTAGTTTAGGATGTTGACAGTGGAGGAAAAACTATAAGGGGGTGTGATGGGCATATGGGAGCTCTCTTTACTGTTCTATTTTGTTGTGAACCAAAAACTGTTCTAAAAAATAAAGTGCATAATTTAAAAAAATGATGTCATATAATACAATTAAAATATGAAATATGTATGGGTAAGTTTATAAATTATGTACAAGAGATGCATTGAAAACTACAAAACTCTGCTGAGAGAAATTAAAGAAGATGTAAAGAAATGGAGAGATATACTATGTTCATTAATTGGAAAACTCAGTATTGTTAAGACATCTATTCTCTCCAAATCCAATAAAAATTCCTTCAGTCTTTCCTGAAGAAATAGATACACTAATTACATTCTACAATTTCGTTTGTATAAAATTCAAAAAAATGTAAGCCAATTTATATTGACAGAAAACATGTCAGTGATTGCCTGGGCACAGAGCTGAAAAGGAGGGAAGAGGCATGAGGAAACTTTCTGGAGTAATGGGTATTCATTATTTTGACTATGACAATTGTTTCAAAAGTATGTACATATGTCAAAAACTTTATCAAACTGTACACTTTAAGCATGTAGAGTTTACTTTACATCAATTAGACATCAATTAAGATAGAAAAATAGATAATAGTTCAGAAAACACACAAACACACATACACACACACACAAATCAAAACCTAAACAGATCTCAGCAGCTGCCCAATGTAAGAGATACTGATGGGAGTTTGTGTTGAGCAATATTAACTTCCTGCTGAAACAAATAAATAACATTCATCAGAAAAAAGTTAACAGAATCCACAGTCTCTACAAAATACCAATAACAATGTCAAGAATATAATAAAAAATATTAGACATAGGAAGAAATAGAAAAATCTGATCTGTATACCAGAAAAAAGCAATCAAGACCAATACTAACAAGATTACAAGAAGCTATTATTGCTACATTCAAAACATTAAAGAAAATAGGCTCAATGGCAATTTTAGGAAAGAAATGGAATTATAAGAACAAATCTCATGGTAAAATAACCAAATAGGACAAGAGGGAAAGTCTCTCTCTCTCTCTCTTTTTTTTTCTTTTAATTTTCTTGTAGGTGTAGATGGACAGAATGCCTTTACTTTTTTTCTAAAAATTAAAAAAAATATTTATTTGTTTTTAGTTGTACACATTGCCTTTGTTTTTATGTGGTGCTGAGGATCAAACCCAGGCACACACACATGCTAGGCAAGTGCTCTACTGCTGAGCCACAACTCCAGCCCCCTTATTTATTTTTATGTGGTGCTGAGTATTGAACCCAGTGCCTCACACATGCTAGGCAAGCACTCTGCCTCTGAGCTATAGCCCCAGCCTGGGAAAGTGTCTCTTTATAAAATGATCCCCATGTGTAAATCAAAAGTATAGGGATTACTTTCAGAGGGAGGAAAAGACTATAATTGTGATGGGGCAAAAAAACCTAATAGATAATTTTGATTTCTCAATTCTAAAGCTCAAAGATATTCAAATTAGGTAGTTAGAAATGTTATACTTAAAAATTTATCAGCAAGGTGGCCAGGCACAGAGGCACAATCCTTAATCCCAGTATGCAAGTACTGGGATTTTAAATTTTCAAGGGAAAACATTTTATTTTGTTATTAAAATGTCTTCTCTTGAAAATTTAAAATTTCCTGTGGCACCCCTGTGAGTTCACTGTGTCATGCAAGATAGACTCAACACAGAGTTTTTGAATGGTATAACTAGTCCACTATGTACTTACTCTTAAGTTTATCAATTAGTTATACGAATTAATACATATTTTAAAGGTAATACATTCCTGTTTTTTAAAGTACTATCTTATGAGGTCACCGATCCCTATTCACACAATTTTTAAAAATGTATTTTTCAAACAAAAATTCAAATATTTAAGGATTTATTTCTTTTTTCTTTTTTGGGTACTGGGGATTGAACTCAGGGGCACTCAAACCACTGGGCCACATCCCCAGCCCTTTTTATGTATTTTATTAGAGACAGGGTCTCACTGAATTGCTAAGTGCCTCGCCATTGCTGAGGCGGGCTTTGAACTCGTGATCCTCTTGCCTTAGTCTCCCAAGTGCTGGGATTACAGGCGTGCGTCACCGCGCCCGGCTCCTATTTTGTATTTTACTGAGAGACAGGGTCTCACCCAGTTGCTTAGTGCCTCTCCATTGCTGAGATCCTCCTGCCTCAGCCTACCACCTCAGCCTACTGAGCCACTGGCATTACAGGTGTGCGCCACCGCAACGGGCAAGAATTCATTTTTTGAAAACAATTTTCAAAAAGTGAATTTCAACCTTTTTAACTGCCATTGTAGCCTTCTTTTAGTGTGAGATGGACTGGGAGACATAAATCAAGGATGCTAAGACAGTACATATAATAATTGTCATGAAATAAATTCTCTAGGAGCCATCTGTTTGACCACATTTAATGAGTACCTACTAGGCATTATAAGTAAGTGCTAGGAATGAAACAATGAATAAGATGGACAAGAATACTTTCTCATGGATTATATTCTAGTAGAAGGGGGAAGCAAACTAAATGAGTAAAATAAAGTGCACCCATAATGCACCATAGGGGGGGAAAGAATGAACACAAATAGCCAATGAATCCCTTTCTATTTTCTTGCCCCATTCTCAAATGGATGATTATCCAAAGTGTTCTTTATTAAGGGCAAAGACAGGGAGGTAGGGATAAAAGAAGTAAGATCAGGTAAGTAAACAGTGAGCAATCCCACCTCCAACATGATTTCAGGAACTGGGGATATTAGAATATGGGTCCTCATTATTCTCTAGCCCAGTCTGAAATGGGCTAGCAAAGAAGCCCACGTCAGATTATATTGGAAATCAGTGCTGCCCTCTGGAACTCAGAACCCACATAGCAGGATTTGAAGACAGCATGTATGTATATGTATGTGTGTGTGTGTATAACAGAGGTTACAATTTTCAATAAAGTATCCCAGAAAAGCATCAATGTGTGTGTGTGTGTGTGTGTGTGTGTGTATAACAGAGGTTACAATTTTCAATAAGGTATCCCAGAAAAGCATCAATGAGAAGATGACATATGAATAGAGACCCCAAGAAAGTGAAGAAGCAAGCAGTAAAGACTCTGATGTCATCCTCATCAAGTCTCAGGCCCATTGACAAAGCCAATATCAAGTGCCATACAACAGTATCAACCACTATATCTGTTTGAAATTTGATGATATCAGGTCTTTGAAATCAAGTAATGTCTGAAGACACTGTAGGTCCAAGTTTTATTACAACAAGGGCATAAAATTTTTGTGTACTTATACTGGCCTTTTGACATAGTATATTCTTATAACAAGAGGGCTAAAAAAGCTTGGTCATTTATGGTTGGACAGCACTGTCAATGAAAACATAAAGGAGGGAAAAGGTAGAATTGTTTCTTTATAATATCAATAAGAGCAACTCATTTTGATGACTATGAAAGGCAGAAGAAGGAATAGATTGTTTATTTCTCATTATTTCCCATCTGAGAGTACTGTTTTCTACCCCATACCCACTTTTGAGAGAATTGGGTTCAGATAAGTAGCAGAGCCAAGAGCCTAATCTATGAGTACTTTCTCATTTTTTTCATGGATAAGGAAAATGGTTTCTTGGTTGATCAAAAATCAGAAACACACATCAAAAAAAAGGAAAAAAAAAATCCTATCATGTACCAGTGGATCTGAAGATGACGATGATGACAACATTAAAATAATTAATAGCTGCAGCTACTGACATATCCTGGACACTGCTCTAAGTATATGTTGTTGTGTGTATGTGTGTGTGAATGTAAATAAATTAAATTCCACAACAATCCTAAGGGAAGTTCTCATTAACAACTGATGCACTAAGAATCAAAATAAATAAGACCATACTTAATGAATTAAGACACTGCTCACCATGACACAGCTAAGAACTTAGGAATCAATTTTAGATTTTTCTGCCTCACAGTTCAGTGGAATAAGAAAGCCTGGAGTGTTCTAACTAATCAGTCAGAAACAGAACTAGTGAAAAACTAAGTATGTCTGAGAACAAATGACCCCTGCCAGTGATAACTGTAGCCTCACTGACATCTGGGATTATGTCATCTAGGAGGTTCCAAAGACTCAAATGCCAAAAAGAAAAACTAAATATAAAATAAGGCAAAAGAGCCAGAATCCAAATCTATATGATACAAAATTACTAAAACTCACTGTGATATCACTGATTTGTTTGATTTATAAATAAGTAGCTTTAGAATAAAGATTAAGATTTTATTATTCCCCTATCAAAATTCTTTGAGAAAAATCAGCGAGTGACCTCTAACAACCAGGCCAATCATTATTTTGAAAAAGTAGTTCTTTCATTATCAGATATAAAGGAAAATAATATGTTTTCATGTCCCTATTTGTAACAGAACAGAGCTCAAATGTTAATATGCTACTGAAGTAATTCAAACCTATTTGTAATCTGTCAACCCCATAAATCCTCAAATTCCACTCTTCCCTGCTCCTATCTCCCCCAAATAATTCCATTGACAGATAAAGTTTCTGAGAAATCCCTAAGGTTGGTAGTTAAAAAAAAAAAAAATATATATATATATATATATATATGCTTATATATGTATGTATGTACATATATGCATACATATACATATTTCAGAAACATTGAAAAGAACTGTGGGGGTGTGCAATATAGCTGAAAATTAGTTTTCCCCCAGTGAATATAGAGAGCTAAGAGTAGTTCTATAACTTCTCTTATTTTCTTCTACCTTTTTCTTTCTTGACCTTAACAAAAACATCACTTAAGATACTGAGGTAAATAATCATGTAGAAAAGCTAAGAGCTTTTCTTAGATATTTATAGCCGTGTGAAAGAAAAAAGTCATTATTTCCCTCAAATCAAAATACAATTACCCTTTCATGAAATAACTCACAAATAGGATGAAGAATTCAAGCAACATAAAATCAAAATGCCTTTTAAAACTTTAGAACAAGTCTGAGTAGAGTCCTGTGACAGCCCACCAAATAAATACACTATCCAGTGTCCACTTTAATGTTCCAAAGACTTGCCGGCACCAACTCTCACTCTCTGGGAATACCCATTGCTATTCTACAGGCATCTTGCCAACTTCTCCTCCAATTCCAGAGAACTTTCTCTGGGACAAATCGTCTGAGGGAGCAGTGGTAAGAAACAGCTCTAACTTGCTAATGGTATAAAAACCATGTACCTGTGATAGGAAAGATAAACTTTCAGAAAGAAAATTTAAGATCCTACATTTTAATTCAATTATCATTTTTTCCTTCCTCTTCCTTCACATTTATTCATTATAGGCATCAGTATGACCACCAAGTTATATCACCTTAGAAACAAGTGCCTACTTGTACTAATTGTTACTCAAACAAAAAGAAATGTTTTTGATTCCTTTAAAAAGTAAATTCAAAAAAATTTCAGAACATTAACTAGGGAATTTATAGTTCCCAAGGTACTTTGGGGTTAAAACTAAAATATCATTATCATAGGGATAAAAAATTGCAACATAATTCCTTGTTTTTGCGCTCTTAACTTTATGAATAGGTGCTCCTCCTAATCTGAAATTGGGATGTAACTGTTTTATAGAAGAACCTGTCACTTCACGAAGGACTCAGGGCAAGTTTCCTTTTAAGTAGAGAGCATCTGTCTTCACTTTAAGTTCTAGTTTTAAAAATTTGAGTAGTATCAACTTTTCCAGATCCACATCTATTGCAAAAAGTGAGATCCACCCAATGGTGTGCTAGAGTAGGTATATGGTTTAAAATTAAAATTAAAATTAAACCATATAAACTCAGCAGACTGTGCCTGGCCTGCAGCCTGATTCTGTTAATAAAATTTCATTTCATTTGTTTTACATTGAAAACAAAATTCACCACTCATTTAAGCATTTATTCTGCGACTATTCATATCTTGTATGAAGGAAGCATTGTACACACTGTAAGCCACACTTCTCTTCCATACCACATTCACTGGCATTCCAATGAGGACTTGAAATTGGCTATGGTGATGGTATGCACATGGAAATCAACAAATGACATAAAACGCAGAATGTCCTACTGTTATGTTGATTATCAAGATGTAAGAAAGTCATGGAGAACATGTTGAAAATGCAGATTACAGTGTACCATGTTTGCAGCCAATCCATTGTGAATAGCAAAAAAAAAATAAAAATAAAATAAAATAAATAAAAAACAAACCTAAGGAACTATATAAAGACTACTATCCAACTCAGAAAAAAGGTCACTCATCAGTCACAAATGAAGTTTCAACCTATGTCTGTTGTTTCACTTTTAGTCTTCCTCATTAAGATTAAGAAAAATATCAACCAACATTCAAGTTGGAAATACACTTTTTCAGTTATAAATGCTGGTTTCATTACAGATATGAGAATTCAATAAAAATTAACAAAAGCATTCTTTAAGAATGCTTAAATTTGTGTATCTTCTTGTACCTGGCATAAGAGCAGGCACAAAAGACTTGTTGTGTGGGGGGGGGCATATGTTTCCCTCCAATTATCTACTGGAGGCAGTTTAGAGACTACAGTTTACAAAATCAATAACAAGCTTAAAATATAAACTCTACAAATGTTTCTAAATATACACTGATAAGAATTTCGGTGACACACTAACTACTCCTGATAAACCTCAGATACATTTTCCCTATAAACCTGATGGTTTTTGCTTTTACTTCATTTCCATATCCCTCATTCAAAGGGTAGAGTCATTTTAGTAATGAAATCAGTCACTCGGTCCCTTTGCTAGAGACAATTCAACTGGATTAAATGGTGTGCTGGTAAATGTAAATGGTAAAACAACTGTTTTCAGACTGGGATATGTGTGTGTATGTTTAATGTTTTCACTGATATTTGCCAAACTTACATGTCAGTTGCCAAACTATGTTTGTAACTGTTAAACGAATATAGTTCTGACATTAATTTCAGTTTAGACCAGAGGACAGCAAACTAAGTAAGGGCCAGATGATAAATATTTTAGGCTTGTGAGATATACAGTCTATGTCACATCTACTCATCTCTGCCAATGCAGCATCAAAGCAGCTGTAGACACCATGTAAGTAAATGTACACAGTGATGTTCCAATGAAATTTTATTAACAGAATCAGGCTGCAGGCCAGGCACAGTCTGCTGACCTCTGGTTTACTCCACATTAAAACTAGGAAGATATATGTCAGAATTTCACTTGTCAATGATGTAAGCTGCTTCTCTGTTTAACTGTGTAACATTTTTAAAATACTGGAAGAATATTTTATCATTTTTGACACTACTTACAATGAAGTAATTAAAGAAAGACACTATACATTTTGAAGTTTAACACATTTTTAACATTTTTCACCATTATTTCTTAAATCTAGAAAAATCAACAAAACAGCAAATCAAGCCATTTGATTTCAATATAATTTATCTGATTATAAGTTCATATGATTTAATTTTTAATAAGGGTTGTGGTTCACAATCAGTCTACAAACTTCTTGCATATTTAACAATATTTAGCAATCAGCTCTCACAAGTAGATCTGAGCTAGCTCCAGCAAGTGACTGGATGTTAAAAATGGGACAATCTGAACATAAATGGATGGGTGTCACTGGGCTGACACCCATCAAATTTGTTTAAATCAATGGTTCATAATGATACTTTTTAAAAAAAACACAAATAATTCATCACTATTAGACAAAGCTATGAAACCAACTCATTGTAAAAATTGCTGAAAGAGAGGGAGAGAGAGAAAAATCAACTACTCCCAATGTGTGGATCCTAATATTTGGATCTTAACTCAAACCAATAGTAAAAAATAAAAACAATAAACATTTATGATATTTCTGAGAAAATTAAAAATTTGAAAAAGGTCTCATTATTTTATGACATTCAAGAATTATTAAAGGTATGATAATACTATTATAATTGTGCCAAAAATAGTTTTTAGCATTTGGAGACATAAACATTTATGATGAAATAATATGATGTTGGAGATTTCCTTCAAGATAGTAGGAAAGAAGAAGCAGTAAATGGGAGTCTTGATTAAATAAAACTGACCATGAGCAGATATTGTTGAAACTGGGTGACAGACATGGAAGTTAATTATTCTAGTCCATTTACTTTTGTGTGTTGAACTTTTTCTATAATAGAAAATGTTTTGAAATATTAAAATGCTTCAATCTGTCTGACAGTACGTCAAACTCCTACCACAGGCCCCCAGTAAGGATCTCTGATATTATCTCCTGACCCCTCCTCTAACATTGCCTTCACCACCATCCTGCTCCAGCCATCCTGACCCCATGCAGTCCCGCAAACTCCCCCCGCCATGTGCCCTCCTGTGAGCCTTGCACTGGCCATCTCCCTGTTTGAAGTGCTCTTTATCTCCTTTAAGTCTTTGATCAAATGTCCCTTTCACAATATTTGCCTGACCACCATATTTTTAATTGCGTCTTTCTTCCCCACATCCTAGAATTTTCATTTCCCCTTATAAGGCTCTACATTTTTTTTCACAGCACTTATGCCCCTCCAAAAACACTATGCGAGAGTGGGTGGGTGATCTTGGAGTGCTGCACAGTGTAGGTCAGGAGCTACTGTTTCAGTTATGGAAAATTCAACCAAAGGAGGCAAACAGAATATATGTGAAGCATTTTGAAATAGGATTTGAAGGCTGTACATTGTTATGAATTGAATCCTTGGCCTCACACATGCCAGTCCAATGCTGCATCACTGAGCTACATCTCCAGCCCTATACTGCATCCTTTTAAGGTCATCAGTTTTCCCCATCATTGGTTATGGTGGCATTCTTCAGAGCTCTACATTGTAAAGGGATGATTGGTCCTTTAGGTCTGTGGATGTTTTCTTGAAAAAAGTCATAAAACTTAAGTGCAGATGGGCTAATCTGTGATAGAGCTATAAGCTATGAATTCTTCTTATCCTCTGAGCTAAGGTGCAGAGGTCTAAAGAAGACTTTAAGTGAGATCCACCAACATGCCAGGCCAGTGGAACCTATATCTGGTCTGTGTGCATGGAACTGGAGGGCTATCTACTTCATACTTCACATGTAGACTTGAGCTCTATGGAGGCAGATTTCCCAAGGGAGTGTTACCTTGTGCACCACCTTTACTCTCAGCTCAATGGAGTTTGTGACTGCCTTGGCAGACCTCCAAGGGCAGTGCAGTTGTCCCATCTGTCTGGATTACTTGAAAGATCCAGTGACCATTAACTGTGGGCACAACTTCTGTTTTGACTGCCTCAATCTGTCCTGGAAGGATCTAAATGATGCCTTTCTCTGCCTTGTCTGGCCGATTTCAGTTTCCACAAAGTTCGGGAGGAACCCCCAGCACTGTAGTTTAACTGAAATTGCTAAACTACTCCTGATCAGAAAGAGCAAGAGGAAGAGGCAAGAAGAAAATGCTGTATGTGAGAAATATAATCAATTTCTGACCCTTTTCTGTGTGAAGGATCTACAGATTTTATGTACCCAGTGCAGTTTCTCTGCTGAACATCAGAGGCACTACATTTGTCCCATTAAGAAAGCTGCCACCTACCACAGAAGAATTCTAGAATCTATCATGGAGCCTTTGAAGAATGTGGAATGAGTTGAAAAAGTGCTAATTCTGAAAGGCAGGAAATCCCTTGAGCTGAGAAAGAGGGTGGAATATAGAAAAGAAGAAATAAATTCTGAATTTGAGCAAATTAGACCGTTTTTACAGAATGAGCAAGAGGCTCTGCTTAAGCAGATACAAGATGAAGAGTTGGACATTTTATCAAAACTTAATGAAAACCTTGTAACTTTTTCAGGTCATGTTTCCATATTAAAATGCTTAATGAAGGAAAGAGAGAGCACATGTGTGCAGTCAGACCCGGCATTACTGAAGCTTGTTAAGAGTATACGCCAGAGGTATCGAAACCTAAAATGCCCTGAACTTTCTTCATTTGGGTTAAAGAAATATGGCCAGTCTTCCTCCACAGTATTCTGGCTTGGAGAGGATTATACAGTAATTTCAGACAGATGTGAGTTTAGAGCTTGACACAGCATATTCTCAGTGTATTGTCTCTGAAGACAGAAAAAGTGTAAAATATGGAAGAACAAAACAAAGTGTTTGTTTTAACTCAAGGAGATTTTATCTCTGCCCTGCTATCCTGGGTTCTTAGATATTTAATTCTGGTAGACATTATTGGGAGGTAGACATGGGAAACAAACCTCAGTGGACATTGGGTGTGTATCAAGACTATCTTCCTAGGAACTGGAGGAATCGGCCATCAGTCCTAAGTGGCTTCTGGGCATTTAGGTGATATATTGAGAGCAGTTATGTTGTGTTTGGTCCCAAGAAAACCCAGTTTCTGCCAGTACCAAAACCCAGTAAGACTGACATTTTTTTTTTTTTTTTTTAATTGGGTGAGGTTTCCTTTTACAATGTGGATGACAGGACTCTCCCCTGTATAGTTTCAGTGATTCTTCCACCAAAACCATGTGGCCTTACTTCTATGTCGGAACAGATTCTGAACCTCTTAAAATCTTATCAGTAGATGATGAAAGATAAAGAACCTGGTAAATTATTCTTTTTAGTTTTTAGGGCTAATAGTAAATTTAATCCCATTTCTAGAATCTTTTTGAGCTTTACTACTGAAAACCAGAATAGATTTCTCCCTTATTTTCAGCAACTATAAAAAAACAGATAGTAATACAATTTCATAGATGTTCTGAATATCATTTGTCAATTCCTTTAATTCTAATTTTAAATATTTGAGAATTAACACATAGAATAAAATATTTTGTTTAAAAAAACACCATGCAAATTATTTATCATTTCCTGTCTGTTCCACCCACTAAAGTGTAAACACAGCAGAGATTTTTGTCTGTCTTGTTCATACATATATCTTCTGTGTTCACAATAGTGCTTGATCCATACAACCAGAAAACATTAAATCTGTGCTAAGTAAACTGAATAAACAAGTAACAAGTACCATTTATTTTGCTATTATAGTGAAATACCTGACATAGGCTAACTTTATAAAGAAAAGTAGTTTATTGAGCTCACAATTCTAGAGGTTCAAAGTCCAAGATTTGGTGGAGGGTGGAGGTAGGGGCATTGGTTCAGCCTCTAGTGAGATCCTTAATGGCATCTGGTATCACAATGGTGGGAGCATGTGTGGGAGGAAGAGATTACATCTTGAAACGGGAAGCCAGAGAGCAATTCAGTAGCTAGGCTCACTCATAACAATTCACTCTCATAAGAGCTCAGGGATCCCATGAGAGGTACCTTGATCCCTTTTGAGGATAGTGACCCCAATGACCTAAGGACCTCCCACTAGGCCTCATCTCTGAAAGTCTCACCAACTCCCACATCACCACAGTGGAACCAACTTCCAACACATGAACCTTTATGGGACATATTCAAAACATCCTAATCATAGAATAGCATAATATAAATATGTGTAAACTACCATAACAACATACAGGACACTAAAATTAACTTAGAAGTCTGGGGAAATTAGAAAATAAATCTAAAATCCTAGAGGTAAATCTGTTTTCAATACTAGAATATGTATTGCAAGGCTGATAATATTACATAGTATTAGTGTTTAACTTTATATATGGTATGGATTTTGCCTACTATATATGATATCCCCAAATTGACAGCATGAATTATCCCATCAATCCAAGAATAAACTGAATGCAGCACTTTCTTAGTCATGAGAGATCAATGAAAAGAGTAGTAACTGTCCAATTTACTTCTTAATTAAAACATAATAAAGATTTAATCTACAGGTACATCACTGAAAATAGAAACTACCACTAACTTTGACAGCTGCTGGCTGAGCAATTTACTATGGCCCAGAGAGAGAGAACATATCAGAAAATGGAGATCCACTTTTGAAATAAAGTCTAGTTTGCCATTCAATGGGGTTGATCATTTGTAATAAAGAACATGCTCTCCCCCATTTTTATACAAGGAAAATTACATAAACCCCCCAATAATTGTTAAATTTTGGCATATGCTAATTTGCAAAAATATATAACAGCAAAAAGTCATGAACTAAGCAATACTGAACAAAACTGTATTTTATGAACCACAACTGTTGTATACATTTAAAATATGGTTATACATATATATTTTTTTTAAAATATGGCCTACAGACATTCTATGAAATAACCCTATTCTTTTAAAAAATCCAAGACCTATTTATAGGACTGAACAAGTGGCATTATGTATCCCAAATTTCTTTTTTGGATCTTTGAATCTTCAGGATATTGCCTTGTTAATGGGATTTCACTTATAGCAATAGACTCTAAGTAAAAAAAATACCCTAGTAATTAAAAAATAAAAAAGTTCTTTAGAGTCAAGCTGCCTAGATTCAAATCCTGGATCCCTGAGTTATTAAAATTTAACCTTAGATGTTATCCATCTGAGCAAGGTGGTCTGTGCCTATAATCGGCCAAGTGTTTGAGACCAGCCTGGGCAATGCAGTGAGACCCCATCTCAATCAATCAATCAATGAATCAATCCCCCCCACCTTATTTTGCTCATCTATAAAATAAAGATAATAACAGCAGCTATTTTCTGTGGTTATTATGAAGATTAAATCAGATAATATGTGCAACGCCCTTAGATCAGCATGTGGCACCCAGGCAAGAGGTACAGTGTCGCTGCTGTTGTAGTTACTAAGTTTCATCAAATCCAGAATTTTGCCTCTGATCCCTCAAAACATGATCTAAATTTACCACATTTTATTTCCTTTTGTTACCAAAACTCAGAAAGATAAAGTTGAAAAAGGAAAGTCTCAAAAGAATCTCGTCATGAAATATTTGTAAAAACATGCAACCTTTGTTAAACTCTAAACATATGTTTACTAGCAGGACTCACTGCCACAACAGGTTAAATACCACTCTCGAAGTCTTGACAATTCTGCTGTATTTACAAATAGAGTTATATATGCATCATATAGATATATAAAGGAACAATTTTATGCCACTCACTTCATTTTCCCAAAACACTTTTCTTAGTAGCACACAAACAGTTCAACTAGCTATCCTTTCCTTCCCAACAAAGTCAGCTTTAATAAAAACAAATGCACTAACAACTTCATTTGAAGTTGAACCTTAAGAAATCCTTTAAATGCAAAACTAAGTCCATCCCTGTTTCATATTTAATTTGCAATAGGATATCTGGCAGCTGTCAAGGGAACTGGAAAGGGCTGTTAGCTGATGACTGGATGCCTGCTGAGATGGGCTCCACACACAGGTAATACTCAATTGTAGACAAAATCTTCTGACCTACCTCTCACTCTCCTTTAAAGTTAATCTGAACACAGTATACATGAAAGGAAATGAAAAATGAGTTTTTCTCCTTTACCATGGCACTGGGACTTCCTGAGTTTTTCATTCCACTGCTGATTGGTCCACAACTACTATTTCCTTCTAACTATTCCCAATTGTGTCTGTCAGCCACAATTAGGGTTGTACACTCAAGGAAGGTGTTAAAATGTAATAATGCCATTAGATCTGACAAATATTTTTTTTACCTCAACACTCAGTATATGAGGAAGAATAGCCATTACCATTTAATAAATAACAATGAAATCTTTATATTTTAAAGTCGTTTGACTCATAATTTGCAGAAGTATTATAAAAAGTGGTGAAAACAAATTTATTAGAAATTTAAATATGAATTTAAATATACCAAACCCTTTATATCATGTAAATCTTAGCACATAATAGCATAAAATATTATTAAAATACTATCATATATCCTTTCAAAAGAGGAATGATTTAGGATCTTGTCACAAACTTATTACTGCATGATGAAGACTGTCTTAGTGAATGACTGACTACATGAGAGACTGATACTTCTTCTTTGCTTTTAGAATATATTAGTTGTTAAATTAAAATAAAAAAATTTATTCAGGATGTTGTCATCTGAAGATCTAGAGTTTCACTTCTAGGATCAATCTCTTATCTGTCATCTTATCATTAAATGTCAGAATCTTTGCATTTATTTTGACTTTTTTAAATGACTCTGAGAACATCAATTTTTCTCTTTTCCAATTTAGAAAATTTTAAATGCTAAAATTTTTAATTGTATTCAAACGAAAGCTGAAAGTAGACTACAAAGATGATGTTCTGGTCCTTTTAAAAATATTCTGAGACCCACAATAATAAAAATGAAGGATAACAATTTATATCACTACTGGATCATCCTTATCTTGACGATGTAACCATTTCTTCAATTTCTTACCATTTTAGTTTTTCAACCATAACTGGGACTAATCAATGAATAATAAAATAATTCTATGATCGTAAAATAGCAAAATATTACAAGATGCAGGAAAATATGTTCTCTCAAATCCTATAAAATATTAGGCTCATACCTAATATCATAGGCCCAGTGGACATATGGTAATGACAAGACAAAATGAGTTTTATTCAGTTTTTTAAATAGGAAACTTCTCTCTTTTGATAGCTTCCAAGGAAGAATAAAAATGATGAAATGCTACTCCTCTCAAATAGTTAAAAAAAAAAAAAAAAAAAGTCAATGGATCCTAACAGTGTATCAAAGGTTAAAAATGCTTTTTCTCAAATTATGTTGAAATGTTAGTGCCAAAAGAACTAAAAGTAAAAAATGGGAATATAACATCTATTAGACACATTATTTCAAGAGCAAAGATGGAATAAAATAGGTATTCTATATTACCAATGGTAATATAATAAAATACTTTAAATGAGGAATTTATAAAAAAATTACTTTTTAAAACTTCATACTTTCAAACTCAGTATTCAAACTTTTTCAATCAATCATAAGAATTCACACAATATTGAGAAAGCTATGTGGATAAAAATACTTATTGTATTGATACTTGAATAAATTAAAAAGTAGAGATCTAAATATTTAATATGTAGGGATAGCCTACCATAAAGTCATTTGAAATGATGGTTATAAAGATTACACAGCAACATGGAATAAATTCTTCACCTAAGATGAGACCTCTCAGTCTTTACTTTATAGCTAAATGGCTAGCCAGGTACAATGGTGCACACCTGTAATCCCAGCTACTAGTGACACATAACTAGGGAGGTTGAGGCAGGACAACTGTTTGAGTCCTGGAGTTCAAGACCAGTCTGGACAACATAGACCTCATCTCAAAAAAAAAAAAAAATTAACAGTTTACTACTATAAGTACATATTCATAGATATCCACTTAGCATTCGGATAAAGATATCTTAACATGCATGAAGACACGAATGATGTGAATATACTTTGTATACAACCAGAGATAGGTAAAAATGTTCTCTATAAGTGTAATATGAAATGTAATGCTTTCTACTGTCATTTATAACAACTTAGAATAAAAAAGATATCTAACAAATTTGCATAACTCCATAATGCCAATCTCCCAAATGTATTCTTGCTTCTGCACACCCTATCATAACTAAGAGAACTACCCAAACCAAATAATTTCAGCTCACTTGATACATTTCCTGTTTACCCTTAAACCTAATTCTGTCCAGCAAAAAGAAATGAGTTAATGGCTAGAATACAATAAATGAGTAAATCAAATGAAACAGTACATAAAATTATTATTATTATTTTTTTTTGGTGGTGGTGCTGGGGATTGAACCTGTGGCCTTGGGCATGCGAGGCAAGCACTCTAACACCTGAGCTATATCCCCAGCCAGCACATAAAATTATATACTGTAATTATTTTATGCTACAATAGGCACTGAGCACACACATGCATGTACACACATATGAACACAAAGACTTAAAGGACTACATCAAAATAGTACCAGAGGTTATATTCCACTGGGAATATTTTTGTAGTTCCCACATTTCAAGTACAAAATTTAAAATAAAAACAACCCCCCCAAATGTTTAATTTAAGCTAGTAAAAAAAATTATACTTTGAAATTAATGCCAGTGGGATTTCTAGGATACCAGTATAATCACACATTCATTATGGCATTGTAAACTGATACAATTCTTTTGGAAAGCAATGTGTAATATGTGTCAAAAAACATAAATGTGTTTATACCTCTGACCTAAAAACTCCTGGGAATTTATCATAAGGAAATAATATAAAAGAAAAACATGCACAAGACATTTGATATGATGCTATACTACTTTAAAATAGTAAAAAATGCCCAACAATAGGAGAAAAGCTTAGTAAATTATGGTATGTTCTTTTTTAAAAATAGGAAATAAAATACACAGGAACCAGGAAACACCATAACAAATATGTTTTTTGATAAAGAACATAATGCAAATACAAAAAGCAAAACTACAAATCACGTTAGTTAGTTCGATTAGCCAAATATTCTTTTTGTACCAGAAAAAGAGATGGACACACTAAAAATAAAGAGAGCTGCTGTGTTAGAATGAGGGAACTGTGTTAATTTCTAAAGTATCTTCTGATGATGCTGAAAATCAAAACATGGAAGCAAAGTAGATAATAACGGATAATAATTTCAAATTTTGAAAAGAACATCTAAAATTTCAGAAAGGGTGATATAAGACCTTTGCTGAAAGGAATTCTATTCTGCATATAATAAGTCTCCTCAAGGCAAATAAAAATTAAGCATATTCATATGTAATCATCCTAAGGAAGTTCACAAAAGCCAATTATGGACAAAATTGTCATTACCCTTTCTAAGACAAGCCATGAATGATTTAAGTTGTATGCTTTTTCTCAAAAAATTGAAAACATTCTTTGGCATTTAATTGGATATTCACTAACACTTAACAAAGGAAAGAGTGCCACCTACTGAATTATACTCCCTTTTCATATAAAAGAAACTGATTTTCTTATTTATACTACAGAATTTTATGTCTCCACCAAGAGTAAAGTGCATGATAACATTACTGACAACAGAAGAGTGAATTTAAATGTTACATTCTGAGTACATAATACTTAACAGAAACAAATTATAAATTGAAACCAAATCTAACTATACAAGAAAAATGATCAATTCCTGCATGTTAATTGTGCACATGGCACTATAATAAGCACAAAATATCAGCAATTAATTAACACTGACACATAACTTTATCACAGTGTTAACAGTAAAAAAGAGGTGGTAGAGGGAGGAGAGAAAGGCAGCAGGGGCAGAGGAAGAGAGAAGTTTTACTTTTTTTCCTGTGGTAAAATAAGATGTAGATAAATAACTAGAAGTTTTACTTTTTTTCCTGTGGTAAAATAAGATGTAGATAAATAACTATATTTAAGTATTATTTAATATAAAAAAATCTTAAATATGTGTAAGACTTCAAAAATAATCTTACTAAAAGCATACCAATAAAATTCAAGTATAGCATCAAGAAACAATCAAAGGCAAACACAGAATTGAAAAGATAAATTGTAAAGATCTGGCTAATACAACTTACATATCCACATATATTTTCATTGTATTTTTTTCACAGCTAATCCCTTTTCCAAGACTGAATTATATTGTGGCCTGTGCCAGGGGGAAGTAGTTTCTGTGGGAAACAGAGGAAAAAATTTGGTTTCCCCTCAAACCAAATGTGGAAAAATCCCATCAATAGCCACAGCACTTTACAAAGCACATCAGAATGCCCAGCCCAGAAAGAATCAGGGTAGACATTACTACAGGTCTGGGATATTTATTGTACTGATTTTCCAAGGCACATGGTATGTCAACCATTAGACTTGGTACTGAGATGTTCAGGAACAAATTGTAAATGTAAGGCTGTCCTCAGAAGATCATATATAAGACCTATAATAATAGGTAACATTTATATCTCATTCAATTATAACAATTCCATGGAGGTCATTATTCCCATTTTGCAAATGAGGGAAATGGCACTTGATATAGGAAATAATAGACATACCATATTTGGGGTAAAGTTAAAAAATGACTTTAATCCCAGCACTTGGGAGGCTAAGGCAGGAGGATCGTGAGTTCAAAGCCAGCCTCACCAATGGCGAGGCACTTAGCAACTCAGTGAGACCCTGTCTCTAATAAAATACAAAAAAGGGCTGGGGATGTGGCCCAGTGGTCGAGTGCCTGTGAGTTCAATCTCCAATACCCCCCACCCCCCAAAAAAAATGACTTTAGGGCTGGGGTTGTGGCTTAGTGGTACAATAAAATTGTTGTGTCCATCTACAACTAAAAATTTTTAAAAAATACTTTAAACTGTCACACTTCAAAGAAATGTGAAGTTATACACCTTTGGTAGTCAAACATATGACAATGGTAAATGTTAGGCATCAGTGTACAGATGTTGTTAGAGATATAACTTAAAGCCCCAATCCAAAAAACTAAAGCTTGTTTAATCTTTTGTAATACAACTAATTTTAGGTTTTTAGCAATTTCTGTTCAAAGAGTTTAAAGATGAGCTAGTGAACCTCTGTTCCCAGCGTGAGGGGAAGTGCCTGGTACAAGGGAGGCGCTTACTCACTACCCAGACCACCGCCTACCTGCTGTAAACCAAGTGCACCTGCTGCCCTTAACAAGCAACCAAGTGCACTGTGGGTCTAGTCTCATAGATAGTCTTGAATTCTACCCGATTCCTATTTTTATTTATTTATTTTTATGTGGTGCTGAGGATCCAACCCAGTGCCTCACACATGCAAGGCAAGTGCTCACCACTGAGCCATAACCCCAGCCCTGATTCCTATTTTTAAAAAATAAATAAAATGTTGCTAGAGCACACTCCATGAGGGATATGAGCTCCACTGTAAATTTCAAGTCCAAATCTGACCAATCTGCTTAAATCTGGATGTTTAGATTTTGGATACTCACACAGTCTCCCCAGCTTGAACCTTGGCTCCTCTTGGTATCACCTCTACAACTCCTCCATCACCAAACCCTGTCCATTAAATACTTCCCCCATGCGCTCTTTTCTATGAGCTCTCCCCTGGATCAGAGTTGCAACAAGCTCTATCAAGTCTCTCTTTCAGTGGCATCTCTCCCTGAAGTCCATCCTTGTCACTACCACCAGAATTTACTAATGGAATCATCTCCACCCCATACTTTAAAAATACCCACTGATTTCATCACTCTTTATAGCATACTGTATTAGAAACCTCTGATACTTACAGTTTGGCTGCCTACTCTATTTTGCCTTAAGTAGCCCAAATTATAATTTTAAATAATATATAAACATTAGTCTGATCTTTTCTCAAGAGGCCTATAGACATAGGAAAGCTGAAATAAGATAAAGGGAAAAGATCCAGGTAAAAGTAGTGGAGGAAAACAGGGATTAAAAATGTCACCAAGTAAGCTACCACATTTTTGAACATTACACAAAAAACAACAGAAGAAGGAGCACTGCAAAATTAGAAAGACTACCTTGAACTTCCTTCCAAACGTTGAGAAAAATTAAACAGAGTCCCAAGTTCAATGAAGGTTCAGCTTATAATTTTTTTACTTTATTATGGTGAGAAAGTGATACAAATTCAGTAGAAATTTTACTTCAAGTTTTGAACTGTTCCATTTTGGGAAGTTGTACAATACTCTCCTGAGTGCTGCGCAGGGACAGCAAGGCACAGCTTGTGGTCTGCCACTAGATCACAAGGGGAAACAACCAGTGCTTTACAGTGCACTGTGTGCTAAGCTAGGATAGTTGGTAATGAGGTGTGCTGACTGCATTTTCAACTTACAAGGAGTTCATCAGGACATGACCCCACTGCAAATCAAGGAGCATCTAAAGTCACACAGCAATTTCTTCCTTTTTTTTTTTTCCACACAGCAATTTTCATATGGAAAAGGAGATTAAATACCAAAATAACATCCCTGCAGTCAATGAAAGTAAAAAAGAGAAACACATACTCAAAAAACAAATGAACACTGTAATGTTCTGCCATGGCGGATGTGGTTTGTGCCCCAAGGGCTCATGTGCTGGAAGCTTGGTCCCCCGTGTTGTGATGTTAGGCCACAGGGACTAGTGGGAGGTAATAGGTCATTTGAGGCACTACTCTGGGAAGGAATTAATGTACTTCTAATGGGACACTGGTTAATTCACACTAGATGGTTGTTATAAAAATAAATAAATAAACTGGACCCATGCCCACTCCCTGAATTCCTATCTGGCCATGTGATCTCTCCCTTTCATAGGCACTCACACTATGATGCCATCTACCATAAGGCCCTCATCAGAGGACAAATCAATGGAACTCAATCTTGGACTTGCAGCCTTCAAAACCATGAACTAAATAAACCTCTTACTTATAAAGTACTTAGCCTCAGGCATTTTATTACAGCAAGAGTGTAAGAGCCTTTGATGAGGAAGTAGCTCTGAGATGGCGGCTGGCTGACAGCCAAGAGCACGCTTACTTGTTTGTTAAAAGCAAGGCTTTGTTTACTACAACTTACACCTGACTTTTATGGTGGCTCTTGGGCACTACTTGCTATAGCATTGGGTTGAGCTTGTGACACATGTATGCCTGTTAAGAGAACTAATGCACCTGCGATGGGTAAAGAGTATTTAAACAGACGGTAGAGAGGAACGGGGGACGGAATCAGAGAAGACAGAGAAGGAAGGGAGAAGAAGAAGGAACAATAAAGGAACCACTCATTCCCAGTCTGCCTCCGATTTCTTTTCCGCGGTATCGTTGCTGCAGATGGCAACAAGTGGTGGCCCGTACAGGGAGCTCATCGGCACGGCAGGTAAACTGAGGAACCTCGTGGGAGTCTCTGGCCAGAGCAGTTAAGGGCGAGGGAAAATGGGTTCGGAAATTTCAAGGAACCAGATGGTTAAAGTTATTAGAGATTTGTTAAAGATAGTTAGGGAAGAAGAAAATGGAACAGCAGTTGAGTACTGTGCAGAAATACGTCCCTAACCCTAACCCTAGTGATAGGGCTATTTACCATACCACAATGGGAACTTCATAAGCAAGATCTAATAGCGGCAGTAAAACAAGGATTTCCCCTTCCAAAAGGGATGTTTCCAATGTGGCATTTAGTTAGGGAATGCCTGCTCTCAACTAGACTTAAGGTTCAGGAAAGTGTTACTGAAAGTGCCGAAGCTTTGGGACAGGTACAAGAAAGGGAGTCAGTTAGGGCTAGTTAGGGTAATATTAGTGAGGAAGAATTAAGTTGGAAAGGCTTATGTAAGGCAGTACTGAGCGTGAGCGGGGGACAATACTTAGTTTGGAGGTTTCAATTCCAAGAGCTCTGTGTTGAAGCCGCTCTTAGAAATGCGGCTGCAGGATTTCCAGGTCATAACTTAGACATGTTAACTGGAGAAGGGCAATATGCTGATTTACAGGTTCGAACTCAGTTAGATCCTGGAGGTTATGCTCAAATATACACCGCAGCTGTTAGGGCTTGGAAAATTATGCAAGGAACTGGAGACTTACAGGGTAGCTTGTCTAAAGTAATTCAGGGATCCAATGGCCATATGCCGAATTTATTGATCATCTTTTACAGACAGCAAGTAGAGTTTTTGGCCCTGTTAAGATCAAGCCATGCCATTAGTTGTTCAGCTGGATATGAAAATGCCAACAAATATTGTCAAGACGCTATCAGACCTTGGAAATCTAAAAAGGACCTTTCTGTTTATATAAAGTTTTGCAGGGACATAAATGATGCATTTATTACAGGTAGTATAATTGCAGCAGCCATGAGAGGTGCTTTTCCTCTTAATCTTGCAGGATGGGCTCGACCTAAAAGTTGTTATTAGTGTAGTCAACCAGGTCATTAAAAAAAAAAAAAAAAAAAAAAAAATCTCCCCAAAGAAGGCAAGAGACAATAGAAATAAAACCAAGCTCGTCTCGTGCCCCAGGCTGCTACCCCAGGTGTACTCCGCACTCCTGCGCAAGTTCGTCTCTTCCGACAATGGGACCTCATCTTTGCCTCTTCAGCTAAGAAACTTTTAAGCTGCACGCTTTTTCCTTCAATAAACTCACAACTTAAAGTCTCATTCCTCCCGTCCAGGATGAATCTCTCTCTAGTATGCGCACAATTGTGTTTTTTTTTTTTATGTTTTTATGTCTGTGCATCTGTCCAGATTTTATGTAAATGTGATGTCACAAATAACAAAAACCAAGCACTCATGAAAATTAATTTTAAAAAAATGGATCCAAATACCTTTAATTCATTTAAGTCAAAAGTGTTCAATTCAAATCGGGTAAACAAATAAAAAAGGAAGGTACCTTCAAACTTAATTCACAAGTATCTCTAGGACTTCTCTTCAGCAAGGAAAATGACTAATATTGTTCAGCCTGATATTTTGGTATTTGACATGGGATTATTTATTTGTAATTAACTTTGTTAAACAGCTGATTAATTTACAAGGTTAAATTGCTCACTGTTAAATATGCCATCAAGTATTGATTGTTTTCATAAATTGGTCTTTGTCATTAGTGAAACAGGTTAAAGTCTCAACAGGTATAAACAGATGTGTGTGAGTCTATATAAGGGTTCATAAAAGGTTGCTGTGTATGCAGAGGCTCAAAAGTTCCAGCTGCTCCAATTAAGAGTACTGTAAACAAAATATTTTTCTACTTTTCCACAAAAAGTTAAATGCTCTCAGCCTTTCTTTAATCTGTTCTAAATGTGATATTTTGCCAGCTAATGTTCATGGGAGCTCAAGCAGCAATATATGTAAACAGAGACCAACTTCAGAACTAAAACACCTGACCTAAGATCTAATAGTTCTATTTTTAATGATAGTTTGAATTGCACTCCTACAACTTGCTTCTTGACTCAGTGCTGGAATGGCACTGCCTTTCCTGTAATGATTGTTGCTCGAGTTCCTAGGTACATCCCTATGCCAGTCTTAGCAGGCCCTGAAGACTTGCCGGTGGCATTGTCTAGACATAAAAGAGACGGCTGCTGCTGCTACAGCTGCAGGGGTCGCAATCGCTACAAGCATCCCTATTGCTCAAGTATTAAACAACCTCACCAGCAGTGTGGCCTCTGCTCTGCATGCACGGGGCCTCCTAAATCAGCATCTACATTTTGGAATTGTTCTTCTCAATCAACGTGTTGATCTTCTCCAAGAGCAAGTGGACATTTTGGCAGATCTTTCTACCATAGGATGTTTAGGACATTACACAGGACAATGCCTTATGGGAATCCCTTTTCTTAACCTTAATAGGGCAGCTGATTTGTCTAGAGAACTTAGTACGCTACTTAATGGAACTTGGCTTGTCAGCGCAAAGAAAAATGCGCTTGCCGCCTTAGAACCGGAGCATCTCCTCATGGTTGGTTGGCTCAATTAGATGGCTGGTAGTCAAAGACAGGGAAAGTCTCATGTGACCAACATATCAACCTAAGACAGGAGTCAAGGGCACTCTATCTACGGCCTTGATTATCCGATGACGGGTAAGAATGTCAGTTGCACATGCAGGCGCCTAAGACAGGCGCAGTCGATCCTGATGTGGTGAGGGTCGTCACCCATCCATTTAAGCCATCCCTCTTTTAAAACAAAAAGGAGGAAATGTAAGAGCCTTTGATGAGGAAGTAGCTCTGAGATGGCAGCTGGCCGAGAGCCAAGAGGTGGCACTTACTTGTTTGTTAAAAGCAAGGCTTTGTTTACTACAACTTACACCTGACTTTCATGGTGGCTCTTGGGCACTACGTGCTGTAGCATTGGGTCGAGCTTATGACACATGTATGCCTGTTAAGAGAACTAATGCACCTGTGATGGGTAAAGAGTATTTAAACAGATGGTAGAGAGGAACGGGGCGGGGGGCGGAATCAGGGAGAAGATAGAGAAGGAAGGAAAAAGAAGAAGGAACAATAAAGGAACCACTCATTCCTAGTCTGCCTCTGATTTCTTTTCCGCGGTATCGTTGCTGCAGGCGGCAACACAAGAGAACATGTGCTAATATATTCTACTTCAAAATGATCTAAAAGACATAAGAGAATACAAATCACAATTAGAAAAAAACTCAGAAATAAGGTGATAGAACTCAAGAAGCAGCTATATTTAACAATGCATTTATAGAATAATTTTGGAAAGTTGGGGTAATAGGAGAGCATAAGCAAAACAAAAAATTAATTGTTTAAGTAATCATAAGTGATAGTTTCAATATTGTATGTGTAATCTGGGATAAAGCAAATGAGCAATTACAGAGTATTCTAATGTCATGATCTTCTTTATCCCCGAGAACCAGAATTCTTGTTATAGACAAAAGTATTTAGTGATATAATTTGAAAAGTAAAATCCTGTAGTCCTAAATTTGAGTTGGAAATATTTATATGATATAAATTGATATTTTCTCAAAGGAAGACATACAAATAGCCAAGAGATATATGGTGAAAAATCTCAGCATCACTAATCACTAGGGTAAGCTATCACCTCACAGCTGTTAGAGGGGCTGTTATAAAAAAAATAAAAATAAAAAGATAAGTAGGCCAGGCAAAGTGATATATGTATGTAATCCCAGCAGCTTGGGAGGCTGAGGTAGACAGATCCCAAGTTCAAAGCTAGCCTAAGCAACTTAGCAAGACCATAAGCAATTTAGTGAGACCCCATCTCAAAAACAAGGGGGGGGGAGGCTGGAGTGGCTCAGTGGTTAAGCATCCCTGGGTTCAACCATCCCTGATACCAAACAAAAACAAAAACAATGATGTAGAGAAAAAGCAGCTTTTACACTATTGATAGAAATGTAAATTAGCATACCTTATGGAAAACTGTTATGGTGTTTTTCTCAAAAAATTAAAAATAGAACTTCAATTCCACGTTAGATATTTACCCAAAAGATTTGAAATCACTTAAGTCAAAGAATTGTCTGCTCTCCCTCATTCACTGAAGCATATGCACAACAGCCAAGTTATGGACTCAACCTAAGTAAGTGTCCATCCACAGAGCAAAGGACAAAGTAAAGAGAGCATTTTCACACAGTGGAATATTATTCAGCCTTAAAAAAGAAATCCTGTCAGGTGCAACAACATGAATAGAATTGGAAACAATATTCTAAGTGAAATCTAAAACAAACTCAAAGAAGTACAATATAGAATGATAATCACCAGAAGCTGGGTGGAGGAGGAAACAAGGAACAAGGAGAGGCTTAAAAAGCATAAAGCCTTAATTAGGAAGAATGTTTTTCTTTCCTTCTTTGAGATATAATGGTTAATATAGTAAATAATAATGTTTATACACTTCAAAAGCACCAATACTGTTTATACATTATCATATTATAGTTATATATATTATTATTATACATATACTAATAAATTCCAAATATTCTCACCACAAAAATGGTTTGTGAGGTGATGGATATCTTCTTAACTTGATTTAATCATTCCACACTGTATTCATAAATCATAACATCACTTTATACTTCATAAATATATACAACTATAATCTGTCAAGTTATATGTTAAAAATAAAAATTGGGCCAGGGGTGTAGCTCAATGATAGAATGCATCCTTAGCAGGCCCTGGGTTCAATCCCTAGCACCACAAAACTAAATAAAATAATTAAAACTTAAAAATAAAAAACTGGATGTGGTGGCATACATCTATAATCCCAGCTAGGCAGGAGGCTAAGGCTAGAGGATCATATAAAGATTTTATAATGACTTTATGACTAGTTTAAACAACTAGTCACTTTCTAAGGATTACAAGGGACTAATTCGTTGAAAACTGGGTATACAACATGAAGAAAACAAGTATTTATCTTGCTTTTCCTATAAGAACTACACCACTAAGTTACAAAATAGCGATAGGTTAAGGATTTTCTTATAAAAGTATTCCAAGTAAAGAACAAACTAAAGACAAAATGATAGAATATCACTATTTCACAACCCTTAATGAATGAAGGGAAACCATTATTGAGCATCAACACTGCTAATATCAAAAAAAGTGAAAATCACACATTATTAACTTCCTGGTGAACACAACACTACCTATATCATGCCAAAGGTATCAAACCAGAGTCTGATCAAGTCTCAGATTTCACTGCTGATTTGCAACATACACATTGAACTGCACTGAATACACAATCAATAAAATACAACTGTGGAAAACTCTTATGTGTCAAGTGACCCAGGTTTTTCAACAAATAAATTATAAAAGACAAAGAAAGGACCAGGGGTTGGGGGTGGGGAGAAACTTGCAAATTATAAAAGACTTAAAAAATATGAAACAAAGATGGAGGGAAGGTGAAGAACTTAACTTGATGAGTCTAGGGATATACATTTGGCTGATAAAACTCTCAAACAAAGAAATAATTCCTATAAAGCCAAGACAGTGGTTATTTTTGGAGGGATTGAGGAGGGCTATGAATGGAGCTGAGCACATGGACGGGCTTCTGAGATAACTGGTAAAGTTATGTTTTTTAAGCGGGGATACAGTTTAAAAGGTATTACATATTCTTTAGATCAGCCAATTAAATAGTAATTTGTGCTCTCAATGAGCACTGTTTTGAGGAAAGGATGATCTGTTGCTACAACAAAATACTTGGGAGGAAAAAAAAAGGAGAGGAGCAGAAGTTGAATTACAGCAGCAATCCAATAAAATAAATGATAGGTGATGAAGTGAGCAGAGTTTTGAGTCTAAGGAATTCGAAAGTTTCACATGAAAAAATCTAGAAGGATTCACACCTGTTAAAAAGGATATCTTGGGAAATGAGAACATGAGGAAAGAGAAAAGAACCTTTCATTTTATGCTTAATATACTTGGGGAATATATATTTTTTTCAACAAGCTTTGTTAATTTTTCTCAAATCTGTAAATGTTTATTTTTTAAAGGGCTTCATAATAAAAACAGAAACTTCTGGCAGAAATGAGACAAATACCCATGTAAAAGAGTTTCAAATAATTTATGTAATATTTCACCTTCAAAGAGGGGGAGTAAAATCCCCATTCCTTAAGAGTAGGCAATAAATACATAGTGACTTCATCCAAAGAGTACAGTATGGAAAGTGGGGGAAAGAATCACTTCACCGAGAAGAGCACTACCTTGGCCAAGCAAACAAGGTCAGCTTCAACAGAGACAAATCATATTGATTGACAGGATATATTATGTCCTTGACATGAGGCTCATATTTCCAGTCTAATCATGAGAAAAACATCAAAAAAATTCTAGTAGAGGGGCATCTTATAGTATATGTGATCCATAATCTTCAAAACGGTTAAGTTTAACAAAAACAAGAAAGTCTGACAAACTATATCTTGGACAGGATCCTGGAACAGAAAAAGGACGTTATGTAAAAATTAAAAATAGGTGGATAATATGTGGACTTTCATTATAAAAAACATCAATATTGGTTCATTAATTATAACAAATACATCATATGTAAGATATCAATAATATTATACTGAGTACAGAATATAAACTGTACTATTGTCTCATTTCTTTTCTGTAAATCTAAAAACTATTATAAAAATCCTTTTTTTTTTTAAATAAAAAGCCTTAAAGGTAATAACATTATTATATCTTTACCAAGTTTAAGTCAAGGTTGCTAAGTTTCCTACAATAACTAAAACATGGTTTCTATTTCTGTGTTTTCTTTCTCAAGCAAATATTATAAAGCAATCAAGAGACCACCAGGGAGAGCCTCAATGTCCAGGGCCTACTGACCACACTTTGAGAACCAAACAATGGCTCTGACATAGTATGCTATTTTTAGACATTCTTCAGCACAATATAATAGGAAGCAATCAGTCAATCAATAAATAGAAAAGTGGTGCTGGTGTGAATCTGAAAAGATGCATGGCAAGCTGGGGAGGGAAGGTTCTCCACACTGGGTACCAGCCATGAGAACTTTTAACAGTGCAAGTAACAAATATGAGTATAAAATATTTGTGAAAGGTCTCATTTCTAAACATATAATAGGATACAACAGGCAAGAACTTCTACATCATCTCTCCTACTCTATTCTCTTCACATTGCTGATAATCAAACAACTCCTTGAACCGCTATGCCTGCCAGTTGTTAGGTTAGTGGTCCCTTGACTCATAAGTATGTGATGTCAACACTGTTTTACATTTATTTTTATTGTAAAGTACCCTGAGAAAGACATTATATTTCAACTCAAAGGCTAATTTCCTTAAGAGTAAGGATGGATAAATGGGAAAAGCATTAACATTCACTGTTAAGTGTTTTGTGTTTATATAAATGTCTTATAAAAATATTTCACTTAATCCTCCCTATTGCCTACCATATTATAGATGATAAACATAAAGTCAGAAAAATAGAGTTACTTGGGAAAACTAGAAATTCAATAACAAGTTGCGTCATGTGTGAATGACTCTGTGAAGTCCAGGGTTTCCTGCTACAGCGCGCTGCCCCTGCAGGCCTCTCTTCTTGCATACTCGCCACTGCACTCAAGAGGGCTAAACACAGAGAAAACATTCAAATGCTTTTTGTGACATGAATCGACTTGAATGATTGATAAGAAGGTAGTCCCATGACAGCACTCTACTAATAATATTTTATGACCAAGTCTGGCCCTGCCTATGACCCTTAAGGAAATAAAGGAAAATAAAGAACTTGGTGAACCATGTCATTGTCAAAGTTGTTCACCTCTGTACAAACCACCCTTTGCACCACTGATCAGAATACTAGGAACTTTCTAACATGCTGTACCCATTTAAAAAAAAAATTCAGATTGTAAATGATTTATTAAGTTGTGTGGCTATATTAAAAAATGGTAACCACAAGATTGCATTTTATATCTTTTCCCCAACAACAGGGAAAAGGTTTTGATAAGCATCTTATTGTACTGTCTGTCACTTACTGTATCCTTCTGAACCATATGCATATCTTATGAATCAGCAATATTCTTGCTCCTTAGATCAACCATAAATGTTAGCTGAAATAAGAAAATCAGACTGAGCAGGGTGGCACTTATCAGTAGCCCCAGGACTCAGGAGGGAGGATTACTTGAGCCATAGTTCGAGACCTGTCTGAGCAACACAAGACCCACCCCCCCTTTTTTAAAAATAGTTTTGTTAGTTGTAGGTAGACACAGTATCTTTATTTTATTTATGTGGTGCTGAGGATCAAACCCAGGGCCTCACACATGCAAGACCAGTGCTCTACAGCTAAGACATAGTCCCAGCCCCACAAGACCCCATATTACAAATAGAAAATTAAAAGAGAAGAGAGGTGGGAGGGGAGAGAAAAAGAAAAAAAGAGAGAGAGAGAGAGAAAGGGAAGAGAGAGAGAAAAAAAAAAAGGAAGGAAAGAAAACAGTATTCTCAAGCTTATATTGTTCCCCCTTTAAAATAATTACAGTTTATATTGCATAAAAACTTTATTATTTTTTGGAATCCAGAGTTGCTCTGCCATAGAACTATTACCCCAGCCCTTTTTCTTTTTTCTTTTGTATTTTGAGACAGGGTCTCACAAAGTTGACTAGGCTGACTTTGAACTTGCAATCCTCCTACCTCAGGCTCCCAAACTGGTGGGATCACTGGTGTGCACCACTGTGTCTGACAACATAAAAACTTAGATAAGATTCTTCTTTTGCTTCAAATAATACAGAAAAGAAACCCCCAAATTTACTGTAGTGTAATAATTTCAGCCCACAAATCAATATCTAAAATCTCTAGACTGTTTCTCACATTTACTCAGTACCCAACATAAATCTTACATTTTAGTTACACTACCTTGGCAGCATTCAAATATGATAACCCTAACTTTAAGAATATTTTATGGTGTAATATTTGCATGCTATGAAAGTAAAACAAGAGCTAAGTGATTATGAGTAAATTATTATCTAAGAGCTCGCTTTAGGTTTTGGATGGTCAGTTTGTTAGGATTTAATACAGTATTTAAAATAATTACATAAGTCTATTAGTAAATAAGTGTAGGTTATACATGGACCAATGATGAATGTATGCGTGAAACAAGGACTAAGATTAATCTACGAGCTGGGGTTATATACCTCAGTGGCAGAATATGTGCTTAGCATGCATGACATTTTGGGGTTCAATCCTCAGTGCCAAAAACAACAAGAATTAATCCAATGTTGTCCATCTAAGTCCAATTCTTTGTGTGTGTATGTGTGTGTGTGTATGTGTGAGTGTGTGAATGCTCACTTGTGCATGCACTCACATACATGCACAATGGGATTGAACCCAGGGCCTTGTGCTTCTTAGGCAAGTGTTCTACTATTGGGCTATATCCTCGCCCATGAGTGCAGGGTTTTTTAAGAAGACAACAGGGGAAAAAAAAAAAAAAAAAAAAACCAGAACCCCAAATATTAACACTTTAACTATTAAATAGTAGATAAGCAAACCACAAAAAGGCTCCAAAAGGCACAGAGAATGTGGACTAAAATTTTTAACATGAAGAAGGAAGTTCTAAGCCGGGCGCGGTGGCGCACTCCTGTAATCCTAGCACTTTGGGAGGCTGAGGCAGGAGGATCGCGAGTTCAAAGCTAGCCTCAGCAATGGCGAGGCACTTAGCAACTCAGTGAAACCCTGTCTCTAAATAAAATTACAAAAAAAAGGGCTGGGGATGTGGCCTAGTGGTCGAGTGCCCCTGAGTTCAATCCCTGGTACCACAAAAAAAAAAAAAAAAAAAAAAAAAAAAAGAAGGCAGTTCTGAATCATGTCATTTGATAACACACAGAAGAAGTCTTGGTTGTTAAACTTGACACACACACACAAACATTTAGTTGTAGTTGGACACAATACCTTTATTTTATTTATTTATTTTTATGTAGTGCTGAGGATTGAACCCAGTGCTAGGCAAGAGTAGGCAAGAGTTCTACCACTGAGCCACAACCTCAGCCATAATTCACTGATATAAAATCCATGATCTCATGCCATTCTAAGAATCATTGATGTACCAATTATAAGTATCTTTTCTTAAATTTCTTCTATAATGTTTCAAGTTTCCTCTTAGCATTTGATTTCATCTCTTCTTAGCAAAATTACAAATGTTGAGTACTAATAAGTGTTCTTCCAGCAAAAAATTTCAGAACCATGTAAGATTAAATCTCAAAGTATAAGAGGATGTATCAATGGACTGATAACTCAGCACTCCTTTTATTAAGAGATACAGAATATTTAATAAATCACATTTAACAGCAGCAACAAAGAAGGAAATTCCAAGACCATTTGACATTCATGGCCTTCTAGAAGAGAAAAAATTATTTATTTTCAATCCACCTACTACCAGACCTCTGCTCAAGAAATCTTCCTTTGATAATACTGGTTTTTAAACACATTCATTACATTTTAATTTTATTTTGTTGCTGTTGTTGTTGTTATTGCAGTGCTGGGGTTGAACCCAGGGCCTCACACACATATGGCAAGTGCTCTACCACTGAGCTACATTCCCAGCCCTCCTTACACTTTTTATTAACGAAAATAAATTTCTGTTTAAAGAAGTTGTAACAAAAGTAGTTTTCTAAGATCAAAACATTAAGTAGTGAGGGATTTTAAGAGAACAACTTTACATAAGAGAATTTAAACAGTATGATTTCCTCAAAAGTAACAGTAACAGAGGCTATAAATACAAATAAATCCAAAGAGGGGAAGCAGAATTTTAAGCAGTTACTAAAGGTAATTAGGGATGATATAGGAGTATCTTAGATTTCCAATAGGCCTGAATAGGAGGAGAAACAAGGAATTTCTGTAGGCAGGACACCACACAGTGTCTAATTCAGTTCAAGAACATTTATTGAGGGTACACTTTGTTCAAGCAACATCCTAGGCCCTCTGGATACTAATTCCTGGCTTCAGTCAAAAACCTGAAGTGGAGAAGTACTAAGCTATTGAGAAGCATCTATTTCCCAAGAGCTTAAACCAGAAAAAACTACAGTAGTATTCCAAAAGGTATAGTGAGCTCTTTCTGTATCTACCATGGCTATTAACAAGCATGGGTAAGCTTCACTTTCAGCACACTGAATTACAGCACTAGTACTATTCAGTACAGTCCACTGAACCTAAGATCCAACAATCCACAACAAAGCTCTACAACTTAGGTCCAATATTTTCCCAGTTTCTCAGATGAGGCAACATGGACACATAGACTGTAAAACAACTTATAGCAAATTTAAATCCAATCCATGAAACAAATTTAGGTACCACTTCAAAATGCTAGTTAAGTGGAACAAGAGATTGTAAAAAATGAATTGCAAGGAACTGCAACCTTTGGGCATTGCTGGTAGGAAGGTAAAATAGTGCAGCTGCTGTGGAAAACTCTATAGTGGTTCCTTGAAAATTAGATATGGGGCTAGAGGTGTAGTTCAATAGTAGAGCATGTGCTTAGTATGCACAAGGTACTAAGTTTAATTCCCAGGACCAAAACAAACTAAAAATTAGATGTAGAATTACTATGTGATCTAACAACTCAAAAGAATCGGAAGCAGGGACTTGAACAGGTATTTGGACACCAACACTCATAGCAGCGTTATTCCACAAAAGCCAAAAGGTAGAATCAACCAATGTCCATCAACAGATGAGTATATAAATAAATGTGGAATATACTTATATCGTAGTATGATTCTGCCTTAAAGAGGTAGATCATTCTGATAAATACTGCAACACAATGAGCCCTGAAGACATGATGCTAACTGAAATAAGCCAGTCATAAAAAGAAAAATACTGCAAGGCATGATGGTACATGCCTATAAGCCTAGAAACTGGGAGGGCTGAAGCAGGAGGATTGCAAATACCAGGCCAGCACAGGCAACTTAGCAAGACCTTGTCTCAAAATACAAAATAAAACATAAGAAGACCAGGTGTGGTGGTACATGCCTGAAATCCCAGGGACCTGGGAAGCTGAGGCAGGAAGATCACAAGTTCAAGGCCAGCCTCAGCAATTCAGTGAAGCCCTAAGCAACTTAGAGAAATCCTGTCTCAAAATAAAAAACAAAAAGGGATAGGGATGTGGCTCAGTGGTTAAATGCTCCAAGTTCAATTTCCAGTACCCAAAAATAATAATAAAATAAATAAATAAATAGAAAGGGCTGGGAATGTAGCTCAATGGAGCGCACCCCTGAGTTTCATCCCCAATACCACACACACACACACACACACCCCCCCCAAAAAAAAAAAAAAAAAAAAAAAAAAAAAAAAAGAGAGAGAGAGAGAGAGAGCAAGAAAGAGAGAAAGAGAAAGATTGACTCACAAAGACTGAAAATAAATGGCCGTTTCCCAGGCCTGAGAAAATTTGGGAATGGGAATTTATGTTGAAGGGGGACAGTTTGGGTAGATAAAAAGTTTTGAAGATAGATGAAGGTAATGGTTGCGACAAGAATGTGCATGTACCTAATGTCACAGAATGGTACAAATAAAAACTGTTAAAATGATCAGTTTTATATTATATCACAATTAAAAAGTCATAAGTAAAATTTATTTCTGTTATCATTTACATTAATGAAGTATACATGTGATTCTGGAATTTTTAAAATGGAAAAAAAATGCAACTTTTTCATTTTTTTTTTACAAAAAGATATATGTATACAAATAATAAAAGTTGGAGACCACAAATTATTAAGTAACTCTTTTAGAATCTAGGTGAACTTAATGATCAACATGATAAAAAATCATGCAGGAGGAACTGAACTGTGCAATGGGATTGACCACTAAGACTTATTACTTACTGCCATATTTTAGGAAAATTGTTGAGATTTTATGCCAATTTTTTTTTTTTTTTTTTTTTTTTTTGCAAAAAAGTGGATGAACCATTATGTGGAGCTTTTTTTAAAAAATGTGCTGGTATTATTTAAGCATCATTTATTACGAAACTATCTGGTGCACGATTAGGATGCATGTAATACTTGTGAACATACATTAATGCAGTGATGATGATTATACAGTGGCATACAGTATTTTATATTCAACAGTTCTGACTAAACAATAAACATTTATACCCATCCAAAAAAAGAGATTAGTCTATATAATATCAGTGAATATTCACAACTCATTAATTTTTCCTAGTATACAACAATGGCATTCAATTCACATTACTAACAAGGGGGGGAAGCATCAAAACACCAATGACATTCTTCACAAAGCTAGAAAAAAACAGTCCTAAAATTCATTTGGAAAAAAATAAAAGACCCATAAGAGCCAAAATAATTTTAAGCCAAAAAAGCAATGCTGGAGGCATCACAATATCTGATTTCAAATTACACTACAGAGCTGTAGTAATAAAAACTGCATAAAACTGGCATAAAAACACATATATAGACCAATAGTATAGAAAAGAAGACACAGAGACAACCTCTCACAGATACAGTCATCTGATCCTTGACAAAGATGCCAAAAACATATTGGAAAAAAGACAATCCTTTTTAACAAATACTGCTGGGAAAACTGGTTATCCATATGTAGAAGAATGAGACTAGATCCTTATCTCTCACCCAGCACAAAAGTCAACTCAGAATGGATCAAAGACCTAGGAATTAGAGCAGAAACTAAGCAACTCCTAGAAGAAAACAGGGTCAACACTTCAACATACAAGTACAGGCAAGGACTTTCTCAATAGAGCCAAGGAAATATTATCAAGAATTAATAAATGGAATGGTATCAAGTTAAAAAGCTTCTGCACAGCAAAAGAAACAATGAAGAATGTGAAGAGAAAACCTTCAGAATGGGAGAAAATCTCCACTAGCTATTCTTCTGACAAAGAATTAATATCTAGGATATATAAAGAATTAAAAAAACTTAACACCGAAGAAAAAAAATAACGCAATTAATAAATGGGCAAATGAACTAAATGGACACTTTTCAAAATAAAAAATACAAATGGCCAACAAATATAGGAAAAAATGTTCACTCTTAGAAATCATGGAAATGCAAATAATAACTACTGAGATTTCATCTCACTCCAGTCAGAATGGCATCTATGAAGAACGCAAACAATAACAAATACTGGAGAGGATATGGAGAAAAAGGAAGACTTTCGTACTGCTAATAGGATAATAAATTGGTACAATTACTATAGAAATCAGTATGGAGGTTCCTCAAAAGACTAGGAATGGAACAATCATATGATCCAGGTATACCACTCCTTGATATTTATCCTAAAGAATCAATTGACACATTATAGTGATACATTCATACCCATGTTTGTAGTAGCTCAATTCACAACAGCCAAACAATGGTACCAGCCTAGGGGTCCATCAGTGGATGAATAGGTCAAAAAAACACATGGTATATATACACAATGATGTTTTATTCAGCCTTAAAGAAGAATAAAATTACGTATTTGCAGGAAAATGAAAGGAACATGAGACATTATGTTAAGTGAAATAAGCCAAATTCAAAGTCAAGATCGTATGTTTTCTCCCATATGTGGAAGCTTAAGAGGAAAAAGGAAAAGAAAGTTGGGGTGCGGGTCTCATGAAAATTGAAGGCAGATCAGTAGAATGAATAGAACAAACTGCCAGGAGGGAGGGAAAGAGGAAACACTGGGAAATGATACTGGCCAAATTATATTGTTACATTGTGTGTATCTACAAATATGTAATAACAAATACTGCCATAATATATAATTATAATGCACCAATAAAAATATGGAAAAAATAAAGGGGCAGGAAAAGAGCTACACCAATTTTTGTTTTAAAGGTTCTCTAATTTACTTAACATTCCATTTTCAATTTAAAATTGAAAGTCCCTCTGTGGTCAAATTTTTCTCCCCTACTTAATATTTACAAAACGAAAGATGCCTCTCAGACATAACCTTGATTACACCAATGCTCTAGGTAAAGGGCCAGGGGCCAGGGGGAGGGAAAGAGAAACTTGGAATGCCAAGTATGATGTTTGTTAGTTTAAGGGTTAGAATAATTTGTAAATAATGTTAAAATATTTTGATTGTATTTTTAGAATTTATGTAAAGCATAGCATATAAAGTTAAAAAGATTAAAAATCCACTAATGTAGTCACGAATATATATGGAACACACAACCACAAACCTTCTTGAGAAGACACAATGGGTGGCATGTAATCAGGAATGTATTCTTTTCTTTCCTCTGCATCTTTACTTCCAGGTTGAGGAAACTGAAGTACATTGTTCTTGCTAACAGGAAATGAAGGGATTTGATGTGGGAAAGTAACAGGTTCAATATTATGAATATAGTCTTCTAGTTCATGTAGACTAACTCCCATGAGTTGGAAAGCTTCACCAACATCATCCAAAATTGGATCTGTTCGACCATCTGAAACAAAGTCAAAAGCAAATCAAATTTTTTTTAACTGCATAAACATTTCTAAAAATATTAATAAAAATGTATTAAGTAAATATACAGCTCAGAATCAAATATATTAAGTATTTAAAACTTAATTACTGGAAAAACTTAATAGATTTTTACAGAACATTACATTATTTAAATAATAAAAAGCTGATTCTTAAAAAGTAAATTTTAAATATAATCTAACAACCAAAACATTACAGAAAATGACACAGTTAGCACACAACAAACATCAAAAGTAATTTACAAACTGAGTGTGGTGGTACGTGCCTAAAATCCCAGAAACTCAGGAGGCTGAGACAGGAAGATGGCAAGTTCCCAGCTCAGCAATTTATCAAGACTGTCTCAAAATAAAAAGGACTGGGGATGTACTCAGTGATAAAGTACCTCTGGATTCAATCCCCAATATTAAAAAAAGAAGAAAAAAAGTAATTTACAAGGCCGGAGATGTAGCTCAATGATAGAGTGCTTGCCTGGCATGTGCAAGACCCAGGTTTGATTCTCAATACTACAAGAAAATAAAGAAAAGTAATTTACAGATGGTTGAAAGCGTCTAGAACAGTGGCTGACACAGGGTCAATGCCTAATAAATATTGCTATTATTATTTTTATCATGAAGTAGCTAATATGCTATGTATACTAAGCAAATGCCTATAACATTTTCTCTGTTATAAACTGATGCATCTCTGGAACCTATAACAGTGGCTGGCACATGATAGGTAGTCAATAAATATGTGTCGAATTAAATCACTAAAAATTTTTATTATATTGGGGCTAGGGTACTGGGGGTTTTATCCAGAGGCACTGTACCAGCGAACTACATCCCCAGCCCTTATTATTTTTTAATTTTGAGATAGGATCTTGATAAGCTCCTGAGGTTGGCCTTAAATTTGTGATCCTCCTGCCTCACCCTCCTGAGTTGCTGGGATTACAGGTGTGCACCACTGCGTCCAATTCAATTTTTTAAGTCCAAGAATATTTATAAGGAAGGACTTACATCATAAAGGTAATTTATATATAAATCTTCAAGTGTAAGTCAAAGACCTTACATAAAATGGATAGAAACAAAAAGATAAATTAGCCGGGTGTGGTGGCGCACGCCTGTGATCCCAGCACTTGGGAGGCTGAAGCAAGAGGATCGCGAGTGCAAAGCCAGCCTCAGCAATGGCGAGGCACTTAACAACTCAGTGAGACCCTGTCTCTAATAAAAATACAAAAAAAGGACTGGGAATGTGGCCCAGTGGTCGAGTGGCCCTGAATTCAATCCCCAGTACCAAAAAAAAAAAAAAAAAAAAAAAAAAAGATAAAAGTTAGATAATAGTGAGAGTTTCTTTACAAAAGCAGTTTTTTCCTATGCCAAAAGTAGAACTTTTTTCCTACCTTAGCAGAACTTAAGGTTCCTACCTCTTTTAAAACTTCTACAAAAATTCCAGTCCTCAATTTCCAAAGACCCCAAAGAATATTTTTTAACTGAGATCTTTTATGAATACCTCAAACTCAATATATCTGAGTTAAGTCACAGTGTAAAGTGGCAAAGAAGAATCCAATTTTGGCAAGAAGTAGACAGACTTCTGGGATTACAGTTGTAATACCGTGTTGTGAGGATTACAGGTGTGCTCACAGGACAGTCTGGAAAGATATCCAGACAAGAGTTAACAATTCAAAAGGGTAGAAGCTACAGCACAAAGGATTGGTATGGTTGAAGCAGAAGACTTATTCCTAACTTCAAACACCTGCAGTCTTTGAATTGTTCTACAATACAGGTTACTTTTGTGATGCGTAAAAAGTAAAATATAAATAATTTCATTATTCTTACTGAACGTAGACATGCACTTCACTTCTATTCTTATTAAAGTCATTATTACTCTCAGTCTAAAAATAGAATTGTAAATTCCTCCACATGTATTGTAAATTCCAGCCTCAATTCAAGAACTTCTGGTGTTTCCCTCTCCCCACCCTTCTTCTTGCCATAGATGTCAGATTTTTATCCATGGGGTATACAATCCAGGTTCCTGGTAGATGCATGAAACCTCATATAATACTGAATCCCATATATTCTATTTTTTCCTAGAAATACATACCTATTATAAAGTTTAATTTGTAAACTAGGCACTAAAAGAGGTTAAAATAACTAATTATAAACAAAACAATTATAACTAGATAGTCTGATAAGTTATTTAAAACTTATAAATTGTTTATTTCTAGAATATTCCACTTAATATTTTCAGACCCTGAGTAGCTAAATCACAGAAAGTAAAAGTACAGATAAGGGGAGCACTGCTATATCTTCAAATTCTGCCCACCTGAATATCTTCTGCATTCATCTCTAGTATGATTCTGTTAAAATACTGCTTTTATCACAGCATCCCCCCAAATTAAGAGTATGCAATATTTTCTACCACGTTTTACTTCTCTTATAAAGTTTTAAGTCCCTCCATCACCTGATTTCACTTTGTTGACTATTTTCCCTGAACATTTTCCAAATGTACTAGCTACATACACCAAGCTGGTCACCTTAGTGGGTACTATTATTAATCTCACATGGACAACTTATTTTATGCTATTCTCCAACCCAGAATTCTCTCTACCTTTATATAACCACACATTGCTCAACTCAAATCTCATCTTTTCTGTGAATCCATAGCCCACAATCACCTCTTTCTCCTACTCCTTTTGCATTTACTGCCTGTACTATGCAATAATTGAGAGTACTAGTGTTCAAGCCATTTTTAAAAATTTAGCACCTGCTTTAGGTGCCTGTACACATATTTCACACATAACACAATGCATTAAAAAAAAATCTGCTCCTGAATACTTGGAGAAACTGTCACCTTAGGAAAATTTAAAAATTCGTTATTTGCTGAATTAATAACTTCCACTTCTTGCTGTAACTTGAGAACTTTCTTTTTTAAAGGAAGATATATTATCAGTTTATTTCAGTTGACATGTTAGAGATTGTGCCTTGTAATTTTATGCTTCTAACACGAAGCACAAGGCTTGTGGTAGTCAATAAATGTTTGTCAAAAAGGAATTTTAAGTAAGGTAGAATACAAGATTGCCCAGAGGTAACTTAAGGTTACAAATTATATTTTTAAATAAGGATAATAATAAAAAAGAACCTAAAAATGTCCGTCTAGTACATATACCTGAATTAGCATTTTTAAAAAGTCACCAAACCACAATGGGGAATAATAAGCCTGATAATCACATTCTCACTAAAATGAAGAAAACTGACTAGAAAAAAATGGATAATTAGGAAAAAGTTCATACTACAGTGTTACAATGATTCTCAATGGCTTTGGAATACCTAGTTACATGAAGGGCCAGTGCATATTCTAGCTCTGTGTATAAATCATGAAGGGTAACTATGTATTCAGGGGATGTTTTGAGTACCTAAAAGTATATAACATCTGTCCTTACTTAGCAAACTTGGTAGCAAAAATACAATCTGGACCTGCCCCTAATGGTAACAGTATACCCAAGGATCATGGAGGGGGTCCTGAAAGGAAAAGAAGAAAGGTCAGGAGAGTATCTGCTGGTACTATACTTAACAAGACAACAATAAATGTTTGCAGTTCCCAATTTAGAAGTATTGGTGAAATTAAGCATTCAAAAAAATGAATATTTTACAAATTCAAAAGGTGAAAACCACAATAGCTATTATGATAGTGGAGCATTCATTCATTAATTTATTCCACAAATATTTTCTGCCTATTATATTTTGGCCGTATACTAGATTACAGAATACATATACAATCAATTTGTTTCCCAAGAAGGGGAGACATACTCAGACAATTACAAGACAAGGTTTTAAATAAACTCAACAGAAACATGCACAGGATTATGAGAGCAGAGAGCATGAGTTTCCTAGAGCAAGTGATAAGTAAATCTTGAGATCTAAGTAGTATTACTGGTGGACCAGGGTGTGAAGGAGTGGATAGCTTAAAATGTTTTGGAAAAGGCAGGTAGCTCAGCATGGCTGCAGATTAGTAGGGTTGGGTGGCAGAAGATAAGAGAAATGTTAGCTCACATGTGCTATTAAGAGTTTAGATTTTTAACCTGTAATCAATGGAGTGCAACTTTGGTATTTTTAAGAACAATGATAGTATCAGATTTGTGTTATAGGCAGATTACTTTGGCAGCACTATGGAAACAGGAATCAAACTTGGGACTTCAGAAGTACAGCATATCTATGGGTCTCAATTTTTAAATCTTCACAAAATATTCAATGAAACACTTCACCTAGTTCTCCGATTCTCCACGTTAATAATCACAACCTGATATGTAAACAAGTGCTACCTCCAACAGATATATTCATATGCATGCTTCACACATCAACAAAATGATTCCAAATGAATAAATGCCACCAGCCACCAGACAGTCACTTAAAAGACATAAATACTGTATTCCAGATTACCTTGAGAACCTCTCAAATAACCTATGATCCCTCCACCACACTTTTGATAACCAATGACACAGAAACAGAAAGGAGGAAGCCAGTGGATAAGTGAGCTATAAAAGTTAATCCAATTGAAGAAAATGACAAAGTCGGCCTTGGGAAGTCATAAGTGGAGATGTTGTCTGTGAAAGGAACAGATACAGAAAGAAGAGGGCAGTGTCCCTAACGTGGAAGAGCTGTCAACGAGTCTGTGTAGTGAGGAGCTCAAGAATGGCCAGTCTTGTAAGAAACGGCCGGTAGACGGAGCGCCTGTGACAACTAGTTGTAGTAGTTTGCGGGCAAAGGAGGAAAAGGACCAAGGTAAGAGGTGGTGTGGGGCATTCTGGGGGTGGTTCTGCTCACTGCAAACGTGAGACAATGAGAAAGAGCGAGGCACACTTCGGAGCCGAGCGAGGGGAGAGGGTGTGGAGCTGGGAGCGGAGACCGGCTCCCGGCCGGTGGCGGGAAGTTAGCGGATGAGGAAGAGACACCCAAGGGATGACTTGAGTTTGCAGGGGCAAGGGACGCCCAGGGGCGTCGGAGGCCGAGAAGGTGGCACATCTCGGGGCCGGGCACAGAACGCGAACCCCGGGGACGCCGAGAGAGGGACGGGGAGACTGAGGTGTCACTCGTGACTTGCCGGGGCAGCCCTCCCGCACCCAGCCCGGTACTCACAGAGTTCAGAGTACCGATGGCAGCCCCGGCCCAGCTGCTGCAGATAGCGCTGCAGCACGTCCGTGAGGAGGTGGCAGGCGCTGAGCTGCACCGAATCCCAGCCCAGCGCCTGGCAGATCTGCGCCACCGAGACCCTCAACAACGACCTGGAGTAACTCTCGCACATCCCGCTGCGTGGACGCCACCGCAGCCCTTGCTGCCACTTCTCTCCAGCCCCGCCGCCTGGCCTTAGCAGAGCCCCTGATTCATTCTCTGGGGCCCCCGCGGCGGGGAAATCGTCCCCCCGACCCCCGGCGACCACCTCAAAGCCCCAGCAGCACGGAGCGCGCCAGCCTGAGAGCCGCCATTTTGGACTCGCTCCGCCTCCCGCTGGACGGCCGCCGGGGCGAGGCAGCACGAGACGAATGCCGGTAGCGCCGATGAGAAAGCTCCGCCCCGTGGGAGCAGAGCGATGGGCTCGTTATCGACTCTCGGGCCTGGAAGTCGGCCGGAAGCGGACGTGTTGAGCGAAGGTGGAGGATGTGCCTCGGGACAGCAGGTGCTGGGGGGATTCCTGGGGGGACTGGCTAGGAGGAAGAGGGAATGTCGGTGTTCTTAGAGGCAAACGAGGGAGCTGGTGTAGGACATTGAAATGTTAGACATTTGGTACTCCTGGTGTTGATATTAGAGAGTTCAGTGCTAAAAGTGAGGGACGTGGGAATTTAAGGTGCTTCCCAAACGCAGATCTAAATCTGGTCTTGCCTCTACTAAAAATAAATGCAAGTGCTGCTGCTTGCCACTGTGTGGTTTGAATAAAGTGCATAGTGTTCAGCACGCTCCGTGCCCAATTAATGGGAACGCCACAAAAGCAGTAACAAAATAAGCAATATTTTAACATAATTTCTTCTTTTTTAAAAATGGAATTTCATGCCTAAAACTCCTGCCCTCATTCACCTCATTGTAACCCCAGTTCCACGCACGCAAAAACTGGTGGGCTGCTTGTGGGCGGTAGTTTGCCAGTTTGAGTATCGCCGGGCTGTGTGACCTACCTAGGGTATAAAAAACTCGCTTTTCTACAAAGGCCAAACCAGTACAGTAAATCCATGATGTAGTTAGTGTGCTGGGAATGGTTGCCTCCGGAGCCTTCTTCCAGCTCCAGCTGAGTAATTGCTGGATCATTCCAAGATGCTGGAAATGAGGGTGTTGAAATAAGTAACTTGATTTTTAAATATTGAGAACAAAAATTTGCTTTGTTTGAACTGGGGTTTTGCTCTCTCGTCCAGGCTGGCCTCAAACAAATGATCCTTAGCCTCAGCTGCGTGAGTACCTGGAACTTTTACAGGTGCCCACCACCAGGCCCTGCCTATTTAGGATGCAGTTTGAAGTGTTAATTTGCCAGCCAAACTAACCCCAGAGTTAAATTGGATTCAGCCTGTGAGTAACCAGTTTGTAATGGCTGATTACTTGGTTTCTTAAATATGCCCTTCTGTATCACAACATATTTAGTATGAGTTTATGTAGCTTCCCTCAATAAATTGTTTCTGAAGAGCTCCATATGGCTCCTATAGGAACTATTCCAGAACCTTGAACATAATGGATAATCAAGTTTTTATTTTTTAATTATTTTATTTATTATTTGGTGCTGGGGATTGAACCCAGAGGTGCTTTACCACTGAGCTGTATCCCCACTCCTTTTTATTTTTTTTTATTTTGTGCGAGGGTCTTACAGAGTTGCTGAGGCTGCCCTCAACTTTGATTCCCCTGCCTCAGCCTCTTGAGTCACTGAGATTACAGGCGTGCCCCCACTGTACCCAGCAATATTCCAGTTTTTTAAAAGTCTTGAAAACCCAGCAGTTCTGTAAACATGGTAATTCATCCAAATGACAATCTTCATAGAAGGAGCAAGGTATGAGGTAGCATAATATTGGCTTAAACTCCACCATTGACACTTCTGTCCCCAAGATTGTCAGGGACCTTTTTTTTTTTTGTGGTACCAGGGATTGAACTCAGGGGCACTCGACCACTGGGCCACATCCCCAGCCCTTTTTTGTATTTTATTTAGAGACAGGGTCTCACTGAGCTGCTAAGTGCCTCGCCATTGCTGAGGCTGGCTTTGAACTCGCGATCCTCCTGCCTCAGCCTCCCAAAGTGCTGGGATTACAGGCGTGCGCCACCGCGCCCGGCTTGTCAGGGACCTTTTTTTTTTTTTTTTTTTTTTTTTTATTTTTTTTGTGGTACTGGGGATTGAACTCAGGGGCACTCGACCACTGGGCCACATCCCCAGCCCTTTTTTGTATTTTATTTAGAGACAGGGTCTCACTGAGTTGCTAAGTGCCTCGCCATTGCTGAGGCTGGCTTTGAACTCGCGATCCTCCTGCCTCAGCCTCCCAAAGTGCTGGGATTACAGGCGTGCGCCACCGCGCCCGGCTTGTCAGGGACCTTTTTAATGTCAAATCTTTGGGACACTTTTCAGTCCTAGCCCTGCTTGACCATTTTGTGGTTATTTGATAATGTTGAACAACTCCTTAATTTTGAAACTCTTGTACCTTGGATTTCAAGTAAGGGAGTCCTTTCCCTCACTTCCTCTTTATTTGCCTGTATGGCATGGGGTGAGGTGGGAAAATTTCAAACCTACAGAAAAGTTGAAACAAACTATAAGCACAGGTATACACTTCATCTAGATTCATGAGTTGTTAACATTTTTGCCACATTTAGTATATATTTTTGTGTTTATGTGTACAAAACTTTTTTTCCAGAAAAAGTTGAAAGTAAGTCGCAAACTTCAGGACACTTAACCCTGAAATATTTCAGCATGTATCTCCCCCCAAAAAGCATAGTCCCCTGTATAACCAATATGTATGACCATATGCTGCACATTTGGTTCCCCAAGAAGCCAACTCAAGAGAGGTAAGCCTATAGGAGGTGTGTCTGGGATCCACTTATGGGAGGGAGGGGGTGCAAGCAGACCTGCCTTGTGTCGTCAAGAAGGCCTCAGCCAGTCCCAGAGTGAGTGCTGAAGCTCAGGTGACCCTTCAGAGTGGTCCTGAGTCAGGACAATTACCTTAGTATTCCCATGTTGATAGATAACTGCGTGAGGGGAAAGAGTTTGTGATCTGAGGCCAACTTGCTGATGGAACTGAGTCAGTTCCACGGGAGGTTGGAGGAATCCTTCAGACCTGAGGGTGCTGAGCAGGTTATGATGATGTTTACCACAGTCTTCCCTCAGGCCCACTTCCTGGTATAAATCTGAGAAATCCCTCCTCCAGGATTGGGGTTGGGGCTCTTGGGGAAATTGTTAAAAGAGGAAGGTGGGGAGATGAGCTACAGCCCCTACTGCTACAGATAGGCCTTAGTTGCTACTCATGGCTTTTCCCTTCTACCCTTCATTCTAGATTTCTCTCCTGGTCTCAGTGGCTTACCTGGGCATAACCCAGACCTTCATATGTAGGCGTTCTAAGTCCCTGGTTTCGTTGTCCTTTTCAGACCGTGGCTGTTAAACTTGTTAAGATTCCTTCAGAGTTGAACAAGAGTCCCAAAAGGCACACAACAGCCCTTGCAAGCCAAACATTCCTCCTTGGCCTCCTGCAGTATTAAAGCAGCTGAGCCTTCTAATGACCAGGGTCAATCGCTCCTACCTGGATGGTGACTTCTGCCTTTTCTGCTATATCTTGGCTAACATAACCAGGTAACAAGTGTAGCTAACATTTCATCAGGACTGCTGTTGTGTTCCCTGGTGAAAGCATTGTCCCTTTTGGAAATAGGATCTGTAAACCTGGAGAACCCAGGGTTGCAAGAACAGGAACAATTTTCCAAGCTGGTCACTTGGAAACTTCAGCTTCTGCCCCTGTCATCTACCTGTTGAGATCCTTGCACCACAGAAAAGTCATTGCCTTAAAGTGCACACAGCATCCTAGGGGATTGTAGCCCACCTCACGAGGTGCTGCCTATGGGCTGCTGCTTTAGTTGTGCCTGCAAAAGGCCACTCCATTGCACTGCCAGGCCCAAAGCTTCTGTGGTGCAGTATGATATCACCAGTGGATTTTGTGGCCTTGTGCCTACTCCCACACCTCCTTTGTTATAAAATGGGTCCCTTGGGCATATGAGACACCATTGGATCAGATACTCTGAGCAGGAAAGGCAAATCCAAACTCAGAATATGTGTCTGTTTCTTACTGAAACAAATGGCTGCTTTTTTCTAGGATCAAAGAGGCCCTGTATAGTCAACTTGGTCTTCTTGGAAAGTATTAAAGAATTGGGGGTGGGGGTTCTATAGCACAATACCACAAGCAGGGTGGCTTAAACAACATGGAAGTCCGAGATCAAGGTGCTTGTGGGTTTGGTTTCCTCTGAGGCCTTCTGCTTTGGTAGAGGGCTACCTCTTCAGTGGTTCATGTGGCCTTTTCTCTCTGTGTTCACATCTCTTATATATGTTCTTCTCCTTATAAGGACAACTAATCTAATAGTTCAGGGCCCCACCCTTATGACTTTATTTAACTTTACCTCTTTAAAAGCTTTAACTCTAAATACAGTCAAATTCTGAGGTGCAGCTGGGATTACACATTTGGGGGGACATAGTTCACCTTATCACAGAGAGTCAGCATTGGTCTCTGACAAACAGGTTGCCTATGCATTGCCTGAAGCTCTGCCCCTGGGAAAGAAGTCCCCTACTGCTCTCATCACCACAGGCCATGGCCCAGCGCCAGTTCATTTTTTGACTTGCATCTGCATCTCGAGCCACCTTATTCATGAACCAATCTTGCCTTTTTGTCTTCTGCATTCACATAAGGGGCTGGTGCAACATTAATGATAGCATGCTTTTATTAATTCATTCAGTTCATGAACTGTGGGCTGGCCTCCTGTCCTGTGTAGGTTGCTTGCACCCTATGGGTCCTGCTCACGACATATTCTGTAGATACACTTTTGTCTTAATGGTGGACTACTGCTTGTCTTTCTTAACCTTTTGACTTGGGTCTGTCAGAACCCAGCTTGTCTTGAGCAGTTCTGGCCTTATAATTACTTGGTGTCCCATGATCAGACGTTCCACCTGTACTTGAGCCTAGCAGCATGCCAACAGCTCTTTCTCCAAAGGTGTATCATTCCCCATCACACATGTCATGGCCATGCCCCAGAAGCCTGGGGGCCTACCTTGTGAATTACTCTTCCGGGCTTGTTATAAACTCCACATGGTCTTTGCCATCACAGATGCCTCTAATACCATAGAGTCTACCAGGTTACATGGCTTGCACTGATGCCTGGACTTACTTCAGGAACCTTTCGTGCTCTGGGCTCCGACCCAGAACTGACAAACTTTTATATCATCAGTGTTTGATTCAGAGAATTCCTAGGTGTGGCATATTCTGCTTCCAGAATCTAAAGAAGCCTACCAGCCATGGTGCTTCTCTCTTCACAGTGGAAGGCACAGGAAGCAATTATTTACTGACCTGTTACTTTGCAGGAGATGTGCCAGCATGCCTAAGACCACTAGGCCCTAAAAATGTTACTGAGGTGGTGGACGCCTGAATCTTTTGTAGAGTTTCTCTCCTACCCTCTGAAACACATGCATTTGATTTATAGCCTTTAAAGTACCAGCCACTTCTTATTTTTCTGGTATTATTAACATGATCATGTCAATGTAGTAGACATATGTTTTATGCTCATCCAGCCAGTCCAAAACCCTTGAATATATGATGACAGCTGGTGGGAAAATTAACAGAGATCCAAGGCAAGACTAAATGTATACTGTATGCAAGACCAAAAGGCATCTGCTCAGCCCTTCAGCTCTCATTTGTCTTGCCCCACAGCCAAGGAACCACCATGGGAGGTTGTGCCAACACCTGTACATCTGTTCCACAGAAATCAGGGAATTGGCCACCAAGTGGGTCCTTAAACCCAGGAGATCCAGTGAGAGCTGGGTCTTCGCCAAGATTCCAGGCATTGTTTGACTTCATATGTCCCCGTTACAAAGGAGGGGGGCTGGTTTCCCTAAAGACTCTGCATCTCCTAATTTTATTCTTACTTAACCCTTCTGTTCAGCAGTCTGCAAAACCTGTGGGTACTCCTCCAGTGGGTGGTGACCTGAGTAAATGGCTGTCAGTTCTTTGTGGAAGGTGTTGGGGAATCATTTGTTTCTTTATCTGTTTGGTGTTGCAGTGTCCTTCCTCCTGAAGAGCCTCTCCTTTGGTCATAGAGTTTCAGGATGAAAAGTGACTTGGTTCTCAAAAAAGGGCAAGGGATCATGACTAGTTATTGGGGTGACGGCTGTGAGCCACCTGATTACCCATTCTTAAATTATTTTGATTATGCAGATCAAGTCGACCACTATTTGCTATTTCACCCAAGGATTCTTTGTCCATCAACCATCTCTATAACTCCTCAGGAGAGCCCAACTCATATATTCATATATATTTTGGGGGGGCGGTGTACTGAGATTGAACAATTGAACCCAATGTCATTTAACCACTGAGCCACGTCCCCAGCCCTACCTCCAATTTTTAAAATATATTTATTTTTTAGTTGTAGTTTGACACAATACCTTTTTTTTTTTTTTTTTTTTTTGGTACTGGGGATTGAACTCAGGGGCACTTAACCACTGAGCCACATCCTCAGCCCTATTTTGTATTTTATTTAGAGACAGGGTCTCACTGAGTTGCTAAGTGCCTCGCCATTGCTGAGGCTGGCTTTGAACTCGCGATCCTCCTGCCTCAGCCTCCCAAAGTGCTGGGATTACAGGCGTGCGCCACCGCGCCCTGCTTGTTTGTTTATTTTTATGTGGTGCTAAGAACCCAGAGCCTCGGATGTGCAAGGTGAGTGCTCTACCACTGAGCCACAACCCCAGCCCCCTACCTCCTATTTTTAATCTCATGATAATTGCATTCACCTGACCCAACTGGTAAGTAATTCAGCACTTTGACCTGATCTTTAGAATTTTAGGGAATTTTTTTTTTTTTTTTTTTTTTGGTGGGGGGATACCGGGCATTGAACTCAGGGGCAACCAATGAGCCACATCCTCAGCCCTATTTTGTATTTTATTTAGAGACAGGGTCTCACTGAGTTGCTTAGCGCCTCGCTATTGTTGAGGTTGGCTTTGAGATCCTCCTGTCTCAGCCTCCCCAGCAGAATTTTAGGATCTTGTGATTCCCATATTTCTAGAATATCTAACACATTGACACATCATTACCAGTTTGTTTCATTGTTAAACCATCCCAGTTCATCACTGGTGAAAATTCAGCTACTTCCGCGGTCAGGAACTGCTGTGTTGTGCAAGGAGTATTGGTGCTCCATCCCCCACCATGCTGCAATCTTCAGAGCCAGCCAGGTGGGTGAGCCAGCTTCAAAATCCCATCTTAGAACTTGCTCTCTCAGGCCCCTCTAGTACAAATTGTCCCACCTTGGACAGCCCCAGAGGCAGTCTTTGAGATGTAGATTAACCTGCAGAGAGACCATTGGAGTCACCACCTAGGAAAGGGGAAGGGAGGGAGGGGGGCAGGATGGAGAATGGGAGGAGGGAAAGGAAAGGAAGGGAAAGAAGAATGAGGACAGGCTGTAAGAATGCAAACCGAAGGGAAGGAAGCAAGATTGGGGTAGGGAGACAATGGGCTACATACAGCCCACACTCAAGCCAACCCCATGGAGAGAGCTTTAGAGCTAAAATGGCATTTTGGAGTTGTCCTGAGTCAGGTAAGGGGACCTGGACCTTAGCCACCTACATTGACAGGCATTTAACGTGAGCTGGTCCACATCAGGGAAGTCACATTGTCCCGTTATTAGTGACAAAATTCCATCACTTGTAATTTTTTGCCTGCTAGATCTCACTTTTCTTACTTTCAAATTAACCTGTAAAGTAGTACTTGCAGACTGAAAAACCTGCTTCTGCTGGATGTAGTGCTGCACAGTTGTAATTCTAGCCACTTGGGAAGCTGAGGCAGGAGGATCACAAATTCAAAGCCAGCTTCAGCAACTTATCAAGGCCCTAAGCAATTTAGCGAAACCCTGTCTCAAAAAAGGTCTGGGATTTGGCTCAGTAGTTAAGTGCCCCTGGGTTTGGTCCCCAGAACAACAACAACAACAAAAAGGCCTGAGGATGTATCTCAGTAGTAGAGCATTTTATCCCCAGCACTGCAAAAAACAACCTGTATCTCCACGACCTTTGATACTAGTGGTTGTATGGCACCTTTCTGATCTCTTTTTTGCATGAATTTTAAAAAACATTTTTATTTTTTAGTTGTAGGTGGACACAACACCTTTATTTTATTTTTATGTGTTGCTGAGGTTCGAACCCAGTGCCTCACACATGCTAGGCAAGTGCTCTTCCTCTGAGCCACAACCCCAGCCCCTCTTTTGCATGAATTTTTGCACTGACAGTTATAAAGTGCTGATTACTTCTACATTTATTACCAGGCAGTCTTCTATAAAGAAAAGTTCCCCCACCTTTTCTAGTTTCACTATATGGTCAGAAATTCTTTTTTAATTCAATATGAATGTTTCATAATCTACCACAATTCTTTATTTTGCTGATTAAATTATCCCCTATTTGACAAGTAGGAACCTGTACAAGCCACTGTATTGATATTTTTTTTTATTTTTTGTTCCATACCAGAAATTAAACCCAGGGGCACTGTAAAACTCAGCTACATCCCCAGTTCTTTTCATTCTTTTATTTATTTTGAGACAGGGTCTCAAATTTAAGTGGCTGAGGCTAGCCTCAAACTGCAGTCCTCCTGCCTCAGCCTCCTGAGTCCCTGAGATTAACAGGTATGCCTCACCACACCCAGCACCATTGCCATATTCTTGTACCATGCCGCTGTCATTCATTGGGCATTTCCTTACTTGCTTTTCTAGGCTCACCTTGTGCTTTCCTTGGAAGGGCCTCATCTCTTTAAGGGCCTGGTTCTTTTTAGTGAGGAATAGTATCTAGAAGGAAGATGTGAGTGCTTGCTGACCTTCCTTACCACAGTGACATTTTTGCTTTAGGGACCTTGAAGTGGACGGAACTAGAAAATATGTGTACTTTAAAGTCCTAAGTGCGTATTTTTACCCCTAATTGAAATCTAAAACAGCATGTTCCTTTCCTCCTTCCATGTCAGTTTTATATCTTCCTTCTCTCTCAAAGGGAGAACTCTGGCTTCAGTAATATCAAAGGTTTCCTTTCTCCTGTAATGCCTCTGCCTGCTTGTTAAGTCTGTTTAGTTTTCATGACTCACCCCAGTGGTTTTAATCATTGACTTTACAAAGCTGACACCTTAATATGACACTTTATCTCACATCTTTCCTGAATGCCATACTGGTGTGGCTCACTGCATCTAATGACCAATGTCTGCCTGGATTTCCTATGTGCACCTTAAATATAATTAATGTTTGGTGGATGCCCAAAGCTAAACTCATTGTTCTTTCTCTGTGTTCTTTGCCATACATAGACTTCAGGAAGTGGAAGCTGTGTTCATGTCATTCACTGTTAAGTGTCCAATATACAGCATAGTACTAGCAGGTAGTCACTATTCAAATAAATAAAAGTTTTTAGAACAATTCATCTTGCAGTAGAGTAGAACACAACTCTGAAGATAATAAAACACTGTACTTTATACTTTAGAAGGGTGAAGTATATGCCAGATGAATTATATCTCAATGAAACGGTCATTTTGAAATAAAAAAATTAGAAGCAGTAAGTGGAAAGGCCAGGAAACAGGAACCTACTGCAAGAGCTGTTGCAGTGAAATGGAGAGCTGCTTTCTTAAGGGCAGCGGAATCCAACTAACTGTAAGACAGCTTAATAGGGCACAAGTTATGTTCCTCACCAGTACTACTCTTGTGTAGAGAAAACTATCTTCTTGTGTGTAGTTGGCACAGCATATTGAATCCTCATTCAGTTTTTTTCCTCATGATCCTATGTTGGGTCTGTTAAGAGAAACGAAAAATTTCCAATAAAGAGTGCTATTTCCATTGCGTATTGCTTTCCTTTATACATAGTTAATTAGCTGGTGTTTAAAAGTAGAGTAAAAAAAACGATGGTACATTCTTATGAACAGCAGTCACGTAAATTTTCTTACTTTCAAATTGCAACACAAATGAAAAAGCTGCTGTCACTAACATGGGAAGAATTTGTATTTCAATTTAAAAAACCCCTCAATTTCAAAAATAGGCAATGAATAGGCTATTACTATCTTTTCACTCATCGGATTGTTAGACTAAAAAGTAGTTTTAGAGTAGGGGGAACCAATCTTATGCACTATTTATTCAACTTTACAGTCATTTTGAGAGCAATCTGGCAGTGTTTGTTTTAAAATGTGCAGTTTGTACTTTGTATAGTACCAGCGGTATCATAGCCAATGAGGTTTATCCAAGGCACAATTAGTAACTGCAAATTTACATAGTTTGAGTCATTGATTCCACCTCTAATAATATAACAAAGTATACAAAGACTGAAAGTGCTGAAAAAATTAGGTAGCAATTTACTAATGTAGAATGTCTAAGTTGAAGCTAAGTGTATAATATGACCCTTTAATTTTTCAAAATCTTACTCTGGATTTTCATTTAAAAAGATGCCAAATTGAATGAACATATATCCAACCTAAAGATACTAATGTGGTGATTGTGGTGGAGTGACCCAGTAAGTGACCCAGACCACCCCTTAGTGAAGTTAGTGGCCAGAGCCCTATTTATAAGTGCAGAGCTTCTAAAGTCGATTCTGGGTTTGTTTGTTTTTAATTGAACCTAGTCTACCATTGAGTTATATCCCCAGCCCTTTTCATTAATTTTGACACGGGGTCTCACTAAGTTGTGAAAGCTGGCCCTGACCTTGCAATCCTCTTGCCTCAGCCTCCCTAGCAGCAAGTGGTTGGGATTACAGACATGCACCATGACACCCAGCTTCTCATCAGTTTTGAATATGGGCAGACAACCAAGAGTTTGTAGGATCTGGGGAAAACTTAGAACAAGGATTGACAAGCAAACCAGGTCAAACTCATGAAGAATTTTCTTTTCTTTTACATTCTGAAAAGATTATATGAAACAAAACAAGCAAAGAATATGTTGCTGAGACCCTATGTGGCCCAGAAGGCTTCAAATATTTACCATCCGGCCCGGCCCTTTTCATTAATTTTGACACGGTCTCACTAAGTTGTGAAAGCTGGCCTCGACCAGAAAATGTTTGCCAACACTCTGTAACAGAAAAGCTAAATACCATGCAGGGAAAACATCAGATAGCATTATTAATATGTAAAATTAATATCTTGAGGAATTATTAAATAGAGAAAAATACAACAGAATAAAAAAAAAAAACTTAATAGAAGAAAAAAGACAATATGGATAGAAAATTCAGAAAGAAAAGACCAGTCCAGAAAGCTAAAATCCAAAAAACAGGAGTTGCAGAAAGAAGGAACTCTTCAACGAAATAATTGATGAAAATGTCCTTGGACTGCAGGTTTTTATTTTGTCTTGACTGAGTCTCCATAGCTAAAAGTCTGTAAGTATTCAACACAATGTACAAAAGAGCTCCATACCAAGGTCATTGTGAACTTTCAAGATAATGAGGACAAAGATACCTAAAAGTTTTGGGGGCTGGGTGGGTGTTGAGGGTGTAGCTTGATGGCAGACCATCTGTATAGTTAACATGATCTAGGCCCTGGGTTTGTTCCCCAGCACCAAAAGAGCTTTCAGAGAAGAAAAACAAGCATCACAAAGTTCAGATATCAAATGGCTTCAAAACTTTTGTTGAAGCATCACATGGAGGCCAGAAAATAAAAAGCCAAATCCCTTTAAAATTCAGAAGGAAATCCAATTTCAAACCTAGAATCTCTACCCAAGCAAATACTTCTGAATGTGCAGATAGACATTTTAAGGCACAGGTCTTAAGGTCTTAAAGGTCTGAAAAAGTTCCCCTCCTAACCTGGAGGTTGTGTACCACTACAGTTAAGGGAAATGTGTAGAGAGAATGAGGCCCCGAACACAGACACAGGGAACCCTCAGGGTGGTAGTGAAAGCTCTGGACACTACACTGGAGGACCCCTTGTAGAAACTAACATCCATACTCAAGACAAACGGGGCTGTTACCCTGAGACCCCCCCACTTCCATGCCCTCTCTTCTAAACCTGAAGTTTTCCAAAGGTCATCTTGACACAGAATATTCCTACTTATGTTGATGGTTCCAGCCCTTGCTTTGCCTCCTTCATGTTTGAGTTCACCCTCACAGAAGTGTTCTGCTGTCCTAGAAACAGGAGCAGAACACCCAGTTGGTTTTCAGCATTCCTGAAAGGTACCTAGCACTTAGCTCATGTTTGTTCTCTGGTTGAAGCCTCAGTGTATCAAGCTCCTCACAGCCTCATTCAAAAGTGGCTCATTAACTTTGAATCCTTTCTAAATATATGCATTTACACTTTTAATGGTTTTTAAAAGTTAGTTATGTACATCAACTGTTAAATAAGAATGGGTTTTATATTTTTATATAGTTTATATTTTTTGGAATTCACATATTTTGTAATTAAAAAAAAAAAAAACCCTAATCCAGCACTGACAATAAAATAAAGTGAGTATATGCCTAGAATTCTGTATCCTATATATGAGAAAAAATTAAATGCCTTCAGTAGTATTTTGTTGAAAGATTGCAAAAGGAAATTTTTTCAAAAGAATGGTAGCCAGGGCTGAAGGTGTGTTGTACAGCCCCTCCTATGCTGGCCCCAAAGAAGCTAGACTTTTTAAGGCTGGTAAAATTAGAAAAGCTTCTTAAATTTCTTCCACAAAATAATTTAATATTAGCATATTAATATTGTTAAATGTTTAAACATCATTTTGAAAAGTACAGTCATCTTTACATAAGAGACAAGGGACAATGATTTTCTTATTTTTAAGTTGTTTATTGTAAGATAATTTACAAACATCTTGCTGTCTTAAGTAATTCAAACAATGAACCACATTTCTTCTGGCAGACAGCATAAGCTAAAAATAAAATCAGCTCACAGAATTTTCCTTCTTTACCTGAAAAATAAAAGTAAAGAACAAGTAAAAATCATATAGTACTTTTTTTGGAAAATAATATTGTCAAGAGAGAACACATATGTTAATAGGGACATAAAGAACTGAATTGATAATATATTCCAGTGGTTCTCAAATTTTAGTCTGTGGAAATTTTCATAAGAGCAAACCTATTTTTTCATAGTTCTTTTATTTGTTGGTTTTATTCTCATTTTATTCATAGAGTATATCACGATTTTTCAGAGGCTACATGATGCATGATATCACAACAAAATGAATACAAAACCAGATGAGAATCTAGCTGTCTTGTGTTAAATCAGACATTAAGATGTTCTTTGACCATAAATTTTAAGAACCACCACTCTTCTTCACTAACCTACACATAATCTCAAAATAATGTAAATTCTCAATCCTTAAAGTCTGTTTCCTTCCATCTACATTTTCTATGACCAACACATTTAATAAGTGTTTAAAAAAAAAACAAACCCAAAGCCCACTAGCTTCCATAATTTGGCTTTTACTAAAAATTGCCCTGCTAATCTGAAATCTCTTAGAGAAACAGTTTCATTATTGCTAAACTGGCTTTAGTTTTATCTGGCTAGGTTTCTTTTCTGAAGGGGTATTGGAAGAGCAAATGCACTTTACCTCTTATCTGGGGATGGAACTTGATCATTAATCCCTGGTTATTATATTAGAAGAAAAAGACAAACACAAAACAAGCACGTCAAAAGGCAATCCATGCTAGTTAATCACAGTCCATTTCTTTACATGCTACCTTAAGTTCATCATATAAACACTTACCTAGGTTATTTCTTAAAACCAACTAAATGATATAAAGAGCTATAGATTTCACTGCGGTTAGAAGCAACAAAAACATGTTCGTGCAAATAGGCAAGACTGAACATATAAATTTAAGTTACTATTTTTTTCTATAAAGAGCATACAATATATTGAAATATTTTAAGCTAGCAACTCATACTTGGCACCTCAAATATTATGATTTATTCATGCCTTTAATTTTATTACTAAGTAGTCAATGTGTTTGTAATTACATATTACAGTTTAGAATCATAATTGATGAACATACAAGTCCAGTCATATAAACGATCCAACTTTGGGATTGCAGAGCTAACTTTTAAAATAAAGATTTAGATTATACTTCTAGAGTAAAAAAGTAATAGTCAAGTTCCAATTATCTGGCTCCCCCCCCCCAATCCTCAGTTTTATGTCCCAGTCCCCCAATCTTCATTTCTATCAAAAAGAGCCCGATCCTCATTTTTGCATAAGTTGTATCATTACAGTTCATAACATCACCTCTTCAAGAGCAAAAAAGTACTTTTTTTTTTTTTTTTTTGGTGGTACCGGGGATTGAACTCAGGGGCACTCGACCACTGGGCCACATCCCCAGCCCTTCTTTGTATTTTATTTGGAGACAGGGTCTCACTGAGTTGCTAAGTACCTTGCCATTGCTGAGGCTGGCTTTGAACTCGCGATCCTCCTGCCTCAGCCTCCCAAAGTGCTGGGATTACAGGCGTGCGCCACACGCGCCCGGCTAGCAAAAAAGTACTTTTGAGTCCTCTGGATGATCTCACACAGCCCCCAGGCCTTCAAAAGGCAGTCTCCCCAACCCCCAGGCCTTCTCACACTTAACATCCAAGAAGAAATCGACTTAGAATCAACACAGGACATATGGCCAGGAGAATAATGACAGATCATTTAATCCCTTTATTAATTTTATAGGTGACAAAGGTGAGTCACAAAGTATCTTAACCAAGTTTTTCAAGCTGGACATCATGAGACTATCCTGATGCTAACAGAACATTAGTGACCAGGCTGAGAGATGTTTAGAAAACAAAACAGATGGAAAAAGGTGATAGGGATAGTAAAGCTGATGCTGATGGAGTCAACTAGCTAACATAATCTATATTGGTTCAATCCATTTTAGAATATGGTCCCATCCTAGCCTCAGAAGCACAGAGACAAATAAAAAGACAAATTTTTTTTTTAAAATATTTTTTTAGTTGTAGATGGGCCCATACCTCTCTTTTATTTGCTTATTTTTATGGTCCTGAGTATTGAACCCAGTGCCTCACACGTGCTAGGCAAGCACTCTAACACTGAGCTACAACCCCAGCCCCCAAAAGACAAATTCTTGATGTAATGTTGTTAAGTGCCAAGATAAATGGAAGCTCAGAATTGTAAAGAAGAGTAGTTTACTCAGACTGTGAAGGAGGGTTTTCTGGAAGAAATGATTCCCCTAGCCCAATTAGTAAGGATAAACAGGAAGCAATCAGATAAAGAATCCAAAGATCAAGGGGAAGATAAGAATGCCATTTTAGGCAAAAACACAAACCACTTCTTTGGAGGTGAGAAAGAGATGTAATAGAAGACCTGAAAAGAGATCAAGGTGATTGAGGTTCAAGCAAACAAGAGAAATAGTAAGAGATTAGACTGGAAAGAGTCGTTGATGGCCAGAATAATGTGGGATCCCTTATAGTAATGCAGAATGATTATAATATAAAGAATGGATTAACATTTTCTTCATAATACTCTCAAAAGATCAGCAATTTTTTTCTGTGAATCATATTATCTGACTTTTTATAATCCTTTAAAAATGTAGTTCTGGGCCACAGTTTGCTAACCTCTGTGTTCTATTCAATATGTTTTCTCTGTTAAGACTGTACTATGCACACTACAAACAGTTTTTGTTTGTTTTGAGTGCCTGTTAAGTGTCAGGTGTAGTGGTGTACACCTGTAGTCCCACTTACTTGAGAGGCTGAACTGGGAGAATTGCTTGAGCCCAGGAGTTCATGGTCAGCCTGGACAACATAGCAAGACCCTATCTTTTTTTTTTTTTTTTTTTTTTGTGGTACCGGGGATTGAACTCAGGGGCACTCGACCACTGGGTCACATCCCCAGACCTTTTTTGTATTTTATTTAGAGACAGGGTCTCACTGAGTTGCTAAGTGCCTCGCCATTGCTGAGGCTGGCTTTGAACTCGCGATCCTCCTGCCTCAGCCTCCCAAAGTGCTGGGATTACAGGCGTGCGCCACCGTGCGCCGGCAAGACCCTATCTTAAAACAGAAGCAAATACTAAGACCTCAACCCCCACATTTTCTTGAGGAGAGTTATACTGGGAATTAAACAGAGGCACTTTACCACTGAGCTACATCCCCAATCCTTTTTATTTTCAAACAGGATCTTGCTAAATTGCTACGGCTGGCCTTAAACTTGCAATTCTCCTGCCTCAGCCTCCCAGGTTGCTGGGATTCCAGGCGTGCACCACTGTGCCCAGCTCAACCCTTTTTTAATTCAGGAGAGAAATGACAAGGATCTATGTTAGATAGGCATAAAATATTACATAGATATTTAAAAGGTAAAATTACAGAACTTGTTAAGCAATTAGTAGGAGATTCAGATGGAATAGTCATCTTTCATCACATATATATTTTTCTTATCCTATTAAAATATAAATGCCTTGAAAGAGGATCACATCCTTAACACTGTGCCTAGCATTGTACTTTGCACATTGTAGATGTTCAACTTAATAATTTTTGAACAGAATTCCCATTATCTTTTCCTTTGTTTCACGACCACTAAATATTCCAACAAATTTTCTTGAGGAAGGCAGTATGCTATCTTATGGTACTGGAATAGAAAACAAAAATTAAGAAGAATTCCTGGTCTCTGCTTCTATTCAATGGTTTAGAGTTATGCAAAACCAGTCCTATAACTCACAAAGTATGGCTTATCATGCTTTAACTGTCAAAGACAGATTTTACAAATGATAATTATTTACATCCTTGTTCCTAACACTTAACGAAAGTGAGAGCTAACAATACCATGATCCCTGAACAGAAGAAACTAAGCCTGTTTCAGCTGAAACAATAAACCAAAGAGATCCCATTTCATCAAATCATTATATCCTAAGAGTAAGGACAAAAGATTAAGCAATGAAACATTTCAACCTTAATAGACAAAACAGAAAACTTTTAAGCAGCCAAAGGCTAAACAAACAAGCACACACAAGGAGATGAGTCAGAAAAACCCCTCTGAGGGAACAATCTACAATTACTTACAAAGCTGCAGCACCAGAGATAATTTCAATCAACTCTTTTGTGATGACAGCTTGTCGGGTGCGGTTGAATGTTAAAGTCAATTTATCAATCATCTCAGCTACAAAAAGAAAGATTAGATAATGAAAATCTAAAACTATAAAAGAATAATTGGTTAATTAACCTCTGTTGCTCAATTTAAAAGTAAGAGATTGTTTCTTCTTAGATTTCCAAACTGACTTCTCAAAAAGAATTTGATGAAGTTATTTTTATATCTTCCATAGGCTACCTTGCACAGTATTTGCAAATCTATCAAGTAAGATACACTTCCCTCTAAGGCAGAGAATATATTGTTAATGGCACCCCCCCCAACCCTCCTGTCCCCTTATGGTACTGGAGATTGAATCCAAGGGCACTCTACCACTGAACTACATCCCCAGTCCTTTTGTATTTTTATTGTGAGAGAGAGTCTTACTAAGTTGCCCGGGCTGGCTTCAAACTTGGGATTGTCCCGCTTCAGCCTCCTGAGTTGCTGGGCTTATAGGCATGTACCACCACACCTGGCTCCTGTTTTTTACGCTACTCTGGGCAACATCTGTAGAGGTACACCCTGGGCTCACAAACATTACTGCTAGTACTCTCCTTATTGTGAGCTTACAAGCATTCTTGCTGGCATTGTCCATAGCTGTCATCCTAGCACTCTGCTCGCTGGTGGTAGACTCCTTCAAGGAGTAGTAGATGATGTTGGCCAGATTGTATTCTTGGTAATTTTGCAGCACATCAGCATCAATATCATCATAGATGCTCATGCTCTCTGTTAAAACAAGTGATACATTTCTTTGAAGTTATACAGACCAAAGACTTGAGTTAATCAAAAACAGCTTAATAGTATAAAAATCCTTTATAGACATTTAAAGTCAAATAAATCTGTTCTAATAATTTCATCTATTTCCATACTATATATCATAGCATATTTTCAGCAAAATATAATGTGTAAACAGAGCCTTTGCTATGCTACTTGAGAGACTTAAATACAAAGAAGCTGACATTCAAAATAGTCTAAACGTCATGGTTATGAAGTCCTCTGAGTAGCACCAACCAGAGTTATCACAAATCCAGCAAGCACTCGATTTTTTTTAATAAAACAATTATTTCCCTCACCAACCACTATAGTGTGATATAATAATTTCAAATTAGCCATTTAATTTATGGATAAATATGAATGTCAACCTGGAAAATTAAATGAAAGAACCTTTCTAAGCATAAGAAAGAATGGGAGAAAACGACAAGCTGATATGAATTTCAGTGTTAATGTTATAAAAACTTATCAGCCCATTTCCCTCCTTTTTTGGGGGGGAGGGAGATACCAGGGATTGAACCCAGGAGTGTTTAACCATTGAGCCACATCCTCAGCCCCCCACCCCCATTTTTAAAATATATTTTTAGTTGCTTTTTTTTTGGTACTGAGGATTGAACTCAGGGGCACTCGACCACTGGGCCACATCCCCAGCCCTTTTTTGTATTTTATTAGAGACAGGGTCTCAGTGAGTTGCTAAGTGCCTCGCCACGGCTGAGGCTGGCTTTGAACTCGTGATCCTCCTGCCTCAGCCTCCCAAAGTGCTGGGATTACAGGCGTGCGCCACCGCGCCCGGCTTATATTTTTAGTTGTAAGTGAACACAATACCTTTACTTATTTTTATGCAGTGCTGAGGATCAAACCCAGTGCCTCACACATGTGAGGCAAGTGCTGTACCACTGAGCCACATCCCCAGCACCCCCAGCCCTTTTTACTTTGGGACAGGGTATTCCCAAGTTGCTTAGGGCCTTGCTTTAATTGCTGAGGTTAGTTTTGAACTTGTAGTCTTCCTGCCTCAGTCTCCTGAGCTGAGGTGTGTGCCACTGTGCCAGGTTTGTAACAGGACATTCTGGACAAATACTACTTTCCTTTATGTACAACTTCCTCCATTCCCTATCTAAAAATACTTTCCATATAAAAACTACTTACCAGCACTTGCAATAGTATTAAGAGAAAAGATGGGCTTTTCTTCTGTCTTATAGGAGATTACAGACCTAGAAATCATAAAAGCAAATATAAATCTCAAAATAATTTTTAAATAAGACATTTAGTTATTTTAAAACATGAACACAAAATTTTAACTTTGAATTCTAATTGTTTCTTGCCTGAACCGATTAAAGATGATAGAGCCTTCATCAAACTCATATCCAGAATTTAGTAATTCAAGAGCAATGACTGATGCATCTCCAAAAGTAGGGGGCTTTCTTCCCACATCTTTGAATGTCACCAAAAACTGGTCCGAATGTGTCCTAGAGATCACATAAAATAGTTTTAATAGAATATTTGTGTCAAAAGAACACATGGAAAAAGAAAAAAAATTATCAGGGAACAACTTTTTTAGGGAACTATGAGTGGTGATGGCTCCCTCTGTTAAGTTGTTCTGCATATTATCATGATTATTCCTTTCCTTAAGACCTGCAAAAGAAGTTTGGACTAAAAATCCAAACTTTCTTATTTCATATTCTCTTTGCCTTTGTATCTCTTTAAATCCTAATAAACTATTGTTCCTTTCTCACATTTCCAGGCTGAGACACCTCCTCAAATTCTTTGTTTGGCTTAATGGGCATTCCCGTTGTATTCAACTTATGGTACAGATGAGGGACAAACAGGAAAGCAAGTAAAAAATGGGGGAAAATATATTCCAATATATCCTGAAATAAATAAATAAAACCTCTTTGTGAGTATGCCAAAAAAAGGTAACTAAAAAAGATATTTGCTTAAACTATCAAAGAAACTTCCATTTCCTCATGCTTGCACCCTTTTGAACATGAACAACACATATTTAATATACCTATGAAGTATGCCTCTGATTTTATCACCAACTCCAACAATCATAACTTCTTTTCCAGCTGCCGTGAGTGTAGCCACTTCGCTTTTCATCTGTTTGGCAACCGAGGAATGAATAGCACCACAAAGTCCTCGATCTGAGGACACACCAATAAGGAGGTGTTTCTTCTTGTCTTCAGGTACCTTAATATCAGCTTTCTCATACAGAGCTTGAAAACACACACACACACAAAAAAAAAACAGCTTTTCTTAATATACAATTTATATTAAATATAGCAATAATCACTAGTTTACCAGAGCATGCTGTTTTTATAATATGCAATTAAATTTAAGTGACACTTGACAAGTATAATCAAAAGTGTCTGTGTAGTATTTTATTTACAACTAGGCTGAAAACAAGAACAGTTTAAATCTGTATGTAAGAAAGTTTCCTAAGGGCCAATTAATGGCCAATTTTCTTAAATATTGACTAAAAGAAATCCCTAGTACAATTTAAAAACTTGTGAAGTGGACAGAATTATAGAGGCACCTACTTGTCTAGATACCAGACTTCTACAGAATGTAAACTTCCAGCATACAACTGAAAGAGCAGGAAACAAATATTTACTAAGTTGCTTATATAATCTGCATATCAAGTTCTTATAAAAAATTACTGATTTTGAAGTAATGAAAGACAATTTATTTTTGGTATTATTTATCAACTTTGTTGGACTGGTCTTCCAAGAAACAAAGGCAAAGAAGAGATTAAATGGACTAAAGATAACACAATTTTACTATGGAAATCCTTGTGAGAGAAAAAAGGAAGAAGTCAAAAGGGGCTGAAGAGCTATCTACCATGATGCAAGCCTGACCTGTGGAAAGGAGAGGAAGAAAGGCTAGGCAGCAGATTCCTTCACTATTGGCAGTTTAAGACTGCTGGGAGCCCCAAGTCTTCCTAAAACAGACCTGCCTTCACATCTGCCTGTACTCAGTCACTGGCTAGGAGCAGCCCTTGGGAAGGACGGCTTGACCAAACAGGGTTTTAACAGCTGGTGCTCCCTGCAGTTGCAAGGTACATTTCACAGCCATTACATTCACCCACTTCAACAACAAACAATAGAGCACTTAGCATTTATGCTTCACATACACAAGGCCCTTGGTTTAATCCCCAGCAAAACACACACACACACAGCACTCACCAATTTCAAGAAAAGATCTGCTATTTTCCTCTTCAGTATAAGACAATTTTTAAAACCACAGGATCTCCCATAAAAAGTAGTGAGAAGTAAATACTCCAAAGTTTACAGAGAGGGGAGAATACTTCTTTTAAGTTCTTTAAAAAATGTTTTACATAGCACAAAATATCTATTTTAAAATCTTTTACATATTTTTAAAAATTGTTTACATTTTTGTTTTTGTAGTTGTAGATGGACAGCATGCCTTTATTTGTTTTTTACAAGGTACTGAGGATTGAACCCAGTGCCTCACACATGTGAGGCAAGCAGAGCTCTGCCACTGAGCTACAGCCCCAGCCCAATATTTTAAAATTTTAACCATTTCATATCTAGCAGTTAATACCTTTTTAGTTTAGAGGCATAGAAACTGAATGGCAGCCTTGACCTGAATTTTTGTTTTTATACTGCAAATAACCCAGTCATCTGAACCAGTTTCTTATTTACTTATTTAGTAGTTCTGGGGATTGAACCCAGGGCCTCATGCACACCAGCTAAGAGCTCTACCACTGAGTCACTTCCACAGCCCCTTTGTTTCTCCTTTATTAAATGAGCATTTTGTGACTACAAACTTGGGGGGGGGGCAATTTTATTATATTTATTCATATTAACAAGAAAGGTAAATAATTCAGTGACTATTTATTTTTATGTGGTACCAGGCTAGAACCCAGTGATTCACACATGCTAGGCAAGCACTCTACCACTAAGCCACAACCCCAGGCCCAACTTTTTATATATAAATAAGCCAAAAAGTAATTTTTCATGATCTCTTCTGTTTGCCAGAGTTAACCTGGCCTTAGTTTTAGCTTGAGGAACTTGGTATGAAAATGCAGTAATTAATACACTACATCTCGAGGGCCAGGGGTACAGCTCAGTGGTAGAGTCTTGCATAGCATGTACAAGGGCCCCGGTTTGATCCCTGGCATCACAAAAACAGAAAAAAGTAGGAAAAAAAAAGACTGGAGATAGAATTATTGAATGCCCGCTACGCTACACATTCTATTTAAGTTCAGTATCCTATAATATAAATATGAGTAAGATATAATCCTATGTAAACTGGAAATCACTGACCTACTCTAGGCTAGAAATGAGCATCACAACCAACCTGCAAGAATGAGACTTATGGGAGTCACTGGGTTTGAGATGACTGGATGGTTAACCTACCAACTCTCCTCTGAACTAAATATTAAAGTGAGAGGCCATTTCATCTGAGACCCGTTCTATTTTCTTACATAAAATTTCCTTTTGCAGGATAAATGTATGTTTAAAAAGATAAAGAGTGCAAAAAATTACTGCAGAAGGCAATTCTACACTAATGCATAGATATGCTTTATATACAATCTGCAGATAATATAAAGATATTTTTTGAGTGAAAATATTTTAATGATATGCATCTTTAGTATTATAATAATTTTTTGCTAGGAAAAATTAAAAAGCTGCCCCCATACAGTTTTGTTTACAGAAATATAATCGTGATATTTTAGACATGTAAAAAGTATTGTAGAAATTGTTTCCCTTTTCATTTCCTAAGCATTGACTTTTCTCGTAGAGTCCATATTGAAGTGGATAATATTAGCAAAACAAGAAAATCCTGAAACTTACATATCTAAACACATTTATTCATTGCAGTGAGATCAATTGTAATACCACTCTTCCAAAAATAAATATTGGTTTGCTAAATACTGCATTGGAGCAATAAGACTATACATTTCATTTTCTAAAGCTTTTAAAAAAATTATATATTGTACAATCTAATCAAAGATATTATCTTCATTTTAGAAATAGCAAACTTTGCATTCTAAGAAGTTCATATTTAAACACTCTGCTTGTTTAAACATTCTGTTGGTAAGACTCATTTTCCTTTAGTCCTATTCACTTGTACCTTTATTGGACAACAACTGTTCTAGGTATTGGGAATTTAGGAATGAAGCTTCTACTCTAATTGGGGAGTCAAATAATAAAACAAGTAAACAAGGACAGGTAGTGTCATGTAGTGTCACATGAAAAAGAAGGAAATAAGGAAGCATAATGCAAGTGCATGAAGTAATGCAGAGATGAATTCAAAATAAGATCGTTTAAGAAGGCCTCTTAAGGGGTGTAGAAACAGAGGAAATTAAAAACAGCAGTGTGAGTGCAGGGAGGTATGTGGTAGTGACAGAATCATGTAAAGACTCGAAGGCCATGGTAACAACAATTTTATGCTAACTGTAAAGAGGGCAGGGGTCAACATGAACGGCTTCAAAACTTAGTCATTCTGGCTGTGGGATGCAGAAAAAATGGAAAGTGGCAAAAGCAGAAGTAAGGATGCCAGTTGGAAGGCTACAAGAACTGAGCAGTAGGGACTATATTCTTTAAAATGAAAATATTCTTTTGGAAAGATATGAGCCCCAAATTTAAGAATTTAGATGGTCCTGAGCTGAGATTTTTTAGGCTAAGTGGCAGATAAATGGGGGTTCACTATACAATTTTCCTCACTTTCAAATTTACTTAAGTTTCATAATAAGAAATCAGGCACGGTGGCACAGGCCTGTAATCCCAGTGTCTCAGGAGGCCAAGGCAGGAAGATCATGAGTACAAAGCCAGCCTCAGCAACTTAGAGAGGCCCTAAGCAACTCAGTTAAGACCCTATGTCTAAATTTTAAAAATATATAAAAAGGGCTGGGGACATGGCTCAGTGGTTAAGTGCCCCTGGGTTCAATCCCTGATACCAAAAAAAAAAAAAAAAAAAAAAAAAAGTTTCATGATAGGAAGTTAAAAATTCTTTGAGGTAGCCTTAAGTCAGTAACACAGAATAATGCAAGAGCTCAAAGAATATGGTTAAAGGTCATAACTTTCCAGCTCTTTCCAATTTTGCTTATTTTCCAAGACAAATCAATAATCAAATAAGTATAAAAGTATCTGAAAATATAAAATTCTTTTTTTTGAAATTATCATGTCACTTTTTTCTACATTAGGAAGACTAATCAAGAATGGACTACATAAAATTATTAAAGAAAAAACATGCTAATGCTTTTAAAAGGATAAGAATTATGATTAAGTGTCATAAAAATAAAGGCTTTCAGCTATTTTCCCTGTTTCTACATCATGGAGATTCTCAAAACAAAATAACAAGTCACATCCATGACCACTGGGTCAACTCTCCTCTGCAGGGTACCATCTCTCCACCCTCAATCCTCTCACCCCACAGTCCTAATATACCACATCACAAGGTAACAGGATGCAATCAAGCATCTGTCTCATGTACTATCTTTCCAAGTGCTTTTGATGGCATTTAATAATATAGGAAAGATTTCAGAATGTTTAAGGTTAACATAGTCGTATATAGTGGTTACAGACATTTCTTGCCCATTTCTATGTGACTTTGGGTGAGTTACTTAATTTTGGTATGCAGGGACCCTAAAGTTCCTATCCTTGTTGGGTTGCTATAAGTCCATGTAGGACATCTGTATATGAAAAATTAGTACATATCAAGTATTCAGAATAGGCCCGGTATTACAGAAAGCACTAAATAGAAGTCATAAGTAACCTTCATGTTTAAATAGTTCTTCATAATTTGTGAATCAAACTCTTCTCTTACCCAAAGATCCTATTCCATATACTCGAGCCGGTTTCAACTCCCTCTCAGCTCGGGCATATTTTGCTGCTGCTACCATTTTCATAGACTTGGTAATTTTCTGGATGTTTTTGATTGACTTTAGTCTCCTGGTAACTGAAAAATTGAAAGGAGTTACAGTATAATTTCATTTGTGAATTCACTGAAATTTTTCTAAAGTGCAAGGTAGCATAATCAGCACTTTGACCATCAATAAACACCATGATACTAAACTAGTCTTCAGTTAAAACTAGTACTAATAAAAGGGCAAGACTAGCTGTTATTTGGACAGAATAAACAAATAGCAACCTAAGAGAAAATAGTACTTTATATATTTAAAACATTAAATGACACTAAAAATGGCCTTAACCACATATTTCGTAACATTATGTATATATGTATATGCAAACATAGATTTTTCCAGTTATATCATTATCACTCTAAAGACATGGAATAACTTTCTCATCTGTCACCTTTTACTTTTCTAAAACAAGTCCAACATCTCACATACATATTGTAGATTCATTTTGCCAATTATTACCAATATAAAATGGGCTCAAGTGGTATATTTTTGAAAGTACCGTATTTGTCAAAATTTAATTTTCCTTAATTTACATACTGAGATATACAACATACTTACTATCTTTCAGAGTTGCCATATTTCGAACTTGGATCCTGAGAATAAAAGTTTTAAAAAGTTTAGTTTTTTGGAAAAACAGCTCCACAATATAAGAAAAATGTTCAGAGTTAATGTTTAAATATCCATGAGAAACAATCCATTAAATACAGTAGTATGAATGTACATGAATAGACATAGATTTAAATTCCCAATAGTAATAACCAAGGCCTGTACCAAAACCTTGTTTTATTTGGCCTAACTATAACAAACTGTTTGCTTAAGTCTCAATGGTAGTCAAAAATGTTCCATCCCCATCTCCATCTTTGCTTATATTACTTCCAGGATAGAAAAGTCTTTTCCCTCATTAGGCTAATTACTTAAAATCAAGGCCAGACACACCTCAAAAGCAACCCTTGACTTAATTATGTCAAAGCAATGTTTAAAAGTAATATTAAGCATCAAGTCGGGTGCAGTGGTGCACACCTGAATCCCACTGAGTTGGGAGGCTGAGGCAGGAGGATTACAAGTTCAAAGCCAGCCTCAGCAACTTAGTGAGACCCTGTCTCAAAGTAAAGTAAAAAGGGCTGGGGATATAGCTCAGTGGTAATGTGCCCCCGGGGTTCAACTGCCAGTAGCAATAATGACAATATTAATAGAAAAATTACTATAATATATAATAGTTATCAATCACACAGCCTAACATGACCACATGAATGGAAGTACATTTATTTAAAATGATTTTTACCTTTTTAAATTCAATGAAACAAATGCATACTATGTAGCTTTTATGTTCCAGGGTCTGATAAATAGGATATGGTTTCTTTTCTTTCTTTTTTTTTTTTGTTTTTTTTGGTGCTGGGGATTGAATGCATGGCCTTGTGCATGTGAGGCAAGCACTCTACCAACTGAGCTAAATCTCCAGCCCAGGATATGGTTTTTGACCACCAGAAACATATTATCATCTCAGACAAGATTCATAAACCTGAAGTTTTACATCAAATTTAATCAAATATTCGCCATCTTGAATAGTAAATGCCAATGCACATAGGTAAAAATGATTAGACTTGATTGAAAGTTTAGTGAAAGATGAATAAGAGGAGCCCTGCCCTACTGGAAAGACAACATGTTATAAATAATTATCTTTAAATCTTCAAATTCACACAAAGTACTTGTGTCGGCCAGCAAAGCCAAATGGGAGAATTGAAGAACCAGTAAATTTGTGCATAAACCCAGGCCAAACGTGAGCATTCTCAGAACAGGATGCAGTTTTGAAAGATGGTATTATGGGCTAGGTATGCAGCAGGGGAAGCAGGAGACACAGGTTGTGTTTAAATGTTATTTTAAATATTTAATATTAGAAAGTAAAGCAGTGTAAATACTATTTTGGAGATAGTACAGAAAAGATGAATTAGTTGAGTTTTCACATGGCAGTGACAAGCATGAAATGAGGCAGGAATATTGATGAATATTCATACTATGGAGACATGGGCTGCTGCAGCTTCCAGACAAGAGACAGCAAGAATCTGGACTAAGGTATGGGCAAAGCAATGAGACTGGATTTACGAACAAATTCTTAGTAAAAAGGAAAACAGTAAGACTGATCAAAAGTTTATAATCTGAAGACCTGAGCACATGGTGCTGTCATAATCAATATTGAAAAACTGAGCTGGGATCAACACCCTGGAGATAATGAGTTTTGAATAAGAAGAGTTCAAAAGAGTAGGGGACAAGATGGAAATGTCCAATGGTAAGTGAGAGGTTTTGAGAGTTGAGACACAGATTTGAAACTATTAGTAGACATGGTAGTTAATGCTAAAAATAAAAACTGCCAGGCATGGTGATGCATGCCTGTAATCTCAGCAGCTTAGGAGACTGAGGCAGGGGGAGTTAGAGTTCAAAGCCAGCCTCAGCAAAAGCAAGGCACTAAGCAACCCAGTGAGACTCTGTATCTAAATAAAAGACAAAATAGGGCTGGAGATGTGGCTCAGTGGTCAAGTACCCCTGAGTTCAATTCCCACCCCCCCCCCCAAACAAGCAAACTAAACCCACTCAGCTGGGCATAATGGTGCACATTTGTAATCCCAGCAACTTGGGAGGCTGGGGCAGGAAAATTGCAAGTTCAAGGCCAGCAACCTAGGCCCTAAAACACAGCAAGACCCTGTCTCAAAATGAAAGATAAAAAAGGGGTTGGGGATATGACTAAGTGGCTGAGTGCTCCTGGGTTCAATCCCCAGTACAAAAACAAAAATCAAAAAACCTGGAAGCAGGAGTACTTTCTAAGAAGCAAGCATTAACCCAATACCAAAACCTGATAAAGATATTATAAGAAACAAAAACCAGAGACTAACATCTCTCGTAAACTCAGATGCAAAATTACTCAATAATGTATTAGCAAACCAAATCCAACAATATATTTAAAACAATCATACACCATGGCCAAGTGGGACTTAGTCTAGGTATGCAAAGCTCACTTAATGCTCAAAAAAAATCAAATAATCTACACATCAATAGGTTAAAGAAGAAAAAACATAGAATAATAGATTCAGAAAAAGCACCTAACAAAATCTAACACCCATTCATGAAAAGCCTCTCAGTAAACTAGAAATAGAGGAGTGCTTCCTCAACCTAACAAAAAACCATCTAGAGATGGTGAAAAACTAGGAGGCTTTGCCCCTAAGACTGTGAAAGAGCAATGTCTCTTCTCACCACTTTATTCAGCATCATACTGGAAATCATTGAAAATGCAATAAGGAAGTAAAAGATGAACAAACTGGAAGGAAAAAAAAAGAAAACCTTGTTTGTTTGTAGATGGCACAATAATCTATGTAGAAAATCCCAAAGAATAAGGAGAAAAAAAAAAAAAAAAAAAAAAAAACCCACATGGAATCAATAAGCAATTACATAGCAAGGTTATAGGATATAAGATTAATTTATGTAAAGTTAATTGCTTACCTATACACAATCATCCCTCAATATCCACTGGGTTTGGTTCCAGGACCACTCATGGATACCACAATCCTCAGTGCTCAAGTCCCTTATATAAAATGGCATGTAACCTACTGATATCCTCTTGTGTACTTGTGTTGAGTGTGTAAGTGTATGTGTGTGGTGCTGGGGACTGAGGCCAGGGTCTCACCCACATTAGGCCAGCAGCACTCTACCACAAGAGTTACATCCCCAACCCCATCCATAAATTACCTCTAGATTACTTATGATAATGTAAATAGTTGTTGTATTGTTTAGGGAATAATGATGGGAGGCTAGTATGTACCTGTTTAGTACATATGCAATTTTTCCCCAAATATTTTTGATCTGTAGTTGGCTGAATCTGCAGATACAGAACCAGCACATAAGGGCTAACTGTACCAGGTACAAACAAATGGAGTTTGAAGTCATAAAGACCACAGAATTATACACATAAAAATAGTTATAATAAAATTTATATTAGGTCTATTTTATAATTTTAAAGTTACTTAGGTATCATGAGCCAGCCATGGGCTGTGTGTGTGAGCTATGCACATTTGAGCGTATGAGGGAACTGAACTGACATTGCTGCCTGATTGGTCTGTGGGACGTGTGCACCTTTTGCAGGCTCTGCCTTGGATCCCACACAGCACCTGAGATGGGTGTGGCTTTAAGATGTCAGTCAATCTGCTGACCAGGAGCCATCACCAAGCAACCCCCTGAAATCTAAGCCCTTGCCTTATTTGGGTGGAACTATCTCAAATGTCTTTCCCCCCATAAATACCAGGGTTCAGGTGCTCCTTGCGCGCACGTGTTCTCTCTCTCTCTTTTCTTCCTCTCTCTCTCTCTCCCTCCCTCCCTCCTTCCAGCTCTGGAGCTGACCCTTGAGGTCACCAAGGCGAGCTGAGCTGTCCTGCCTTAGAAACTTATGTTTGTGTGCTGAGTGGTTTCTTCCCAGTTTTATTAGTTATTGATACAGCCAGGCCCTTTGAACCCAGTTCACATTGCCAACCCGGCCAGCTGGTGATACTTAGATATGTATATAAGATCTACATGAGGAAAACTACAAAAAACTGATGAAAGAAATCCAAGCTCTAAATAAATGGAGAGATTCCATATTCGTGGCTAGAAAGTTTCAATGTTACTAAGAGCAGTTCTTTACAATTTGATATATAGATCCTACAATTTGATATATAGATCCAACACAATTCCAATCAAAATTTTAACAAGTTACTTTGTGGACATCAATGCACTAATTTTAAATTTAATATGGAAAGGCAAAAATCTAGAATGACCAAACAACATTGAGGAAGAAAAAGAGAACTGAATCTCACTACCTGACTTCAAGACTTCCTGGTGAAAGAACAGACAAAAACAGAACAGCCCAGAAAGAGACCCACACAAAAAGTCAACTGATCTTTGACAAAGGAGCAAAACCAATTCAACAGAGAAATAATACTATTTACAACATACAGTACTGGAACAATTGGACACCCATATGTAAAAATATCAATCTAAACAATGACCCTGTAACACCTTTACAAAAATTAGCTCACAGTGCATCACAGATCTTTTGTAAAATGCAAAACTATAAAATTTCCAGAAGATACCACAGGAGAAAATACCTTTGGTTTGGCAATGAGATTTAGATTCAACACCAAAAGCATGCTCTATGATAGGGGGGAAAAAACAGTAAACTTAACTATCAAGATTTAAAACTTTGGATCTGTGATGAACACTATTAAGAGAATGAAGACAAGCCACAGACTGGGAGAAAATATTTGCAAAACATATTTCTGATAAAGGACCTGGACCCCAAATATAAAACTCTTAATTTAAAAAATGGGCAAAAGATTTACACACCTCATCAAAGATTTAGATGGCAAATAAGCACATATACTTAGTATCATATTATTAGGGAATTGAAATCAAAATGAGATACCACTATATACTAGAAGAATCCATAAAAAAACAACAAGGGCAGGCAGGGTTTGTGGCTCAGTGGTAGAGTGCTTGCCTCACATATATGAGGCACTGGGTTCAATCCTCAGCACCCCATAAAAATAAGTAAAGTATTGCATCCATCTATAACTAAAAATTAAAAAACAAAACAAAACAAAAACAAATGATAACAAATATTTGGAGCAAGAGGAACTCACATTGTCAGCTCATGGGAGTACAAAATGGTATAGTCACTTTGGGAGAGGTAATTTGGCAGTTTCTCATAAACCTATAATATCTGATTGCACAATCCACACACAGATGTTTACAGCATTATTCATAATTGTCAAAACTTGAAGGACATAAATAAGTGAAAGAATTGATAATCTAACTCTGGTACATCTCCACAATGAAGTATTATTTAGCAATAAGAATAAATGAGCTATCAAGCCATAGAGAAAGGGAGAGTCTTAAGTGCATATTTATTATATGAAGGAAGACAAACTGCAAAAGGCTATATATTGTGCTAGAAATGACCACAGCAACAGTAAAGAGATCAGTGGTTGCCAGGGTTTTGAGGATAGGGGAGGAGGAATTTTTAGGGCAGTGAAACTGTTTTGTATGATGCTGTAATAGCAAATATATGTCATTATGCACTTTTCAAAACCCATAGGTATGTATAAGAGAAAGAGCAAACCTTAATGAAACTACAGACTCTAGGTAATAATAGCATCAATAATGGTTCATTAATTGTAGCACTTACACCACTATAAGATGTTAGCAGTATGGGAAATTCTTTTCCTTTTTTTTTTTTTTAGTATGGGAAATTCTTCAGAGTGGTAGATGGGTAAATGAAATCTCCATACTAAATGTTCAACTTTCCTACATATCTTAAACTCTACTAAAAAGTGATGTTTTATCAATAATAATTTTTTAAATGCAGGTATGAAATGATATGTTCTATGGCCCCATTTTTGTGATTGTGTTTGTGTGCATAAAAAAAAATATGGAAGGTCAAAACCAAACAATTTTTTAAAAAGTCTTGGGGCTGGGGTTCTGGTTCAGTAGTAGCATGTGTGAGGCACTGGGTTCGATTCTCGACACTGCATATAAATAAATGAGTAAAATAAAGGTTCATCAACATCTTAAAAAATTTTTTTAAATAAAATAAAAAGTCTTGACTTATCCAGCATAATACTGGTGTTACTCATTCACAAAAGAGGAAGCAGACTACATGTAAAATATGAGGTTTTACACATTTAATATGAGAATGGATTTACTGAAAGAAGATAAAAACTGAAAAATACTGACAAAGTACAGATTATGGGACATAACAATTGTTCTATTAACAACTGTTGCTCACAATTGCATCTGAAAAGTAATACCATTACTTGGCTGGCTTTCTTTTTTCAGTACAATGACTTTTTCACTCCAAACACTCTAAATGTATAGGCTGTCGCAAATGACATTTGGATATTATGGTTTTAGGCAGACATTTCAATGTAACTGACACAAGTTTCTCATTAGAGAATATTGTATGGAACAAATTTGAATTCCATGCCACATTTGGATGAATACTATATTTTGGTTTTCCTAAGTAATCCAAGTAAAAGGTATGAAGAGGAAACATCTCTGTAATCCGTTATGCTGTGCACATGCTATGATTTCGTGTGTTTTGAAGCAATCTCATATTTAGCCTTCATTTAGCTCTAAAGATGACTTTTGTGTTATCTGTTTTTATTTTTTTTTAAGTGCAATTTACCATCAAATTATTTTGAGGTATGGCTTGATTCACTGAATGTTGTGCTAAGAAGATTTTGCACTGAGAGGACAAGTTCTGAATCACTGCATCATGTCCTGAGAAAGCCTCAGGAGATTATTTGTGAAACTTTAAATACCTCAAATACATTGGATGGAGAATCACACCAGTCAGGATCACTGGTATCTACTATAATCATACAGCATTGTTAGACAACCTGAACACAGTTGAGGAGGGAATCATGACTGGTTCACTGTTCAACGAAATTGCAATCTGAGACCTTTTTTTAAGAAATATATAATGCTTTATGTTACAAAAATTAAGAAGCAGCATTAACTAATTCTCCAGGGAAAAGATAAAGTGCGTCTAATTCTGAAACAGAATGCCAGTGTAAAAGCCCATCACCAACCTCTACACCAAAAAGTAGTACCTTACACTTCTTCAACCCCCACCCATGGTTCTATCTTCTTTTCCTCTTTTGGCACACAGAATAACTTTCTTAAACCTTTGGGGGTAGAGGTATTGGATAATGAACCCAGAGGTGCTTTATCACTGAGCTAGGTCCCTAGCCATTTTTTTTTTTTTTTTTTTTTTTTTTTTTTTGTACTGGGGATTGAACTCAGGGGCACTTGACCACTGGGCCACATCCCCAGCCCTTTTTTTTGTATTTTATTAGAGACAGGATCTCACTGAGTTGCTAAGTGCCTCGCCATTGCTGAGGCTGACTTTGAACTCTCGATCCTCCTGCCTCAGCCTCCCAAGTGCTGGGATTACAGGCGTGCGCCACCACGCCCGGCCCTAGCCATTTTTATTTCATTTTTTGAGACAGGGTCTCATTAAATTACTTAAAGCCTTGCTAAGTTGCTGGTGCTGGTCTCATATTTATGACCCTCCTGCCTCAGCCTCCTTGAGTCATTGGAACTAAAGTCATGTGCCACCACAACCAGCTTGAAACACTGATATTTGATGAAAATTCATAATCTATCTGTTAAACCAGCATTCCCAGAGGTCAGGACTATGACCTTTATTTGCTGATTGAGGTTCTAATTTAGGTTTCTGGCACTAGTTACCTCTGAGAGCTCTTATTTAAAGCAAACCTTTATTAAAACATCTTTAAATTATCTTGTAATTATTTTAATAAAAGTTATTTTTAGAATTTTGTCTGAAACATATTGTTTCTGGGCTGGAGATGTAGCCCAGTTGGTAGAGTGCTTGCCTTGCATGCACAAGGCCCTGGGTTAAATCCTCAGTACCACAAAAACAAATAAAAATTATATTATTTCTGAAACTTCACAGCCCTTTATATTTTTTTGGTACAGAGTCCTGCCTCAGCCTCCAGAGGCACTAGATTACAGGTGTGGTCCACTGCACTGGGCTCTCTCCACTTTGTGTGTGTGTGTGTGTGTGTGTGTGTGTGTGTGTATGTGTGTGGTGCTGGGATAGAATCCAGGGCCTTGTTTATGCAAGGCAAGCATTCTACAAACTGAGCTACATCCCCAGCCCCTCTCTCCACTTTTTAAAGAATAATGTGAACACTGACTGAATTTCTAAAAATACTGACAGATAACATTAATGCACAGCAAGATGGGAAGAAAAAGAGTTGATGTTTGCCCAGCACTACTGCACACCAAGAACAGTCATGCCAGGAACCTCAATGGCACGATATTCGTTTTGTTTGCCACTACATTTTAGCACTTTTCACAGGGCCAACTGATGTAGGGCAGGCACTCCACAAATATTGGCTTAGTAGTTAACAAATGGGAATATCTATATAAATGATAATTTAATTATTGTTACTTAATTTCCTTGAACATTCTTTTTCAAGATAGAAGAAAAATCTGACTTCCGAGGCTAATCTACTAAAAATTTTATGTAGATAATTCATACCATACTAAAAAGTTACTCATTACCCTGAAACTCTTGTATATTGCTATAAACTCTTGGCTTAATGAAAAGACCAATCTATTTCAATCAATGCTTTACATAGACCCTTTTCATAAATTAGAATATAAAAATCTAGTTAAGTGCTGTAGCTCCTTAGAAATTCCCATACTATAAAACAAGGGAATTGCTAGGACACAGCCTGCAGCTAATAATCCCTTCAGCACTTTGTCTAAAATTATTCCAGACTGCCAAGCTTCAAAACATTTCAGACAATTATACAACACCAACCATGTAAACAATTTTTGTCTTGTCTATTCCTAGGCCTTCTAATATGTATTTTTCACCTCAAAGAATTTTAAAACTTGTCCAAACATACAGCACCTTTTGTGGAGATTCCTTGGAAAACTGGAAATGGACCCGCCATTTGACCCAGCTATCCCATTCCTCGGTTTATACCCAAAGGACTTAAAAACAGTATACTACAGGGACACAGCAACATCAATGTTTATGGCAACACAATTCACAATAGCTAAATTGTGGAACCAACCTAGATGCCCTTGGGCTGATGAAAGGATAAAGAAACTGTGGTATATATACACAATAGAATATTACTCCGCATTAAGAGAATAAAATCATGGCATTTGCAGATAAATGGATGGAATTGGAGAATATCCTCTAAGTGAGCCAATCCCAAAAAACCAAAGGCCGAATGTTTTCTCTGATAAGTGGATGCTGATAATGGGGGTGGGGAAGGGGAAGCATGGGAAGAATGGAGAAACTCTGGATAGAGTAAAGGAGAGAAAGGGGATGGTAGGGAGGATGGGGGTAGGAAAGATGATGGAAGAGATGTACATCATTACCCTGTACATGTATGAAGACACGAATGGTGTGACTCTACATTGTGTACAACCAGGGAAATGTAAAATTGTGCTCCATATGTGTATTATGAATTGAAATGCATACTGCTGTCATGTATAAAAAAATTACAATAAATTTTTAAAATGAATTTTAAAAGATATTTGTACTTACACACACACACACACACACACACACCACACCACACCAAAAAAAATCCAAAGCTTCTTCCCCAAGACCTTTGGACAATTTCATGACCTTGCAGGCCAACGCTTCGGCATAATCTTTTGAAGGTGGTGCTAGATGTCTTTCCCTACTTCGCCAACAGTCAGATCTTTAAAGACGCTTATGCACTGAGACGCCCATCTGCCATGATCGCACTAATTTTTTTCATCTTCGTTTCTTCAGTACCTAGCAAAGCGCCTGCTACAAGGTGGTTGCTCACTGAGAGGATAGCTCGCAAAGGGCCACTCTGACCAGCACTGGAGTCTTCGAACACGCGTCAAGGACATAAAGCACACCTTAACCTTCCCCTAGGCTTTTTCTCAGGTCCTCCCTTCCCCTTGCGGGCCCTGCCAACTGCTTCCCGAGACTCTGCGCCTCCTTTGTAGCGGAAGCTGGCTATTTACTATCTGAATGAATTCCAGGCCGCCCCGTCATTAATTCGGACTAAGGTCTCAGTCCCGAGGTCCCAGACGATCCTTCCAGCCTCAGGGGACGTGGCATGACCTTGCTCCCTCTGACCCCGATCCAGCCTTCAGCGCGCGCCCTCCCCGCAGCAGAGCGGCCTCCTGCTGCCCCAGCTGCGAGACTTCTGCAGGACCCCGGGCCTAACTGGGCCTTGGGGCCCCGGGCCGGTCCTACGCGCCCCACCCCCGCCCCACCTCCATCCCATTTGACCGAGCTCTTCCATCCCTCCAATAGTCCCAGTCCTCCCGCAATCTGCCATACCATTGCGGCTGCAAAGCGCGGGCAGACAGCCCAGCGACGCTCGCCCGAGAGAACATGGTGGTGGTACCGGCCTTGCTTGAAGGTCGGGCAGATAGGCCTTACTGCGCACGCGCGGAAGCTCCCTACGCGCCCTTCCCACCCAGCTCGGTCCTTCAGTCTCGCTTACTCGCGCCAGAGAGAGGAGTATCGCGAGCGTTGGGGCCGGTCCTCCCAGGCCCCACCTATTTCCGACTGTCAGCTTTGCCCCGCCTACTCCTTCCAGCCCAGTTCCGCTTCCGGTTGGACGGATTCTGTACTCCAAAAAGTGGTTGCTGTGGTGGTCAAGATGGGGAAGTCAGATTTTCCTTACCCCCAAAGCCATCGCCAACCGGATCAAATCCAAAGGACTTCAGAAGCTGCGTTGGTATTGCCAGATGTGCCAGAAGCAGTGCCGGGACGAGGTAAGTGGGCCTGGGATGGCCCCATATTCCCCAGAGGGCCCCGCTGAAAATCCAGGTTCAAGTTCAGACGCGATTGAGAGCAGGGCTCGGGTTCCCGGCGGGAGGCTTTGGGGGTCTGCACTGGGCTAGTCAACTCAGCTCAGTACAGCTGCTGTTCCCTGCAGTCTCCGGACTAGCGGGGCACCAGTGGTCTTTAACACCTCATTCCTCCCCATTCTGCACCCTCACCCTCCCCCCCTCCAAAAAAAATGAAATCAAATGGCTTTGCAGTTCTCGCAGGGGCGTGGATAATGAGTGCAGTGCAGGACGTCCGGGCGATAACAGTAACAATAACCATCTCTGACTTGGCTCTTAAACAGGACAATTAGGATTCACACGTCTTTGGGGTTCAACGAAAAAAATGAAAAAAAGCTCTTCCACGCGATTCATCTAACAAGCATTTATTGAACACCTAAATGAACTAGGACCAGATATCAAAATTATGAAGTCAGGCAGCACCACTTAATAGAATGTTCTCTTGGACAAGCCACTTATCATACTCTATACCTGTTTGCTCCTCCGTGAAGTGGGAATAATAATTGTACCTACTTGTAAGATTGTTGTTGAGTTTGAAATAAGTGAATTATAGGTAAAGTGGCTCAAGAGAGTCACGCACATCTTGAAAAGTCTTGTATATTTTGCTACAGAGCTTATACTTTCCCGCATATTGAGGTGGATGGTGGAGCCCCGTGAAGAACTGAGAGCAGGCTAATGGTGTGACATTTTTCTCTGGAGATCGGATGGAAAGGAATGGAAGGACACTGAGGCAACAGGAATAATCTAATCCAGTGCTTCTGTGAGGGATGAGATATTTTAAGTAGGCCTCATAGAATGACATCGATAGAGTTATTTCATTTCCCTTCTTTCTATGTAGGTGAAGGTGAAATTCTCACACAGAAAACTAGGGACTAGGGGCTGGGGTTGTGGCTCAGCGGTAGAGCGCTTGCCTAGCACGTGCGCGGCTCGGTTCGGTCCTCAGCCCCACGTAAAGATAAAAGGCATTGTGTACAACTAAAGCAAATAAGTATTCGAAAAAAAAAAGAAAAGAAAACTAGGGACTAGTACAACGAATATTCTTATATCCATACCCAGTGTCTTAGTCTCCTTGGGCTGTTATAATAGAATGCAATAGACTAAGTGCTTTAAACAATAGAAGTGTGTTTCTCACAGTTCTGGTGGCTGGGAAGTTCAAGATCAGGAGGCTGGAATGGTTGCAGTTCTAGTGAGGGATGTGACCCTGTTTTGTAGACAGCCGTCTTCCTCCTGTATCTTTGGGCAGACAGAGCCAACTGTAGGCTCTTATAAGGGAACTAACACCATCATGGGGCTTTACCCTCACTATCTAATCTAAATTTAAGGCCCCACTTCCTAATGCCATCCTATTGGGGATTAGCATTTCAATATATAAATTCTGGGGGGCTACAAGTATACATTTTGTAACACAGTTGTAACAAAAGTGTTTTGCCAGGTTTTATTTTTTTGGAAATATTTTAAATTATAAACATCAGAGTATTTCACCTCTAATACTTAAATATGTATGTCAAAATTTCAGGAAGATTTTCTGTATAACCAAAATATATGTCAATATGTCACCAATGTGGCAAAATTAATAAATATTCCCATATATCATCTAATACACATTTCATATTTCTTCAGTTGTCTTCAAAGTGTTTTTTAAAGCAATTTTTTCAAACTGAGACCAAAAGTCATGAATAGGATTTGATTATTGGAACTTTTCAAATTTTTTAAAAAATATTTCTTTTTTTAAAAAAATATTTATTTTTTTTTAATTGTAGTTGAACACAATACCTTTATTTATTTATTTATTTATTTATTTTTATCTGGTGCTGAGGATCGAACCCAGGGCCTCGCATATGCTAGGCCAGAACTCAACAGCTGAGCCACACCCCAGCCCTTTTTGTTCTTTTTAATAGACTAATTTTTAGAGCAGTCTTAGGTTCACAGAAAAAAGCAACTGGACAGTACAGAGATTGCCCGTTTACCTCTCTCTCCCACATGCACAGCTGACCCCAACATCCTGCAGCAGAGTGGTGTGCTTGTTATGATAGATGAACCTGCTTCAACATATTAATGCACAAAGTCTGGTTTGCATTATGGTTCATTCTTGGTGTTGCATATTCTATGCATTTTTTTTAACCTCCAATAGTCACACTATTCTATATGATTTTGACACATACCCACCAATATAGTATCTTACAAATTAGTTTCTAAAATGTGTACTGTGGGTTATTAGGATTTTTAATTCTCCAAATTTAATTCTCTCAAAATTCTAAGAATAGAACCCACTGTCCCTGACCTTACCATGTTTGTCTTGACATTCCCTTGGTGAAGAGACTAGGCCAGTCAGTTATCTTATAGCATTCCCAGTATGTTGAATTTTTCTTTCTGATTTTTTGCCTTCTTTCTCTATTTAAAAGGAAGGAAGGGAGGAAGAAAGGAAAGAGGGAGGGAAGAAATAGTACTGGGGATTTAATCTAGGGGCACTCTACCTCTTGTAAACACAGGGACTTGATAATTGTTGAGGCTAGCCTCAGACTTATAGTCTTCCTGCCTCATCCTCCAAATAACTGAGATTATAGGTGTGTGCCACCACATCCAGCTCTAGTTGATGAACAAAAGCTGATTTTTCTAAAAGTATGGCAGCCAATAGTAATTGTAGAATAACAAAATTAACCACTTTGCAACTCCACAGGAAATAACTGACACAGAGGAGGATGCTGAAACATCCTTCTAAGAGTAGATGGGACTTAGATCTACACTAGAGCTATTTGGTTATCCTTAAATGTTATTCTGAAATATAATGATTCTTTCCTTTAGTAGCTAATTGTCAGAGTAAGGCTCTTGTGATTCTGGGCCTGTTTGCCCTCAGATCCATTCACTGCGCTTCCTTTCTAGGAGGTAGTATGGAGGAGGGGTAACTTGACTTCTCCAAGTTCCCTTCCCTGTCTTCCATCTCAAAAAGTTGGGAAATTGGGGTTGAACCCTGGGTATTTCTCCCAACTCTGACCCACTCTTTTGGGTTTCTATAGTTGAATAACATTATTTTGTTTTTCATTTTGATTCATTTTTTTAATTTGTGGAAAAGTGATACTGGTTTTTCATTTGTGAGACTGATACTAAATTTTAAGTTGAATTTAAATAACCTTGATTCTTTTGTTTGTTTGTTATTTTTTTGGTACTGGGGATTGAACCCAGGGGTGATTTACCACTGAACTACATCCCCAGTCCTTGTTAAAAATTTTTTGTTTCAAAACAGGGTCTCACTGAGTTGCTTAGGGCCTCACTGAATTGCTGAGGCTGGCCTTAAACTTGGGATCCACCTGCCTCAGCCTCCCAAGTTGCTGGTATTACAGGTATGAACCAGCAAGCTATAACTGTGATGCTTACAGGTACTGCATAGATGAGGCAAAAATTTTGTAGGTGGTCCATGGATGACTAGGAGTAGAAAACCAGGCAAGACTGAGTATTGAAATCAAGACAGTGGCAATGGGATTAAGCAGAGGAATTGGATGTAAGTTCTTCAGAAGGCTGAGAAGACTTAGTGATATAAGTTGAATGTAAAAGGAAAAGGTATCTAGGCTGCTGTCTGGATTCCTGGGTAATTGGATATCAGATAGTGCTGTTCTGGCTCTGGGAGCTGAGACAGGAGGATTGCAAGTTCAAAGCCAGCCTCAGCAACAGCGAGGTGCTAAGCAACTCAGTGAGACTCTGTCTCTAAATAAAATACAAAATCAGGGTTGGGGATGTGGCTCAGTGGTCAAGTGCCCCTGAGTTCAATCCCTGATACCAAAAAAAAAAAAAGACAGTGCTGTTCACTGAGGTAGGGACTACAGAAGAGGCACATTTTTAAAAATTTCTACTATGTACTATTGAATCAAGTTCAAATATTAAGTAGAAGAAAGGGGTACAAAAATCATATTTTTTTATAATCATCACAAAAAGGTACAGATGTAATATATTTAACAAGTATATGTAATAGTAACAGTGTATTTTGGATAATGAGCTGAAGTAGAAGAAAATAGTGAAAAATATTTTCAGGAATTGGTTAAATTGAGTCCAGAAAATGAAATCTCTCTTCTGTAGTGATGTTGTTATTAATATCTCTTTTTAAAAATTATTTATTTATTTATGTATTTATTTTGTGATCCTGGGCAAAACTCAGAGGTGATGTACCACTGAACTACATCTCCAGCCCTTTTTTATTTTTTATTTTGAAACAGGGTCTCTCGAAGTTTCTTCGGAGGCCTTAAACTTGTGATCCTCCTGCCTCAGCCTCCTGAGCAGCTGGGATTATGGGTGTGCGCCACAACATTGCCCAGCTAATGTCTGTTACAGCACAATTTTCATTCTCTGACCTGAGGGATTATTCTTTGATTAGCATAGATGCAAAACTCAACTCCCACAAAAAGTAAAAATAAAAAACTTTAGGCTGGTGATACGATTATTTTTATAATTATCATTAAAAAGCAGACTTTTGAGCTTAATGCACTATGTCTATTTAGAGTCCATTTTGATAACCTAAATCAGAAGTTCACTACTGCTTTTCTGTTTTTTGTAGAATGGCTTCAAGTGTCATTGTATGTCTGAATCTCATCAGAGACAGCTACTGCTGGCTTCCGAAAATCCTCAACAGTTTATGGATTATTTTTCAGAGTAAGTAACTCAAAGACATCCTTATCTCATAAGCTTTATTCAGTTGGACACTTAATAGGTGCTTAATATTTTATATATTGGAGGTCTGTTATTCTTTATATGTTAACATGATAGCTACATTCTCTCTCTGCTCAGTTTTTTATCTTCTTTTGAAAATTTACTGCAGTTTTCTCACAATTAATAGACTTTCCTTTCTTCTATTTTAAATGTGAAACTGTTAAACTACTTTCATTCTAACACAGTTGTGACTAGAACTATGCTGTGCTCTCAGCTTCCTGACCTCAAGACCTTGTCTGCTTAGGAGCTGTGGAGGGCGGCACCTCTGAGTGAACTCTTGAGGTTTTCTGGCTTCAGTTTCCTTATCTGTTAAGATGGCACTAACAATAGCACCATTTTCCAAGTATTGTTGACAAGGCTTATAGGAAAATAGATGAGTTAATATTTCACATGCTCTCAAGAGTGCCTGTACTCAGTTAGGATTTGCTGTTAATTATTATCATTACTATTAATATTTAGCCTTGCTCCGTCCATCTTTTTGTTTCCAAACTTCCTTTTGACCTGAGGACCCCTTTACATGCTTAAAAATGATTGAAGGCCACATAGAACTTTTGTTTATGTGGGTTTTATGTATCGACAGTTAGAAATTAAAACTGTGAAGACTGGGGCGTATAGCTCAGTAGTAGAGCATTTGCCTAGCTTGTGTGAGGGTCTGGGCTCAAGTCCCAGCACTGCAAAAAAAGGGGGGGAAAAAGAAGGAGGAAAGAAAGAAAACTTAAAACTGAGAATTTTTAAAATACTACTTTTAGTTCATTTTAAAATAGCAACAGATTTGTTAAATATTAAATAACATTATAAATGAGAAACTGTATTTTCCAAATAAAAGGCATGAATTTTATGTTTTTGCAAAGCTCTTCAATGCCTACTTAATAGAAGGCAGTTGGGTTCTCACATCTCCTTCTGCATTTAGTCTGTCATGAAATGTTTTGTTTGAAGCACATGAATATCCAATCTTTAAATAGATGTATAATTAGAAGAGGAGAAATATTTTAATAATCTTTTCAGATAATTTCAGATATTCTTGGATACTAATCAATCAAAATGTGTGGCAGTTTCTTAAAGATTAATCATAATGTAGACTCTGAAACTAGATTAGTGAACTTTTTGTACTATTAAATTAAAATTAATTGATTTATCTTTTGAGTGGATCTTATACCTGTGCATGATTTTGTAATGTGTTAGACATTTGAAAAGTATCGGTTTACTACATTACACAGATCTTCCAAATCATGGCATATTATATCATGTAATGTCATCAAATCTTATTAACCCATTTGTCCCATTGTCCCAGATGCAGAATACCTATAAAAACTTAAATTGATCAACAAATATACCACTTGTGATAATTTTCAAATCAATAAATATACCACTTGTGATAACTTTCAAATAATTATTGTTTTTATTTTTCAAATAATTCATTATGTTTTGTTCATAGATGAATGATTAGAACATTTGCGAAAACACACACACACATACACACATGTATATGTTCTAGATTCTGATTTCCAACTTATTTTAATACACCTGTGTCAATTTTGTTGAAATATTTGCAGAATTAGAAACTTGGGGCTTCTTGGGTTAATATCAACATTGATGTCATCAGAACATCCCTAAGTATCAGGAAGCATGTCAAGCCCACAGCAGCAGGTACTAATTCACCAAAATTCTACTTGTTGCTTGAAAGGTCAAATTTCATCATCGGCCACAAATACTATCAGTTCTTTTCCTCCATATGAAAGGTTTCTTTGTTTATATTTGAGAAAATGTATTCCAAAGTTCCAATTTGGAATAGTGATACTTTAAGTATCAGTGGTTCTTTCAAGAAAAAATATTGTCCTGTGAAAAAGTAGTTCACCTCATAGGTCTAAAAACATATCTGAGAGTTGAGATTTAATACAATCAATAAGTAATTTACTGTTTCCTCAAAGACATTTAGAGGAAACTAGCCCTGGTTTTAACTGTGAGCTCATGATGTGAAGAGTACATTGACTGCTAGTATGGTGTGGCATCACTGCCCAATGCCTGGCCTATGTGCTAAGCTGCTGGCAGGTTTTTCTTCCATTGCTTTTATGCCTCCAGTGTGAATAACATAGTCACAAAGGCAAAAATTGCTGCTGTGTGTATTACCTAAAACCATCTTGAATATAGCCAGGACACATGCCACACTTTGGGAAACACCCTCCTGGCATGAGCTGTCTACTCACTGTTCTACTGTCTGCTGTGGCTCACTTGTGCCCCTTCAGTCTCCTGAGGAGTTGCTTGTGCCTTTTTTCATCTTCATCTTCCTTGGTCTTTCTTCAGTGCTTATTATTCTTCATTAAAATCTTTATTCTGTGTTCTTTCGTGGTTTTCCTACGTCTGCTCCTTTTGTGCCTTTTGTCTTCATTAAGTCCTCTTTTTCTCCCAGCTGTGCAAATGCAGGAAAGTTCTCTAAGGTGCCCTTTTGACTTCACACTCAATTCATTCAACAGTCTCCATGAGTCACCTGATTCTTTTTAACTGTTACCTTTATGTTGGGATGTCTCCGAAACATCTTGAAGTTCATTCCTAACATCTGTCTCAATTTACAGATTTTTGTATCAGACTTGATAACTCTAATTTTTATTTCTGAAGGCTGTCTCAGAGTCAGCCCCCCTCCCCCCCCCCCTTTTTTTTGTTTGGTGGTGCTGAGGATTGAATCCATGGTCTTATGCATGCGAGGCAAGCACTCTACCAACTAAGCTATATCCCAAGCCTTAGAGTCAGCATTTTTAAAGTTGAACTCACTATCCTGTTTATCAAACCTGCTTCCTAATCTGTGGTGACCAGTTGCTGTTTACTTAAGACTTCTAAACTATAAACCTCAAGTCCTGTTGGAATCCACACTTGTCAATTCTCCTATGTAATATCCTTGAATTTTAGTAGTAGTTCTCAGCATCTCTCTCCTGAATTTTTTCAATGACTTGCTCACTATTCTCCCAACCTTTAGCTCCCATGTGTGTATATGTGTGTAGGGGAGGTTGGTACTAGGTATTGAATGCCACTGAACTATACCCCCAGACCTTTTCAAATTTTATTTTGAGACAGGGTCTCACTAAATTGCTCAGGCTGACCTCAAACTTACAATCCTCTTGCTTCAGTCTCCCAAGTGGCTGGAATTACAGGGATGTACCACCTTGCCCAACTAACCAACCTTCAACTTTGGCCTCTCGTGTACACATGTTTTATGCCAGTGATTCTCAGACCACTGTATTAGAATCAGCCCATGGGCTAACAGAATGGCAGACCCCATACCCAACTTCTGATTAAGTAGATCTGGAATGGACTAAAGATTTTGCATTTTTATCTAGTTCCCAGGTGATGGTAATGCTGTTGGTTTGGGGAGCCCCATTTGAGAATTTTTATTCTCTACCATTCACCACAATTATCTTTGTTGATCTTAACAAATTACTTTCCAAACCAAATTGTTTAGTGCTTTTCTAATGCCTACATAAAATTCGACCTCTTTAGCATGACATTCAAGGTGCTTAAAAAAAAATGAGTCCAAACTTTACTATTTTTCTTAAAATTAGCTTTAACCTTATTATTCCCCTTCCCTTATTCTGTTCTATCTCCAGTCTCATACTCGTTTTTCTCTGCTTTAAACTTTACCCAAAGGAGCTTGAGTGTCATTTCTCAAACATGTGATGCTTTTATAGTGCTGTGCTAGTTGGGAATGACCTCCTTTTTACCTATGAAAGTCCATTTATACATATATATTAAAATCACCTCTGGGCATCTCCTTCAATTCTTTTTATGATTTTTTTTTTTCCTTTCTTTTTTTTTTTTTTTTTTTTTTGTACCGGGGATTGAACTCGGGGCACTCGACCACTGGGCCACATCCCCAGCTCTGTTTGATTTTATTTAGATAGAGCCTCACTGAGTTGTTTAGCAACTCACCATTGCTGAGGCTGGCTTTGACTTGCGATCCTGCCTCAGCCTCCCAAGCCACTGGGATTACAGGCAGGCACCATTTATGATATTTTGTTACATTTCTTTTTTTAGTTTAAATTTGATTAGGATTGTTCTGCTAAATTGGAACCTCCTTAAAGATCATGATTTATATTTTGTTCACTTGTGTTTATTCTAGCACTTAATACAGTGTGCCTACTTAAAAGGAACCTGGTAAGTGCCAATTTCATCTGGAATAAGGGCATTTTTGTTATCAGAAGTAAAATGGGGTTGTAATACCACATTTAGTAGCACTAAGAGACTTTATAAAGGACCCTCTCCAAAGATATGTGGTAATTTTTTGCTATGGTTGCTTTACCATAGGAAAACCAACAACATTTCAACATATAACATTTTAACTCCAAACTGACTTTTACCTTTAATCCTTGAAAGCTCTATCTTTTGGAGTTCCTTCCTTGTTCAGCTTTTAAAGGATTCTAACAGATAGTCACATTGATGTTTCATATGAACATTAAAAGTGTATGATTGCTTAAATGTCAGGAAGATGATGCTATATATTTGTAGAAAGTACCTTAATACTTTCCTTTCTTTCTTGACCAGGGAATTCCGAAATGACTTTCTAGAACTTCTCAGAAGACGCTTTGGTAAACATCTTAAGTGTTGTGTAAATAATAGCTTTATAATCTTATGCTCTTCTCAGGATCAACAGTGTTATGTTTTGTTCTCAGGCACCAAGAGAGTCCACAACAACATTGTCTACAATGAATACATCAGCCACCGAGAACACATCCACATGAACGCCACTCAGTGGGAAACACTGACTGATTTTACCAAGTGGCTGGGCAGAGAAGGTGAGAAGAAGAGGTTGTTTGCATGGCTATTATGACATCACTGACCAGGAAGAGTTATCATTTTCTCTCTAAATTCGTGGAAAAGAGGATGTATAAGGCAATTTGAAAACTGGAGGAGAGGAGCATACTATTCCAGGATTTATCTTCTTATAGTTGAATACTGACATCTAGACTAGTTCAGTTGACAGTGCTAAGATTTATCACTAAAGGTAATTTTTTAAATTTGCTTTTCTTCTTTTTGGCAGGTGGGGGGTAGTGGGGCCTGAACCCAGGGGTGCTTAACCACTGGTTTACATCTCCAGCCCCTCCCTTTTTGTTTTTTAAATTTTGAGAGAAGGTCTTGCTGAGTTGCTTAGGGCCTCGCTAAGTTGCTGAGGCTGGTTTTGAATTTGTGATCCTCCTTCCTGAGCCTCGCAAGCCGCTGTGATTACACGCATGCACCACTGCACCCAACTAAATTTCCTTTTTCTTTTTTCATTTCTAATCCTTCTATGATAAGATATTAGGAAGGACAGAGAAAAATATTTTATGGCAACATATTGCTTATTCAGCATGTTATTTTATTTTAATAGAGCATCATATATTCTTGGATATTAGATACTTAGATATCGCTGAATAATTTTATGCAAAATAATACTTTTTTTTTTTTTTTTTTTGTACTGGGGATTGAACTCAGGGGCACTCGACCACTAGGCCACATCCCCAGCCCTTTTTTGCATTTTATTTAGAGACAGGGTCTTACTGAGTTGCTAAGTGCCTCCCCATTGCTGAGGCTAGCTTTGAACTGGTGGTCCTCCTGCCTCAGCCTCCCAAGAGCTTATTTTGTATGTTTCCCTTGTTTACATATTTTACTTCAATGTAGCTATATAAAAATCAGAATAATAGTTTTTTTCTGTTTAAAGAGATAAAACATTTCATTTATAGCTGAATTTCATTAAGTGGAAATATGAAAAATTCATGTGCTTTATGAATTTGTGTATTTTATTGTATTTGTATTTGAATGAATGAGTAAATATGCAGAGATGAAACACATTCATATTTACATTTTGCTTGATTATATGCAAATTTATGGTGTTGGTTGTGTTTTCAAGGCTTGTGCAAAGTGGATGAGACACCAAAAGGCTGGTATATTCAGTACATAGATAGAGACCCAGAAACTATCCGCCGCCAACTGGAGCTAGAGAAAAAGAAGAAGCAAGACCTCGATGATGAGGAAAAAACTGCCAAATTTATTGAAGAACAAGTGAGAAGAGGTCTGGAAGGAAAAGAGCAGGTAAGCAGCATTGTCATCCAGAGAAGCAATGTAAAAAAATCTAAAAACATAAAATTGCTTGTTTTCTCAAACAACAAAATGAGATTTTCAGGTGGTGTTTCTTAATTAGGGGAGGAAGAGCATGATGGGGTGTAAAAGCACAGGCTTTGGAATTGAGAGAAATCTCAGGTTATTCCTCACTAACTTCATGATCTTGAATAATCATAGAATCTGTAAACCTCAATCTCTAAAATGGAAATAGCACCTAATGGGAAGATTTGTAAATAGATCACTTCAGCTGATTCTAATTGTGTGATTAATGCAGTGCTGGAGATAAACACAGCATGTGGATGAACTTTTATTCCATTCCAGAAGGGGCAAAGAATGTTTGAAGGTGGCTACACACCCTGAGCTGAGGTGATTCAAAGAACCAGTGGGGGAAAGCCAGTGGATGGGCAAGGAAGGGTAAGGGAAAGGGGTCCAGGTGTTAGGATCACTAGATCAGGGCCCTGATTTGTGGGTGCCTTCTGTGTGCCAGGACTCTTCTTTTTTTTTTTTTTTTTGTGGTACCAGGGATTGAACTCAGGGGCACTCGACCACTGGGTCACATCCCCAGCCCTTTTTTTTTTGTTGTATTTTATTAGAGACAGGGTCTCACTGAGTTGCTTAGTGCCTCGCCATTGCTGAGGCTGGCTTTGAACTCGCGATCCTCCTGCCTCAACCTCCCAAAGTGCTGGGATTACAGGCGTGCGCCACCGCGCCCGGCAGGACTCTTCTTTTAAGTGCAGGGACACACAGAGAGCAAAAGATGGGAAAAGCCCCTGGCCTTGTAGGGCTCAATATTGTAGCAGTTGCATGTGAGTGGGAAAATATAGGCTGGTGAGTATGTGTGAAACTAGCAGCTATTTAGTATTTGAAAAGCTTTTTATTGACCTCTATCATACATGCAGTAAAGTATAAGATGTGCCTTAATCTTAACATGTACAGTTCTTTGAACTTCTACATATTCGTGTATAGAAAGAGAGAGAGGGGGACAGCTTTTATAGCCACCACCTAGATAAAGGTCTGTCTAGACCTTTTATTTGTGGGTGCCTCCTGTGTGACTTGTGATTAATGCAGTGCTGGAGATAAACACAGCATGTGGATGAACTTTTATTCCATTCCAGAAGGGGCAAAGAATGTTTGAAGGTGGCTACAAACCCTGAGCTGAGGTGATTCAAAGAACCAGTGGGGGAAAGCCAGTGGATGGGCAAGGAAGGGTAAGGGAAAGGGGTCCAGGTGTTAGGATCACTAGATCAGGGCCCTGATTTGTGGGTGCCTTCTGTGTGCCAGGACTCTTCTTTTTTTTTTTTTTTTTTTGTGGTACCAGGGATTGAACTCAGGGGCACTCGACCACTGGGTCACATCCCCAGCCCTTTTTTTTTTTTTTGTATTTTATTAGAGACAGGGTCTCACTGAGTTGCTTAGTGCCTCGCCATTGCTGAGGCTGGCTTTGAACTCGCGATCCTCCTGCCTCAACCTCCCAAAGTGCTGGGATTACAGGCGTGCGCCACCGCGCCCGGCAGGACTCTTCTTTTAAGTGCAGGGACACACAGAGAGCAAAAGATGGGAAAAGCCCCTGGCCTTGTAGGGCTCAATATTGTAGCAGTTGCATGTGAGTGGGAAAATATAGGCTGGTGAGTATGTGTGAAACTAGCAGCTATTTAGTATTTGAAAAGCTTTTTATTGACCTCTATCATACATGCAGTAAAGTATAAGATGTGCCTTAATCTTAACATGTACAGTTCTTTGAACTTCTACATATTCGTGTATAGAAAGAGAGAGAGGGGGACAGCTTTTATAGCCACCACCTAGATAAAGGTCTGTCTAGACCTTTTATTTGTGGGTGCCTCCTGTGTGACTTTTCCAGTGTCCCAGAAAGTTCTTTCATACCTGTTCCTGTTCCATCCCTAATCTCCCGGAAGTAACCACCACACTGATGTACATCTGTATCTATACCTATCTACACACACATAATATATATACTTTTCGTGTGTGTGTGGTGCTGGGGATTGAACCTATGTCTTACACATGCTAGGCAAGCACTGTACCACTGAGCTATAATCCCCAGCTGATATACCACTGTGATTACTGGTTAGTTTAATATGTTCTTGAACTTTATATATCATTCTGTATGTCTCTTTTGTGATGAATGCAATGCTGGAGATAAACACAGAGTGCAGATGAACCTTTGTTCCATTCCAGAAGGGCAAAGAATGTTTGAAGGTGGATACAAACCCTGAGCTGAGTGGTTTCTAAGAATCAGTGGGGAAAAGCCAGTGAATGGGCAAGGAAGGTAAGGGAAGGGGTCCAGGTGTTAAGATCACTAGGTCAGGGCACTTACTTCAACGAATATTTGTGGGTGCCTCCTGTGTGACTTTTAAAATTCAAACATAATGTTATGCATTTCCTTCATGTTCTTTCTATCAGTGTTTCATTCTTTTAATGAATTTCTTAAATTATACATAAAAGCACAAAAATTATACATATTAATGGGTACCATGTGATATTTTAATATAAGGATACATTGCATAATTGGATTAAACATATAACCTTAAATTATTATTATTACTTATTAATAAGATATAGTAGCCCATTTTATGATCATAACGCTATTATTCTGCTGAGGAACATTTGACATATTTTAAATTTCAGGCTATTATGAAGAGTAGCTCAGTGGTTAAGTGTGAGCACTACCTGAAGAGTACTACAGGAAGTCGCAGGCCATAAAACTTAAGACATTGATAAGGACAGTATTATGAATCGGCATTTTTTTCTTTTTTATATAGTGGGAATTGAACCCAAGGTCACTTAACCACTGAGCTACATCCCCATCCCTTTTTTTCATTTTGAGACAGAGTCTCATTAAGTTGCTTAGGGCCTTCCTAAATTGCTAAAGCTGGCTTTGAACTTGAAGTACTCCTGTCTCAGCCTTATAAGCTTCTGGGATCATAGGCATGTGCCACTGTGCCCAGCTTCTTTATTTTTTAAATTCTATCATCTTTTTAAAATTTAAACCTCAGTTTGCAGAAGAAAAAATAGAATTTCATATTGTGGAAATTAATAAGAATCACATCTTCTTGTCTAGAGGAAAGTAAGAAAAATAGTTTTTAAAATAACATTATTGTTTGTTAGCATTTTGGTTTAATAATGCTAAAACCTTCAAGTTATTTGTTCTTTTCAGATAATAGTATTTTACCTTAAAAATAGTATTTTACCTTAAAAAGCAGGAGAAATTCTACTGATCAACCCATCCTCATTATATAAGGAAGCCATCCTCATTTTATAAAGAAGATTTAAAAAATGTTCTTTTGCCTCACTATGTGAAAGCTTATGTGAGCACTTCCTGAGAAAAGAATATTTTAGCTAGATCTCAAAAACATCTTTTTTATTAGAACAATAATTAATATTTATGGCGCACTTACAGTGGCAAGCACTGTACTGTTTATTTTCTCTATATTATCCTATAACACTTCTAATAACTCTTAATGTATATTCTCTGTTTTAAGATAGAAGAACCTAGGCTTAGGAAAGGTGATGAGACTGACAAGAGGTTACAAAGCTGATAGGTTACAGAGGTGGATCCAATATGCAGTTTTGTTTTTTAATGTAAGGCTCTTAATCATTACATTAAGCTATCCCACAGTATAGAAAGGTTTTGCTTTTTAAGGTAATCCTCTAGCTAAATTTCCTAAGTTTATTGCCTCAGGTTTTTTGTTGTTTCCTGTGTAGATTATAATGGAAATAAAAATGTAAGTAAACCTCCTCTGTAGTTTGGTACAGAAAGCTACATTTTTAGAATTATAAACTTCTTAGAGTTTTATCTTTGAGCTATCTTGCACCATAGGTAGCAAGTCATAATGTAAGCCTATCAAATATTTATAATAAATGCACTCTAAATTATTTCTTTCTCTCTCAAGGAGGTTCCTGTTTTCACAGAATTAAGCAGAGAAAATGATGAAGAGAAAGGTAGTTTTAACTTTTCTTTCCTCTTTGTTAAGCATGGATTTTTTTTTTTAATATTTATTTGCTTTAGTTGTACATAATGCGTTTTACTATTTTTTTTAAAAAATATTTATTTATTTGCTTTAGTTGTACACAATGCAATGCATTTATGTTTACGTGGTGCTGAGGCTCGAACCTGGGCTGTGCATGTGCTAGGCGAGCGTTCTACCGCTGAGCCACAACCCCAGCCCCAAGCATGGATTCTTTTGTACTGACTTTACTAAAAGTAACATGTCTGTGAACAAGACATTGTATTTGTCAGGGTTGCATTGTTCTTGTCTATAAAATGAAAAGATTATATTCTATGAGTTGGATAGGATGCCTTCAGTCAACAGTAACAAAATTGAAAAAAATAAGCTTAAATAATAAGGAGATATCTTGCTGTAATAAGGATCTCAGCGGTGATGATTCTGCATGCCATACAAACACACGAGGTAGCTGCCAGCATTCCAGTCATCACATCCAGACCCAGCATTTTCCAAAGGATGACAGAGAACATCTCTTCTGGAGTTCCCTTAGGAGTAAGAAAACTTTCTAGAAGCCCACTAATGAACTTCCTTTTGAATATTGTTGGCCAGAATTGTGTCATGTCCACCTTAAAAATAGTCAAGAGGGAATTGTGCTGACTGGTTTAGACCACCAGAATTTACCCCAGAGCAGCAGGTGGTGTTCTACCCCCAGAACCATGGCCAAGAGATATGGACACTCAAACAAAGTTGGAGTGCTGTGAGCAAGGAAAAGGGGGGTGGGGGATGGAATGTCACAGCAGCCAGCATTGATTGTCACAGCAACATGGCATGTAAGGTCCTTCCCATCGCTACAAGCATCAGTGTAGGACATTTTCTGGAGAGGAGCATTTTAGCCTCATTTATTAGCATGTTCATGATTTCCTGTGTGTATGCCTGTAGAATCTTATCTGAGAACTTATAATTTTCCTGAATTGTACATACATATGTATATGAAATGACCTTTTTTTTTTTTCCTTTCTAGTCACATTTAACCTGAACAAAGGAGCATGCAGCTCAGCAGGAGCAACATCTTCCAAATCAGGGTGAGCTACAGTTACAGATCTGAACACTTTTTAGAAGTTTCGTGAAATGTCATGTTGGTTACCACATTTTCAAGTATTGTGAGTCATTTTTTTTCTTATTGCAGTTTTCATTTTGGTTTGTTGAGTTGTTTTTTAGCAGTTGTTCTTTTCTCATTTCCCTGTGATAAGATGATTCTTTCTTTTGAGGAAAGGCTCATTTCATTTTCTTTTGAATGCAGTAGGCTCTTGCCTGGGGTCTTGCCATGTTATTCATGCTGGTCTTGAGCTCAAGTGGTCTTGCTGCCTCAGCTCTTGGGTGTCTGCAACTAAAGGCCTTTGCCACTGTGCTGGACTAGGAAATGTTCATTTGGACAAAGTGCTTCAGTAGATAGATTTGTGTTCCCTGAATCTTTCTCCATTTTATGGTTCCTTCTGCCTTACTGTTGTGCTATGTATTTTCCTACCCATTTGCCTCACTTTAAATGTAGACTGGGATGTACATTTTCTATTTTACCTGCTACATTGTGATTTTTTGAAAATAGAGACTAAGTCATCAGTCTATCTCCTTATCACCAGTGTAGTTAAGTTCCTAAAGAATAATTATATTTGGGAATAGAATAGTAGGGCAATGGGCATATACGTGCATTAGTAAACTGTAAGAGTATTCAAGGAGATTGAAGCAAGGGGAAGTTGTTGAAGGCAACAATGAGGCAGATTGTGTAAAATATATTGAAAATTGTGATTATAAAATATACTGAAATCTGTGATTATATGTGGATTAATAGCAAAGGTAGCACCAATCTAAGGTTTCCTAATCACTCCTTGTAGGAGTATTTTTTGTATAAGGTTGCAACATCCTTTGTGCAAGGTCATGATTCTGGCAGAATTTTTTTTTGTGATAATTATTATCAGGGACTCTTTATAACCTCCCAGCTTTATTTATTTGTTAGTTTGTTTGTTAGGGTTGACACAAGTGACTCCATTTTGATTCTGATGCCTTTCCACTCCCTGTTTCCTTTTTATTATTTGTTACTCTGAGGTGTTAATGAATGTCAGGGTTGGTTCAACTGGCACTGAAATTCACCACTCTGTTAGTTTCCTGTGGCTGCTGCAACAGGGAGACTTGAAACAACAGAAATGTGTCCATCTTTGGAGGTCAGAATTCTGACATCAGCATCACTGGGCTGAAGTCAGTGTTTGGAGGGCTCTGCTCCCTCCAGAGGCTCTGGAGAAGAACACAGTCCTTGCCTCTTCTGGTTTCTGGTGGCTGCCAGCCTTCCTTGGCTTGTGGTTGCACCCTTCTAGTTTTCAAGACCAACATCTTCACACATCTCTTTTCTCGTTCTTAACATCACTTTTTCCTTCACAGGTTAAGCCTCCCTGTGCCTCCCTCTTAAAATAACAGGGTGATTGCACTTTAGGCCCACTCAGGTGGGATAATCTCTTCATCACAAGATGTTTAACTTCATCTGATTTTCAAAGACCCTTTTTCTAAATAAGATAACATTTACAGATTCCAGGAATAAGGACCTGATGTCTTTTGGATCTACAGGCACCCTTATGTCAAGCCTTATTATTAGGAAAAATGTTTTATTTGATTAAGTTCTGTAAATTGTTTGAATTATCTATGTGAATATATATTTATATATATAGTGTTGCAGAAAATACAATAAAAAGAACTCATCTAAACTTTTTTCCTCTGAAATTATACTTTATATGGGTAGGAATTTGTTCTTCTGCTGGTTTAAATCTGTTATGTGTAAAACCTAGAATGAGCCGGGCATGGTGGTGCCTGCCTATGTCTCTGGAAAGAAAAAAAATAATAATACATAATAATAATAATACATACATAACACAGACTTGGTCATTTTAACCTTTCCTTTGTGTGTGATGGTGAGGATTGAATCCAGGATACCTTACCACTGAGCTATGTCCCCAGTTCTCTTTATCTTGATACAGGTTCTCCCTAAGTTGCTTAGGGCCTCCTTAAGTTGCTGAGGCTGTGTTCCAACCAGTGATCCTCTTTCCTCAACCTCCCTTGTCGCTGGAATTGTAGGCATGCATCACCACACCCAGCTCATTTTAACCATTTTTAAGTTCAATCATATTAAATCCACACTATTATACAATGATCACCACCATCCATCTCCAGAACTTTTGCATTATCCCAAATGAAGCCCATTAAAGAATTCCCAAATCTACCTCTCTCAGCCCCTGGTACCACCATTTCATTTTTCTTCTGTATAAATTTGATTGCTCTAGGTAACTCATGTAAGTAGAATTATGCAATATTTTTTCTTTTGCATATGGCTTAGTTCACTTAGCATAGTGTCTTCAGAGTTTGTCCATATTGTAGTTTGGGTCAGAATTTCATTCCTTTTTAAGGCTAATGTCCCATTATAAGGATATTCCACATTTTGTTTATTTATCCATTGATGAACATTTGAATTATTTCCAACTTTTGACTATTACAAATAATACTATTACTATGAACACTGAATACAGACCTGTTCTGAGTTCCTGCTTTCAGTTCTTTTACATATATGCACATAAATGAAATTGCTGGATCATCTGGTCATTTAGTTTTAGGGTTGTTTGTTTTGTTTGTTTGTTTGTTTTTTGAAGCAGGTGCCCTGTTATTTTCCTACAACAGCCACAGTATTTTAAATTTCTACCAGCAGTTTTTCCACATCCTTGCTAACACTTGTTTTTTTTTTTTTGTTTGTTTGTTTGTTTGTTTTGTTTTGTTTTGGCCTTCCTCAGGAGTATGAAGTGGTATTTTATTGTAGTTTTGATTTGTATTTCCTGAATGGTTAGTGACACTGAGCATCTTTTCATACGTTTATTAGCCACGTGTATATATTTGGGAAAAGTCTATTCAAATTTTTGCCTATTTTTTAATGCTTTTTTAAAAATTTAGTTTAGTTTTAAAAAGAATACCTGACAACCTTAAATAAAATATAGTTTCTAAGCTGAGATCAAAATAGTGAAGTAATTTCTAGATGCATTTGGAGACTCACTATTGATTATATCTAAGGAATTGTGGAATAGGGAGTAAGAAGGCAGAAAAATTAAGCAAATGTATTTTCAAAAAGTAGAGAAAAATCTTTAGAAAACAAAATAGACTAACAAGCTTTTCTGACTGATTACAATAGAAAACAGATGGTTGGTGAATGTTGAAGGAGAAAGTTACTATCAGAGCCCAAAATAGCTGCTTGTTCTCAATTTCCTCTTTGCTAGGTTTATTAGTTCCTATTTTATAGACATATTGTGGTTGATTACGATCAGAATGAAGCCTAAATTCATTCTGGGTGGATTCATAGCTCAAGGCACATTTAAATCTAAAGAATATTTGAAGTAACAAGTTAAGAAATTTCTCTTTATATGGACATAATATTTTCAAAACTAATGCAATGTACGGTTGCCACAGACCTGGGAATCAGAATTTTAAAATATGTTCACTGGATTGAATTACAAGACAAACCCAGTAAGTGAAATTTTACAAAGGCAAATGTAAGCCTTACAGTTAAGTAAGGAGAAAACAATTTCTATAAAGACAGTGGAGGTAGCCGGGTGCGGTGGCACACGCCTGTAATCCCAGCACTTGGAAGGCTGAGACAGGAGGATCGCGAGTTCAAAGCCAGCCTCAGCAGTGGTGAGCACACACTTAGCAACTCAGTGAGACCCTGTATCTAATTAAAAAAAAAAAAAAAAAATGGCTGGGGATGTGGCCCAGTGGTCCAGTGCCCCTGAGTTCAATCCCCAGTACCAAAAAAAAAAAAAAAAAAAAAGACAGTGGAGGAGTCTTACACTGTAACCCTCTAGAAAAGATGTAGGAATTTTAGTTGACTTCAAGCTGAATATGAGTCCTTAAAGTGTTCCAACTTTAATGTTGTTTTTAAGAGCATTTTTTAAAAGCCTAAATAAAGGAAAGTAATAATTCTATTGTATTCTCTATCAACCCCACTTTTTTCCTTGTTTGTCTCCGTGGTAGCTTTGTGTAATTATGACGCATTAAATAATGCAATTGGTAAGATTCATTTAGTTAGCAAATATTAACTAAGTATCTTTTAGGTGAGTTACAAGGTAGTTCTGCTACTTTACAGCAGAAAAAATATAAGAGAGGCATCATAGAATACAACTGATTTTATATATCTAAGGCAGGGTAGAGTGTGATTTGTACCATGAAGTGCTGTGGCAGGTGAGAAAGCTGGAAGAGCCAAGAACCCCCATGAAGAATTTTAAGAGATTGTTTTAGGTATAAAACGAGGCATGTGCAAATTTTTAGTGACATGAAGCGCAGAGCATGGCCCAGTTGCTAGCAAATTGATCAGAATGGCTGGCGTGTATATAAGAAGTCAAGGACCGTGACTGAATGTGGTATTCTTTTGACAAGTGAATATTGGCAGTCAAGAATTTAAAATGGGGACTTAAACACTAGGCAATCAGGAATAACAAAAACTGTTTAAAGCCGGGCGCGGTGGCGCACGCCTGTAATCCCAGCACTTTGGGAGGCTGAGGCAGGAGGATCGCGAGTTCAAAGCCAGCCTCAGCAATGGCGAGGCACTTGGCAACTCAGTGAGACCCTGTCTCTAAATAAAATACAAAACAGGTCTGGGGATGTGACCCAGTGGTCGAGTGTCCCTGAGTTCAATCCCCGGTACTACAAAAAAAAAAAAAAAAAAAAAAAAAACTGTTTAAGTGGCATCTTAAAATCTGGGCCTTAAAAAAAAACCTTGCTTTTAACAGTAATGTGCTAGACTTCTGCTAATTATGTAAAAACATCTCATTTAATCCTTGCAGTAGAGCTAGGAGTTGGGTCCTGTTATTATCCCCATGTGTAGATGTGGATCTGAGCCTTAAATTAGTGAATTTTAAAGGTCCTAAGAGAAATACCCTCAAACCCTGATCTGCCCACCACTGAGGCCTGTACTGGCTCCACTTTGCTCTGCTGATTGTAGTAGCACTAACTGAAAGGGCAAGAAGATAGTAGGGGGAGCTAAAGACAGGACAGCATAAATGTTGTCAGGGCACCAGCAGTCCTGCACAAGATGCACACAAGCCCTTCATTGTTTTGACTGATCTCTAAATTAACCATGTAACATTTACTCTGTGTTGTTAATTTTGCACAAAGAAAGCATTTGTCGGTGTATAGTTTTTATGAACAAGCATGGTTCTTCTCTTCAGTTCTTTGGGACCAAGTGCACTCAAGACACTAGGGAGTACAGCTTCGGTAAAACGAAAAGAATCTACCCAGAGCTCAGCTCAATCTAAAGAAAAAAAGAAGAAGAAATCTGCACTCGATGAAATCATGGAGGTACAGTTATGAATTACTTGTGGATGCTATAGCAATCAGAAGGAAGATGTAATTCAAACCTAAGGAAAGTTAAATAATGTCACCATTTATTAGAATAATATAAAGTTAGAAAAACTTTCTATTCAAGGTTAGGGAAAAGAATCCCAGTTGCCATTCATCTGAACAGAGTTGGAACCCCCTCTACTATGTATATTTTCTTGCCTCTAGTGCAGTCTTTGGAACTCTCCAGCTCTTGTAACTGAACAGTAGAGTTCAGTTATAAGAGCTTTAGCAATAATCAAAACTGGCATCCTTTATGGATATTCTGACTCCTCCAACTTGACTCTCCTATTGCCTCTGGCTTCCATGTATCACCTCCTCACTAGCAAGAGAAAGCTGTGATGTTTGACATGTTTGATTTAACATGAGGGCTAAATTTATATGATAGATCATTGAATCATTGAAAATATGATGATCTAGAGAAATTTGCAGTAGGTTCTTAATATATTCCTAAATATTCCTTTTTCCTTTCTTATTCATGACCTTACCTTATCAATGAATTTATAAAATAAGTGGAAGAGTAGAAGAGGAAGGATGGGAGAAAATAATAAATAGATACAAGAAGCTTCACTTTTTTCCCTTTAATATTATTTTCTGTAGTCTTCCTGTCTTGCATTTGCAAAAGAAGGGGAGATAACTGTGTAGTCTTCTCTGCCACTGGCTCTCACACTGTGCAGGGCAGTCTAAGAAGCTCAAAATATAAAATGAATATACCATGAAATGTTATCCTACCATTCAGTAAATATTGAGTTGCTGTTATATGCCAGGCATTGTACAAAGTCCTGGGTCTGAATAATAGGGACAGAAACACAGTCCTTATTTGGCGTGGGACTTTCATTCTAGTGAGGGAGCCATTCAGTAAAGAAACAGACCAGTAAGTAAGTACTGAGTGACGGAGTGCCCAGGAGGAATGAGGGTGAGGAGTGGGGAGAAGACTTGTGAAAGTTTCCTAAGGCCCAGAGATCTCAGCTCATGTGACTGGAGGATAGCAAGAGCACAGTGGTACATTTTAGATTAGAGAAGTAGGAGCAACACTACAGAGGACACACATGCCACTGACAAGGAGTTTTTGAATTTAGTTTGATTTCAAAGAAAATGGAAAACCAGATCTACCTATTTTAAATATGATGCATGCTAAATTTAGAATGTTCTTTGTTCATATTTAAAATTTGAAGGATTTAAAATGAGGTTTAGAATCAACCAAAGAATTACATCTTTGGATCCCTTTGAAAGTTGGTCGTTAGGGTTAACTTTAAGCCACTGAGAAAGAAAAAGATGTGCTGTATAGCCATAATGGGGTCACCATTTTCCTTTTGGTCACTTTTTCTTTTATTTACATCTCTCTTGGTGGTACTTTTCTTTCATTCATGAGCTTTATTATCACTGTCAAACCAGAAGCCTCCTTTTTGCTGTTAGACTGCCTCTCTAAAGCTGTGCAAGTTTGGTCTACGTGACAAAACCACCTGTTCCAGCTCATGACAGTCACCGAAGGACACAGGGAGAGCATACTGTAGTGCTTGCTGGAGGATAGCTTTGTAATATTGACTAAGTAGGAGTTGTTACTGATTTTGGGGTCACTTGACTTGCTTTTTTCACAAATCCAAGGTTTTTTTAAATTAAAAACTAGTTAGAAATAATATTTATTTGTATTTATCAGAGCTTGCAAATTATTATTGGTCTTTGGTGCAGTGTGAATTTTATGGTGATATTTTGCTAACTAGAATGGTATTTTGAAATAAGTTGATGATTTTAAAGAGATGATTTTATGAATGTCTTGTGTGTTCTGTAGATTGAAGAGGAAAAGAAAAGAACAGCCCGAACAGACTACTGGCTACAGCCGGTAAGTATTCAACTGTAGCTTCTTAAGTTCCATGTTTACATTTAGTAGAATCGTAAATATGGAAGTATTGGTTTTCAATTTACATCTTATGAAAATACCCATTTAGGTACTTTGTAGACAAAAAGCAAGTTTTAATTTTACAAACTCAAGGAAGGTTTGTATTTATTAATTGCTTACTGATTATTGCTTATTATTTTTAAATAATAATTTAAAGCAATTTAACTATTTTAAAAGTTTTTTTATTATTTATTGATGCTCTGTTTTAGACTTACTGAGATGTAGAATTTTCCCAAAAGTTTCAGAGTACCTTAATTATTCTTTTAGAAACTGGTTTGACCAATAATAGGGGAGTGAAAAATATAAAGTATTACTTAGATTAATTTCTGATTTGAGAAAGTATCCGTGAAAGTTGAGTTCAGAATTCTAATTCAAGTCTTCATAATCATTCTCTCACTGGCATGAAAATTACTTAACTTCTGTGTTTTGTTTTTGTTTTTGTTTCTTGTTGTTTTTGGTACTAGAGATTGAACCAAGGGGTACTTTTACAACTAAGCTCCATCTCCAGCCTCACCCCCGCCCCCTTTTTTCTTTTGAGAGAGTATATCACTAAGTTGCTTAGGGCCTCACTAAGTTGCTGAGGCTAGCTTTGAACTTGGGATCTTCCTGTATCAGCTTCCCAAGTCGCTGGGATTACATTACATGTGTGTGCTACCACACCCTGCAGGACTGTATTTTTTTTTTTTTTTTTTTTTTTTTTTTTGGTACCGGGGATTGAACTCAGGGGCACTCAACCACTGGGCCACATCACCAGTCTTTTTTTTTTTATTTTACTAGAGACAGGGTCTCACTGAGTTGCTAAGTGCCTTGCCTTTGCTGAGGTTGGCTTCGAATTTGTGATCCTCCTGCCTCAGTCTCCCAATTTCTGGGATTACGGGCGTGCGCCACGGCGCCCAGCTAGGACTATATTTTTTAAATTTAGAAATGTTTTGAACAGATCCATATAAGCTAAGGGTCAAAAAGTACAATGATGTAATGAATTGTCTTCAGACCACTAGAATATGAATCCATGAGGGCCTTTAAGAAATTTAACCTAGAAATATTATAGCTAAATCAGAAAAGATATTTGGCATTAATTGGCTTCATTTAGAAAGTCTTAGTAGAATAGAGGCTAAACATAAGACCATTCAAGTTTTCTCTTAAAACATGTCTTTCTACTATTAAGTATTCTCCTCTAAAGTCCTAACAAAATTTTTGTCAATATAATTCTTAGCCTGGCTTTATGAAGTGTTTATGACCATCTCTTTGTTACATTAACTTTAAGTAGCAAATGTAACATCACTACAGCAAATATAGCAATCAGGCAGTTTAATGTTCATTATCAGCTTTTGGACAGCTCATCCAAATCACAAAAGAGTGATAAAGCGGTAAACTCAGAATTCATTAATATGAAATGAGCTTGGATTTCTCTCCCATTTGAGATGAGATGTTCAAAAGAATGGTATTTTAGCTAGAGCTGATCTGAATAATGCTGTTTGTATCAAAAAATTCAAAGCAGCCTGATATAGTGGTGCCTGCCTGTAATCCAGCAACTTGAGAAGCTAAGGCAGGAGGATCACAAGTTCAAGGTGAGCGTAGGCAATTTAGCAAGACCCTGGCTCAGAATAAAATAAAAAACACTAGGGGTATAGCTCAGTACTTGCATAGCAGGTGCAAGGCCTTAGGTTCTATCCCAGTACTGAAAAAAAGAAGGAAAAATAAAGAGAGAGAGAGAGACAGACCAACAGAGAAAGACAAAATACTCAAAGCAACCTAATGATGAGAAAAGAACACTGTGAAAGTTTCGTGCATAATCTCAATAGCTCAGTTCCTTTCAATTCCTAGTAAGACTCTTGCAATCTGAGTTTTTATCATCAGGGAATACCAACAATATAATATCCTCACTTTCAATGTCTTGATTGGAAAGAAAAGCTATCTATGAAAGATAAGAATTAATAGAATTGAGATTACAGATGAAAGTCCTAGATCTCCAGAAACCTTCACTGTGGAGATTAGTGATTTTGTATATATATTTTTCCCTCTTGGTAACCATGTTGGACAAAAAGGAGAAGAAGGATTAAAAGATTACTAATGAAATATTCAGCCAATGCTGGGAAGGGTTAGAATTCACTGATTTCTTTTTTAGTACAGCTCACTAATTTTTTTTTTTTTTTTTTTCACTAAGAAAAGTAGAAAAGATAATTCTCTTTTCCTTCATCTTTATTTTTTGTTGTTATTTTCCAGGAAATCATTGTGAAAATTATAACCAAAAAACTTGGTGAGAAATATCACAAGAAAAAGGGTATCGTTAAGGTAAAGATTTAAAGTTTTATGCATGGAAAATTGTGAAAAAAGCTGCTGGGTTACCCAGTAAAGCTATTTTGGTATTTCTTGAAAATTAAATCCTTGCAGCAGAAGTATTATTGTGTCTAAGATTCCAATTATTCCATAAGATTGAAATCTGAATTCATAATTGTTAGAGAAATACTTCTTTTCCAACCATAGTTTATTTTTAACCTTGGTCTGTTTTCTTACTGGAGCAAATGGTATTTAAGAAATCCCATCACTACTGCTTAAAAATCTCAGCCATGCATGCCTTGCCGATTAATCAGTGAAATGTATTCTTTTTGTTAATGATGGACAGTATAATTATGTCCCAGAGGTCTCATGAGGACTTTCCTTGTGTATTGCCTAGGAGACTAGCTGCTCTAGGGTTTTGAAATTCCAGTCCTTTTCTGCCTTTCCTAAATATAGTTTCATTCTAGCACCCAGCCTTGTGCATGTATAAATTGCCTTTTTTCTGTAGTCTAAGCTAGGCAAAATTGCCCCTCCTGCTAGATTTCTCAAACTCTTATTCAAAGATCACTAGTCTCATATTCTTTCCATGTGAAAACCTTGGCTAAGCTTTGAATTGAGTTTTATATTGAGAACCATTAACTGAGAAATCATGTGTGGGATCTAGAAAAAATGAAATTATTTACAGAAGGAGTTACTTATATCTTTCAATTGGAATTTCATTTCTTTTTATTTTATTTATATTAGTCCTTTTCACCTAGTATTCACATATTCTTCTATGATAAAAGTGTTCATTTTACATGACAGGAAGTAATTGACAAATATACAGCTGTTGTAAAGATGATTGATTCTGGAGACAAGCTGAAACTTGACCAGACTCATTTAGAGACAGTAATTCCAGCACCAGGTAAACCTTTTTCAGAACACTTACTACATATTCCATCAAAATGAGTGATTCCATTCTTAAAAACCTTGGTTTTTTGACATTACTTGAGAGTTACAGATGTGTTTCATTTTCAGAAATATTAACTGCCTATGTAACTGATCCCCATTGACTTTAGGTGTCACAATACTTGACCAATCCTCTGATAAAGCTATTTTGTGGCATGAATGAATTTTCCCTTTCTGGAAAACTTTTTATTTTTTTCCTTCTGAAACAAAACACAGACATATGGATAAAATTAATCATATTAGGCTTTTATTATTAACATATTTGTTTAGCTACCTGAAATAGTCAAGTAAAAGTCTGTTTTACTTATTGTTTTTTTTTCCCTTAAATGTCCTTGTAACTTGGGTTCTTATTCATATCTAACTGTAAACACTAATTGGGTTAGATTGTCTCTGACTCAAAATCTCTTTGAGCATATCACTGAAGATACATTAATAATATTGGTTTGGGGAACTTCTTGCTTCCTCTGTCTTCCTAAGCAACTGCAGATCTGCTTTCTGCCATTAAATATTGGTTCATATTTTTACAGAATTTTATATAAATGAAATCATACTGGTGTCTTAGTTTTGTGGTTGCTTTTTTTTTTGGCATTGTTGGGTCTCGCTTCTTTCACTTAACATAATTATTTTGGATTCATACATGTTGAATCTATAGTCCGTTTATTTTTATTGCTGAGGAATATGTCAATATGTAGATATACCACAGTTTATCCAAACACCTGTGGATGGACATATGGGTTTTTTAAAATTTTTTACAGATACAGATAAAACTGAACATTCTTGTACAAGTCTTTGTGTGGATGTATGATTTCTTTTCTTTCGGGTAAACACTTCAAATGGTTGTCACATGGTAGACATAAGTTTAAATTTTTACAAAACTGCCAAACCATCTTGTGAATTTTAGAAAGGACAATGTAAGTAAAATTTCTTATACTTCTGGACTCTGAACATTTTCTCCAAGTACCTCATACACCCTGTGGTCTAAAATTATAACATATCTCTTTAACAAATAATTGAGAACAGTGAGGGGTTTTATAATATTAGGGTAATCAAAGTATTTATAAACTACATTTTAGAATACTACATAGTTCTTAACATGATCAAGAACCTCCAAGAGAAGTGTTTTGCTTTTTATTATATTCATTGTAATGCATTTTGCTGTGACAAGGTAGAAGAAAAGTAGACAGTTTCTTCGCATCAAGTTTTATACTCTTTTCTATTGTAGGGAAAAGAATTCTGGTTTTAAATGGAGGGTACAGAGGAAATGAAGGTACCCTAGAATCCATCAATGAGAAGACTTTCTCAGCTACGATAGTCATTGAAACGGTAAGTTTGTTTGCACAAAGCCAAAATTTGAAAATGCTGTAAAAATGTACCTTAGTTCTTTTTAATTGGATTGGACTTTGTTTTAATTTTAGAGTATGGGTTTTTTGTTTGCCTTTCTTCCTATTTAGAAATCTGTAAACTTATTTTTTCTAGTGACTCTGTCCTTGATGAAGCATTTTATTTTCTCATTACAAAAGAAATGTGTACTCATTATATAAAACCTGAAAAATATAATTTAGGTAATTCTAAAAAAAAAAGTCCATAATTCCAAAGATAACCCCCATTAACATTTCAGTCTGTTCCTTTCCAGCCTTTGTATTTTATAAAAGTATATACAAAATGGACAATTTTATATCTTTTTTCCCACACAGCTAATAAAATGTTCAGTTTGACATAGTAAAATTAGTTGGAAAAGTATAATCATAGTTGATGGGGAAGGAAACACAGGTATCAATAAAGTTTTTTTTTTTTTTTTTTTTGTGTGGGTACCGGAGATTGAACTCAGGGGCACTCGACCACTGGGTCACATCCCCAGCCCTTTTTTGTATTTTATTAGAGACAGGGTCTCACTGAGTTACTAAGTGCCTCGCCATTGCTGAGGCTGGCTTTGAACTCGTGATCCTCCTGCCTCAGCCTCCCAAAGTGCTGGGATTACAGGTGCGCCACCGCAAGGAACTTAAGGTAGCAGAAATCAACCCAGTTATTTCAAGAACTCTGACATATAAATAAAATTGTCGACTTTAAACTGTTAGTCTACTGACAGGTCTTTGGGTGAGATCCAAGGTTTCTTCAAAAATAAAAGATTCTTCTTAGAACTCTAAACAACTGCCATATCTTTCTCTAAACAAAAGAAATTTCATCTCCAGTACAGTAGGTTTTAGTTTGGGGGAGGGGGCAACAGACCCCTTTGAGAATATGATGTAAGTTTGGGCTCTTTTCAAAAAATTTTACCTATTGCCAAATTTTATGTTTTCTCTTTGGGAAATCATAGGCTCCCTAAACCTATGGACCTGTGAGAGAATATTTGTCTCAGAAAGACTTTCTGGAAAAACCACTTAGATCCTTATTTACGAGAACTCACACTTCAGCAAATTAAGGAAAAAAAATCTGTCCCTGACAATACTAAAGTAGAAACTGTCATTCACTAGCAAATAAAATATAAGGGAATAAAAGTGAAAAAGGGACTCTTACCTGGCATTGAGGAATATCAGTCTGACTAAATTTACAGATTTGGGTTTTTTTTAAAGTCTCAAGTTTTTCTTTCTTAATCAGTATGAAATGATGGGAAATCCCACATTTCCTTGACAGATGGATTGTCCTTTACTTTTAATTTCAAAGTCCTGTCTACTGTAGAGCCTGCTTCATGTTTTCATCCTCAGGAAACACAGAACAACCTCTTGAGGATATGTTAGGTTCTGTCCTGATATCTTGGTTCACAGTTGGTATGATTTTCATCAAAGCTAATTTCTTCCCCTCCTGCCATAAACCCACAGTTCGCCCTTCTTTTTGGTGGCTTGGTTGTTCACAGGGTTGTTTTGAGATAGGGCCTAGGAGCAAAACCACAGTACAGACTTTCTGGTTGGTTACAAAGCAACACATGCTTCCGGAAGAGGAAATTCGGCTTTAGTTTTTGTTTCTTTCTCTCTCTCATTTTTTTTCAGCATGCCCACATTGAAACAAGAAAAACGTCTGCATTTGTATATGCATGTGGTCTCTTATGTCCCCATGTTTTCCTTGAATCACTTTTCAAGTTGTTTCTCCTACTATTTTTATTATTTCAGAGGGCATATTTTTAATAGCTGATAATGTATTCCTAAGTATAGCCTCATCTTTTTTAGCTGTTTGTCTAATGAATCAAATGTCTGGTTCCATTCTTACTCTCCAGATTGTACGGTTCAGAGAAATATAATTGACCCATAGGCCTTTAAATGCAGTAATGAAAAATTCAATTGGGGTCATGCTTCACCTAGAAACTTATTTTCTTTAAATATAATCATTATTATATTTTTAAAAACTCACATTTCAAAAAGCATTTTTAATGCAAATTATGGTTCTTGATTGAAAAATATTAAAGTCTCACTGATTGCAGTGGCGCTCGCCTATAATCCCAGCAACTTGAGAGGCTGAGGCAGGAGGATCGAGAGTTCAAAACCAGCCTCAGCAACTTAGTGAGGGCCTAAGCAACTTAGCATGACCCTGTCTCTAAATAAAATACTAAGAAGGGCTGGGGATATAGCCCAGTGTTTAAACACCCCTGGGTTCAATTCCCAGTGCCCCTGCCAAAAAAAATCTCAGTCCACAGAGTCATGGTTGTCATTGTTACCATTATCATGTTATACTTTGCAAAGGAGAGGGTCAACATGCAACTTTTAACTGAAGATTTAATAATAAATATTGATAAGTATTGTGCTTACACCCATATAAAGTTCTAAGTATTATTCTGAGCATTTAATGTATATGTTTTCCAACAACTCAGTAGTATAGGCACTACTGTTGTACCCACTGAACAGAGACAGGAGTGGGAAACTGAAGTGCAGAAGTTAAGTTACTTGCTGTAGGTGGGAGTTGAACTTGGCAGTCTGGGACAGGAGCCCATATTCTTAGCTCCTGTATTCCCAGATTGCATCCACGTTTGAAGTTTTCCCCTTTTCCTTTTTGTTGATATGAAGAGAGGAAGAAAATATGTTTCAAGGTGGACCCATTTTCTGTAACATAGACCAGCCCTAACTACCACAACTAACCTAGATACGTGAGTTTGATTGTTATATTGTTATATTGTTTTTATTGTTATATTGTTATATTTTGATTGTTATATTGTTATATTGCTTTTAATAATATTTGGAAAAAGAAACCTCAAAATGGATAATGGCACAAATAAGATAGATATGTATGAAGTTTAACAGGTATTCTTCACTAAGGAAGAGCTCTTTTCTGAGTTGTAACTTATGGAGGCAGGGTCATTCCAACCAGTGGCTCTACCATCTTCAAGAAGTGACGCCTGCAGTTGCCGTGTCAGGCAGGTCACACAGGGGCATGACAGATTGCGGGTAGGCAGCTGGTGCAGCTGGACCGTCGCTTCTGCTCATGCCCATGGGCTGGAGCTCCATTTATGGCCACATCAGCCTACCAAGGGAATCAGGAAGTACAGCTGCTATCCAGGAAACTGAGAAGACACTGCACAGCTGGGGAGTCTCTGTCACAATGTCCACTGATTACATATTTCAAATATTGAAGAAAATATGGTGGTTTGTAATTAGAATGCCATAGATTATTTTTTAAATGCACAGGTGTATAGAAATATTAGCTACCTCATGATATTCTAGGGGTATGGAAAAGGTAAATTTGTATCCATAAGTGTGGTGTCATTTATTTGCCTTTTAAATACATGTGTTTTTAACCTTTTCTAAATTATTTTAATTTGTAGGGCCCTTTAAAAGGACGCAGAGTTGAAGGAATTCAATACGAAGACATTTCTAAACTTGCCTGAGTTTGAAAATTTGTTAACAAAACATTAAAATTCTAAAGCATCAAATTGGTGTTTGCCAAGGCATTATGAGACTCTACTGTGTTAGGGTATTTCTTTTATATAAAACAAATGGATTTATTTAAATATCACTGTATAGTTGTTTAGTGAAACTTATAGAAAAATCTAATTATGTCTACTGAAGTATTAAGACTGTAATTTTTCCTTGGTTTTTCTTTTATTTGTAATATTTCCTTGACTTTTTAATTTTCATTAAAGAATGTTATTGGAGAGTGTTTTATATTGGACAATTTAGAATCATATAATTGGAGGAAATCTTTCATGTACTCTAAATTTATATTTTCTTTAGTAGAATAGTAAAATTGAACTCTAAATATAAATTTTAAAAAAGCAAAGCTGCAAATATAGTAGTAGCTTTATTGTGATATAATTTACAAACTGTACAACTTACACATTTAAAATGTACAGTTCAGTGGTTTTCTATATTTACAGAGTTGTGCAACCATTTCCATATCTAATTTTTTTAGGATTTTTTATCACCCTGGAAAGAAGGCCTGTACACAATTTTTATTCTTCCCAGTCACTCCCCAGTTCCTAGCAACCATTAATCTACTTTCTGTCTTTATGGATTTGTCTAGTCTAGACATTTTAAATAAACGGAATGATATAACATGTGGTCTTTTAAGACTGGCTTCTTACTTAGCTAAATGATTTCAAGATTTATAAATGTTGTAGTACTTCATTTCTTTTTATTGCCAAATAATATTCCACTGCGTGGATAGACTACATTTGTTCATCCATTGATCAGTTGATAGGCATTTTGGCATTTTTTGGTTATTATAAATAACATTACTGTGACATTGTGTAGATGTGTGTTTTCAATTCCTAGGAGTAGACTTGCATAGTCATAGTAGAGCTTATATCCTGTTTGATATTTTTGAGGAACTAAACAGTTTTACAAAGCAGCTGTATCACACCAACAATGATGAACTACCCATTTTTAAATAAATAGAGCATTATGTTATTTGGGAATGCAGAAGACTGGACACCCACCACATGCTTTGCCTATGCTCACCTCCCCACCCAAACAGGAAATGTATGGTTCACATCATTGAGCATGAGCAGTGTAGTGGGATCCAAGTGTGAATGGTCTTATTGGGTCTTGTTCTCTGCGTTGGCTCCATTCTCAGGCATTCTTAAAAGAGCAAGATAACTCCCAGTGTCTCCAGGTTTACATCTTACCTTTCAGCAGCACCAGTAAAAAAAAAAAAAAAAGACTATATTCTATTATGATTCATACAGAAGGCCTGCAATGGTCTTATTAGACCATACCTGGTAAAGTCATTCCAAAGAAAATGATGGAATACACTGACTGGCCAGACCAGGGTTGTATGTTAGCCCCAGGGCCATCTTGCTTGGAGTAAGAGTAGAGGAGGGCTGAGAATTTCTGTTATCAGAAGATGGGAGAATATATGCTAAAAGTAGAAACATAAGAGGCAGGATAAAAAATAGTAACAGGAAGATATCAGTACCCTTACAGAAAGTATTCAGAGAGGGGTTAAAGTCTTTCCAAAATAACTTGACAGTGTGGCATCATGGAAAGCAACTGGGTCTTGGGGCTGGACAGATGTAAAATAGTTAATCTATTCACTACCTATATAATCTTAAAAAGTTAATGTTTGTGAATCATAATAATTACAATGTGTAAATTGTCAAAAATAATGTGTCCATGCAGGGTTGATGTTAAAACTGCAGAGAATTAAGATTAAAAAAATAGGAAGAGGGGCCGGGGTTATAGCTCAGTGGTACAGCACTTGCCTAGCATGTGTGGGGCACTAGGTTCAATTCTCAGCACCACATACAAATGAATAAATAAAATAAAGATGATGTGGCCATCTAAAACTGAAAAAATATATTTTTAAAAAAGAGAAAGAAAATACATATAAATTGTCAAGACATAAAGCTTGGCACATAGTAGGTATTTGGAAAATGTCAGTGAGTAGTAATGTCAGTAAATGTAACCAAGCATTTGAAGCCAGCCCCAGCATGAATCTGATCTGAAGAATTTCAGTAAGGAGAAGTTTCTTGATAATAGTGTGATTGAAAAATGCAACAAATTAGATCTACCTCCTTGAAATCCTTAATTTTGTAATCAACTCAGTGATTTTCTTCAGAGAGAAATGATTCATTCTTACCTCTGACATTTCTGTCCTCCCAACATCTTCCTGAAATTATCTTGGAATGAAATAAAGTAGTGTACTTCAAGTTAAATTCATTAAAAAATATCTGAGGCACAAAAATGTGATCCTAAAGTACAGAACTTTTTTTTTTTCCCTCTAACTTCTTAGGCTAGTAGTGATTACATTAAGCAATAGGACAGCAGACATCCCAAATCAGGTCTTATATTGGCTTTTCTTTATGAATCATCATATGCTATTCTTTTACTTTAAAAAAAAAAAAACAGACTTTAAAGCATTTGTATAGGTCTTGACAAGTGTATAATATGTGTCCACTGTTACAGTGCCATAGGTAGAACTTTCACTGTCCTAGGAAGCCTCTGTGCTCTGCCTATTCCTCCTTCCCCATCCCTCAAATCCCTGCTCTTTTTACTGTCTCTGTAGTTTTGCCTTTTTCGGAATGTCATATAGTTGGAATCATAGTCTGTAGCCTTTTCAGATCATCTTCTTTCACTTAATACACACTTCACATTCCTCCATGTCTTTCATGGCCTGATCTCATTTCTTTTTTTTTTTTTTTTTAATATTTATTTATTTGCTTTAGCTGTACACAATGCGTCTATTTTTATGTGGTGCTGAGGATTGAACCCAGGCTGCGCACATGCTAGGCGAGCGCTCCACCGCTGAGCCACAACCCCAGCCCTCATTTCTTTTTAAGGCTGAATAATAATCTCAGTTGTCTGGATGTTCCATAATTTATCCATTCAGCTACTGAAAGGACACCTTGGTTGCTTCCAAGATTTGGCAATTATGAATGAAGCTGCTGTAAACATCCTGGTTGCAGGCTTTTGTGCAGATACAGCTCATTTTTCTATATTGCTGAGAGGCAAATACTTTTGGAAGCTAATCAGTAGGCAGCTAGTGGGATAGTTGTTTCTTTCCAACTGTTCCCATTAATTTGCTTCCTTTGTTTGAAATAAGAGTGTGTTTGGTCTCTAAAAGACTACCAAACTCTCTTCCAAAGTAGTTTTACTATTTTGCATTCCCACCAAGAATAAATGAAAGTTCCTGCTTCACATCTTTACCAACATTTGGCCTTGTCCATCCATGTCCTGGGTTTGGGCTCTTCTAATGTATATGTAATGGTATCTCATTGTCTTAATTTGCAATCCCCTAATGACATGATGCTGAACATCTTTTCATCTCCTTATTTGCCATCTGTTTATCTTCTTTGGTGAAGGACCTTTTTAGGTCTTTGCCCATTTGTAAACTGGACCATTCATTCTCCTGTTGTGTTTTAAGAATTTTTTTAACTAAGGGTCTTTTATCATATATGTCTTTTGTAAATATTTTCTCCAAGCAGTGGCTTTGTTTTCTCATTTTGGGGGAAAACTATTCTTTTTCATCAGTGTTCCTGAGATTATATGAAAGTATTAGCATTGCTCCCCTGGGAGACCAAATGCCAGAATTTTCTTTACTAGAATACCATTGAATTCCAATGCCCTATTTGCTGATTTCTCCCTTGTCTTCTGGTGTTGTCTTCCAGCTCCAACCACCTATCAGTTTCTGCTGACAGAATGGAGTCATATTCATTAAGTAAACATTTACTGAGTACCTCTAGTCTGTAAGCTAGAGATTTAAGAATGAGAAGCAGGTATCGACCCAAGGTGCATGTTGTATAGGAATTGAGAATGTTCAGTGCTACTCAAATGAAGTAATGAGCCAATAGTAAGAAACTCTGTAACGTGAAGTACTTAGTTAAAAATCTGCCATGACTTTATTAGGTCTAAGAGACTATTCACTGATACCAGTGAAATGGAGGCACAGGGTTAGAGTATGAGTCAGCCTTGATTGTAAATTAGTCATTAGGTTGACCAAAGTGACCCAAGAAATATTAGCTGTGTAATTAAGTCATTATGCCATTAAAGGGAAGCATCTTTGCTTTTTCTTTTGCTTGTGTGGATATTTCAGAAAAAGTCACCAAATAAATTTGGCCAGCAAAGAAGTGTTAAGAAAAAGAAAATATTTGGAGAATGGATATTGGCCAAATCATAGTGTCATATTGTGAGCTTGTATGAATACCTAACAACAAATCCCACCATTATTACAACTGTAAAGCATGGAGCCGGGCGCGGTGGCGCACGCTGTAATCCCAGCACTTTGGGAGGCTGAGGCAGGAGGATCGCGAGTTCAAAGCCAGCCTCAGCAATGGCGAGGCACTTGGCAACTCAGTGAGACCCTGTCTCTAAATAAAATACAAAAAAGGGCTGGGGATGTGACCCAGTGGTCGAGTGCCCCTGAGTTCAATCCCCAGTACCACAAAAAAAAAAAAAAAAAAAAAAAACAACTGTAAAGCATGAAAAAAATATGGAAAAATGTGAATTTTTTTTTTTTTTTTTTTTTTAGTACTGGGAATTGAACTCAGGGAAACTCCACCACTGAGCCACATCCCCAGCCCTATTTTATATTGTGTTTAGAGACAGGGTCTCACTGAGTTGCTTAACACCTCGCTGTTGCTGAGGCTGGCTTTGAACTTGTGATTCTCCTGTCTCAGCCTCCCAAGCCACTGGGATTACAGGTGTGTGCCACCACACCCAGCTGTGAAATTCTTAATAGCATATAAGCATCTGCATGTTTCTAGGCAACCAGGGAATTTTTTCTTTGATTTTTACCATACCTTTGGAGTCACCTGTATCTCCTTCCATTAGGATAAGCCTGGCTAAAAGATGCCACTTCACGTAGTAAGTGATCCTTAGAGTATGTAGAGTGACTCACATAAACCAGCAGACACAAAAATCACTCCTGATTCTTAGTTCATTTTTAGTACACGTTGATTGTGATGTTTTTTAATTATGTTAATTTAGTCATTTCTTTGAATTGACTGTTTCCAACCCTGGATAAAAAATTGTTTAATTTTCAGTAATTAAAAAGCACAGTAATTTAAAGCTAATTTTAAAACAAACGAGTTGTGTCCAAGGTTATGATCTGAACCAGTACTCTGTAAGGCTTGCATTTTCCTGACAGTAAGACATATATTTAATTGTTTTAATGGTGAGTGTGTGATTGATACTTAGGAAAAGCTTTGAATATGGGTTACAGAAGTCCTAGGGATGGTTAATGTATCTCACAACTATCAACTTTGTATTAGTGCAGCTGAGATTTGAATTGGATGCCAATTCCCTACACAAAACTACTGATCCACTATTGTGAGGTGCTCCAATGAATAACATTCTTAGGTCATTGTCAACTTGTTTTTCTGTATTGCTGAGAGGCAAATACTTTCAGAAGCTAATCAGGAGGTAGCCAGTGGGTTAGTTGTTTCTTTCCAACTTTTCCTATTAATTTGGTTCCTTTGTTTGAAATAAAAAGTGAACTATTCACTTAAAAATCAAAATAAATTATAGAGAGATAGCATATTTCTGGTCTCAAGAGGAACACATGTGAAGTCATTAATAAGATTATTTTAGAGGCAACGAATTTGAAAACACCAGCTATTAGTAAAAGTTTAATAATTTTAAGTCATATATAGATTTGATTTTAAATCTAGTTTGTTACCCAATATTCTGCATGTAAATGTACACCCATAATTTTCATCATTTTAAAAACTATTGAGCACATGTAAAACACTAGGAATCAAACTACACTTTAATGGTAGAGATTTTAAAGTCAAGATTTTTACCCAGCAGCAGAATTAATTATAATAACCCACTTTTGAAGTTTTTGTTAAATATTAGTATTTTAAGACCAGTGGTTTTGAAATAGGAAATGGAAAAGATACATTAAATTTTAAAACTATTGTAGTTGGTCATTTTTCCATTTACTCCTTTAGCACTGCCATTGTCTTTTGATCATAGAAATAATCACATTTATTTAATATTTTACAATTAACTCTAAAAAGATTCTCAGTTGCTTTTTCAAATATGTCCAAAAGGAGTCTTGCGTATCAAAAGTGAAAAATGAATTTTACCAATTTTGGGTTTTCCTATGACTTCATAAATGTACCTTTAAAAAATTTTAAGTATACTTTCACCATAATGGCCTTCAAGAATCTATCTACTTTAGGAATTGATTTTTTTTTTTTTCCCAAGGAAAGTTATAAACAAATGAAAGCACAGAATTTTAAAACATCAGACTGGCACTTAACCACCCAAATCTATAATACTAATGCAGGCATAAGAAAGCCTCCTGATTTCACTTCAAATTTGCTGTTTATTTATTCTACCTTACAAATCTTATCATCCTTTGGTAAGGACATATTTACTATTTTATTTTGAAATAAAGTCTAACATGAAATTTAGACTATAAGGGAGATTGCTTTCAGAAATTGCTTAAATACAAACAAAAGTTCTATATGGAGTGCTAAAGAAGACTGATCACACTATGTTCAATGTGTATGGGACTTGATTCACGGGCAGAGGGGGCTTTCGGAGAATTTGGTACTGTGATTTTCAGAATTCATTTAACAATGGTAATACTGCGTGATTAGCCATCTGAGGTGGTATCCCAAGCCACTTTAACTCTATGAAGAATTTGGGAGCAACAGAAACTCTAAGGTGATCTGGAGATGATAACACCAGGAGGCAGGACTGTCAGGTGATTTTCATTAAGTAAGCAGACACCTACCCAATTTGTTAGATCTTATTTGGAGAATAGCTTTGGACAGAAAGTGGTTGGTCAACTAAGTCCTTCTGATGATTAATTTTATATCAACTTGATTTGGCCATGGGTTCCCAGATGGTTGGCCAATCATTATTCTGGATGTTTGTCTGAGATTAACATTTAAAGTAGTGGACTAGAGTAAAACAAAATGTCCTCTCTAGTGTGGATGGGCTTCATTTAATCATTTAAAGACCTGTATAGACCAAAAAGCTAATCCTCCCTCAAATGAGAGAATTTCTCAGTGAACTGCCCTCAGACTTCATCTTTATCTGGTTCTTCCTGCCTAATCACCTTTGACCTAGAAAATCAGTTCTGTCTTCAGTACTGTTGTCTTACCCTCAAGATTTTGGACTTACCAGCCTCCATTAATCACATGAGCCAATTTTTTAAAATAAATTTCTTATAGGTTTTATTTTTCTCTAGAATGCTGAGATATCCAGTCCTTATGAACTGAAAAGGACATTAAGGGCCAACACTGTGGAGGGAGTCCTAACAAAATACATCAGGTCATCTCAGCTGCCTTGATAAGACTGTCCCTCCCAAGGGAGACAGGGTTTTAATATAAATCTCCACAAAGCAACTAAGATGAGCAGCTTCCCCTATTCATTTTCCATGTTCACAAATAACCTCATAATTGAACTTCCTATGTGATTAACAGTGTAAAAAATGTGCTCCATCTGCAAGGTCAAGGACCTGACATTCAACAATAGTGAAATCATCACAGTAAATGTCAAATCTAAGGCTCTGTCTAGATGCTACCCTGACTTGCCAAAACAGTTATTTACATCATTCAGTTAATACACCTTAGCATCTGAAAAATGCAGCAGAATCATAAAGCTTCATTGCAAAATATTTATTTTCTTCAGATGTGTTGAACAGACTTTATAAACCTCCATGGCACCTGGGGTTTATAACTATTCAACTGTGGAATGACTGCAAAAGGGGCAGGGGGAAATGTATATTTATAGATAGAATTTTCAAAACTCTAAACCTTTAAGGCCATTTAAGAATGCTGTAGAGATGAGGCACAAAATAGTCCTTATAATGTCCATCGATGAAACCTTTCCCACTGTTGTGCACAAACCAACAAGGAACATCTGTTCCAAATACTATATCTGTTCTGTAGTCTTTCTGGAATCCTCTGCAAGGAAAATGGTACTCATGTTAGGGAATAGACCAGGCATGGTCAGTCAGGCATAGAGAGAAACAAGACACCCTTTTTTCCTTGCTGTCCTTTGTGCTTTTTTATTACCAGTACCTTCCCCGCCCCACCATATTCCTGCTCCCCAAATTGCCAGAGTCTGGAGATTGCTGTTAGAAGAACGAAGAATAAGCAGTGTGTCCTTACTATTCAAGGACTCCTTGTACAGGGTGACTCCTGTGAACCCTTCCAGCAAGAGAGAGTAGTCAGTTAATGCAAATGGAAAGACAGGAATATAATACCAAAATGTGTAGACTAACCTCACACGTGAATTCACGAATGCATCTGAGGGACCTCGGACTTATGGATAAATGTTTTATTTAAAAGTGATACGTGTTGTTTGAGCAAATTCATGTCCTCCACTTGAAGAACAAAAGAAACAATGATTTGGAAAGGTATAAGGCACATTGCTATTAATGAGCCTTAAAAGAATATAACTGTAGGCTGGCGCTGTATACAGCTCAGTGGTAGAGTGCTTGCCTAGCACGTGTGAGGCGCTGGGTTCTATCCCCAATACCACATGAAAATAAATAAATAGAATAAAGGTGTTGTGAAAAAATATTTTTTAAAAAAGTGTGTAACTGCAGCCCACAGGTCAACACTACTTCAATTATGTATCCTGAGATACTTCCAGTAGATGAAGCTGAAGCTTAGCACCTGCCTCTTGTTGTAGGATAGATGTTCTTTTACCAAGCTTTATGTGACTGACTGCTATTACTAACTGGTGCTTACCCCTTGGCCATTACACTCGCTGCTGCCCACTGGTAACTCACTGTTTTCTATCTAGTGAACTAAAACCAGTTGAGTAGTACAAACCAAGAATCCCTGTTTGGCTTAATTATTGCAATGTTATGATTTGATTAAGTATGTAAAAGCCAATGACATTTGTGTGCAGGAAGAGTTTATTTTTTTTTTTTTCTCTTTCTCTTCTACTGGGGATTGAACCCAGGGGTGCTCTACCACTGAGCTATATCACTAGCTTTTTATTCTATTTTATTTTATTTTTTTTTTTATTTTGAGGCACAGGGTCTGGCTAAGTTGCCCAGGTTGGCAGTGAACTTGCCATCTTCCTGCCTCAGCCTCCCAAGTGACTGGCATTATAGGCATGCACCACAGCACCCAGCTAGGAAAAGTCATTTTTAATAAAGCAAAGTTGGCTGCTTTATAAAAACTCTCCAAAGACAAAAACTGCTTTCAAATGATATCAAATTAGACATGGGTGAGAAGACTGGGGAAAACTTATAAAGAAGGAATTTTAACACTCTGAATGTTTTGTAAGTTTTACAACTTGTAACACTCAGAACTGTTTTATAAGTTCTCACTTCAAATTCAAACATATGGCTATAATTTGTGTAAGAATAGCTACACGAAAATGAATTCAGTAAGTCCATACTCAAAGGCTCACACAGAAATATACTTGCGTTCTCTAGCACTGGCTCTTGGGTATTTTTATGATTTCTGCCTTTGGTTAACTTTTTCAATTATCCAACTTGTGAGCAGAGGGCTTCTAATATATGAAGATGAGAACAATAGATGAATTAATCTTGGCATTTTATAATGCACACTTATCATCATCATTGACAGTTAAGTAGGCCATTGAAGAGTCCTCATGGAAATGACATATATGTGTATTCCTGGTGCATTGTTGAGTTTGACAGAGGGAGTGTTTTTAAACAGCTTCTTTGTTTTGTTTTGTTTTGCTCTTTTGCTGCCTAAGTCCAATCCGACAGGGAACCCTTTTCATTACTGTCTTACGCATCCAAGGCCTACCTGGTGACAGTCAGCTTCTGTCCTTTCATTTCCATGGTCGCCTCTGGTTTCTCAGGGTCCTTTCCTGGTCTCTCATGGAAGATGTGTATCTTTGGCTCGTGCATGAACTGGCCTAGCAAAACAAAGTCCAGACATTTATTTACGTGTGATCCAAAGTTACATTGGATCCAAGTGACATTTCGGTCCTCCTTCCAGAATTTCTAGGGTAGAAAGACACGTTGAAAGGTAAAAGGAGCAGCAAAGGGAGAGAAGGGTCCTTCCTGAAAGTGATCTCCCATGATCACTTTTTATACATGAGGCTGGTCCACTGGACTATCAGTAGATGGACCACCCATCTGATGGCGGGGACGGGGTGAAGTCAGCATTGGAGAGCATGGGTTGAGCCATAGGAACATGTCTGTGATGTCCCACGTTTACATTTGAACGCTTAAAATACCAGGGAATGTTGTCCTGGGTGCTCTACTTGTTATCAAAGACTTCCTAAACCAGTTCACCTCCCTTCAGTTACAAAACAATCTTTTCTTAACTTGCCCAGTTTGTGATGCTGAAACCCTGACCCTAGCTGCCCTTGTCTGGAAGGGCGAATGGTTCTGGCCATCTTATTCCCAAATCACCGCACTCTGTGGGTCCACGCCTGCTACCTTCCCAACTTCTAACTACCTTCATCCAAGTCACTAAAGACTTAGAGTGGCCCTGCACATGCCAGATGGTTGAGAGACACTTTACCTAAAAGTCCATGCACATGAGGGGAAAACTTGTTTGTGGGGGGAATGTAGATCCCCAGAAAGTCTACGTTGATTGGATGCTTCTTCCAAACACGATGCAGTAGAATAGAAAAGGACATCTCCTTATCCAGGGTGACAGTCACAGATTTTTCCTTCTTCACAGAAACAAGCACCCTAGTGTGAAAGTCAACAAGGAACGAAAGGATTCCAGAACAGGCTTCTTTAGCAAGTCATTCTCACCCCCAATATAAACTCTCCATTCTTCCCAGTAGAATTCCCCTTGTGTTTTAAGAGCTTTCCCATGTGTTTGCTACCGAATGCTATTCTTCTTTTTTTTTTTTTTTTTTTTTTTTTAATGTGGTGCTGGGGATTGAACCCAGCACCACATGCAAGTCAAGCACTCTCCCAACTGAGATACATCCCCAGCCCTCAGAATGCTGTTCTTTTAACTCCCAGCTCTAAAATCCTGTCAATTTGTGTTTATAGGTAAACCATCAATTAACAGATACTAATTGGGAAGATATTCTGTTTAAGACACATGAGGCTTGGAGCAGGCTCCCTGACAGAGTCAGCTAGGGATTTCAGCTGATGAGTTTGTTCTCTGATCCAACGCATGTATTGTGTACGTACTGTATGCCACACATTAGGCCAGGCACTGAGACACAGTAGTGACCAAAAAGCTACCTGGAAGAGTGTTGGTAAGCAAGACCAACTTTCCTGAGTCTTGACTTCCTTATGCTTAAAATGATTATTTTAAATTCTGTGTTGATGTTGATGTTTGGATTTATTTGTGTAGCCACGTGTCAAAGACAGGAATCCATTCAGATGGAGTAATACTTGCCTCTGATTGATGATGTGAGCTGTGTCAGACCAGGACAAGATGGATGTACGAGAACCACGACTCAGGGTGATGGTCTCAGTGCTGATTTCTATTTTCAGGTCTTCATTTTGGAAATAAAATCCCAGTTTTCCAAAATAGGTTCTTAGTTTTCCATTCTGAGGCTTCTTTGCACCAATAAGCTGACCATTCACTAAAATCCCTGTAGAAGAAAAAAAATGTGTTTATTTTTTCTTGTGGACTTTTTTTTTTTTTTAATGTCTGGGCACCATAATTCAAATTTTTATAAAACTTGACAATTTGAGAATATTATTATTATTTTGCTTCAGAATTTGTTTTTATAAATCTCACTTTATAGCTGATATGTTTTATTATGAAGTAATTATATCACAATAAGATAGTTTATCCTTATAGTATAGGTTTTGAATTATAATTGTTCCAGACTCTTAAGAATGTATGTTTATGTATATTAATATATAATATTATATATTATTTTAATTTTTTTTCACAAATTATCAGATTTCTAAAAGTTTAGAATTTCTATTAAGAAGAGACAGAGAGAAATCCCAGGTAGTGACAGGGAAGCATGGCAATTATCTAACTTACTAATTCAAAAATAAGTTATTTTTATTTTACCTGATTCTGGATCAGAAACCAGACTGAGGATTTTTCCAGGTTCTGAGTCAATGTTGAAGCAAATATTCTTTTGGCTTTTTGGCAGGTAAATGATGAAATGTGGGTCATTTTCAACTGGAAAACATACAAGGAAAATGAAAACATGAAATCATTAAAAGAAATTATTTTGAACAGTATTTGACTCCTGAACACCTTTAATTTAATCAGAATAAGTATCTACTGTGCTTCCATTATTTATCATTTTCTGTTATAGGCATCGGGGATCCAGTGGTTCATACCCCATTGTCCCTTTGTCTTGGAACATCTATCAATATTTATGTTTTTTTAATAAATATTTATTTATTTTATTTTGTGCCTATTGCATACATACTAGGCTAAGTGTTAGAGATAAAATTAAATACAAAAGAGAAAAGGAATAAGAAACACACATACATGTATGAAAAACCATATATATAAAACACATGGAAGAAACACACACTCTAGAAATATTTTTTAAAGTAAAACAGAGATGTATTCAAGTTGCCATACACAGTAAAGAAAAATAAAGGAGACATAAAATAGATAAGCCACAGAAGTGAAATGAGATCACTCGAAATATCCACCAAAGCCCTGGCTAAGTTTCCTCTGTCACAGTACAATGTCTGATGTGTGGTAGATACATTCTTGAGAAACTGGTTCCGAGAGGAGTCAACATTCTAGGAAATCTAGACAGCTGCTCTTTCTAGGAACAGTGGAAAAGACTCTTCCATGAACAATTCAAAAAACCCACTCGGGACCTTCCTCTGGAGAACAGATCCCGGGAGCATCCAGCTATGTGAGAGCCGCACACAAGCCAAGGAAGAGTTCTCAGAATGAAACCGACCTTGCTGGGCCTTTGATCTTGGATTTCCAGCCACCAGAATTGAGATAAATGGATGTCTGTGATTTAGACGCCCCAGTCTGGTATTTTGTTCCAACAGCATGGAGCTGTCTTCTTTCAACAGAAGGCAAAGATGCCTACTTCCCCAGCACACAGTGATTTTATTCAGGTACAGAAATGCACCACAGGATTGCAATAGGTTGAGAAGGTAAAAGCAGTGTGCATTGAAGCTCGGTTACCTCTTATCACATGTGGAGGGGGCGTGGACTCAAGCAGCTGTCCCCGTACCACAGGCAAGGTCATCACTGGCGGTGGGGAAGGCTTGGCCCAAGGTGGGATAGTTGGAGCAACTTTGCTGCCATAGTACAAGGCACCTGTGCAGGAAAAAATCTGTATCCATTAGTTTCCATAGAAATTGCTCACAATTTCAAGAAACCTTTCTTTTCTTTTCTTTCATTTTCCTTCTCTCTCTCTCTCACTCTCTCTCTCCCCACCTTCCCTCCCTCCCTTCTTCCTTCCTTCCTTCCTTCCTTCCTTCCTTCCTTCCTTCTCCCTCCCCTTCTCTTTTGGCAGCCCCCAGAGGCTCTTGGTGGAAGTTTTATCTCTCCCCCCACTTTGTTATTGTCAGTTCTAGGGATTGAATCCAGGGCCTAATACATGCTAGGCTAGTGCTCTACCACTGAAAACACCCTCAGCCCCTTCCCCCATTTTGGAGAAGGGTTGGGAGGGAGTACTGGAAATTGAATTCAGGAGGACTTAACCACTGAGCCACATCCCCAGCCCTACTGTACATTTTATTTAGAGATAGAGTCTCACTGAGTTGCTTAGTGCCTCACTTTTGATGAGGCTGGCTTTGAACTCACAATCCTCATGCTTCATTCAGCCTCCTGAGCTTCTGAGATTATAGGCCTGCACCACCACTCCTGGCCCCCTTTCCCCATTTTTATTCCAGAGATCTCTGTTGTCCCTCTGGCATCACAGGAGGAGAGGCTGTGATAGAGTTCTCCCAGGACCCAGAAGCTGAGGAAGGGTCTGCAGTAGGAGGAACTGCTCTGCAAGGCTGGGGAAGGCCCCAGACCTTCAGCATGGGCTGGGTAAATAATGTCCCAGATGACTATAGATCTTTCTAGAACTCGCCAAACAATAAGCTGAACCAATTTCACTTACCAAAGAGGGTCCCCTATCCATGAGAGAGACTCAAGAAAGGTTACACAAGAAAGGTTCTGATATTCAGTCATTCTCCCTGCTTTGAGAAACACACAGGCAGTTTCCTAGCCTTAGTTTTTCCCTAGATCAGTTTAGCTGTGAGGGCCTCAATCTGTTGTAATCAGGGATGTCAGGAGTCAGAGTTCTACAAACCCTGGACCACTTGGCGTCCCACTTGAGCAAAATTAAAAATACAGAAAGCCATCCCTCCAGTGGATGCAGCTCATTCTCAAGATAAGGTTTCAATAGAATCAGCCAGTCTCTAAGAAATAGGGAAAGGATCTAGAAAACTGGAAGCCCCTCTAGCCTTGGTTGTATGCCCCCAGGGGCTACCTGGATACTTTCTACAGGACACAGAGGGCAAGGATAGTTTTTTAAGGCCATTTGTAGATTCTGAGCTTCCACATATACTTTTCCCAAGACCCCTTTCTCCTAGGTTATGAATGGAAGGCAATCGATTCCCCTGCTTCCGCTCACCCAAAGTCCCCAGGAACCAAAGCCTCCATTTGAATGTAGGTATAGCGCTTAAAACTCAGTGACTCCAATGACTAGTGACAAGTCCTTTCCCAGTCAGATGGTTTCCCATTCTTTGCATTCAATAAAATTGGGAAAGGGTTCACATTGTCAGCTGACAGATCATTAAAGTTTTTGAATGCTTGAATTTGTGAGTTTGGGCATATCCACGTGGTGGAATTCAGACAAGCAAGTGACATTTCTATAAATAAGCTCTTTCTCTTTCCATTTCTATCTAGCTTATCTATGTCAACAATGTTTATCAGCACTTAAACCTATAAAGTTTTTTTAAAAGTAGATTTGAAGCTGAATCCTGTTGCTTTCAGTCTATCCATAAACAGTACTTACCATAGATACCTGAAGGAAGACTCAGCCACATTTTTCTCGTTAGGGGATGATTTCCAATCAAATTTTACTTCTTATGTATTTCAAAATTTATATCATATTTATGTTATTTTGATCAATGTCTACTAACACTGTAGTAATTTTAATAAAATCCACTCGGAAGAAAAATTTGAATTGTCAGAATCTTAAGGTACAACTTTTAACTTTAAAAGTTAAACAAATAAAGCAAAAAAACAAACAAACAAACAGAAAGAGAAAAATAAGCAAACATTTTCCTTGCAGAGAAGCAGGGTGATTAATAAGACTTTGATGCATAAAAACATATTATATTAGCATATTTTGCGAGGGGAAAGTGGAATGGAAATACAAGTCCAAATGGAAAAAAAGAACAATAAAAACATTTTAATAATTAAAATAGAATTTGTTCTTGCATTTTTTAAATGGATGATAATGAGTATCACAATAAGTGTTCAGTCTCATTAGATACATTTAAAACAGTGACATCGTTTTATTTTACAGAGTCAATATTTACAATATGCCAGAAATATATTTGTTGCCATGACTTAAATAGGATGAAAACAATTACGTGTTTATTTAAAAAATGAGTGTTTGTGCTCTATACGTGTACTGTGAATTGAAATGCATTCTGCGGTCATGAATAACAAATTAGAATAAATAAATACATTTTAAATTTTAAAAATGAGTGTTGGGGTTCAGAGGTTCTCAAAATTCCTTTGGGAGGTATGTGAGTAAAAAATGTTCAAAGACCATGGCGATAAACCATCCTCAAGTAAGTTTAATATGCAATCTCAGGCAGGCAGGGACACAGGCTGGGAGCCAGAGGTGGCTTAGGGATGGGACAGAGCAGAGGCCCTAGGACCTCAGCACAGGACGAGAAAGCTGCCCTGACATTACTCCACCAGATGAAAAACACTGACCTGAACAGCAAGAGTGATCCTGCGGAGGGGAGTCCGCGAGCATGCGCTCATCCCCAGCCTCATTCTCAATCACCATCGCAGTCAGTGGGGTCACAATATGGTGTTCTAGAGACATCTGCAGGATTGTTTTTGTAATCTTCCGTTTGGCTGCAGCTGTAGGAGCCAGACTTCTGCATCCAGGAAATAGAGGTATTACAGCTACATTGAAGGGGGAACTCAAGTCCCATACCTACCCACCCCGGAGTCTGATGTCCAGCCAGGACCTGGGCAGGGGGCCAGGGTGCACAAAGCAAGAGGGAAACAGAACTAAATGGCTTCATGAAGCTACTAAGTATTTTATCTAGCTATGTAGTCCCAAGGGATCGTTTAAATACACTATTTTTCAGAGCAGCTTTAGGGTCACAGTGAAATTGAGCAGAAGACGCTGAGATACTTCCTGTGGGCCCCCTGCCCCACTCTGGACATCCCCCACCAGAGTGGTACATTTGTTACAATTGATGAACAGACATCCATCAATTGTAATTGATTAACTTAAGTCATAGGTCAATAGTTTACATTAGGGCTTACTCTGGATGTTGGACAAATGAACAATATGTATCCATGTATTTCATACAGAATAATTTTCACTGTCCTAAAAAAATGTCCTGTGCTCCATATAGTCTGTGCTTCCCCGAACCAGATCAGGGGCAACCACTGATCCGGGATTTTTTTTTTTTTAAATCAATATTTAACTTCTGCAGCAATTTGCTCTATACCTTTAAATATATTCAGTGTGCTTCTATCCAAGGGGCAGGGATATTTCTCAAATAGCTTACAGCCTGTTTATTTATTTTTTTTTATAATCTTATCAACATCAGGGATTTTCTCTGCAAATCCAGCTATATAATGGTATTTCATTTTCCCAGCCTAGTTTAGATCACCCTATTTCATCTTCCTGGGAATCTGATCTAACAGGTGGAGTGGGTTTGGGAATGGTCATTTTTATCAAACACCCCATGTAATTCTGATGCAGGTGTTCGAAGAACTGTGCACTACCCTCGTGATAGATAAGTTTTTATGTTGGCGGGTTAAGATGCAGCTCTACTGAGAAGCCAGGGGTGACGTAGATGAGCATCAGGGACCCCTTCCTGGGGGACTTCGTAATCTCATTATCTTACATTTCTCTTTAGATAATAACCCGTTTTCAAGAGCAAATGTAAATTAACTACTTACATACATAGCAACATGGATGAATCTCATCAATATCATACTGAGTGAAAGAAGCTGGGAACAGATTGCATGGTCATGTGACACTTACGACAGGCAAAACTAATTGATGGCGACAGAAATCAGACTAGTAGTTTCCACCAGAGGCGGAGGAAGAAGAATAAAGGAGCCCTTGCTGGTTATATATCTGGATCTGGGTGGTGAGTACATGGGCGCTATATATAATCTCCGGTACCAAAAAAAAAAAGTTAACCCAGCTTTTTTTTTTTTTTGGTGGTGGTACCGGGGACTGAACTCAGGGGCACTCAACCACTGGGTCACATCCCCAGCCCTTTTTTGTATTTTATTTAGAGACAGGGTCTCACTGAGTTGCTAAGTGCCTCGCCATTGCTGAGGCTGGCTTTGAACTCGCGATCCTCCTGCCTCAGCCTCCCAAAGTGCTGGGATTACAGGCATGCGCCACCGCGCCCAGCTTAACCCAGCTTTAGTTGAAGTGCTGGGTACCCATGGAAGTTAATAACACAACCATACATTAATTTGCTGCTTTTCTTGGTTGTAAATTTTTGGGGCATGATCTCAAATATTGCAGGTGAACACTTTTCACTTTTACAAATCCCCCCAGTGTGGACTCTTCTCTCCTTACCGCTCTGCTAGCAGTTGATTGATTGTTAGGTAGGCCCACAATTTCTTGGTGAAATCAGGATCTGCATGCTTGTCTTTTGATAGAAAATCCTCCAGGTCATCCATCTGGGCCAGGGTTTCCAAGACCAGCTCTGTGTTAGCCTAGAGGACAGAGGGTTCCGTTAAAGGGAGCAGAACCATAGTTAATTAAATCACTTTGAGTGAATCAGGGCACTATGCATTTGGAGGGCATACAAAAGAAATGGAAGATGCCTCTGTTGGGGGGTAGGTGCACCCTTCCAGGGGCTGGGCTTGGGCTTGGATGAAAATGTGAGGATTGACTGAATAGTTGGGCAGGTGGCAGCGTTTTCTCATGCCTTCTCTTTAGTTATTGCTGCTGTTCTACACACACGATTCTGAGAATGCATAATATTAGCTTGTTCACACACAGGATTGATTTTCTCCAGGGGACCAGTTAGCATCTTAGAATAAGCAGACAAGCAGAAGTACCGAAGTCGCGGTGATGATGCTTGTACTTGCTCCAACTTATCAGGGTCATATTTTCCTGCCACAACAATCTCTGAACCTCCAAAATAATTGTGGAAACTGTTCTGAGTGACATCTGTTACTGCCGTGTGGGGATAGTTGAACTGAACATTCCGGAGCAACGGAGTCGAGACCTGATTGTAGAACTTCTACAGTTTGTAAAAAGAGAAGGAAAGAAAGAAAGAAAAAAAAAGATCAGATAAATAATCATATAAAGCATTTCTCTCTGAGGTTTGTCACATGCTTAGTAGATACTTCTTAAGTTATCTCATGGATCTCTGGGACAAGAAACATACTCATGATTTTTTTTTTTTTTTTTTGTGGTACCCAGTATTGAACTCAGGGGCACTCAACCACTGGGTGAGCCACATCCCCAGCCCTTTTTTGTATTTTATTTAGAGACAGGGTCTCACTGAGTTGCTAAGAGCCTCGCCATTGCTGAGGCTGGCTTTGAACTCTCGATCCTCCCCCGCCTCAGCCTCCCAAAGTGCTGGGATTACAGGCATGCGCCACCGCGCCCAGCTTAACCCAGCTTTAGTTGAAGTGCTGGGTACCCATGGAAGTTAATAACACAACCATACATTAATTTGCTGCTTTTCTTGGTTGTAAATTTTTGGGGCATGATCTCAAATATTGCAGGTGAACACTTTTCACTTTTACAAATCCCCCCAGTGTGGACTCTTCTCTCCTTACCGCTCTGCTAGCAGTTGATTGATTGTTAGGTAGGCCCACAATTTCTTGGTGAAATCAGGATCTGCATGCTTGTCTTTTGATAGAAAATCCTCCAGGTCATCCATCTGGGCCAGGGTTTCCAAGACCAGCTCTGTGTTAGCCTAGAGGACAGAGGGTTCCGTTAAAGGGAGCAGAACCATAGTTAATTAAATCACTTTGAGTGAATCAGGGCACTATGCATTTGGAGGGCATACAAAAGAAATGGAAGATGCCTCTGTTGGGGGGTAGGTGCACCCTTCCAGGGGCTGGGCTTGGGCTTGGATGAAAATGTGAGGATTGACTGAATAGTTGGGCAGGTGGCAGCGTTTTCTCATGCCTTCTCTTTAGTTATTGCTGCTGTTCTACACACACGATTCTGAGAATGCATAATATTAGCTTGTTCACACACAGGATTGATTTTCTCCAGGGGACCAGTTAGCATCTTAGAATAAGCAGACAAGCAGAAGTACCGAAGTCGCGGTGATGATGCTCTGTACTTGCTCCAACTTATCAGGGTCATATTTTCCTGCCACAACAATCTCTGAACCTCCAAAATAATTGTGGAAACTGTTCTGAGTGACATCTGTTACTGCCGTGTGGGGATAGTTGAACTGAACATTCCGGAGCAACGGAGTCGAGACCTGATTGTAGAACTTCTACAGTTTGTAAAAAGAGAAGGAAAGAAAGAAAGAAAAAAAGATCAGATAAATAATCATATAAAGCATTTCTCTCTGAGGTTTGTCACATGCTTAGTAGATACTTCTTAAGTTATCTCATGGATCTCTGGGACAAGAAACATACTCATGATTTTTTTTTTTTTTTTTTGTACCCAGTATTGAACTCAGGGGCACTCAACCATTGAGCCACATCCCCAGCCCTATTTTGTATTTTATTTAGAGACAGGGTCTCACTGAGTTGCTTAGAGCCTCGCTTTTGCTGAGGCTGGCTTTGAATTCTCGATCCTCCCGCCTCAGCCTCCCTGGCCTTTGGGATTACAGTCATGAGCCACCGCACCTGGCACAATTATTTGGTGAAAAAAAAAAAAAAAAAAAAAACTGAGATGTGGAGACAATAAGATTTGTTAGAAACATTGCCAATATTTGAGAACCCAGCTTTCTCCCATTTTCTGGTATGATCAGCATAAAAAAATTCACGTACTCTCATCATAACGAACATAAAGCTGAGTCAACGCTCCCAAATTAGAACGTTAGACCTTTCCTGTTTTCAGGTTTAAATATGGTGCCTGGCATTGACATATTTTCTTAGCCATTTAGTAAAATAAACAAGTCATTTTATGTTTTGTATTTAAGGAAACTTAGAGGCCTCCGTTGGATCTGTTTTACATATTAAAGAACCGATTTTTGAGGTGCCAAAGCACTTCAAAGGAAAAACAGGTGGCCACCATGACAGGAAGGGCCATTGCTCAGTGGCCCTAGAGGGCCAGCAGAAGCTCCTGGTGCCTCAGAAGACCTTTCCATTTGGGGGTGGGGAAGAGTGTGCTCCCATCTCCCCGTGAAGGCCAAAGTACTCCGGTGGAGGGGACTGTGGCAGCAGGAATTGTACAAAGTGCCCAATTCCTAAGAGCGTCCTTCTCTGATTCTTGCAACCAAATAATGACAATTTTAAATTAAGTGCAACCATCTTTGTTTAGGCATCAGATATGGGTAGTTGGATGATTTCTAGTAGGGGGTGGGGGACAGAAAACAATGTTACCTTGAGCTGGGAGGATGTGTCCTGGTTTCCATAAATCCTCTGAGCAATTCCACGATTTTCATTGGATAGTCTTTTCAAAAAATCATAGTCAACATCAAATCCTATCCCCAAACTGAACAAGGAGACATTGTCTTGTATGTTCTGCTTCACATTTTTCTGAATTTTTGACAGTTTTACCTCACCTGAAGGTGGTGATGACAGGAAAGAAGAAGGAATTGATGTTAAAAAAAAAAAAAAAAAGTTTTGGAAAATCCAGGGAAGGTAGTTTAGTGCCATTTATCAAAATTTTAAAAATGCACTGACTCTTTGAGCTGGTAATTCGAACTTCTAGAAATTTTTCTTTCAGATGCACCCATACATGTCAAAATAAAATATGGGCAATGGTACATGGCAACATTATTTAGGAATAGCAAACATGTTGGAAACAAATTAAATGTAGGCCAATAAGGATAAGTGGTTAAATTATGGCACATTTAAACAGTGGAAAACCATGCAGCTATTAAAAAGGCAAATTTCCTTAAAGGGAAAAAATGAAGGTAAATATGGCAGTATGTAGGGTGTACTTGTCTACCTACATGCACGTATACATCTATGTTTCCAAATATGTACTTAGAATAATACGATATGCGTGAACTATCTCTGGGAACTGGTAGCCAGTGACTGACTTCAGGACAGGATCTGGATGGTTAATGGATAGTAGTAAGAAATAGACATTTTTTTTTAATTGCATTTCCTTTCCTTTCTTATGAGTTTATCCAAAACTTGAATTTTAAAAGTTACGTGATCCGAAGTGAGGGGAAACATTGACTCTACAACAAAGACATAACAACTAGTCATGTTAGTCTCACTGCTAATAAACTGGCCGCTCTTCATGGGAGGAATAGAGGAACTCTAGATAGGGCAAAGGGGAGGGAGGGGAAGGGAGGGGGTCTGGGGGTAGGAAAGGTAGTGGAATGAGATGGACATCATTACTGTGAGTACATGTATGAAGACACGAATGGTGTGACTCTATGTTGTGTACAACCGGAGATATGAAAAACTGTGCTATGCATGTGTAATATGAATTGAAAGGCATTCTGCTGTCATGTATAACAAATTAAAATAAATTAAAAATATGGCTGCCCTTCATCTTTCCAAAACTCTGGTGGCCACTGTCATTAATGCCTCACGTATTTTCATTCTGTTAGCTGTGTCAGGCTCAGGTTGGAGAGGGTGCTTGTTCACACGGCAACACACCCAATCAACACAACCTGGCATTCACTATTCCTTATGTTTGTCATCATAGAGATGCAGGTAAAAAATAAGGAGAGAAAAATAAACATAGGTAATAGAGGTTGGGAGATGTCGGAGCCATAAGAAAAATGATTAGCTTAAAGGTTGTATCTTCAATTGCAACTGGGAGGAATGTGGAGAATAGAGAATATGTTACTGTGGCCTTTGGAGGTACGACTGCAAGAGCTGGGGTCAGCATTCACCAGTTACAACTCACACACCATCTTTCAGTGTCTAAAAATTGAGGAAATCAATGCATTTCACTAGAATGCATCAGCAAATCTTTACAATATACTATTAGAATTCAAACTCAACTCTCTCCCTAGCATGGAGGGGGAACCGAGGCATTCAACAGGACCCCTACACGTGTCTGAGGACTGGCTGATGGGATGAGTGCTTCCGGGTGGGAGACTGCCTTTAGGAAGGAAGCAGGGGCTTGAAGTGTTTTGGAAACTTGGGCCCATGTCATTAGACTTCCCATGCAGGTCAAATCACATTCTCAAGCAACTACAGTGAAAATGTTTGTCATGAGAAAATTGAAGCGACACTTGCCTACTGTTGGATCTCCATCAGAAACCAGAATGATCAGAGAGACTGAGTTGGGGTCCAGCAATCCCAAATTATTGGCTTCATTCAAAATAAAGATGGCCCGCAGGAGTGCTTCATTGATGTTTGTGCCTGTTAAAGTAATATGATGTGCCATTGTAAACACTTTCTTTTCACACACACTAAAATCACAACTTGGATTCAGGTTCATCTGTCTAGTGATTTTTTTTATGCATAATTCCTTTGACATTAAATAATTATTTTTAATAATTATTAATAACCATTGATTAATAATTCTTTAATAATTATTAATGTTAATATGATAATGTTAATAATAATTATTAATGATGTTAATATAATACTTGAATAATTATTTGGTAATTATTCAAAATTAAATAATAACTTGCTTGCTTTCCAAGTGACACAAATTTAGCTCTGCCTGGTCAAGGTCCCATAGCACAGTAAATTATTTACTTTAAAGTAAACTGTCCCGTGAAGAGAGATCAGTAAGAGTAAAGAAAAAGGACCAGGGAGAGGGAGGAGGAAAGGGAAAGGGGAAATACTGGGCAATGATATTGGCCAAATTATATTGTTATTTTTTTGTGTGTGCATGTACAAATAATCCTACCATATGTACAACTATAATGCACCAATAAAAACATGGAAAAAAAAACTAAACTATCCCCTTAGAGATAAATAAGCCCTTCAAAGCACCAGTCTATCATTTCTGCAAAACACCCAATTTGAGGCATGTGAATCTGCTTCGCTGAAGACTTACATTTTACCCTATGCAAGTAAAAATGAAAGCTAGCATCACTTATTGAACCTTTTTTGGAAAAGGTTGGAATTTTAAAAAACTCATCAGGCTGAGCCCGGCGCAGTGGCGCACGCCTGTAATCCCAGCACTTGGGAGGCTGAGGAAGGAGGATCATGAGTGCAAAGCCAGCCTCAGCAATGGCAAGGCACTTAGCAACTCAGTGAGACCCTGTCTCTAATAAAATACAAAAAAGGGATGTTGGCCAGTGGTCAAGTGCCCCTGAGTTCAATCCCCGGTACCAAGAAAAACCCCCCCACCCCCCCAAAAAAATAAACTCATCAGGCTGGATTATGTATTATACTTTAACCACAAATAGTATTCATCATTTACCAATAAATGTATTTAATTTAGGACAGACCATTGCAAACTGGGCAAAGACCACTGCAGTGGAGGATGATGATTCTTAAGTAAAGCAAATGAATCCAAAATAATTTTCCTATGTACTTATATGAAAATGCCATAGTGAATCCCACCATCATATACATCTCTAAGAATGAGGTCCCGGGGGGCTGGGGATATAGCTTAGTTGGTAGAGTGCTTGCCTTGCATGCACAAGGCTGTGGGTTCAATCCCCAGCACAAAAAAAAAAAAAAAAAAAAATGAGTTCCTAACTAGAATAAGATATATTTCATGATCGTACAATTATATCAAAGAGAATTCTACTGTTATGCATAACTAAAAAGAATAACAACAAAACGACTTGGCATTTAGGGAGGTTTCACACAGGGGTTTAGGCCAAACCAACTCACCTCCATTGGGCTGGATTTTCTCAATGTATCTCTTAGCATCTGCAATCTGAGCTTTAGTAGCTGAAACCAAATCATTTCTCCAGGTTCGAACGTTGTGATTGAAATCAACCACAGAGAATTGGTCTTCAGCTCTTAGGTCATCCAGTATGGTCTTCATTGCTTCCACAGTCTATTCCAGAAGAGAATAAAGAGGGGTTCTACTAAATTAAATTCTAAGCCTAAGACACTAGGAGACCAATCATTGATAGAAGTCATCCTTCAAGTCCTGACTCAATGTCTACTTCTCTAAGAAAACCTCTTCAACCCACCTCTGTCAACACAGGCCTCGTCCTTGTGTATTTTGAAGGTGCATTTTCAATTTTAAGTATTAAAGTTTGTGAATACTTGCATCTTTACTGATTTGTTATGCATAACAAGTTTGACTAGTCCTAGTTTAAGTTAAGGATTACAAACTTCAGGTGCCCCCTTAGTGGCACCTGAAAATTAAATATATTTCTCAAGTCCATCTATTTTCCTACTTTTTTTTTTTTTTTTGGTACAGGAATTGAACTCAGGGGCACTTGACCACTGGGTCACATCCACAGCCCTTTTTTGTATTTTATTAGAGACAGGGTCTCACTGAGTTGCTATGTGCCTCGCCATGGCTGAGGCTGGCTTTGAACTCGCGATCCTCCTGCCTCAGCCTCCCAAGTGCTGGGATTACAGGCGTGTGCCATCACACTCGGCTCATCTATTTTCCTACTCTTTTAAACTTCTGTTTCTCATCTTCTTTCTCTTTGAACCAACCACATCTGCCTCTTCCTCTGTCTCAGCCCGATTCTTGCTCCACTGATAATTGAAGCAATCAGAAGAAAATTTCTACCGACTCCTAAAACCCCAACCAGTAATATTTGTACCTATGCACTTTCCCTCCTGCCTGGTAGTGGGGAGCAACCCTCAGTATTTCATTTTTTTCTTTTTTGGCCCGGGGTATTGAACTCAGGGGCACTTGACCACTGGGCCACATCCCCAGCCCTTTTTTTGTATTTTATTAGAGATAGGGTCTCATTGAGTTGCTAGGTGCCTCGCCATTGCTGAGGCTGGCTTTGAACTCGCGATCCTCCGGCCTTAGCCTCCCAAGAGCTGGGATTACAGGTGTGCGCCACCGCGCCTGGTAACCCTCAGTATTTCTACCAACTGCAAACTAGATCTCCTTCCGTCTCATCTGCTGAAGACCACAGCTCTAGCAATGCCCTTTACCTCTTGAATCTCCCTCCTCTATTGATACACTTCTAGAAACATAAAAACATGTATTTCTCACTCTTTTAAAAACCTAATCAGCACCTGCTTTCTCCATTCATCATCTCTTTCAACAAGAGAACTGTCTAACCACACTATCTCCAAATCTTCTCTTCCCGTTTTCTCTTGAACACATTCCATCCAGGTGTTCATCTTCATTACTCCACCAAAGCCCCCTTGTCAAGGTCACCAATGACCTTGATGTTGCTAAATCCAATGGACCATCCTCATTTCTCATCAGACTCATTCTATCATCGGTATTTGAACCAACCACTCCCTCCCTCCTTAGAACAATTTTCTCATTTGTCTTCTGGGTTTTTTTCTCCCTCCCTCTCTCCTCTCTCTCTCTCTCTCTCTCTCTCTCTCTCTCTTTTTTATTTTGGTACTCATGATTGAACTCAGGGGCACTCCACCACTGGGCCAGGTCCTCAGCCCTTTTTTGTATTCTATTTAGAGACAGGGTCTAACTGAGTTGCTAAGCACCTTGCCATTGCTGAGGCTGGCTTTGAACTCGCTATCCTCCTGCCTCAGTCTCCCAAGTTGCTGGGATTACAGGCACGCGTCACCACACCCGGCTCCCCCTCTCTTTAGTGGCTTTTTATTAGTCTACATCTCTAACTTTTCCTCTTCCTCCCCAATTCTTTTTTATTTATTTATTTATTTATTTATTAGTTGTAGTTGGACACAATACCTTTATTTTATTTATTATTTTTATGTGGTGCTGAGGATTGAATCCAGGGCCTCGCACAGGCTAGGCGAGCGCTCTACCGCTGAGCCACAACCCCAGCCCCCCTCCCCAATTCTTTGGTATTGAAATGCTCTACTGTTCAGCTGTATGCAGAAGAACTGAGAGATGATGCAGAAAAGTGACCAGAGTGAGAAGAGGCTCTGCAGAGAGGAAAATTTTCAAAGATGTGAGTTTCAAGATAACTTTTCAAGGAAATACTGGACAATAAAAAAAGTAAGGGAAGAGGAAGCAGGCAACAGGGAGATGGAAGAGAAATTTACAAGGAAGGAATAACTGAAGCATGTCCAGGAAACAATAATCTCACACCCTTGGGAAGAGCTCACACTCTCAGTGTTTCTAAGTTTTAGCCCAAAGGAAGGAGTGGGAGGGGCCAATGAACCACTGCATTAAGAGGGGATCAAAGAAGGTAGGCAGTTCTGCCTGCCACTGCCAATAAGGGGGCACTTACTTGTTTCATCTTAATCCCCCACATTGAGCCACTAATGTCAATAACAAAAAGGATGTTTTTGGGAATTGGGTCCAGGTTCTCAGGAGCAAAGAAGTGGACAAAATATCCATTAAACACCTGCAAAATAGAACATAGGTGTGAGTCAGATCGTGACCAATATTGAGACGGTAGGCAATGGGGGGCCCCGGGGTCTAGAGGAGAGAGGTGGGCCATGGGAGAAGGTGGCTTGGCGCTCATGAAGACCAGACAGAGGTGGCTCTTGTGCACATCCATCTCCTGCTCCTGCTGCTGGTCTCCTCCCATGAGGGTCCAAACCTTCTCAGCAGAGTTCCACTCCACAGCACTTCACTCTTTTATTTTTTTTTATTTTTTTTTAATTTGCTTGCTTTAGTTGTACACAATGTGTTTTATTCAATGCATTTTATTTGTACGTGGTGCTGAGGATTGAACCCGGGTCGCCCACTTGCCAGGCGAGCGCTATACCGTTGAGCCACAATCCCAGCCCCTAGCACTTCACTCTTGAGCCTCAGCCCTGCCAACCAACACTGAGTCAGGCAGCGCACCTGCCCTCGGGGGTTCACAGGTGGCAGAGGGTCCAGACAGGTGAAGGTGATTTGCAGTGCAGGGTGTAAGGTGCCACGACTAGGGAAGTAAAGGGCTCCGAGACTCAGACAGGCGAGGCTTTTCCAAAGAGTTGGCATCTGCACCGAGACCTGGTTTGAGCTTGGAATTAGCCCTGCATCGTGGGAGTTGGGCTGGGTTGGGGTGGAAAGCGGGGAGAAGAATCCCAGACAGTGATGGAGACAGCGTGACGCACTTGGGGCTCCGTAAGTGGTCCAGCAAGTCGGGGCCATAGATGCAGGAATCCAAGAAATTAGGTGGAGAGTCAGCAGGCCAGGTCACGAAGCACCTTAACCTGCCACTTCAGAGAATTTGGATTTTTCTTGAAGTTAGTGGGAGGCAATGAGATTCTTGCCTACCTTCTTTGTCTTTTGATGACTGTCCTGCCCAGTTCTCTATCCCTGCCACCTGGTTGCACAGTCCCCAGCTGCAGGGTGTGTGGCTGTGGTCGCCAATATACTTCTCCACCCTCCAACTAGAGAGAGACTCACAGCCTTTCTGATATTTCCAGGAGTCCTTACTTTAGCACAGGAGAAATGGAGACACACATCTAAGACGTGACGAAAGGGGAAGGGAAATTGTTCAAGGAATCTCACAATAAATACGGTCCCTAGAATTCACCATTAGCTGCAGATCTTTCTCTGGGCTTTGGTTATACTTTTCTCCTCACCCCCATAATCTTTGATCATCTAATTGCAAGTCTTGGGAGGTATCCAAAATTTCCACTTTGTAATTTTCTATTACTTTTTATAGGAGGCTTGGACATGGCTAGGGCATGACACCTGCTATGATTTGAATATGGGAAGTGTCCCCCAAACAGTATGTGTTAAAGTCTTGTCTCTTAGGGTGGCTCTATTGGGAGTTTCTGTGAACCTTCATGAGGTGGGGTCATGTGGGAGGTCCTTAGGTCATGGAGGGTTCACCCTCCAGAAGAATTGTGAGAACCTGGTCCCTTTTTCTCCCACTCTTTTATTTTCTGGCCATGAGGTGAACAGTTTGCCCCACTGTGTACACTGCTGTTTGCCTACACACCCCACCAGAGGTCTAAAAGCAATGGTTCCGCCTGAGGGTGGACTAGAACCTCCAAAATCATGAGCCAAAACAACACTTTTCTCTTGAAAAGTTAATTATCTCAGGCATTTTGTTAGGGTGATAGAAACCAGGCTAACACAAGACCCAATGAAACTTTAGTTTAATGACATAAAAACTAAATAAAAGACAAATGATAAATAACTAAATGATTAAAAAAAATACAAACTAAGTAAAAGATAATGCTTATGGCATTTTGGAGAAATACGATTTTAGTCCCGTCTCCGCAGCCTTGACACTAGCCTTCATAGCCAGAAACTACCCACAGGCCAAGGAGTTCCTTGACTTGGGATTGACAGTCCCACTGGGATCTGTCTGCACTCACCTCGAGCTCGCCAGCCTTCTCTTCTCTGTTCACATCGTACACCACCACCAGCTCTCCGTCCACGGCAGTCTCAGAGCAGTTGGAGCATTTCCTCTGCTGTGCTACCGTGGGCTTGAAGGCAACATGTGCCTGGAAGGAACAGTGACATCAGAACCCGGTCTTTTCTCCAGCCCCTTCAAGGGGAGGGCTTGACAGGTGCACCTGCTTGTACACATAGATGAGGGGCCTTGCCCGGTGGCCACAGTGCACCAGCATCAGTAGGCCTGCTATGGGTAGAAGGGACAGGGACAGGGCTTTGGGGGGGAGTGTCTGCTGACTGTAGTTCGGTTTGCCAGGTTTCTGGCCTTTTAAGAAGACATTCACAGAATTTCCCTCATCTGCCATGGAAAAGATGGCTACCAGCTCTTCGTAGTTGCTTATCATTGGCCATTGAGACAGAATTAAGATGGACATTTCTTGCTCTGATTCATGAAAATCCACCATATATGAGGTTTAAAACTGTCTTTAGCTACTGGTCAAGTAGATGATTTTGGAGAAATGAGACCTAGAAAGGGACACTCACTGCTCAAAATGGAATGAAACAATTGGGGAGTTTTGTTTGATATACTTGGAAGGAACCCCTAGACTCATTGTTCCTTCACATAGTGCCCTCAGCCCAACACCAGACCACTTTTTGTTCTCCAGAGCACAGGAAGAGAATGGAACTCAGGAACTAGTGGCCACTTAGGTGGCTGGCAACAGGCAGTGCTTATGTTACCTTCTGCTGTCCTTTAGATAAGACTGGAACACCATCGAAATGGCCTTCAAATGTATCAGGAACATGAAGAAATTTAAGTCCCTGAGGTTCAATAATCCACACGTCCACCTAAAGATGAGAAAGAAATTGCAGCATTAAGAATTAAGAGTTTTTAAAGAATTTGGGGCTGGGGTTGTAGCTCAGTGGTAGAGCGCTTGCCTCACATGCGTGAGGCACTGGGTTTGATCCTCAGCACCACATTAAAAAAAAAAAAAACACCAAATAAAATAAAGATATTGTGTCCATCTATGACTAAAAAATATATTTAAAAAGTTTTTAAAGAATTTTTAAGCAAGGAGTAAATTTTCTAATAAATGCTATGATTCTTTTGCAATCTCCAAGTTTTCCAAATTGGTTCTATTATCACTTCTGAAAGTTTTTCCAGTTTCCTGGGACGGGATTCATTTCACATGGAGGCTTAACCCCTTTTTAGCAACTCAGTATGCTTTTGATTGCCTCATTCCTCTAGGACTGATTCCCCAGTTTGAGTGTGGTTTGAGTGTGTCCCCCAAGGTTCATAAGCTGGAAGCGTGGTCCCAGGTGTAGCGGTGTTGAAGTGGTGGAACCTTTAAGATGTAAGGCCTGCTGTGAGGTGATTAGGTGATGAGAGCCTCAGAAGGGATTTATGCTGGTCTGTGGTGTTGCTGGGAGGCGTTGTTAGAAAGCAAGGCCACACCTGTGCGTTCTCTCTCTGCACAGAGCTGGTTGTCTTTCTGTTTCCCTGCTATGTCTTGATGCAGCCAGGGACCCTTGCCAGGATGCTGGTACCATGTTGTTTGGAGCCTCCAGAAACCAGCAGCTGGGCCAAATAACCCTCTTTGCTTATAAAGTATCCAATCTCAGGTATTGTTTTTGCAAACACAAAATGTAGGAATCTACCTTTATTCATTCTACTATTCATACTATTTTTATTTATAACACCTTCACTTTGTCAGAGAAAAATGAAGAAGGAAAGTCATTATTAAATTAGTCTACACTCACTCCCTAGCTCTATCACACAAAGACCATTTTCCCTGTATCTTGGGCCTTTTTATTTCTTGTCTTCTTTGAAAGAGCTCAACCAGGGAGAAATACTTTTGGTGATTCTTGACAAGACCATAGCCAGAGCTGTATTTCCAGAATGCTTATTATATTTTAAGCACGGTGCAAGCCACATGTATTAAATCTTTGCACTCTCATCAATATTATTATTGTTAGCTATTATTATTCTTATTTATCATTATTTCTTATTTTACAGATGAAGGAACAGAGACTCAGAATGATGCAGCTGGTGAGTGGCAGAACCAGTCTTCCAACCCTGGGCCTGAGCTCTCAACACATTACACTACTTCTTCTTTTTTTTTTTTTGGTGGTACCGGGGATTGAACTCAGGGGCACTCGACCACTGGGCCACATCCCCAGCCCTTTTTTGTATTTTATTAGAGACAGGGTCTCACTGAGTTGCTAAGTGCCTCGCCATTGCTGAGGCTGGCTTTGAACTCACGATCCTCCTGCCTCAGCCTCCCAAAGTGCTGGGATTACAGGCGTGCGCCACTGCGCCCGGCTGCATTACACTACTTCTTAACTTCTAACAGCCCAGCTCCATCTTTTTTATTAGTAATGGGGATTAAACCTAGAGGTGCCTTATCACTGAGATACATTATCATTTTTTTTTTTTTTTATTTTGTGACAAGGGTTGGCTAAGTTTCTGAGGCTGGCCTTGAACTTACAATGCTCCTGCCTCAGCCTCCCAGTTGCTGGCATTACACCTGTGTTCACTGCACCTGGCTCCAAGTCCACCTTTCAATTAACATTGCTGCATTATTCTTTAGGCCTAGTGTTACACCATTCTATTTCTTTCTTCTTCTTCTTTCTTTTTTTTTTTTTTTTTTTTGTGTGTGTGTGAGAAGCCTCCATCTTTTATATACACCCATTGAGATTTGAAATCAGACAGTGCCTGGTATGCTCATTGCTTTACTTCCTACCTCTTTCTCATTTGGGATCATTTGCAAAAGCAATGAACTACTTCCCTTTGGAAGTCCTTACTTTGGAACTATGTCTGATTTTTTCTTTCAAAATAATTGTTTTCTAAAATGTGTGGTTAAGGACTTGTCTGGCAAGTGTCAGGCCCTAGGTTCAATTCTCAGCACCACACAAAAATAAATAAATAAAATAAAGGTATTGTATCTATCTACAACTAAAAAAACTTTTTAAAATAACAATATATGTGGGAGAAGATATGAAGAAAAAGGAACACTGTTTGGGGGTTTGTAAATTAGTACAACCATTATGAAAATCAGTAGAGAGGTTCCTCAAAAGACTAGGATTGGGATCATCATATGACCCAGTTATGCCACCCCTTGGTATTTATCATGTAGAATTAAAGTCATCATACTAAGTGATACATGCATACCCATGTTTTATAGCAGCACAATTCACAATAACCAAGCTATGGAACCTGTCTTGGTTTCCAACAGTGATTGAATGGATAAAGAAAATGTGGTATGTGGGCTGGGGTTGTGGCTCAGCGGCGGAGCGCTCGCCTCACACATGCGCGGCCCGGGTTCGATCCTCAGCACCACGTAAACATAAATGCATTGCATTGTGTACAACTAAAGTAAATGAATAAATATATTTTTAAAAAATGTGGTATGTACACACAATGGAGTTTTATTCAGTCATAAAGAAAAATGAAATTATGCCATTTGCAGGAAAATGGATGGAACCAAAGACTATCATGTTAAGCAAAATAAGTCAAGCTCAGAAGGTCAAGGGTCATCTCACTTCCCTCATATGTGGAAATTAGAGAGGAAAAAGGAAAAGGTTGTGTGATGAAAACCAAAGGGAGATCTGTAGAGGAAATGGACCAAGAGGAGGGAGAGGGGAAATACGGGTGAGTGACACTGACCAAATTATTTTGTTAAATTGTGTGCATGCAAGTACATGTAACAACAAATCATAGCATTATGTACAACTGTGATGTACCAATAAAAATTTTAAAAATGTGCTTTCCTAAAGTCATGGGAACCAGTGTGAGCAGTTTCAATATTTTCTTTCTTGCTTATTACAAATAAGGTGTGAACTTAACTCACCTCATAGATTCTTATTACCTCCAAAAAATCAACTGGTTCTCCATGTTGGCATGAGCTATCTAGCAGAATCAGGGGGACCAGATGGCTCAGGAGAGTCTGACCCAGCCATCACTGGTGGATAATGGAGAGGCTCTCAGAGGAAAGGGGGGAAAGTCCAGGGAAGTTGCAGAAAACTAGAGCCTCAGCTTTATTCTTCCACAAGTTCCTATCTATAGTTAAGCATGGGGTGCTCAGGACAAGACTGGCTCTTTGCATGAGAGGAAGGGAAATGGAAGGAGGACTTTCTCCTAGGATTGCAGAAATGCTTAGCAAGCCTGTGTCCCACTTGATGTAGACACAGCTTTAAAATCTAATAGGACCACTCACTGAGCATTTGGGGGTAGGTGTCTGAGGCCCTACATCTGGTCCTGCTGAGAGGTCAGGACCAGCCCATGGTGGTCTTGAGTCACGCATCGTATTTCTTGGTCTCTCGCTAAGGAACCAAGTGTTGGAATAAAACTATTCCCCAAATACATCAAGAGAGTTTTTTTAAAAAGAGATCTTATTCTCTTTGATTTCTGTGAGGGAAATGTATTTCCAGTACAGTGACCCGTCTGATGGCGACTGGAAAAGCTCTTCTGGAATCAAGACAAGGAGAAGGTCTGTGATCTTTGTTTTCTCCTTAGCTTATCACTGGATAAGAGTAAATCTCTTGGGAAATGGACAAATGTCATAGAATGTAGAGCTGAAAAATACCTTAAATATTGTCTAGTCTAACCCTCTCATGTCACAGATGACAAAATAAAGGCCAGAGAATTCTAAGTTAAATTAAATGAACTTACTGCCCAGATCCCATACCTAGTTAGTGCCAATTTGGGGCCAGAAATCAGGAAACTTGCTTCTGACTAACTCTTCCTAATGTAGCAAACTCTGTCTCATTTTAAAAGGCAGGAATTCCTAAGAGCATGGAAGACTTAAGAGTGAATAAAAATTCCCAAAATGTAAGACATGTTTATGTGCTAATTAATATATGCACTAAGAATCATTATCTGCATGGAACCAAACATAAAATCTTAAATTTTTGGATTTATAGCATAGAATGCAGTTAACTTTTTCTTAGCTCTGTGACCTTAGGCGAGTTATTCAACTGAATCTTAGTTTCCTCATGTGTAAATTAAGGGCAATGATATTTTTCTCATAAATTGTGATGAGGATTTAATGACATCAGAGGTCTAAATACCTCCCCCAAATATTATAGAGGGCATGTGTTTTCATATCATTTACAAAATTGTTTGTTAAGATTATTTTTATTATCAACAACCTTAACAATGGCCTCATTAGTGGCTTGGTGCTTATCAGATGTAAGTGCTGCCCGGTATTATTTCTATGAGATTCTTAGTATTAATTAAGAGAATGTAGGTGATGGGCACACATCTGTTGTCCCTACTGGAAAAATAATCAGGATCATATATGTAGTTGGGAAGGGCATCCTGGCACCTGCTTGCCAAGCCACACGCCTGGTATGTAGCTGCTTTTGTCTGGAGGACAGGCACCTTCTTCTAATTCCTACAAAGTCACTGTCTATGCTAGGAATGACCCAGAAAATAACTCAACATCACACACCCTTACAGGGAGCTGAGAGCTAACTGTGGATATTGTTTATCAGATATGCAGACCTCCAAATTAGAATTAAAATTTCTTTCTTTTTCTTTCTTTTCTTTCTTCTTCTTCTTCTTTTTTTTTTTTTTTTTTTTTTTTGTGCCAGGGATTGAACTCAGGGGCACTTGACCACTGGGCCACATCCCCAACCCCTTTTTGTATTTTATTTAGAGACAGGGTCTCACCGAATTGCTAAGTGCCTCGCCATTGCTGAGGCTGGCTTTGAACTTGCGATTCTCCTGCCTCAGCCTCCCAAGTGCTGGGGTTACAGGCGTGCGCCACGGCGCCTGGCTTAGAATTAAAATTTTACCACAATGAATTCTTTGCCTTTTGTCTCCTATGTGTACGGACAATTCACAACCTGTCAGCTTCACTTTCCCATCTGTCAAGGGGAAACATGTGTTGTGCACTCTCCTAGGTCTCCTCTTCACTGCCTCTCACACAAAATGTTCATATGATGTCACAGAATTGAGCAAAGAAAAGAGCATTTCCATTTTTAAAGCAAGAGATGGCAGCAAAGGCAAGTTCAAGTGGATAGCTACATTATTCAATGCCAAGGGCATGGCTTTCTTGAGGTGATGATGTTGGGGTGAGAGGGGAAGACACCATTCACTGAGCTTCTGTTTCCATAAATTTATCTTACTTACGATTATTTCCACCTATTTTTGTACATTAATTTCACTTATAACTAAGAAATGCAAGTATGTTCTAGCAGCCTTTTTCAATATGAGAAAGTGGAGATTCAGGATAACTTGACCATGAAGATCAGTGGTATGAGTTTTAGGCTGGCCCCCGTGAAAGATAAGCTACATCAAACCTCCCGAAAACTGTGCATGTGGCTTATTAGGAAAATGGATTTTTATGGATGCAATTAAGTTAAGGATCTTGAGGTGAGATGATTTTGTTCTACCTGGTGAGCCCTAAATCCAATGACAAGGGTTTTTATAAGAGAAAGGCACAGGGAGATTTGAGATGCCTAGAGGAGAAAGTGAAGTGACCTTGGGGAAGAAATTAAGAGTGTCATGTCACTGGGTGCAGTGGCGCATACCTGTAATCCCAGCACTTGGGAGGCTGAGGCAGGAGAATCACAAGTTCAAAACCAGCCTCAGCAATGGCGAGGCACTTAGCAACTCAGTGAGACCCTATCTCTAATAAATACAAAAAAGGGCTGAGGATGTGGCCCAGTGGTCGAGTGCCCCTGAGTTCAATCCCTGATACCAAAAAAAAAAAAAAAAAAAAAAAAAGAGTGTCATGGCTGCAAGGCTACAAGTCAAGAAATGTTAGCAGCTACAAACACCAGAAGAAGCAAGGGGGAGAATTTCCCCAGAGCCTCCAGAGGGAGTGTAGCTCTGCCAACACCTTCATCTCAGACTCCTCTCCTCCAGGAGTAGGAGAGAGTACACTTCTGTTGTTTCAGGCCACACAATTTGTGGTGATTTGTTACAGCACCCTAAAAAACTAATACAGCTACAAAGGAGACGAACTGCTTTCAAGATCTATAAGGCAGTGGTGTGGCTGATTCCAAACCCAAATCTTTTTGGCATACCACAGTGCACTGCAGAGCCAAATGCACCAAACACAAGAGTAGTGACGAAAGTTTAAGTCAGGGATAGGCAGCATAGGAGAAGGCACTTACCACCAGCCCCGCTCACCTCCAGGTGCTTGGCCAGTCGTCCTGGATGCAGATGAAGTCTGTGCTCGTAGGACCCCAGCTTCCTCCACTTCACTTCCTGGTAATGAAGTTCAAACTGCACCTTGACTCCAGGGGGGACGTTCACTTCCGTTTTGAAGTTCTCCATATCAACAGCTCTGCTCCTAAATGCAGGAGCCCCCAACATAAGTCATCAGGCACGTGATTGAACTGTGAGGCCCAGAATCTAGACAGAGGGCACCTGGTCTTTGTCCTGGGCGATCAGACCTGCTCTGTTGTTTATGAAATAGGTACGAAAAAGAAAAGTGCAACTTCTGGATAAATTTAATCCTACCAAGCATTTCCATTTCCTCTCCTCCCTGATCTGTGGCTTCTAGGACTTTCGATTTGAATTTTGTCTGTGCCAGGAACTTGACATATATCCTAGCAGTTCTGCAGCATTACCCTCATTTTTTAGATGATAAAAAGTGAGGCTCATGTAGATAAGTAATCTACTCATGATCCCACAGCTAGTCAGTCACCTGTAGCTCCAAGACTCAAACCCAAGTTTAGTTGTCTCCAGAGACAGCACTTATTTCCTGATATGCATTTCGAGACTTATTCTAGGGATTCTTTATATTTTTTAAGGTATTCAGGGGAATGATTTCATCAAATTGAATAGATACTTTCAGTATAAGGCATGCTATGTATTTAGTCACTGTACATATTGAGGCCTATGTGATCATTGCTCTTGAAGTGTTTATGGTTTTAAAGAATAAACAGCAGAATTATCCAGTGAGGGTGATTCCAATACTAGGATTAACAACAAATGACTTTTTTTTTTTCATTCTTTCTTTCTCTGTCTCTCTCTCTTTTTTTTTTTTTTTTTGGTACTGGGGTGTGCTTTACCATTGTGCCTCACCAACCCATTTTATTTTGAGACAGAGTCATGCTAAGTTGATGAGGCTGGCCTCAAACTTATGATCCTCCTGCCTATCCCTCCTGAATTACCAGGATGACAGGAGTGGACCACTGTTCCCTGTAACAATGAATGGCTTTTAAAAACGAAGTGACTAAATAAACAAGGTGAACTTCTGCATAATCAGCACTTTTAGGATCAGGGAAGTACTGAGGGCAGTCAGCTTGGGATATTGGGTAGTGGAAGAAAAAGGTGAGCATGGTCTAGTGCAAAGCCTTGAGGCAGAACATTCTGGAAGAGGCCATGTTGATCTGAGGAGTGGGTTAGAAGGAGAGCTCCACGTTCTCTGCTGAATCTCGAGTATGTGGGATGAATAAATGAATGGATGATGTAGACTAAATAATGTGCAAAGCTGGCAAAGTGATTCATGAAGACAAAGAACTAATTAACCTGCGGGGAAACTGGATGTGTTCCCTGTGCTTCAAATTTCTTCTCTCCTTTCTCTACCTGGCTGAACTGCATGTATCTATTTGGGCTCAGCTGTAACATCAGTCTCTGAAGATTTTCTGGACCATCCAAACAGAATTGCACACTTGATACTCAGAATCCCCCTACATCAGCAGTGCCCATTATCCACAGGTTAGCCACTCTCCTTGTCTGTCTCTTCCACAAGCCTGGTGGTGTTTGTTTTTGTGTTGCTGCTGCTGCTAACAGATCTGGGTACAGAGCTGACATTGGATGCATTTTTTTTTCTTTGCTGAATAAACAAATGCATGAGTGACATGAAAAGCACTTCAACCAGAGGTACATTTAGAAACGAAGAAGAGGAAATGAAGAAGAAAACAACGTGACAGAGAGGTATGCAGTGTCAGGAGTGATACGTTGAAGATTCCTTTGGAGCTTTTTGCTTGAAAGGTTGCTTTTTTGAGGTGATTTGGCATTTCCAGTGTCTTATGTAAGATTACAGAGGGAAAAAAAAAAAAAAAAAAACCCCAGAATCTAAGCTTAGTTCTTGATGCTTTAAAAAGGCTCGATGCCATAAACATAAGGCAGAAAAATCAATAAAACCAAACCTAAAATTTTCCTTTTGTACATACAGTAAGTTTTGTTAATAAGATCACCAATATAGTATGTCTATAGTTCCTCTCTGCACTCTTTAGGAAAGAAAAAAAAAAAGACAGTGTTGCATCCTGCTGTCATATATACCTAATTAAACCAAATAAATAAATTTATTAAAAAACAGTATTGATTTGTAGAGTATCCATATAAGACAATCAATATAAGCACAACCTAAGTGAGGTCTCCCAACCTAAGTGAGATCTCCCAAACTCTATGGGTGGAAGAGAGGTCTGTAGGGAAGTAGAAATTGTGCTGCCTAATACTGCCATCTGACGTTTGGTGGCTTTCTGGAGGTTGGTTAGCCTTGGGGAAATGGGCTCACCTCACCAGTCCAGCTGTCTTGCCCTTTGCTCTCGCCTGTGAGTAGAGAGCTCGGCCCACAGTTTTCTCCTTAATGGAACTGGTGAATGTTGTGCCATCTATAGTCCTAGAAAATGACAGAAGGAAATAGGTTGATCAGTGTAGTAGTCTTAGCAAAACTAACAAACAACAAGCAACCAATTTATTAAGGTTGATTTAGTGAATGTGGGAAATGATCATTTTGTATCTACAAGAAACAAGAAGAGAGAGATTCGAGTCTGAATGTGATTTGAGAGGAGCTAGTTAATGCCCACCCTAAAACCTTTCCTTCCTGTACTGTTGTTTGTGTTTTAAACTTTTTCATAGCCAAATTTTATCCTCCAGATGAAGCATTGCTCTCTTTGGCTATGCCTTTGAAATGACAAATGTGACTCGGAGAGGTGACGGATACATTGCTAATTATCCGACTTACATTTGGTTCATCAGATCATTCTTCTGGGAGTTAAGAAGTAGGAAAATCCTGGGGGCATGCAATGAATTGGAATATTTATGTTCCACCACAATTCTTAGGTGAGTCCTACCTCCTAATACGATGGTGTTAAATAGTGGGTCCTTGAAGAGATCATTCGATCATAACAGTGAAGCCCTCATGAATAGGACTAGTGCACATAAAAGAGAACACCAAGAGCTCTCTTGCCCCTTTCCACCATGGGAGAACAGCAAAAAGACGGCCATCTATGAATCAGAAAGTGAATCTTCTCTAGACACGGAATCTGCCACCGCCTTGAATCTTAGATTTCACTGTCTCTAGAACTATGAGAAGTTTTGTTGTTTAAGTCCACCCAGTCTCTGGTATTTTGTTCTAGCAATGCTAGCTGCTTTCTTGCAAGGGGTGGAAAAGACTACAAAAAGATGGAGGAAGGTGTAGGCAAGTCCCTTCACAAAGTTTGTGTTTGTCTCTCTAATATCTCCCTTGCGGACCTCTGCCTTCTCTTTGCATCTCTGTCCCTTCCCATCTTTTAGCTGGCTAGTGCCTAATTCTTGCCAAGTAATGGTTGATTAGAGGAGTAGAATTACAGAATTTTAGGAGCAAATGGGAACTTTACCGCATTTAAATGGTCAGTTCTTTCCCAGGGAGGCATTTAGGAATGTGTGGAGAAGTTTCTGCTTGTTATGGCGACTGGAACGTGCTTCTGGCATTTATTGCCGGAGACCAAGAATGCCAGACATCCCTGATGTGTGAGACAGCGACAGAACGTTCTGCCCCACATGCCAGTAGCACATTTCCCTTTAGATGGGAGAAATCAGACCCAAGGAGGCAAGGCGCATGCTCAAGGTCACACAGCCAATCAGAACCAAAGTAGTTGAGAATCCACACGTCCAGGCCAATGGTCTTCCACCAAGTCTTCAAGGTAAAGAGACCCCTCTCCCAGAGTAGACCATTCAGGCCCTTGATGAAAAGGTAGAAGACGTGTTTTGGCTGGTATGAGCTTTTTTTTTTTTTTTTTTTTTTTTTTTTTTTTTTTTTTTTTTTTTTTGGCACTGGGGATTGAACTCAGGGGCACTCGATCACTGGGCCACATCCCCAGCCCCTTTTTTGTATTTTATTAGAGACGGGGTCTCACTGAGTTGCTAAGTGCCTCGCCATTGCTGAGGCTGGCTTTGAACTTGCGATCCTCCTGCCTCAGCCTCCTAAGTGCTGGGATTACAGGCGTGCGCCACCGCGCCCAGCTATGAGCTCATTTTAAACAGTGATGGTGAAACAGCCATTTTCCCAGGTCTTATAAAATCAGCCTTGAGCAGTGGGGACTAAAATCAATGTACATTTCACAATTCTGTCTTGTCACCTCAAATCTTTTATGGGATGAGAAGGGGAAGAAGAAGGAAAAAAGGAAAACAGAAGAGATAACTAGAATGAATTCTGATTATGTGGTTTAAACCTAGGGATGTGTTTAAATAGTTTTAAATGTGATTTCTAGACATGGTGTCATGGAATGCCACTACCAAAAGCTTCTCCCTTCCCTTTGCTCTCTAGGAATGGCTGACTTAAAAAAAAAAAAAAAAGTTGGGGCTGGGATTGTGGCTCAGTGGTAGAGCGCTTGCCTAGCACGTGCGCGGCCCGGGTTCGATCCTCAGCACCACGTAAACATAAATGCATTGCATTGTGTACAACTAAAGCAAATAAATAAATATTTTTTTTTAAAGTTGTAAATTTTTAAGCCAATCATCAAAAGGTACCAATTCACATAATACTTTTTTCTCCACCTACTGTTTTTTTGCTTTAGAAAATACCCTTAACATGAATCTGCAGTTTTTAACAGCCATAGTACTTGCTAATTAAACCCGTTGTTCATTTACAATTGTCAGTGATTAAATCTTGGGTTGAAAGACAAAGCAAATGAGAAGTAACCTAATGTCTTAATGAAAAAAACAGACCACCTCTATTCCAGAGGGACACTGACCAGGGGAAGCATCCTCTGGGGGTGGTCATCTGAATGCGCAGGGAGGGGACAGAAAGTCATATCCCAGGGGATAACTGGCCTTAACCTTTTAGAAGATATTGGTGCAGTTTAAATTGTTTTAATTACAGAAATTTTCAAATGTATGAAAAATTGAGAGAAAAAAATATGATGCACCTCCACGAAACCATCACCCAGCTATACCAATGTCAATACCCTACCAATCTTAATTCATCTATACTCCCACGCTTTCCTCCTCAGTTATTTTGAAGCCAATCTCAGTCAGCATATCATTTCACCCATGAGCACTTCAAAATATATTTTGTAGAGAATTTTTAAAAAATTCTATGTGAGTAGCCTTAGAGTCATTGGGTAGAAAATGGAAAATATTTAAATTAAGTATAAGAAATCATTATAACAGAGCTGTCAACCATTGAGTTGATTGCCTTGGGAAGTGGTGAGTTTATCATGAAGGAAAGAGTCAAGTCAAGCCCAGATAACCCACTTGTCAGTGACATAATGGAGGAATTCTAGCACTGGATAAATGATTGGATTTAATCAGTAGTTCTCAACTATTTTTTTTTCTCCATAGAGACACATATGGCAGATGACACTGATTTATCACACACACACACACACACACACACACACACTCATAAGTGGTTTCCTATAAGTAAAGACAATTTCATATATGTTTCTTCTCCAAAGGGAGCATATTAAAATGCAAGTAAGTGGATGTCGTTGCCGTAGAGATAGCCTGAAGTTTGCTTAGAGCGCTCGCCTAGCAGGTGTGCAGCCCGGGTTCGATTCTCAGCACCACGTAAAACTAAAAACACATTGTATACAACTAAAGCACATAAAAAAATATTAAAAAAAGAAAAGAAAAGAAAAGAAAATCCTTCACAAATTCTGATACTTTGGACAGAAACGGATTATTCGGATCCACCCCGCAACAATTCTCAACATGCAGCAGATCCACAGCTCAGGAAGTGTAAACTTCCAGAAGAGTTACATTTTAACTAGGAGGGCTTTTGAGCCACACAATATCTGGTTCTTCCCACAAGTACTCACATGGTGAAGTTGGAGATGAAGGCTCCTTTGGGAATCTCAACATCAAACACGACGTTCTGAGGCTGCGGGGAGTTGTTCACCAGTTTGCTCTGGATGATGGTATTAGCCATACGAGAAGTAATGGTGGACTGGACTTTATAGCTATAAAGAGTTACTTGATCAACGTTCTCCTGCAATGGTCAAGAAGGTAGCATAGTAAGATCACTCTGAATGGCACTATGTATACACCATGAACAGCAGTGTATTTTACCTGTTATGACCAATTCTAGAGCGTTCGTAAACATATAACTTCGCTACTGTTAAGCAGTCTCCTAACGTCTCAGAACATCCCACAAGAAGAAGTTGGCCTTTGTTTTGAGATACTTTCCCATGCCATTCAGCTCTCTGAATTTATGAATTTTTTTTTTTTTTAAATCCAGGTAGAAAATGGTTGTAGGAGCAATATTGGATTGACAAAGTCCAGGAAAAAAAACTTCAAATGCAGGAACACAGCTAGTGAAAGGAGGTGGGATTCCAGGGTTGGCAGGGGGTCCTGGCTGTGCCTTCAGAGTGGGGTGCAGTCAGAGGGGTGCTATGGGGTGAAGGACACATGCAGCAGCCCCCCGAACCCCAGGCTGCTACAGGTTTGCCCTTGGGTCATCCATTATGATTTCATAGTCAGTCCTCATATTTTCCCCAAAATAAAACTTTGAGAACAGTGATGGGTGTAGGTAGTGAGTAGAATATTCTGGACACGGAATTTTGATGCAATTATTGGTCCAATACCCATCCTTCTTTATCCATTTATGATAGCCCTGGTGGAAAAATATCACCATATGTCAAGAGCCAGGTGCAGTGGCGCATGCCTGTAATCCCAGCACTTGGGAGGCTGAGGCAGGAGGATCGCGAGTTCAAAGCCAGCCTCAGCAATGGTGAAGCACTTGGCAACTCAGTGAGACCCTGTCTCTGGTAAAATACAAAAAAGGGCTGGGGATATGGCCCAGTGGTCGAGTGCCCCTGAGTTCAATCCCTGGTACCAAAAAAAAAAAAAAAAAAAAAAAAAAAAAAAAAAAATCACTGTATGTCAGTAAGCAAACCTTTCCAGGGCCATGGCAACTATGTGACACATCAGATTTTGCTTTTTACTCCAAGATGAGTTATTTATTTCGATACTAGGTCTCGACCCCCAACCTTTATTGTACAAGACTAAGCCCTGTAACTAGTTAACACTCAGTTCATCACAAGCTGAGATAAAATCTAGACTAATTTCCTTGCTCTTCCTCCCACCTAAATGTGATTTTCCCACAGTTCTGTCAGCTCGGATCGGGAAGCACAACGTTAACTACTTCCTTTGGGCATTTTCTGGCCACACGGAGGTCTACTTTGACCTTCTCAGGAAACTGGGCCATTTCATGTCTAAGAGTTCCTTCCCACGGCCACTCTTTTATTCTCCAAAGCTGTCCAATGTCATGTTTTAAATCAAAACTGTTAAGTAGCAATAAATGCATACGGTCAGATGAAACTCATGTTTTTGGTGAAACTCTAGAAAATAAAGATAAAAAAACACTCTCATTCCTTGGTGGCAACTGTCTTGTCTGCAAATATTGGACTCTCCAGGGCAGAATTTTGGGAAGACTTACAAACAGAATTGGGCAAAGGGGTATTTCAAAATTCAGGTAAATACTCCCAGTGACAAAGAGCAAGGAGACACCTGGCTTGATTTCCAGGTAATGGTTAATGGGAAAATCATTCACGCATCGACTTATAACAACATCGAAGCAAACTTACCAACACTTCTCCGGATTCTTCAGAAAGGCTTCTCTGTGGAAGGAAGTTAGACAATCATCCTTCAACTGCATGGCATTTATTATCTCAAGGGCAAAACAGGTTTCTCCATCAAAAACTTTTTTTTTTTTTTCCCTTCAGTCCTGAGCTGTAGTTCATTCATTAGAGCTAAGACATGAATATCAAATATTCTCGAAAACTCTTTTCCCGCTGGTGAGTTTCTCTGAACGAGTTTCTCAGCCATTTTTTGGTTGTGGGCACACCCCTCTGTGACATAATGCTAAAATGAATATTTCTAAATGAAAACGTCCAGCCAGACCTATTCTACGCGGGGCATATTTTCTTCACTCTGTCTGGTTTGCGTTTTCTTCAGCTGGGTGGCGACTGGGATGCTCCGTTCTGCCACGGGGCTCTGGACACTCTGTTCCCACTGTCAAAAACACTCCTGCTACCAGCCCCCTTCTATCTGCAATGCCCCCCGTAGTGACCCCTTACCCATCCTTCCCATCTCAGCTCTGGCAGAATTTCTTTTGAAATTCTCTGATTACCAGGTGCCACCCCCATCCCCCCACCCCCCAAATGAGGTCAGCTCCCTTCACTAAGTGTTTTCCCAGGAGCACATTCCCACATTCACAGCATCCACCTCTTACCTGTTCCACTCAAAGGGGTGAGTTTCCTAGGCTCTGTCTCCTTTTAAACTAAGCTACATGCCAGCAGGGACTTTGAAATGCTTCCTCCATGACTAACCCTGGAGCCAAACACAATGATTGGCACCTGGGAACTTTGGTGCTCTACCACCATACTAGGGGATTCTCCACTCGAGTAACTGTCTAGTGGGCATGGAAACCGGTTTGCCTTTGAAAGGCGAATGGCTTAGGACTGATGGGTGGAAATTTAATATCTGATTGATTGTAAAATAAGGCAAGTTTCCGATGTAAGCTCAGCTTGCCTGATTTGGGTTGAACCGAGGCTTTAGCCAGTGCTATATGACACAGTGAGGTCAATGATGGCTTTCATTCAGACGTTTTGAATGGAAAGCTACATGACCTAAGTTTTCTCTCCTATGGATAAATGAAGTCTCGCCGGTTGGGTTTTAATATTATCGATCTACAAAAAACCTGGACTTGAGAATGTCAAACATTCATACCCACACAAACATCAGTCAGCTTAGTGTTGCTTCCATATATACCTCCTTTCTCAGCAGTGGGTTCTGTGTGGGAAAAGCCAAACCCTTCCTGGCATTGCAGAGAGCTCACCCCCATCAATTAGAGGATTTTATCTAGGTGCTTCTGTGGCCTCCGGTGTGGCCATTGCTCCTTCCATGGTGCTCTCTGAGCTGCTGCGCATGGCAAAATGACCAGAGGAAGGAGAATGTGTGGTCACAATGAGAAGTGTCACCACTGGATTAAGAAAATCCTTCCTAAGAGGCATTTCTTATAAGGCAATAAGATCATTCCAGAATCTTTAATTTTGAAGAAAACGCATAGCCATGTATCCTTTAGGGGACTAAGGGGACCATTATGACTGGCAGCTGCTGGAGAGAGCTATATGGAGGTCTCACTTTATTTAATCTTGACAATGTTTCCATCTAGGTGCAAAACCACTAAACTCACTAAGAAGTGAGATCTGGAGAAAATCTAGCAAGAGGCACCAGCCTGCCTGTTTCACTCCTTCACCCATGAGCTCTTTCTCCTATTTTCCCTTTGGAAGTAAAGCTTACTGTACCTGATACCTCCGGTTCTCTGGCACAAAGTGAAATTTTCCTGGGGCCAGTTCCACCAGATCACCATATCCTGCAAACTTAAAAAAAATGTAGGATGTTTATTTCTATTAAAAATTATCTAGAATAATAGAGGCAGCTGGAGTATTCATAATTGTATTTCATATTCTTTTTCCTCTGCCTCTGGACCATCTCATTATTTTATGCAATGATTTTTTTTCAATATATTTTTGTTTGCTTGTTAGGTCTCAGAGGTGAGTAAAAGGAAACTAACATCTGTAAATTTGTTGGAGGTGGGACTTCATTTTTGAATTTGTGTGGAGATAATGAGACAGACATGTAGAGGCCAGAGTGACTAGTGATTAGGTAGGTACCTGGGGGAGTATTTGAGTAGACCTGGGGGCCTTAGCAATGGTGGACTAGACAGATGAGATCAATTCATCTTCCTGAGTTAAAAATGTAAGTAGGAAAGGAAAGCCAGTTTTAGAAATGACTGGAAAAATCACAAATGCATTGGCTGTCTTGAAGTTAGAGATTCCTAACACATTCGATGGTTTTCAAAGCATTAGAAAATGTAGTAATTTCTAAGCAGAGTGACTTTCCCCCTGCAAATACGCCATTATATTCTTCTTCAAGCAAGACCTCTGCATTTGCTAGGATAGTCCCATAACACATTTTGCTTTTCTGGCTTAATAGTATCTCCTACATGAATTTCAGAAAGATTTAGTTCAAGACTTTCCTGACATGAGATGACCAAGGGTCCCAAGCGAAGACCTTGAACTCCATGGGAATTATTCCTGTACTTTGCCGGCCCACTTTCCACTTTCCCCTTTAACAGAAAAGTTTAAAGTGTCCTTATACAAAAATCATAGTTCACTTAGTACAAAAAGCAGTGGTGCTTTGATAATGACTCCTAGGGAAAGCAGTGACGATGACATTCCTTACTAGTAATAGCTAATATTTGTTAGCACTTGCTAGTCTATGCGCCGTGGCACAGCTCACAAATGTCACTGAATTTTCATAGCAATCTTTTGGTCTTTTTAGGTAGGGAGTGAGCAGCTGTGCTTCATAAATGCTATGCAATGATGCCTGACCACTGAACTTGACTTATTTCTCATGCAAAACCCGCTAATGCTTCTAAGAGGTAAATACATATAGTCCAGTAATTATAATGGTAAATGCTCGTACTCTGATGATTGTTCTACAAGTTTCTGTGTAGACACAGAGCAAGGTTATTGAATAGCGATTGCAATCTGCTATTGCGATTTACGGTTCAGAATGGCAGCAAAGAGTTCTCTAGATGTACTTACTTCAGGAAGTCCATTTATGGGGATCTCAAAGGCTTGTGCTTCCAAAAGAAATAACCAGATGAGAAAGCACGTGAGTCCTTTCATTTTGCCGGACTGCTTTGCCAAGCTCTCCAGAGCAAATGGCCTGGAGAGAATTCCACTCCTTCCCCCTGAATCAAGTTCAAAGGAACAACAGAGGCTCAAAGTTCCTGTTAAAAAAGGAGAAAGAGAAGGAAGCTCTCTAACTGTGCTCAAAATCGGGACAAATATTTGTTCGGGAGCTCCAACTTGATCTGTGGGGGTGGCAGAGACACCCAGCGGTTATCCAAACAGCAAAGCTATAACCAGTTGCTGGGCCATGAGACAAGTCAGGGTCAGGCTCAGGGTCAGACTTTTTTTTTTGTTTTTTTCTCTTTTGCTGATTTCTATTGATAAGGTCAGAGAAACCTAAAGATAATTTCCATCTTCTTTAAGGGACCCAATTAGGAACTATACCAAGAAAAAGATCCGGAGAGAAAAGTTAGAGTGAAAAGTTTCTGAAAACAAAATTCTTTCACTTAGATTAAAGCAGGAGAAATTTAAGAAAAGCAAGAGGAGAAACACATGGTTTCCTGGGCAGAGAATTCATAGTTCATGGTTGCACCCTCTCTGATAACTGAATACCTGTTACACATACAAAACTGGGCAAGGTGATACAGGTACAAGGGCTCACTCCTCAGGGTGGGTGTCTTCCACGAAGCTAAGTGTCCATTCTCCCCGCCCCTGACCATGACTTGCCAGGTGGCGCTGGGAGTCGGCGCCATCATTCTGGTGAGTCATACGGTAAAAATATAAACTAGGAACTTTAAAATTGTTACCACATTATTTTGACATGGAAAACAAATGCCCAGGAAATGATACAAAAAGAAAAATGTATGGAACAGTTTATATTCATGAAAGATGGATACAAACACATGGACAATGGCTAAGCAAATAATTGAGTTAGTTAATGAATCAGTTCACGTGCCATGAACATTGGCGGAGACTTTGTTGCATGCACGAGGTGCTGAATACATAAAAGCGAATCACAAGGAGTGACCTGCCAGTGTCCCCATAGAATAGTGGAGAGGGACGGACAGGTCACCAGGACGAGGGATAATGAGAGCCAAGTCTGGTGCAGAGACGGCACGAGGAAGGTGGGCTACACTCACTCGGAGAGATGCAGGCACGTTCACAGGGAAGACTGGGTGTCATCTGTTGGGTGTGAAAAGATGGGTGGGGTGTCTCCAGGCTGACAGCAGAGGCTCTCACTCAGGGTGCAAGGTGAGGGAGTGCAGGAATGGCGGGACTCAGGGAAACAGAGGCAGGTCAGTGTGGCAGGAGTTGGAGCGGAGGGAAAGGCAGCCAGCAGAGGGACAGAGGGGGACAGAGCATGGAATACGCCGGGCCAGGGCAACCTGAACTCTGCACTCTAGGCAGTGGGGACTCGGTGAGGACTGGAAGGGGAGAAACCTGACAGACAGCACGCAGATGGTGTACTTATCACATTGGGTGCAGCTCGGATGACAGAAGAGGCAGAATAAGAAGCCAAGGGACTATTTAAGAGACTCTGACAGTCCCGCTGAGATAGCATGAGGTCCTAGACAAAGGCCGTGGCAGTGAGGATGGCTTGAGATGACGGGTTCACGTGGTGTTCACATACAATACCAGGTGTTAATGGAAAAAGCAAGCATTTACTTTTGATTGATAGATGTGTAGGTGCCAACTATTGCTAAGTAACGATAGCAGCATGCAGATTAATGAGGGCAGACATTTACAGCTGTAAGAAAAATAAAATATGCAGATTGCCAAATAACTAAGAAATCGTGGTGATGAAGATGCCGTGTGGGTGGTGGGCTCACAGGCATTTTATGCCTTCTTCTTCAGGGTGGTGGCTAAGGCCACTGGGCTTAGGAGTTGGTCATCAGAGATTCATGGTCTTGCTCCTTCCACTTACAAGTTGTGAGAGTCCAGGTGGTCTCCTTCATCTCTGAGAGCCTTATTTGTGCAATGAGAATGATCTCCCATTGCTGTGGACTGAATTGTGCCCCTCCCAAATTTATTTGCTGAAGCCATAACTCCCAGTGTGGTTGTATTTGGAGAAAAGAAGTAATTAAGGGCTAGGGTTGTGGCTCAGTGGTAGAGCGCTTGCTTCACATGCCTAGGGCACTAGGTTTGATCCTCAGCACTACATAAATAAAATAAAGGTATTGTGTCCATCCACAACTAAAAATTAAAAAAAAAAAAGAAGCAATTAAGGTTAAGTGGGGTCAAAGGGTGGGCCTTGATTTGACTAGTGTGCTTATGAGACACCAGAACACATACACACACACTCTTTTTCTCTCTTTCTTCCTGTAGTATGAGGACATAATGAGAAGCCAGTGGTCTATAAATCAGGAGAGGGCCTGTACCAGAAACGAAACTGGCTGGCACTTTGACCTTGCCTAATCTTGAACTTCCCAGTCTCCAGAACTGTAAGAAATAAATTTCTGTTGTTTGAGCTGCTTAGTCTGTGGTGTTGTTACAGCAGCCTGAACTAAGATGCCCACCTACTGTGGGAGGGGTTTTATAAGCATTAAATAAGGCAACACAGGTAAAATATTTGGCACATACTAAGTATTTAATAAATATTAGTCACAATTAACTTTATCATTAAAGAAGAAAGCAGATTTCTATGTGAAAACATTTAGGGCACATAAAAAACAGAACTTAATACTTACTAGCCATTTTACTAGCCATTAAATTACTTCTGTTTTTCAGACCTTTTTTTTTTTTTTTTTTTGGTACCAGGGATTGAACTCAGGGGCACTAGATCACTGGGCCACATCCCCAGCCCTTTTTTTGTATTTTATTAGAGACAGGGTCTCACTGAGTTGCTAAGTGCTTCGCCATTGCTGAGGCTGGCTTTGAACTCATGATCCTCCTGCCTCAGCCTCCCAAGTGCTGGGATTACAGGCATGCGCCACTGCACCTGGCCTGTTTTTCAGATTTTGACAGTAAATCTTAATCAGGACCTCCCAGCATATTTTTCTGCACACTGTAGATGGTGTATTAAAGTCTTCTCAGTGATTTATTGTTTCCATCATAGATTATCTTGCTCTGCTCTTCTCCCCTCCTTTTTTCTTTTAAACAGGTTAATCATTTTAGTAGATTTCATATCCTTTTGAGTTTGCATGTTGTTTATTATTAAAATCTCCCTGTAAGACTGTTCCAACATTTCAGAACAAAGAGACAAATACAGTGAAGGAATTTTACGTATTAGCCAATCCTGGGGGAATTTTATTTTCCTTGCAACAAACAAGGTCTGGAGCCTCTAGGACATGGTGCCGCAATAGTCAGTCTCATGCCCTGGGCAGAACCATGACAAGGGGTAGCTGTCTCACGCTCAGGGATGGGGAGTCTGGGCCAACTTCTGTCCTGCAGCTCCCTTCTATGTTTAAAGCCCAATTTACCGGGTTTATAACTGAGACCTGTCTCTTTGTTCTATGGAGGTTTTGTCTTCAGCCTCTGAAATTGCACAGCAGTGAGTCTGTGGGAAAACATAACTTCTGGAACAATGGAAGGGAAGAAATAGACCCTCCCCTCCCTTGTCTGGGCTGGGCTGTGTGGGTACTTGCCCAAGTCAAGCGGGTGCCTTAGCCACACCCTCATGGAAAGATCTGGCCACAGCTTGGGATCCTCTGCTGAGATAGTGCTTCAGGGTGTATTTAAAAAAATAATAATAATTGTGTTCTTCAACATTGTATCCTCTTCCATTGATCATCTCATCTTCAATGGTTTTAATCTAATATTCTGAATTAGTATGGAAGAATCTAAACTAAGGGCAGCCTGGGTCATGCTTCCCTTTTCATGTCAATAGCTTGCATGCAAATCCCAAGGTCCCAGGAAAAGCACTCTGTTTGCTCTCTCTTGATGTTCAAAAGCACAGGGGCTCCCATCAGGGCAGGCTGTGTGTTCAGGTCACTGGGTCTTGAACCTGTGGCCCTTCTACTCCCCTTTCCCAGGCCCAGGCAGCTGTAATGGAGACCAAAAGTATTTGCTGCTTTAAAGGTTCCTGACTTATATATAAGATGGAAGTCACTACTGCAAAGGTCAGAGGAATATCTACTTTTCATGAATGTCCACATCAGTAGGAAACCTGCAGGAAAAAACCATTCACAATATTCCCTGATGTTTGAACAAACTAACAAGTTATTGAGTACTCATTGAGCTTTCTGACAAATGTCAATGAACTTGAGATTCATCACTCTAAATGTCACCGTGATTTAGCAAACAGAATAGCTATAGCAAGCACACATTTTAAAAGTTCAGTTCTAGTCCTATCAACGTGAAAGTATGTTTTTAAAAGTTTAAAGTCAGGCTGAGCTAATGTACAAATGGCTATCGCTGACCCTTCCCTTCTTGTTCATTGGGTTACATGAGCATAATATAGAGAGTGTCTGTTTTCTACACATTATGGGCTCACATGCCTTTCTTTCCCGTGGTGTAAGTGTTTATAGGATCTTTAAAGACTGTCAAGCATGTTGGCACATGCCTGTAACCCCAGCTACTCAGTAGGCTGAGACAGGAGGACTGCAAATTTGAGGTCAGCCTCAGCAACTAAGTCAAAATAAAATAAAAAGACCCGGGGACATCACTCAGTGGTAGAGTATTACCCTAGTATATAAAAGTCCCCATGTTCAATGCCCAGAACGGCAAAGATTTTTAAAAATTTGTTAGAATTTTCAAGGAGACATTCTACTGTTCTGCTACATCTTTTCCCCTCCAGTAGCCACAGGTATGGTTTATTGTCAGTTGTAGCTGGATCATAAAGATTTGTGGGGCTGGGGTTGTGGCTCAGTGGTGGAGCGCTTGCCTAGCACATGTGAGGCACTGAGTTCAATCCTCAGCACCACATACAAATAAATAAAATTTATTTTATGGCCGGGGTTGTGGCTCAATGATGGAGTGCTTGACTACCATGCGCGAGGCACTGGGTCCGATCCCTGGCACCACATAAAAATAAACAAATAAAATAAAGGTATTGTGTCCATCTATAACTAAAAATAATATTAAAAAAGATATTTGGGAAGAAAAATGTTTAAAATAGAATAGACATATCACAAGCCAAAAATGTGACCTAGAGAGGGTGGAGCTAATTGTCTCATTAGCTCTTGAGCTGAGTGACTGCAGTTCTTTTCTGTTCTGTGAACCCTTATTTCTGAAGTTCAACCTCACATCCATTGCCTGAGAAAGAGACACTCAGGCCCGGGGGGTACAAGAGGCCACCCACAATCAGGATAGGTCAATCCCAGAATAACAGCTCCTGGTGTTCTTCCCAGGGGATCGGGTGTTTCTGGCAAGGATGGGGCCAAATCTGGAGGCCTGAATAGCAAGAGCCAGCCCTGGTGTTTCTATTCCAGGCAGGCAGCACCTTGGCACGAGTTACCAGGGCCATCTGCAAGGTGGAAAGGGTGCGAGGGACATATTTGGGTATCTACGCTAGGAGGAGTGTTGGAGGTCATCTACTGAATTCTCTACATTAAAAGATGAAGTGGCTGGGGATATAGCTCAGTTGGTATAGTGCTTGCCTCGCATGCACAAGGCCCTGAGTTCAATCCCCAGCACCACACACACACACACACACACACACACACACACACACGATGATGAAGTGATTTAGAGTGGGTAAGTCATGTGGCCAGAGTCACCTGGCTGATGGAGGGTAGAGAAGTGGTATACAGCTGGGGTGAGGGGCACAGGGTGGTGGTGGCATGTTGCTTCCTGACTTGGAACAACAACGCCGCGGGAGAAAAACTCGGAGGCAGAATGAAGATGAAAGAAGTTTTTTTATTCTCCGGCTTTAGCAATCTCTCAAAACTCTAACACTGGCTCTTTCAGCAACCTCTCTGACTCTTTACTTCTTCTAACTACTGACTCTTTACTTTACTTCTTTACTTTCTTTTACTTTTACTTTCTTAGAGCTTAGAGAGAGAGAGAGAGAGAGAGAGAGAGAGAGAGAGAGAGAGCTTCTTTCTTCTTCTTTCTTCGGCAGCCTCAACCTGACTCCGACCAGCAACTATTACTTCTCTCTATATATCTCTTTGCTTTCTCATTTCTTTCTCTAGCTTCTTCTGACCGAAACTCTTAACCGCTCTGACTCTTATTTCTTCTTCTGACTACGTTCTGGACGCTCTGACTCTTTTCTTCTTCTCCGACCCAAACTCTTCTTCCGACCGACTGAACGACTGACTGAATGAATCCTTTCTGACCGCTTTCACCCGGTTATATACCTTTAGCTTTGCGGGTGCTTCACGTGCATTTACAGGTGCGTATGATTGTTATCAGGTGGAACTTATGGCTTCCAGCTAGCTGCAATAGCCATCTCCCTGATTGGGGCTGCTTCAGTGGCAGTGGGGTCTGAACTAACAGGTTCTAGAGTCTCATTCTCAGTCACAACCCTGGCTGTCCCTCCACCTCACTAACGCCTTTACCGCTGGGGCAAATCTGTGTGCCTCTATGTCGTCATCTGAAACACAGGGGATAACAAGAAGTGCTCACCTATGGATGTGTTTAATGGACTTCGAACACTGCCCGGAACACATTCGGTGCTTAATTAAGTGTGAGTAAGTATCGTTAGTAGTATTAAAGCAAGAAGTCCAACATTCTGATCTCTGGGTTCTCTGAGCTATTTTGACCTCGTGTCTTCTCTTGTCTCCTCAGAGCGTCTTCAGGGCATGGCAAAGGGAATGGAGGTAGCCATGGAGAAAGGTGGTGCCGAGGAGCCTTTATCAACATTTCCTGACTCTCACACCTGCCCCTGGATCACCCACTGCAGTTCAGTGTCACACAGTGGAACCACCTCTGCCCCTTCCTTCTTTTTTATTTTTATTTATTTTTTTGGTACTGGGGATTGAACTCAGGGGCACTCGACCACTGGGCCACATCCCCAGCCCTTTTTTGTATTTTATTTAGAGACAGGGTCTCACTGAGTTGCTAAGTGCCTCGCCATTGCTGAGGCTGGCTTTGAACTCGTGATCCTCCTGCCTCAGTCTCCCAAGTGCTGGGATTACAGGCGTGCACCACCGCGCCCGGCTGCCCCTTCCTTCTCATAAGAGGAAACTGACAGCAACCTGTGAGGAGGGGTGGAATGGAGGGATCTTCCCCAAGAGGGGCATTTCCACTTTTAAGAACAGTACTAGGAATTGAGAAGAGGGAACAGACTGAGGCTTGTGACAGACACATCAAAATGCACTTTAGGAACTGTGTTTGGGACGTGTGGGACAAAGTTAAGAAAAAAAAAAGTAGGCCTACAGCCAGGGAGAGATGGGTTCATATCAACTAATAGTTTATTTAGCTTGGTTTTTCCTTGGAATTTGGCCATCAACCTGGAAAGAATAGCACAAGCAATGGAAAAGAGGGAAATAAAACCCAAGAGAAATACAAAGACAGCAAGACAGCACTGAAATAGTTTTAAGTGAATCATTTCCAGATTAATGGCACCCCAGGGCACTGAAAGAAGTTCTGAATTGAAGGAACTTGCAAGTTTGGGCTATTAGCTTACTTCAGTGTTCAAAAGGAGAACATTTAGATTCTGTAAGTTATAGTTTGGGGAGCTTGAAGTTGACCTTAGTTTGAAAAATAAATGACATGAAACTATGAAAAAGATGGTTTGGGAACCTTTTGAAGAGGAAGCAATTTGACAAAGGGGTGTATGGTGGGCACTCTGATGACCAAGATATGGGGTAGGGAGGAGGGGGAAGCTGAGGGGTGAGGGTTCGCGTGGGGTTGGAGATCGGACAAAGATGGCAGCAGGAGCTAGCTTGGGCCCTGGAGCCCAGGAGGGAACTGCCAAGAAACTCCAAACCAAGCAGAAGGAGTATTGTTCTTAAGGGCCAGGAAGCAGGGGAATCAATCCATCTTCAGGTGGAGCTGAGGCTGGGCTTGGGTCCAACCAGAGATGTGACCCATCCCCACCAAGCACTGCCAGCAAAGTGACTTGTTGGCAGACCAAGAGCCAGTGACACACACAGCCCGTAAACACTGTCCATGTGTCAGAACCAAACTCTTCCCTTTGATTATTAAGCTTGAAGATGGCGCGGGGCCATTTACCACCAAAAGAATTAATGATCATAGTGTTCGATCGACTATCACATTGAATTAATTTGACTTCTTTTCCCCATAGTGTTTCTAAACTGGAAGACCCTGATTGGACACAAGCACAGATTGATTACAACATACTTATCATGAATACGGTGGAAAATGAAAATGGAATCAATTTTCATCTGGTTAATTGTCGAACCAGTTGTTTGAACAAAGCCAACCTGAAAAGTTTTCCTAGATAGATTGATGTGAACTTGAAGGAATGAATTTAGTGGTGAGAAACAGGGTCCTGTAATTCACTGAACCTGTTTGAATAAAATCTACTTGAAATATACTTGAATGATGAAAAGGAAAGCAGGCCTAACAAATTTTGGAAGCAGTAAACCCTCGGTGCATTCTTTAATGCGGGCTTAGAATGTTGCACTCAATTCCAAATGAAATACTATAAAGGATTTTGATAAATTAGAGGTAAACCATTGGAGCCTAGTAGGATAGTTAGACTTTTGAAAACTGTGTCTTATGAGGATATAAAACTTAACATATACAGTTCAAGGGGGAAAAAAGCCCTTTGAAAATGAGAAGCTGAAGTGGATATGACAGCCATCGGTTCATGAGGCCAAAGAGTCGGTTAGTTAAGGAGTTAGTATTCTACAGAGACTCCATGCCAGAATGGAGGAACACAGTCAGAATCCAGGAAAGGGAATCAAAAGCTGGAAGAAGCCGGGCAGGTGGCCAGTCTATGAGGCAGAAAAATGAGCAGGACCAACAGCACTCAGACGAGGCAGAGAGCAGAGGGAGTTCAATGGAAGGAACTAGGCCTCTGGAACACGTCCCAGGAGCCCTCAGCACCTGCCGGCACAGTTCTCTGAGGTGTGGTTTGGTAGTGTGCATGGGCCGGGACATGGTGGTCAGTTGGACCAAACCACGCCGAGTGAGCTTAATTCCTGTATTTCCAGAGGGTGCTACCTGCAACGTTCCAGTTTTCTACAGCTGCATAACTTAGTATTTCAAAACCACAGTTGAATCTCTCTCCTGAGTCTGTGGGCTGACTGGTTCTTTTTGCACCATGTGGTGTGGGCTAGGCCCCCCGTCAATGGGTGACAACTCCAAACCACTCGCCAAAGCCTGGGGGTTGGCCCTGGCTGTGGGCTGGGAGCTCAGCGAGGGCTCTGGCCAGACTGTCCCCACATGACATGACTCATGTGACAACTGGGGTCTCAAGACAGGCATTCGAAAGGTACAAACTTGGAGGCGGTAGAGTTCTTAAGGCCCGTGCTGAGATTTTACATAGTGAACATTCTTTCATGTACTATTGGGTAAATCAGTCTCAGGGACAATCCTGATTCAAGGGGAGGGGACATAAATTCTACCTCTAAATAGAAGAGTGGTAAGGAATTTGGAGGCATGTTTAAGCCATCCCAAGGAAAATGGGGAGATGGTATAAGGGATCAAAGTTTCAGAGGTTTTGACTCAAAAATGGAAATGTCTGCTAATGGCGGTTATCATGAAGATGAAGAGGTTGCTAGCTGTAAAGATCTCCATGCTGGGCTGGGGTTGTGGCTCAGCGGTAGAGCGCTTGCCTAGCATGTGCGCGGCCCGGGTTCCATCCTTAGCACCATGTAAAAATAAAGGCATCGTGTACAACTAAAACAAATAAATAAATATTAAAAAAAAAAAAAAAAAAGATCTCCATGCTAACCGGGATGTAGCCAAGTCCCATTACGTAGTGGCTACTGTTAATATCAATGTTATTCTTAATTCTGTGCCTGCCATTGAAGTGTCTAAACTAAATGGGCGGCAAGGCCAGATTTGGGGAAGGGCACAGAGGATTCCTGCCACCGAAAGGTAAAAAAAGCCATTCTCCCATTTCCCACCTGCCTCAGAAACACCCCTCCTCCTCCCATCTAGCTTCTTCCTTTTCTTATTTAGAGGAGAGTCCTTTGGAGATCAGTTTTGGAAAGAGCACAGGCAGCATACAAATGCAGACCTAAAAGAGAAGTCTTTCTGGTCAGCAGGGTTCTGGAACTGTTCAAGTCAGAGCAAACAAATAAGCAAAAAGTTGGCCTTTTAAGATATCTATTTACATGTAGGGAACTGGAGATGTAGCTCAGTGGTGGAGAACTTGCCTAGCATGCATGAGGCCCATGTTCAATCCCCAGTGCCATCAAATACATGCCCGCACACCCCTACGTGTATGGCCTGACTTTATACAGGACCCCACGTATATAAACAAACTTTCCATAGGTTTACTTCTCCTATATGGAGACGAGGTTGCCAATTTGTTCATTGGTACAGGAGGCTCCTACGTCCCGAGTATTCCCATGTATGTAGATAGAGGGGGAAATGATCCTTAAAAGTCCTTAAAAGAGGGAGGGGAAGGGAGGGGGCAAGGGGGTAAGAAGGGAAAAAAAGAAAAAGATGGTAGAATGAGATGGATATTATTACCCTAAATGCATGTTTGAAGACATGACTAGTATGAATATACTTTGTATACAGTGATATGTAAAAAGGTGCTCTATATGTGTATTACGAATTGTAATGCATGCTACTGTTATATATACAACAACTTTGAATAAATTAAAAATAAGATTAATCTGAAAAAAAAATTCCAACTGATTGAAGCCACTTTTATCTCTAGGGGAGTACTGTGCTTTCTCTTTAGAAAATGTGATTGTGTATACAGAATATTATAGACATCCCCTGCTTCCCATGCATGGATTTCAGTGGCCATCATTTAGTTAAATAACTAGCCTTTCAGCAGCACGGCTCAAATTTCAGCACCGGAACACATCAGTAGGGGGACCACACAAAGTCTATGCTTGGCTGCTAGTTCCTCCGTCCATAAGTCACACGTAATAACAGACGATCTTTTTTTTTTTTTTTTTTTTTTTTTTTGTACCGGGGATTGAACTCAGGGGCACTCGACCACTGGGCCACATCCCCAGCCCTTTTTTGTATTTTATTTAGAGACAGGGTCTCACTGAGTTGCTAAGTACCTCGCCATTGCCGAGGCTGGCTTTGAACTCGCGATCCTCCTGCCTCAGCCTCCCAAGTGCTGGGATTATAGGCACGTGCCGCTGCGCCCAGCACATAACAGACAATCTTGATGGGTGACCAAGAGCAATGTTTCCTTCCCAGCCTTTCTGCGAAGGTCACTGTGTGTCTGCCCTTGAGTTCACATGTAGGCAGAAAGTGTGTGCTTTTTCCTTCTCATCATGATGTTTCCCAAAAGTGAATGACTGAACATCAGAATAGGTGATTAAGATGAAAGTGCAGCAAAGAAATGGAAATCAATTATGCTAGGAAATTTGAATTACAACATCCTGAAGAGATAACTGAGCAGGACGAGGTGCTATAGAACATTAGAAGTTATTCCTGCTATCCAGTTGCACCCTTGTAAGAATGTATAGTGTTTAGTTTTAAAATACTTCCTATAATTACAGAAACTTTTAGGGAGTGGTATTTTGGAGAATTAAAGAGGGAGCCATATTCCATGGTCAGATCGATACAGTCAAAAGACAGAACCACACACACAGACATTGGGAAGTGTAGTCAGTCAGTATAGGCTAGGCTGTGGTTAGGTAACAATGCCCAAATCTCAGTGGCTTAAAACAAACCAAAGTTTTCTTGCTTCCTGCACGTGCTAGCTGTCCATTATAGAGGGTGGCCCACCTTACTCAGAGGCCCAGGCTGGGACAGGCATGGCACATAGAGGGGAGAATTGGAAAAAAGGGATGAGGGGCTGGGGTTGTGGCTCAGCAGTAGAGCGCTCGCCTGGCACGTGCGCGGCCCGGGTTCGATCCTCAGCACCAGGTACAAATAAACCCATTGTGTACAGCTAAAGTAAATAAATAAATAAATATTTTTTTTTAAAAAAAGGGATGAGTACATTGGCTAGATGGTCATTTCTATTCATTGGTCACAGCAATACACACGGCCATGCTTGGGTTGGGCGGGGGGGGATTACCATCTCTCCCCTGCCTGGAAGTAGAAAGAACCTGGAGCTTGGTGTAGCTGCCACCAGAGGAAATCACCTGGGAGTTGAACATGAAGGAAATTCAACATGACCATGAGAACAAGCTCCAGAGTTTGCAAGAATCATAGGGAGGCCCTTGAACAAGCCACCAAGCGTGAACTGGCATGTTCAACTTACACAAGGAGGGGAGGGGAGTGCAGAGCTGAGGGAGGGTCCTACAGGACACAGATGGCACCCCTCTGGCTCGTATCCAGCCAGCAACATGGACTCTGCCAGGAGCCCCTTCCTCATACTTGGAGGAACACAAATCTCTGATCAACAGATGAGCCGAGTGGTAGGGAGCAGTTGAGCAGAATCAGGAACAAGGTGTAACAATCCGGGAGAGTTTGGAAGGATAATGTTAGAGCAGCTGCATATTGGGGAAAGGTTCAAAGTTTCTGTTGTTTTCATTCATAGATCTGTCGGTGGTTTTGAATGGCATTGATAGGGACTCTGATGGTTGAGATTCACTTGAAATGTTTTTCAAAACATATCTCCACTAGGTGGCGCAACATGCTCATCAATTTGGAGCTGATGTAAAGGATTTGTGCTAAGGAGGAGAGGAGGAACTTGAAAGTAAAATAGGGCCTCCTGCTGCGGGTGATGAACAGGCTGTTGGTGAATATAAAGGGCCATGTCATACTGGAATAATGGAATAAGGGCTTTACTGCAGTGGCATTAAATAAATGCACACCTAATATCACTAAGGTCAATTACATAGGTTTTTTTCCTGCCCCCAAACATTTAAATAGTCACATATTAAAGTTATTAAAATAGATTTTGAGCCGGGCATGGTGGCACACGCCTGTAATCCCAGCATTTGGGAGGCTGAGGCAGGAGGATCGCGAGTTCAAAGCCAGCCTCAGCAATGGCGAGGCTCTTAGCAACTCAGTGAGACCCTGTCTCTAAATAAAATACAAAAAAGGGCTGGGGATGTGGCCCAGTGGTTGAGTGCCCCTGAGTTCAATCCCAGGTACCAAAAAAAAAAAAAAAAAAAAATAGATTCTGACACACGAAACATATATACATATGTGTGTGTGTGTGTATATATATATATATATATATACACACACACATATATATATAATATATAAGGCTCAATCACTGACAAAGTATTATTCAGAAACTGTACTTACAAAAACAGACATAGATAGTTATTTACAGTAAACTAATCAGCCAATCAATTGATATTCACTGAATCCATATGCAAGGCACATCGTTAGACTTATATGGCACGCAATGCAGTCTGCCTCTTGGTTAAGAGCACAGTCTTGGGTTAATGGTGGGCATGTGGGGGAGGCATTCTCAGTGGAAGGAACCACATGCCTGGAGGCTCAGAAGCAGGGCCGTGTGGGCATGTGTGTGGGGTCTGAGCTCATTTCCTGAGTTTCTAACCAATTATTAGATACGACCCACAGCACGTTCCTTCACCTGGGTCTCAGTTTCCTTATTTGTAAAATAGAGATAATGATGTCTACTGCACAGGCTATCGTAGAGAGTTCATCTTTGTAAGGCATTTCAAATATTGCCTCTTACACAAGTGTAAGTCATCATTATTACCATAACAAGATTCTTCATTCACAAAGGAGCAGAGTGTGGGGTTCAACTGGGCAAAGATCTCTCAAGGACCTTTTATGTCCTAAGTACTGTGAAGGACACTGGGTAGATGAAGGAAACTGGATATCATAATGTTCAAGAAAAAAGCCAGACACAGGAACGCAAGGACTGCAGATCTCTCATATGTGGAATCAAAAAGGTTGATCTTGTGCAAGTTGAGAGTAGACTGGTGTTTGTCCAAGGCTGGGGAGATTAGGAGGAGGAAAGGTAGACAATGGGTAGAGGTTACAGTTAGATAGGAGCAAGAAGTTCCAGGCTGTATAGTATGTTGACTATAGAGAATGTACTAAATATTTCAAAAGAGAAAAATAGCGAATTTTGAATGTTTTCACAATAAAGAAATGATAAATGTTTGTGGAGCCATACTCTGATTTGAACATCACACAGTGTTTTTAGGTATCAAAACATCTCATGAGCTAGGCGGGGTGGCACACACCTGTAATCCCAGCACTTGGGAGGCTGAGGCAGGAGGATCGCGAGTTCAAAGCCAGACTCAGCAATGGCGAGGCACTTAACAATTCAGTGAGACCCTGCTCAAAATAAAATACAAAAAAGGGCTGGGGATGTGGCCCAGTGGTCGAGTGCCCCTGAGTTCACTCCCCCGGAAAAAAAAAAAAAAAAAAATCTCATGATGCCCCACATATAGATGCTGTTTTTGTCTTCATGTATCAGTCAAAAATAAACTTAAATAATGAAAGAAGAACCAGATGGCTATAAGAGTGGGCCAGGTGCGGCTCCTGACTCATGAAATAAAGGAATCTCATGGGCGAGGTGGGATGGACAGGTAGCTGAACCATGAAGAAGCCCGGCAGGTGACGCTAGTGTGGTGGTGACTGATAATTTGGCCAAAAGGAAGGGGCCGGGGAGTGGGGCTGGCAACACCGGGAGGGTTAGTGGTGGGCGTGTGGGGGAGGCGTTCTCAGTGGAAGGAGGCACGTGACCGGAAGCTCAGAAGAAGGAGGCACGTGACCGGAAGCTCAGAAGCAGGAGGCACGTGACCGGAAGCTCAGAAGCAGGGCCACGTGGGCATGTGTGTGGGGTCTGCGGAGGCTTGGAGAAGGAAGCATGGGGACACCTGGCAGAACATGACTTGAGAGAGGGCTGGGCCTAGGGACTGCGCGGCCTGTGATCGCCCTGCTGGTTTGTTTCCCAGGCAGTGGGGCGTGTGGCGGACACAGTTGGCACCTTCCTCCACGGCCATCTCTCCTTTCCTGGATGCCACACTCGAGTTTTGTTGGAGACAGGTGTCCCCTTGCACCTCCTGCTTCAGCCTCAGTGCTGCTGGGCTCACAGGTGTGTGCCCTGGCACCGGACCTTGACTAGGAATTTAATCATAGAACTTCATTTATACAGGTGACCAAATCACAACTGGCCAGTACCTGTCTCCATCCCTCACTCGCGCCGGACGCAAGTTGAACTTGTAGCGCCTAGAGCCTGAAGCCAGCCTGTGGCCACTCGGGTGGGTGGCTTCAGAGGAAGTTTCTGCTTTCCTCATAAAAGGGACAGATGGCGTGGGAGACTCTCCCTGTCTCCAACATGGTGTAATGCCTGAAGCAAGGGCAAATTGCTTGGGACCGTCTTCTGGTGACAAGCAAGAGAATGAAACATGAGTTAGGCAGAGAAAGAGAATGTGGGTCCTAGGTGGGTGAGTTGAATCAATGATGGCAGCATTCAATATCAGAATTCCTGCTATGTGAAGAATAAACACCATAATGGAGCTGGCTGCTATTCACTGAGTATTCTCCCTGTGGCTGAACATACCATTCTGGGGAAATCAGAGAGTTCCTTAACAATATTCTTTTTTTTTTTTTTTTTTTGGTACCGGGGATTGAACTCAGGGGCATTTGACCACTGGGCCACATCCTCAGCCCTATTTTGTATTTTATCAGAGACAAGGTCTTACTGAGTTGCTAAGTGCCTCGCCATTGCTGAGGCTGGCTTTGAACTCGCGATCCTCTTGCCTCAGCCTCCCAAGTACTTGGATTACAGGTGTGCGCCACTGCACCTGGCTTCCTTAACAATATTCTTGTCTTTTTTTTTATTGGCGTGTTTTCATCAGATGTATTAGTTTTTTTGTTTGTTTTTGTTTTGTCACTGTGACCAAAAGACCTGACAAGAACAACATAGGGGGGAGGAGAAACCTATTTGGGGCTCATGGTTTCAGAGGTCTCAGTCCATTGTCCTCTAATGCCATTTCTCTGGGCCTGAGGTGAGGCAGAAGGATGAGCATGGCAGAGGAAAGCAGGTCAGGACATGACAACGAGGAAGGAGAGAGAGCGGGCAGGAGGGAGGGAGGGAGAACTCTGATCACCAGGGACGAAATATATACCCCAAAGGCACACCCCTAGTGACCCACTTACTCTAAATTTTATTTAGAGACAGGGTCTCGCTGAGTTGCTGAGGCTGGCTTTGAACTCGCTATCCTCCTGCCTCAGCCTCCAGAGCTGCTGGGCTTACAGGTGTATGACACTGTACCAGGCCTTTACTAGGTATTTAATTATATAACTTTATTTATAACAGAGTGGACTAGCACATGAATTATGAGGGCCACCGTCGTGTAAAAAGAGATTACGCAATGTCGTAAATTTTCCGACATTACACAAAAACATGCCAGCACGTACTTGTTGCAAATATATAATTTCGGAGTTGCCTTAGGCATCAATTCACCATATTAGTGCATTTGGAGTAGGGGAAAGTTAATTTTGGTTGCTTTTCTTACTTGAGGTGAAATTTGATTAAAATAAAATTAACCATTTTAAAGTGAATGACTTGGTAGCCTTTAGAGCTTCCCAGTATGGTAGGTGCCACTATCACCATGTTGAGGATGAAGAAGTGGAACACAGAATTCAGAATAGGTCTTGGTGGCTCCCATAGTCACTGGGTAAATGTCCTGTAGGGTACATGGAGAATAAAGAACGGAGAGGGCCAGGCGGGATAAAGACATAACCCAGCAAAGATGCTGGAATGGTTAATTTTACGTCAACTTGACCACATTTTGTGTGCCGACCTCCAACCATGGAGGTTTCTGTGAAGATGTTTTGGGATGAGATTCCCATTTAAATCAGTCAGTGCCCTTTGGGTAAAGCAGACTGCCCTCCCCACCGTGGGTGGGCCTCATCCAATCAGTTGAAGATCTGAAAACCACGAAGGACTGACCTTCCTGAGCAAGAAGGAATTCCCAACAGAGGACCTTGGGACTTCATCTACAACATGGGCTCTTCTTGCTTCTCTAGCAGAGGGCCTTTGGACTCAAAATGACTTCCCTGCATCTCCATCTCCAGCCTGATGGCCAGTGTGAACAATTCCTTAGAACAACAACAACACACACACACACACACACACACACACACACACACACGCACATGCATGCACGCATGCATACCTTCTGTTGATTATGGTCCTCTGGAGAAACCTGACCCCTGCAGATGCCCGGTAAGTAGAGCTGATTTTTGTTCTTCCCAGTGAGAGAATCTCCCACTGCCAGTCCATCCTTGTCTGACCTGCAGCGGCTCAGAGCGCCATCCCCAGCCACTAGTCTCCTGCAGTCTACTCCCTCCTTGGGGAATCTCTTAGGGTCACATCGAGTGCTGTCCCGCAGTTCTCTTAGGATAACATGCAGTAGCCCCATGCAAGCTCCCTCCCAGGATAACCACCCCCATCTGGCAACGTGCAGTGTGAGGGCGGGGCTGGGGGCAGGTGTCAGAGGACACCGGGCAGCCTTCTCCAAAAGGATCCTTACCTCAGTCCTTCCGGTGTCCCCCCTTGAGAAGGAATGGATGAAGAGACACAGGGGTGGTTTGGGGACACACCTTCCCACCGTCTGTGCAGGGAGGGGGTAGGGCACCCTTTGTGATGTGGGGTGTGCCACTTTGTCCTTGATACTTGGGATTCGCAGAAAGGGGGCCGGGAGAAGATGCTTCTCTGTTCTCTCTCCTCAGACGTGCCAGCAGGCTTTGGAGCAGGACACCACGAAGGATTCAGATGGCACTAGGCCAAATGACTCCCCTGACGCTGGGATCTGTGAGTATGCTACTTTACGTGGCTAAAGGCACTTTGCAGATGTGATCAAGTCAGGGATCTTGAGATGAGTGTCCTGGGTTATCTGGGTGGCCCAATGTCATCACAAGGGACCCTACGAGAAAGAGAGGGCAGGAAGGGCAGTGAGGAGAAGCCATGGTAGAAGCAGAAGCTGGAGCGATGGGGCAAGAGCCAAGAAGGCAGGTGGCCTAGAAGCTGGGATGGGGAAGGAAAGGATCCTGCCCCAGAGCCTCCTGAAGGAGCTGACCTCGCTGACCAGTGTGGCCCGCAGGCCATCAGAGCTGTGAGGTGATGATTTTGTGATGTTCTAAGCTGGCACTAATAAATACATCATTTATATAGGATAGAAATATACCACAGAGAATTATATTTCCTGTTGATTATAAAATTGTTTCTTTTCTTTTTTCCTTTTTTCTTTTTTTCTTTCTTTTTTTTTTTTTTTTTTTTTTTTTTTTTGTGTGTGCTGTGGATTGAACCCAGGACCTCACACATGCAGCCCCAGCTCCTCAAGAATCTTGATATAACAGGACATATATTGATATTCCGATTTCAAAGGTAGTAAGACCATGGGAAAGTGAGAATTTTAAAAAATTCCATTACAAATTTAAATTACAAAACCAGTGGCATTTTCTATCATGTTTCTAGTGACTTTTAGGAATCCAGTGACTCTAAAGCTTTGGAATAAATTATAACACAGACCAAATTTTCAATAAAAGAACATCAGTCTTATGAGGAAGTGAGGTTCCAGAGCTACTTTTCGGTTCAGATAATCACAAATATATCCAATCCTCATTCCTTTGCTTACAACTGTCACTTGGGAGAAGATACTGAACTTCTCAGAAGCCATATTTTCAACTGTTCTATCCAAATTATCTTTAGGAGTGAGTAAGACGTGTGTAAAACACTTAGCAGAGTAGTGACATGTGATCGTATAGAGACAAGTTGTCTTCCCCTCTTGTGTTTACAAGTTATTTTAGAATGTCTCTTGATTGAAGGGAGGTATGCACTGTGATTCCTATTAAAATGCTGGTAAAATCCTGGCAATGTTTAAGAAAAACAGAGAGACCCTATTACAAGGGAATTATGTAATCGGCAGCAGAGTTGAACAATATAACTGTATATGGCAGGACCTCAAAGACTGACAGTTTGCTCTGATAGATACATCATGCCTAATTGATAGAGGAAGCCTAGAAGTAATGACTTTATTCCCTATTTTGGATAAGATATAAAAAAATGAAACTAGTAATTATGGTAGAGAGGAGGCATACAATAACCACACACACACACACACACAATCAGATAAGCACACACATACACAAATATAAACACATGCAAGCACACACACAACCAGGCAAATGCATACATACAAATGCAAACACACACACACACACACACATACACAAATACCCACAGCTGCCGGAGAATATCAGGCAAAACAGGAAAGAACATCCTCCCCTCCCTGCCCCATTCCCTAATGGCATCACGGAACTTAGAACCAATCCAACAGGTGGGAAGGCAAAGAATCCTAAATTGATGAAGAAAACAATCATTGCGTCTTTAAAAAACTCCATATTCGTGGTTTCTCGTGAACTGGCAAGAGCAAAGCTTGTTTTCCCCAGGGAATGAGAACCCAGCCTGGAGGTACCCGTGAGAAGTAATCAAAGGAAAGATGCATATTTTGCTCAGCAAGTCTGTACCTGTGCCATTCGAACCTGTGGCAGGTTCTTCTTGGCCAGGAAGCGAGCCCGTCAGCGCTGCCTGAGGGACCCGCGGACGCTGAGCTGCCGTCCTGGTTTCAACAAATACCATAAATATATATCTTGGCATCAGCCACAAAACTAACACCAGCTTGCTTTAGCCAAAACCCTCCCAAAGACACACCTGGGGCTTTCAGTGCAAACTCCCTGGAGATCCCCCAACATCTGTCTCGAACACATCTGGTAGACAGATCTTCAGTCTGCAAGCACTCTCTGTGGATCAGTGTCAGGATTTTCTGGCTTCTCAATCTTCAAGCCCTAGAGTCAAAGAAAGAACCGGGTGGGGAATCGATGCTGGGCGAGGAGGCAGGTAGAGCTGATCGTGTTATCTTATTCCACGTGCCAGCAAATGCTGTGCGAGGTTCCAAGTCTTCTCTGAGCCCAGGTTAAAGCCCAGAAAAGTAGGCCACCACTTGTTGCTCTAGGCATCCTTCCAAAGAAAAATGAAAATCATTCTTAACTTTGGATTAAGATTTGTTTTTCAGTTTTTTTTTTTTTTTTTTTTTTTTGTGGTACTGGGGATTGAACTCAGGAGCACTCGACCACTGGGTCACATCCCCAGCCCTTTTTTATATTTTATTTAGAGACAGGGTCTCACTGAGTTGCTAAGTGCCTCGCCATTGCTGAGGCTGGCTTTGAACTCGCGATCCTCCTGCCTCAGCCTCCCAAAGTGCTGGGATTACAGGCGTGCGCCACCGCGCCCGGCTTTTTTTTCAGTATTTAATGAGCATTTCTATAGGGACAAAACACTGCTCAACTGATGAATATTTCTACAGAAGACTTGCCTGGGTTTGAATTACACCTTAATGCAGATGCAGAAGAGCAATGATAGTTATCTGCAGTGAAGGCCAAAGAGCAAAGCCCTGGTTTTACTCTATTTTTTTTTTTTGTCCATCTTTGTGAAATAAAGCAACATTAATGCTAACGGTGACTTTTGATGACCTAAGGCATTTATTAAAAATATATGGGGCTGGGGTAGTGGCTCAGTGGTAGAGTGCTCACCTAGCGTGCATGAGGCACTGGGTTCAATCCTCAGCACTACATAAAATAAATAAAATAAAGGTATTGTGTCCATATACAACTAAATAAAAAAAGATTTAAAAATGTATTACTATGTATTATCAACCTTAAAGTTTTCCAAGAGAGAGATGTTTTTGGCGTGTGTGTTTGGAGAAGGTTAGAGTAATTTCTGAGAGCTGAATTTTTTGGAGGAAAATCTTTGAAGGGATAGGCAAATAGAGGTAGATGTGAAGGAAATGGATGGATTAGAACTCGATCCTCTCACTACGCAGAATTCAGTTCTCTGAGGAATCAAATACTCTGAGAAGATGAAACTTCTGATACAGTATTATGTTGAGGGTCTAAAATTCAGTAGTCTTCCCACAGTTCTTGTAATTATAACTCCCACAAAATGAATACATAATAAAGTGGGCTAATCATTTGCTAACATATTTTTGGCAATGGAGCTGTCAATATTATGCTCCTCTTTGAAAATATTGCCTTCCAGAGAAGTGAATACTTTGTGCAGGGTCTTGCATGTAGTCAGTGGCTCTGCAGTCTGGTAGTGGAGAAATTTCAAGTGAAATGCACAACATAAAAAGCATCCAAGCTAACTGAGTCTTCCTTATTCATTCAACAAACATTTTTTCTAGCTCAGGTTACAGGATAGGTGCTGATAAGGGACACCTCGATGAAAAGAATACAGAGCCTGTTCCTTGCTGCGTCTTGGTTTAGTGGGAGAGACAGACAAATAAACCCAAAGCAGTGAGCTCTGTTAGAGTGACAAACAACACTTGTCACCCCTGTGAGATCTGGGAGACACCCGGGAGGAAGTAACACTTGCAAAGTTGGGTGAGGAGGTAGAGATGGACATTCCAGAAAAGGCAAGCAAGCAGGGGGACTAGAGAGAACAAGAGTGATTAGAAAACCAGAAGTAGTTGTGTGTGTGTGTGTGTGTGTGTGTGTGTGTGTGTGTGTGTTGGAAATGTCCAAGAGGTGAAGTAGGGATGGGGAGGTATTTAGCCAACAAATTCGTGAGAGATCATCTCATGTGAGAGGTACCCCAAGAGTCAGTTCTTCATCATCATTAGCTTTGTTTTGGGGGGCTGCAGTTTTACAACGATTCCTTAATCCCGAGCAGGTAGCTTATTCCCAGTGTTCAAAAATCAAACAATGAATGTATGCAGTTAAAAAAAAAAAAAAGCTTTTCCCTTCCTCAGCTTTGAATCTGCTCTCTTCCCATTCCATCATATTTCCCCCAAACACTTTAATTCCTTGTTCATGTTTCTTAGAATTTCTTTGTGCAAAGACAGGCAAATATGTGTATATTTTCATGTTTTTTTTCTTTCTTACACTGAAGACAACATGTGCTACATATTACTCTTTGCTCTTTTTCTTAGTTATATAATATTGGATATCTTCCTATATGGATCTATAGAAATCTACTTTGTTCTTTTGCACAGCCTCATAGGAACACATTATATTTAACTAGACTCCTATAAATGAACTTTCAAGTTGTTTCCTGTCTCTGGGCATGACAAACAAATTCGTATTGTAATGAATAACCTTGTACCTACCTTGGTTGTGTGAGCGGGTTTGTTTGTATGATAAATTCCCTGACGTGGATTTGTAGATGCGTGCATAGATTTGATAGAGATTGCTGCCAGAGGCTTACATTTCTTTGGCTTTACATAATTAGGCAGATCACATAAATCTATAGAGCTTTTTACCTGTGGACTGGTGTCAAGGTCAGTCAGAATGAGTCCTGGGTGGGGAACATTTAGCACTGATGTGATTAAAGAAGTACTGATATTCCACTACTCACCATAGAGCACTGATTGTGCGAACCAGCAGGGGACTAGAAAGAGTAATAAATAAGGAAGTCATCTTAAGTTGAAAATTTCAAGTTGAAATTTTTTTTAACATGACTAATGTATTGAACATTACATGAACAGCTCAGCCTGGCTTATCTTAAACGTGCTCAGAATACTGAGATTAGCTACTGTTGGGCAAAATCAACCAACGCAAAGCCTATTTTATAATCAAGTGTTGAATATCTCATGTATGCACACACAGATGGGCGTTTTGTATACATGATGAGATGCGAACACACAAAACACAACATCAAAACTGCTGGCAACACAACACACGGTACAGTACCATTTGCTCCCCACGCCCCTCCTTGCCAAGGAGTGGCAGACTGGGAATACCTCGCCTCTGCTGCTCAGCATTATGGGAGAATCACGCCACCAATGATAGCTCAGGAAAAGATCACAACTCAAAATCTGAAGTATGTTTTCTACTGAATACACGTTGCTCTCACATCACTGTAAAGTGGAAACATCGTAAAACAATCATAAATCCATGAACATCCATAACAGAAAGTTCTGAAACTTTCCTAAGTCTTGTAGCTCCTTAATGGCCACCTGGATGATAGCCTAGGCTGCCCCTTTCCGGCACAGCCAGCCCCTGTCTCCTAATTCTGTTCATCAAAATGTCCCTGGGACTAACTATATATTTAACACAGTGCTGCAATAGAGAACGATGCTTGTTCTCAAAGAACTTCTGATCTCATTGGAGATACTGGCCTCCAAACAAACATAACAATGCATTATTAGTTCCATGGCCCAGAGTAAAATCAGGGTCATCCAGGACAAAGAAAACTCACATTTCTTAATGTCATTGCTGCAAGACCCAGTTAGTATAAAACTGGGGAAAAAAAGATCAGATGTAAGTGAAAAAATAGTTGAGTATGGTTTCTCCTGGCACTGCAGGGCAGAGGGGTGGGAGGAAAGGGAAGACCAGATGGGGCCCTTGATCTGCTGTAGCACTGAAATAACAGTAGCTGTCACTGTCTCCTTCAAATAACCTGGCTTTGTCCAACATAACTATCAGTTCACAGATTGTTATTTTTCCCTCAGGAGAAGAAATAGGCAAACTCATTTGAGAAGATTTAGGACTATTTTCTTCAGTTAAAAATGAGGACAGGGTGTGCAATTTGTTTGCTACGAGGTCTAAGCAGAAACTTGGACTCCATGAGCTGCTTTAGTTCTTGTTGGTTCTGTGCTTTTTAATTAGTCAGTGGCTAGGTTATGAAATGATTATCTGCTAATGGCAAAGATTTTCCTTTCATTTATTGCACAGTAGCAACAAGTTGGTTTGTTTTAACTTCTTAATTTCTCTATTGAGCAAGTAGCATTTCCATAAGAACAAATAAAATGTTGTATGAGGGGATACCTGCTCAAACGAGCACACTGGCTATCATTTTCATTGTTTTCCAGTTATGTCCATTCATAGTGATACAGTTTTGTGATCTGATTTTTTTTTTTTCCCTTTTAGATGACACTATGAGCATTTTCCATGTTTCTCTGACTTCTGGATTATAATGGCCACCTAATGTCCCACAGGTCTGATACCCGCTATCTGTGGGTAGCCATTTCCCTGTCTCAGCCAGTGAGCCCTACCATGTACCTCATCTGGTTAGATGGCATTGTCAGAGAGAGAAACTGTCTTAAGAAATGCCCTTTTGAAGATGAAATAAACAGGTAGCCCCAGCTATGTTATCTATCTACTGGACAAAAAGGTGGCCCCAGACTTTATCGGGCCAGATACAATTGTTGGTAGATAAAAATTCTGCCTATGGCAGGTTGCAAATATGACGAAAAGTTTATAAGTAAGACACATGGAATTCATGATTAATAGCCAAAAAAATTAAAACTACTATCACACGATGCCAATTCTATCTTCCTCTTTTCTGTCTCCTTGTGCCAGAACAGCATAAAAGGGAACAATATTGCTACTGACCCGCGTCACTTAGTCTTGACTTCTAAGTATCAGTGGCGGATGCAGAATGTGCTGTTGCCTGAACAGAGAGGAAGGTCTGTGGCTAAGGCTAGCAGGTGAGGGAGTGGGTACTGTGTGGAGGGGTTGGGTGACCTTCCCTGTCCTTTGGCCCATAGAAGCATCTCACACCTTGCAGAAAGGGGGGAAAGTGTTGGGGTGGAGTGCTGGAAGGTGAAAACGGAGAAGTTTTCACCTTAAACTTAAACCGAGAAGACTTGTCCTTAAAAGGGCACAAGGTAACAGAATGGGCGGCAGGGGAGAGGACCCACTGGACAGAGCAGAGGTGGCCCGGGTGGGCGCGTGATTAGGCAAGATCAGACTCAGGCAGAGGGTACCCTGCTTGGACTGGGGCCAGGGGAGGCGGGGCTCGGAGTTGGTAGCGCGCGGGAGGCGGGGCCGGGTGTCCAGGGGCGCTCGGGGAGGCAGGACCCGAGTGGGGACGCTTGGGGAGGCGGGGCGCGGGGTGGGGGCAGGCTGTCAGCGGGCGAGCGGGGGCGGGGCCGGGGTGGGGGCGAGGCCGGAGCCAGAGCGCGTCCCGCAGCCGCCGAGCCCCGGGATCTCCCTGCGTGCCGCGCCCGGTCCCAGTGCGGTGCCCGCGCTCTCGCCCCGCCATGCTCCTGCTCTGGGGGCTGTGCTTGGGGCTCGCTCTCTGCGCGGGGTCGCAGGAAGAGGCGCGGAGCTGGGATGACACTTCGGAGCAAGTAAGTGGGAGAGCGGGAGGGGGCCGGGCGCGGCTGCGGTCCCCTCCCTCAGCCTGCCCGGGCCGCGTGGCTTCTGGACAGGTGGGACGCGGGGCAGGGAGGCATCACCTCCCTCTCCTTCCTCAACCTTCGGCCCGAAAGCTTCCCCCTCTGTTGGTCACTTGCGGGTCGCCTCTCCATCCTCCGCGGTGCCACCCTGACCCCGAGGCTCCCGCAGAACCGTGCCCGAGACCTCCAAGTCCCGCGGGACCAGGGTATCTGCTCGGCTTGGGTCTATCTGCGCGCATTTCGGCCGGTCTTGGTTAATTTCCGAGGCGACAGTTCTGTCCCCAATTACAAGGTTTCATCTTTACTAAGAGTTTGTTGTTGTTGTTGATCCAGGGGGAAGGGACCACCTGGGGAAGTTCCAGACTCCTGGAAGCACAGCTTCCCCCACGTGGAGACGGGGAGGACGCGACTTTCCCGTTGGGGTGTCAGCAATGGGTTAGCAGCTTAGAAATCCCCCAGAACCAAAGCCTCTTAGCTCCTTTGACTGATCTCCTGTAAGTTTTCTAGAGCTCGTGTTTTAACTGGTGAATAAAACCAGGAAATATGAAACCCCAATCCGGTGTCCTAGTACTACCAAAGCCCTTTCAACAGTATAAAGCGGCTTCACACAAGTGGCACCTTAGAGACCTGTGAGAGAAGTGGCTGTCACAGTTAAAGTGGACGAGCTGCTCGCATACAAATCTTTTAAGTGATAAACTGTTCAACTTAAAACCTGTTTTGTAGGTTGGGAGGAAGATACAAGCAGGGTACTTCTTTTCCCTTTTTCCTGCCCCTCCTTTTGAAGAGCAGATCTGGAAGAGGCGCCTGCCCAGTCCATGGTTCATATCATGCAGACTCTGCCTTATGAATGTGCTTATCAATCAAGTGGAGGTGGCCTTAATTCTCTCTGGGGGTCGTGAGGTGGAACAATCCATACAAATCCCAAGAAGCTTTTGTGGTGGTGTAGGACAAGGGTAGACTTTGGATCCAGAGACAAGCTGGTCCCCTCTCCTCCATTTACAGTGCAGTTCCTTTTGGGCATACTGCCAAGGACTCAGATACCATGTGGTAGGGACCTGGTATATACAGTGGGCACTCAGTACATGAAAGATGTTTTAGTAAGCCGACTGGGTTTGAGTCCTGATTCTGTCACTTAACCATCTCTGTGACCTTGGGCAGATTACACTCAATGCCTTAATTTCCTCTTATGTAAAATATAGGAAAACATTAGTTGTGTGTTTTAAAACAGGGTTGGCACTGCATGTTAGCAATTCCTCTTGTGCAGCAGGAGAGCAGAAGCAAGGAATTTAGGGTAAAGATCTTGTAACTTTTTTGCGGGATGGAGGAAGGGCAGCGTGGGAAGGACTGAAGCTAAGATTCTGTTTATGAACTAGGAGGACTGATTACAGCTCTGAGGTCCCCAAGTCCAGGCAGACTTAACGCTTTCTAAACTTTCCTTCTTAGAAAAACATGGATTCGGTGCATTTAATGGTTTCCTGTGGTCTTTAATACATGGTAATAATTTGTGTTGAAAACGACTAAATAAAAAAAAAACTTTCAAGGTATGAAGTTCTATGAAAATTTGCAATTGTACCTTTGAGTAAAGCTCAAAAATAGAGTAAGTTCTATATTTTTTTTAATTTAGTTTTTTTTTGTTTGTTTTGTTTTGTTTGTGAAGCAGAATTTAAGAGACAGTCTCTAGCACTAGACTTCCTGGGTTCACATCTGGCTGTGCACTTGCTAGAGGGTTATTTAACATTTCTGAGCCTTTATGTCTCAATGAGGATGACAAAACTACTTAATTAAATGGATTTTTGAAGAGCAAAAGAATTAATACTTAGACCTTAGAACAGAACCTAGACATGTAGTCAGTGCTCTATTCTCAATAGTTAATGCTCTTCAAAATTATATGTAAACTTAATTTTAAAAATGTGTCCAGGTATGTAAATTTTATGCAGATCTTAATGTAACTGAATATGTCCATTAACTTGCATTGCAATTCTTATTTGTCATTTACCTTTAATTAGAAATATAATAATAACACCTTAGATTCAAATTCCTGTCTTCACCCCAACAATACTACTTTAAAAGAATCTTTCAGAAAATTAATCTTAAAAAGGAAGTCTCTTGTATAAAATCAGTCTGCTGATTTATCTGTTTTGTAAGTTTTAAATTTAAATAAGATTGGCTCTATTCCTATGATTAGAAAAACAGTTTTAACTTTACAAAATAATAGTAGATACCAGTTATCCAGTGTCTTCAATCTCTCAGAGTTTGTTAAGAGTTTTGTCTAAAAGAACTAAGAAGCAAAGTGTGGCAGTACACGTCTGTAATCCAAGCAGCTTGGGAGACTGAGGCAGGAGGATCACAAGTTCAAAGCCAGCCTCAGCAGTTTAGCAAGCCTCTAAGCAATTTAAAGAGACTCTATCTCAAAATAAAAATATTTTTTAAAAGGCTAGGGATGTGGTTCAGTGGTTAAGTGCCCCTAGGTGAATCCCCAGTACTGTTCTCTTCCCAAAAAGCGATAGAGCTATGATTAATCACCTTTCAAATACAGTCAGACTGCATGGGTTCAAATCTGGGCCCCACTATTTCTTGGCTGTGTACACTCGGGCAAGTATCAATCTCTGTGGATCTTAGTTTCATCATCTGCAAGAAAGAGTTGATAATAGTTCTTGCCTCATTGGCAGGGGTGGATCTCGGTTTGAGGATGAAAGTGAAGTTAGCACAATTCACAGAGCCCCCTTTTAGAGAAAGAAAATCAAATTATGACTACAAAATTAGGTACTTTTAAAGGGACCACTTATTTAGAGTGATAAATTGCAATAGATGACACCTGAAAAACATCACAAATATCACCCAGTGTTAAGGGCCTCTTTCAGGGGAGGGAGCTCCAAACTTATAGTCTAAAAGTAATAATAATAATAATAATAATAATAATAAATTGTGATTGTCTGGCATGTTCGAGACCCTGAGTTTGATCATAAATGCAATTATATGCTCTTATGGTTATTGTGAGGATAGAGTTAATTCAGGCAAAGCGTTTGCCTATAGTAGGCACTAAGGTAATAGTAGCAGTTTTTAGCATTTATGTCCAGCCTTGTTAAATCTCCACAAGTTCCATGGCAAGGTCTCAGTGACCTGCTTTACAAAGGACAACCAGGAAAGGCCACCAGGAGAAGTGATGTACCCCGGCTAACTGGGTGGAGCCAACACCAGCACCCAGCTGTGCAGAGGCTAAGGCTGGCCTTGGGACTCCTCCAAGCTGCAGCCCCCTTTCATATTGATAGTTTAATTTGTTTAAATGTGATATTCGTTTGTAACTCCTGGCACGTCAATAGTGTTTAATAAATGCTGATCATAATTCCAGCATCTATTGTAATACATTTCCAATTCCCTGAATTTGGAAATTTCTTATAAATTTCCATGTAAGAGCCACGTCTTTGTATTTGGGAAAAAAACAGAGGAGACAAATACATATGTATGTGTGGTATGTGTATAAATATATCAAACTTTCTGAAGCCAGTCCCAGATTGTGCAAACTGCAGGCCCCTCAATAATGCCTCCCTTGTGAGCATGAATGTGATTGCTGGAATGGAATTGAAGAACTGAATGGGGAAGGAGGATGCTGTGGGAGAAATTCCAGAGATGTTCTCACTCCTGAGCAGCCATATCTCATTTCTGGGGGGTGGAGAGGAGGGGTGGGAGTCCTGAGCACTGTGTGCGGAGTTGGATGTGACTCTGTGTTTCTAACTTGCACTTTCTCAAAGCCGATGCCCAGGTTTGAGGAATCTTGCTTAATGTGCTGTTGGAGTTGCAGTCAGGAATGTGAGCAATGCTTCTGTGTCCCTGGAACAGCAAGGTTGACTTAGGAAGATGGGACTGCAGGATGAAGACCTGAGCTTATGTTGGTGTGTCACATTGGTTAGGGTCAGAGACAAGTGTGTGTCCTGAACCTCTCAGTATTTTCCTATGAGTAAGGTTGATTTCCCTTATTTTTCACAAAGAAAGAAAATGGGGTGAATTGCCTTAAGGCCAGCTGACTTTTTTCCCCTAAAATCTTCCTGAAAATTGTTTAGAATTTTAGCCCAAATTTGAAGTTTCTTCTTTCATTTATGAAGTTAATAGACACCCCAAATTGCAAGTAGTGAGTGGCTGAACAACTTGCAGCAGCTTTACCCCAAAGGAAGAACAGTTTTGTGCAGGTGACATAGAATTACCCAAAGGAAAATACTCCCACACTGGCTGTTCCTGAACTGGTGACAAACAGCATCTCAGTGACCATCCATGTCTGACCTTGGTTTTGGTTCAGGTTCTACAGCAGACCTGCAAGGTAACCTGTCTCATTAGTTACCTGTGTTGAACCTGCTTCCCTTTCATCCCATTCCAAACAGACAAGCTAGATCTAGCCATACCTCTATCATATAGCCCTCCCTAGTCACTCAAGAACAAAATGAACTTGACCTTTTTCCATTCCTTTTTTGTTTGTTTGTTTTTCCTTTTTGAGGCTGGGGATTGAATCCAGAGCCTCACACATGCAAGGCAAGTGCTCTACCATTGAGCCCCATACCCAGCCCTTTTCTATTTCTTTGTATCTTATAAGTTTACCTCATGTATTATGTTTTCATGGGTGTGTATATATATATATATATATATATTTGGTTAGATAGTATGTCCTTGATGGTAGAGATCATGGCTTTTATTATATATATATATATATATATATATATTTTTTTTTTTTTTTTTTTTTTTTTTTTTTGTACCAGAGATTGAACTCAGAGGCACTTGACCACTGGGCCACATCCCCAGCCCTTTTTGTATTTTTATTAGAGACAGGGTCTCACTGAGTTGCTAAGTGCCTCGCCATTGCTGAGGCTGGCTTTGAACTCGCAATCCTCCTGCCTCAACCTCCCAAGGGCTGGGATTACAGGCGTGCGCCACCACGCCTGGCTATGGCTTATATTTTTTAATAAATATTGTGGTCTGGACATCTGATGCTGGAGAAGTAAGCTCCACTTGCTAGAACCAAAGAATCCTACTTGACCCATCTTTTTGGGCTGCAAGCAAGTTGGTGGGAGCTCTGAGGTTACTATTTATGGTAGTACTTTCCATGAAGCCCAAAATCAGAAACTTCTTTGTTCCTAGTTCCTACCCCAAAGATTCTTATAAGACAATGGAAAAATACTCAAACAACAAAAAGGATCAGGAATTCCTAACTCAAAACAATGATGATGACATTGGTGCCATTTATACTTCCAGTCCCAGCTGGCACCAGGAATCTGTCTGTGCTGGGATGTTTTGGTTCTGGGTCAACCTGAGTTTAAACTTGGACTGAAGTGTAGCCATAATGATCCCCTGAGACATCAGATAGTCATCTCAAAAATGAAAAACCCACTTCTCTTGTTCTCCTCAAAGCTTGCTTATTTCCTTGTAAAACCTATTTTTAAAAGGAGGAAACTTCAAAGAAAATATTTTAGATCAATCAGAGAACTTAATACCTAGGGACGCTGGACTTTCCTTCTGACCATAGTTATTTTAAGTGGTCCCCAGCCTATTCTGCAATTTTAGGGAGGGGAAGGCCTGAGATGAACCTGCAGAAATGGCAAATAACTTGCCCAGGATTCTTCTAATGGTCTCTTATACGTCTCACCTCCTTTTTATAAATCAGAGACCAGCATCCACCTAGGAATTGTTCAATTCCCATTTGGATTCAGGGTGGCTGTCAACCTAAATCCTGTATTGTTTCCTTTCTGTTCATGTTCTTTCGAGTGCAAAGCTGCATAATAGCTTCTAGTTTTAATTTACAACACACACCACACACACACACACTCACACACACACACACACACACACACACTTGGGATAACAGAGAGGATGGGGTTTAAACAATTTCTGTAATACAATCAGTTTTCAAAATGGAAATATCTTTATTGGTTTTTTTTCTACTATGGAAGGGATATCTGCTAGTTTGTCAAAACTGAAGAAATACAGAAAAGTGTTAAGAGAAAGAAGTCAACCATCCCAGAGTCACCCTCATTAGCATTTTGGTGCGGGTTCTACACATAAAAACACTTGCAAAATTGGATCATGTTAAATGTAGTGTTTTGTTGCCTGATATCATGTTTTAAAATGTGTCATGAATATATCTGTCAGGATAAGCTAGGTTATACTTGGTAACAAGCCTCTCATTTATTTCTTGCTTGTACAACTTGCCTGTCCTTGGTTGGCAGTTGAGCGTGAGTGTATATTGCTGTCCCTGGTGAACATGGGCCTGATCCCCAAAGTGCTAACTACTATACCAGAGGATCAAGTGTGTGTAATTTAATTCATGACCCAGAAGTGACAAATGTTACTTGCCTTCACAACTTATTGGTCACAGCTAGTCATGTGGCCCCACCTACCTGCAGGGTTGATGATCCTTCAGGAGGAGAGCTAGAAAAATATTTGATGAACCACATTAAAGTTTAGTAGCAAGAGGATTCGTTGATGTCAGTAAATATAGATCCACATCATTATTCTCAACAGCTCTGTTACAATTAATGTATCATGATATATTTAATTGAGCCACTTTTTAAGGATATTTTGGACAATTTCCAATTATGAACAATGATTTTAAAAGTTGCAAAATTTTTTTTGCATATCCATTTTTTCTACTGATTTCTCCCACTTATGATGCTTTTCTATAAGTATAATTTTCAAATTAAAAGACATGCATTCAGGTGAGAATGTAAAATGCTATTGTCACTTTGGAAAAACATTTTGGCAGTTTCTTAAAAGTTAAATTTGCCGGTAATTTCAGTGCTAGGAAAATAAAAGTATGTCTTTAACACAAAGGATTGACTGTGAATGTTCATTCAGGTTCTGAATTATTCATAATAGCCACAAAGTAGCAACAGCCCAAATGTTCATTACCTGGTGAGCAGATGAAATGTAGTGCATCCGTACAATGGAATGTCATTCAGATTTAAAAAAGAATCAAGTACTGTTTGCTGCAGTATGGACAAACCTTGAAAAAACTTATGCTAAGTGAAAAATGTCAGACACAAAAGTCTACATATTGTAAGTTTCCATTTATATGAAATGACCAAAATAGAGACAAAGTAATTTAGTGGTTTCAAAGGGGTGGGAGACAAGAGGAGATTCAGAGGTGATGGCTAAAGGTAATGGGTTGCTTTTTAGAATAGTAAAAAAGTTCAAGTTGACTGTGGCCATGGTTGTGTATGGTAGAAAACAAAAAAATTAGGGCTGGGGTTGTGTCTCAGTGGTAGAGCACTCGCCTAGCACGTGTGAGGCCTTGGGTTTGATCCTTAGCACCACATAAAAATAAATAAGTAAAATAAGGTATCGTGTCCAACTACAACTAAAAAATAAATACTTAAAAAAATTAACTTGTGCACAGAAAGGAATGAATTTCATTTTATATAAATTATACTTCATACAGTTGTTTAAAGATTATGCAGGCAATCCCTGGATATTTTTCAAGATTTTGATCTATATTGTCAGATTGCCCTCCAGAAAGAAAACTTTATTACTCTTAGCAATGACCACTTACTCTGCTGCTCTTGAGACAGAAATTTGTCATAAGTGATGTTGACACCCCGCTACAACTTTCAAATCAGTCTGGAGGGCAGCCCATGGATTATGACTGTGGTTTTTAAAGAAGGTGATTTTATCACTTTTCTATGTCCCTCTGCTGCACTTGGGAAAACATGACAAATCATCCAGAAAAAAACACAGTAAGAAAATTCAGGGTAAAGGAAAGAAAGAAAGAAAAAAAATTCAGGGTAAGTTCAGTTTTGCTTTCAGAGTTTCCAGGAGGATTTATTTATTTATCTATCTATCTATCTATCTATCTATCTATCTATCTGTCTATCTACTTATTTATTTATTGTGGTGCTGGAGATTGAACCCAGGAAGGGCCTTGTGCATGCAAGGCAAGCACTCTACCAACTGAGCTCTATCCCCAGCCCTCCAGGAGTTTTGAGTTGCATAATGAGCCCATCAGAATAAGGCTGAGTACCTTCACTCATCATAATAGGTACGACAGCAAGGAGCTCAACGCAAAGTCCAAAGTAAAATGACAAAGAGTACAGATATTCTCATATCACCTCTCCTCTTCCAGGAAAGACCATTCAGGTGACCAGGTGGGTTAAAAGCTGACCCGTCTATTGGCTCCAGTTTCTGGTCTGGAAACAAACTCTGATGTAAAGTTCAAACTACCTTTCGAGATAGATAATCCTTTTGGTGAATTTGAGTGAATTTGAATGTTCACCCTCATATTTAAGGACGCCTCACGATCTTACTCTTCTGTTTTTCCTCTCTCATGTAGGTTGGACTCAGGGTCCCAAGGCAACTCAGGCTGCTGCAAAGGCTGGTACGTACACCCCCGTGTATCTCAAAAGTCACTTCCCTCCCTCTGCTGGTTCTTTTGAACCAGACACCCGCTTTGCTTGCAGGCCCTCCATAGCTTCTGGGGTTGCTCATAGAAGAATTCTAACCTGAGGCCGCATAGCTGATTTCCTTTATAAGTTTTCTAATTTAAGTGGATTTTCCTTGCTTGAAAGAGACTTTGATTATTTCAGTAGGATCTGTAAGAACAAAGCCTGGAGTTTCAAAGGCTTTCTTTTAAAAAGAATCTAAACATAACGCTTATTTGTTTGTGGCATCCTTGCCCAGGAAAGAAACACTTTGTTGTGAAGTCAACAGGTAAGGCATCCAAAGAATTCACCTTGGCAGATGAAGGCAGCTGGTTGAAAGCTGGGCAGGTTCTCACTGCCTGCTGGAGGCTGGTAGGTCAGAACTTGAACAAATGTTCAGAAACTCCAAGAGCTTGTTTGAAGCAATCTCAGTTCTTGCTTACGACTGTGTATGCAGTGCAATATCAAAGTGTGGGGGATGTGTCTTTAGGCTCTGGAGAGGCTTTCCTTTCTCTGGCTGGTGTTTGAATCAATTTAGATTGTCTCATCATTAACAGTATCTACCATCTTTGTTTTGACTGGGATTTTGTCTGTCGTCTGTCTGTCTTTCTCTTTCTCAATACTTGGAGATTGAACCCAGGGGCACTCTACCACTGAGCTACCTCCTCAGCCCTTTTAATCCTATTTTGAGACAAGGTCTCACCAAGTTGGTCAGGCTGGCCTTGAACCTGCGATCCTCCTGCCTCAGCTTCCTGAGTTGCTGGAAGTACAGGCATGTGCCACAATACCTGGCGTTCTTTTCTTTTTTGCTTGTCTTCCTCTTTCCACTTCATTCCTATGGTCCTCCCAATTCTGCCTCCCCATATTCCCAAATTTGTTAGCCTAGTATTTATTTTTTTTCAAGTTTTTATCTGTGTTCACATATCGTAGATTAACATATGTGTACTTAAGTATGTCAAAGATTGGGAAGTATCTGAGATTTTGCCCTGGTTTCAGCCTAGTAATTTTGATACTGTTTCATCAATGCTGGCAGAAAACAGGAGACTCCTGGGTCAGAGACAAAGAATAATTTATTACCCACAGTAATAGTAATAACCAGGGTATAACATTTGCTTTATTCCTTGACCCCAGTCCCTGGATATGGTGACACAGAGAGGGCCAAATGACCCTTACACATGCAGTTGGTTAAGTTGAGAGAACGTGATTTAAAAATGAACTTAGAACCTTCCTGATTTTTGCCCTTGCAGGAAAATATTCTCTTTATTTTTCTGGTTATCCAGCCAACTTGCTCTCTGCTTTGAAAGGAGATACCACCTGTCTTCCAAGGCTGTTCACTAGACAAATATCCTTGACAAGATAGTGCAGAACAAAGGCAGCCAGTGTCAGCTACTGGTAAAAGTGCAGAAATTCCAGCGACTCATGGGGAATAGTATCCTAACAGTACATACATACACATATTTGTTTATTCAACAAATACTTTTTTGAGTGCTTGCTATCTGCCCAGCACTGTTGTAGGCATAAAATATCTTGCCTTCCGCAGAACTTGAGTTCTAAAAGTGGGTGGAAATAGATTTTTTAAAGATTGAAATAAAAAGTAAATAAGAATAATAGCATATTAGTAACTGGGAAGATGACAAGTCCCACTGACAAGATGAGCAGTGGAAGATGGGGACCTCATATACCAGCTGCACATGAGATTTCTGCTCATTGCTTTAAACAGTGGGGACCTTCAGTGACCACTGATGTTTACCAACTGTTTACTGTGTGCCAGCCATTTCTCTTAAGTTCTTCGTGTCCTGTCTCGATTACCCTTATCGTGGTTTTTTTTTGGGGGGAGGGGGGCAACATTTTACAGATGAGAAAACACAATCAGAGAGATTGAGTAACTTTTTAAGCTTACATGGCTGAGAAGAGGTTGTAGAACCAGGATTGAATCCCAATGGTCCAGAACCTTCTAAGTCCAAGCTCTTAACTAATACACCATCTGCCCTCTGAATTATATGTATTTTCTATTCCTTATTATTTCCACTCCATAATGCTTTACCTGGCATAGCTCTATCCATTTTTAAGTGGTGAACACTGTCCCATGCTGTTGATACATTATAATTTACTAATCAGTCTAGTATTGATGAATTCTTAATTTGTTTCTAGTTTCTTCTCCTAAATAGTGCTACAAAAAAGAAAAAAAAAAAACCACCACCTTTTTATATTCTGTTATTCACAGTGCTTTAATTCTGTGACTTAGATTTTTCAGTAGGAGAAATGCTGATTCAAAGTGGATGTACATTAATTTTGACAGATGTTGTCAGATTACTTTTTTTTTTTTTTTTTTTTTTTTGTGTGTACCGGAGATTGAACTCAGGGGCACTCGACCACTGGGTCACATCCCCAGCCCTTTTTTTTTTTTTTTTTGTATTTTTTTATTTAGAGACAGGGTCTCACTGAGTTGCTAAGTGCCTCGCCATTGCTGAGGCTGGCTTTGAACTCGCGATTCTCCTGTCTCAGCCTCCCAAAGTGCTGGGATTACAGGCGTGCGCCACCGCGCCCGGCTCAGATTACTTTTTGAACACTGTTGCCTTTAATACTATCTGTTTTCATTCCATTTCTGTCACCAGTGATGAATATGCATATTCCTGTTACAATCAGTACAACTACTCTTTTTGATTTGCCAGTCTCTTAGATATAAAGTGATATCTCATTGTTCTTTAAACTTGATTTCTCTGAGTATGTACATGATTGGAAATTTAAAAATAGGTTTGATGGCCATTCAGAGTAGTTCTCTGAATTGCTTTTTTCAGGTCCTTTGCCCATCTTTCTATTGTGTTTTTATCCCCTTAATTGTCAATGTATCTGAGATCTTTGTATGTCATAGACACCCTCTGTCTTCTGAATCATTCCCCCATAAAGCTATCATTTGTCTATTAATTTTGCTTAGGGTATATTTGCCATGTAAAAATTTAAGTTCCAAAGTAACAAATAAATTTATCTTTTCCTTTAGCCTCTAGGTTTTGTTCTTGGTAACAGACTGTCTTGATCCATTGGCTTAGACTCTTCAGAAAATCTCTTAGATTTTCTTGGAGACTTCTTAGAGTTTTCAGTCTGATTTTTGCATGTGTTATAAATTTTTAACATGAACTAGACCCATCCAGCTGGAACCAGATGATCTTTCCAGCAGCAGACCTGGCATATCATGCTCGTGTGTGAACGTCTCAGTGACTCCACATCACGCATAGGATAAACTCCAAGGACACAGGAGACCCTGTGAGATCTGGTTCCTGCCAGTGTCAGGTGTCTTAGTTCCCTCTCTGAGTCTCCTTATGTTCTGCGCTCTAGCTGCCTCACACTAATTATAGTTCCCTGAATGTTCCACACTTTAATTAATGAATAGAATGTGGATGGCAACAGCTGGTCTCTCCCAGTATGGCCAGGCTGCAAGGATTTGCTTGATTTCTATTCTGAATTAATTAGGTACCCTTTTTATGAAGCTCTCTGGCAAAACACACACACACACACACACACACACACACACACACACACACACACACACATTGAAAAGCAGGGGTTATCTTTGTGTCTGAGTTTCCATGGTGCTTTAGGATACTGGCCTAGTTTTCCTAAAATGATTCTCTGCTGTCACTGAACCCTCAGACAGCAGAGGCCCTGTCTTCACGGCTCGTTGTAGCAGGTGTTCTAAAATTTGTAGCCAGGAACTGTTACTCAGGTATGGTAAGGTATGAAGACCAGAGATGATTTTCATGGAGGAAGAAGGTTTGGCACCAATGCAGGGCCACATATGGAAGTACCGTGGTCTGTCAGGAGGCAGAAGGGGCAGGGGACAGCATGGCTCAGAGTGTTTATTAGGGTTTCCATGGGAAGGAATGGGCATGGCCTGGTGGGTCTGCTGGGTGAGCTCAGGCCTGGAGAGTTTGCGTGATTCTGGGCTGTAACAGTTGTCCCCAGTTGTCTAGTACCTGGCTCCGGGTGCTGCAGGGTAGGGAGAGCGTTGACTTGGAGTGAGAGTTTGATAGAGGAGGTGGTTGGGGTGTGGGCCCAGGACTTTTCGGTTTGTGTGTGGAAGGTACACGGGCAGGGTGGTCATCTACTCTCTCTAGGAATGAGAGGGACAGTCCCTCCAGGATCAAAGCCCCAGCTGCCAGAGCATCAAGAACACAGAAACTGATTGTTGGCTGCGGAGCCCAATTCTGGGCCTCATTACCTCAAGGAGGCTACTTAGGCGTGTGTGTCTGTCTCCCTGTGCCCACCTCTGGCCTTCAGGGTGGACCCTTTTCAGCAGATGTGTAGAATGGTGTTTTTCCCCTGTAAAGATGATAATCACGTTATGTTTCTTCTCTCTAAATAAAAGGAATACTGCTGAGTACGATGTATTTGTGCATGTGGGTGGCTCAGAGCTGATGCCCCTTGTGTCTGCAGAAGGGTGAAATTATTTCCCCAAGGTGGTAAATACAGTGTGCATTGTGGGAAGGGCCATTGTCATTCTGCTTCATGTAAGAACAACGTGTGCTGTATCGTTTTCCTCAAAGAAGAGAGGCACGAAGGTTTAGTGAAGGTCTTTGGGCCCAGAGTTAGCCAGCGGCCACAGCCACCCTCCTCTTCTAGAAGAGGAGAGGGAGTAGAGTTAGGTGATTTCTGAAGGGACAGAGAACCTCTCAGATTATTTCTCCTAATGGACTCTAAGGAATGCTAGACCAGAAGAAAACAGCGAAAGGTTAATCTAGGAAAAGGCACCAGGTCCTGGGTCTTGGCAGCTGCCACCCAGCACATTCCCATTGCATTTCCAGAAGGCAGCTTGGATAATTCAGGACATCCTCTGGGTGGCTTGATTTTAAGTGACTCACATGAGTCATCTGAAAACCTTTGGTCCCTTAGGCAGCTAATTAAGACACTCCCTGCCTCAAACTACTTTTCCATCTGTTTTGCTTTTGTAGGAAAAAATAATGAAGAAATTATACTGTGTCACAGGAAGATTTTTTTTGTGGCCCCCAATTTTCCAGTTGACATCCCCAAACAACATTATTAATTATAAATATGGAAAACATGTTAGATTTAAAAAAAAAACCGTGTACTGGGAAAATTTGAGGCAACTGTTTAATATCCTTCCTCTTATGACAAATTTTTCATGAACCTCTGCCATTCAACATTCTGTGTTTGTTTTTTAATGTCATTTCCTATGTCACCTACCTGTCCAACACACACTTTCCATAGCATATCCACGACTGCTTCCAACTTTCCTGTCTGGTGTTCTTAGAATTTTCTTTTCTTTTCTTTCTTTCTTTTCTTTTTTTTAGTGGTGCTGGGGATTGAACTAAGGGCCTTGTGCATGCAAGGCAAGCACTCTACCAACTGAGCTATATCTCCAGCCCAGAATTTTCTTTTTGTTTTGTTTTCTCACATACAAATTCTGCATCTATTTAAAAACCTTTTCTTACTTTTTATAATTTTTTGTTTATTTGTAGCACTGGGATCAAACCTAGGATCTTGTGCATGGTAGGCAAGCACTCTACCATGGAGCTATATCCTATATACTACAGCTTATCTTTCTTCAAACTCTTGAATATTTTACAGTCAAGTCTCTGTCTGTCATCTAAAAATATGTATATACATCTTGCTTTCCTCCCATCTCATGCCTTGAGAGAAGGAACCACGTGTGTTATTTCTTCCCAAACCTTCATAGAATTCCATCTGTAACAGTGCTTAATACATACTAGTTTATTATATTTCATTTTTTAGTGAATATATATTTTTCTTTTTAATTGTTCAGAAAGTTCAACTCAGTTCCATAAATGTTTTTTTCAAGTTGTCTCTTCTGCTGAGCGCTGTGGATTGAAAAAGAAAGAAGTCATGGTTCCTGTTCTCCATGCATTTACAATGTAGTAGGGGTGGGGTAAGGATAGGTAGCTGAAGCTGTTAAAGACACACATGTGGGGCTGGGATTGTGGCTCAGCAGCAGAGCGCTCGCCTTGCACGTGTGCGGCCTGGGTTCGATCCTCAGCACCATGTAAACATAAATGCATTGCATTGTGTACAACTAAAGTAAATAAATAAATATTAAAAAAAAAGACACACATGTAATTGATTCCTGCAGATTCTAGAGCTAGCGTGCAGAACCAAGAGGGCAAGGCTGTGGTATGTAAGTAACAGCAGGGACTCCTGGGAAAATGGTAACTGGGCAGAGGCAGCAAGGCTAAAATAGTTTCTTAAGCTCTTTTCATCTTGTCTCTTGGGCCTATAAACTATGCCTCATATTCTTGATGGAATATTGTGGAACATTCTACTACATCCATAATCTTAATTAAAGGCACAATAAGTTACTGAAATAAACTATGTTTGTCAGGTGTCTTCTAGTTTTCACATTTTAAATTCAACAACATTATTTCTTATCTCATAAATAAGAACCAATCAACATGACATCAAAAGTAGTCACAGTGTATCAAGGGAAGCAGATTTTCAGTTATTTTTAAAAATAGCACTGAGCAAGAACTCCACTGAAGGAGCTAAATTTTATTTGGAATGCTGTGTAGCTAGAGTTACAAACTTCTGTTGAACTAAGGTGTAAACTTAGCAAGTCCTCTGCACCCTGAGTACCTGACTTTTATGTAAGAGTTTAGTGATCAGTTGATAAGAATTTTTGGAGAATGTCAGAATATGACAGCAGTGTGGCATAGTTTCAGCTTAATATCCTCTCTCCAGTGTTTATAATTTAGTGGATGGTAATTGAGAGTCACAAGTACCTTTTGAATCAGCAACAAAGACCATGTTCTGTCAAGTATAGTTTAGAGTTCTGTATTTTATTGGTTATCTAACAGCTATGGGTGTGCAGGCTGCATCTAGAATCCTTTCATGAGAGAGGCAGGATTGGAAATCAGGGACTTTTGATTCTCATCCTGGATATGCTACCTCCTACTTGGGTGGCCTGGTAAAGCCACATGGTAAATGACTTTGTCCTGTATTGACAAAGTGAAGGGATTAAGGTGACAGTCTTTTTCTGTGTATTTTGACTTTATAATTTATACTTTAAATTCTTCCAAAAATATCTCAAGGGTGTTGTTGATCTTTACAAAACATAGCAAACGAAGTGCCTACAGGTCAGAAATAGCTTAGAGTTTGAAGTAACTAGTAAGATGACTCCATGCCACTCACTGGCAAGTCACGCTGAAGTAGGGCTGTACATTCAAATGTCTACAGAGACTGGGAAAGCGCTCCTGTTTTCTGTTTCTGCATAAAAATCTGCAAAACTTAGTGGTTCAAAGCAAGGGCCATGGCATTATTTGACTTGTGGGGTAGAAATTTGTGCAGAGCTCATGGGAGTGATTGTTTTGGCCAATGTCATCGATGGAGGTTGCTCAGTGGTATTCAGCTGGCAGACAGGCTGATCTGGAGGGTCTAGGACAGCTTCACTCAGTGCTAGAGTTGGTGGCAGGGGAGGCTGAAGCTAGGCTCACTGCCACCTGTCACTGCGATGCCTGAATGTGGCCTTGCAGCACAGAAGCATCAAGGTGGCTGGACATCTTACATGGTCATTCAGGACCTCAAAAGAGCATTCCAGGAGACCTGCATGGATAAGGCTTCTCATGATCTGGCCTTGCAGTCCCAGAACATCACTTCTAGAGTGTTCTATGGATCATGTAAATCACTAGCCCAGATTCAAAGGGAAATGAATCAAACTTCACCTCTCGGTAGGAGGAGAAAGATTTTGTGATCATTTATTGTTTATTTTTATTAATATTTTTTTGGGGGGTGCTGGGGATCAAACCCAGAGCCGTATGTGTGCTAGGCAAGGGCTGTACCTCTGAGCTATACCCCAGCCCATGATCATTAAAAAATATTTTTTCATTTTAATTTTTTTCTTGTGGTAAAATGCACACAATTAATGTCTTAGCTCTTTTAAAGTATATAGTTCAGTAAGTGCATTCATACCATTGTTCACCTTCCACAACCATGCAGCTCTTTCATCTTGTAAAATTGACACTCTGTCCCTATGAAGCAATAAATCCCCATTGATTGCTTTAGCTACCTCATGTGGGTGGAATCACACAATATTCGTATTTCTGTGTCTGGCATATTTCACTTAGCATAGTGGCTTCAGGCATTCCTCATGAAGCATATAACAGGATTTCCTTTCTTTTTTAAAGGGTGTATAATATTCTATTGTATCATATACCACATTTTGTTTATCTATTCATCCGGTGATAGATACTTGGGTTGTTTCCACCCTGTTGTGAACGATGCTGCTCTAAACCTGTGTGTGCAGAGCTTGGCCATTTTTAATCCATTTTAAATGGAGTGTACTAAGATGGCAATAAGAAGAATTCTAGTGAAAACACTACCAGTCTCAGCCTCAGAGTCAATGGGGCAATTGGGATTGGTGGGGGACCTGGGGTGTGAGGGGAGGGTGGGATATTGGATATGGGGCTGATCTGAATGGGCAGCACCATTACTACTGGCAGATTATGGTGCTATGGGAATGAGAGCTAGAGTTTCCCCACTGTCTATTCCAATAGAAATAGGCATTATAGGTTTTTATTTAAAATTTTCCAATTTTTAGATGTTGTTCTCTAAATGTGAAAAAAATTTAAAAGACCACAAGTCAAATAAAATGTCTACTGGCTATATAATTTGAGATCTCTTACTAAAGCACACTGATCAATAAAGGTATGTAAATGACTGATATTAGGGCCTATCTGTTCCCAAAGAGGAGATGAGGGGTGGCAAACTTTTTCTTAAGGGAGTAGATACTATTTTAGATCTTATAGGATCCATGGTCTCTGCTACAACAATGTGGCTACTCAACTACTCTGCTGTTGTAGCCCCAAAGTAGCCAGAGATAGAATGTAAATGAATGGATGTGGCTGTGTCCCAATATACTTTTATTTACAAAAGCATGTGGCCTGCCTTCCATAGTTGGCCCACCCCTGGTGTTGATGAATTAGAGAGGAGGGGCACATGAAGAGAGTTTCAAACTATAATTCAAAACTAGTTACAAAGGATCGGTGGATGATGGGTGGGATTGATTAAGTATAGTATAATGCATTCATAAAATGTAATGCAGCGATTCAGAAGAGAATGTGATAGGCCTTTTTGTTCAGCGGCAGATGGCATTTTAAAAAATGGCAGCCCTTGGACATGCCACTTCTCCCATTAAGATAGGATAAGTTCTCTTTGCCGTTGAAATTGTGCTTTTGTGATTGTCTTGGCCAACGCTATGACAGAGTAATCCTATGTGATTTTTTGAGGCTGGGGTATACAACAGTGAGGGTACAGAATCCACGCTTCTGTTGGGAACACCACCATGTGGTCAGTGAAGCCTCCAGCTTCTACATCATCATTCTGAGGGAGTCCCTCCAATGAGTGAGCCTACACTTAACTCATTCAGAAGGATCACATGGAGGGTCCCTGGGATAGCATAAAATCCACACCAGCCATCTCATTTTCATAATCCCAGACACCATTTGACTCTGAATGAGTCAGGTCCCAGCCTAGTCCTTCTGTAATCTGTGACTCACAGAAACCATGTGAGAAAATACTGATGGCTGTTGTTTTAAGTCACCATTTTAGAGTGATTTGTTATGCATAATGAGATCACTGGAACATTGGTGAAGAAAGATGAACAAACTACTATACCATCAGGTGAAATTAAAACAAATGAGTACAGTATCTGTATGGAAAGATATGCCCCCAAACTGTTAAATACTGCCTCTGGGGAATGGAAATGTGGATCCAGGTTGGCAGGGAGATTCATACTTTTCATTTGACATTCAGTGTAATTTGAAATTTTTACCATGTGCCTCTGTGATTTGGTATTTTTTAAGAACTAGTTTAAATTTTAAATAAAGTGGAGAAGGATAAAGTTAAATTTTTCTTAGTTCACAGGATTTTTTTTTTTTTTTTTTTTTTTTTTTTTTTTAGGCTCTGATTCCCATTAACTTTGCATCTACAGAAATCAGAACTATGTGCAGTATATTTTTAGACTCTTGACAAATTCACACGGGTGTAGCCGGGGACTTTTTTTTTTGGGGGGGTACACCAGCTCAGATTTAGAGATAAAAGAATATATTTAATCATGAATAATTTAGAAAGAAAATCTGTTTCCAGAAATAACACAAATCAAAGTCAACACTTCATCTCAATTCATGGTTTTAATTTACCTTAGGTTCCTTTTTTTTTGAAAGATGATGAGATACAAATTTTAATTTAAAAACCCAACAGGTTGTTAAGCTGTGAAGATCATTATCATTGTCATCCCCAGCCTAATACCCATCGTCTTTACTGAAAGGTATTAAATGTTTTTAATGACATCATTTAAAAGAAACATTTGGTTCAACTTAATGGACTCTCTTTTTAATTTAAATCACTTCTGGGTAGAGAGACAGACTTTGTCCTAGAGAGACTGGATTTTCATAAAAGAATGTTGTACAATCCAATTATTTCTGAATTGAAGAGTTATTTCCTAAATCCCAAAGTTTTATTCCACACTTTTGGCTTTGTCTTTAGTTCTCTGGAGCTCAGAGATGGATGTGATTCTAGGGACATTCAAGCCTTCTCAATTTACAGATGAAAAACTATACAAAGAAGGTCACCTTGTTAAATTACTGTAAAACAGTGGTTCTCAAACTTGAGTGTACACCAGAATTTCTTGGGCGGCTTGTTAAAACACAGGTTGTGGGACCCATCCTCTGGCCTTCTGATTCTGTGGCTTGGGATGGAATCTGAGATGAGTAATATATACCTATATAATATATACCTATCTAATATATAGGAATCTGAGATAGAAAGGTAGATACATTTCTATCACGTTTCTGGGGTATGCTGCTGCTGGTCCGGTTGCTACACTTTGAGAACCACTGTTTTGAAATCACTCTTTGTCAGACCAAACTGGGGTGTTTCTTTTCCTGTTTTAGCTAAAATTCTTCCAAACAGGCCTAGTTTCTTTCTTTCTTTTTTTTTTTTTTAAACTCGATCCTTACTTGGCTGGTCTCTATATGTTTATCTTCCGTAACTTTCTAAGACACACACGTACCCCCAGCATTTTCCCTAAGCTGTTCCAATTTTGTCTTTTCATTCTCCAAGACTGGAAGTTCTGCCCTAAACCACCGCAGACACGAATGTTCCTGACGTGCTACCGTGGAGCATTCCCACTGCTCTGTTCTCGCCCGTGATCTTGGCTGTGATGCTTGCGGTTTGCCCTCGTGGGGGTGTTTGAGAGTATTCCGAGGTCACTTTTTGTGCATACCCACAATCTAATGCATCATAGAAAACCTCTCTTGAGCTCTTTGTGGTTTGCTGGGCTGACCATCCTCGATTTCACTCAAAGATTTCAAGTAACTTGTTTTAAATAGAATAACCTTCTGTGGTGACCTTTTAGGACAGGTTCATGATCACCCTTCCTATCACAGGGACAATGTGCTTTGGCATTAACAGATCGTAACCTTGTGCATATTTTGAAAATGAGCCTAGGGCTATAAATAAAGCAGGTGAGGATTGAATTGCCCAGATGTTGCCCAGTAGCAGAGAGTCCAATCCCATTGGAGTAAGCTGACTCCATTCAACATTATTGAGGGCCTGCTATGTGTCATGGACCAGGCTAAGATTTGAGCACACAAAGGTGAGTAGGTCTGTCAAACACAGAGCTGCCAGGTAGCCTCACATATGGTAGCAGGTGTGCACTTTGGAGCAAATGGTATTGGGTTCGAGTCTTGTCTCTATTATTTCTTGGTCTGGACAAATATGTTCCCTTGCTAAGCTTGAGTTTTTGCCATAAAATCGAGAGTAAAATACCTCCTTTGCATGTCTATCCCAAGACTATAAAGTCTTAAGTCTGCTTGGGCTTCCGTAACTACAGACTGAGTGTCTTAGACAGCAAGAATGTGTTTTCTCATATTTCCGGAAGCTGGAAATTTCAAGATCAAGGTCTAGCAGGGTTCCATCAGTGGGGGGAGGGGGGGGGCTCTCATCGTGACTTGTAAATGGATACTTCTTGCTGTGCATTTATATCATGGCCTTTTCTCGGTGTGTGCACTTGGAGCGAGAAAAAGAGACAAGGGAAGAGAGAGTGTATCTCCCCCTTACAAGAGGCATCTTCTCCAGTGTGCCCTCTTCTGTGAGCACTAATCCCTCCTGAGGCTGAATCTTAATGACCTAATCTAACCTTGCTTACCTCTCAAAGGCACCACCTCTAAATACCACCACATTAGAGATTAGGGTCTCAGCATATGAATTGAGGGCAGCACCCTGTTGGCACGTAACACACTTGTGAATTGCTTAGAGAATCCCTCTTAGTAGCACCTTCCCTCATGAATGTTTCCTTTCTTCTTTGGGCTTCCTTCTTTGGCCAACTGTCTTTTAAGACACTGTTACAGAGACTAGAAAAAAAAAAAAAAACAGTGAATAGTTTTACTGGGTGGGGGCCCGCATCTTAAATTTGCATTGTTAGTTACAAAAGCTTTAGGGATAAATTTAATTAACACAGACTTAGACTTTCTTTTTTTTTTTTGGGAAAACTCCCCAAAGGTCTCTTGAGTTTAGTATTGATTCTTTTTTTTTTTTTTTTTTTTTTTATAATACCATAATTACAGTCCAGATGGGGATGCCCGTGCATATAGTGTCTCTAAATGGATAGTGAAAGGAATTTGAAAATGTGAGAATCTTTAGGCATGTTCTGATGTCGCAATTCGGTGATCCAGTAAATGTGATCTCCAAGTTGATGAAAGTATTAAATATGTTATATATTTCTAAAATCCTGATTATTATTGAACTATTTAAGCAACGTGTTTTTTTTCTGTTAAATTGGAAATCGTCACTGTGTTCCTGTGTTCAAATTAGTTTAAAAGAGTTGCTTCTGTGTCATGAATTAATTATTCAGTCAGGGTTGCTTTTACAAGTTAAGGGAGTTAAAAATGGGGACAGAGGGACAAGACAAAAAGAGGGGATGGCAGGGAATCACATGCCAAAGGCTCTCAAATTGAAGATTATTTCCCTTCAGGGAAAAATGCCTGCATCTACCCCAAAATGTTTTCACCATGTTTCCATGCATCAGGAAGAATCCTGTTGTTTTAATTTCAACAGAAAACCAAGCCCTTGATGACAGAATTCTCGGTGAAGTCCACCATTATCTCTCGTTACGCCTTCACTACAGTTTCCTGCAGGATGCTGAACAGAGCTTCTGAGGACCAGGATGCTGAGTTCCAGATGCAGATTCCAGCTTCTGCTTTCGTCACCAACTTCACCATGTAGGTGACATGCTGGCCAGAGATGGAGATTTGTGTGGGCGTGGTCCGGGGCAGCCTGAGATGATGTGGACCTCTCATCATCTCCGGCTCACCTGGGAAGGATTTACATCCCATTAGAGAGCATGTGGATCAGCGGGCTGGCTCCCCTTCTTCCTTCCTTCCTGCCCACCTTCCTGACTGCCTTCCTCCCTTCCATTCTCCTTTCCTTTCCTCTCTGCTTCCCTCCTTCCTTTTCTTCCTCTTCCTCTTTCTTTCCTTCCCCTTTTCCCTCCTGGTCCACACTGGGCCAGGCTGTCTTAGGGGTGATTGATTTACTTCTATAAAAAAGATCATGTTGCTTGCTCTAGAAATTCCAGCTGGGAGAAGCAGTCCATTAACAAGGAAACAAAGAGTCAATGAGATAATCTTGGGCAGTGGTGATTATTGTAGTAGAAAGATGGCAGACAGGATTGAGAGGGACTTCCTTAGGAAGGGAAATGAGGGAGGGAGGTGAGAGGGGGCCATGGTTAGATTGAGACCTGAATGAGACAGCATGAATCCTCTGATGTACCACCTGAGGTTTTTTCCTGACCCAAGAGGTAAAGATAAGCAAAACAGGGGAAGGGTTGGGTTTAATTTTGGTCTAGGCAAGATTCAAGTTGGTGAATCTTCGTGGAAGTTTGAGCAGACATGATTTTCTCCTGGAGAACCAGAGGCACCTTGGGTTGGGTCTTAACCATTGGGACCTGTTGAAAATTGCCCTAGATTGAAATGAATGTTTTAAGGCTGGTGCCCTGGTGTGGAATGCATTCAGTCTGCATATCCAAGAGGCAAATAAAAATATTTTCTGGGGTTGTCATGGTTCTGAGAACCACGTTTGAGTCTGTCTTGGAACTGCAAGCTGGTAACATAGCTGTCTCTCGTGTTTCAGGTTTATTGGAGAAAAGGTATATCAGGGTGAAATCACAGAGAAAGAGAAGAAGAATGGGGATAGGGCAAAAGAGAAAAGGAATACAACCACAGAAGAAAATGAGTAAGTATTGTTTAAGTAGGAATTAAAAATCCGGTTCTGCAAAGTGTCACGTTTTCTACCCCTCGGCCTATTTCTTCCCGTCCTCCAAATATGTTTTCTTTTTTTTTAATCGAAGTAATAAACATACATGATTAACAATATAGTAGATAAACGTTGGTAATAAAAAAGATAACTTTACTACACCATTCCTTGGTTCTTACATCATAGAACTTCGTAGAACATCTGCTTCTAATATTTCTGTGCTGAGTTTTCTTTGTAGTTACCTCCTAACTCTAAAGTGTATGATAGTGTTGCTTTATCTCAACTTTGTAATAAAAATATGACACTGTCTGCTGACTGTGGTGAAGAAAGAGGATTTAACAAATTTACAACAGTTCTACTTTCTCTTTGCATTCACAATTTTCATATTATTATTTTATATTTCTTCTTCCGCTGGTGAAGTGTTTTGACTCCCCTCGACTTTCCCTCCTATCTGTGTGTGGGGATTGACCCCAGGACCTCACACATCCCAGGGGAGAACTGAGCTACAGTCTTGTCCTGTCACTGCTTCTTAAATGATAGTATTCCTTCTCTTACTCTTCAGTCTACCTCTCCTTATTCATTTCTTTTTTTGTTTTTTTCATTTTTTTTTTTTTTTTTGGTACCAGGGATTAAACTCAGGGGCACTTGACCACTGTGACACATCCCCAGCCCTTTTTTGTATTTTATTAGAGACAGGGTCTCACTGAGTTGCTAAGTGCCTCACCATTGCTGAGGCTGGCTTTGCACTCGGATCCTCCTGCCTCAGCCTCCCAAGTGCTAGGATTACAGGCGTGCGCCACCATGCCTGGCACTCCTTACTCATTTCTTGAACTCATCTTTTGTCATGTAATCATTGACTTTTTACAATTTTATTAATGTTATTAACATTTAAATTCTGGCCCATAATGATACTTATATTCTTTGTCTATAAACTTGAAAACCAAGTATTTACTGAAAATCAGCTGTTTGTTGAAAGCCAATAAATAGCTTTTGCTATTATAAATAACATGAACGATTACTATATAAATAACATTAATGGAAGAACAGCCTAGCAAGCACTAAGATTACATTTCCCCCTCAACCAGCCAAACGTGAAGGCCTCTGTTCCCTTTGCAGAGAAGTGATTTAAGTACCTAGAGAAAATGGTATCAACGTGTAAGCCTGATTTTTTTTTCATTAATAAAAGGACACAGCTTTGATGGGGCTGGGATTGTGGCTCAGCGGTAGAGCGCTTGCCTAGTGTGTGCGCGGCCCGGGTTTGATCCTCAGCACCATGTACAAATAAACGCAATGTGTACAACTAAAGCAAATAAATAAATATTTAAAAAAAAAAAAAAAGGACACAGCTTTGAGAGAGTTAGTTCTGTAAAATCATAGGCTATCAGAACCTTTGTAGTCAGTTTGTAAGAATGGGACAACTTGCAAACATCTAGAAAACCTGAGTCATTTTGATACAGAAAGCAGATGAGGTTCAGAGCTTCAGATAAGGCTCTTTTCACATGCAGAATTCCACACTTATCTTAGAGTTACAGTTTCCAAGGACACGGAACTTTGGGTCTCCTTCTTAGTCCAGGCTGACATTAATGGTCTTACCAGCACCCCTGCTTTTCTTGGCGCCTGTCCAGACACACTGGCTTCAGTGATCCTTTGGCTTCACTGATCTCTTACCTACACTCTGCCCTTCCCCCAATCCCATAATAACCCAGTTTCTGCCTTTGTTTGGTGAGATGCCTCACAGTGCCTCTGGTATGTGGTCCGTCTTATTGCATCTAATGATTAAGCCTCACTTTGTATTCTGCAGCTGCTTCCCAGGTTGTCTTTGTCAAGATTGTTCAGAGTCACACCATAGCTTACTTTAGTTGGATCATTACATGCAAGTTTCTGGGTTTTTTTTTTTTTTTTTTTTTTTTTTTCTGGAGTTTCTAATTGCCTTCCTCTTAGGAGATAGAATTTAATTTTGTTACTATTAACGTTGAGTAAGACACATAATTCATTTGAAATGAGGACAAAATGAATAGCCATGACCAAGTTTATGGAAGCAATGACATCTACATCACCCAGAAGCCTGGCCAACAGCAATTGGAAGCCATCACTGAGTGGGAGGCATTCCGATTTCAGAGCCATGAAAACATGCTATGAAAACGTGGCTGTCTCCAGATCCAGGCGATATTGTTATTCCTTTGCAGCCGCGTTACAAAACATTTACCCTGGAATCGCTTTTCATTTTCTTCTGGGTTGGGTTTGTGATTTCTTGTATTCTATATTTTTCTCTTTGTTGGTTTTCACCTTTACTTTGCTGAAATATATTCTGAAGTAACTTCCTCAGAATGGGTGTGTGTGAGAGAGATTTTCTGAGCCTTCATAATATTTTATACTATTGTATGGAGTCAAAGGTCACGATGATTTTCCTTTTGAGCTCTGGGGTATTGCTTCAAGATCTTATCTAGTATCATTGCTGGTGTCTTTGATGTGATCTAGTATCATTCCTTTTACATGTTTTCTCTATCTGGTATTCTGATATTTTACAATAATGGGTTTAGCTGTCAATCTTTTTTAGTTCATTCTGCCCAGTGTTCAGTGGAACTTTTCCATCCATCTCCATATCTCTGTCTCTTTCCACCTCTGATAAATGGGAGTACAGGAAGTCTATCAGCTTATTCATTCATTCATATATGAATTAGAATTATTTCCCCTTTATTTGGTACCCTTTCTCACTCTTATCCCATTGTGTCCTTTCAAACTCAAAGACAGCGGTCTCGGTCTCTCTGAGATTATGCCAAACAAAATCTTTGTTTCTTTCCTTTACTGAAACCCCTTCCAGTATGGTCTGAGCTATAGAGTTCTTACTCTATACTGAATCTCCCAAGTCTTCTGGAACCTTTTTTTTTTTTTTTTTTTTTTTTGTGGTACCGGGGATTGAACTCAGGGGCACTCGACCACTGGGTCACATCCCCAGACCTTTTTTGTATTTTATTAGAGATAGGGTCTCACTGAGTTGCTAAGTGCCTTGCCATTGCTGAGGCTGGCTTTGAACTCGCGATCCTCCTGCCTCAGCCTCCCAAAGTGCTGAGATTACAGGCGTGCGCCACCGCGCCCGGCTGGAACCTTTCTGAAATGTGTTATCTACTCACCCCTCCTGCTCCTCATCCTTTGGTGGCCAACCCACCATCTTGAATCAGAGAACCCTCATTCCGAGTACTGAAAGCATTTGGAATAGTTTGTATTTGTACAAAATTTGCAGTCCTTTATTTCACCCTTAATACATCCACCAAACTTTACCAAAGTGAGAAAAACTAATTGTGAATTCATTTGTCCATCCTTGTAGAGAGCAGTGCAATTCACAGCCTGATCCAAAGCTCCTTCTTGTAATGGTTTACCTACCCAAAGGTCCCTTTCTCTTTGCCCCCTTAGGTCTGTCTCTGGGAGAGGTAGGAAAGGTCAGTTCTTGAATTCCCTTCTTTTCAGCATTTGTTTGTCCTTGGTAACCTTCCTTTGGGCAGCTCTGCAACTTCTTCTAAGACTCATTTTTATTTTTCCAGTCTAAGGACTCACCCTGCTGTGCTCACTGATCTTCTTGGCATCCTGGTTAAGAGAGTACGGCAGGTGTCCTGAGGCAATCTGGCTTTTTCTACTCTGAACCCTACCTGTGACCTCATTTTCCTTCCTGACAGGGAGAAGGGGGCTGAGATTTTCCGAGCTTCTCTAGTGATTCCCAGCAAGGACAAAGCCGTCTTCCTCCTGAGTTACGAAGAACTTCTGCAGAGACGGCTTGGGAAGTACGAGCACGTCATCAGTGTGCGACCCCAGCAGCTGGTTGGGAGGCTGAACGTGGAAGTGAATGTTCTGGAGAGGTCAGGCATCACGTCCTTGGAGGTGCCACCACTTCACAACAGCAGGCAGAGGGGCAGTGGGAGAGCAGAAGGTGAGTACCGACTGCTGGTTGTGCTCAGATCCCCTGGGTCAACTCAGAGCTGCCCCTTGGCACTAGGCGAGTCTGTAGAAGGCATGGCACCCCTTCCTCAAAGGCTTGAGTTTTTCTGGAAATCGGAAAGAGAGCAACAAAACAAAACAAAACAAAATGGTACATTTTATTTTTTAAGGGTCTGGTCTATCAGGAAATTAAAAGATGTTTTAGTTTTTTTGACACAATAATCCCACTCTTGGGAATCTATCCTAAGTACCACATCTAAGATATTATTGGGCATATCACATGCAGGAATCTGTGTAGTAACATTTATGATAACCAAAACATTCCATAAGCCTAAATATTCAATGATAAGAAGACATTAGAAAATACAATGATAATCACAATTAAGCATGTGATAGGGGAAAAGACAAAACTGTATGTGTAAATTTATACATTTTATACATGCCTCTGGGCATGGTGATGTGCACCTTAATCCCAGAAACTCTGGAGGCTGAGGCAGGAGGATCACAAGTTCAAGGTCGGCCTCAGCAATATAGTGAGGCCCTAAGCAGCTTAGTGAGATCCTGTCATATCATCAGAAGGGCTGGGGTTGTGCCTCAGTGGTAAAGTACCTCTGGGATCAAGCCCTAGCACCAAAAAAAAAAAAAAAAAAAAAAAAAAAAAAAGTACATATTGTTAAATATGTTAATTGTGTTAAATATAAAGTTGACTAAAAACTTTTATAAAATAATAATAGTTTTATTAGGGACATGGGATTATAGGGTCGTTTTTACAAATCTATTTTTAAATATTCAATGATATGTTATTTTTTAAAATCAAATAATGAAAAATGTGTTCTGTAGATGTGAATTAAAATATAGACACTTAGTTTCATTAGCAGGACCATTCAGTGTAAGTTTTTCTCAAATTCTTATTTTTTAAAATGCACTTCATTTATGAAATTATTACAAATCGTTATTGTCTAATTTTAATCCCTATTAATTACAACAAATAGCTTATATTAGATATTTACTTGCGTTGAGCTCTGTAGTTAATATATCAGTAAAGTTTAATGTCAAATTGGATGATGAGACAGATATGTTAAAAAAATTTTTTTTTACCAGGTTTGGAGTGACAACATTTCAGGCAATTGTGACATTGAAAATTGTGAATGACATTAGAGGGGAAAGAGAGAAATGACTAGACAAGTGGAATAACAGAATGTGGGTATTTAACATTTTGCAAAATTCTTTAAGGCCTAGAGCTGGTATATGGAAGAGCAAATGGAAAGGAAGTATGTTCCCCACCCCAGCACACAGTTTAAAGAATTCATATTGAGAAGTTCACACTCAGGGACTGGGCACTCCCTGGCTCTGTGGAGACTCAGGTCCTTGTTGTGTGTTGACTCCAACCCCTGAACTTAATACCCACTGAGACAGCAAAGCCATTGCCAAGGTCTCCGGCATTCAGAAATGGATTGAGATACAACAATCATTCTCATGTCATGTTGGCGGTAGTCATGTGGTTGGTGGATTTTAGCTCAGTTTTTGACTACTGGTGAAAAAAACGACTGCACTCCTGGAAGCTAGCTTGCACACCCATACAGTGGGCCACGGCCAGGTACAGTGTATATGTACAGCCTCTGGTGCAGAATAAGAGCTTGGTAATTGTTAAGATCGTTGTTGTTGTCGTTATTATGATTACCTTCAATTTACCATCATTCTCTGCACATCTTACCTCCCTGTTAAAGCTCATAGGTGGCTTTGAAGCAAGGATTTAACCCAGTACCTTTTATGTAGCACATCACTGAGTGTTCAAATCAGAGAAGAAAAACCAAACAAATAGCCAGGAACATTTTAAAATTTTATTTCTCTAATTGTAACTTAGAGAGCCAAAGGAAAGAAGCATTTTTTTAGGGGGAAGCCAACTCTCTGAGTCAGTAGGATCTTGTACAGGGGGTGGAGTATCTGAAGGGCTCTGGGTGACACGCAGGGTCAGTGAATGCATCTGTAGGAGGTTCTGAGGCAGCTGTGCTAGTCAGGAATGTGTGTGTTTTGCCTAATTTTCTGAACCACTGTAATTCTTCATAGCTGCGTACATGTTGTAATGTATATGTGTATGTGTGTACATGTTGTGGTGTATGTGTGTGTGTATACATGTGTATAAATGTGGTGTGTGTATGAATGTGTTTTGGTGCATGTGTGTATTTATGTGTTGTGGTATATATGTGCATGCATGTGTGTGTACATGTTGTGGTGTGTGTGTACATGTTGTGGGATGTGTGTGTGTGTGTGTGTGTGTGTGTGTGTACATGTTGTGGTATTCGTATGTGTGTTATTCTTGGAGGGAGTAATGAATTACAATTGTTTGTTAAAACATCGCTCACTGTTTATATTCAGGCCCTGTTAGAATCTCAGAGGAGTTTTTCCAGACCATTGATCTCTTGGGAGCTGTTTATTTTTAAGAAAATTGTTTTCCCAGCTCTTCGTACCCAGGCAGATACTTTGCCTTCCAGAATGAGGAGGTTTCACAAGTGCATCCCAGAGCCAGGTGCAGTGGACTGATTCCCTTGTTGCTGTTCCTCATTCCCATCTTTTTGAGCTCAGCTGTTATTTTTCTTGCAAAAATGGTAGCCTCAGCAGCGTGAAGCACAGGATGTTGTGATTTTGTCTGGACAGTGTTGCATGTTTCCAAAAGAAATCCAGGGTAGAGATCAAACTGGGTTTGGGCCCACACCAGATAGTGAGCTGTAACTGTGTGAATGTGCTCCAAGGCAGGACACGACTCTCGTAGATCTGGCCGTGGTTAAGAAATCAGACTTCTGCAATTTGTCTAAGCAAACCTCTGGCCACTGGACCTGGCTTCATCTTGAGGGCTGCCCTCTGGGTGGGATTACTGTGTGTGAGGTACTAGACTAAGCACTTGGCATACAGTGTTAGCTCATTTGGTCTTTTTAAGGACCCTCTTAGGTCAGGTTCTTTTAATCTTCACTTGGTTTATGAAGAAACTAAGGATTGAAAAGGTTCAGCAATATGGACAATGTCTCATATTTGATTATTAATGGAGACAGAATATACGAATAGATCCATCTGACTCCAAGTTCATGCCCTTAGCCATTGTACTGTACTACCTTCTCACTGAACAGAACATTTTAAACTGCTTGCACGTGAATCCAAATTCCATATCTCTTCCCAGTTAAATTAAAAAAAAAATTTAAACTTAAAAGCAAGATGATCTACCTTTGCCTTCGTTTCCTTGCCAGGTGAAGTAGAATTGGATCCACATCTATTGAATTATAAATTAATGAACCCCTTCTCAACGTAAAAGTCAATTGTGGAGATAATTTGGAAGCAAAAGCATTATAATTCCAAGATTATTAAAAGAGTTAATACATGTATAAATTTTCACTTATGACAGGATCCATAATGACCAGCAGTAAAATAAATAAGATCAAGTGAAAAGAGACCTTACCTGTTTTAATCCCCATTTGGCTTTACATCAGTGACTCTCAGACCTGATTTTTTCTAATAGTAACCTGGAGAGGTTGAAAAAGAAATCCAGATGGCCAAGCCCACCCCAGCTAGATGAATTAGAGTTGATGGGGCGGGGAGGGAGGTAGTTTCTAGGGTGCTGTATTTTTAGGTTGACATTCTGCTTTTACATGAAAAACTTAAAAACTTATATGGACTTGTAGAAATTTTTAGTTATTCTTAAAGTAAAAGAATGATGCTGAATATTTCTCTGCCTTTGTGCAGGTATGGTTCTAATGATTCCATTCTTTATAGGCCTTTATAAAATTTGCCCATTTTTAAGTGTAGAGTTCAGTGCTTTTTAGTACATTTGCAGGTGCATCAACAGGTGTACGGATAAATGAAATGTGGAATATGGACACGAGGACTATTATCCAGGCATAAAAATAAAAGGAAGAACAATTTTATGTTACAACATAGACCTTGAAAACACTATGCGAAGGGAAAGAAGCAAGATTCAAAAGGTCACAGACTGTGCTATTCCAGTTATTTGAAATGTCCAGAGTAGGCAAATTCACACACACCCAAAGCAGATTGGTGGTTGTCAGGGCTGCGGGGAGGAAGGAATGGGGAATGATAGCTTAATGGTTGCAGAATTTCTTTGGTGGTGGTGGAAATGTTTTGGAACTTAATAGAGGTGGTGGACGTGCAATTTTGTGAATGTACTAAATGTCACCACATTGTACACTTTAAAATGTTTAATTTCTTTTTGTTCTGTGAGCTTCACCTGAGTTTAAATGAAAGCGTTTCCTTCTAGATTGTGATAACCCTGCTCTCTCCGTGCTCTCAAAGCCATTTTTCCTGTGCTCTTTGGCACGTAGCTGTGCGTCATTTACATGCCTGGGATAGCAAATGATCAGAGTAGGTGGAACTTGATGTGTGGATTGCATTTTAATCATATCACCCCGATGTATGCTGTCTATAAAATTTTGGCTTTCACATAATCCTTAACACCAAGGAAGCTTAATTAGCAAGAAGGGAAGCACTGGAGACAGCTTCATTATTCTTTACGTTGGAATATGATTGTAAAGACACTATAGCTATCCTTAAGAACAGGTTAATGGCCACACTCTCTGCAAGATCTAGTCACCTGTGACCTAAGATGAACACAGTGTCTTGCACTTCATAGATGCCTAATGAGGAGTTGAATAGAATTAATCTCAAACTTTTACTTAAGTCTTTCTTTAATGCCTTCACATCATGGCTCTCTTCTGTCAGGGATCTTTTGGGGCTGTATCTTAGACCCCCTAAGATTGTTCCTGGTATAGAATAGGTGCTCAATAAACATTTGTTCAATGAACTAAGGACTAAATAATTGTTGACAATGAAAGGTGCTACTGGGTTTTCGACACTTTCCTGGCTTATCTTGGAGAATTTTGCTTCATTTTAGGTTTAACTCTTATTTTGTTTTGAAGGAGGCATTAGAGGAGGGAATTTCTAATTCACCTTTGTTCCAGAAGACTCTGGTTCCAAAAATCTAGATAAATACCCCTTTGCTAGGGTTACCAGATAAAATGCAGGATGCCTTGTTACATTTGAATTTCAGATAAATAATATGTGCCATGCAATATTTGGGACATACTGAAAAGTTATTCATCATTTGAAATTCAGATGTAACTGGACATCCTGTACTTTGATTTTCTAAATCTGGCCCCTCTCCCTTATTAAAGGGCCGCATTGTGATTCACCATTAAGGCCCTCGTGCTGCCTTCTTTCCCTGGATCCAGTCTCCATGCGGCAGCTAGAAAGGCATGGCCCTGTTTGGCCTCTGAAATCTCTGTATATTTGCCAGGAAACAATCTGGTTGTTATGTGAGAGTTTCCAACATTGTTCAGCACAGAAATTATTCAGGTATGAATCATTTGGCTCCAGTGCTGGTTTTGTTTGGTTTCGTAATGTCAGTGTGCAAGCCCATATTATCTTGTGTGTTCCGACATCCACTGTGGTCTGGTCAGGGCCACCTGTGAGCAGGATGGTCAGAGAGACCTTGGAGATTGGCACAGGGGTTTGGGCCTCCTCTCTTTGGCCTGATGGAGGAGAGCAGCCCTATGAGACTGCACTCTTGGCTTCTTCCTGTTTCCTATTGTCTTGACGTGGTGTGTGAGGTGGATACTGTCTTACCACAGCTGTGGTACCTCTGTGGCTCTGTCTACCACAGCGGTGGTCCAGGGGACGTGGCACAGGTCACCAAGAGCATCGCCACCCACTTTCTCCATGAGGCATCCATTCTCTTGAGGGGCCTCTCTGACCATCTTTCCAGCCGCTTGCTGATGTGTTGGTCCTTTCATGCCAACTGTCCAACAGGCAGGCCTGTCTTGAGCTCTTGCTGCATTCCCAGCACTGAGCCAGATGCCTGGAATTTAAAGGTGACTACAATATTGTCACCGCCCTTGAAGAACTTAGAGTCAGCAATAGATTTTTTAAAAAATATTTTTATTTATTTGCTTTAGTTGTACACAATGCGTTTTATTCAATAAAGTATTTTATTTGTACGTGGTGCTGAGGATCGAACCCGGGTCACCCACGTGCTAGGCGAGTGCTCTACCGCTGAGCCACAATCCCAGCCCCCAGCAATAGATTTTTTTAAAATATGTTTTTTAGTTGTAGGTGGACACAATAACCTTTATTTTATTTTTATGTGGTGCTAAGAATTGCACCTAGTGCTTCATGTGTGCCAGGCACGCGCTCTACCACTGAGCCACAAGCCCAGCCCCAGCAATAGATTTTTTAAAAAGTTTTTAATTGTGATTTAAAAAGCACATAACATAAAATGTGTTGTCTTCACCACTTAGTGTGCAGTTCAGTGGTGCTGAGTACATTCCCATTGTTGTTCATATGATCTCTTGGATGTCTGTATTTCCATATATATTAAACAACTCCTCGTTTTCTCTCCCCCCAGCTCCCAGAAGCCCCCATTCTGCTTTCTGTCTTTCTGAACTTTAGATAACTCTTTTAAGTGGAATCTCACAGTGTCTGTCTTATTGTGGTAGATTTATTTCACTTGGCATGTCCTCAGTGTTCAACCAAGTTGTGTCAAAATTTCTTTCCTTTTTAAACCTGAATTATATTTTGTTTACCCATTTGTGTTAACAGATGCTTGGATTTGTTTCCCTTTTCTTGGATCTTTTTTTTTTTTTTTCTTTATCCCAGTGTTGGGGATCAAGTGGGCTTCATGCATGCTAGGAAAGTGCTCTACCACTGAGCTACATCCCCAACCAGTAGGTCTTGTGAGTAATACTGCAGTGAATTTGGGCTTGCAGATATCTTTTTGAGCTCCTGCTTTCAATTCCTTTGGACATACCCATAAGTGGAATTACTGGATCATGTGGTAATTCTATTTCTGGTGTTTTGAGGAACCACCATACCATTTTCGAAAACCACAGCGCCATTTTTTATTCCCATGAATAGTGCACAAGTGTTCTCATTTCTTCATATCCTCAACACTTGTTAATTTCTGTTTCTTTGGATAGTGGCCATCCTAATGGGTGTGTAGAGCTGGCAGTTTTGAATAATAAGAAAACAAAACTGCTGTATGATTGAATCTATAAAACGACACCCAGTTTTTCTCAGTGACTAAGCCCTGTTCTGCTTGCCTGCAGGAGAGGACAATGTAAGGGAATTTAACAGAAATCTCTTCATCTCATATTTCTCTGGTGCTGTAGCACAGCTTTTGAGGGATTTCGTGTGGCTCCATTTGAAATCCTTCAAGCAGGTCTTAAATTTTCGTGGACGTAAGGTGCTGTCAGGCAGGGACTGTGCTTATTTCAGGAGTTAGCTGCCATTAGGACAGATGCATCTGCTGAAGGATTTGCACATGTTTTCATGCAGAGTCTGGCTTGGGAAGTTGGTCAAATATGGAAGCTGAAACTTGGTAGTGTGTTATTTAGGAAGAAAGTACATTGAATAAATAGTGAAGAGAGCTGATATGCTAAGACATCTGGGCCAACATCGCTTCATTATAAGAGTCATATTCGAATCCTGTCAGCTGTAAAATTGCATTTTTATTCTATGCCATGTATTGCTATCATATCTACATGATTCTGTTTTCCCAAAAGCATTTAAAATACCAATCATTAATATTGGGGAGGGGTCCTTTCCAATAAGAGAAATGTATGTAATAGATTTATGAAATAACCAATTTTTCCTCTCTTCGTTGCTTCAGTGTTACCAGTGTCTCTTCCAAAACTGCTTATTTGCATGAATTTTGTCTAAAATTGTCAACTAAAGGATAGTTGCCTAATTATACACAGTACTTTTGACTGCTTTAAATTTAAGAAATGGCCTTATTGGATTCCAGGTGAGCTGGTACATAAACAAACATAAACAATTTAGCCTCTTTCCAAGGGGAAATGAGCAGGCAGTGTTTGTTTGCAAATCCTTTTGTAAAAGCCCCAGGTGTTGGCTGCTTTTCACAGAGAGTAGCCAAACCCAAGCCCACAGGAAACAGAGGCCAGGAAATCCCTCTGTCTGTGGACCCAAAGGCGTGTAGCTTCCAGCCGATGTCCTTGAGCATGGTTCTCTGCTCCGGATTCTCTCCACCTTTAGATAGTTTACGTAGCAACTGTCTTCCTTTTATTTCCCCATCATTGTCTGGGAAGAGAATATTTGTTTGTGTGTAACATCCATGCTCTAGAATAAAACTAAGGGCATAAACTTGTTCTCTCCAAACCTTGTGTCCCATATATAGAGAGAGGTGGGGGGAGGGAGGGAGAGGGAGAGAGAGAGAGAGAGAGAGAGAGAGAGAGAGAGAGACAGGGAGACACACAGAGAGAGCTTTGTCATTACTAGAGAGAATCATAGGGATGAATATTTAATAGCACTTATAGTTGTGATTCCTAAGTTTCTTTGGACTCCTTGGAAGATGTAGTGAAAACTAAGAATCCTCTCTTCAGAAAAATAAAATTGTACATATGCTTCTACATGCAAAATTCTGCAAATCATTTCAGGTGTCTCTAGGGCAGATCTGACTCTATCATACTTTATAAAGATTGCTCGTCATATAAACAGTCTTAAATTCTCTGTTACAAATGTTTGTTATGATGTGTCTGACTTGACTGATTGCTTTCACCAAGTTCTCAGTGATGGAGAGAAAACTGTTTTGGTAAAATGTAAACTGTGTGTCATCGAAGGGTATTTTTTCCCCATAAGTTGCTTTTTTATGATAGACCAAGAGTACAAGCAGTGACTTCTGGGGGGTGGGACGGGGTCCCGTGTGGAGTGAGCCGCCGTTACGTGCCAGGCTCCACGCTCAGCACCTTTCCTGGGTGATCTCACTAAATCCTAACAATGATCCCTGGATCATGGCACAACTCCAGTTTAGCAGAGGTGGAATGGAGGCTCAGAAAGATTAAGCCAGTCATTTGGAGTCTGCAGCTGTCAGGCCCACTTTGGTATGGTGTGGTTTCCAAAGGTGACACCTTGCTTCTCTCTGGAAGATGAGGCTGTCAATATGAAGAGAGCCTCACGGGACACCGGTGGCCTGAGAGGCTGAGAGGAACCAGCGGGTGGAGAAATCGGGGCCTGCTGGAGGCAGCCGTGGGCCCCGGGGTTATCTTGCATGAGACCACCAATGTCTGAATTCAAACAGGAAGACGATTGAGACTCAGCCTCCCCAGGTCGGAGCAGCCTCCACACTTGGCTCCTTCCCCCTAAGCAAGTGGGCAAGAAGGAAAGGAAACAAAGGGGGGAATGAGACAGGGCACTCATTAGAAAAGTAGGTCAGATGCTCCCCTCCTCTGGTCGGCTGGCACATTCTTCCCCCCCACCCCCGCTCCTCATTGTCTGTGGAACATGTCCCAGAATGCCAAGTGCCCTGCTAATACAGCTCACTGTGCCCAGGAAACGCCATGTGGCTGTCCACAGTGTGAACCCCATTCCCACTAAAGAAGGCGAAGTAGCATTACTCTGCTTTGGGGTTTTGGTGAGTAGCTTTTAAGAAGAACTATACTAACCTAATTAGCAGATTCCCCCACTCCCCCCAAAAAAGGGGATTTTATTTTCTAGAGATATGACTCTGGAATTGTTCTCTGTAGTTTTCTTTTCTTTTTTTGAACAAGTAATGGAAAATTCGTTTGGTCACTTCTACTGCCTGGTTATTAATGGGCAAAAGCATCAGGAGCTCCGCTTCTTAGTGCGTAATCAGATCAAGAATCCCCCACTCTTCATGTAAAACAAGCCCATTTAGATGAAGCTCATGAATTTTCATCATGAATGAACAAACACCGGTCAATAGGAAACGAAAATAATAATACACTATCCTTTCTCATGGTCCATATCAAAGAGCCTAGTCAAATGAATTATGAAGAGAGAAATTATACTTTTTAATCCCCAGTACTTTCATTCGACCATGAATGTATTAATTCAGGGTACTTGTAAGAAGCATTTTCATGAGAGAGATCTGAAGCAAGACAAAGTAGGTACATGCTGGCAGCATAAAGAAGAATCAAATCTAATTACTGCAGAATCTTAGAGATAATCTAAGCATGGCCTAATTACATACAACAAATTTTATTGGCAATATTTTATATGTAAGGCACATCAACTGTGGGTAAGGAACATGTCTATTTTCTAAGCAGAAACTGGAATCATTTGGAGGGCTTGTTAAAAACACACATTGCTGAGTCCCATTCCTGGCTTCTGACTCGCAGTTTCTGGGGTGGGTCCAAGAACTGGCCCTTCTAGCCAGCTCCCAGGTGGTGCTACTGCTGCTGGGGCAAGGCCATACTATGAGGTCCACTCTACAAGGTCCTTGCAGGTGATTACTGCAGGGTTTCCTCGAACACTTCTAAGGAGCTGAGTGGTGAGAGCTATCTGCACCAATAGAACATCTTAGAGTTGGCCAGTACCGTGCTGAAAAGATGCCCCCAAACTCTGTGCCTGGTGCAATTTCTGCCAGCTGGGATTTCTCTGGATACACCTAGTCTCCATATAAATGCCTACACCAACACGTTTATCCCAAGGAAAAGAACAGATAGGGGTTTGTTCGGCCAATTATAATAGGTTCCATGCCTGTTCAGTCTATTCTGCCATCCAGCTCCCAAGTTCAAACCTTAAAAAAAATTATGGGAAACAGAATAAAGTATACACATATTTTGTGTTCATCTTGATGAGTGATTGCATAGATACATCTCCCTACAACTAACTATCTTTCACATCAAGATTCAGGACATTTTCACCACCCCAGAATTTCCTTTGTGTTCTTTCCAGTCAGTACCAACCCACCAAAGGAACAATTGCTGTACTTCAGTTGCCGCAAGCCAGCAAGTGCGTTTGCTCTTAAACTTCATGTAAATGGATGTGTAGAAAATACACTGTTTTGTATCTGATGTTTCCAATCAACATGACCGTGAGATTCAACCATGATGTCAATCGCAATAGTGAGCCTTTCATTTTTATTGCTATGTAGTATCCCAAGTTTGACATACCTTACAGTCTTATATTTAATTCCTTCTTCTATTTTGTGTATGTTTAAGGTTGTTAGCTAGCATGACTGCTTGCCATGAACCAGAATGGTGCCAAATACATTTCATCTTGTCAATAATGTTATATTGGCACCACTTTTAATCTGTTGTACAGAAGAGAAACTAAAGCTCAGTAATGTGCCAAGGTCTCACAGCTGACAAGAAGCGGAATCAGTATTTGAACATGGGTCCTTCTAACTGATGACTCTGAGTTCTTAGTTGACATGTTGCTATGCCTCTCATTCTTGGTGCTTCGCCAGTGGTCACCATGGTGACATGGATCCCAGAGAACTACAGTTTCCGCTCTTCAAGGGCCTTTCCATTTTCAGCCCCCTTTTCTTCTGTTGTGTGATGGTCCTGAGGCCTCTTCAGCCATGCCAGTAAACTGCACAGGGACACTTGTCAATGTGCCATCTTGATTTTTTCCAACTCCTTCAAACGAGAAGATTTGTTGGAAGGAGTTTGTGTCTTCTATGACTCCTTTTTCTAAACAGCAAAAACAAAAATAAAAAACAAAACAAAACAAAAAATTCTATTTTGCAAGCTCTCTGATTACTTCCAAAATCCCTGCCCTTGTTAAGTGCAAATAATAGAATCAGTTTAGTCCTGAGGTTCCTGTTAAGGTTACACCTAAATTGTCTCTGAAAAATAACTATCTGTTCTATCAAAGGAAGTGTTTAAACTTCCTTTGACTTTAGTGTCTCATAAACCCTTAGCAGAAGGAAGTTTATTCTTAAGTACGAATTACTGGGGCCATTTATGCTTCATTTCCTTTTTTATTCTGCTAATTGCAGATGGGAAATTAGTGCTCAGCCTATTCCACGGTATCAACTTGAATAGATTTTTAAAAATATTGAGACTCCTTGCAGCAATTTAAATCTGGCTTTGATTCAGTATATAGATTTAAAAAAAAAACTCCAAGCCGGGCGCGGTGGCGCACGCCTGTAATCCCAGCACTTTGGGAGGCTGAGGCAGGAGGATCGCGAGTTCAAAGCCAGCCTCAGCAATGGCGAGGCACTTAGTAACTCAGTGAGACCCTGTCTCTAATAAAATACAAAAAAGGGCTGGGGATGTGGCCCAGTGGTCGAGTGCCCCTGATTTCAATCCCCGGTACCACCAAAAAAAAAAAAAAAAAAAAAAAAAAAAAAAAAAAAAAAAAAAAAAAAAAAACCTCCACATATATGATTAAGAATTCTTATTTTCATTTAGACTAGGAAATTTATTTTTTTCATACTGCTGATGATGCATTCGATTTCAAAATATGGATCATTATTGCTAAGTACATAAAATGGTGTTGTTTGCATTTATAACTGTGGTAGTCTGCTACATAATTCTTGTGTTCTAGTAGGAAATGAAGTTCAGAAGTAAAGATGGGATTCTCTTTGCTTAGTATCTCATTACACTAATTTTTCATAAATTACATAAAATCCATTCATCTTTTTGTAATTCATGTCCTAAGACTCACCTTGGGGGAAATATTGGGTATTTTTTTAAGAGTCATATGATTCCTGAACAAAGGGTGTGTTAGGGTAACCAAATGATTGATGAGGGAAAGGGTTTCTTTATGGACTAATTCTTCCATATGGAAGGAATGATAGAATTTGAAGTCATCATTTTATAGATCTAATGAATTAGTGGACCTAGCTTTTATTAGTCATTGGTAAAAGTATTAAGTGAAATATCACTGTAAAGTGTCTGAACTTTCTAAGGGGGATGAGTGGTTAGGCCAACAACACCTGCACACTGTCATTATTAGTACCACTAAAAGTAGACAGGGAGATATTGCCTACCATCTAATGTGATGGAATAGAAAGAACTTGCCATCACCTATTAGGTGTTCCATGAAGATACTTCAACTATGAAATCTTCATCTCCTATGAAGTAGTTCAGTAGCATCAAACCTGAATCTAATCAGGCTTCCAGCTTTGACTTCCAGAACACCAGTAAATACAGGGGATTGAGTGGTGGTGCTCAGACCCAACTGCACATTAGAATCACATGGGCAGTTTTTCAAAGACCTAATGCCTAGTCTTCATCTCAGAGCAATTTAAGGAGAATCTCTGGGTCTGGGCATCAATATTTTTTATAGCTCCTCTAAATATTACAATGTCAGCTAAAGAGAGGAGCAAGTTCAATGATCAGGATATATATATGTGTGTGTGTGTGTGTGTGTGTGTGTGTGTGTGTGTGTGTAGCTTTAGTTAGGTTTAGCATCACTGTGACCAAAATACCCAGCAAGAACAATTAAAGAAAAAGTGCATTTGGGGCTCATGGTTTCAGAGGTCTCATTCCATAGATGGCCAACGTCATTGCTCTGAGCCTGAGGTGCGGCAGCATATCATGGGGGGAACATGTGCTGGAAGGAAGCTGCTCTTTTCAAGGCAGCAAGGAAGCAGAGAGGTGGGGCGGGGTGACGGGCTACAGTGAAGATTTGCCCTTCCAGGGCACAGCCCGTGACCTACCTCCTCCAGCCATGCCCTGCTTGCCTATAGTTATCACTTCCTTGGTCCTTTCAAAATAGGATGGACTGATTAGGTTACAGCTCTCATGATCCAGTCATTTTACCTCTGACTATTCCTTGTATCCACACCATAACATCATAACACACACACACACACACACACACACACACACACACACATACACACACACACACGTATTTCAAAAACAAGTATAGAGGGAAGAGACACTTGAGATTTAAAGATACTTTTTTTTAAAAAATATTTATTTATTTGCTTTAGCTGTGCACAATGGGTTTATTTGTACGTGGTGCTGAGGATCGAACCCGGGCCGCGCACGTGCCAGGCGAGCGCTCTGCCGCTGAGCCACAATCCCAGCCCCATGAGCCACAATCCCAGCCCCAAGATTTAAAGATACTTTAAGAAACATTAACCAAATGTGATGTGGGGATTTTGTTTTGAACCTGATTCAAACGAATCAACCACACCATGACATTTTTAAGAGAATTTTAAGACTGAGTTATTAGATGATAATAAGACATTAAGCATTACCTTTGTTACTTGTGATAATGGTTTTGTCGTTATGATAGAAAAATATTCTTATCTTAGAGATGTTACTGAAAATTTATGGATGGAATATGATGTCTGAGATGTGTTATAAAAATGATCTAGAAAAAAGGTGAAATAAAAGTGGATACAAACAATTGACCGAATGTTGCTAATTGTTACAGTTGAGTGATGGATACATGGGGTTCATATTGCTACTCTTTCTACTTTTGTGCATTTTGACAATTTTCATAAAAGGTTCAGAAATGAGCCATAACAGTGAAATATGTGATAACATATCTCTTACACTGTGGTATGTTAATAACACAAAGTCTCAGAAGGTTATATGAATTATAAACCTGCAAAAAGATGAAGTCTAACCTTTTTTGTTTACACAAAAAATGGTTCTTACTTCTTTTTAGGAAAATACTTATATATTGTTATTAATGATGTTTATGTGTTATCTGCAGATGATTTGGGGCCACCTCCTTCTACAGTTATCAACCAAAATGAAACTTTTGCCAAAGTCGTTTTTAAACCTACCGTGGTGCAACAAGCCAAGATTGCCCAGAATGGAATTTTGGGAGATTTCATCATTCGATATGATGTCAATAGAGAGAAGAGCATTGGGGATATCCAGGTACCAGGTTTTGTGTTGCTATTTCATATTGGTAGCTTGATACTTTTTGTTAGGCTCATAACTGTAGATTTTGATATTTAGCTAAGGGCAAAAGCTCTTTCTGGTTCTTTGTAAATTTGTTTTACCCCAAAATATGGCTTCAAAGAAACTAGAGATGATCCTTGCTGGAAGCTGAGGGTACCTATTTCCTGCTCCAGTAATCTGGACAGCTAATGAAATCTAAAATGTAATTTTCCCCATGGTGTTTTAGATGAGGTTGGAATTTTAGTTCATCTTCAATTTTAATTAAAGGAGACTGTTCCACAGCTTATTTCCCTTTAGGTTTTATTGCTCCAGAGACAGGGTGGGAATATTAAAATACATTAATGTGCGTCCAGAATGTTGACAATCTTGATGTCTCAATGCGTAAAATGCCTGGTAAATAGTGAAAGATAATGAAAGAAGTAGGATTCTCAAGGAGCAAGGTCAGAGTGAGACAGATGGTTAAAGTTGAACAGGTTGTCATGATCAATACTTTTTTTTTTTTTTTTTAATGCTGGGGATTAAACCCAGGGTCTCACTCATGCTAGACAAGCACTCTGTACTTACATCCCAAGTCCAAATATCAATAAATTTTAAAGGGATGATTCTATCCTTATATGGATTGATCAGCATCTGATTCCCTTGGAGGGATTAGAACCATGGATAATTTTGATCTGGGTGGTGACCCTAGACTGTTTCATGCCATCTTAGTTCTAAAAGCTCCATAGATGAACTATTTTGGATAATCTTCCTCCCTTCTTTGGGTACTACCATTTTTTTTTTTTTTACTTTGTTTTTCCTTACCAGGTTCTAAATGGCTATTTTGTGCACTACTTCGCTCCTAAAGACCTTCCTCCTTTGCCCAAGAATGTGGTCTTTGTGCTTGACACCAGTGCTTCTATGGTGGGAACCAAACTCCGGCAGGTGAGTATGTGCCACCTGCCTATATTTTCCTGCCTCAGGTTTTCCTGGGACAGTGATCTACCTTCTGAATAAAATTCAGTTGCTGCCAGATGTCCACTTTACCATGCAGCTCTTCCTAACCACAGAGAACACTCCTGACTTGATTAATTTAAGCCATTGATACAAACCATTGTTCTAGCATGTTGGTTTTAAGAGAGCAGAAGGCCATGCTGTAGAAACACCTTGATGCAGGACACTGGCAGAGTGAAACAAAGGACTATACCGAGAGGACCCCTCAACCACACAGCCATTGTCCACAGAATGATTCTGTTCAGTGATGATTCCTTGGAGTATAACAGAGTAGGATCATTGGAAGTCCCCTTGGCATAGCCTTAGAATAAGGAATTCAGGTCTCAGTAATTCAGGATTGATATTTTCACACGATTTGCAGTGAATTTTAATATTCCAGGGCTGAAAGGGATTAAGGGGCCGTGTGCTCTGTTGAGAAATTAAGTTATCCCCAAAATACAACTATTTACATTTTTTTTTTTTTTTACAAACCATTAGAAAAGACGATTCCTTATCTTACTTTGGTATCATAAATATCATTTTGGCTATTTGTAATATATCCACAACTTTCATAAAGTGAAATGAGAGCTACTAGGTGCCAGATCATTTATAACTCTACCTTCATTAAAAACTGAGTGAAGTTTTTGTCTTTTCCTTTTAAATTTATTATCTATTTTTTAAATTAATCACATATATACAGCCTAATGTGTAAAATAGTACCTCGAAGCTCTTAAGAACCCATACCCACCTGTTTCCACCATAGGTCCCACGCCATATGCAGCTGACTCTAGTACAGCCAATAAAGTATTGCAAATATTTTTCTCATTGACTATTACTTTATAAATGATTTCTTGGATCATTTGTATTTTTAGAATCATGTAGTAAAATCTGTCAGTCTTTTTTATGGCATCTGGCTTTCCTCTACCCAAAATTGCTTAAATATTTTTATCAGAGTATAGCTAAATATAATTTCTAATTAAGATAGGCAGAAGATAACCTCACCCTGAAGAAATAGCCCTTTATCCTCTTCAACATCACATGTCATTCAAGTTCATTTTGCCAACTCTTCCACTTTTATTGCTTTTCCTTCTTTCCTGCATCTTTTTTATTTGTTCTAATTGTATATGACAGTAAAATGCATTTTGACACATCATATATGAATGGAGTATAACTTCTCATTCTTGATTTTCTGTCTAAAAGTACTTTTCTTTTGCCTGAAGAACATCCATTAGTAGTTTTAAAATCTTTAAAATTGTAGGTTTCTTGTGAAGAATTCTCCCAGTTTTTGTTGGCCAGAAAATTATTTACTTCATTTCATTTTTTAAGTGTATTTTTATGGAATTTTAGGTTGGCTACCATTTTTTACTATTGAAAAAGTCAGTAAAAATTTAAACTGTTTTTCCTCTAAGGGAATTTTAGTTGTTGACTACTCTTCAGATTTTCCTTTGTCTTTAATTTTCTATCCTTTTAATATGGTGATTCTAGGGTGAATTTCTTTCTGTTTATTCTGCCTGAAGTTCATAGAACCTCCTGAATTTGTGGATTAATGGCTAGGTTCTCAGTCATTATTTCTGAAGTTCACTTTTCCATGTGTGAGTCCAATGTTATAGTTTTTCTTTATCCTTCTCTATTTTCCATATTCTCTTCTATATATTCCAACTTTTGTTTTTTTCCATGATTCATTTCAAACCTATCTTCCAGTTCACAAATAGTCTATTCAGATATGTCTAAGCAATTGTTAGACTCAACCCTTGAGTTATTTTGGTTATTGTACTTTGTAGCTTTAGAAATCCTATTTGTTTTCAAATCTTTCTCCAATCTGTCTAGTTATTTTTAAAAGAATTTTCAGTTATTTTACAAAGTTTTTTATAATGTTTTTACAATTTTCCCAAGTATGGTAATTTCGTTGAAGTCTGTGTCTAATAAATCCATACTTTAGAGCCGCTTAGGGGCTGTTTTTTATTGTATCTCATCTTCTTGATTTGTGTAACTGGATATCTTTGATTGAATGATGGACATTAAATTTTAGAAATTGTTTGTAAAACGGTATTGAGCCCTATTATAATGGTGTGTTCGTCAAGAAAGAGTTTTGGCTTATTTCTGTTAAGTGTGTAATCTGGATTCTTTAGACCGTATTCAGGGCCCAAGATTTTTCTGGGCACCCAAATGGCTCAAAGTTGGAGTGATGAGATTATTGAGACACTTTCAAGATTTAAATAAATACATTTTCTCTGGCTTTTGAGTTATTCTCAATGGGAAGGTTGGGGGCTAAATTGCCTATAGTTTTCTCAAGTTTTTCCTGAAGTTTCAATCACACCATAGTGCATGTGATTATTTATTGATGTTTTGAGAGGCTTCATGGTCTTTCCATGTGTAGTAAGTACTCTGTAAGGTTTTTGCTTTATATAAGTTTTTAAGTGCCATTTGCTAACCAAGTTGTTTTTGTGACTTTGGTGGCTGCATAATAAACATTGACAGGAGGATAATCAAGGCTTCTTTTGAGACCATTGTTGGCCACAGAATACTGTGCTGATTGGTCTTTTGTATAATCTAGCATGACAGTTCTCACTTGTATCTTCAGTCAATAAACAGTAACTAAGTAGGTGTCACTGACAGTCTGGTAGATTTCTCCATGTATTTCACTTAATTTTTGCGCATCTATGTGTCTACAAATTTTCTTTCCTTTCTTTCTGTTTAAAATATATGAGTATCATGGGGCCAGGGTTTGGGTTTCCTCTGAACTAATTTAACTTAATGAAAAAAGTTACTATGACCAATCTGAATTCCTATTACTACCATATATTTTGTATTCTGATACTTTTGTTTACCATCATATCATGTATGTATCTTGTTTTTAAATATTCTTTTAAAACCTGATTTGAATGGCCATAACAGTACTACCTAACAGAAGCTTCTATGAGAACGGAAATATTTCATACCTGTGCTATCAGATCTGGTAGCCCCTCATCACATATAGCTATTGAACACATGAAATGTGGCTACTGCAACCAAGGAACTGAATTTTTAATTTTACTCATTTTAATAAGTTTAAATTTGAATAGCTAATGGTTATCATATGGGATAGTGTAGTTGTATAATAATTACCACATCAGAGACTTTTATTATTATTCTCTCTCTCTCTTTTTTTTTTTTTTTTTTTTTTGCTATTATAAACACCACTGGGATGAGTGTTTTGTGTAGAAATCCCTGACCACATGCCCAGTCGTTTTCTTGTTAGATTCTTAGAACTGGAATTACTGGCGCAAAGAATGCCAACTCATTAGTGGGTTTTGATATATATTACAAATACATTTTCTATAAAGGCTGTACCAATTTATAACATTTAAACCTGTTATCAGAGTAACCATGCCCAAAGATATGTATGAAAATATAGGGACATTTTTAACTAATTTTGAAATGGGGGAGGGAGGACTTTTAGGCCTAAAAACAATGAAAGTAGTTACAAGGGAAAAAACCCAATAACTTGAGTTACATAAAAATATTAAACTATTATAAATTTTAAAAACAAAGGTCAATAAAAGATCAGAAAATTGTTGTAAATTAAAAGACTAAAAGTAAAAAAAAAAAAATTGGTAAGTTGTGTGCAGGAAAAAAAATTGGTAAGTTGTGTTTAGGAGTTGATCATGAATATAAGTGAGCTTTTCCAGATCGTAAAAAGGTAATCTTACACATGAAAATAAGCAAAGAATGTGAAGCAGTCCATGAAGAAGAAATACAAGGATTCAGTACGATCATGAAAAAAGGGTCAAGTGTCTTATTATTCAAAGCCACGAAAACAAAAAGAAATACTATTTTTATCTTCATGGTTTCAAACTGTAAATAGTGTAAATTATTAACAATGACACTTTCAATAGCATGCATTTGTAGTACTCCACACAATTATAATATTTGCATTATTTCCTAATAATGTATTAAGCAGTACCAAAGTGGGAATTTCTGGATCCGTCCCCCTGTCCCTCCACTCAGAGGCCGTTAGTTACCCACAGGCTGCAGCAGCTTAAAGCATTCATGGCTCTATGCTTCTGTCCCTTCAGGGTCTGACTCCAAACCCAGTCCATTCCAGTGCACAACCCTCTTCTTCCCCTTCTGACAGGACAATGATCAAGAATCTTCTTACCAAGTAACCCCCCAAAAGACAAATCCTGCCCCAAATTGTACAGAGAAAACCTGTGAGTGAGCCAGGTGTGGTAGTGCAGACCTGTAATCCAGGCAACTTGGGAGGCTTGAGGCAGGAGGATTGCAAGTTTGAGGCCAGCCTCAGCAACTTAGTGAGGCCCTAAGCAATTTAGTGAGATGCTGTCTCAAAATAAAACAATTTTAAAAGGCTGATGTCGCCGCCTGCAGCAATTGCCGCTCGCAGCAACGATACCGCGGGAGAAAATTTGGAGGCAGACTGGAAATGAAAAAGTTCTTTTATTCTTCTTTCTTCTAACTTCTCTCTCCGGCTCCAACAACCTCTCCAACTCCAACCACCCCTCTAACTAACCTCACCCGGTTAAATACATTTTGCCTTAACAAGGACAAGTGCTAACAGCTTGAGCTTACAGGTGCGTCACACAGTGTTCACAGGCATAAAAAGATTCTTAGATAAATGCATGAATAACAGGTGAAAATACTTGAACACCTTTATGGCTCTCAGCTAGCCACCATCTTAGCTATCCTCAATTAGGGTTCTAACAGGCTGAGGATGTGGCTCAATGGTTAGACACCCCTGGGTCTAATCCTTGGTACAAAAACAATCAAACCTATGAGATAAATCACCATCTCCTAAATTTATTGTCAGTCATAAAATAGTTTGAACACCTCTTAAAAATACAGCCTGGAGCATTTTCAACATGGTATTTATGTGAATTATATAATAAGGGGATATTTAATTTTTAATTTTTGTAACTATTTACATCCCCATTGAGTCTATGGTGGAACTGAGGTTCTGCACAGCTAGGTAATGGGTGGTGAGCCGCAGGGTCAGCCTCATTCCGAGATCCAGCTCTGAAGCCCATGAACCAAACCATGGTCCTGTGGTGCCTCTGGACAAGGAACTTGTTTTAAGACAGCTCTGTTGTGTGCAGCAGCGAGAAGTGTACCTAGGTACAAGGTCAGGGCACTGTCCCCTTTCAAGACCCCATTGAGAAGGTGCAGCAGTCAGGGATTTCCTACTTTCTGTAATAGCAGGGCGATGACACGTACCAGACCGTTTTTTATTCTCCCTCTTCCTTCATTCCTGGATGTTAAAACCCCATTCTTTACTAGTCACTGACAGTCTGGCATGTGCTCTGCTGGCTTGGAGCTGCAACCTGGCTTCTTTCCAGGAGAACCACCCTGGACCAGCCAAACACATGTTTGAGCCATTTCTAAAGCCCCTTGCTGCATTGAGTGGTTTTGAAAGCTACTACTTTCGCAATTCTGAGCTTCTCTAAGGCCACGACACTAAGTGAAAAGCTCCACTGGCTCTTTGACCATCTTGCATACGATGCTGTGTCTTCAGTTCAGAGGACAATTGCCCCAGGCACAGGGCTTTCCTACTGTGTCAACAAACGTGGCAACGTGGGACATTTGTCACAGTCCCCATGGATTTTTACTAAGAATCATTCACTGGATTCTGCATGTTTTGGCTTCCATCATGTTTGATGGGCTGGAACGACTTTAAAGTACTTAACGCAATATAGGGCATAGAGTTGGTATTGAATAATTACGTGAGCAACTGGTTTATAAATTGGAAGATCACTTAACTTTGATGTGTCTACTCGGTAAGGGCCATAGCAGCCTTCGGGAGCCCCTGAAGCCATGCACATCTGGAACTTTCTGGTTCCTGTCCTAATCCAGTGGAAAGTGAGTCTGGAAGCCAGGGTTTCCCCAGCAGAGGAGCAGGGACAGAGTCTGCCGTGGCGTGGGTTGGCACTCAGCTTTGCTTTTTCTCTCCCACATGTTTTTCCAGATGAATCTGTTGAGAGATGATGGCTGTGGTGCTGGGTCAGGCAAGATTTCTGCCTCCCTATTTGAACTTGTAAAACTCAGTGGGAGCAGGAGCTGAGAAGAGCATCCCAAAGGAGGGAAATGGGACCAGGGTGGGCTTTCCGCCCCCTGGCTAGATGCAGGCTGAAGGCATGGGCACTGTAGCCATGCACGGCCTTGAGAACGTCAAGAATAACATCTCGTCTGTTGAATACATTTTTCCTTGGCCAAAGCCCACACTTTTCCCTCTTTTCCTGCCCTGGTCTGTGTAATGACATCTACTACTTGTGTTTTCATATTAAGGAGCATGGCCAAGGGACCCCTTTGGTAACCACACAGGGACAAATGAATCATTTACTAGGCGTTTTTTCATGTTGTAATTTTCTCCAAACCTGTTCCTACACTCTGCCGCTCTGTACCAGCCCTAGTAGCTTTGGGAAATTTGTCTTTCTCCATTTAATTTGGTTGAGAATATCAAAGGATAGAGAATAAGCATAGTGTTTCTTTTTTTTTTTTTTAATTTCAAATGCGTATTTTTAGTTGTTGATGGGCTTTATTTTATTTATTTATTCATATGCAGTGCTGAGAATCGAAACCCAGTGCCTCACACATGCTGGGCAAGCACTTTAACACTGAGCCACAACCCCAGCCCCAAGCATAGTGTTTGTTATCTGTTATTGCCAAATTAAAATGAGGGTAAGTGGGAATTAAAGGAGTGGAGGACGGTAATCTGCGTGCTGCTTGTACTTCATTCACGGATTCACTTTATTCTCTAGGACAGTTTCTACTTTACTATTCAAAATTGGGATCCTAAGAGCTATTTGGACATCTTACTTGTACCCATTACAGGTAAACAGTCTGCAAGCTGCTTAGGTCTGGGGTCATCATGTTGTTTGATCATTATAGTATATATTCCCAGCTCTTAGCACACCACCTAATGCGTAGTAGGTCATGATGTTTGCTGAGACTATACCAGCACATGGACTTTAAAGTCACCTTGCAGGTTTTAAGGCACAGTAAATCTAATTGAGTTATCAGCACATACCAAGCACTGTGAGGGTTTTATATATATATATATATATATATATATATATTTTTTTTTTTTTTTTTTCACTTAACCTTTTGCAGCCCAGTGAAATAGACATTGCTATCTCCATTCCATAGGTAGAAAGGTGATGGTCAGGATGTTGTTGTAGCTATGCTGAAATGATGAAATACAGAAAGATACATGAAGCAGAAAGCTAGGATTCAAGTACAGGTCTGTCGCTGCCTGAAGCGATTGCCGCTTGGAGCAACGACGCCCCGGGAATGAGTTCAGAGGCAGACTGGAAACGAACAGCCTCTTTATTCTGATAGCTTTTCTCTCCGGCTCCAACAACAACTCCAACACCATCCACACTCCTGCAACCACACACAATGGCGCCGACCCGATCCACAATGTCCCGGGCCAAGTCTCGCGAGACCATGCAAGGTGGTAATGCTTGAACATCTTTATGGCTCACAGCTAACCGCAATCTTAGCTATCTCTATCTTAATTAGGGCTCCTACACAGGTCAACCCTACCCTAAAGCTCTTCGCCATGCATAAGACATGAACCATTACATAACCTCAGACCATCTCTCAAGCTCAGAGGCTCCACCCACCCCTGTTGCCAAGGAGTACGAGGAAGAATGCTGTGCATCTCAGGTGAGCTCACGCAGAAGTCACCTACCCTGGGTCTTCTGCCAGCAGCTAGGTGTTGCAGGAAAACTAGTGGAACCAACCGTTCTGCTCTGTTCCATAGAATTAGTGAGTAGCATTTTATTATTTAAATGCTGGACATATTTAAGCACTCCTGGGTATTTACAGGCTTCCTTCCCATTCACAATTTGAATGGGACAAATTGAGTCCAATCTGTTGGTCCAGAGCAGAATGTGTAATGAAGTAATACATGATGAGCAGAAGGCAAGATATTGTTTTCCCAGGCCATCAGTGAGAACTTGGGTTTTTAGCTTCAAGGAGAAATTGCCCTCCCACAATGATGATACAGATAATTTCAAATAACGTAGAGGCACCCAAATGTTATTGAAAATAAAAGGGTCAAGGTAATTAAGATGTGCCTAAATGAGATCATGCTTAAAAAGCACTGAGTGTCTCTGAACATAAGCCCCAGGTGAGCTCTCATGCAGAGAACGCCAGTGTGGAGCAAAAGGGCTCCAGCACTTGACCTGCTCTGGTTGCAGGCTCCTCGACACCTCTGAATGCATTGGAGACAGTAAATGCTTTTCTGACATTTTCAGGCTTCTCCCTTTCTGGTTTCCTGATTTTGCAGTTTCGTCTTGATTCAGGCTTCTCCCTTTCTGGTTTCCTGATTTTGCAGTCTCGTCTTGAATTGGGATTGCAAATTTTTCTGTAAAAGGCTAGATAGAGGCTGAAAGGAAACTTTGCTACAAGAGAAGATGAGATAAACTCAATGAGCCAAAGAGAATCAAATGAGATAACAAATCTGGAAGGGCTTATCGGAGTGTCAGAAAGCTTGGTCATCCTGGGGATTGCATAGCCTTGGCCGGCTGATTGAAATTCGAACTGGGTAAAATTCCCAAGAGCTACCGATGCCAGAAAGCACGGCCACCCCCTCCTCTTATCCAGGACACCCGACTCTCCCCCTGGTTCCCAGCTTGTCTTTGAACTCTGAACTTCAGATTCTCCGAGAATGAGACAAATATTGACTGTGTACTGCGGGCAAGGTGCGAGGCGCAGGGGAATCAAGGGTAAATAACACAGAGGCTTTTGTCTCAAGAAGGACAGAGAAGAAGAGAGAGTTAGACAAAAATGATATATACGGTACTCGATATAATGGAGGTAAGTGGGAGGCCAAGTCATTGTGCAGAGTGGTGGTGACCAGTTCTAGGGGTGGGAGTGGGGATGGATGTCTCTTGAGGGTCATAGTTGAGTGAGTCTCAAAGGTCTCTCAGAAGTTAGTCAAGCGGATGGCATGAGAGGGTAGGGGAAGGACCCCGTAAACAGAGGGATCCCACTTATACGAACACAGAGACAGTATATTCAAGAAAGGTGAGTCACTTTAATAAAGGACTTTAGGATATTTACTGGGGAAAACACAGAACAGTCACAATTATTCAAACTTGTTCTGTCGTGCAGAGTAGAAAGAATTTTAGGGAAGAGAAAGAGCTGAGGTATCAAAAGATAAATGATGGAGGCAGGCTAGGCAGGAATTAATCTAGTCCTTGAAGATGAGATGCAGATTTCTTGTCAGAAAGGGAGCGAGTGAGCTCTTGGTTGAGGAAATACATGAAGAAAGAGCTGAAACAAGAATGAATTTAGTCAGGCGCGGTGGTGCACGCCTGTAATCCCAGCAGCTCTGGAGGCTGAGGCAGGAGGATCACGAGTTCAAAGCCAGCCTCCGCAAAAGAGAGGAGCTTAGCAACCCAGTGAGATTAAATGAAATACAGAATAGGGCTGGAGATGTGGCTCAGTGGCTGGAACCCCTGCCCCCCACCACCACCCCAGCACACACTGAAAGAGTGAATGTTAGAATCTGAAGATTTGGGCAATATTTTGAATTAGATAATGTGAAAAAATTATCTGACTTCCTTGTTCCTTGAAAGAAGTCCTTAAAGAGCAGAGCTGAGCTGTAAGCAAGTGAAGAACATCAGAGTCTAAGATTGGCAAGGGCACTGAAGAGCAAGTGCTGAGCACCCTAGTTAGCGATGTCCCCCCAGGAGAGTGTCAGCATCCACATCGCAGGCCTGGGGCTTTAAGCCCCCATGGGAACAGCAGATGAGGCCCTGGGCCTTCTGAGGTGGGGAGTTGAGCCCCAGACCCTTGCGTGGAGCTGGTTCCTTTGAAGGTCCACACCCTCAGTGAAATAGTAGGCAGAAGAAACTTCACTCGCTGCTGGGGGAAGACAACATAGAAGTGTCCAACTCTCTCTGGGCTTGAGTGAGGTGTGGGGAGAAGGACTTTCCTAAAAAATGGGAGACTCAAAATAGAACAGAACACACTTAGGGTGGCGATTGAATTTATACAACCGTATAGTCAAAGAACTGTCCCATGAAGGAGCGTGAGACAGTGATAACCCAGAGGCTCTTGGCAGAAGCTCCTGGAGGGACATGGCGAGAGCCAGGCTGCACAGGATCCCCCCAGATAAAGCCTCTCTGGGGAGGTGCTCGCAGCCCTGCAGGCGGACACATGCTGGGTGTAGGGGAGCCGGAGAGTGACCAGAAAGATTCTTAAGATTTCAGAACTGAGGACAGGAGTATAGAACTCTAAAGGAGGAGCTGGTTTGAGATAAAGAAGATTATGCACTGGGTTTTCAGCAGGTTACGCTGGAAGCAATGGTGGGGTGATAAGGCGTGGAGAAGGAAAGCCGGAGAGAGGTCAGTCCTGGAGAGGTGGACTTGGGAGTCCCCTCAAGGGAAGCTGTAGCTGCAGGATGCATGAGATTCCTTTAGGGGCGGAAGAGAGACTGGGCCTCATAGGAGGAGGCCAGGAGGGCTAGGAAGAGGGAGAGAGAGACAGAGATGGCGAGAAGGCAAGGATTGAGTCTCAGATGTCGTGGAGGTGGCAGAGGGTCACGTGCTCGTGACTAGTTGGTTCTCCAGTGAATGAAAAGAGATTCCAGTAAGGGTTGGAAAAACCAAAGTCCCTTTGAGCAATCAAAACTGCTCTTCAGTGGTGATGGCCTGCCTGTGGGGTGGCATTCCCCATTTTTGGATGACCACCATTCATGTGACCACTGGCCAGGACCTGCAGCAGCAGTTTCTACATCTTGCAGAGCGTTTGGCGCATGAGACCTGCTTGATGCTGTCTGTCTGCTGTATCCAGTGTGGTGGAGAGAACGGGAGGGAGAAATCGTTAAGAGAAGTGTTTGGAGTTCCAGATAGCAGATCTCTTCAAGCCAGAGATCCAGGAAAGGCCCACGCCAGTCTCAGCCAGCTCCGTGGGCATCGTGTTATGATTTAGCTCTTGTTGGGCTCTTCTTGAGTTCGACTCAGGCAGGTCTGCTTCTTGAAGCCATTGCTCCTCTGAGTGAACTCTTGGATTTGGTGTCCTGGACCTCCAAGGACCCTCTGGGACCAGTCATCTCTCTAGTTGGGGGTGACAGGAAAGGAAGTTCTCATGGTTACTAATTTAGAGACTTTTTCTAATTCTCTGGAATTCCACTTTTGCTCAGATGAAGTCATAATGCAAGTTCCACCAGTCGGCCTAATGACATCAGTTGCTAATTTCTCAACTGAGGTTAGAAAAGATGGTTGAGATGTATCTAATAGTGTTAGAGTCTGTCACAGTCTGTCCCAGCTGCTGCAGAGTACCATGGATTCGATGGTTATAAACAGTGGAAGTTTATTTCCCACAGTTTTGGAGGCTAGAAGTTCAAGATCAAGGTGGCAGCAGAGTTTGTGTCTGGAGAGGGCCCATTTCCTGGTTCAGGAACAGCACCTTCCCACCTTGTGCTCATATGGTAGAAGAGAATAACTAGCTCTCTGGGCTTTCTTATAAGGTCACCAATTCCAATCATGAGGGCTCTCTTTTCATGACCTGATCTCCTAATACTCTTAACGTTGGTATATTGGATTTCAACATGTAGATTTTGGTAGACACCAATAGTTAGTCCATTGCACACCCCCAGGTGTGCCCTATCAAATTCTTAACTTGCAGAAGAACCATCCGATGAACTGAACATAAGTCAGCAAATGAGTGGTTTTTACCAGGCATCTGTCCTCAGCACATTTGTGACTTGTAGGCACAAGGCTGAGAGAACAAGATGGCAACCAGGAGGAGGGACTGAGCTCATTTCTGGTGTGCTGTGCCTGAGCTTGGCCAATAGTCCAGGGAGCTCTAGGACTGAGGACTCTGGGGAGGTGCTAGACTGGAAGAAACTACCTATCACAAAACAGAACCAAGTTTGGGGGTCAGGTGGGAGAATGGAATCTCAGAGGTCAGATTAAGTCAGGAGTATTCCATCCACAGCTCAGGTTTTTGAGATATGTTGCATATCTGAAACTTCCACCAACGTACAGTCTAATTATTGGTCAGAACTTTGCCCTGATGCCCCTTTTGCTTTTCTTCCCCCGACAGCTGAGCCAGACAACATAGGAAGAGATGGAAGTTTTCCCTTAGTCCTCCTTCCCCAGACATCTGAGGAGACCCCTGCCTTCTCCCCTGTGGAGCTAGAGGTAGCTCCACATCCAGTCTCCTCGCATGAATAAGAAACCAAGAAAAAGTAACCTATGCCCAATAATTAGCTTCATCTGGTTTTATAATCCCTTCCCTCTTGCCACAAGAATTTTACTCTCCAGCCTCATGGTGACTTTACAGTTATGGGAAAATGAAAAGAGAAGCAGCAATATCATCACTCTCCCTGTCTGGTGGTGGGAAGGGCCCGTGCAACTCCACTTCCTCTAAACATTTTCTTGTGTATACAATCTACATTTTTTTGGTAAATTGTGTTTACTTTTTACATAATTGTTCTACAGTTTTGCATTTAGTGTGGCTTTTTCACAGCCTGTCCACATCTTTGTGTTTTATGTTCTTGATATTTGTCAATCTGTGTCCTGGGAATTCATAGTGAGTCATGGGATGGATGTAAGCTAGGGAGACAGGAATCATGAGAACTCAGACTTAAGGGAAAGTTGAATGGGTCAAAGGGACCAAGAACTCAGTCACATAGTCAGTAAGCATGTCAGAACACTGGATGGAGGATACCAGTTAAAAAGGAGATGTGTACACTGAGGTGAGCTTCTCTTGGTCAGCACTGTCTTATTTATTTACTGTAGGTGCAGGAAGTCATGCCCAGGGGTGACCTACAGAAAGAGGTAGGCTAGGTTCTTGGTAAGGCAACCAAGAATGCAGGGTAAGGTTATATTATTTTTTTAATTTTTTATTCTAAGTTAGAAATGACAGCAGAATGTATTACATTTCATATTATACTTGTAGAGCACATTTTTACATATCTCTGGTTGTATACAAAGTATATTTACACCATTCGTGACTTCATACATGCACTTAAAGTAATGATATCCATCTCATTCTACCATCTTTTTTTTTTTTTTCCTTCACCCTTTTGTCCCCTCCCTTCCCCTCCCTCCCCATTGGCCATTCTAGTTTTCCTCTAATCCTCCTATGCTCCCCATCCCAACCCTACTGTAATTGGCCTCCTTATATCAGAGAAAACATTTGGCATTTGGCTTTTTGGGATTGGCTAACTTTACTTAGCATTATATTTTCTAACTTCATCCATTTACCTGAGAATGCCATGATTTTATCCTCTCTTATTGCTGAGTAGGTTATATTCTTGATTAGAGTGAGAATTATAGGATCAACAATGAGTGTAAATTCTCATAATACTAACCTACCACATGAAAAGAAGTGTAAAAACAAAGAAGTGTTTTGAGCTTTGAGTCGTTTATACATCAAGTATGAAAAATGGATGTGGCCGGGCACATTGTGTCTGCAATCCCAGTGACCTGGATGGCTGAGGGAGGAGGATCTCAAGTTTGAGCCAGCCTCAGCAACTTAGTGAGACTCTGTTTTAAAAAAAAATAAAAAAGACTGGGGAATATAGCTAGCTCCATGCTAAAGTGCTTATGGGGGTCAAATCCTCAGTACGAAAAAAGAAAGAAAAGGAAAGGGAAGGGAAATGAAAGGAATGGAAGGGAAAGGAAGAAAGAAAAATGAATGTGCCTAATATGTCATGAAGAATCAAAGAGATGAGTGGCAAAGATTTTTACAAAATGTTCAGTGACATTATTAGGTAAATGTTTGGTGGGTCAGTCATGACAAGATCTTAGAATACTTTCCTTGAAATCGTTGAAAGACTTGCAGAGTGTGATATAAGTTGGTGCTGTCTTTTACAGGTTAGGTTTTTGTGATCTTGGAACACCGTGGTCTTGAAATACCCCAAATGAAGCATATTTTATGCCCATGGACCAGCGACATTTGCTGGCAAGTCATGGCTACTCTGGTCTCTGCCATGAGCCTGACTCTTAAGATGTCTTGCGGCAATGCTATAGGGTCCCTATGGGTTGCAAGGAGAGGTGATAGCTCTGCTGAGATGGTGGACATTTCTTTTCTCCTCATTGTAGTCATAGACAAGTAGCTTAAGGTTGCAGTGAGAATCACAAACTTTGATGAAATCACAGGCTATTTTTTTTTTTTTTTTTTTTGGTACCAGGGATTGAACTCAGGGGCCGTTGACCACTGGGCCACATCCCCAGCCCTTTTTTTGTATTTTATTTAGAGACAGGGTCTCACTGAGTTGCTAAGTGCCTCGCCATTGCTGAGGCTGGCTTTGAACTCGCAATCCTCCTGCCTCAGCCTCCCAAAGTGCTGGGATTATAGGCGTGAGCCACCGCGCCCGGCTCACAGGCTATTTTTAATTATTGTCTGTCCCTTCTAATGGCATGAGTTGGCCATGCTGCCAACCCCCCTCCAAGAGCAGGACATCCTGGGTACTGAAGACTCCTACCTGGAGGAAGAGGAGGGACCTATAGGCCACCAAGAGGACAATCCAGACTTGCTTTCCTCTCTCAACGCTGGAGTCTGTCATCTCTGCCCTCCTTTGAAAGATGACCTGTAGCCACAGTGTGTCTTGGTTATATTGTTTTCTAATATTAATTCTCAGAATCTTAGGGCTATTTTCAAGTATTTGCTGATTACTATTCTCTTCCATAGCCAACAGGACTTTTAGAAAGTCTTTGCTCTCTTTGTAAGATAATTTTAAGTTATGCATCTTAGAAGATCTTTCTCTTGGGCACACTCAAAAGGACCGTGTAGACCAACAAAAGAGAAAATGTCAACTCCTTGGTAAATATTTTAGAATGAGGCAAGTGATGGGACTAGGTAGGAGAACAGCACCATCATTGTGCTGAAAACATGGGATGACTGATAACTAATTCCCTTGAACTTGGATTCATCTGTGATGTCATGGGCTCCCATTGTCTTATGCCCAACAACCTAGGGTTTGCGGTACAAAAGCCTTCTGTGTCGGAGCTGGTTTCCATCGCATGTGGCTTGACAGAGACACAGAGACATTTGAGAAGAACTGCGTCAGTGGGTACCCTGATGGAAGTAGGAGGGAGGGGTGGGCAGCAGCTGGGTTTGTCATGGGCTCCACGGACTTCTGTCTCTGAGAGCGACTTAGTAGATGGTGCTTCTCTCCATGGGAACTACTCACTTGTCATTCATGACATGGTGGTCACCACAGTGGAATGCTCACTCCTTTGAGGCCTATGCCAAGAGCCTGCAGCTGCTTGGGCACAGTTTTATAGGGAAGATGGAGGGAAAGGGAAGGGAAGGGTCAGCTCAATGCAGGGCACAGTGCACAGGACAGAGCTGCCCCCTGGACACTGCCCTCCCTGGATTTGAAGAATGGAAAGGGGGTTGAGTGCCCAAGAGCCCAGTTCTGCATTTTACAGGCACCATCAGAGGGGACTACATCATTTTCTTTCCTGAAGATCCATCCACTGGAGCAAGATGGACCACGTTAGCCATATTGAGTGGTGAAGATTTTGAAGCAGAGTTTAACTTTTATTCACTTATGTCCTGCTTTGTGCTCGGAAGAATTTAAACAGAGGAGATTAAAAGACTCACTTCATAGTAAACCTGAGGCAGAGCTGGAATGAACTTCTAAGACTGTTTTTAAAGAAAATACTTCTTGCTCCTTTTAATCCAAGAAAAGTACATATAAGAAGAGGAATTCGTCACCATAAAATAGTTTTAAGCAGAGAGTAATCCCTATCCTTTGTGATTCTAAAGAGCTAGGATTAGAAGGAATCTCCTCTAATGCCTGTATCCAGGCTAACTTACATCTTCTCAGCACAAATAGTAAGAAATATATGTGTCGTTTTCATTTATTACTTGTGTTTGTATGTCTTCATAGCTCCCTTTTGTCCAAACACAAGCTGGCATTTTAAAGAACTCTGACTGTCCATACAGAAGGATGTCTGTTCCCTGTGGGTTGGTGCTCCCAGGGAAAATCTGCTGGCCCTCTTGCTGGTTGGTCTGAAAAGCCCTGTTTCCTCTTCAGCAGACCTTCAAGAATTCCCTATTTCTCTAGGCTCCAGCCTCTGTTTCTTGCCTCTTTGCAGTTGCCCACTGTCCCCTCCTCAGGCTCAGGACCCCGCAGTTGCTATGCATGACCGGGGCCTCCCTCCCTTCTGTTTTCACTCCAAACAAGCCCTTGTTCTGTCTGGGCACATCGTGAGGAATGAGGTTGGTGACTTGTTGGAAACTATTTTTATGGGCCCAAAGAGCAAATGTAACTTTCTGACGTCAGACAGTTACCCCCCACTCACTCATCATACCCGGACCCCCAACTGCATTCATCTCCATGGAAACGCCATGCAGTCCATGTAGACATGAGCTTCATGGGCCTACTTCAGAAGATCTCCAAGGAAGACCTCTCTTCAGTCTCCTGTGGTCACCTATTAATAAATTAATTTGGGGACATCATTATTCCACGTAGCATAGTTTGGGGTTAGTCTGTGACTCTCCAATCTGTAAGGCCAGTAGAGGGAGCTCTGTGGATAGAAGGGAGTCCAAGGAACGTGACTTCTGGGGGGTAGCCAGGATCTTCATTCAGGCCTACTTAGTTGGCAAGGGCATGGGGAGGAGGGGCACCTGCCTCGTCATACACCTGTGCTGGAAAAGTCCACAGCTCTCTTTTTTTTTTTTTTAAGTACTTATTTGCTTTTAGTTGTACACAATGCGTTTATTTGTACGTGGTGCTGAGGATCGAACCCGGGCCACGCACGTGCTAGGCAAGCGCTCTACCGCTGAGCCACAATCCCAGCCCATCCGCAGCTCTTCTTAATTACGATCCTACCATGTCAGGTTTGGGAGGGATCCTAGTGGGGTCTGGTTCACCCCTTCATCTAAAGCTCCTTTACCCTCAGTGCGGTTCAGGCCTCAGACAGGCCTGGATTGCACATGCTCGGCCTCTCTGGGCTTCCTCTGGTCTCTCTGGAATGTGCTTACGCTGTTCTCTGCACTGTGCTCTGGGACGGAGCCTGACTAGGCTTCTGTTAATCTTTAACATACAAACACTGTGCAGGAAGATCAGCGTAAGCCCGCTCACGTGAGGGCTGCTGTGTGCACCTCACCTTCTCCTCCCTCTCAAGCCTTGTATGGAAGGCAGAGCTCTGCGGGGGGCCGGGGGGGGTGTGGCGATCATAGAAAGGGGGAGAGCCAGTCAAGGGTTAAGGGAGGGTGGAGGCAGGTAGTGATGGCTTCTGCCCAGGCCCCTCTGGAATGAGGGCAGGAGGCCGTTTAGACGGCTCTAATGCAACTGGAAATGGAGCAACTGTGAGCCTCTGGCCGCCTTCCCTGGGTGCACGCAAGGATACTTCGCAGCTGAGGCCTTACAAGGTCATAAGGAATCTGCAGTCATAGAGCGGAGGGGAGGAGGGTGGAGAGACTGAGCCACCATTCCTCAGCAGGATATCCATGGGGGGGGGGGGAGATACCAGCCAAGGAGCCAGGCCAGTCCCTCTGGGTCCCTCTCGAGGTCTTTAGCGCACTATTAAAGGGCCCCTAGAGAGGCCAGCAGCTAAACAAACAGCACTCTCTGACAATCGCGCCCTCCCCCTCCCTCCCTGTGCAGCCCAGCCAGCTCTGGGCCCAGGGGGGGCTTGCAGGTGGGCTCCAGCAGGCTGCCTCGCAGACAGGCCGCCCCCAGCCCTGGGCCTTCAGACCTTCCAGAAGTCTAATGCCAAGACCCTCTGATGCTCCCGCTGCGTGTGCTGGATCTGAGTAGCAGGAAGGGTGGGGAGCCGGTGTCGCCAGCTCCCTGGCCGGGCCACCGTGTTGGTGCAGGATAGCACTGCAGCTCGTCCACCAGACCACCTGACTTCCCACACATCCGCCCTCCAGGGTTGGTACTGGTGTCTGTCTTGAGGAGTCTGCAGTCTCTCACCTTCTCTGATTTGCTAGTAGAGCTAGGACCCCTTTCTCTCTCTCTCTCTCTCTCTCTCTCTCTCTCTCTCTCCCTCTCCTCTTCTATTTCTTTTTCTCCTCCCTGTCTCTTATTTGTTTACCAAGACAAACAAAAATACTCCTACAATTCTAACAGAACAGAGTACTTTACTAAAATCCTACAATGTGCAAAATACGGTGCTGGGAGTGGGGAGGGCAAGGGGATGGCTGTTTTGAGGAGCTCCCTCCCTATCTAGTGTGACAGGCAATTTATCAACCACTCATTTATTCAGGAAGCAGTTATCAAGCATTCATTAATGTGCCAGGTGTTCCTGGGTATTAAATATAGAATGGAAAAAAATCCAAAAAGTTACTGCATTCAAAAGCATGGAATTGAAATGGACAGATAATCAACGTGCAAACAGAGAACTGTGTCCTCTTTAGTGGGGGGGAGGCCAGGGAGGGCTCTCTTGGGAGAGAATGTGTACAGGAAGTGCAGGGACTAGCCACTGTGGGGACTGTGAGGAAGAGCATCCCAGGGGAAGGAACCGCAGGTGCAGAGGCCCTGAAGCAGGAAGGAGCATGAGGAAGGAATGCTGCCATGAGGTAGAGGTGCCACAGTGCACGTGGGAATCCGTGGAGGAGGATCAGGGGAGGAGCCATTGACTGTCTTCATGGCTGAGTTAGGAATGGCTTCACCAAGGAGGGGCATGGCGGGTGGGTCCTGAAGGACAGACGACTGTTCCCAGGATAGAGAAGGGGAAAGGGGAGGGAGGAGTTTGTGCAGCAGTAGGAAGTCTTTAAAAGCCTGGTGGGTTTAGGGAAGCTGCGTGCAGGGGCTTGGTGGGGTGGAATGGAGTAGACCTTAGTGTCGATAGTGGGAATGGGGCCAGCAGCAGACAAAACTAGAAGATTGGGACCAGATTTTTTTTTTTTTTTTTTTTTTTTTTTTTTGTACCAGGGATTGAACTCAGGGGCACTCGACCACTGGGCCACATCCCCAGCCCTTTTTTTGTATTTTATTTAGAGACAGGGTCTCACTGAGTTGCTAAGTGCCTCGCCATTGCTGAGGCTGGCTTTGAGCTCGCGATCCTCCTGCCTCAGCCTCCCAAAGTGCTGGGATTACAGGCGTGCGCCACCGCGCCCGGCTCAGATTTTTTTTTAAAATATTTATTTATTTACTTTAGTTGTACACAATGCAATCATTTATGTTTACGTGGTGTTGAGGATCGAACCCGGGCCGCGCACGTGCGAGGCGAGCGCTCTGCCGCTGAGCCACAACCCCAGCCCGGGACCAGATATTTTATGGAGGATCTTGCATCCAAAAAAGAGATTGAACTCAGGGGCACTCGACCACTGAGCCACACCCCCAGCCCTATTTTGTATTTTATTTAGAGACAGGGTCTCACTGAGTTGTGTAGCACCTCACTTTTGCTGAAGCTGGCTTTGAACTGGCAATCCTCCTGCCTCAGCCTCCCAAGGCACTGGGATTACAGGCATGAAATCTAACTCCACAGCAAGATGTGGACACGCGCAAACTTTCCAAAAGTCTAAGTCCTTCGTCACTGCAAGTCCACGTTTGGGAATTTATCCCGAGGAAGTAGTCACAGACACAAAGATGTGTGAGTAATGAGTTTCATAACAATGCTGCTTAAATAGTCAGAAATAATATTAAAATATGGGTGCACATATATCAGAGTATTATGCTACTGTTAAAATGATGTGGCTTTCATTCATTTATTGATAGGAAAAATGTGTATGACATAGTAAATAAAAACTTTACAGCATGATATGCATATTACATGATCCCATTTTCCTTAAAATCAAACATATACACATATACACATGTGCACACATGTAGATTCACACAAAACCCCCTGATGGGCATGTGGGGTACCAGTATTTTGATAGTGGTTGTCTTTAGGTGGTGGGATAATGTGAATTTTTTTTTCTGATCTTTTCAAGAATAATAATTTTTTTTAAAAAATAATTTTTAGTTGTTGATAGGCCTTTATTTTATTTACTTATTTATACGTGGTGCTGAGAATTGAACCTAGTGCCTTACACGTGCTAGACAAGCACTCTACAGCTGAGCTACAACTCCAGCCTTGAGAATAATAAGTTGTTTTTTAAAAAAATCAAGAACAACAACAAAAGAAGAAAAACGCTCAGATTATGGTTCTGGGGAGGTTTGGGGAGGTGTTAGAATTTTGGGATTGGGTGCCGGAGTAGATGAGGGTGAGGGATGGGTGGAGAGAAGATTTGACTTGATGTTCAGGTTTCTGACTTGGACCTTTGAGTGGCCAGAGGTGCCACGCCCCAAAGAGAGAGCAGCAGAGGGGACACAGAAGAGAGTCAGAAGGTGAAGGTCCCAGTCTTCATGGTGTTGAGTCTGAGCTGCTGGTGGGACGTGCGGGGAGAAATGGTTGTCAAGTTGCTCTGGATCTAATGAGAGAAGCAAGCTCTGGAGGTGAGTCTAGAAGAGGGCAAGATGAAGACTGGCGGTTGGTGCTGTGAGGATGGATTAAACTCTCCTGGAGGAGTGTGTGATGGGGGTGGAGCTGGGACTCAGCTGAGACTGTCACCCTGTGACTCTCTCATTGAAAGGTGGCTGAAGCCCAGCAGAGCCCAGGAGAGCACTGGTCACCTGGGGGAGACCCAGGGTGTGCAGGGAAAGCCAGAACAAGAAGAGTTTTAAGAAGGAGCGAGCTGCCATCTTGGTAGAGCATCTCCCAGCCTCTCAAATGTCTTCCAGAACTGCTGGCCCATTTGGGGTGTGGATTCTGTCTATTGTCACAAGACACTTTGACCCATTTCCTGGGAATGGGAGTCAGGATTGCGAGGGACCAGGAATCTCTGCTGCCAGTGAGTGCTCCTCAGAGGAGAGCCCACCCCAGAAGGAGGGCAGAGAGGGTGAAGGAGGCTTCCTAGCCCCACGGGAGAAAGCAGCACTTCCAGAGCCCTCTTTTCTCCCGGAAGAGCTGGGAGTAGGAGGCAGTCCTCTGTAGGAGGAGAAGAGGGATTTAATGAAGCACAGTCATTGTTCTCGTCCCTGGGTGGATGTGGAATTCAGGCAGTGCCTTCTGTGAGGATGTTATAGGAGATGAATCCATTAATTGCTGCCAGAAATGAAATGAAAGAAACAAAGAAATAAACAGAGCTCAGAAACAGAACTGGAAGGGATCCCAAAATGAGCTGCAGACTGTGAGGGTTGGAAGTCAGGGTACGCTCAGCCCCAGCAGGCTTGGGGCTGCAGATCCCACTGCTGTGGGTTGAGTCCTGGTCCTGGTGTCAGTCTTCCTGTGTTCTAATCCAGGCTCCTGTGGGGCATGGCGTTTACCCCCTCTGTGCCTCAGTTGCCCCATCTGTATAATGGGAATACTAATAGTCCCTTTACCTCAGGTGGGCCGTGAGGATTAGGAGAGTCAGTCACCCCAACGCAGGAAAGCATTTGCACTCAGCATGGCACCTGGGGAGTAGAGTGCTAGCTATTGATACCTTCCTTGTCATCATCATCATCTTCATGCTTCTAATGATGTCATTAACTCCACCGCTTCCTCCATCTGGGAATGAAGAGATGGTAGAAGATGAGGATCTAATATGCAGCGGGACCACCAGGGAGCGTTAGGCGAACACTTGCTCAGGCTAGAACTTCCTGGTTTAGGAAGCCACACAGGAAAGAATGGAATGTACCATTTTAAAAGTAGACACGTCCAGAATAGGATTTTTTTTTAAAATATCATTTGCTTTTATTTTGTACTTAAGTGTACCTAATGTGATTTGAAGTCAAAACTCTTGAAACAAGGAATGAAGTCAATATAAACAAGTGAGAAATATTTTTTAAATTTTTTAGTCTAAAGTGGATCTTGGGGTTCCCATGAAGTTCAAAGTTGGGCCATGGGATGTTAGAGTGAGCAGGTAGACACAGGGCTGAAGGAGAGGAAGAGGAGAAATTCAGAAGGGGAAAAGTAAAAAAAGCAGTGGTCGTTTGACACAGAGAGGTGGAAGCTGTAATCCTGCCTGAATCTGGGGAATGAAGCAAAGTCCGAGAGTCATAAAATCTGGGGAAAGACCTACGTAATGTTTCAGGGTGTCACACTGCTCTTTACCGCCAGTCATTCTGGAAATAGCCGCTCCAGACTTCCTGCTTCTACCTCCCACCAGCTGGCGCATAACGGCAAATACAAGGTCCCTTTCACTGACTGCCTGGCCCCGTTCTGAGAACCTTTCATTCTCGTACCTGATTTGACCTTTGAGACAAGCGGATGGGGTGGGCGCTGTGGCTATCCCAGTGGGGCGACTCAGGCACAGTGAGATAGGAACAAGGAAGAAAGGAAAGATGGCGCTCACTGCATAAGGCCCACGAGGGTTGATGGGGCCAGCCTCAAGTAGGCACTGTCACCTGAAAGGGGTCTGAGGAGGTCCCCCAGGATGGAGGAGGGGACCTCAACTCAGCCCTGGCAGATTCTTCACTTACACCACAGAAAGGAATCTATCTCAGGATATGTCCAAAGAAGCACAAAGATTTATCTAAGAAAGCAAAGAGCTTTGTTTAGGAAAGCAGGCCAGAGAGCAGGAGGGCTCACTCAAAAGGAGTGCGGGCACCTCGGAGTGAGACTTTTGGTGTCTTGGGCTCTTTGTGTTTGTGGGGGGAGGGGAGGAAGGGGCGCTGGGATTGAACCCAGGGCCTCATGCATGCCAGGCAAGCGCTCCACCACTGTGCCACATCCCCAGGCCTTGGCCCCTTCTTCTCAAGGAAATCTTCATCGATAGTGAACATGTAAGACTGTTTCCTCCTTGGCTTTATTTCTTTATTGGCAGTACTGGGGATTGAACCCGGGACCTTGTGCATGCCAGGCAAGCATTCTACCACTAGGCCACACCCCCAGCCTCCCTTGGCTTTGTTTAGTCTAAAGAAAATATAGTATTTAAACTAGCAGTGTGCATGGCATTGATCGTCTAGACTGAGAGTACTCTGAGCTGTTTAGAATTCAGGCCTGGAGGAGAGCAGGGTGGGGGGTGCGATGAGGTGAGGGTGTTCCTGGAGCTGCTTAGATGTAAAGTCACAGCTTCCTTCCCCCTCCCTGTTTGTCTCCTCCCTGCCTGTCCTCATTTATTCGGTCCTCCCTCACAGACCACCTGGCTCTGAAGTCGGTGACCTTTAGCACTGTAAAAAGGTGCCAGGTGTCATTATCATGGCAATTGTGTAATGACAGCCCCTAACTTGAGGTGCTGAGTCTCTCTAAGCACCCAGCCTGCGTCCGGGGAGGGCCGTGTTTCCTCGTGGTGTCTGGTGGCGTACTCCAGGGACGCCTATCCAGGCTCTAGAGGCTTTCTGTTTTCGCTCCCTGAGACTTCTTTCTTCCACAGGTCGCGTCACACGCAAACGCACGCCTTTTCTCCAGGCAGCATCTCCCACACTCACCTCTGACCTCCTCCCTTGGCTCCTGCCATCCGTCCATCTTCGCTGCTCTTCCCAGCGCCCCTCCTACTCCTTGGAGCCATCCAATCCTCTAAGCCCCACACTCAGATTTCTGTTTCTATAGAATCCTCTGATGTCATTCCAGACCATGGCGATTTCATAACCTTTTCAATTCCTATGGCACTGATTGTGTATGCCTTTAATTGGAGGGTTCATTAAATGTTCATTCATTCATCCACCCCAGCACCTCCGGTGTGTTACTGGGTGAATGAGACCCACCTACAAACAGCTTCCAATCCAATAAGGGAAAGAAGCATAAGACAAGTCATCTTCGCTCTGTGGTAGGCATTTTATGACAGGAGTGTTCTGGGGACAGTGCCAGCCTAGAGGAGGGAATGATCAGCTCTCTTTGGAAAAGTTTCAAACAGAGAATTTCACACACTTGTCTGGGTCTGGAATAATGAGTAGAGACATGTTAGGTGAAAGATGGGAAACAAAGAAGCTGGGAAAAATATTCTGGGTTAAGAGAATGGTAGTTGTGATATACCTTGGCTGGTGGCAGCGTGTGACCTGTTACATATTCACCACTTACTCGTGCCTTGTATACAGTTATGACATTGTTTAACTAGGTGACAATTCCTTCTATTTAGCCAAGAGCCCTTTACACGGCAGAGACCACTCTGAACCCTGGGATGGTTCCTTGTGGGCAGTTTCCAAGCCAGGGAACACGTGGACTAATGCCATGCAAGTGACTGGCTTGTCTTCTGTGTTTTCTAGACCAAGGATGCCCTCTTCACCATTCTCCACGACCTCCGGCCCCAGGATCGGTTCAGTATCATTGGTTTTTCCAACCGGATCAAAGTGTGGAAGGACCACTTGCTATCAGTCACTCCCCTCAACATCAGGGACGGCAAGATCCACATTCACCATATGTCACCCAGTGGAGGTAAGAATGGCTCCTGCCTGTCATGGTAGCTGCAGCATAATCATAAGCTGATTTTCTGCAAAGAGATGAGAATTTGAGAGCTAAAGGTGACAACAGGACAGAGGGTAACTGGTGAGGGCTTTCTTAGGAGCTTATGGTTCTCAGAACACCAAATTTGTGATTTCTTCTCCCACAGTCCCCAAACTTAGTTGGTCAACTTATGGAGGGCAAGTACCTGAAAGGTGGTCGGAGGCTCTCCTGACTTTTCTCACGGATCCTGGACAAGGAAGCTCTTTTTGTAAATTGTTCTTGGGTGGAGAGTTAAAGCCTAGTGAATGGTCCCTTTGGGCGAGGGTATCTTGAGCAGCAAGATGGCACTGCCCTGCAGAACTGGTGGCCTTCAAGGCAGGGCTGCTGTGCAGGGAGCAAAGTGGGTCACCATGGTCTGGGAAGTGCTATGAATGTGAAATGGGCCAGGGAGGGCGCTGGGCTCTGAGTCACTGCACGGTCGTCCTGAGCGTGCACCCTGTGCAGAATGTTCAGAGAGGAGAATTCTGGGCCGGGTACAGTGGTGCACACCTGTGATCCTCAGGAGGCTGAGGCAGGCGGATAGCAAGTTCAAGGGCAGCCTCAACAACTCTGAGATGCTGTCTCAATACAAAAAATAAAAAAAGGGCTGGGGATGCAGCTCAGTAGTTCAGCCCCTGGTATCAAAAAATAAAGACTTCTAGCCGGGCGCGGTGGCGCACGCCTGTAATCCCAGCACCTTGGGAGGCTGAGGCAGGAGGACCGCGAGTTCAAAGCCAGCCTCAGCAATGGCAAGGCACTTAGTAACTCAGTGAGACCCTCTCTCTAATAAAATACAAAAAAGGGCTGGGGATGTGGCCCAGTGGTCGAGTGCCCCTGAGTTCAATCCCTGGTACCAAAAAAAAAGACTTCTGAGGTCAGAGAATCTGAACAGTATGTTACCCATCTGTGCTACATGTAAGTTTTTTCAACTCTGGACGAGGGCCTGATTGTGTCGTGAATACTGTGTCATGAAGAGGTGCTCAGTGCTGGAGTGTTCTGTGGGGCGGAGCTGTCCCTGCTCCCTGTCTTGAAGGCCCTTTATAGAGGCCCATCTTCTGAAGTTGTCACCTGGTTAACTCCACTTTGGTTATCTAGAAACATGTGAAACAGCTCAGTCTTCTCCCAGTTTTCATAGATTTATTATTTCCCATCAAAGACAAAGCCCTGATTTTCCAAAGGAGCCTCGTCTGGAACTTGGCCTTGCTTGGCCAGTGTCTAACTTAGCCTGGCATTTCCACAGCAGCATAGTCTAGAACTTTTCTGGTGTTGGATGGAAAAGGTAAAAGTTTAGATTTAATTTGATAGTTTTGTCCACAGAAGGAAGTTGACAAGGCTGTGAAGTCTTTGCAGCCCCTAGTACCCAGCGTGCTTCCTGACACGTACTGCATCCTCAGTGGATATTTGTTAAGTGAACTTATTTTAATGGCACTACTTACTGTTCAAATGACTGACATGTGTGTGTGTGTGTGTGTGTGTGTGTGTGTGTGTGTGTGTGTTGATAAATAACTTTGGATAACAGCTGAACTGTGGACTATGTTCCTTTGGAATCTGAACCTTAGAAACCTGGTTAGTTTCCTCTACTTATTCTTTCTTTTTTTTTTTGTAGGGGTGGGTACTAGGGATTGAACCCAGGGGTACTTACCCACTGAGCCACATCCCAGCCCTTTCTTGTATTTTATTTAGAGACAGGGTGTCGCTGAGTTGCTTAGCATCTCACTAAGTTGCTGAGGCCGGCTTTGAACTCTTTAGTTGTAGTTGGACACAATACCTTTATTTAATTTATTTATTTATTTGCATGTGGTGCTGAGGATCGAACCCAGTGCCTCACACATGCTTGGCCAGCGCTCTACTGCTAAGCCACACCCCAGCCCCTGAACTCTTGATCCTCCTGCCTCAGCCTCCCCAGCCACTGGGATTACAGGCATACATCATCATGCCTGGCTCCTCTACTTCTTCTTCTTCTTTTTTTTTAAATTTAAAAAAATTTTTTTTGTAGTTGTAGATGGACAGCATGCCTTTTTATTTTCTTTGTTTTTATTTTTATGTGGTGCTGAGGATCAAACCCAGTGCCTCACGTGTGCTAAGCAAGTGCTCTGCCACTGAGCTACTGCCGCAGCCCCTGTACTTACTCTTGACACTGCATGGCCCCGGCCTCTGAGGGTCGACAGTGGATTAATCTGCTTCTCTCTGGGAATGTAACCTCAGAACTAGGAGCATAGATTCTGAAGCCATACTGCCTGCATTTGAATCCAGCTCCACTCGCCACAGAACTTCCCTCTGCTTCAGTCTCTTTGTATAGTGGAGATAATAATGGTTGTTATTGGGGTGAGATGAGTTAAAATACTTAAGGTGCACAGAAGAGGACTGGCATGCAGGGAGTTCTCTTCAAGCATCAGATGTGGCCATGATTTTCACCCACCTGAGTAGCTCCATTGCTGGTGTGCGTGGGTCCTGGGAGTTCTTGGTTGCTGAGTGGACGAGAGATGTCCAATTTTAACGTAGGCCTGATTCCAAGCCCTGTGGTTCCTTTGGCACCCAGGTGCAATCAGGAAGGCTAAATGGATGCCTTGGCCCTGGCTCTCTTTGGCTTTCAAGTGGAGAGGGAGACTCAGCATCATTGCCAAGTGCAAATTAAAGAACATACAAACACCTGCCAGCCAGTCCATGCCCACACACCCAGAGGCCACGTGAAATTAGACGGGCATAAAAAAAAGGCAAATTAATGATCTCAAAGAGGTGTAGAAGATGGTTTCAGCTGTAACTCTCCCTTCTGTTTGGACTCTGTATGCATTTTATCGAGAATTATGAACGTGATTGTCACAGGCATAGATTTATCCTTTTTGCCAGAAATTCTGGAGCGTATAAAGCAGTGGGGGAAATGATCTGGTTCTTTCCTACGTGGTATATTTTGCAAGTTGTTTGGAACAGAAATTCATGACTAAAAATAAGGAATTGGGTGCCTAGAATGGGAAATTTCTTTGGTATGTAAATTTTAGCTCAGGCCATTCAAAACACAACAACTAAAGAAAATAGATGTTCATGCTACAATAAGAAATCTGTTTTCCTTGATGGTTCAATAGTGGTAGCTCAGTTGAGTGAGCTTCCTGGCTAATCCAGGAACCTCATTTTAGCTGATAGTTTTAACCTCAACCAACCAACCACCCATTTCTCGCCATCCACCAAGCAAATACACATTGGTACCTACCACAGACCCTGCCCCACGACTTTAATCAGAACTGCTGATGGTGAACACCTTTCTAAAGGAGATTTTTCAGGATCAGGAGGTGAATATATGTATCCATACCTCTTTCCTTTGTGGCTTCTAACAAGCAGAGGTAATCCTGAAGGGGCAGCAGGCAAGGAAAGGGAGAATGAAGGTGACTCATTACTTCTTCTTTAAATTAATTTTTCATAAAAAATTAATTTTAAATTAATTTTTCATAAAAAATAATTTTTAATTAATTTTTCATAGAAATTAATTTTTAATTAATTTTTCATAGAAATTAATTTTTAATTAATTTTTCGTAAATTAATATTTTATATATGACAGCAGAATGCATTACAATTCATATTACACATACAGAGCACAATTTTTCATATCTCTGGTTGTATAAAAAGTATATTCACACCATTTGTGTCTTCATACATGCACTTAGGGTAATGGTGTTCATCTCATTACACTGTCTTTTCTATCCCCATGCCCCCTCCCTTCCCCTCCCTACCCTTTGCCCTATCTACAGTTCATCTAATCCTCCCATGCTCCCCCTCCCAACCCCACTATGAATCAGCCTCGTTTTATCAAAGAAAACATTCGGCATTTGTTCTTTGGGGATTGGCTAACTTCACTTAGCATTATATTCTCCAACTCCATCCATTTACCTGCAAATGCCATGATTTTATTCTCTTTTATTATTGAGGACTATTCCATTGTGTTTATATACCACATTTTCTTTATCCATTCATCTACTGAAGGGCATCTAGGTTTGTTCCACAGTTTGTGAATTGTGCTGCAATAAACATTGATGTGGCTGTGTCCCTGTAGTATGCTGTTTTTAAGTCTTTGGGGTGTAGACCAAGGAGTGGGATATCTGGGTCATAAGGTTGTTCCATACACACAACAATAAGTGTTGGCAAGGATGTGGGGGAAAGGCACACTCATACATTGCGGGTAGGACTGTAAAATGGTGCAGCCAATATGGAAAGCAGTATGGAGATTCCTAGAAAACTGGGAATGGACTCATTATTTCTTCAGTCAGCACCATCCAGCCTGGGCAGCCTTTGAAGCCATCTGAGATGGTCTCCAGTTGGTGCTCACCTTTTCATTCTGTGGTCCTTTCTTCCCTTTCTTCCTTCAGATCCCTGCATCTAACACATTCTGCTTCTTTCCAATGCTGTTCTCAGGAATGTGGCAGCCATTAGTGCTAAGATAAGGACTTCTAAGCCCAGGTGTCATCGGGTACCTTAGGGAAAAGGTTTGACAGTGGGATAACTGTGCCATTTAGGTTCATCTGTAAGCTGGGCCACCCCACATGTGCAGGTGACCTCTTCTCCCCCACAGCTCGGTCCTGCTGGCCGGCACCTGTGTGGCTGAGTTCTCTGCAGCTCTGCAGACTCAGGGAGGGCGCAGAGGTGTGAGCTGTCCTGTATTGCTCCCTGCAGGCACAGACATCAACGGTGCCCTTCAGACGGCCATCGGGCTGCTCAACAACTATGTGACCCACAACGACATCGAGGACCGGAGCGTGTCCCTCATCATCTTCCTGACAGATGGGAAGCCCACCGTTGGAGAGACCCACACCCTCAAGATTCTCAACAACACCAAGGAGGCCGCCCGAGGTCAGATCTGCATCTTCACCATTGGCATTGGGAATGACGTGGACTTCAAACTGCTGGAGAAACTGTCGCTGGAGAACTGTGGCCTCACCCGGCGCGTGCTCGAGGAGGAGGACGCAGGCTCGCAGCTCATCGGGTCAGTTGCCTGTCTTCTCGGGATGAGGAGAGGCTGAAGGGGCCCAGGGTTGGATTCCTTGTGAAATCCAGAAATGAGGGTGATCTCACACCTGCTGGAAATACCGACAGCTCCTTGCACTGGCAGATGCTGTGAGTTTTGAAACCAGGCAGATTGGGGTCCCACTCTGGGACTTTAGGCAAGACTTTACAACTGTTTCCTCATTTGTACAGCGAAGGTCACGGCTGGGTGACAGTTGAATGAGAAAGCCTGTGTAAAGTGTTGGCACAGGGTCACGTATTAGGTGTCCACTGAGCTCCTACAGTTACAATTGCTGACTTGATATTTTGACTTTATTTTATAAATGGCTATATTTTAGTTTTGAAGCAAAATGACCAATTAAAACTGGTGAATACTCAGATTATTATATTGAGGTGGAAAAGAAGCTAGATCTTAGGTCTTCTAACACAGAAGTACCTTCTCTCAGGCCATGTCGCCAAGCCCCACGTGTGACTTTGCTTTTGACTCAGATGCCAGTTTCAGTGTTGGGTACCTTTGTCTGCATTGTGGCACATGTGGTAAAGGAAAACTTAGGTGGACTTACAGTTGTTCAGTAGCCATAGCCAAGAGAATTTTTCATTAGCAATCCTGCTGAAGATCTCCTGGGTATGCAAGAAAAACAGGTGGTTGGTATGGGACTGGCCACCATTTTAAAAATTATTATTATATATTATTAAGTATAATTTATTGGAGGAATGCAAGATTAGTTAAATTAAAAAGTCAATTAATATAATAAAACCTATTAACAAAAGGGAAAAATCACATGACTCAATCTTCTCAGTAGGCACAGAAAAATGCACTTGATAGATGAAATGTATTCATAATTTTAAAAAATTTTCCCATCTTTTTTTTTTTTTATTGAATTATTTATTTATTCTAACTTGTTATACATGACTGGCCACTACTTTTATCCCAACACTTTTATGAAAGATTTACATGAAAACCCAGATTGCTTCCCACCATTATAAAAAAAATTATTCACAATTAGATTTGAAGAAGGAGAATCTAATGCTCTGATAATGCCTGGGATTCAGTAAGGAGTTCATAAGCTAGAGCCATTGCATTGAAACAAGTCAACTGCACTGTCACAACTACTAAAAATAATATTGATACATTTCTACCTGCCTTGTCTCATGTGATCCTCACAGAAGTTCTAGGAGATGGGTATATGTGTGAAGCTAAGCTGCCACACAGCAGTGAGAAAATGCAGAGGCTCAACTGAGAAAACTGCTCATTTCTCCCCTCTCAGCTGGACAAGCTCAATTCTGCTCCACGAAGCCACTCAGGGACCCAGGCTCCTTCCATTTTATGGCTTTGTTCCCCATGGGTGTTATCCTGACCTGTCAGGTTGAAATTAAGTCAGTGTCATTTGCTTTCCCTGCCCAGATAAGGAGAAAGGAAGGAAAGCCAACAAGCTATTTTGTTTTGAACAAGTGTCTTTGAAGTTTCACAAATCACTTATATGTATATCCCATTGGTGAGATCATGGTCACATGGCCATGACTGGCCCCAATGGAGGCTAGGAAATACCTTTTGTAGGAGGATGGACAAATGCCTACTTAGAACTCAATTAATATAAAAGAAGGGGAGAATGGACGTGGAGAGACAGCTGGTAGACTACAAAAGTAGTACTGTTAACATTCCAATTTTATGGCTGAAGAAACTGAAGTTAGGAAGGTTAAATCACATGTCATAAGACACACAGTAAGGAATGGCTTACTCTACAGCCTGTTCTCTCTACACCTATGGAAAAGGGATTTTAATTGTGCTCTTAGCAAGAAGCAACCACATAACAGACCACCCCCCCACACATACACACACAAAAACTAATAGAAACAAATGTTGCATCACACAAAAGCACCATGTTAAAGTCAAGGCCAGATTTCTCAAGTATAAAAATTCATGTGAAATGTGTATTTGGTTTTAAGAGCAATATTTTAAGTGGCTCTATGAGAAACTCAGGTGTGTACAAGGAATTTATCAGGAGTGCTTAGGATCTTGAAGTTGTGTCACATGAAGAGTAGTTCATGAGACCTGCTCACTTTGACAGCAGGTGTGCTAAGGTCGGAACATCCAGAGATCAGCATGGCCCCTGTCCAGGATGATACTCAAAATTGTGAAACGTTCCTTGCTTTTCAAATTGCATCATTTTATGTGCATTTGAATATGCCACAGTGAAGCTCACCACTCTGTGTGATTAATATGCACCAATTAAAATATCTGGTCGTTGATTAGGGAGCATGAAAAGGAGACTGCAGGGAACCCCAGGCAGAGTTGTGGGAGCATCTAAATGGCTTTCATGTTGAGGATGGATTACCCTAATCCTGTCTTGTTCCAGAAGCGAAACTGAGGCCTCTGGCTGGAAATTCCAGGGGGTTGAACTTGATCTACTCTCAGGAGGGTCTTCCTTATCCTCAGGGAGTTGGTCAAGGGGCCCGGTAGCCTTGAGAGGTAGCGAGTGCTGTCTCTCCAAGCTCCTCCTGAAGGACCTCCGTGGGCGTGCTGTGGCTCTAGAGTGGGACTTGATCCCATGAGGTGTGGACTCCTTGCCTGGGCCCTCATCTCTCTCTTCTGCTGCTGCAGGTTCTACGATGAGATCAGGACCCCCCTCCTTTCTGACATCCGCATCGACTATCCCCCTGGCATCGTGGAGCATGCCACCAAAACTCTGTTCCCCAACTATTTCAACGGCTCAGAGATCGTCATCGCGGGGAAGCTGGCGGACAGGAGGGTGGAGCAGTTGCACGTGGAGGTCACAGCCAGCAACAGTAAGAAATTCGTCGTGCTCAAGACGGAGGTGCCCGTGGAGCCCCGGAAGGTGGGGAATGATGTCCCAGGAAGCCCCAGGCCCAAAGATGATGGCCAGGGGGACCCCAACCACATCGAGCGTCTCTGGAGCTACCTCACTGTGAAGGAGCTGCTGAGCTCCTGGGTGCAGAGCAACGAAGAGCAGGAGAAGGAGCAGCTGAGGCAGAGGGCGCAGGCGCTGGCCGTGAACTATCACTTCCTCACCCCCTTCACGTCCATGAAGCTCAGGAGGCCGGCACTCCCCACGGGTGCGCTGGAGGACAGCCCTGGCATGTCCGCTGCCACAGGCCCTGAGACGGTGATGCAGAGCCTGCGGGGAGCCGGCCTGCAGCCAGGTAAGGCAGCTCCGGAACAGTGAGCCCCTCGCGAGGCTGTGGTGACCTGCGCCGGTGTATTTTATTTTATCATACTATAGTTTATTTTCATAAACAAGAACCCTGCATATAGCAATAGTCTTCAGAGAGTATCTTTTTTTTTTTAATGTTAAGAGTTCAATTTATTTAAATGAAAAACAATTTTAATGTTTTTCTCCGTTAATCTATCTGAACATTCTGCAAAACGATGTTAATACGGTATAATCCTATATGGGGGAGGGAGAGTTTCAGTGAGTATTATACATTTTTTACCCTTTAGAAAGCAAAAACAGAAATGTAGCTGTACTGACAAAAGGGAAAATACTGAAGAGATAACAAGAATAGAATGTGACAATTAAATAATGAGATGTGTTTCCATTATTTTTCCTCCTTTCCATTAAAATAAAAAAAAGAATCAATCCTCCCCATTGGCTTCATCCCTCACAGAAATATACACGCATCTCTTACAAACAAGGTCTCTTCACTTTTTCTCTTACAGCAAAAGTTCACAACATCTGCATTTCTTCCCTCGGTTTCCACGAGCAGGTTTCTGTCACTGCATTTGGCAAGCCTATAATGCCGTCTCAAAGAGTATCTTAATTCTTGTATTTGTATTGTTATAAACTGTGGCTCTTGAGAAATGAGGGGGGAAAGATGGCATGAGACAAGACATGTCGCTCAGTGATGTCAGCCCATCAGTCAATCATCAGTCAGCCAAGGGCCCACCACAGGCCGGCCATTACTGGAGACCCCAAAGTGACACACAGAGATGCTCCGTTTTTGTGCCTTTCAATGTTCTGAAGCACATCAGAGTTGTGTTATTGTGTGTGTGTGATCAGTTTCATTTTCTTTTCTTTTTTTTTTTTTTTTTTTTTGGGTACCGAAGATTGAACTCAGGGGCACTCGAGCACTGGGCCACATCCCCAGCCCTTTTCTGTATTTTATTAGAGACAGGGTCTCACTGAGTTCCTAAGTGCCTCGCCATTGCTGAGGCTGGCTTTGAACTCACAATTCTCCTGCCTCAGCCTCCCAAAGTGCTGGGATTACAGGCGTGCGCCACCGCGCCCAGCTAGTTTCATTTTCTTGAGAAAGTTTATGAAGAACCACGCTATGGAATCTTGGGAGAATTCGCCCCGGACACACCTGCCATTCAGAATCCAACAGAAGCCATCATGCCCGGTCAGCGTGCCAGTGGACAGGGGGACTTGGCAGAGACGGGAGCTGGAGAAAGGAAAAGCAGTAAAACCAAATCAGAGGGTCATAGTGTAGGTCATGTCCACGGGTGGACAGTGGCACGTTAGTTGTGTGTGGCATTGTGATGAGGCCTCTGTCAAGTTGCCATCTCCTAGGAAAGGGGTCTGGAGTTAACCAGCCCTGGTTAACCGCTGTCTCATTTATTCCTCACGCTCCGAGCTCTGAGAAGCACCTGGGTGTGGCAGAGAGCATGAAGTTAGGCTCCACCATCCTCCTGACCTGCTGTGAGGCCCAGGGCAGGTTCCAGACCCTGTGAGCCTCCACTCCCGTGCTGGGAAATTGGGGGTGGTGACAGGTTCCCTGAGGGCTGCTGTGAGGATTAAGCACAGAGAGTCTTGGGCATGTGACCAGTGTTCTGCAGATCTTAGCTGTCCCCTCCATGAGGCACGTCCTGTGAGAAAACTCATCAAGAAGCTCAGACACTTACAGACAGGCGGCACCAAGCTGTTGCTGTGTTGCAAAGACGGGCGCCTGTCTGGGTCAGCGAGGGCCGTTTTCATTCTGATAAAAGGCAAGCTGCAGGACGCTGTTGCTTCTCACGCACGAGACCTGTCCCACATCCAGGAAAAATCTCCTCAGGAGAGATCAGAGGCAGATGACGCAGACCCAGAGGACCAGGAACACAGATGAGGAAATGACCAACTGATGGTTCCAAGGAGAGCTTTGGAATAAGATTTTCCTGAAGCGTTAGTGATTTTGTAAGACAGTCTTCCTGTCCTTAAAGCTCTGATGATATTTTAATTTTAATTTTTTTAAGTGTCTGTGGAAGCTGACACTTCTTAAAGCAATCATCCAGCCTAAGGACTTCCCCCTCCTTCCTGGTCCATCTGCGCTCTGCCCACATCATGCTCTCTGGGGACCAGAATTAGGAAGGGGCACTTAAACCCATTAAGTACTGGAGATGGAACCCAGGGCCTTGGGCATGCTAGGCAAGTCCACTGAGCTACACCCCCAACACCGTTGACCTTTAATTTCTATGAGGGGTGAAACTGAGTAAAGAAGAGTGTAATTTTGCTAATACATCATATGATATTGGTTTTACTTATAGAAATTAATTTACTTTTAGGTTATCATTTAATTGAATATTTTTTAAGGTACACTTTGAATCCTTGGTGTTTCAAAATGCTTTTTGAATCACGCTTACACACATAGCTCTGGACCCTGGAGTGTAACTGTCTCTTTTGTTTTTTATTGCAGTAAAAACTACATAGCATAAAATTTACCATCTTCACTGTCTGAAGGGTGTAGTTCATTAGTGTTGGCTGTATTCTCATTGTTGTGAAATCCAGCTCCAGAAAGTTTTTCATCTGGTGGAACCGAAACTCTGTATTCCCCAAACAAGAACTCCCAATTCTCCCTTTCCCCAGAATTGTATCTTAAGTGTGATAGACTGTTTCCCCCTTTTGTGTAAACAGAGATCCCAGAAAAGAAAAATACTATCTAATTGCTGAAACAATAATGTCATCAACCTTACTCACTTGCGTCTTTGGAGGCCAGGTTTTCCCTTTAAAATAGATGATGTTTTGAACAGTTTTTTTTTTTTTTAATTCTTTGTTAGAAATGAATCTAAAAGCTGAATATTTCTCATTTCAGCCTGCTCCCCGGGGGCCTCAGGGGCCTCTCTCAGCATCCTCTTTGACGAATAACAGCAGTGTTCTCTTCCTTCTCCTTTTTTAGGGCCCACTCTCAAGAAACCATATGACCCAAGAATCAAAATCTCTAAAACATCAGGTAAAGAGAAGGAGGTGGTTTGGTGTGTGAGTGGGGAACAAGGGAAGTGCAGACAGTGGCCACCAGGAAGCCATTTAAATTAGCAGCTCATAGAACAAGGCGTCGTGGCCGTCTTTACTTAGCTCAGGCCAACAGAGCGAGTGCTGAGAACCAGGAGCACCCTCAAGCCATCACATAAACACTGTGGAGCTCCCACAGTCCCCCGGAAAGCCCAACAGGAGCCCTGGAGGACAAAGAGTCACATAACAGACACATCTTCTGTTTAAAAGGCATTGGTGGTCTCAGGGGTCTGAAGTGTGGGTGCCTCCAGCGTCTGGTGTCATGAATACAGAAATAGTATTTTAGAAATGTCTGTTGAGGTAGGCAGGATTTCGTTGTTGTTGTTTTCTAATCCCAAACTTCAGAAAGAAGAACAGATTAAAAACACCTAGAGTTTCCTTTTGGCAGCTTCTTGGTATTATGATAAAAATGCAAGAGCAGCATTGGGGGCGCTGGCTCTTGTTTTCCAGTGTGAACATCTTCCCTTCTAAGTCTCACGATCGCCTCTGCCGATGCGCTGTACGTGCAAGTTCATAAAGCCAGGGACGTCCTAGAGATTAGCTATGGGGATGAAATGCGTCATCTCCTGTGGACGGAATGCAATTCCTTGAACACGTGTGCTTTGTGGAATGCAAGAGAACCTTCCTCTTGGATGCTGCCTGCAGTAATGACTTCTGGATTCCTCTTTTTTTGGAACAGGCAGCATCTTTCCTTGTAAAGGGATTTGGGTGATTTGGGTAGAAGTGGATGTAGAGAAAGTCTCAAAGTACTGTTGGGTGAGCTACATTCATAGCTAGAAGAGTGCCAAAAATGTGGGAGAGAACTTTTGTTTCTCTGGGTATCACTCCCCCTACCCACCATCTGAGGACAGATCCCTCGTATTTCTTTACATTGTTGCCACTCACAGGGGACTCGAGACACTTCAGAGTGAGAGTAGCCAGATTCTCTCAAGAGCTCCTCTGAGTGATGTTGGAGGCAGATACGGTTTTTCTGCAGGTATAAGGAGGACAGGAAGCTGCTTAGAGCTTGAGAAGACCAGACTTCCCCTGACCCAAACCTCCGTTCTACCCGGGTACACTCTCATGCACATACACATACATGAGGAATAGATAGGTGTTCCAAAACGGGCTGTGTCTAGTGTGTAAGAAAGTACAGTGAGAGAAGGGAATGGATGTAGACTCTTGGGAAATATCTGATCTCTGCAGCAGGAAACAAGGCTCTTCATCTTTGGCAGAGGTGGAGTGGGGAAGAAATGGACAAGGAACGGGGGCCCGCTGAACCTCATCTGGGAACAAAAATTTGAGATCAGTCAAGTCAGCGTGACCTATCAGAGTGATGTCTGCCCTCACCACTGTCACTGCTGAACCTAGTGACTCTGCTTCACCTGTCACTGCCCATAAACTGGGCTTGGCTCTCAGGACCTGCACGCTGGGATCGTGTGCAGCCGGCACTGGGAGTGTTTGTGAGACAGGCTGGGGCTCCCTGGGAGAAGTGCCAGAGAACTCTCGCCATAGACAGGACGAGCCTGCATGCTTCCTGTGGGAAGTTGGAGGACAAAAGCAGTGACCTGGGGAAACCCACCCAGGACGTTGGGGACTGCACCTCTCCTCCCCCACATACCTCTCCTGCCTCTCAAAGCCTAGTTGTCTGCACTTAACTGAGGCCCAGCGCAAGGAGCACTGGATTTGGACTTGGGAGGCCTGGAGTCAGCGTTTACTTGAGCATGGGCTCCCTGGGAGACTTTGGAGAGTCGCTGCTCTCCCTAATTTAGAAACCGAGGAAACTGTTCTTCCAACATTGTCGTTGGGTGTAGATAAATGATTAGTGACAAAATATAAAGTAGTACTTACACATGGAAGACAGCTAATAAATCTCTCTCTCTCTCTCTCTCTCTCTCCTCTTTTCTCCCGTCCTGGCAGTGGATGGGGACCCCCATTTTGTGGTGGACTTCCCCCTGAGCAAACTCACCGTCTGCTTCAACATCGATGGGGAGCCCGGGGACATCCTCCGGCTTGTCTCTGATCACAGGGACTCTGGTGAGTGCTTCCCTCCCCCGGGGCATCGAGGCAAGGGCCCGGGAGGGGCCGCATCCCCCTCTGTTCTTAGGATGGGTGACCAGTTATGCAAGGGACACATGGTAGAGGCTCAGGGGGTGCCACTGATGAATGAAGGGCAGTGGACGTTGTTCTTGGACTTGGAGAACCGGACATTCAGACCTGCTCTAATGACTTTGGTGTTGTGTGGCCTTGGACTGAAGATGTCTCCCTTGAACAGTAGAGATTGTGATACTCTGCTGCTATAAAATGGACTAAGCTAAATAATGGACATGATGTGGCTTCATAAATGCTTAAGTAAGTGCTGTAGGAACTCATGAAGTTACTGCTGTCTTTTCATTGAGAAGCTGTGATGGCAGAAAGGCCAGCGGCCCAAACGCATCTCTCTCAGTTCCTTGGTGACTTAGATGAGAAGCCCAGAGGTTGACCACACAGTCCTGTGTGCTGCGAGCGCAGATGAAAAGAGACCTCTGGTCCCCGTGGGCTGGGGAGAAGGCCTGGGGAAAAGAGGTTGGCACGGAAAAACCTTTAGGAGTTCCGTGCAGGTAGTGATGCTTGGGGACAGTTATAAGGACAGCCACATGGCATGGCTTTGTGAGGACAAGCTTGGGAGTAGACCTTCTGGTACTTGTCAGTGCTAAGAAAATGAGAGTTTGGAAGGTCAGGTTACATAGGTCCCTGCCAGGTGGTAGGTATGTCGCGATTAAGTAAAGTTTGACCAGGGGGGTCTCCTCTATCACATGGTTCTCTTGCGGGTCTTTCTAGTCTTAGAGCTAAATTTCTAATGTTTCTCATTTCAAAGGGTGCAGGAGTAAGATAGGGGTCTAACTGCAGCCTTCCTGGAGTGGCCGCCCTCTTTGGAGCTATTCCATGGTTTCTGTATTCTGCCCAAGGCGGGAACTCAGCCTGCAAGTGCGTGGAGCCTGGAGCCAAAGAGCAGGGGCCCTGCTCAGGCAGGGGTTCTGTCCCCCAGTTCCCACCCCCACTCCCTGACTCGTGGCCCCAGGGAAGGCACTTTTCTCCTTGAATACTTGAGAAGTTACAGTCAAGATTTTCTGGGAAGATGATTCCCAGAAGAGAGAACACAAGAGTTAATTGCACACCAATCTTTTGTTATTGAAAATTGCCTCTTGGCATCAGGGCAGAGCCCCCGGAGGGAGCACACATCACTTAATTCATTGCCAGCATCTCCTGGGCACTTGTATCTGTTCGTTCTTCAGCCTGACAGCACGGAGCCCTGGGAGCTGGCTGCCAGCCTCACTCAAGTCCAGGAACGCTTGTGTTCTTAGTGGCACAGGAAAAAAGCACAGGAGTTATATTTGATGGCAGTTGACAGCTTACACATGTGCTTCCTTTTGCGATCCTTGAAAACTTTAGTTAGCATTTGTATCTTCCCCATTTTACATGATGAGGGAATTGAGGCTTAACTTCCTTCAATGGCTTATTTAAGGATTAACACCTCAGACATGGAAGAACGTGAGTTTTGGGACTGAAAAACATTCTAGCATCAATGGTCTCTAAATGAGGATCAGTGGCTACTGGTAGATACAAAATAGGCATCAGGACCACTGAGTCCTTCTGTCCTACACCCAGGCTGGAATGAAAGCACACAAACATGCAGTCCCCTTCCATGATCATTTATTTTATTTTATTTTTATTATTTTATTTTATTTTATTTTTGTGGTACCAGGGATTGAACTCAGGGGCACTCGACCACTCAACTACTGGGCCACATCCCCAGCCCTTTTTTGTATTTTATTTAGAGACAGGGTCTCACTGAGTTGCTAAGTGCCTCACCATTGCTGAGGCTGGCTTTGAACTCGTGATCCTCCTGCCTCAGCCTCCCAAGTGCTGGGATTACAGGCGTGCACCACCATGCCCGGCTCAGAATCTATTTTAATAACTTTAATATGTGACTATTTAAATGTTTGGGGGCAGGAAAAAAACCTATGTAATTGACCTTAGTGATATTAGGTGTGCATTTATTTAATGCCACTGCAGTAAAGCCCTTATTCCATTATTCCAGTATGACATGGCCCTTTATATTCACCAACAGCCTGTTCATCACCCGCATCCGGCCCCTTTCATGATCTTGATCCCAGCCTGCATCCTCCTTCCCTTGCTCCAAGATGCTGGTCAGACACAGGACAGAGAGCTCACCTGTGGCTACCTGCAACCCTGCACCCATTCACTCATTCAGCCAGCACTGAGCAGCCCCTCTGAGTGAGTCACTCCTGCTAGAGAAACAAAGACCAGGAAATTAGGGTTAGGGAAGGAAGCAAGGAAAAGGAGCAAGGAAGGAGCAAGGAAGGAGCAAGGAAATTCTGACCGGAGGCCTTTAGGGGATGGGGATTGTGTTTCTAACCATTGTTCTCTTCCCCTGGGCTTCAAGGTGTGACCGTGAATGGAGAGTTAATTGGGGCGCCCGCCCCGCCTAGTGGTCACAAGAAGCAGCGCACCTACTTCCGCACCATCACCATCCTCATCAACAAGCCCGAGAGATCGTACCTGGAGATCACACCCATTAGGGTCATCCTGGACGGCGGAGACAGGCTGGTCCTCCCCTGCAACCAGAGCGTGGTGGTGGGGAGCCGGGGGCTGGAGGTGTCCGTGTCCGCCAACGCCAACGTCACTGTCACCATCCAGGGCACCATTGCTTTTGTCATCCTCATTCATCTCTACAAAAAGCCAGCGCCCTTCCAGAGAAATCACCTGGGCTTCTACATCTCCAACAGCAGAGGCCTTTCCAGCAACTGCCACGGCCTCTTAGGTAGGCAGCTGCTCACCTGCACGCCGGGCTTGGAGGGTGGGGTTAGATTCTAAAAGAGAAGCCCGTCCTGCCAATCTCTTCAGCTGGACTGAGAAATCCAATAGGAAATGTGGTTGTTAGGTACACAGCTGGCCCTCGGCACCCCCCAGGGACTGGTTCCAGGATTCCCTAAGATGCCAAAATCTGAGGATGCTCGAGTCCCTCAAATGGCCTAGTAAGCCAGTGGAGGTGGCGCACGCCTATAATCCCAGCCACTGAGGAGGCTAAGGCAGGGAGGATTGCAAGTTCAAGGTCATCTTGGGTAACTCAGTAAGACACTGTCTCAAAAAACAAAACAAAACATCAAAGGGACTGGGGATATAGTTCAATGGTATTCCCAATACAGCAATAAATAAACAAATAAATAAAATGGCACCGGGTACGGTGCCGCACACCTGTAATCCTAGCACTTGGGAGACTGAGGCAGGAGGATCGCAATTTCAAAGCCAGCCTCAGCAATGGCGAGGCACTTAGCAACTCAGTGAGACCCTGTCTCTAATAAAATACACAAAAGGGCTGGGGATGTGGCCCAGTGGCCGAGTGTCTTTGAGTTCAATCCCCCATACCCAAAATAAATAAATAAATAAATAAAATGGCATAGTACTTGTGTAAAACCTACATCCATCCTCTCATGTGCTTTACCTCATCTCTAGATTACTTATCATACCTCATAGAATGCCAATGCAGTTTGAATAGCTGGTATTCTGAATTGTGTAAGGACTAATAACAAGAAAGAAAAAGTATGTGTATGTTCATTTTTTTTTGGCACTGGGGATTGAACTCAGGGGCACTCGAACACTGAGCCACATCCCCAGCCCTATTTTGTATTTTATTTAGAGACAGGGTCTCACTGAGTTGCATAGTACCTCGCCATTGCTGAGGCTGGCTTTGAACACGCGATCCTCCTGCCTCAGCCTCCTGAACCACTGGGATTACAGACGTGCACTCTTGTGCCCGGCTTCTGAATATGTTTGATCTACAGTTGATTGAATCCAAAGATGTGCAATCCATGGATATGGAGTGCTTACTATGTATATGTGAAAATTGGATTTGGGGCCTCCTGATGACTTTCTGGAATAGCAGTGTCTGTTACAAACCAGCTCTCTCTAGTGTCTGGGAGAGCGAGGCAGTGGAGGGTAATCATCTTAGGTCTGATTCCTTGTTACTCTGCAAGGAGACACAGGAAAAGGGCAGCGCACTGCCCTCCCGGCAAGGCACGAGAGATTTGCCTTTCACGGGAGTCATCCACGTTGCTGCTGTGAGCAGCAGGCAGGCCACTCCGGCCAGCGTCCTTCAACGTGTAATTTCATGTGGGCTCCTGGCCCAAAAATGAAGGGCGAGCCATGGCCAGGGCTCTGTTTAGAAAGCAGGATTTCCTGGCGCTTGAGCTGGAGGCATTTGGTGGCACCTGGCTGCCAAGCCTGCTCCCCTTTCACAGATGCAGATCTGTGTCCCATTGGCCTGAGGAGTACCCTCACCTGACCTGGAGAATTCTGAGGACCAGGGTCAGGAGTGGGCGGGCTACCTTCCATACCCCACCCAGGTGCACCCGCCACACGTCTTGTCCAGAGGGGGACCTCTAACAGGGAAGGAGGAGGGAAGACCTGACCCTTTGCCCAAAGCCCTCCTCTTCCTCACCGTTCGGTCAAAAACTGTGGTTGTCTCCATTGGCTGTTTAGGCGATGTCTCAATGTTAGCAACTGTGGAGAGTTCCAGAAGTGGCAGGTCACTACAAAGAGCAGCTCAGCTCTCTCCTCTTCATTTTATGCTCCAGAGCACTGGGCTGGACCATGTGTGAATGCAGTCCACCTAGGAACTGTTAGCCCTGGTCACCTACCCCCCATATCCTTGACTTAGACCTGTTGCACCTGTTGTCTGCATTCAGCATACATTGATGCTTTGTCTGTCTGTCTATCAATCTACCTACCGACCTGTCTATCTATCTACTATCTACTCAGGTCAGTTCCTGAACCAGGATGCCAAACTCTCAGAGGAGCCTGCAGGGCACAGCAAGAATCTTACCAATTCTCCACTTCCGCCAGTAGGAGGGACTTCTGAGACCATCCTAAAGGTGAAAGGGCACCGAGTCCCCGTGGAGTGGAAACAAAGGAAGATCTACAACGGGGAGGAGCAGATAGACTGCTGGTTTGCTAGGAACAATGCCGCCAAACTGATTGATGGGGAGTATAAAGATTACCTGGCATCTCATCCGTTCGACACAGAGATGACATTGGCATCCAAAACCAGCAGCCTTCATGAATAAGAGCACGTGAGAGGGAAGTGACTTTGGGGGACAGGGTGGGGCAGCTCTTCCTGTTGCTTGTGCACGCCTGGTTCTTGCAGTGAGCTGCGCTCCAGAGCCTACCCCTGCTGGGGGGGGGAGGTCTGAGGTCTGCTTGGGCAAGGGGCAGGGGCAGGAAGCTCTAGAGAACATATTGTTTCCTTCTCCTTCCTGTTCCTCCCCTCCACCCTCATCTACAGTAGAGAAAAAATGGTAGCATCAAGGAGAGAAAGGTCATATTTAGGAGCAAGAAAGTTTGTATCATGTACCATCTGGTTTTCCATCTTGTAGCCTACCATAAAGTAACCTTTTCTGATGACGCAAGGTTGCTGTGAAACTGTTTTCTCTGTAAAGAACAGCCAAGCGTGGATCCTCTGCTTTATATTCATACATAAAAATCTCTTCTCTGGGGAGCCCTCCCATTGACCGTGGGCCACAGGTCATACAGACAGCACATACATTGGATCATACTGTAAATAATTAAATCATTTTTTAGGAGAGGATTTTCCTCTGCTTTGGAATCTTACCCATAAGAATCAAATTTGGTTTTAAATGTTTTAAAACAAATTTTTAAAATGTAGAAACAGGTACATCCCAGATACTAATCTCATTTCTAAAGGGCTTTATAAACCACTTGATTTTGCTGGTGAATATTGATGCAGTTTATTCCGATAAGCTAAGTGATTTTGATAAACAGGACAACCCCACGTGGTGTTTATTGGCCCATCTTGGTGCTGGGGAGTTGGCCAGTTGAAAGGGGAATCGTTAGCTTGGCGCTCTTCAGCCTCGGTCAGGATTTCTGGGCCACTTTTGACTTCACCCTCCAGGAGCTGATGGAGAACTCTGGCCTGGCGCTGGCCCGGGAGGTAGAGCTGGCTCAGAGAGAGCCCGCAGCCTGGGTGTAGGAAGAATTAGCTTGTCTGCCGTCAGCAGGAAGGGCACACGTGCTTAGAAAACCCAAATGGACTTCCCACTTGTAGGTGGGCAAAAGCCAGGAAACCAGGGTGAGCAGGGAGTGTTGGTTCCAGAACTTGGATGAACCTGATCCCCTGAGGACAGTGTTAAAATCAGAAGGGCTGCAAAAAATAGGGCATTTCCCTTCCCTTCTGAATGCCCTCCGGAAAGCCTGGGCATATCACCAAGGGGCACGAGGTGTGATGGCCCGAGAGCCTCTGTTCTCCTGCCCGCAGCACGCCTCTGCTGGGCTTGGGCTTCTCAGAGCCACTGGTTGGAAGCAGCTGGACACAGTGGGCCGCTGAGCCAAACAGCAGAGAAAGACACCGTGGTCAGGGAAACAGCGCATTCGACGTGGGCCAGAGTGAAGGGCTTTGTGCGGGCCCACGTGGGGCTTCCTCCGACCGGCCTGGCGCCAGGGCAGCCTCTGCATGAAGCGGGAAGGCATGTGCAGCACTTGAGAGACACCAGAGCTGAGGAAATTGTTGATTTCCCTTCCCGTGGGAAACATCATCAGGGCAGTGAAATGACATTCACACGTTCCCGTCAGAGGCTGCGGCTTTGGCTTCTGGCTTCGGGAGCCAGTTAGCACCGGGTGATGGTACAGTCCCTCCCAGGGCCTCCTTCTTTCTCTCTGTGCTGGATCCGCCCACCTGACCCTGGCCTGTCAGCTGTGCTGTTTATCTGGCTCCCATCTCCCTAAACTCAGCTGCCTGTTTTCCTGCTACATACGGCTGACAGATGCTTCCATATTTTAAAGCTCAGAATACGAGGAGGAACACAAGCCAGGGTTGGCCAGTGCCGTCCCAGTCAGACTCCCCAGGACCTTCCATTATATAAATCCCAGCTGAGCAGACAGCCCTGGTGCCAAGGGGCCCAGGCCCCTGTGTTGCACGTGGAGCCATGATCTGTTGTTCCAGGTGTTGGCCTCACACTGGGGAGAGGAGGGGCTTATTAGGCAAGCCGGTCACTACTATTTCAGCTGCTACCTTTCCTAAAAGCAGAGAAATATATTCCAATGAGAGACCCAGCACTAACTGTCCTGCTCTCTCTCTCTCTCTCTCTCTCTCTCTCTCTCTCTCTCACACACACACACACACACACAAATTTTTTACAGTATCAAAGAGGAGCGTTTAAAGTTTTGTTTTTACTTTAGACAAACACCACTCTTCTTTCTCTTCTTTAGTTGTAGATCATTCTTTATTTGCAGAAGGTATTTATCATTGAATTTTCTGTTGGAGCTGGAAATCCATATCTGTGAGTACAAAACCCTACACCCGTATAATATGCAAGACTTTTTGATTTGGTTGGAAAATGTGTGTTTTTTTTTTTTTTTTTTTTTTTTTTAATTAGCCACAGGTATCGTAAATGACAAGCTCTGTAAAGCAAATGCGGAGGAAAAGAGGAATTCTCTTGTCAGAGAAACTAAGGCAGGGTGAAGTTACTGATTTTCCCCAAGTTATATAAAAGGCTTAGAGCAGTGTTAGGCTGAACTGCCTGAATTCATGTTGTTAGCTTTGACATTTTTTTCACCATCTGATCAATCATTTATTTTCTTTAAGCTTTTTTTGTTAAAAAAAAAAAAACCATATTGAGAGGTTATTGAATGGGACTGAGAAAAATGTTGAAGTTAGAGGAGGTAAATCTCACTGTTGTCGTAATAGCTGATGCTAATGAGTCATGATGGACTAACTGGCATCTAGAGCAAGTCCACATCTCTGGGTTCCAATCTCCTCCCTCCTCTGACAGAGGTCTCTATGGGTCATCCTTAGGGGTCTACTAATTTAAATTTTTGTATTCCCCAAATAAAATAGGCTGAGCATTCCCCGTCTGTCATGCCTGGTGCCTTATCTTCCTCTGCCTGACTTGGTTATGCCGTTCCCCTGCAGGCTAGAGGGTGAGGTGTCTGGGAGGAGAAAGCATCGCGACACTCCATCCAGGCCGGCCAGCTGGGAGGGAGGACGCTGAGGACTGAGGATGCAGGGGACTTGGGGAGAACTCCTCTTTGGTCCCATCAGGAGGAACAATAAATATTTACTTGAATCGTGTGTCTTTGTAGGTGGATTGATTAGGAACAGGATTCTCTATCTTTTTGCTGAACTGAATGCTATGGAGCAAATTCCTGCATTCTTCCAAAACTTACATGTTAAAGCGTAAATTCTCAATGTGATGGTACTTGGAGGTGGGCTCTTTTAGAAGTGATCAGGTCCTGAGGACAGAGCCCTCACGGATGAGATTAAGGCCTTTCTAAGAAGAGACAGGAGAGATCATCTCTCTTGCCTGTGCCATGTAAGAATAGAATGTTTGTAGACAGGAAGATAACCCTCACCAGACACCCAGTCTGCTGACACCTTGATCTTGGCCTTCCCAACCTCCAGACCTGTGAGAAATAAATGCTTGTTGTTCAAGCCACCCAGTGTGAGGTATTCTTGTTATAGCAGCCCAGGCTGACAAAGACACTAAATCATTATGCATCATTCTTTTTCCTTTCTCTGAACTACCCCGAATGTTCACAAACAGTGCTATTATTAAAATTTGAAAGACTTAGAACCACAAGAACACCATCTAGCTAAAATAAACAGCAAATAAAATAACACAGCTAAGCAAATGCTTAGAAATAACAGTTTTAAATATTTATTTTAACCCGTTTTAAATAATAAGGAGGGTACAAGATAGTTCATATTTCAAGAAACATTTTTGCTTAAACAAAAATTTGTAAAAAAAAAATAAAAAAGATGTCTAAAAATAAGTAATGAGACGTTTGTTTTTTGAGGGAAAACAGGATCAGAATAAAGCAATGATTCTAACGGTGCTGCTCGTGTGGAGGACTTTCTGAATTGCAGTCATGAGCTGCATAGTGATGTTTTGGTCAACAATGGACGGCATGTTTGGACAGCGGTCCCATAAGAGTTTAGTGGGGCTGATAATTTTCTGCTGTCTAATATTTTTGCTGTACCTGTTAGATGTGTTTATATGCATAAATACTTTGCATTTTATTTGCTTACAGGATTCAGTACAGTAACATGCTGTTCAGGCTGGTAGCCCGGGAGTGTGGATATACCAGAGTAGGTGCAGAATAGACGATGCCATCTAGGCTGGTGTGACGGTACTTCATGATGTTTTCACAGTGGCAGAGTAGCCTGTGGCACATTTTTTTCTCAGATCGGATCCCTGTCATTAAGCCATGCATGACTGTACATAAAATGACACGAGAATGGAATAGTGACATTGGAAGAACAATGTTAAAGTCACATGTTATTGTACAGAAAGACACAGCAAATTTCTGGTGGCCATTCGTGTGCTCGTGTAAAACTGTGACGTAGAGGTGTCTTAACCATGCTGTTCCCCACCCCCAGTGCACTACTGTGCGGGGACTCCAGCATTCTAAACGCTTATCACCTTCTCACTGGGTCACTCATTTTCACACCCTTTCCCCACCATCTTGGTTGAGGCGTCTTCCATTTGGCTTGTGGTCATTGCTGAGCTAGGTACCATTTCTAGCTTTTTCTGACATCTTACCTCCGGTTCTGAACGCTCCTGTCACATCTTGATTGGACTCTGACTGAGCTATGCTGAATGCTGAATAAAACAATACCTGACTTAAACCAAAACAACCATGAGAAACGAGGGAGGCATCACGGCAGACTGTGTTAAATGGAAAACAAGCAAACAACTGGTTATCAAGGACTTCAAGTCAACCTGTTGGGGCTTTGGCTTCTTTAGCATCTTATAGTTACGGAGGAGATAACTTCTGAGATCCTCTGATCTTCATCTTTTGCCTTCAGATGAAAAAACTTCCTGAATCGCCATGAGATAAGTAGGAAAGTATTCATTCAGTGACCCCAGGGAATTTCCAGTGTACCAGGCCCAGGGATCCAGAGGAGAACAAAGTTCCCGCCTTCACAGAGATCACAGGACATAGAAAGAGTGCAAAGGCACATGAGGCACTGGGTTCGATCCTCAGCACCACATACAAATAAAATAAAGATATGTGTCACCTATAACTAAAAAATAAATATTAAAAAAAAAAGAGTGCAAAGGTTGAAGGAGAGGGTCGTGAATACTGGAGGAGAACGTTGCAGAGGGCTGTTATCTGAACATCGTAGAGGGACAACTCTGAAGGTAAGAGGGAGGTCAGGAAACTATTCCAGGGACAGAGCTTTGAGCTAAGCTGCCAGGAAGGGGAGTATATAAAAAAAAAAAGCAACCCCAGGCCGGGCGTGGTGGTGCACACCTGTAATCCCAGTGGCTTGGGAGGCTGAGGCAGGAGGATTGCAAGTTCAAAACCAGCCTCAGCAAAAGCAAGGTGCTAAGCAACTCAGTGAGACCCTGTCTCTAAATCAAATACAAAATATGGCTGGGGATGTGGCTCAGTGGTCGCGTGCCCCGAGTTCAATCCCTGGTACCAAAAATAAATAAATGAATAAATAAATAAATGAAAAAGCAACCCCATAGGACATGTTTTCTCGAATGGTAGGCAACTGGGAGCACCTTCCAAATGAAAGCGAGCTTCTCACTGCATTCAGATGCAAATGAAAACACTGCTGATTGACTCACACTAGAGGAAATTCTCAGTGGAATCCTAGGTTCCTTACCCCCTGGACCCTGTCCCCGTGCATGGGTCTCCAACCACGTCCACATCATCATCCGTTTCCTTTACTCCCACTCCTGGGGCACAGAAAAGCACAGAGGGAAGGTTCTAGAACTCTACCACATATCAACAGGGCTCCTGCTGCCGTTGGTTTTCTTTAAGTATATTGACCTTAATGGCCCTTCTGATTTCCAGCCTCAGCTGTCACCAGACCCTGCAGCTTTGCATAGCACCTCTGCCTCCAGTGCTGACGAGAAAACTGAGGAAGGACCCAGCACCCCCTCATTTACTCTCGCTCATCGAAGGGCTTCTCTCCTCCCATGGCTTCATCGTCTTGGTACCTCCCTTCACTCCAAGGGTGACCATCCACCTGTGTTCTGGGTCCCTTCCCTTCTCACTGCCTCAGGGGGGCTGCCTCAGCCATTCTGTCCAGGCTCTTGTCCCCCACCAGGTCCCTCTCTCCCCATTTCAAATGCATGTGGACTATCCCTTCTCCAAAATGCTTGGGACCTGAAGGGTTTCCGATTTCTGAGTTTTTTGGATTTCAGCACGTTTGCATAGACTTTACCATCATGTCAGCATTTCGAGAAGTTGCAGATTTTGGAGCATTTCAGGTTTTAGATTTTCTGATCAAGGATGCTCAACCTGTACCATTCCAAAATAGTTTCATCCTACTCTGAAACGATTGTCCCTTGATTGGGCTCCCTTGCAGCTTCTATCTTGTTTTCTGTATCTGTGTCAACTTTGCTCTAGTGGATGGTACTTGATGCCTCTTTTTTCTTACCTCCTAGTCCATTGCTTAAATCTCAGATTCATTGTCTTCATCATGTTCGTGGAACTGTATCTCAGACATCCTGTTACCACATCCTGCTTCTGATGCCAACGTCAGTCAGCATCTTCAGCATCACTCTGGTGGCCTCTTCCCCTTTTTGGAAATGCTGGATCCTTTTGCTTCTTTCATGTGAATCTTTTCTAGCCTCGTTTGATGAATTTCTTTCCTCCTACCAACCTGTAGACTTACCCCAAGGTTCTTCCGTGGTCCCTGTCGTGGTTTGGATCCGGAGTGTCCCCCAGAGTCTTGTGTTGAAGGCATGGGCCCCAGGGCAGCACTTTTCGGAGGTGGGGCTTAGGCAGGGATTGGACAGTGATTCATCGGTGAGCTTCAGATTGATCCACTCATATCTGAATGGACTACTGGGAGGTGGGGCCTAGTCAGAGGAAGTTGGTCACTGCGGCCATGCTTAGAAGGGATTTTCTTCTTTCCAGCCCCTTGCTCTCTCTGAGCAACCCATATGCCCTTCCACCACGATGTCTTACCTCAGGCCCAAAGCAATGGAGCCAGGTGATCATGGACAGAATCCCCTAAAACCATGAGCCAAAATAAATCTTTCCTCTTCAGAGTTGTTCTTTGTCAGTTATTTTGGTCACAGTAATGAGAAACGGACACACAGCCCCCTACACTCTCTCTTTTAGTGACCTCACGCCCTTCACGGTTCCCAGAGGTGGCTCTGCATATATATAATACATATATGGCTCCCACATATAAATCTGCAGTGTAAACTTCTCTGCTGACTTCACTTCCCTTTAGTTATTCTCCAGCTAAACTAAATTTCATCTTCCAAGTGTCTACATTCATAATATGGGTGGGTATTTGGGGTTGGAGATCTAGAAGAAAAGGAAGGAAAAATTCCAGCCCCATCCTTTGCTAGTTTTGATGTTGCAAATAAAGGTAGAAATATATGTGCTGGGTGAATTTCATAGGAAGCAAACCCCAAATTAATTTTTATTGACACTGCATTCTTCCTGAAATTTCTTGGTTAATCATATTATTTTCCCAAAACAACAGCTGTGTTTGTGCAAGAAAAGATCCAATGTTCTGGCTTACTGGGAATTTCTGGTTATATAAGTTGAAAATCACATGTGTGAAGTTTATTGACGTGCCTACTACATGACTTCATTGAACTACGAGTGTAAAATTTGTTGTAAATACATCTTAGTATGCTTTTAAAAATAAATTTTATTTGAAACACATAAGAGTAATGTATAAAATACAATACTCCAGATACTTGAGTGTGAATGGTGGCCTGAATGCTACACAAATATACATTTGTCCTGTTAAATTTCCATCTGGAAGTTTGCCTCACTTTTCTGTGATCTTTCAGCCATGAAGTTAGCATAAGCTCTATAAGTGTTAAAAACCAAAAGATCACACAGTGTTCAAGTCCAGCTTCTATTCCGAAGGCCATAAGGAATGTTACAGAGGAAACCGACCTTTCACTGGAGGCCAAAAACAGTGAGTCAGTTCAAAAGTGAAGTATATTTGATTGTGAAGAAGTCTAGTGCCCAGGAATATTCTGGAAACAGAAAGGTCTAGAACTTGTAGGTAGCTGCTTAATCTTTCAATCTCTTCATGTGTGAGCCTGGAAAACTAAAGTAGAATACTTGAAGAACATGTAATAAAGAAAACATAGGATAAAACTTTGTACTTTTATTAATGATAATAATTTTCTAAATTGTTCATGAAATTTGCCCAGCAGAGAGAGCAAATGCTTCAAAATAGATGCATGTACTTATTCTTTCATTCGAGAATAATGTTTAGTGAGCACCAAGTACGTGTAGGGCTATAGCATCTCTCCCATGCAGCCCTGGAGGTAATGTTTCATGTAATTAGTACCAAAGAATAGACAGCAGTCTGTCTTACAGACATTCAGAGAAAACAGGAGGCTAAAAAGAGGGTTTAAAAGGTAAAGATTGTTTTCAACCTGGGATAAAAGGAGAGCTGGCATTTGATTTAGATCTGACAGAACTGGTCAGGTTCAGAGGGGGGAAAAGATGTCTGGGAGCATTTTATGCAACAACTGACTTATTCTTCATAAAATGCTATAAGAGGGAAATAAATTGTTTAGAAGTAAAATTTGGGGAAGAAGATTTTATCATGTGCTCTTGTCATAGAGCCAATCCTGGGGGTCGGGCTGGCCTGGCTGCAACGTTCTTCCTCCTCTTAGGACTCTGAGATGCTATGGACCAAACCAAAACAGCTTCTACTGTGATGCCATGAGTTGCTGGGCCATGAGCCCAGGGACCCCCTGTATCCAGCAAATGCATCTCAGGCCTGAGAGGATAAGAAAGATGGCAGGGGTCTTGCTTAAGCCTCCCAATGGCAGTGATTTCAAAATCGTGTTGCCTTTTTCCATCTAAAAGCAGTGTCCATTGTACAGAATGTCCTGCTGCCATTGCCACTGGCCAGGCTGGCAGTGGACAGGGAGTTCTGATTCGTGGATACGATTCCAAGCTTCCTTTGCAATTTAGCAGCCTTCTGAATCAAATCACTGTCGGAAAGATGTGGGGAGTTGAGCAGGGGTGTGGAGAGCCAGACTGGGGGTTAGATACACAGAAGTAGAAAGAGAACTCATATGCATATTGAGTGGCTATTAAATGTCACTTGTCTTCTTGGGAAAGGTGTATACAATGCAGCTATTGACATGATTAATGAGCCAGGATGGGCTGGCAGAGAGCATCAGGCTGAGAAGGTGGAAGCAGGGGGAACTTCCTCTTTTTTTTTTTTGTCAGACTCCTAGCTGCAGGAGTAAGAAAGGAAGGAGGTGAACCTGGACTTGAGATGGGGGCCACAGGCAAAGGAGAGCATGAGTTCCTAATAACTGGAGGAAGGGGAAACGGGGGAGGGTGTGGCAAAGACTACCACACCCAAAGGTAAAATACTTTTAAAAAAGTTTCCTGTGTCATTGCCCAACGTCCTTGAACATCCTTGCTCACCAAAGCTCAACTAAGATGAATGATGCAAAGTCAAAGTGGAAACCCACATTCAGGAACGTTAACCAGTTCCTGAGGATCTGCTGGAAAGTCCCTGAGCTTGGTTTCCTGTGCAGGTTGGTGGGCTCTCTGCCCCTCCCCTCCTCCTTCCTTTCATACTTCTGGGCTGGGAGACCCTTTGGGCCCAATCCTTCAGTCTGGTTGGTTCATTCATGTCCAGCACATCTGGCTATTTTCACTCCTGGCACCTCTGTCCTGGAGTTTGGAGGCAAAGGAGAAGGGTGATGGAATAAGAAGCTATTTACGGTCAGTAGGGAGCAGGAGCTCAGAAGGACTTTGAAAGATCACCAAGTGATGGATACTTATCGCCTTTCTGCCCTGTGCACTTGGATCAGGTGATGAAATATGAAATCTAGGGACTTTCTCCAAGAAGAAAAGGAGAAGGAGGAGGAGGAGGAAAGCAGAGGAAGAAGAAGCAGAAGCTAAATGAAAGCCATTAGCTATGAGATCTCTTAGTAAAGCCTTCCCCGGCAGAAAATCCTTTGCTGCCACATTATGGGAGCATCCTAAGCCCACCATGCCCCTGCGCTGTCAGTTTGGTGTCATTCACTCTGGAGGGTCCCTGTGTGATCTCACTCTTCAGTTCACTCCCAGTTGCCAGACCCTTTCAGCAAACAGAGTGTAATTCAAGGCACCGCACTTGAATTCTTTAAATTGTTGTTGTTTTGGTCTTCTCTCCCCTACAGCTCTGCAATCCCCGACCTGCACTTCAACATTCAGACCGAGGCGGTTCCCAAGACCTCTCTGTGAGGTCAGGGCGAGGAGAGCCTATTCTTTCTTGCTTGCAGGGTCGCGGTGGAGGCTCACACCCGGTGACCTGCGGCTGACCACACGGTGAGGGCCTGAGTCACCGCGCCCAGCTTGCTTGGGTGGGTTCCTCCCCAGGCAAACGCCTCGGCGCCCCTCTTTGGCCGCAGCCTGCTAGGATTACGGCTGGAGGCCCCGGTTAGAAAGGAAGAAAGAAAATCTCGCAAGTTAAGTAGAGTCAATTCCTGTCCCCACACGGTGGGTCCCGGGCGACTGTCGCTGCCGAGCTTGCCCGGGAAGAAAGGAGCTTATTATGTGCGGGCGGAGAGGGGGCCCGGGAGGTGTTAAGCAGAGAAAACGGGTTGAAATTCGAGTCCGGGCGATGCTGGCAGCCCGGCGCCTGCTGTTAGACAGTCCGATGAACTCTGATAAACCGAGGCGCTTTCCCCGCGCCCCAGGCAGCCCGGAAACTCTAGCAGCCCGTGGAGGGGAGGGCACAGGAGGGCACAGGAGGAGGGTGCCGGTGGCACCGCGGGGGCGGGAGAGAGGCCAGCTGCGCTCGGGACCCCCACACGGGGCTGCTGGGCTCCTGGCTCCGGTGACTTGACGAGGGCTGCACGGGGTTGGGGCGGGGGTCCGCAGCTCCCAGGTCCCCGCCGCCGCAGCAGCTCGGACCCGCGCCTAAAATGTGCGGGTGGAGCCACTTAAGGGCGCGACCTGGACACGGACCGCTTTCTGGGACACTGTGGGCGGCACAGTCCTCCCAGAGCAGCTGGAGAGGACCCCAGCCAGCCTCACTCATCTCCCCTTGCAGCCCGGGATGTTGGGGCAACCTCCTTTCTCAGTAGAATTCAGGCTTCTGGGGTTACTCTCAGGTCACTGTATCCCGCCCAACAATAGGAAAGTGCTCCAGGCCACCGAGTCCCGTGCTTAAGGACGGTTACAGCAGCGTCATCCAGAGAGACTTGTACATCCAAGTTCGCAGCAGCATTATTCCAACAACCAAAGGTGGAAGCAGCCCCAAGTCCACCGAGGGACGAATGGAGGAGGAACATGTGGTATAGACATACAGCCTCAAGAAGGAGGGCCACTGACACACGACAGGGTGAACCCGCAGGGCATACGCTAAGTGAAATGAGCCAGGCTCAGAAAGAGCAATATGGTGGACTCCACTTATATGAAGTACCGGGTAGTGACAGACACAGGAAATGCACTGGTGGTTGGAGGGGTTGTGGGGACAGACTTCAGTGTTTCAAGATGAAAAAGTTCTGGAGATCTGTTGCATGGCTGAGTGTACTTATTGCCACTGGAAAATGGCAATTTGTAAATTTTACATTATGCGGTTTTTACCATAGCAAAAAAGTGGGGGGACAATAATATTGCACCAGGAACAATAAAGCTTGACAGATTGCACAATGAGGGAAAATTACAGATAAAACTAATTTATGTAAAAAGGTGCTCTTTATGTGCACTACGAATTGTAAAGCATGCCACTGTTATATATACAACAACATTGATTTTTTTTTTTTTTTTTTTTTTTTTTTTTTTTTTGGTACCAGGGATTGAACTCAGGGGCACTCGACCACTGGGCCACATCCCCAGCCCTTTTTTTTGTATTTTATTTAGAGACAGGGTCTCACTGAGTTGCTAAGTGCCTCGCCATTGCTGAGGCTGGCTTTGAACTCGCAATCCTCCTGCCTCAGCCTCCCAAAGTGCTGGGATTACAGGCGTGCGCCACTACAACAACATTGAATTTTTAAAAATTAAAAAAAAAAAACTAATTATGGACATTGATGTAAAAAATTTAAATATTTTTAACAGAGTCTAACTACATTAAACGAATAACATACAAAAATAGTTTAAATGGTAAATTTTAAGTTATATATATTTTACTACAATTTTTTAAAAAATCCTCTGAATCCTTAACCCTCTACCTAAAATCTTTAAGGGATGATCAGGACCAAGAGTGAAGAGGGTGAGCTGGGTGGCGGGGCCTGACAGCCTGGGAAGTCCCAGGCAGGAGTGCCAGAACCATCCAGACCTTTCTTTCCATCTGTGGGATGGCAGGGTGGGGGGACCCCAGAGCTTCACATGCTACTAGGATGTTGGTGACTCATGGTTTGGCTTGGCGCAAGGTGGAGTACAATTGCTCAGGCATCTGTGATTAAAAGGGGACTCTAGGTTCCTTAGAGCCTTAAACAGAGGAAAATGTTATAGATAAAGTTCCTTGAGGGGCAGGGGACAAAGTGACAATGCAGAAATGAACCACAGAGCAAATACGCTTTTGCAGTTCTAAAAGGAAATGTTCACTGCTCTGCCGGGTAGGTAGAGGAGCCCCTCTCCTTCTCAACCTTATATGTAAGCTGCCTGTCGTGGCCAGCCACAAACGCCACGGGAGGAAAACTCTCGGAGGCAGAGTAAAGGTATTACTACTTTTACTTCTACTTTCTTAGAGAGAGCTTAGAGAAAGAAAGATTTTTCTTCTTTTAGAAAGAGCTTAGAGAGAAAGATTAGAGATAGCTTTTTCTTCTTCTTCTTAGAGCTTAGAGAGAAAGAGAGAGAGCTTGAAAGAGAGAGATTTCTTCTTTAGAGAGAGAGAGAGCTTAGCTTTTAGAGCTTCTTTCTTCTTTGTTCTTTCTTCTTTCTTCCTCGGGAGCCTCGGCCTGACTCTGACCAGGAATTACTTCTTCTATCTGGTTTCTCTTCTGTAACCGCTCTGCCTACGTTCTGGCCGCTCTGATTCTTTTCTTCTTCTCCGACCCGAACTCTTCTTCCGACCAAGCGACTGCATGACTGACTGAATGAATTCATTCTTCTCCTGACTCCGACCGCTTTCACCCGGTTATATACCTTTAGCTTTGCGGGTGCCTCACGTGCATTTACAGGTGCGTCACATACATACTTATTATCAGGTGGAACTTATGGCTTCCAGCTGACCGCAATAGCCATCTCCCTAATTGGGGCTCCTTCACTTATAGGCTCTGCTCCTTATGACATGCTCACACGTGGCAGCTGTTCCTACCCTTCTTAAGTCACTCAACTGTTGGCACAGAAGCCATATAGCATCAAGTTTCAAATTTCCACTTTTCTGATCCCGTCTGAGGGGCACAACTGGGTTGGCACACTGGGGTGAAAGCATAGTTCCCATGTGTCTGTGTTGATGTGAACAAGACACGGTGTCCCTGGGACCTCCTCTTACGGTCTACAACCCAGAACACTGTGACTGATCTCTTGTACAGCAAGGTGAAAAACTTGTAGTGATTGGTATTTGTCATAATTCAAAATAATCAAAACGAACCACTGTTCAGATCATTGTTCTAACCATTTTCATCTTTTTTTTTTTTTTTTCAAGCTAGGAGGGTCCTGGGTGGACATGGGTCTGTGAAATGAGAAATCACAAGATACTGCTGGTTCCCTAGTTGCTTCTAAAGTAATACTAAAAATGTTTTCAGCTAGCTGGGCGCGGTGGCGCACGCCTGTAATCCCAGCACTTTGGGAGGCTGAGGCAGGAGGATCGCGAGTTCAAAGCCAGCCTCAGCAATGGCGAGGCACTTAGCAACTCAGTGAGACCCTGTCTCTAAATAAAATACAAAAAAGGGCTGGGGATGTGGCCCAGTGGTCGAGTGCCCCTGAGTTCAATCCCCAGTACCACAAAAAAAAAAAAAAAAAAAAAAAAAAATGTTTTCAGCTTTCCATTCTAATATTTCAACTACCAACTACTGAAAAGGACTTTGGTTTCATTTGCAAGCAATCAACAAGAGGTAATGTGTGTGAAAGTGTTTTGTTCCTTGTTCGGAAGAGATGGACTAACGTTAGCACCTACCTGAGCATTACTTGACGTAGCCAGCCCCAGAAATGGAGGGGGTGGGCAGCTGGTGCTGAACTGCCACTTCTCTTCCACTGGAGGCTGGGATGATCGCCCTCCATCTCAGTTACAAACAAAACACAGTTTGTATCTGATGGCAAAATAATACATATTCGTTGTTAAAGAAAATAAAACCTTGGAAAATACAGAAGACCACAAAGAATGAATTTCTTTTTAATTTGATCTCTCTCTCTCTCTCTCTCTCTCTCTCTCTCTCTCTGCAAAAAGAAAAGTTTCAATAGAGACCTATTTCCAGAAGATTATCTATCAGAAATAGAACACCTCACTTTACAGTTTGAGTGAAACCACGCCAATGAACATCAAGAAATGGATTCTCAGAAGTGAGATTGTGGGTTGGGGATAGAGTTCATAGTTTGCCTAGCATGCAGAGGCCCTGAGTTTGATCTCCAAGGCCAGGAAAAGGAAAGGAAGGAAGGATGGAAGGAAGGAAGGCAGGAAGGAAGAAAGGAAGGAAGGAAGGAAGGAAGGGGAGGGAGGGAAGGAGGGAAGGAGGGAGGGAGGGAGGGAGGGAGGAAGGGAGGGAAGGAGAAAGCCAGCTTGATTGATTCAGGACATTAGCCAAAATTGAGAAAAAATAATGTGATCCCAACAGTCCAGTAATATTGAATTTTCTGATTATCACAAAAAGTTGGATCCTGTTCTCCACTGTGAACATCTGTCTGACCCTCAGAAGAGACAATATGGCCTCCTATTGACAAGAGGGTTCAGTGAACAATAGAGGACCAGCATCCTAATCCTACCTGGGCAATACCCCACCATGTGGCCTGGAAAGGTAATTTAACACCTCAAAAGCACTCTCGTCTGCAAACTGGAGTTGCTCATGACTATGCCCAGTTGAGGAGAAAAATCAATGAAATCGGTGCTGTATCTAGCATATACTAAGTACTCAAGGGGGGAAAAAAAAGAAAGAAAGAAAAGAAAAAGTATGCCTTTTCAACACATGTCCAAGAAGTTGAATTTGTGTCAACTACCACTTGAGCGATCACTAAAGCCTCTGGATAATTCAGATACTGTACTGACTTACTTTTCTGAAAAATGTGGCATAATGAAAGCTCATTTCTGGATTTTCTCTCTCTCTCTCTCTCTCTCTCTCTCTCTCTCTCTCTCTCTCTCTCTCTCTCTCTCTCTCTCTCTCTCTCTCCTCCGATGCCATGAGCCTGCCTCCGGCTCTCAGACTTCTGGGACACCAAGGCAGTGTGACTCGTGGGTATGCTCTGCTAAACAGGAAGTGCGTGACTCCCTGGACCATCTGCTGGGAAGAGTGAGGATGTGCCTTTTGTAAGGTTGGGAACAATGTTTGCCTGCTGCACTGAGCTCTGCAAAAGATACTTTATCCCCATGCTTTGTTCCAAACAATACTGCTGTCAGCAGGAGGAAGCAAGATTCAGTGATAGGACTGAATAGACCCTCTGTCTGCCAGTCAGCAAAGGTGGAACCAATCTAGCCGGACACTTGCTTTAACTGAAGGAAGTGGCTAGAAAGCAGAGCATGGAGAGGTGAACTGCACCCCTGCTCCCTGCACCTAACCTGGGACCCACCTGACCTCACCCCTTTTTACAATATAAAGGAAGACACGGAGCTTTGTCTTAGTTTTAAATCTTATACCTGGAGCTTCTGTGAAACCCATGATCATTTCTCTTATGGGGTGCTGAGACTTCCTGGTTCACTTTCTTGTGTGGTTATAAGTCAATCTATTGATTCCTAAATCCATGTAATTTGTGGCATACTCGAGTGACGGCATCGTAGACAACCACCAATAGGAAGGAAGCATTCATCTAGGAACTAGGAAGTTTGAACTCTTGTCTTGTCCATCAAAGCTAGAAATCCTTCAAGCAGACTCCATGCTACAGGGTCTGCTGGGTTTCTTCCACTTTAGGAGGAGACTACTACTGTGGCAATAAATATTTCATGATCCCTGACTACAAGTTAGTTATTGTTAAAGATCTGGTCCCATTAGTTAAGAGGGGAAGAAATGCATTCTTGGGCAATCTGGACCTGGCATCTAAAATTTAACACTCACTCTGACACTGAGAGCCAACATGGTGGCTGTCACTCATCCATGAACATGGGCCCCCTAGAAAGCAGGAAGCTGAATTTCAGGAATTTTTATGGTTTGAGTGATCATCTCACCCACCCCTTCACTCTTTAGAAAGGGAAAGTGAAGCCCAGAGAAGTGAATTAGCTCAAGCTTATCACCCAGCTTATCAGGGTAGCACTTGAACACAGGGCTCCAGACTCCGAGACCGGGTTTCATCTAATTTTGGAAAGCAGTACTCATTACTTGGGCAAACATTCCTTCCTCATCTTTACTGAGCCTCTTCCATATCACCCTAGGCTCTATATTCAAGCACCCACTAGACAGAATCATACCCAGCAAAATGGACGCTCTATGTACTTACGGTGGGAGGGAATATTGGAGCCATCTGTCTGAACGTGTGTGTCCTCCTTACTTATGTCCTGCCTCAAGGAACACAGTCTCCAAGCATCCACAAGATGTAGGCCAAGGGCTCATGTACAGGGATGTAGCCAGAGCGGAAATGGCTCAAGTAACTAACCATAGAGGGCTGGGGACTTTAATTATGGCATATGCATATGGTAACATCTGATAATGTGAGAATATTTACCAACATGGGAAAATATTCGTATATACTGATCGCAAAAGAAAGTGATATAAAAATAATAGGAGACTGGAAGAAATGTGCCAAAATACTAATAATGATTACCTCTGGGTGGTGGGGTTATAGATGACTTTTATTTTCTTTTTTTCTTTCTTTTTTTTTTTTTTTTGTTTTTTATTCAGCAGTATCCAAAGTATCTACAGTCAACCTCAGATTACTCTTATAAGTGGATACACACACACACACACACACACACACACACACACACACACGCATATATGTCTTCTGTAATAAATGATACAGATTTAATTGGACCCCTTTTGTACCCAGATGTACAACTTAATGCATATTGACTCAGCCTAAGGGATCATGTTTCCGGTTGGTCAGTGCTCTAGTCTACCTGATAGTCTTCTTGGTTGATGACTAGTAGACTGTCCTTCTCTTCTCTGAAGAGATTGTCACCACTGTTTGTCACCACTGTTTCTCTTCTGTTTGCATTTCCTAAGGGATCATGTTTCCAGTTGGTCAGTGCTCTAGTCTACCTGATAGTCTTCTTGGTTGATGACTAGTAGACTGTCCTTCTCTTCTCTGAAGAGATTGTCACCACTGATTGTCACCACTGTTTCTCTTCTGTTTGCATTTCCTCTTGATCAACTTATCCATTACCTAGAACATGAGGGAGTCAAGGAGATAATAAGACATGTAAATTATTATTATTATCATTATATACAGAAAGTTATCTTGATAAAACCATGAACTGGATTGTGAAAGGCAGTGAAGTATGTTTTCTATCCGAAAGTCTTGGTAAGGGCAGGAGGTATAAAAGGGGCATTTTGTTGGGGTGTCTCTAGGCGCTATCATATTGCCAGGCCTATTTCTAAGTCCCCAATCACTTGCTCCTGGTCATCTGATGATGTACCTCTGCTGAAGGAAGAGCGTAGGAGCTAGAGAAGGTAAGGACATCCCGTGGGGAGAAATGTTTATGATGAGGACAACTTGTGAATAGCGGTGATGATGACAGGTAAAGAGCCTGGACCAAAAATATCTCCATGTTCTGAGAAGCTGAGGGATCATTCCACTTCCTACAATTGATGCATTTGGGGTTTAAATACACATTATTTTCCATTTCCTGTCCTTTGACTGAACCAAGCCAACGACAGCCACTAGCCTTGTAGTCTAAACTTCCCTTCATGCCTCTTTTATTTTATTTGGAGGCTGAGTCTGAAGGACAGGAAGTGTCAGGACAGCAGTCAGAGTCATTCATTCTCATATTGTTCACAGACAACTGGGACAGACGTATATCCCAAAGAGAACACTCTGAAAAAAGAAGCAAAGCAAAGCAAAGCGCCCCTGTGCACGTGTAAGGGGTACCTTTCATGGGCTCTACCTGGTGGGCATGTCCAGTGGTCCTCTTTTAACCTGAAGGATATATTATTTTATTGCTTCAAGGGTTTCTTGAAGAAAGTCAAATCCTTGAGAGAACTGGTCTTTGCAAAGGGCAACCATGGATTCTTTTGCCCCCACCCATGCTGAGCTTCTGAGAGAGCTCCAAGCCCACTTTCCTGCCCTGGTCCATGTCCCTGGCTGCCTCCGCCATTTTGTTTTCAGAAACCCCTTTCAACACACTCACAGGAACAGGGAGGCGTGCTACCCATCTCTAGGGTCAGCTGCAGCTGAGCATCTAGGATGTAGGCCAACACAATCTCCTGAATCAGCGAGGAACGGGGACAATCATCAGTCAACAGAGTAGAATCACTCCCAGGCTCTTGGTCCTCAACAGTTGGTAGTCTCTCACTGTGGACCTCAAATCCCATTGGCAGGAAACACAAGGGAACATGAGTTTTAAGCATAGAGCTCAAAATTAAGTATGGTGGATGGAGGAATGGTGCTTTGGGGACAGTTAATGAAATGAAGTAGAGGGAAATTCTCAATTTTCCATAGTAATGGAACTACAGAGGTAAGTCTTGAAGCCCACGAAATCCCCTAGTCCCAGGGAGCTCTAGTGAGTTCTGCTTTTCTGTTTTAATATGTGTTTAGCCCAAACAGCTTCACAACGAACAACAAGAATTGGCTTATGTTTCCCTATAGGGCAAGAGAAACGGTTCAAACGTCAGCGCCAGGTTAAACCCACGTATCCTGTGCTTGCATTGCCAGAGCTGGCCAGATCCAAGCCTTCTCCTGGTACTAAACCTCACTGCCCTCTTGACCATCGGCCCGCAGAACTGGCAGAGATGTGACCCATGTTCTTGCTGTGACCTAATGCAGCTCACAGTCACCCAGCAGGAGTCACCGGGGAATACCCACTCTGTGGCCACCCGTGGGAGTCACAGTCGGTTGCTCAGTGAATCTGTCTGGAGAGTCAAAGCCCAACGTGTCCTTGAGACACCACTGCTTCTGGGCTTTGGAACTTGAGCCATCAGTACTATCTTGTACTGAGCACAGTCCCTTCTTATGGTCCATGACACATAGTGAGGTTGGGAACGACACTTTGTCTAGAAATCCAGCAGTGCCTTGACATTGTATGCTACTTCCCGCAATGTGCTGCTTCAATTGTGATTAATTTCCCTTCCTCCAAGAATAAGAATACTCTATTATGGCGATGCCCCAGGAAGCACTTTCTCCAAGAAGCCTCCATTACTGCCTCAGTGACGTCCTCGTGGGTCCCCACGGCTCTCCATCGGCCTGCTGTCCTAACTTGTGAACTAGACAAGGTCCCCAAGGACAGCAATTATTCGTCTCATGACTCTGGTGTATGGTACAGTGTCTGACACATGAGAGGCATCTGATGGATGAAATAACCTTGCATGAAGGACCAAGAGTGGTGTTGAGCTGACTTTAGTCACCATCATTTTTCTTTTCAAAACCATCTTGGACAATAGAGAAGCACTACTTCAACCCAGGCGGCCTGCTTGCTCTTTCTTCCTTGTCTCCTGTTTACTCCACCTTCCCCAAACCTCCCTTTACATAATCCTCCAGCATGATCCCAACATAGTTATGCACAGATTATATTATTGTTTTCCAAAGAGGGAAGCACACAGCATCGTTTCTTAAGCCGTACACAGACACAGAATTCAACAATGCGGATCTCACAGTGAAAACGTTATTCCCTGTTCAAATCCTTTTCAACCCTTTGGATTCTGTTAAGGAGAAAGAGAAGGTCCCCGGTCATGTTTCTATGCTTTAGCATCTGTTGAATATCCACTTTAACAAAGAAATCATGGAGTCTACACCTCAAAACCATCGACAGGCGACAAAATTCATCACGACTGGAAGATGGTCTGTTTTCAAACCAGTAGGATTAATTGCTTTACTGTAGGGATTTAAGTCTCCTTTGCAAAATAAACTTATAAAGTTAAGCAAGTCAGCTTTGAGGAAAATATTAAGCAAATAATTGTCAAGGTAGTATACATTTAAGGCAAGAGGAAGAGAAGGAGGAGGAGGAATAGGAATAATTTAAGTTTGGGAACACATGCAGAGTCAGACATATTCTGGGTCTCTGCCCTACCTGCTGCCCAGCCACGTGGGCCTGCTGCTCCAGGCCTTGCTCAACCATTACAGAAAGGTCAAAACAGAGGTGGCATTGCTCCCTCTGATGCTTCTCCCCTCAACACACTCTTTCTGCACTATATCCTTGCACTGACAAGGCCAATCTGTGGACGGTGGTGAAAAACTGAACCCCTAATTAGTTTTCCCCGGGGCTTCCTCACTTTGCAATGAAATTCATGAGCCCAGCTCAGCCCCACGGAATCTCATTCATCAGAAATCGCTTCAAGGCTAATCGGGCCTCTGCCTGGGCCGCATGTGGGCAGATCAGATATCTGCTGGCCGATGATGGGGGGGAGCATCTGCACAGAGAGACGTGTGGTGACTAAAGGTCTCGGGAAAGAACCAGGGCTTTCCATTATCCGGGGCTTCCTGGGTAATGCAATCTGAAAATCAATTCTCATTAAACACAAGTGATACTAATACCTCTGACAGGTTACATCTTAAGTAATAATTAAAAGCACATTTCCTGACGCTTAGCTGCTATGAAATGCATCCCTATTTACGCCGCAGAGGAGGTCTCATGCTAAGGCCCAGTGGACTGCCATTGTCTCCCCCAGGAAGCCTCCTAGTTCCTGGGTTGTCATTTATTATTTTAATCTGATTTTCTTTACTCAAGTGAAATGGAACCTGGCATTGGTACTTTCCCTTCCCAACTCCGCCAACAGTGCTTAAAAAAAAAAAAAAAAAAAAAAAAAAAAAAAAAAAAAAAAAAAAAAATTAGCACTCTCTTAAGCCAAGGAATGAGGACTTCATTGTGAACAGCACAGTGCACAGTTCTAGCTGTGGGTGGAGTTAATCATCAGACACATCCCATTAAGTTTTATAAAGTTCCATCATTCAGGGAGAGAGATGGTGGCTGAGAGGTCACATTCTTCACTTGGGTGTCATGGTGGAAAGAAGCTCAGTCAGGGTCAGGGCCGTGCCAGGGGAAGTGGGCAGTGGAGGCCTCCAGGACTCCTTAGAAAGGGACTTGTAGAAAGGGAGAATTTTACAACAGGCAGTAACAGCCACTGATTTGGCACCTTCAGTATCAAGATGTCAATGTTTTAATCTCAAAAAAAAATTTATGGGGAATAATGGGAATGTTTAATACCTCTTATTTTTTTTTCTCAACTGGATTTATCGATCATTAAAACTCATCATTAAGCTCAGGAATAAGCAACCAGAGCAAAAGAACAAACAAGTGCCCATTCTATTATTCACTTTGCTGCTGTAACCAGGTACCACAAACAGGATGGCTTAAAACAAGAGAAGTCGATGGCCTCACAACTCGGGAGGCCAGAAGTCTGAGATCAAGGTGTGGCAGGGCCAGGCTCCTCCAGAAGCCTCTGGGAAAGACCTTTCCCTGCCTCCCCAAGTCCCAGGCACTCCTGGGGCCCTCCTGCTTCTGCCTTCAGGTGGCTGTCCTTCCTGTGTGTTACTGTCTTTTCTTATAAGAACACTATAGTTACTCCATGTTAGGGGTCCACCTTACTCCTGTATGACTTCATCTTAACCAAGTACATTTTTAACCATGCAGATTTCAAATAAAGTCTCATTGTCAAGGACTGGGGGGGGGGGGGGTCAGGCCATCAGCTTATCCACTGGGATGACACAATTCAACCCTCAAGACATGTGGAAAGAGAGATTAGCCAAAAAAATGATGTTGGTACAAGCGACTCGTTCTTTAACAAGTGGGGGAATGAATGTTTAATTCCTGACCTCGGTCCTCATTCTGGAATACCAAGTGGATCAATGTTTCATTTTTTTCTTTATTTCCTATTAGAGCATTATAATAGCACATGGTGGCTGTATGAATTGTTAAAATCCTCATGCAAGGAATTTTATTTCAGTCCCCTGCCCTGTTTTCCCCCTCCTCCTCCTTCTCCCTAGCCTCCCCTCCCCACTACTGATTTTCCTTTCACTCCTTTATTTATTTATTTGTTGTTGGTGCTTTCTACATATACATAAAGGTGAAATTTGTCCTTCTCTTTGAGGTTTATTTCATTTAACATAATGTCCTCCAATTCTATCTATATTATTACAATGATAGAATTTGTTTGTTTGTTTGTTTCTTTTCTTTTCTTTTTTTTTTTTTTTTTGGTACTGGGGATTTAACCTAGGGGCACTTTACTTCTGAGTCACTTCCCCAGTCTTATTTTATGTTTTAGTTTGGGACAGGGTTTTGCTATACCCTTATTTCTAAATCCTTCTGGAATTTTCTGTCAGTGGTGGGGCCACACCAGGTAACTGCCTTGGATTTGTTCAAGTACACACCCTTGAGCTGCTGCTTCAGCTTTTCTGCACACCAGTCCTCGCAAAAGTTGAAGTGCTCACAGTCACATGGAGGCTGTGTTAAAGTGGGGGGCAGGGAGGATGGAACTGAGATTCTCCACTTCCAAGAAGCTCCAGGGTGAGGCCCATGCTGCTGTCCTTGGACCGCACTTTGAGTGGAAAACGTCTAGACTTCTTCCTCTCCATGAGCTCTACCATATGCTTCTATGTCCCCCTGAAAATTGAGACTGCAGAACTCCAACTGAAAGACCCAAAAGGACCAAGGCTGAATCCTCTCCTATACCCACAGTCACCAAAAACCTTCTCTTAGGAGCATGCCCTGGTGGGTAAATAAAAAAATGAGGGTGGGAACACAGAGCTTTCGGATTCAATTCTTCCTGAGAAATAAACCCCTCTAAAGTTACCACAGGGAAGCAGGACTCACAAAGTGGGGGAAGTACCTCAAACTTGGCCCTGTGCCCCAAAGGGCCAGACGTCCAAAAATGATTCACAGCTACTGATATGAGTACCAGAAAATATTATAGGATTATTGACTGTGGATTATATTAATTAGTGTGTGTTAGATAAAGTTTGGAAGCATTATGTCCATGATGTAGTGCAAACTGTAAAACTTGGAAAACTGATAGACTTAAGATAGTGATGTAAGAGTCTACACCGGGGCGTAGACCCCAGAGCTCACCCAGTTAGCTGCAAGCACAACTGAACTAGGACTTAAAAACCCAGCCTTCTTGGCGCTGGCAGGACTAACAGGATCCGGACAGAGAGACCAAGACCTTTGTCGCTCTTGTCTCCCCTGCACCAGACTCCTCCGGCCCCGATCGAGTTCCAGTGACCAGGACTTAAGACGTGTCACAGGTGAGCACTTGGGACCCTTGGGTGTAGACTCAGTGAGAACTTAGGATGTGTGTCTAAAGTGTGATGAGCATTAATAAAATAGATTTGGTTGAATCTAACTGTGCCTCAGACTGAGTCTGTAGAAACCGCTCGTGACAGCGACACTGCTAGCTTGGGACTTGGGTCTGTTGGTTCCCTCAGGCAGGCTGCTGGTAATCTGCTAAGTAGATCAGACATGCATTTGTTTTGTTGATAACAGATAAATGGTGCGGGGTGGGGGGGTCTTCAAGCACTCTTTTTTCCTGGGATCACAAAGTGTCTGAATTCTATGAAAGAAACAGCCAATCACTTCCTCCTAACAGAAAAAAGAAACTAGTAGAAGATTTCCTGATGACCCCCTAAGCGAAGTGGCAGCATGAGGGTCAGTAACCAAGGATCCAGGCTCTGGTGTCTGCCCTAGCAGTGCTTACTGCTAGGTGCTCACCAGCAGGGAGAGGAAGGGTAGCAGCAGTTACTGAACCCCCACCATGCTCCAGGATCTTTGTCAGCTCTCATATAGGCATCACACAAGGGCCACTAGGTGGCCGGAATCAAGCTCCTCACCCAATCTACAAACACTCCAATTAAGCATGGATCACAGATTTTAAAAATCATTGTCCTGTATATTGTATGAAGCAAGTTGAGTGTCATGAGAGAAAGCATCATCTATATGGTCCCCCCAAAATTCCTGGTAGGTTAAGGAACTCCAAAATGGCCCTATTGCCTAGCATCTGATGCTTTGTTGGTAAATGTCCACTGTGCAAACACTGAGATATTGAATTCATGCTGTTGAAATAGACACTTGCTGTGTACTCATTATGTAAGCACAAAACCTGGTAGGGGGTACAAACACAGGCAGGAATGATGTCTGTCCTCAAGGAACTTACTGTTTGAGAGAGGGGGGCAAGAAAGGCAAATATGTAATTGTTTCAGACTTTATTAGATGAGATAGTTTGAAAATTAAAAAAAAAAAAAACGAATATTGTCTCTGTTTTAAGAATCGGGATAGTGTCTTCTATTCTGTACCATTGGTCAACTGGTCTATTTTGATGCCAATACCAAAACAAACAACAATAAATGCTGGCGAGGATGTGGGGGAAAAGGCACACTCTTACATTGCTGGTGGAACTGCAAATTGATGAAACCAATCTGGAAAGTAGTATGGAGATTCCTAGGAAAACTTGGAATGGAAACACCATTTGACCCAGCTATCCCACTCCTTGGCCTATTCCCAAAGGACTTAAAAACAGCTTACTACAGGGACACAGCCACATCAATGTTTATAGCTGCACAATTCACAATAGCTAGATTGTGGAACCAACCCCGATGCCCATCAGCAGATGAATGGATAGGGAAATTTTGGTATATATACACACTGGAACACTACTCAGCACTAAAAGAGAATAAAATCATGGAATTTACAGGTAAATGGATGGAGTCAGAGAAAATAATGCTAAGTGAAGTTAGCCAATCCCCAAAAAACCAAAGGTCGAATGATCTCTTTGATATGAAGATACTAACTTATAAAGGCAAGAGAGAGAGGGATGAGTGGAATGAAAGAGCTTTAAATAGAACAAAGAGAGGGGAGGGAGTGGAGGGGGCGAGGGGATAGGAATAATGGCAGACTAAGTTATCCATGATTACCCTGAATACATGTATGAAGACACAATGGTTGTAAAAATAATTTATATAAAACCAGCAACTTGGAAGTTTGTGCTTTTTATATGTAACATGAATTGAAATGCACTCTGCAAACATGTATAACAAATTAGAATAATAAAAAATTAAAAAAAAAAACACAAAAGAACAAGGATAAATGGCAGAGTCGACCTGAACGGAGGGAGGCATGGAGAGAGGGGGCCTGCTAGGGGAGGAGGTCACCCCCACACATGAGATGGGGCAACATGGTTGAGATAGCAACAGCGGGAAGCCGGCTGCACCCCGACCCAGGCTTGGAGAAGCTCTGTCCCTGCAGGTGACCCACAGGCAGCCAGAGGACTGCTCTTGTCCTTGTCAAGGTGTTTTCTGGTTCTAAGTAAAGCACAACAAGTGAACTTTGTTCCCTGGCGACTTTGGGACTCCAACAGAACTGCTGGTTAATGTGAGGCCTGAGCTTGGCGTGGATGGCAAGCCAGGCTCACTGCCCTGGGCTCAAGGCAGGAGGGAAGGCTCTTAGATAATGTATGCATGACCCAGAAGGGGCAGGGGGGTGACACGCCACGGCCAAGAAATGAAAGATCCCCTTAAACTCAAGTTCACATTAATTTGCCCAATTCTTGTGCACCCTTTGGGAGGCGGGAAAGTAAGGAAATTTGCAAATCTCTTTCTAAGTCTTTGACTACAAAGGTCAGCCTGTGCCTGTCCCCTGGGCATGAGCTTACTGCCTCCCTTCTCTTTACGAGAGTCTTGACAAGAGTCCCCAGGGCCTAAGTACTCAGAACACCCGGCTACTGAGCACAGCCCCCAAAAAGGGAAGGTGGTAGAGTGCGTTCAGCTTTTTTTTTTTTCCCCCCCAGATTTTGGGCCTGTGCTTGGCACATTCCTGGTTTTAGCCAAAGTTAAACTTTCACACACAAAAACCAGAGTATCAATCCCAAAGGGTCCTTGATGGCTTTCCAGCCCGACTAGCATCATGCAAGGCCGCCGGTCCAAGTTGGCTTGTGAGCACGTGGGAAGGCCGTGTTATGGAAACACTGCTCGGTGCCATGGCAACGGCCCTGCGCACACCCCACATCCACAGCTGGCAGAACCGTGCACCAGGACGAGGCTGCAGAGGACCAGCCACGGGCAGAACGTACCTGTGTTATCACACAGTGACCCTCCACGTCCTCTGGGCAGTGGGTGGTCCCTGCAGATCCCAAGAGCCACCCCTGTAGGTACAGTTGTGGGAAACAGAAGGACAAGAGCCATGGCTTGTTTCAGTTCCATCTTCCTCTGAACAAAATATGTACTCACGGACGAGGAAGAGAATTCATTTCAAACCTTCATGTTGTTCTTTGGATGTGACAATATTGAGTCCTCGCCACCCGCGCACCTGCTCTAGGCACGGTGCTGTGTGACATGCCTGGGAATTTTCCTCTGGGAGACCGACTGTCTCTGCCTTCAAGGAGTCTACCTTCTGAAGTGCAGAATACCAAATGAGGCTTCTCCTTGGACTTCAAATCTTGGCTATAACAGTATGGAGCGAGTGAAGTGGTGCACCTAACGTGTCGGAATAAAAATTCTTCCCCTTCAAATCAGTCAGATAGCTGTTATTTGCTAACTAAGGACGCAAAAACTAAAGTAAAGTCAAATCAAATCTGTTATCTGTGAATGGACACCTGATGCCAGTCGCTGGTGGTATGAACTGGCATCTTTCCTAAACCTAATAGAATTCCAGAGTACATCTCAGTGCTACAAATTGGCAGGGACTTTAGACAATGCAAAGAAATTGTAACATCAAATAACTAAAACACAATTTGAAAAGGAAAACCTGACATAAAATCGGCATGCCACAGTTAAACCATCTTTCTCCAGGGGTCCACAGCTGCCTTCCCACCAGTTCACATTCTTCAACTTCTCAGAGTAGCAGGGAGAGTCTGCTATCCCCTCTGCCAAGGGAATTGCTGAAGCCAGCGGAGAGCAGTGTTCTGAACCAACGAAATGAGAGGAGAACCAATTCTCTCCACATCAGGCTGTTCAGAGTAAGAAAGACACATACCCTTGAGAGAACAGAGCCTCAGTAAGTCAGAGGAAATTGCCCGTGACATATCAGAAGCATTGCATTAGACAGAGCTGGAGGGCTTTGCTGGAAGGACTTTTAAACTCCTTCCAAGAAATAAATGCCAAGGTTCACCCTCATCCACTTTGCTAACTCCAACCAGTATTAACTTGACCTAATAGTGACTTTATTCCCACCCATTCCAAGTTTTTGAAGCAACTTGAAATATCCATTCCGTCTACCCTCCCACCATCTGCTCTTCTCCCACACAAAGGAGAAAATGAGGAGCAAACCAACAAGATTTCATTCATTCTGGCCCTTCCCTCCTTCTTTCCTTTCTACCACCCCCAGAGCTAAATGCCACCGTGTGTTTTTATACTTAACTCTAAGCAATTATTAAACAATTCAATTCTTCCGTCCCCAGTGGTACAAAGCCACGATTGCATAAGATCAAAAATCAAAAAAGACAAAATTTGTGCTTATTTTTTCCCATCTTTGAAGGGGCGACTGAGCATTCAAGTGAGATGCCCCACTTTATAAAATGTCATGGGACCACAGTTTTCTTCGGTATTGTTGTGTAACCCAGGGAGGCTAACCTCACAGTGGTGTAATGAGGGGATACTCTGACCAAGAACCACGCACCAAATGCCCACACTGTACAAAGCATTGTGGGAGATGCCAAGGGCTTGTTATTTAGTCAAGAGGTGACAAAGCATGCAAGAAAATTGCCTTGTAGTAGAAGAAAGCCTGTGTAGGGCTCTGTCAGTGACAGAGAGAGTGAATGTTCAGAGAAGGGAAGGGCTGTTGTGAACTAGCACAGCCGGAGAAAACATGGCGGTGGTGTGGTTGAGCCTTAGAAGATGGTTAGACAACAGAGACCCAGAGTGAGGACAGGGATGTTCAACCACAGTGAGATGTGAGAAGATAGCCCTTCCTGGGACAGAGAGAGGGTTGGTGTTGGAGAGCAGTGAGATATTACATCATGGCGCCCAAGGTCATCTTGGTCTTCACCAAGAAATGAGGCCACTTCCATACAGGTTCTATTTCCCCAAAATGGGCACAGCAATATTTCTAGTCCTACGTGTTTTTTTCTAGAATATTTTCACTGCTCTCATCAAGAGGCAGAGTTTACTTTCCATTCCCTTGAATTTGGGTGGACCGTTGTGGTTGCCTTACTGAATAGAGTGTGGTGGGAGTGATGCTGTGTGACTTCCGAGGCTGGGTCATACACAGGGGTTTCAAGGGTATGACTTCTTTCTACCTCTGAGGACTCTCACCACTGGAATCCAGCCTCATGGTGGGGTCACAGGTGGTTGTTAGGCAGACAAGTTAGCTCAGGCTTCATCCAACAGCTAGAATGAATCAGCATCCAAAAGAGTGAATGAGCTTCTAGATAATTCCAGCCCCAGCCTTCAACTGCCCCAGCCGACAGTGAGTGAAGTAGAGATAGGCTGTGCCTGCTAAGCCCTACCTGAATTGCAGATTCAAGAGCAAAATAAATGTTTTTGTTTTAGCCTCTGTGTTTTGGAGTGGTTTGTTACACAGTACTTGATAAATGGATAAACAAAACAGCTCCGTATCAACCTCTGACTTGGTCTAACTAAAACTCCAGTAGAAATCAGAGTATCTGAACATTCAGCTAGAGTGACATTATGAACACATATGGCCTTTCATCTCAACGATACCAATGAACTTATCTTTCGGGTTAAGCTTTCCACTTATGCTGCATTAAGGAGAGTGGTCTGTCCTCCTCATCTAACTTGTCCTTCCTCTTCCTGCAGCTCCCAGAGATGTGTGGTGAGGTTAGAGCCGGCTCTGCATTTCTGTATGGCCTGTTAAACAAGCCAGTTGTGGTAGACATGTCTTGGGAGGAAGAGACACCAGTCTTCATTTAAAAAGCAGAACCAGAAAGTTCTTCCGGTTCTTATCTGACTCTCCCTCCGTGTGCTCATCCATTGTTCTGATGGCTAATGTTGTGACCGGTTGCAAACAGCCATTACCTTGCGTGCTTCGTATGAGTAAGGCTGTCATTTAGAAAAAATCAGCGAGGGTAAACCTGGGGACATGGCCAAATGTCACAGAACCACTCATGATTGTTAATGCTGGGAGGGGCGTGCTGGAAATCAACTCACATTTGGTGCCCACCTAATATAATGGCCAGAATTATGGCCAGAATCCCCTGCCCTCTGGACAGATTCCCCAGCCTGCAACTCACTGAGGGGCCTGGTGAGTCTCCTGTCTTCCTGGAGCACTACAATTGTGTGTGTGTGTGTGTGTGTGTGTGTGTGTGTGTGTGTGCGGTTGTTCTATTCTCCTGACTTAATAACAGAAAGGGGCAACACACTTCAAAAGAAAGCCAAATGAAACTTGAATGAATCCCCTCAAGTCAGGTATGGCCAGAGCTGAGGCCCCAGGCCCCAGACCCCTTGGCTCTAGCTCTACTCTCCTTAACCACTGGACCCTCCCAGCCATCATTTAGAAACGATGGGGATTGAACTCAGGGGCACTTGACCACTGAGCCATATCCCCAGCCCTATTTTGTATTTTATTTGGAGACAGGGTGTCACTGAGTTGCTTAGTGCCTCGCTTTGGCTGAGGCTGGCTTTGAACTCGCGATCCTCCTGCCTCAGCCTCCCGTGCCTCTGGGATTACAGGGGTGCGGCGCCACCACACTTGGCCGACTTGAAGGTTTTAATTCACGTTTCCTTTAGCTTTCTTTTGAAGTGTGTTGCCCCTTTCTGTTATTAAGTGAAGTGGGTCAATGACCACACCCCAAAATAAATAAACAAATGAAGTAGTGCTCTAGGAAGACAGGAGACTCACCAGGCCCCTCTGTGAGTTGCAGGCTGGGAAGTCCGTCCCGAGGGAAGAGGATTCTGGCTATAATTCTGGCCAGTATTTTCGGTGGGCACCAAATGTGAGTTGATTTCCAGCACTCCCCCACCCCCCAGGCATTAGCAATTATGAATAGTTCTATGACACTTGGCCATGTCCCCAGTTTTGACCTTGTTGATTTTTAAAAATAAGCTTTACTTATGATGATGCAAGGGAATAACATCAGCCATCAGAGCCCCCTATCCTGGGAAACCCTCCTGCCTTCATCTTTAGCAGGGAGAGGACAACCTGCCCCACTGTGCTCTGTGCAGCTTAAATGAGAAAACACCAAGGGCTGCAATGGATGTCATCACCGATCATTTCAAACTGGAAAGAAGCCATTGAGATTTCTTTAGGTCCTTTGTAACTTTCCATAAGCTCACTTTAATATCCCATTAAACCAGTGCAATGAGGGGTAAGAGGGCATCTGTGTATCTCAAGGACTCCGTCACAGTTTGGATGAGTCCCAATCAGCTGATAGAGTTAGAAATACTCTCCCAAAGTCCTCGCTAGGGCACGTATGGTGGCAGTGCTCCCTTGGTGGGGAATAGAGTGAAGAATAGACTCATCTTTCTCTCTCAGTGCACAGCTTATTGCAAAGAAGAACAACAACCAAAGAAAACCCAAGTGATTTTCAAGCCCTTGAAACGGCAGCAGTGTGGACCTCTTGGCTTTCAGACTTATGAAAGGCCCTTGCTGTTTGGTGGCATTGGGACTGCCATGAAGTCTGGGGATGCCTTGGCCCCCTTCAGAGCCACTGGCCCCAGCCACGAGGCCCAGATGTTGACATTTTCCAAGGCTCCAGAGATGATTCACGCTGCAGACTGCTCACAGCTGCCTCAGGATCTCTAAGAAGGTTCACAGAGGCAGCAAGATAGGAAACAGTCTGTGCCCAACATGGGTGGGAGAGGCAAGGCTTCCTGGGGTGAAAAACCTCCCACAGAAATGGCCACTGGACTCAAGGGCCCAGGTGCCCTTGCTCCATCTCCCCTGTAGAGCTATCGTCACTCATTCGTCTATATTCCACAAATGCTTGAGCGACTATTTTGAGGACAACTCCTCCATCACATAGGCACTAAGAGGATCCCATTTTATAGCATTTACATGGACTACAAAGAAATATACCCAGCACTTGGGAGGCTGAGGCAGGAGGATTGAGAGTTCAAAGCCAGCCTCAGCAATGGCGAGCACTTAGTAACTCAGTGAGACCCTGTCTCTAATAAAATACAAAAAAGAGCTGGGGATGTGGCCCAGTGGTCGAGTGCCCCTGGGTTCAATCCCTGGTACCAAAAAGAAAGAAATATATGGCATGGCCCCTTCCTCAAAGGAGATTTCCACATTAAATGAACATTATTTTGGCCTTAGTTGTCGGGTCATTCTACCCGAGAGGCCATAAGGCCTATCTGTGGGTCATGTTAAAAGGTGCAAAGGACCTGATAAACATTAAAGGGACCTAACTGTAATGTGCTACCAGAAAATACCAACAACAGGACACAGGAAGATGGGAGTGAGGGAATAGACTTGTATGTGTAGCACCAACTCCTCATAAGAAATCAGTTCAAACTTGTGGGTGATAGAGTTTTTACCAAGTAAATGATAGCAATTTTCCTTGAATTTCCATTATAAAACTTAAAAATATTGTTTCTTAATCTGGTTATGAATAAAGAATGTTTAATGAACTGTCCTAAAAAAGACTGTGCCAGAATTTTAAGCCATTCCCAGAACTCTTGTTGCCCCCTTGTGGGACTCTGAGAAACATGAAAATTAGGACGTATCTCAAATGTATTTTCAATAAGATTGAATTGAAATGAACTTTTGGCCAAGTTCACAATCTTTTGGAGTTACCTCAAAGGGGATTTCACAAACTAAGGCTGAGAACCATCAAAGGGTTGGTTTGCTCAGTTCTAGAGGGAGGACTTGAAGTCCTCTCTTAAAAGACATTTGGCTGACATTTGGAGTGAAAGTTGGAAGTTGATCGCGTCATACTAATATTGGAAAATGGATATCAATGAGATTTATGCATTATTTACAAGGAAAGATTGGAACATAGAATCATAATCTTGATTAGCCTATGACCTTGCTTTTGTAACCCTAAGCAGTGACGCTTTTGATGAAGATCTTCTTTCCCCACATCTAGGATAGAACTTAAATTGAATAGTTTGCCCTCCATTAAGACCACATAATAGCTAGGCATGGTGGTGCATGCCTGTAATCCCAGCTACTGGGGAGGCTTAGGTAGGAGGATCTCAAGTTCAAAGTCAGCCTCTGCAACTTAGAGAAACCCTGTCTCAGAATAAAATTTTTAAAGACTGGGGCAGGCTGGGGATGTAGCTCAGTGGTAGAGGGCTTGCCTAGCACGTGCAAGGCCATAGGTTTGATCCCTAGCACTGCAAAACACCGTCATCATCAACAACAAAACCTATAAGAATGGAAAAGACAAACACTACAACTGATACTTTATCTTTGAACTACAATCTTCAAGAAGTTTCCATAAATAAATGTTTCTAGAAGAGTTATTCTAATTCCACCAGGATGTCTCCATAGACATTTGGCAGACCCTGCAGACAGGCTCGGTGTGTCTACTGCAGATGCTCTCGGTGGTGACTTCCCATACTGTGTGTGTGTGTGAGGGGATGGAGACATTTGCTAGACTTCCTTGTTGCTGGGCATGTGACAGTTTTATGAGTCAATGTGGCTGGGCCACAGTGCCCAGATATGTGGTCAACCATCATTCAGGATATTTCTGGGAGGATAGTTTTGGATGAGATTAACATTTAAATCAGTGGACTTTGAAGGAAGCAGATTTCCTTCCAAATGGTGGGTAGACTTCATCCATCAGTTGAAGACTTGAATAGACAAGAGACTGGTTCCTCCAAGTAAGAAAAGACTCTGCTAGCAGATGGCCTTTAAATTGGAACAGACTATCAGCTCTCCTGGGTCTCTAGACTGCCCATCTACTCTGCAAAATTTCGGACTTGCCAAACTGATATAGTTCCTTCTAATAAATATATACATCACTCCCCTATCAGTTGTATTTCTCTGGAGGACCCTGACTAATACAGGGTATTTGACATGATTTATGTTCCATCAATCAGAAGCAATTGCTTGCAGCTTGAATTCTGAATTGACTTAGACAGGGAACAAGCCAACCATTCCACGGGTATAGACAGCACAAATAGTGGCATCTGAGTGGCACCTGCAATGGCAGGTCACTTTCGGTGGTGACAGATTTGTAATGCAGTGCTACTTTGGGAGTAGTTCCTGGAAACTCATGGATCACCTGTAATCAATCCTCTTCTGCTTAAACTAGTCGCAGCAGCCTCCACTCTCCGCAAGGGAACCCTGACCAGCCCAGCACATTGGTCATTTTAGCTCCTGAAGCTTCTATTGTGAGCCAAACACAAGGGGTGGCAGTGATCTCACAAAGGACCTTCTATGAAGGCCCACCTCGTGAGCCATCAAGCTGAAGCCCCAGTAAACAGAAACTGCTCACCGCTCTCTCCTTCTGTGACACAAAGGCTAGAGTCACCCATCCTGCATTTCCGGTTGCTGACCATACTCGCCACACCAGGGAGGAATAATCCCAACACCCCTCTCCAGGACACTGACTTCGCTCCAGACTGTATGAGTAGCATTCCTGCAGCCACGTGCAAGACAAAAGTCACCCAGGGCAAAGAGAACCTCCAGCAAGGCGTCCTTTTACGTGTCCCTTGTCTTGCAGCCAGGGAGATTTTTTCAAAGTCAGAACATGTGGCCGCTTCACCTGGGGCAACTCCAGCCTGCCACTGTTTGACTCCAGCTCCTCTTGCTTCTCTGTCCCACCCTCTTGGCCCTGGCTCACTCTCTCGTTCTCAGTCGAGGGGTAGGGAGAACTTCCCTCCCTTCTCTGGTGGTGGAGTCCTCCTGCCCCTTCCGCTCCCAGGCCCAGCTGTCCCCTGCCCCAGGCTCCATCCCTGGACAGGCGGCCCCCCTGTGTCTCTCCTGCACCATGCTTGTCACGGGGCCATTTCACATGCGGGCACGATGACTCCTTGATTGTGGCATCTGTCCCTTGCTAGAATACAAATTCCACCAATAGGAACCAGGTGTGATGTTGCCACATATTGTTCTAAGCCAGCTGGAATCCAGCGTGGTGCCAGGGACATAGTAGGTACTAAGTAGAGATTTACTGAATGGCTAAATTATATGAATTTATTTATTTATTTATTTTGGTACTGGAGATTGACTTCAGGGGCACGTGACCACTGGGCCACATCCCCAGCCCTATTTTGTATTTTATTTAGAGACAGGGTCTCACTGAGTTGCTTAGCACCTCACTTTTGCTGAGGCTGGCTTTGAACTCACAATCCTTCTGCCTTAGCCTCCTGAGCCACTGGGATTACAGGTGTGCGTCACCGTGCCCAGCTACTAATTAATGAATTTTGAAAGGGAAGAGGAATTAATTCTATGTACAAACACGTGTAGAAAAGGATGGGGCCCAGCATCCAACCGGACAGAACAATCTGACATCTGTAGTTTTCACAAAGCCAGAAGACCTATGGCAGAGACTAATTACCTTCTGTTTCCCAATGAGGACAGTATTTGCTACCTAGTGGCAGTCACCTGTGTTGAATCCAATGCCAGGTGCCAGCTCGTCTCATTTCTGATAAAGACCCTCTCTCCAATCGCCTCGCGAGACACTGACCCCTCCATTTTCACAGATCAAAGGCAAAACAGAACGCAGCTTAGCCGGTGAAAATGAATTGAGCTGTTTTCCCAAAGACATGTTCGTTTAATATCAAATGCTATTAGTCAAATATGGGTCAAAGAGAAGGAAAAGCTTATCGCAGTGACATCAGAGTGTCCTGCTTTGAAAGTGCTGTGGTGCCAAGGAAAGGCTGGATTTTCATCACAGATTCACTCCGTGCTGCTAATTGCTGCCTTGAGCCAATTTTCTGCTGTATAGTAATGAACGAAGATTAAATATATTACATATGTTTACGTACATGGAAATTACACTTAATTTGGGTTACAGAAGCAATGGCTGTTTTAGAAAGAGATTATATACACTGTTCCATAAGATAGGACAGGTGGATGCTAGTGAAGTTTCAAGGTCTCATAGAACCTGGAAATGGATTTCTAAATGCCTTAATTTTATGACTCTACACTACCATTCTCTGTCATATACTGCAAGTAAATTCAGTTTTTGCCACTTATACATTTAGAGATGACTGACACGGCCATAAAACATGCACATTACAATTCTCTACCTGTTAAGATTTTTGTCTGTCATAATGACTTCTCTGGAGAAAGTACATTGTGAAATATATATGTTATTTAATTTTTTATGATAACTTTATCATAATGCCATTTTATTTTCACAAAGTGGGAAAACTGAGGTCGAGAAGGTTTAAGAAACCTTTCTAGATAAGTCAGAAATTTGGGGAACATTCATGTACCCAAACCAATGGCATTATAAAAAAATAATAAAATAAGCAGAAGCTAAAGAAAATAAGTCAATATTTTTGAAATCATTTTATATTTTCTGTAAATACCAGGTTTATCTCATTTGACTTTCATGTGTGGTGTGTCAGAGGAATCAGAACAATTTATTTTGTGTTAAAGGCTATTTTATAATCTAAAAAAAAATGTTAGCACTTCCTCCCCCCAAAGGTGTCATGTGTGGGACAGTTGGACCCAAGCAGTTGGACCCAAGTCATCACTGGGAAAGAAATTCTGGAAACTGGTAAAGCCTTTCCATTTTCTTCAGTTCCAGATATTGCAAAAGTGGTCACATCTAACCACATTCTCCAAGGCTATTTCTTCCTTTGGTCCCTTCATACATTTTATTAAAAGAGAAGAAGGATAAATCAGAATCTCACAATTATGTTTTCAGATTTATTGCCATGGAAAAAGTGATAGTGAAGGATGTAAAAAAGAAAGAGCTGAACCCCTTCCCTGTACCTCTGTAGAGCCTTTTTTCCTCTCCTTAATCACAGGACTGAAGCCTTTGAAGCGAGCTCCCTTTCCTCCCCAGGGGCTGTCCCACAGCCCCCCCCCCCCACCCCACCCGTGTTGCCCGCTCTCCCCTGTGGCCTGATCAGTTTCAGTACAAATATTTGAAGCATGTGGCATTGTAATCAAGTGAGCCCATTGAATTTAAACAAATCCATAAAACAACAAATCTGTTGTTTGGGGGATCCTTTTCAAAGAGCAGAGGGTCCGAGTGGTCCTCGCCTTAATTAATCATTATTTTTTAAAAAGTGGCTTTCTCAGGGCAAGTACAGAAACCTTAGGGCTACATAAATCACAGACCTAAGACCTTGAGGAAAATTTACCAAGCATACTTTCTAATCAGAAGAGCATTTTAACTTGTGAACAAAAGGGCCCAAACACCATCAATTATGCCAACCCTGCATTCAAAGCAGACTATCTGTCCCCCCACAGTCAGCTGCATGGAAGGGCTCTTGGGTCAGCATTGCTCAAAAGGGTCCTTCAAGTTATGATGACAGTAAACTTGTCTCTCCAAGGATCCCTTGGAAGGGAGATGCACAGCGGCCCAAGGAGTTCTCTTAGGACAGAGTCCGCCATCGAAATGCAGAATAAATGCTACAGGTGTGTTTCTCTAAACTCTTACTCTGCTTTGTTGCAATAGTTGGCAGAGAAAAGTCCTACTGGTCCCCTCAGCCACCTGTTTCTCCCATGGACAGCTCTGGTGGCCCAGCACGGTGTGTCCTCCGAGGCCTAGCACCGGGCTGGGGCAGCTCAGACTGGAGGAGGGATAGGTGAGCTTGTTTTGCTAAAGGCTGGGAAACTGCTCTTCTTTTAATGGAATTTCTCTAAGAAACAAACTTATAAATTGCGTTTGCCTTTCTCCAAATTATTTTTACAGTTACAGTTATGAAACTGGAATGTAAAGTCTAGCTACTTGTTAGCCATCACCTAGTATCTGTTTACCATCTATCTTTCATTATGATTCTATTATGCATTTGCATCATCTATTTATTACCATGTATCTCTTTATCATCTATCATCTACCATCTATCAATCAGCTATCAATCTATCATCTAGCTGTTTATGAATCTATGCATCAGCCATCTGTTTATCATCCATCTATCATCCATCCATCCATCCATCCATCCATCCATCATCTGTTTTGTTAAATGAAATGAACACAATTGTCTCTTCCCATGACTTAGGCTGGAAAATTGCACCCCATATTTCAGAGGTTGCACGCACTCATTCCTACTGCTCCACACCCTTCCCTCTTCAACTGAAAAAAAAAAAAAAAAAAAAAAAAAAAAAGCCAACTCAGGGAAGCAAGCTAAATGAATGCTCTGAGCTTGAACCAAGTCTGCCTCCTGAATGTAGTGCACATTTAAAGGCTCTTTGAACAGAGGCAGGCAGGAAGTGCCCAGGAGGGCCTGCTGCATAGGGCGACTTCTCCAAGGGGGCGACACCAGAAGAGGGGTGGTGGAACTTCGCCTGAATCTCTCTCCTCCATGTGCTCTGAGTCCCTTTCCTGAGGACTTGAGGGGTATGGCCTCATAACATTGATGTTAATCCAAGTTGACACACGTCGGGGTGGTCTGGGGGAAGGTGTCACCTGCATCTCATCAGCTTGGTATAGAGCACCAGGGTGCCCCCCTTCCTCAGCCCCGGTGGCCTTCCCTGTCCCCACATCCAGGTTAAAGGTGGTCACAGGCACCAAAGGCTGGGAAACAAGCTGGTTCTCCATGAATCTGAAATAGCTATTCTCTTTGTTTCTCCATCCCTGTCTGCCTGCCCCTCCATATATATATATATATATATATATATATATATATATATATTGTCGCTGCCTGAAGCGGAAATCGCTTGGAGCAGCGAACGCCACAGGAAAATTCGGAGGCAGGATGAAAATGAAAAAAGGTCTTTTCTTCTTCTTCTCTCTCCAGCTCCAGCAATCACTCCAAATGCTCTAACTCCAACCACCACCTTCTTCTTCTCCCCACACACACTAACGAACCTCACCCAGTTATATACATATAGCTTTAACAAGGACACGTGCTTACAGCTCAAGCTTACAGGTGCGTCACGCAGTGTTCACGGGCATACAAAGATTCTTTGAATAATGTATTAATATCAGGTGGAAACTAGAACATCTTTTATGGCTCTCAGCTAACCGCAATCTTTAGCTATCTCCTTGATTATAGGCTCCTTCATTTCCCCCTTTTAGTTTTAAAAGAGGGGATGTTCTAGGACGTCCATGTGCAACCGACATTCTTACCCGTCATGGGAGTCTAGGCTGTCCTGACTCCTGGCTTAGGTTGACATGCCGGCCACATTAGACTGTCCCGTGCGACTGTGCCGTGTCTTAGGTTGTCCCCTTCTGGGGATCTTACCCATCATAGGCTAACCAGCCATCCAATAGAGCCCTTCAGGATTGACTGTGTGTTGACTAACAGCCGTCCAATTTTTAAGAGATGCTGCGGCTTTAAGGCGGTAAGCCTACTGCTGACGAGCCAAGTTTCCATAGCGTATCAAGTTCTTTAAGCGAATCAGCTGCCCTTAGTTTCATCAAGTAACGCACTGAGTTCTCTTAGACAAATACCTGCAAGGCATTGTCCCGTAATGTCCCAAAATAATGGAAAATCAAAATGTCCATAAGTTATAACACATAGATTCAGGAGGCCCCATGCATGCAGAGCAGAGGCCACACTGCTGGTTAGGTTGTTTGATGCTTGAGCAGCAGGGATGCTTGCAGCGACCGCGGTCCCTGCAGTTGTAGCAGCAGCCATCTTTTTTATGTCTAGACATTTCCACCGGCAAATCTTCAGGGCCCGCTACCTAAAAACTCAAGCATCCATTATTAAGGGAAAGGCAGTGCTATTCCAGCACTGAGATCAAAAGGTGAGCTGTCAAACTAAAAAAAGAATTATTAGAGTAGAAAATAAAAGTTGATCTCTGCTCACACACATTGCTGCTTAAGCTCCCACAAACATAAGCTGGCAAAATATCACATTCAGAAATAATCAAAGAGAAACTGAGGGTGTTTACTGCATTAAAGATAAAGAAAAGCATATATATATTATAAAATTATAATATATATGATATGTATATCAGATGTATATAAAAATTTGTTTAAACCTTAGAGAAAGGCTGGAAAGGCACAAAATGAAGACTACAATGTCTTTGATTATGAAGTGCCAGGCTGTCCTGGTCAGAGGTCACAAGACGGGTTTTAGCAGCGCTAGATGTAGAGGAAGGGGACAAAGGAGTAGGCAGACAGGCAGGGAAGGGCCCAGCCTGGGGTCCGGCAGGAGGTCACCAACGGAAGGACCAGGCTTTTCCAAGGAGGCCCAAGCTGCCCAGACACCAGCCCATGAAAACGTGCGACTCACTGTGCCAGACCCCCAGGGGAGACCTTGAAACACGACCACCAGTCACCAGAAGTGACAGCAAATGCTTCCAAGAGTGGCTTTTATCACTTCCAGATGATAGACGGAGTCTCTCCCAGACTGAAGAAGCAGGTCTTCCCTCTGCCCGGGCCCAATCAGTGAACACAGGAGACCCCACTAGGCCCGGGAGCCCTCTCTCCACCAAAGGTGACCAGTGCAAACAAAGGCACGCAGATCTGAGGTGTGTTTCCCAGGCAACCGCGGAACAATGAAAACTCGGGAGGATTTTCCACAGAAACTTCTTGCCTTGATTTCTGACTCCCCTGGACAAAATCATTGCCCATGAGTTTTGCAAAATTCTCTCATATCTCTGGTCCCCTTGCTGCAAGCCGAGCCTTGCCGCTCATTTCATATGTTTTTTTTTTTCTTCAAAGGGACTTAAAAGTGTTTTTTCTTTTAAAATTGATAAGTCATTTCTAAGGAAATCTTGCCCTCTAGCTTTCAAATCTCAAAATCGAGTTTAACAGAACTCAAGAGCCTCAGAGTGACAGATAAGCGGATGAATAGCACCATCTAGTGGAGGATTGTGAAAGGACAACCCAACTAAAAAACGAATCACCAATGGATTCCTTTTACGTCATAACGCTAATGGATTTTTTTTTTCTTTTACCAAGTATAGATCTTCCATTTCACTTATTTGTTTCATGTACATTTACAACCTCTCTCCATAAAAGAGGAGGGCTCAGAGTGCAGCCCGTTGTCACTCATTCAGATTACATGATATAGCTCTAACCGATTTCTAAGAATCATCCATTCATGATAAAATTAAAAAGCAGCAAAATCTCACCTTTCCTGCAATCCCCACTAGGATCACGGAAGACCAGAGATCACAGAAAGTACACCTGATTCTGACATGAGCCAACATTGGTTAACCAGTCTCCCAACCAGCAGGGGCAGCAGAAATGTAAACAGGTGTTAGGACCCATGACTGCGGCTCAGCTTGGGGAAGACATTGCCCTGGGCACTGTGGATTTGACTGACCGTGCCTTAATCATTGAGTAGATGGCATTAGTTGTTTTCTTTGCTAAGTAAAGTAACAGATGAGATTCACCCCCATCCGAAACCGTTGGAAAAACTGCAACAATTTTATAACCCAGCTGGGCAGTGCTATGGTTTGAAGGTCCCCTCTGCAACTTGTTGAAATTTAATTGCAATTGTAGCAGTAGGGAGAGGGGGCCTTTAAGGAGTGGTTAGTGGGGCTGGCTCTGGTTTGATCCCCAGCACCTGGAGGAAAAAAAAAAAAAAAAAAAAAAAAAAGCGGTTAGGGCCTGCGGAGGCGCCTGCCTGTAATCCCAGTGACTCAGGAGGCTGAGGCAGGAGGATTACACGTTGGAGGCCAGCCTAAGCAATTTAGTGAGGCCCTAAGCAAATTAGTGCAACTTTGTCTCAAAATAAAAAGGGCTGCGGATGTATTGCAGTGGCAAAGCAGCTCTGGGTTCAATCCCCAGAACCAAAGGAAAAAAATGTGATTAGGCCATGTGATTAGGTTTAGGAGCTCCGCCTAAAGCAAGGATTGATGTTGTTTGGGGAGCAGGTTGTTTAGAGTCTGGCCCCTGGTGCTTTGCTCTTTTGCTGCTCTTGATTGCTTGTGCACCCTTCTTCCACGGCATGACACAGCCCCCAAATCCTACCTGATATGGCCCCTTGATTTTGGACTTCCCAGTTTCCAGAACCATGAGGGAAAAGTCCTTCCATTCATTATAAATCACCCAGAGTCTGTGCCATTGTTATAGCAACAGAAAACAGGCCGAGACAGGGATGGAGGTGAGTGGAATCTGCTCTCGTTCAAAATTGAATAATAGCATCTACCAATGGGGGAACTTAGTCGATACCCTCTTATCTGTTTTGGAAAGTTGAGTCATGTAAATGTATTCTGGATTTTTAGAAAGGAGAATAATGCTGCCATATGGCAGGTGCTTGGCAACCTTTGTTGGGAAAAGAAAAAAGGATAAATGAATGAACCTATGAATTCAATAAGAAGGACCCTTGGCTGCCTGTGTTGAAGATGCCAGGCTGGCTGCGAGGCACTTGGTTTTTTTTTTTTTTTTTTAAATTTTAGATTATTTATTTACTTATTCATAATGCACAAGTATATCATCTTTTTACATACAACTGCTTGTATACAAAGTATATAAGTACCATTCAGATCTTTAATCATGCATTTAGGATAGTGATATCCATCTCATTCAACCACCATTTTCTCCCCCTTTTCCCCCCCTGCTCCCTCCCTTGCCCTCCCTTTCCTTTGACCATTCTAGTGTTCCTCTAATCCTATGTACCCCCATCCAATCACACTGTGAACTAACCTCCTTATATCAGAGAAAACATTTGGTGTTTGGATTTTTGAGATTGACTAATTTCATTTAGCATTATATTCTCCAACTTCATCCACTTACCTGCAAATGAGGCACTTGTTTTATTCACTGCGGAGATGTGTGCTCGGTGCTACCTGGTGCAAAGTATCAGGCTAAGCACCGTGGATTACAGGGGACAGGGGCTCCAGTCACCAGAGAGTTGATCATAGAAGGCAGCGGGTTCCAGGGAATCTCCCCAGGTAGCACCTCTCAGCTGGCCCTCTTCTAATCAGCCCTCTTTAGGTGAGTGTCAAGGGGACAGGGTGTAATGAAACAGAATACCAAGTTTTGGCCCTGTGGTTTCCATCCAAGATTGTGAGCACAGAAAAACAGAGTTTCCTCACTCAAGAACAGGGCATGGCGGCACGTGCCTATAAGCCCAGCTACTCAGGAGGCTGGGGCAGGAGGCTTGCCAAGTTCAAGGCCAGCCTCAGCAATTTAGCTGTATCTGTCTAAAAAATAAACAAACACCAGGGAGATGGGGCAGGTAGCTCATTTCTTACTTTCTTCATCTATGAGGAAAAGAAACTTCCAAATCAGAAGGAACAGACCAAAAAAAAAAAAAAAAAAAAAAAAAAAAAAAAAAAAAAAAAAGAAAGAAAAAAAAAAGAAAAAAGAAAGAAAGAAAAAAAGCACTGCAGGAAAACATTTGGATACTTTAGGTGGAAATGAAACAAAAAGAGAGATGTGGTTTATCTGGGGAGCCCAGCAAGACTCTCCATTTTGTTTTTGACAGTTTACAAAGCACCCTGTTCCTGTTCACGGCCCTCTACTCACGATCCTCTCTCTGGGATAAGAAAGGGAGTTTGATGGTTCCCATCCAGGGATCTTCCCATTTCTTGAGGCATAGTTTATTAATATTTATTATAAACTGATTGGAACTCACAAGAGGATAAGCTGAAAAATATATGACAAATGATTTGACCTTATATATCTTCCAAAAATAAAAGACTGCCTGTGGTGCTCAGATTGAAATTGACCTGTTAAAAAATATGTGCTTGAGATTTATTTCTTTTCTTCCTTTCTCTCTCTCATCTCTCTCTCTCTCTCTCTCTCTCTCTCTCTCTCTCTCTCTCTCTCTCTCTGTCTCTCTCTCTCTCTCAGTACAGGATTGACTCCGGGATGCTCTACCACTGAGCTACATGCTCCCCTGCATCTATCTATCTATCTATCTATCTATCTATCTACCTACCTACCTACCTACCTATCTATCTATCTGCGGAGACTGGTTCTTCCTAAGTTACCCAGCCTGGCCTTACAATCCTCCTGCCCCAGCCTCCCAAGGTGCTATGATTCTGTGTGTGCCACCACACCTGGCTTGAGGTTAATTTTCAAAACTTCAGCAGTAATCCTAACATGCTGGAAAGCTTTCCTTGTCATTTTGTTTCTGAAGTTCATCTACAGAAACAGCCTCAGCTGCGAGCTTGGCGACAAGTTAGGAAACAAGGTATGAAAGGAAGCCTCAGAGGGAGGGACGGGTCTTTGCATGAAACTGCAGCTTTCCTCATTGATCAGACGGGAATTTTGTTTGTTTGTTTGTTTGTTTAAAAGCACCTCCCCCTAGTACTAGTAATTCTGTTGGGAACTGGACCCAAACCAGCACTCCCATTTCCAGTAGTGATGTTCAGTTTGGCGTGGAGATGCTTCAGGTGTGTCTTCCTCAGACCCCGTGTGCAGGCGTGCCCATCTGGGTTAGAGGTGGCCCGCAGTTCTATGCCAGGCTGAGTGGCAGTGCTGACAAGGGAGCTTGAACTTGAACTCGGTGGAGATCTGCGGTCTCCACGGCGCCCCACGCTATTCTCAGGTTGGTAGCAACTCCCCTCCCAAATTGCACCTGCTCACTGTAAGGGCCACCTGTATTTTGGACTTGACCTTGACCCACTGTGGACGTGCCCGGCTCTGTTCTGGGTGGTGAGAACACAGAAGGAAGACGTGCCGGCTTCTGTCTCCTTCCCCTCTGCGTGAAGCCCGCAATCCTTCCCTGCACAGTTGCTGGCTGGTGGCCGCCCTGCTCTTCAGGACAGAAACTCCCCAGGACAGATGCCATCCCTAGTCCCTAGGCCACTGAGTAGGCTGCCCTGAACATGGGCAGATACCAAACCATAAATCCTAAAGGCTCTCAAATTTGTTGGGAGCAATACAACAGGAAATTACGTAGTTATACAGAGTATGGGGGAAAGAAGAAACTTCAAGAAAATGATCTCTTAATGACATCTTGACCCTATACTTATTTATACCTTGAATTATCCCTAAAATAGACTAAAGGGAAATACCTTAACTTTTTTCTGAGGGTAATCTGACTTGTAATACAGATAGCAATTACCTAGTTTAACTCTCAAGGCAACCCTTGCAAATACATTTTTACTGCTGCCGTTTTGGATAAAGCAATAGGTCCAGAGAGGTTAATCAGTTTGCCCAAAGCCACACGGTGCTGAAGAGCTTGCTAGACTGACCCTGAGTCTTTTGACTAAACTCGGTGCTCATAGCATTTCTTCTTCTCCTCATTAGAGACAGGGTCTTTGGGGGACATTACCACCCCTGAATAACAAGATGCATAGGCAGGGAAAGAGAAAACAGAGGCCACTGTCTACAGATCTTACCAACACATGGTAAGTGGAAACCAAGTGACTCCAGAGGTTTCCCCGGGACCCTGGGCAGGATAAAATGCAGGTGGTGAGCGACCCTTGACGTTTATTAAGTACCGATGCTAACTGGCCTGACAGCGGGTCACCTCGCACTGCTCTGCATGCGAGTGACAAGTTGTGTCTCTGGCTGGTGATAGAGTAATTGAGTGTGATAAGATGACAAATAAAGAGGCAAGAAGTTAATGACGTGTCGCCTTGTTAGGCAGAGCTTGCCACGCCTCATTAGATCTGAAAGAGTTATCTGAGACAGAGTCATTATCAGAGCCAGTAAAACTGTTGTATTAAAAGATAAAAAGGCCAGTATCAAAGAGAAATAATTAACTGCTTAATAGGGCTGCGGGGAGCTGCTTGGTCCTGGAATCAGACTCCAAGAGGCTGAGTGGGGGGTGCCTTGGTTGTCAGGAGGACGGGGACCCTGGAACATTGTCATTGAACTTGGAGGTCTATGGGGACCAGAGGTAAGGAATCCACCCGAAAAAGACCATAGTCATCCGCAAAAATCATACTGATGGAGCTGGGCGAGGTGGTGCACGCCTGTGATCCCACCAGCTCATGAGGCTGAGGCAGGAGGATCGCGAGTTCAAAGCCAGCCTCAGCAATTTAGCAAGGTCCTAAGTGAGACCCTGTCTGTAAATAAAATACAAAAAAGGGCTGGGGATGTGGCTCAGTGGTTAAGTGCTCCTAGGTTCAATCCCTGGTACTAAGTAAAAAAAAATAAAAACAATATACTGATGGAAACTCTGATTGTCTTTAATTCGTGTATTGCTTGGTAACCTCTTGAATGATCCAGAGTGAGCAAAGGAGTTTATGTAAGGAGCCCTCCGTCGCAGGGAGGAGACTGGTTAAGAGGGTGTGTGTACCATTATGGAGCTGCATTGGTGACCTGGTGGCCACCCACTGGAGAGATTTTCATCAAGCAAAAAGGCCACAAACTGGGGTGGGGCTAGGAAGCCCTGGTCATAGCAGCTGATGGAATGAAATAGGGCTACTCACTTTCATTTCTCCCCGCCCTTCCTGTCATGTTTCTCTCCCTCCCTCTCCCCTTTCCTCCGGGTCATTACCCCTTGGCCTGCTCCTGTCCAAATCCTCTGTTGGTCCTGGATGCTGATGGACCCTGGCGGCCGCTGAGGGTCAGGACTGTCCTCCCCCTGCTGCTGGGACTGCGTCTTCCCTGTCCTCTGGTCAGCAGCCACCACACAGCAAGGACCAGATGCAGCCCCTGCTGCGGCAGCCCTAGCCTTATCCACCACCTGCCCAGCCTCTCCTCACGCTCTTCCAGGTGCATTCCATCCCTTCCTGTGTAACCTCTGGCTGTCCTGGGGACAGCCCATGCTACATTGTTGCCCCAGCTTCTCCATCTCTTGAGTCTTATCCAAATACATTTTTAGAAATCTGTCTCTAGCTGTGCACAGTGGCTGTAAACCCAGCTGCTCGGGAGGCTGGGGTAGGAGGATTGCACGTTGGAGGCCAGCCTTAACAACCTAGCGAAACCCTGTCTCAAAATGAAAAAATAAAAAGGGGTGGGGATGTGACTCAGTGTAGAGCATCCCTGGGTTCAACTCCCAGTCCACAAATAAATAGAATTTTGCCTATGACTGTTTCTGTGCCCCCCAATTTGGTCCTTTTCTGACTTTCTGCAGAGCTACTTGAGTGTTGTTTCAAAGCAGAACAGTATATGTGTTATTTTCTTGGTGTTTCATGGGTACAAGCCTCATCTACTCAGTGTGATTGAAGGTCCATAGGATCGAGTTCTCCAACATGCTCTTACTGGGTCTTTCCCTTGGTGTTGTTTATTTAGGAAATCACCAATAAGTACAGAATGAAACCAATTGACTTTTCCATCAATATAGCTTGTACATGTTGACCTTGATTTTTTTCAAGTGGATTCTGGTATTTAATCCTAATATATACTTGAAGTCCATATAAAAGTTATTGTCCAAATTGACTAATGCAGTAATACTAAGCACGACTGATTTTGTGGATTGTAGAAAAAGATAAAGCTTCCTGAGATAGATTACAGGACTCATTATAGAGGCCAGATTATTTCATTATAAGTCTTTCTACTTACTTAATTTCTGCTGACATTTCTGCAACATTTTATCCATTTAACCTCAGTCAAAATTCAAAACTGAAAAGAAAGGAAGGAAAACACTGTAAATATTGCCCTAAAGAGATGAGATTTGGTACCTCATTTGCAGAACAGAAAGGAGGGTTTATAGAATTTTTGTTTCCTTGCTTGGTCAAGAAAGAAGAAACATGTAACTATGTTCCCATAAGAGGAGTGATTAAAAGAGGAGAGCTCAAGACTCCGGATGTGCCCCGTACTGTATAGCTTCATTTTACTGAAGGCCAGTGAATGAGCATGGTAACTTTTGCCAAATAGGTCACAAAAGACACTTAGTACAAAAGCTCTTAGAGTTTCCAGAGACTGGTAAAGGTTCTAATATACAAAGTTGACATTTCAGAAATTTGAGTATTTTTCTAAGCCTAGGCATGCTGCAGTTCAAATGAAGACCTTAGCTCAACTCCAATAATCTAGCTAAAAGAGTAGGGGAAAAGAAGAAAGAAATGGTATATTCTTAACAAATCAGTCCCTATAAATTAAAACCTAGAAGAATAATTTTTATTCTTTTCAACACTATTCTTATTTACGATGTCCTCTAAGAATAGGATATCTTAAAATTTCTGAGGAAAAAAATTGGAAATTTCTGCCTAGATAAAAATTTTCCAGGCATTGACATACATATGAAGTCTTTTTTAATGTTTTTTTTAAAATTCTAATTTGTTATACACGACAGCAGAATGCATTACTATTCATGTTACACATATTGAGCACAATTTTTCATGTCTCTGGTTGTACACAAAGTAGAGTCCCACCATTCGTGTCTTCATACATGTACTTAGGGAAATGATGACCATCTCATTCCACCATCTTTCCTACCCCCAGGTCCCTCCCTTACCCTCCCTCCCCTTTGCCCTATCCAAATTTCCTCCTTTCCTCCCTGCTCCGCCCACCCCATCCCCATTATGCATCATCATCAAAGAAAATATCCAGCATTTGGTTTTTTGAGATTGGCTTACTTAAGTCTTTTTAGCTCTATTCAGATAATTTGAAAACATTTTATACTATTCAGGAGCAATCATAACTTCCCTAGGTGGAGTCCATAAACCTCAGTTAAGAACTGTTATTCTAGAAATATCCTGGAAGAAGAAAGAACCCATGCTTCATTCTGTTGTTTAAAATTTACCAGAAGTTGAACACAAAGAAGGAGAGGGAAGATTTTATTTAAAGTAAAATTAATTTAATTTATTCATCCCAGAACAGGGTTGCCTAATTTTCGTCTTTGGGTAGATAAAATCACTTGATTTTTGAGGCAGAACAAATGAGTGGGAATGTCTATCTCATAAACACAAAAAAAGAAAGCTGCTCAGATTTTAACACTTTATGTTTAATGTTTTGGAAATAACAGCTTGAAAAACTAGAAGCACTCATGCTAAAAATGGGCCTTCCGAAAAACGACCCTCTTCTTCCCTCATTTCATGTCTATGAAACAGGCAAGGAAGGGTCACATGTCCCAAATGCGAACTCAACAAAAGCTGTCAAGGGCTATATTTTTTGGTGACCCCAACACAACTTTCCTTATAAATCTACTTAGCTCATATTTTCTTCCTATTGCAAATTATAACATTTTTTGGTGGGGGGGAGTGTTTTATTTTAAATTTATGCTGTTTGTCCTGTGGGAAAGGAGACCAGAAACCAGAAAATTTTAACACCCTAAAGCCCTCCTTATATAATTCAACCTCTTTTTTTTTTTTTTTTTTTTTTTTGGTGCTGGGGATCAAACCTAGGGCTTCCCATATCTTAGGTAAGTGGTCTGCCACCAATCTCTTTCTTTTTTAAATTTAATTTAATTTTTCTTTATTCATTTATTCTTTTTAGCTATACATTGCAGTAGAGTATATTTTGACATATTATACATACTTATTCTAAGTAAGATCCCTTTTTTTTTTTTTTTTTTTTTTTTTTTTTTGGTACCGGGGATTGAACTCAGGGGCACTCGACCACTGGGCCACATCCCCAGCCCTTTTTTGTATTTTAGTAGAGACAGGGTCTCACTGAGTTGCTAAGTGCCTCGCCATTGCTGAGGCTGGCTTTGAACTCGCGATCCTCCTGCCTCAGCCTCCCAAGTGCTGGGATTACAGGCGTGAGCCACCACGCCCAGCAGATCCCATTTTTTGTGGTGGTACAGGATGCAGAGTTACACTGGTCTTGTATTCATACACGAACACAGGAGAGTAATGCCCCATTCATTCCACTGTGTTTCCTAATCCCATCCTCACTCCCTTCCCTTCATTCCCCTTTGTGGAATCAACTAAACATTTATTCCCACCCCCACACTACCCCTGCACCTTATTGTGTGTTAGCATCTGCATCATCAGAGAGAACATTCTGCCTTTGGTTTGTTGGGGCTGGCTTATTTCACTTAGCATGATAGTCTCCAGTTCCACCCATTTACCAGCAAATGCCACAATTTCATTCTTCTTTATGGTTGAGTACTATTCCATTGTGTGTATGTGGCCGCATTTTCCTTATGCATTCCTCTACTATCAACTTCTTCTCAAAGAGGAGAAAAGCAGAGTAGAATGATTTGCTCCGCTGCCTGATGTTAGAGCTGAGATACAAATCCAAGGTGGCCCCTGCTTTCTGGACTGTTCTCACAGAAACACTGGACCTGGCTCATAGCAGTGGTCCAAGAAATGAAGTCCAAATACAAAGTTGATGGCTTCCCAAATTCTCTATTTCTGCGTGCCTCCTTTCCCCTACATACCAAATGAGAACCCAGCAAAGACCAGGGCCACAGAAGGAGGTGAATCCATGCACGAAGAAACACTTGTGATGCTCGCTGGGGAACAGCTGCGCTTTTCATTGCCGATGAGGAGCCATTTGGCACCTCTTGGGGACCACTGTCCCGAATCCCATGGAAGTCTGATGAGGACGAGGAAGAGCTCACAAACCGGCCAAGACTGGGCCAAGCCCAGCAGCGGAGGAAACCGAGATGTGGCGGTGATCGCTCTATGACAGTCTCATTCTCCCGTCCTACCAGGCGGCTGCTAGTTTTCCTCCCAAGGTTCTCGTCCTTTGACAGAAGCATTTGTAGAAATCAGGCTGGAGGAAGAGAAGAAAGGAATGAGGAAGGGGATACGCGGCACCTCAAGGCATAAAGAGCTTGTTACAGCCCAAGGGATCCGGGGTGCTGGTGGGAGAATCTCTTTTCCTCCTATTTCAGAACTGACCCTGCGTTTCTCACCCTCAAAACCGAGTCTTCAGCCGGCCGCGGTGGCGCACACCTGTCATCCCAGCACTTGGGAGGCTGAGGCAGGAGGATCGCGAGTTCAAAGCCAGCCTCAGCCAATGGCGAGGCGCTTAGCAACTCAGTGAGACCCTGTCTCTAAATAAAATACAAAAAAAAAAAAGGGCTGGGGATGTGGCCCAGTGGTCAAGTGCCCTTGAGTTCATTCCCTGGTACCACACACACACACACACACACACACACACACACACAAGAACCTCAGCCGGGCGCGGTGGCGCACACCTGTAATCCCAGCACTTTGGGAGGCTGAGGCAGGAGGATCGCGAGTTCAAAGCCAGCCTCAGCAATGGCGAGGTACTTAGCAACTCAGTGAGACCCCGTCTCTAAATAAAATACAAAAAAAAAAAAGGGCTGGGGATGTGGCCCAGTGGTCGAGGGCCCCTGAGTTCAATCCCCAGGACCGAAACAAAAATAACAAAACAAAACAAAACGAGTGTTCATTCTGAACTCACCGAGAGCTCCTGATGGAGGCTGCAGCGATCCCCGCTCACAGAAGAGCAAAGGACAGTAGGACAGTGTATGATAGAAATTAGCCTGAGCTGCCATCAGCTGCAGAACCAATTAACTCCCTCCCCCCCACCCCCCAGCACCGGCCAGCCTTCTTTGTCCTGGCTGGCTTTCTATTTAAGATTGCGGGGGAAATGGGTTTTGGGGAAGAGTTATCAGTCCCACCTCCCTGGAGACACCAATATTGACTAAGACTGAAAAAGCAAACAGTATCAGATAACCTACTAAAATAAAGCAGGAAAGTCATTATACTTTTACTTTATTGATCCAGTCCCTGTCTACATGAGGAAAAAAGAGAAACCACTCACATTGTTGAAGCTGCAAATCTCTAAGGCTACAACAACATGCTGTTAAAGAGAGGTGCATTTGTCTGCACGCAGGAAACAAGACAGCAGGGGCCTCTGCCGGGTAGTCCAGGGATGTGTTGAACACCCGGCAAACAATGCCCGGCTAGGCAAGAAGGAAAGACGACAGCGCGCAGGAACGCAGGAACGGAGACACGCGATTCTTTTAATCAGTGGACAGGCTTTCTGAATAGATGGGATGCACAGAAATGGCTCCTTTGATTTTGCATGAATTGCTTCAGATACATTTTTATAATAACAACATCCTTTAAGTAGATCTTAAGAATAGGGTCTGTGCCAGTTTTGTTCACAATTGTGTACCAAGCTCATTATTTGTGAGTAAATGAATGGTATCCATTAAGATAAAAATCACTGTTAACATGTTTAACTTTGATACTTATACTAAATTGAAATCGTTGCTATGTCCTGAAGGAGCCCTAATTAGGAAGGGCTGTTGTAGCTAGCTGGAAGCCATAAGTTCCACCTGATATGTATGTGACGCACCTGTAGGCACCCGCAAAGCTGAAGGTATATAACCGGGTGAAAGCGGTCCGAGTTAGGAGAACAAATTCATTCGGTCAGTCAGGTAGTCACTCGGTCGGTCAGAAGAATCAGAGCGGCCAGAACGTAGGCAGAGCGGTTACAGAAGAGAAACCAGATAGAAGAAGTAATGACTGGTCAGAGTTAGGCCGAGGCTCCCAAGGAAGAAAGAAGACAGAAGAAAGAAGGAAGAAAGAAGAGAGAAGAAAGAAGCTCTAATCTTACTCTAAGCTAAGCTCTATCTTTCTTTCTCTCTAAGACTCTAACTCTAAGCTAAGAAGACAAGAAGAAAAGCTCGCTTTAATCTTTCTCTCTAAAAATCTTTCTTTCCCTCTCTAAGCTCTAAGAAAGTAGAAGTAAAAGTAGTAAAAGCTTAACTCTGCCTCCGAGAGTGTTCCTCCCGGGTTACGGTACCAGGCAGCTTACAATGTCCAAGGAAAACATCAACAGTTGTAAGGATTAATACACACATACACACACATGCATATATATACAACTATATGTATACATGTCTGCATACCCATTTACACACACACACACAGAAGCAACACACTTTGATTGGTCAGCCTCCTTGACATTTGCCAAGTAATGCATTTGCCAGTTAAAAAAAGAACTTGGATTCAACTGCTTTGATAAAGTCATAGTTTCCTCTGTGGTATTTAAGATCACGGTCGTATAGAGTTTTTTCACAGGTTAGCAGCTACTTACTCATTCTTTCCCATGAAAACTTTTGTAATTAATTAATGAACAAGCATTTGTTAAACTGTCAAGTTCTGTGCTCAAAACAGAACGCGAGACCAAGAACTAGTGATATTGTCTCTCCCACCAAAGAAACGTGGTTGTGTAGGGAAGACAGTCATCTCGTCAGGAATTGTTGCTTTAGTATCATCTGACAGTCTAATGGCACAAGAATGATGAAGAGAAGGATTGCCCTAGGAGTTGAGATGCAGCTCAAGTCACCGGGTGTAAGTGGACAGTCAAGACCTTGAACTGTGAGCAGACCCTGGACATATGCAGAAGCAGGGTCCAGAGGCATGTGTGCCAAGGGGTTGTAATCAGTTTGAAGGGCTCGGGAAACTGCTGCTATAGGTTTTATCACAGCACAGACTCAGAATCTCAGGCATAATTAGACCATACAGGCTGGCTTCACAGCAGAGAAGAGTCCTCCAGAATCTTGCTTTGACCCTAAACCTGGAGGCAGTCTTCCAGAAAAATCTACTTAAAAACAACCAAACCCCTCACTAGTCTTCTCAACAAATGGTGCTTGAACAACTGGAATTCACACACACACACACACACACACACACACACACGCACACACGCACACACACACATTTATGTAATTTAAACCCCTTGTGAAAATGAAATCAAAATGGATCATAGATCTAAATGTAAAAAGCAAAACCAAAATCACGGGAGATGACCTTGGGCTTGGTAATGACTTTTAGATACAACACCAAAAGTATGATCTAGGAAAGAAATAACCGATAAGCTGGACTTCATTAAAATTAAAAGTTTTCGCTTTGAAAAAGACCCTGTAAAGAGGGTCAGAAAACAAGCTGCAGACAAGGAGAAACTATTTGTAAAAACATCTGATAAAGGACTATTATCCAAAATATGCAAATAATTTGTATAATTTGACAACAAAAAATGAACAATTCAATTTTAAAATGGTCTCAAAAATCCTACTAGACACCTACCCAAGAGGATACACAGGTGGCAAAGAACAATGTAAAAAGATATTAAGATGAAAAAGATATTCAACATCATGTGTTATCAGAGAAACACAAATTAAGAAAAGATACTACTACACATCTATTAGAATGGCCCCAAGACTGACCACACCAACTGCTGGCAAGCTCTCAATCATTGCTGGTTGGAATGTGAAATGCTAGCACTACTTTGGAAGACAGTGTGACACTTTCACACAAAGCTAAATGTACAATTATCATACAATCCCATAATTGTACTTTGTGTTTAGCAAATGAGTTGAAAATTTATGTCCGCACAAAAACCTGCGTATGGATGTTGATAGCAGTTTTTTTTTTTTTTTTTTTTTTTTTTTTTTACATAATTGCTAAAACATAGAAGCAGTCAACATGTCCTTCAGTAAGTGAACGGATGGGTAGAAAAACTGCAATACATCAGACAATGGAAGGTTAACTCAGTGCTATAAAGAAATGAACTCTCAAGCCATCAAAAGACATGGAGGAAACTTAAATGCATGTGACTAAGTGAAAGAAGCCAATCTGAAAAGGCTGCATACTATATAATTCTAACTGTCGAACATTCTGGAAAAGACAAAGCTACAGAAACAGTAAAAAGATCATTGATTGCCAGAGGCAAAGGGGGTGGGAGAAATGAATAGGTAAAGCATAAAGGATTTTTAGCATAGGGAAATTATCCTGTATGATACTATAATGGTGGATGCATGTCATTGAGCATTTGTGCAAACCCACAGAATGGACACCACCAAGACGGCACCCTAGCTGGGCGTGGTGCTACACACCTAATCCCAGTGGCTGGGGAGGCTGAGGCAGGAGGGTTGTGAGTTCAAAGCCAGTCTTAACAATTGAGCAAGGGCCTAAGCAACTTAGCAAAGCCCTATTTTAAAATAAAAAGTGTGGGAGGCTGGGGCTGGGGCTCGGTGGTAGCGCACTTGCCTGGCAGGTGTGAGGCACTGGGTTTGATTCTCAGCACCGCATATAAATAAATAAAATAAAGGTCTATCAACAACTAAAGAAACAAAAAATAAATAAATAAATAAAAATAAAAAATGAAAAATGGGCTGAGGATGTGGCTCAGTGGTGAGTGCCCCTGAGTTTAATCCCTGGTACCAAAAAGACAAAAAAAAAAAAAAAAAAAAAAAAAACAAACAACAACAACAACAACCAACAAACAGTGAACCCTAATGTAGATCATTGCTCTTTATAATGAAGACCACGATTGCTTCAAAGACCTCATTTCTCTGTGAATTCAACTGCACAGAGGAGCTTTAATATAATATTTTTTCTCAAAACCTGACACCAAGCCGGGCGCGGTGGCGCACGCCTGTAATCCCAGCACTTTGGGAGGCTGAGGCAGGAGGATTGCGAGTTCAAAGCCAGCCTCAGCAATGGTGAGGCACTTAGCAACTCAGTGAGACCCTGTCCCTAAATAAAATACAAAAAAGGGCTGGGGATGTGACCCAGTGGTCGAGTGCCCCTGAGTTCAATCCTCGGTACCACACACACAAAAAAAAAAAAAAAAAAAAAAAAACCGACACCACCTCACAGTGACTAACTGCAGAGCTGTGGTGGGGACGTTGTGCACTGCGTGGTGTGGGAAATGGGAACCTATGGTGGAAATTCTTGGAAATGCAACACCAGGAAAACGAGTTTTCTCTTTGGGGTGACTTAGGCACTTTGTCTTATGGTTAGCTAAACATTTCAGCTCCTTGGAGACAGGAAGGGTAACCCCAAGCGCGTCACCAGTAACCTCATTACAGCATTATAGCAAATCTCTCTGAGGATTCGCTTTTCCTCTACTCTTGCTTTCCTGTGTTTATTTCCCCCTGTTAAAATTCCTTTTTCTCCTTTCTTTGACCTCATTGTGAACATTTTAAATCCTCTTCAATTTTCCTGGCATCAACAGAACCTGCGATCTCTTGAGACCTTTGCTTTATTCTTATTTCCGAGCCCCTTTCTCTCTTCATTGCCTATGTTTGTCTGTTTGGTTTTGAGGCAGGGACTCGCTTTGTTGTCTGGCTGCTCTCAAATTCCTGGGCTCAAGAGGTCTTCCTGCTTCAGCCTCCTGAGTAGCTGGGGCGACAGGCACCGTACCACTGCGAACTGGCTTCTCCATGTCCTTTGATTTCTTGTGTCGACTTCATCATCCACCACTTCAGTGGCTCTCTCACAATTCCCTGCAACTCTCCTCTGCCTTCGCCTGTACTTCTCCCTGCGAAGCTTCTCCCTGCCTGCGCTCCCTGCCCCACGGGGCCGAGCACCTTGGAAGAGAACCCCGTGCAGTTCTGATCTGCGCCTCCCTGCTCCTCTAGGCTGCCACCACCTCGGTCTCTGTGTCCATGCTCAATTCTCTTTCTTCTTCCCGCTCCACAAGCCTCCAGCCGTGCCCCCAGTCCCCTCTTGCTTTCAGTGGACAGTCTTGATTGCTATTTTGCAGAGGAAATTGCAGCCAGGAGATGCCACCGACTTTCTCCAGTGACACCGGCATGCTTGCAGCTCATCTTCTTGTTTCCACCTTCTTCCCTGTTACGATGGGCTTGGTGTTCCTTCTGCCTCGGAGGATGCCTTACGCCTGTGTCCTGGGTCCCTCCTCCTGCATCAGGGACCTGCTCTTTATCAGTAGCACCTCTTCCCCTCTACCAGCATCTTTCCATTCTCTTTTAAAATGTCCAAGTCTATTCCATTTTTAAAAAGTGCCCCTCAAGGGCTGGGGTTGTGGCTCAGCGGCAGAGCGCTCGCCTCGCACGTGCACGGCCCGGGTTGGATCCTCAGCACCACGTAAACATAAATGCATTGCATTGTGTACAACTAAAGTAAATAAATATTTTTTAAAAAAAATGCCCCTCAACCCCACCTCACCCTCCATCTACCACTCCAGGTCTGTGTTCTGCTTCATAGTCAGGCGCCACATATTTTTTTCTCCACTATCTTCTCCAACCACCAGAATCGGGCCTCTTCCCCAACCTCCCAACCTCCATCCCTCTACTTCATGGACACTTCTTTGGCTCAGGTTGTTAATGACCACCTCAGCATTTTCCAGCCCAAATCTTACTTTTTCCCTCAGACATCCACCCCGTGACGCTGTTAAACTGCCATCTCTTATCCAGAAGTGACTTTCTGTTGGCTTCTCCCACTGTGGGATTTTTTTTCCTAACTACTCTATAAATCCATGTTCGATAACTCAGGTAGGTTTTCTGCCTTGATCTATTTCTTAAATAATGGTGTGCAGGAGCCCTGTTTGGGGAGATGGCTAAGATGGCGGTTGACTACAGGCCATGGAGATGTTTGGGCATTGCCGCCTTCCGTAGTCTCGCGGGACTTGGCCTGGGATCTCGAGAGACTTGAGCCGAGATTGCTGATCGGGTCTGCGCCATTTTGGTGTGTTAGTTTTTTGGTGGTGTGTGTGGTGCGTGTTAAAGTCGTTGTTAGAGCCAGAGAGAAAAGTTATCAGAATAAAAAGCCTATTTCCAGTTCGCCTCTGAACTTCTTTCCGCGGCTTCGTTGCTCCAAGCGGCCATTGCTTCAGGCAGCAACACTGGTGTCCCTCAGGGCCCATCTAAGTAGCATCTTTTCCTTTCTACAGACTCTCCCAGACTCCATCAATCCCAGCACTTCAAGGGCCATCCGGTGGCTCCTGATACAACCCAGCTTGCTGATGTACTTGACATTCTTATATCCAACAGCCTCCTGGGGAGCCTGGCTGGACGTCCTCAAACCCAACATGCACAATACCAAGCTCATCGCTTCTCTTGCCCACACCTCCTTTTCCTTTAATGTTTCATGTCAATCAACGACACTCCCAGTCGATCTTCCCAGCCAGAAACCTGGAAATCATTCGTGACTCCTGTCTCTTCCGGCAGCAGCACCCTGATCCAGGTGGCTGTCAAGCCCTCTCTCTCTCTCCTATCTCTGGACTATTTTCCCAACTTCCTTTCTTTTCTCCGTGTCTCCTGCTCTTAACTCTGTGTGGGCCACCATCGCCTCTTAAGTTCTTCACTGTGGTGCAAACCTTCCATCTGCTCTCTCTCTTCCCCCTCTGCCTTCCTTCAAGTTCACCTGCCACCTCACCCTGGCCAGCCAACCTTCATGAAATACAAACGGGGTCTGTTGCGCTTCCTTGCTTAAAGCACTTTAGTGGCTTTAGGCTGCCCGTAGGATAGAACCACATTGCTGTGTTAGTAAGCTTTTTGTCACCGTGACCAAAATACCCGATGAGAACAACTTAGAGGAGGAAACATTTATCTTGCCTCATGCTTTCGGAGGTTCAGGTTCGGTCCATGGTGGGCCAACTCCTTTGCCCCAGGCGAGTCAGAACACCATGGCAGAAGGCATGATGAAGGAGTCCTGCTTTCCTCATGCTGGCCACAAAGGTGAGGGGAAGGAGTCACAGGGAAGATGAACCCTTCCAGGGCATGCTCCCAGTGACCCGCTTTCTCCAGCCACGCCCCACCTGCCCAGGTACCACCCAGTTAGTCATTCAAACCAGGATGGACTGGTTAGATTACAGCTTGTTAGGGTTTGGATGTGAGGTGTCCCCAAAAGCTCACATGTGAGTCAATGCAAGAAGGTTTGTTGAAGAAATGATGGGGTTCTAGCCTTAACATAATTAGTGAATTGATCCCTGATGGGATGAATTGAGTGGTGACTGGAGGCAGGTGGGTGTGGCTGGAGGAAGTGGTTCACTGGGGGTGCGGCTATGGGGTAGATATTTTGTGTCTGCAGAGTCTCTCTCTCTCTCTCTCTCTCACTCCTCTCTCTCTCTCTCTCTCTCTCTCTCTCTCTCTCTGCTTCCTGATCACCAGGTGAGCTGCTTCCCTCTGCCACACTCTTCCATCATAATGTTCTGCCTCACTTCAAGCCCCGAGGAATGGAGCTGGCCTTCTATGGACCTAAGACCTCTGAAACTGTGAGCCCTCAAATAAACTTTTCCATCTTCAAAATTGTTCTGGTAAGATCTTGTAGCTACAGCAGCAAAAAAAAAAAAAAAAAAAAAAAAAAAGAAAAGAAAAGGAAAGGAAAGAAAAAACTGACTCAAACAGCTCTCACAATCCAATCATTTCACTTCCAAACATCAGAGAATTAACCCAGAAACTTTGGGGAGGAAACTTCACATGCATGCATAACACTGATTCGCTTGGCTTGCATGATTTTCATGATTTCAGCCTTGATTTTCAAGCCTTGATTTCAGGCTTGCAGGTGGGCCCCAGGCCTTAGCACACTCCCTTTTCCCTGCTAGACAGGGCTTTCCATTTTCTTTTCCTGGACCCCCTCACTCCTCCGATCTCAGTTGCCCATCATTTCCCTGGGGAAGCTTTCCCTGGCTGAGATCTCTTGATCTCAGAGGAGAGCCTGCTTCAAGAATGATGGACAACCTCACTTAATCAACCTGTCCACAAAAACCAACAATGATAAATTGAATAAAATGTTTTAAAACTACCTTTGTAAAATAAACTAAGAGATAACCAGACAATGAAGAATGACCAAGTCAGTGGTAAAGGAGAAAACAGTATTGGCAGTTTCTAGTGTTTGTCTTAGATTGTAGCCAAATGGAGGTTTGCTTCATACTATTTCATTAAACGAGACATCTATGTTTTATGCACTTTTATGTCTTGGTGTTATATTTCATAACAAAATAAAACAAACAAAACCTCAAATAAACAAAATCAGAAATTACAGCAATCATGAATGCTGTCTTTTGTCTCCTTTCCAGTTTCTCTTGGATACCAGGACACCCGTGTCTAGCGAGTGTGCCTGCAGTCCTTCTTTGGAAGAGGGTGTTGTTGGACAAAGGCTCCCTCTTCTAGGATATACCCCAGGACCCTCAGAGGGAAGATGAAGAAAAGGTTTGATAGAATGTGCTTGATACCTCTCCCACCACATCAGGAAGTACAAAATTTGGGATGGGTTCCTCTTCCTGGAGATTTAAAAGGAGAAGAGGAAGCTATTTGGGAAAGACAGAGGAGGCATGCCTATTCCTGCAGATGAAGACAGCCTTGTGGTGATTTTGGGGGGGGGGGTCATCTGGTAGGGGAAAGGGGAAAGGGGAAAGGGAGGGAGGGACAGCTGGGGAAGAAGGGAAGGAAGAAACTGGTAAGCAAAGATCACAGCCAATCCTCCATCCAGGCGAGGACAAGGAACAAGGTCCCCAGGCTCCTGGCTTCCCTGATGAGGCAGAACTTGCTTCCCCTGAGTGACATCATCTCAAGAGAAAGGCTTGCAAGGAAAAATGAAAAAGAGAGAAAGTGGAAGGGAATGAAACCAAAGAGGAGGATGTGGAGAAGGAGGTGGAGGAGACCACCATGCCTTGGTAATTAACTTCCTAAGGAAGGTTTTCTTGCTGACCCCATCCCCAAAAGCCATTTAAAAAACTTTGGTTTAACATAGGTAAGGACCAGAGTGAGGGAGAAAGTAAAAAGAAGGGCCACAAACACAGAGCGAGGGCCACGTTAATTGAAATAAGCCTCTGGCTGCATGTACAGTGCAGCAGAGAAGCCCACGGTGCCTTTCATTCTTAGGTCACCCCACTGTGGGACACTAGGGACCTGGGAAGGCTCTGCTGGGCATGCTTCTTACCAAGGAGCTCTGGATCTCTGGACATGGTTGTCTGTGTGAGGCCTGGTGGTCCACTCTCAGGCCTTCAGTCTTTTGGAATCCCTGCAAGATTTCATGAGTGTGGTCTTTGGAGAAGGAGGCTCAGCCCTGGTGACTGTGACAACTGGAGACAAGTGTGTTTGTGCCTCTTCCTCTTCCTTTAGTTGCGTGCTAAACTACCTGCTAGGTTCTCTTGCTAGCCAAGTGACTTGCTCTAACACAACAGCTTTCCTGTCCAGGTTATCCAAAGTCATGTCTCAGGAAAATGAAATAGAATGTTTGTCAAACATTTGCTAAATCTGACCACTTGTTAATGCTAAAAGTGTCAAAAGTTTTATTTTCTCTATAAATAACAGTAATGATGCATTGACATACAATGTCATTTGATCATCCCAGTCCCCTAGTGTGGAAAGTCACTGTACTTACCACATTGTCACAGGTGAAGCAACAGTTGCTCTAAGTGATTCAGACAAGGAGGAATTAGGATTCAAACCTAAAGGTAATGACCCAGACATTCTTCCCTCCCCACTGCCTCCTGCTATTTTTTTCCAGACCAATCTCTCATTTCTATATGGTGTCTGAAACACAGTTTGCATATCAAAGTATAGAAAAAAATCATTTAAAATTCAATATTTTAAACACTCTTTTAACTAACCGTTTAGCTCATGAAACCCTAAGAATTTATGAAGTTTTAATCTCATTACCACTCAGACGAGTCACCACCATACCTTCTAATTACAGTATATGGTACTCCTTCAAGCAATTATAGCCATGAATCCCTTTTAAGAAAAATTTTATAATCTGTTCAAAATAGGTTATTCTGCATCCAGTTCATTATCTCAAAGCCTGGTATGCAAGATAATCTTTATATGCTGGTTAAATATTAGTGAGAAATAAGTTTGCTGAGATGTTATAAAAGTCACATTAGGAAATTAATGTGAATTAATCAGGTATAGCTATCTCTAAATTACAAAAAATTTAAATGATTGAAATTACACCAGATGAGTTAAATAGACTCTTTAGCAGTATAATAAAAATATCTGGGTCATTACCTTTAGGTTTGAATCCTAATTTCTTCCTGTCTGAATCAGAGCAACTGTTGCTTCACCTGTGACAATGTGGTGAGTACAGTGACTTTCCACACTAGGGGACTGGGATGATCAAATGACATTGTATGTCAATGCATCATTATTATTATTTATAGAGAAAATAAAACTTTTGACACTTTTAGCATTAACAAGTGGTCAGATTTAGCAAATGTTTAACAAACATTCAATTTCATTTTCCTGAGACATGACTTTGGATAACCTGGATAGGAAAGCCACTGTGTTAGAGCATGTCACTTGGCTAGCAAGAGAACCTAGCAGGTAGTTTAGCATGCAGGCATGCAGCTTGGCTTTGATTTTAATTCTTGCATTTACTCAACAAATACTTACATTTTTCAGTAAGTCAGGCACTGCGCTAGGTGCAGGGCGTGCAAGATTAAAAAAAGGAACAAGGATAACTCCTTTGTTAAGTCTGCCCGTGTAGCAGCAAGGCTGATCATCAATGAAAATCCATCCTCTCTATTAACAGCACTAAGGTCAAGACTGTGCCTGTGGCTGCGCAGATAGTGGCTGAATTACCTACCCCCTCTCAGAGCCAGGAGTGATGGATTCTCACCAATAAGATGTGAGCAGAGGTGATATGAGCCATTAGAGTTCTGGGGCTTCCTGTGTGAGCTCTGTGTTCACTTCTTGTGCCCTGAGCATGGATAGAGAAGCATCTTATGGCCCAGTTTGAACTGTGCAGTGAGAATTGAAAACCACAGGCTGCAGGCCAAAGCCAACCTACTCATTGTTCTTACAAATCAAGTGTGTGTATCATTCAGCTGCTTTTGGACTGCAAAAGCAAAGCTGAGTGATTGTTTTGGGGGAGACCATATGACCTACAAAGCCAGAAAATACTATGTGGCTTCTTAGACCAAACATTTCCTAAATCCTGTCCCAAGAGGTGACAGAGCAGCTCAGGGGGAGCTGTGTGGCTAAATGACTGTGTGGAGCAGAGACTCCTCGGCAGGCTAAACCTGTCACCTTGGAATGACTGGATGAGAGAGAAATGAATATCAACATCTTTCAAGTTGATATTTTTAGGGGCTGTTTGGTCTCCCAAACAAAAGTTCACTGCTCTTTCTGGTGAGATGCTTCTATGGAGACAATCACATATTTGGAGGTTGGTAAGGATTCCAGGAAACAAACCAAATTTGAATCCATTTGGATTCAAAATCTGTAATCTTTTAGCACTAAAACAATTCAAAATTCTCATTTAAATAAGATTATAACAAGGAGAAATTACAAGGGTAAGGTCAAGATTGGACAAAAACAAAGTATTCCTTTTATTTCTTTCTATTCTATTTAAGAAAATAGCATAATTACAATATTAACCCCTTTTGTTTTATAGTCTATGATCTGGTTTATAAAATAAAAAGTTAAAAAATTATCTTAGTTTTAGTTCTTCCTCATTATTAATCATCTAATTTTTCTAGTCCTCTTAAAATTACCTTTTAAAGACAGTGTCAACCCAAGTCCTTGGACATTATAAAAAATGAAAATATATAAATTATTAAAAAATTATAAATTATAATTTTTATAAATTCTATAAATTTATAAATTATAAAAATGTGAAATCCGTATCAGCAACACATTGATAACATGGGTAGAACACTAATAAGTGGTTCTGAACATTTTGTGATCAATTTGTCAGTTGAATTATTTTATACATGTTGTTGTTGTTGTTATTTAACTTATTGGAACTCACAGAATGAAACATCAGCCTTATTTGGACACCCTGCTACCCTTTTGAGTATGTAGCTCCTTCCTAGATCTAACAAAAGACAAAGATCACTTGTAAATTCCTTCTGCACCTCCTTGGTTTTTGTGTAGACCATCCTTCAGGTTTCTGTTGATTTCCATCTTTTGTGATTTTTTTTTCCAAGGGTGCAGGGAGGTTGCTGTCTCAGTCCATGCCCATTAGAAAAGACCTCCAATAGGACCTCCTCTCCAGGAGAGAGTATTGCTGGGCATGGCGAGGAGACAGAAATCACCCAAGATCTGGGAGGTGCTGCTAGGTGTGGTTTATGGGGTCAGTGATGGGAATACCAAAGAGTCACCGGGAGCCAGAAGCAAGAGGACACAGAGAATGGAATTTCCTGGTGAAGCTTCATTGTGAGTTACAAGGGGTATTTGGGTACACACAGCAAGAATGTGAGGTTTGTGGTGTTGAAATGTCAGGAACCAGAGATGGTAAACTTGATAGAAAATAAAGAATTTATAGTCAGTTCAGGTGTAAGGACAGTAGACTAGTAAGATGTGAGTATTGAGAAAGCTCTCCAGAAGCTCCCTTCTGAGGAAAATAAATGCCAGTTTGTGCCTGTGTTTTTTGGTTAACAGATCAGAAACTTTTCTCTACTCATTGGGTCTTACTGGACCACCTCTCTGAGGTCTTGGCAATTCCTGTATGTGCAAGTCTGTTATACAGAAACACAAGTAAACAGGCCAGGGAGAAAGCATTCCTTGATCTTCAGGGTTAGAGGAAGGAAGAGCAGGATTCAAAGAGCAAGAGCCCACAATGATTTGTTCATTTTCAAGACAAAGTTCTGGCTGTTGTTTCCAATGTCCTACTGTCACCATTAGGTGGAAGGCACCCATCTTCAACCACCTTATCTAGTTTAGTCCTCAGGAGTTGAGGCAGGACCACAGGAAATCACACCTGGCAGGCAAGTTGATGGGAGAATATGGAAACTGTTGTTTCATAGTAAGTTAAAGATGGAACAAGAGTATCCAAGATGGCGGGCTAGAGGGAGGCTGCACTCTGTGTCACGCGGGACCTGGGATCCTAGTAGTGGGAATACTGTTTCTCTGCGAGTGATTAAAGGACCCCCAACAGCTGCTCTGGTGCAGGAATCACAGCCACAGTTCCACACAGGACTCCTGACCACTCATCCATGCAGGACATCTGGGTGCCCGAGCAGGACCACTGGCATCAGCACCCACGCAGGAATCCCAGCCACCATTCCCACACAGGACACCGAGCCGCTGCCCATGCACGGGATCTCTGGCTGCCACTTCCATGTGGACCCCCATCTACCAACATGGGGCTCCCCTAGTGGCCTCCATCTTGGGACACTGCAACCACTGCCATAGTCCCCTACACACAGCAGCCTGCACCTGGGGACATGGCACAGGGTCTGGAGACAGTCGCCAGTCACAACACTGCACACAGCCCACTTCCACAGCCTGGCCTGCCTGGGTGCGACGGGTCACCCCATCACTGAAAGCAGCTGCCCCATCTTGGGACGTCTTTGTCACCATCTTTAGTTGGGGCAACTCCCAGCTTGGGATACTGGCCAGGGCTTAGAAGCAATATCAAGGCACCTATAGCCCCCCAACTCTCCCTTTCCTCAGCAGCCGCTAACCTGGCACGATGCTTATGGCTAGGTGGCTGGTCTGTAGCTCGCAAAGCCTGGCCCTGAACTGCCCAAGACAAAACATCTCTCTGCAACATGTGCGCAGACCCCAGAGCACAGCCCACAAGACCTCCAGAGAGAGGTTCCTGATTGGGAAGTAGAAAGGGAGGGGGTGAGTGAGATACAGTTTAGAGACTAAATTAGAGACCAGGAATTGTGAGGTCTACAGGTGACATAAGGAGGTAAGACCAGGTGCCCACATCACACAAGTTGGCCCCAGAAAAGATCCTTGAGGTGCAGTCTCCCACTGGGGACCGGCGAGTGCTATACCCCACCTTCAGGTGCTCCACCCCCAAGACCAACCCTCCCATCCTAATAACCTTCACCATCCTGAAGGTGGAGATACCAGCAAACAACAGACAACCCCACCTATTGGATGAGAAGGGAAGCAGGAAAGATACTGATCTCCAACAGAAACAATCCTTGTATTTTCCTTCAAGATATGTTTTTTCTCTTTTTTTTTTTTTCTCTCTCTCTTCTCCCACCCTCAAATCCCCAACCTTTGTGAAACTGAGTATTTTTCGTGAATTAGGCTACTGAGGACTGGGATGTCTGAGTAGTATACTACAGTTGTGTTGTATATTCTTTTATCTCCTATTGTTATATTTTTTATTTTTCTTAATATTTATGTTTGTTTTTTCTACTCCTTCTATTGTCTTCCCACTTATTTGTCTCCGCAAAATCACTTTCTCTCTTTTCTTCTGCTACTAACCAACTTCTTTAGATTCCTCTTTCACCATTCTAAGATCTAATAACTCTATATCCTCACCTCCTACCCCCTCAACATCTCATCCTATACCTCACCCCCAGTTCTTGTTCATCACCAGAAACTATAGACCCTTTTGCAAACCTACTATTTATATTGTAGTTAATAATTGAACTCAACATTTCTGTATATTGTGACAAAACCATAAACATCTTAATAACAGCTATTTGGTTTAAGGCTGTATATTGAGTCTGTTAATATTGTTCTCCCCCTTAAAGGAGAGTTATTAGACCCTTCAGGGACACCATAGCCTATAGGGTAAAAACTGCAATGCCTCGAATCCACAATGCTAGAAGGGAAGACACATGAACAACATGAAAAAAAAAAAAAAAAAAAAAAAAAAAAACAAGGGAAGAAAAGTGCCCCAAACAAACCAAGATACTACATTATTAGAACCCATGGCCAGCACAACAGAAGAAATGACAGAGAAGGAGTTCAGGATGTGCATAATTAAAATGTTTTGTGAATTAAAGGATGACATAAGAGAGCAAATACAGGCAGCAAAGGATCATTTTGATAAAGAGCTACATAAGCAAATACAGGAAGCAAAATATCACTTTAATAAGGAGATAGAGGTTCTGAAAAAAAAAAAACAAAACAAATAGAAATCCTTGAAATGAAAGAAACAATAAACCAAATTAAAAGCTCAATAGAAAGCACCACCAACAGATTAAACCCCAGACAATGAAGACAAAATATATAATCTTTTTTTTTAATTTTTTTTATTATTTATTTACTTATTCATCATGCACAAGTATAGTATCTTTTTACATACAACTGCTTGTATACAATCTTGAAAAGAATGTTGATCACACAGTGAAGATGGTAAGAAACCACGAGCAGGACATTCAAGAATTATGAGATAACATACAAAGACCAAACTTAAGAATTATTGGGATAGAGGAAGGCATAAAGTTTCAAACCAAAAGAATGAACAATCTACTCAATAAAATAATATCAAAAAATTTTCCAAACATAAAGCATGAATTGGAAAATCAAATATAAGAGGAGAAAATTTGAAAGCATTCCCTCTAAAAACTGGCACAAGACAGGGATGTCCACTTTCACCACTTCTATTTAACAAAGTTCTTGAAACGCTAGCCAGAGCAATTAAAGAGACAAAAGAAATTAAAGGGATACAGATAGGAAAAGAAGAACACAAACTATCACTATTTGCCAATGACATGATTCTATACCTAGAGGATCCAAAAAATTCCACCAGAAAACTTCTAGAACTAACAAACAAATTCAGCAAAGTAGCAGGATATAAAATCAACAACCATAAATCAAAGGCATTTCTGTACAACAGTGACAAATCATCTGAAAGAGAAACTAGGAAAAATACCACATTTACAATAGCCTTAAAAAAAAAAATAGAAATACTTAGGAATCAACTTAACGAAAGAGGTGAAAGACCCTACAATGAAAACTACAGAATGCTAAAGAAAGAAATTAAAGAAGACCTTAGAAGATGGAAAGATTTCCCTTGTTCTTGGGTAGGCAGAATTAATATGGTAAAAATGACCACACTACCAAAAGCACTAAAAAGATTTAATGCAATTCCAATCAAAATCCCAATGACATTCCTCATAGAAATAGAAAATGCAGTCATGAAATTCATCTGGAAAATTAAGAGACCCAGAATAGCTAAAGCAATTCGTAGCAAGAAGAGTAAAGCATCACTACACCAGACCTTAAACTATATTACAGAGCAATAGTAACAAAAACGGCATGGTGTTGGCACGAAAATAGACTGGTAGACCAATGGTATAGAATAGAGGACATAGAGACTAACCCACATAAATTCAGTTATCTCAAATTAGACAAAGGTGCCAAAAACATACAATGGAGAAAAGATCTCCTCTTCAACAGGTGGTGCTGGGAAAACTGGAAATCCATATGCAGCAAATGAAATTAAGCCCTTATCTCTCACCACACACAAAACTCAACTCAAAGTGGATCAAGGACCTAGGAATTAAACCACAAACCCTGTGCCTAATAGAAGAAAAAGTAGGCCCAAATCTTCATCATGTCAGATTAGGCCCTAACTTCCTTACTTAGACTCCTATAGCGCAGGAAATAAAATCAAGAATCAATAAATGGGATAGAGTCAAACAAAAAGCTTCCTCTCAGTAACATAAACAATGAGTGAGGTTAACAGAGAGCCTACAGAATGAGAGCAAATGTTTACCACATGCACATCAGATAGAGCACTAATGTCTAGGATAGATAAAGAACTAAAACATATTAATACCAAGAAAACAAATAACCCAATCAATAAATGGGCCAAAGAACTAAACAGACACTTCTCAGAAGATGATATACAATCAATCATCAAGTATATGAAAAAATGCTCAATATCTCTAGCAATTAGAAGAATGCAAATCAAAATTATTCTAAGATTTCATCTCACTCCAGTCAGAATGGCAGCTATTAAGAATACAAACAACAATAAGTGTTGGTGAGGATGTGGGGGAAAAGGCACACTCATACATTGCTGGTGGGACTGCAAAATGGTGCAACCAATATGGAAAGCAGTATGGAGATTCCTTGGAAAACTTGGAATGGACCCACCATTTGACCCAGCTATCCTATTCCTTGTTCTATACCCAAAGGATTTAAAAACAGCATACTACAGGCACACAGCCACATCAATGTTTATAGCAGCAAAATTCACAATAGCTAAATTGTGGAACCAACCTAGATGCCCTTCAGTGGATGAATGGATAAAGAAACACATGGGAATATTACTCAGCATTAAGAGAATAAAATCATGGCATTTGCAGGTAAATGGATGAAGTTGGAGGATATTAAGCTTAAGTGAAGTAAGCCAATCCCAAAAAACCAAATGCCGAATGTTTCATCTGATATGTTGATGCTGATCCGTAATGGGGATGGAGTGGGGGGGGAGCATGGAAGGAATGGAGGAAGTTTAGATAGGGCAAAGGGGAGGGAGGGGAAGAGAGAGGTAGGAAAGATGGTGGAATGAGATGGACATCATTACCCTAAATACATGTATGAAGACACAAATGGTGTGCCTCTAATTTGTGTACAACCAGAGACATAAAAAATTGTATTCTACATGTGTACTATGAATTAAAATGCATTCTGCTGTCATGTGTAACAAATTAGAATTAATAAATAATTTTTTTAAGAAAAGACAGAAACCAGCTGAAGATGTGCATGAGCTGAGCCTCTGGAACACAGATCGACCCCGCCACAGCACCACGATGGCCAGGAAAGAGCAGCTGCCCACAGAACAGATGTTGCTACAGGGGTGCAGAAGTTCAGTTTAGCTGTAATGTTGCTATGGGGATGCAAAGGACCACTTTAAGACACCACCAGCAGGTCCAAAAGTTCTCTTACCTAGGACTCACCTCCAGGAGGATGCAAGCCGTTACCATGGGAGGATATGGCCCGCCCTGGGCTATTCCTCCACTCCACTCCCCAAGTCCGAATTAGCCCCACTATGGACTCCAGGAAACCTCAATTTCCCACAGACACTCAGGACTCTGATTCTGAGTTGGGGGGCTCACTTCTACAATGCTGAGTGTTAAAGGACTTGTGATTGTCACTTACCAGTGGATGGAACACTGACTCCCTAGTTTGGTCCTCTGCACTTTGATTCCAGTGAATTCCTACCCTGTGGCAACGTGAACCACAGGAGCCTTTTATCCCATCTTCCAGGCTTCCTGCCACTGGAGAGCATATTCTACTAGTGCACTGTGCTGGCTGCTCTCAGTCATCAAAAAAATTAAAAGAGGGCTGGGATTGTGGCTCAGCGGTAGAGCGCTCGCCTACCACGTGCGCGGCCTGGGTTCGATCCTCAGCACCACTACAAATTAAAAAAAAAAAAAAAAAAAAAAAAATTGTGTACAACTAAAGCAAATAAATAAAAATATTTTTTAAAAAAATTAAGAGACACCATGACTCCTGCCATCAGTGAACTGATAAACCATGCAATTGGAGGAAGCACGAGCTGTTCATGTTGTATGCTCTGTGCTGGTGCTGGCGCTGGTAAGAGAGGCATCCTGCCCTTGAAAAGAGTTTGCAACATACTGAACCCGAGATAAATCATAAATGAGGTCAATGTGTTTCTTCTCAAAAAGAAGATGGATTCAAGCCAACAGAAGCTGGTCTGGGTTCAACACGAGTAAAACTGATATCACACATTGGACGTACATTATTTTGTTGAATAATCAGTTCAGAATGATGCTGCTGTTCTCACCAAGAGTGCTGTGGGTGGCTATGCTTGTCCTGAGAAAGGTGTTCTGGTTTGGAAGAGAGGTGTCTCCCAAAAGCTCATGCATGAGTCAATGCAAGAAGGTTCAGAGGAGAAGTGATTGGGTTATGTGAGTCTTAACCCAATCAGTGAATTAATCCCCTGATGAGGATTAACTAAAGGTGGGAGGAAGGTGTGGCTGGAGGAGATGGGGCATTGGGGGTGTGGCCATAGGGTATATATTTTGTATCTGGAGAGTGGAGTCTCGGCTTTCTGATCTTCCTGTGAGCTGCTTCCCTCTGCCACACTCTTTCACCATGATGTCCTGCCTCACCTTGAGCCCTGAGGAATGGAGTCGGCTATCTATGGACCAAGACCTCTGAAACCATGAGCCCCTAAACAAACTTTTCCTCCTCTACAATCGTGCTGGTTGGGTCTTTTCGTCACAGTGGTGAAAGAGCAGACTAAAACAGCAGGTGTCAACAGAAAGTCTCTGTAACTTCAAAACAACTCTGCACCCACAGCCCTATACCCAGCTACTCTTTCAGCTTCCTGTTCTGGGCCTCAAAGTGGTGACCTGTGCAGGAGGCCTGGGAAATCGGGTGTGTTGCTTTGACAGTTTTCAGGATGAATGCAATGATCGCCTGTCATGCAACCTATCACATAAGAGAAAGAGGCGCGTGCCCTGGTGAATAGGTTCTTGCTTCTTTTCTTTTAGAATGTTCCTTTGTTGTCACAAGGTTTTAATTTCCCACCCTAGGCATTTAATAAAGTCTTTCGAGAAGTGAGCAGGTGAAAGTCACAAGGACATATCTGCCAACGTTGCTTAGCTCATTTCCGTCCGGTGTGCACTCCAGGCCCACTGTCCCCTGTGTCACCACAGTCTTCCTGACCTCTTGCCTGGTCTTCATTCTCAGGCAGTGTTCAAAGTGCTGGAATCCAGTTCGTCTCCCGCTCCTACAGCAGGACACTTAGCTTCTAACCATTGTGACACTTCCTTCCATTTCCGATGAAATGACAAAATTACTGTTCATCTCCAGAAAAGTTGAGTTATATCCAACCAATATTTTGTCACCTATTTAGCCTCTGGAGATCAAAATCACTTCTTGAGTTTCTCCCAGAGACCTCTCAGATGGACTAATATTCGTAGGTTGGGAGATAGTACATATTAAGTCTCTGGCATTCAGTCCTATTTTTGAAATACTGGATTTTATTCACAATTTGGGGGAATAATGTTATTGACCTAGAAAAACACGGGCCTAAGAACAAGTGGTATAAATTCCCACAGCAACAAATGCAATCAGATGTATTCATCCTGGTCTAACTGGGAGGCTCTCATCTCTACAAAGGAAATCATCCCCCTCCATTTAGGACTGACCTAAGGACCATAAACCCATGGTCCTTGGTAGGAAAGTTTTCTGGCAATAATAATTTCTCTATTCACATCACAGGCCAGCTGGGAGCTTCAAGATCTTAGAAGAGGAGTCAGCACCATTTCCTCTGCAGGAGAACTAAAGGGGCCAAGTCTCTGCTGGCTGGTTCTTACATTGTCCTGTCTTCACAACTCCATCAGAGGGGAACTTTCCAAGCAGCACTGTACTGTCCCTACCTACTGGTCACACCAATGCCACCTCACTATCTCCCTAACCCTAAAACAAATTGGAATCCATAACTTGCTAAGCACTTGGGAACATGTTAGCAAATAGCCCGAGTCTAGGTCAAGCACCTAGTGACCTTGTAGACACTTCTCTAGAGTGGGGATTTTAAAGTGATGGGTCTCCCCTAAGGGCAAAGAAGGCACATGAGGCTCTCTACTTACACATCAAGGTTCTCCAGTAACCAGTACCAGGAGCACTTCCAAGATGGCCCTGGAGTGGTCCAACCATATCCCATGGTTGCAGACGTGGGGTGGAGACCTAGGGATTGGCATTCACCTGCCTGGAAGACAGGTGCATAGAAAGGGGAGCTCCATTTGTTCACTGTGGATCCAGAAGAAGCTGGGCCTCAAGAACACCCAGGTCTGTGCTTAGACAGTGGGATGCAGAGATTTGAAGGGTCTTGGGACATCCTTCTCCAAATCAATCAAAGACAGCAAATGAGCTCTCTGAGGTGAAGGGACAAAAGAGATGATCATAGAGGGGTGCTGGGGTACCCTGAGGGTCATGGGAATCCATAAAGGGCTAAAGGAAGGCCCATAAAGGGCTAAAGGATCCCCATTATAAGGGAATCCACAACATACTTTTTTAGAGGCCTTTCCTTCTAACCCAAGAGCCTAGTTTGGGAATGTGTACTAAGCAAAAATAGACACAATAATTTATGACTTTTTTAAAAGGAAATAACCAAAATATCCAATAACAGGGCAATAAGTCATAGCATATTGAAAGGTGTAAATATGGTTTTGCAAAATTTTGGTAACATGGGAGGAAATTTGCAACATGATATTAAGTGAAAAGGGTAGCTCACTCTCTGGAGTGGGCAAGATGACAATAATGGACTTTGAAAAGAAGGCTGCAAAGAAGGGAAGCACAGATTTCCCAGAATTCCACCAGCTAAAGGCTACAGCAGTTATAAGGGATTTTTTTGTTGTTGTTGTTGATGTTATATTCTGGATTCCGTATAGTACGTTACATAAAATAACATTTTTAAACTCATTTTAATCAACTTCATCAAAACTTACAATTTGCAAAAATTAACTTTCTGCTGCTAAGGAACTACAGTGTTCATTACTACATTTATGCACAAGGGCTACAGTATAGACCAGGCAGATATCATAGGATATCAGATTCTTAGCAGCCCAAATTAGCCTCTATCTCATGACACATGGACTCAAATCATTGGTATGATCAACCAAAACAGCTTTACACAAACTCTACAGAAAAAAATATTCATGGATCCCATTTGTGATCATTACAACATCACTGAAGTGTGAACAACATAACTTTTATTTTTGTGGTACCTTCACAATCATAAAGCCAAGTAAATTTGTGAAATCACTACAAAGAAGACTGTAAAAATGAACCTGGTCTATACTGTTGTCCTTGTGTATAAATGCAGTAATGAACACTGAAGTTCCTTAGCAGTAGAAAGTTAATTTTTGCAAATTATAAGTTTTGATGACGTTGATTAGAATGAGTTTAACAATGCTATTTTACTGACTGAGCTAGAATTCTAGCTCTGTCACTTCTGGTTGATGACCTTCTGTGTGTTGCTTAGCCGCTTTCAACCTCAGCTTCTTTCTTGATCAGATGACATTGATAATAGTACCAAGTGCATATTTTGAAAGTTCAGTATTAAGCTTAATGTGGTGATTGTTCATTATTGTTCTGGGGAACATCCAATGCTGGACACCGAGAGAGGAGAACTTTCTCAGCCTTTCCCTCCTATCCATGAAGGGCAAGTCGTAATCACTGCACTGAGACGCTCAGCTGGTGTACTGGCACACTTTGTGTTGCTATCTATTAAAGAAAAGCAGAGGCTGGGTACTTTTAGAGGACAGAGGTGTGCCTAGCTCATGGTTCTGGAGGCTCCAGAGCAGGAAAGCAGCATCTGCTGGGCTCCGGTGAGGGCCTCTGGCTACATCACAACATGGTGGGGGCACTGTGACAGAAGCATGTGGGAGAGGAGCGGTCACATGGCAAGACAGGAAGCCAGAAGGATTCCGGAGCCAGGATTCCTCCTTTTACAACCATTGGCTTTCTCAGGAACTGACCAGGATCCTATGAGAACGACATGAGCCCCTTCTAAGAGTGATACCCTGGTGACCTAATGGCCTCCCACAAGACTCTACCTCTTAAAGCTTCCACCAGCTTCAACACTGCTGCACAGAGGACCAGGACTTTAGCACACGGGGCCTTTAGGGGGCAAGTCAAAACGTATCCAAGGCATAGCCGTAGGGTATGACCTACTCAGAATTCAAAGTGTTGTTGAATCTTCAACCCAAATGGCATTTTGTGTGCACTGAGGGAAACGGAAGCTATCTTCTTTTTTTGACCCTGCGCTGAAGTTGTCCTTCTTTGTCCGGGTGTAGAATCTATGGTTTCAGCTTTGTTTCTCTTCACAGGAGTTCCCACCGAGACTGCAAATCATCGTTAATCAAGTACTGCCTGAGGAGGATGTTGAAGGGATGGGGAAAGAAAAGCAGAGAGTTTTGCATAAATTTTACTAGGGACTTCCTAATGGAACGATGAAAACAGTTACCCAGCTGTGAACTCTGTGCCCCATCACAGCCCACCACCACCTTGCCAAAGCCCCTGAGCTCAGGCAGCCAAGACAGCCCTCCTCACCTTCATGCCCCAGGCCTGTGCCTCCAGCGGAGGCCTTGCCACATCCTGAGTCCTGCTCAGTGGCCTGAGACACCTGGGGCATATATAAAAAGTCCTCTCGTCAATTTCATGGCAGATAAGGCAGAAAGGAGCTCATGGGTCAAAAGCATTTATCCAGCGTTTTCAAAAAGTATACAAACCCACATCAAACATAACAAGGAAAAAAAAATTTTAAGTATTTATTTATTTGCTTTAGCTGTACACCATGGGTTTATTTGTACGTGATGCGGAGGATCGAACCCGGGCCGCAAACGTGCCAGGCCAGCGCTCTACCGCTGAGCCACAACCCCAGCCCCAACAAGGAAAAATTTTAAAAGAACATTAGAAAATAGCATAGAAAAGATATGAGTGAAGATGTAAAAAAAATCAGGGAAAAAAATCAGAAAAGTCTAAGAGATGGAAATAGCATATTGCATTTTAAACGTTGATGTTTTAAAAGTGCTTTTTGAACTAATTCCTCCATTCCATAACCACATGAAATTGTGAATTCAGTTGAGTAGGAATTTTCATCTCCAAAAGACTCCTCTCTGAGGTCTTGAGAGACTAGATCACGTGACCATGCCCAACCCCACGCTCTCACTCCCACACATGCAACGCTATCAGGACTGAGCCTGGGAGTCAGAGTCTCAGTGCTAACCTGCTTCACCAGAGCAAAGAACCAACTTGGAAGGAAGCAGAGAAAAGAGTTTCTGAAAGTCTCAAGGTTGAGCATGAGTCTGTGCAAATTTAACCCTCAATGGCTGACACAGACATAAAGGTTCATGCTGTATTACAGCTTTCTTCCTCGGCGTATGCAAATCCTTTGGTCCTGTGGATAAGCACATGCTCATATATGTACCAAAGTTTCCTGAGTTGCATCAGCACTTTTTTATTAACTATTTGGGACGTTTCCAAAGGTTTGCTTTCAAGCCACAGACCAGCAAATACATTATGTGTGCATTCATTTGTTTTTGCTTAAAAAATATTTATCGAATGCCTAACATGTGCTGTGTCCAGGTGCATAATGAGGAAATAGGACCAAGTCACTCTCATTGTGATGTACTGGGGCTGAGAGGATTGTCCCTCTTCAAAGGTGGTGGTGTTAGGAGCTCTTCCCAAGCCAGGTTCCTTGTTCTTTGCTCCTGCGGTCCCGCATGGCTGAAGTTCCAACCAGCCCTCTGTAGGAAAAACTCACAGTAGCTATCTAATGCAGTAACACTGTCGCCGCTGTTATGCGGACAGCACAGAGATTAGCAGGTGGGACCCCTCCTCATTCCTGCAGCCAGAATCAGGAGCTGAATTATGTGTCCATCTTGATCTCTCCAGTCAGGCAATTCTAAGGGACTGAGTCCCTCCCGACCCCACTGTGACCTAGAAGTAGTCCCACTAAGGAGTGTAGCCAAAGCACTTAAAAACTGTCTTCTAGACCTATGTCTGCCAAATCCCACATGATGCTATTATACTCTTGCCTCCCCTTTTCTCCATCACTGATGAAATGGTGAAAGGACAGGGATGGAGAAATTAGGAGGTTGAGGATTGCGTGACACTAGATTTCTTCTTTCAAGGTTAAAAGCTTGGGCTGGGGATATAGCTCAGTGGGTAGAGTGCTTGCCTCATATGCACAAGGCCCCAGGTTCAATTCCCAGCACCACACACACACACACACACAAATGTTAAATGCTGACCTGGCCATTTGCTAGGTAGAGCCCTTTGGTGAGACCTGGAGAAGTGGAAAAATTGGGTGATCGGTCACAGAGGCAGAGGCTGTCTCCTGCCCCATCCCTGCGATCCCTTCCTCTGAGACAAACAATGCTATGCAACATGAAGAGTCCTGAGACAAATCCTGTTGGTATTGAAAGGCAAATAAGAGTGACCTGGAAGAGCTTCTCTGTAAGGATGAGAGCAGGGGCATACTGGTTTGGTTCCAGGATGATCATTTAGGGTTTGAAGAGAGAATAAATTTAAGTATTCATGTTATTCACTGGAGCCACCGTTCATGCAAAAGATTTAATAAATTCCTTCCAGGTGTCAAGTACTACGCCAGGTGCCATGAGTGCCAAGAATAGTAAGACATAACCTCCACTGTGTGTATAGACCACATTTTCTTTATCCATTCATCTACTGAAGGGCATCTAGGTTGGTTCCACAGTTTAGCTATTGTGAATTGTGCTGCTATAAACATTGATGTGGCTGTATCCCTGTAGTATGCTGTTTTCAGGTCTTTTGGGTAAAGACCAAGGAGTGGGATAGCTGGGTCATAAGGTGGTTCCATTCCAAGTTTTCCAAGGTATCTCCATACTGCTTTCCATATTGGCTGCACCATTTTGCAGTCCCACCAACAATGTATGAGTGTGCCTTTTTCTCCACATCATCTCCAAAATTTATTGTTGTTTGTGTTCTTAATAGCTGCCATTCTGACTGGTGTGAGATGAAATCTTTATAGAGTGGTTTCGATTTGCATTTCTCTAATTGCCAGAGAGGTTGAGCATTTTTTCATGTATTTATTGATTGATTATATATCTTCTTCTGAGAAGTGTCTGTTCAGTTCCTTGGCCCATTTATTGATTGGGTTATTTTTTTTTTTTGGTGTTTTGATTTTTTAGTTCTTTATATATTCTAGAGATTAGTACTCTATCTGACGTGCATGTGGTAAAAATTTGTTCCCAATTAGTAACAATGGAATATTACTCAGCAATAAGAGAGAATAAAATCATGGCATTTGCAGGAAAATGGATGGAGTTAGAGAATATGATGCTAAGTGAAGTTAGCCAATCCCAAAAAGCCAAATGCCAAATGTTTTCTCTGATATAAGGAGGCCAATTCACAGTCGGGTTGGGATGGGGAGCATAGGAGGATTAGAGGTATACTAGAATGGCCAATGGGGAAGGAGGGGAAGAGAGGGGGCAAAAGGGTGAAGGAAAAAAAAAAAGATGGTAGAATGAGATGGATATCATTACCCTAAATGCATATATGAAGTCACGAATGGTGTGAATATACTTTTCATACAACCAGAGATTTGTAAAAAAGTGCTCTATATATGTGTAATATGAAATGTAATGTATTCTGCTGTCATTTATAACATCTTAGAATTAAAAAAAAAAAAAAAAGAAAAGAAAAAGAAGAAAAGAGAAAAAAAAGACATAACCTCCCTACTGAGGGCTTGAAATTCAGCCTTGGTCCTGGGGAAAGGCTTCTATGATGGAAAAACCAATCAATATTTGAAGAGTTCTTTCAGTAAAATTGCTCTAAAGCTATTCAATATGTTGAAAACACAAGACCTCCTTGTTGGGGGAAACACGGCAGGGTGCTGGGGTAGATAGATGGAGAGGATGTATTTGGAGCCAACTGCCACAGGCCAGGGAAGCTGCCTGCTTTACCAGCACCAGGAGCAGAAGTCACTCTGAGATAGCTCCAGAAGCCACAGGGCAAGAGGGGAAAGTGACCTTAGGAGGAGGACGGGGTCAGACCACACATATGACGCTCCTCCTGGGAATAGTTTCCTTGGCTTGGATATCGGAGTGCCAAACTACAACGAGCATGAGGGAAAAGAAATGGGCATTTTAACCGAGTAAATCTTAAAATGAAGTGTCTCTGTCCTCTTTGTGATGCACAACCAGGTACCACAAGTTATGAGTAACTGTAAATGTTAAGCCGTCGACACTCAACTTGGGGTCATTTGGAAGGCAAAAGAGAGAGGATGTCTTGGTTAGTTAGAATGATATTTGGTCACACACGGAACAGAAGAATATCAGAAAATAGTAGTTACTTCAGCAAGGTAGTTCACTCCTCTGCCATCTGTCTCATCTGTTCCTGGGCAGACGGGCAGGACAGGCTGGTAACATTCTTACAGACCCGTGCTCTGATCTTTCCACTCTCACATCTTCAGTGCACATATGGCTTTCATTTCTAAAGCCACTTTATTGTCCAAAATAGCTTCTGGGGCTCCAGCCGTCACATCTTTAAGAGAGAGAAAGAGGTAGATCCTAAGGGCAAGAAGGACTCTTCCTGGCAGTCCGTGCTTTTCCAAAAAAAAACTTCCTGGAAGTCAATATACTCATTTTGTATCTCGTTGACCACAACTTAGTCACAAGGTCACGTCATACGGAGAGGCCAGGAAACATAGTGGTTAGTGCCCAGGTGAAAACGGAGGTTTAGTCTTTAAGGGCAATGGAAGGATGGGGGGTAATAACTAGCAGTCTCTACGACAAGGTCTTCTTTTTCTTTTCTCCCTTATGCTTCCATATGGAAGCCGAGGAGTCCCACGTGCATAATCTGGAGGCCCAGGAGAGCTGGTGGTGTGGTTCTGTCCAAATCTGAAGTCCCCAGAACCAGGGAACAATGGTGTCACTCACTCACTGAGGGCAGGTTAAGATGAGACGAGGTCCCATTTGGCGCAGCGAATCAGAACGGAAAAGGGGCCATTTCCTTCCTCCTTCAGCTTTTGTTCTACTTAGGCCCTCAGTGGACAGGATGGGGCCCACCAATGTGGGGAGGGAGGGCCATTTCATGTCCCTTGTTCTCAGGGACCTGATCAACCCCGTGTAAGAGAAGCCGGCCCACCATCATGAGATTATCTGGAAAGCCTCTGGAGCAGTGATCATTTTTCTTGACATGGTGGCCACTTAACAAGGAGTGGCCATGTCCACTGTGTCCCTTTCCTCTCCCCTTACTTTCTCCTCCTGAGAAGCAGAGGAGGAAAGAACTGAACTGGAGTTGTTGGAATATTTCAACTGTCCAATCTGGTCCTAATTTTCTTTCTTTCTTCCTTCCTTCCTTCCTTCCTTCCTTCCTTTCTTTCTTTCTTTCTTTCTTTCTTTCGTACCAGGGGTTGAATCCAAAGGTGCCTAACCACTGAGCCGCACACCCAGTCCTTTCTTACATTTTATTTAGAGACAAGGTGGTCTCCCTGAGTTGCTAAATGTCTTACTAATCTGCTGAGGCTGGCTTTGAACTTGAGATCCTCCTGCCTCAGCCTCCTCAGTTGCTGGGATTACAGGAGTGCGCCACTGCGCCCAGCTGGTCTTACTATATTAATGGAAGCATAGGTACTTGGCAGCATCCAAAAAAAAAAAAAAATTGCAAATAGATGAAGTTAATCTCCACTTCCCCTGGAGTTTGCCTCCACTGCCTCGCCTTTCCTGGTGGGGTGCATATTCACTGTCAGGGTTGGCTTATTGGTGGGATGCATGGGGGAGACATGGGTGCCTGGAGTTTCCTTTCTCTTCATGCTGAGATATCTGGGTGAAAGGGGGACCGCCACCTTGGCATAGAGCAATGGTGCACAGAAAGTTAATTCCCATGGTGCTCCAAACCTTTCCATGCGTCCCACTGGGACCCAGTCTGGTTGTTCAAAGGAGAAAACCCATTCTACCTGGATGACTACCATGACAACATTCTTTTCCTTTCTTTTGTGGTGCTATGGGTGAAACCCAGGACTTCCCACTTGCACTTGCTAGGCAAGGTCTCTGCCATTGAGCCCACCCTTAGTCCCTCCCTTGTTGCTGCCTGAAGCGATGGCCGCTTGGAGCAACAAAGCCGCAGGAATAAGTTCAGAGGCAGACTAGAAACAAACAAGCTCTTTATTCTGCCAGCTTCTCTCTCCGGCTCCAACAACACCCCGACACGCCATCCACGCTCCTCCAACAACCACAAAATGGCCCCGACGATGACCCACAATCCCCTGGGCCAAGTCTCACGGAATCATGCAAATGGCGCCGACCCAATCCACAATGTCCCGGGGCCAAGTCTCACGAGACCATGGAAGGTGGTAATGCTTATGGCTCACAGCTAACCACAATCTTAGCTATCTCCTTAATTAGGGCTCCTGCATTTCCCCCCTTTTTGTTTTTAAAAGAGGGGATGCTCTAGGACGTCCATGTGCAACCAACATTCTTACCCGTCATCAGATAATCAAGGCTGTGCCCTTGACTCCTGACTTAGGTTGATATGTCGGCCACATGAGACTGTCCCGTGCGACTGTACCTGTCTTAGGTTGTCCCCCTCTGGGGATCTTACCTGTCATTGGTTACCAGCCATCCAATGGAGCCCTTCAGGATCAACTGTGTATGGTGACTAACAGCTGTCCAATTGTGGGGAGATGCTGCAGCTTTAAGGCGATAAGCCTTCTGCTGACGAGCCAAGTTGCATAGCATATCAAATTCTTTAAACGAATCAGCTGCCCTGAGTTCTATCAAGTAACACAGTGAGTTCTCTAGACAAATACCGGCAAAGCATTGTTTCCATAAAGTCCCAAACAATGAAAGATCAAAATGTCCACTTGTTATAACACATTGATCTAGGAGGCCTCATGCATGCAGAGCAGAGGCCACACTGCTGGTGAGGTTGTCTGATGCTTGAGCAGCAGGGATGCTTGCAGCTGTAGCAGCAGCCGTCTTTTTTATGTCTAGACAATGCCACCGGCAAATCTTCAGGGCCCACTACCTAGAAACTCAAGCATCAATTATTAAAGGAAAGGCAGTGCTATTCCAGCACTGAGGCAAGAGGTGAGTTGTCAAACTAAAAAATAGAATTATTAGATTAGAAGATTAAAGTTGATTTCTGCTCACACACATTGCTGCTTGAGCTCCCAAAAACATAAGCTGGCAAAATATCATATTCAGAACAAAACAAAGAAAGACTGAGGGTATTTACTGCATTAAAGATAGATTAAAGAAAAGCTAAAGGCACTTTGGAAAAATAATTTGTTAGCTGGAATCCTCGAGTCTCTGCATACACAGCAATCCTTTACCTGTTGAAATAATTCAAATTAATCAGCTATTAAACAAATGAAGTTAATAACAAATAAACAATCCTATGTCAAAACACCAAAATATCAGGTTATACAGCACTAGTCATATTCTTCGCTAAAGAGAAGTCCCAGGGACACCTATAAATCAAAATTGAAAGTACCTTCACTTATAAAATTATTTACCTAAATTGAATACTCTTAAACTAAAATGAATTAAAGTTATTTGGATCCATATATATATTTTTCATAAGCGCTTTGTTATTTGTGACATCACACTGGACAGACGCACAAACATACAAACATATATTTGTGACGTCACATTAACATGAAATGTAGACAAATGCACAGACATAAAGACATGTATAAAAAGAAAAAAAAATACAGTTGTGTGCACACTAAAGAGAGATCTCCTCGTCCCGGCCAGGAGGAATGACACTTAAGTTGTGAAATATTTTGAAGGACTCTTTTAAGGGAATCATTCCATACCTTCATCTTGGTCCTCTTGATTTTGTACTTTTTTTATTAATCTTGATTCCTCAACAACTTCATCTTGATGTTTTTGATGTGGTACCTGCTTTATTAATCTAGATGGTATCCATATTGGAGAGGATTCGTGCTTTGGAAAAACACAAACAGATCCTCTCCCCCAAATTAATACTGGATCTGGACCCTTCCATGTACCTGAAAGAACATCCTTCCAGTAAACCAAAGGTTTATGTTGTTGGTGTGGGTTCCAATGTCTGTCTCCAGCAGAATAACCATTAGAGTCTAAAGTTAAAAAATTTAATGTAAACAGGGCAACTGCCAATCTGTCCTTAGGACTTTTCCAATTTCCTTCTTTTTGTTTTAATAACATAATTTTCAGTGTTCGGTTTGCTCTTTCAATAATGCCCTGACCCTGAGGATTGTATGGGATGCCTGTTTTATGGGATATATTGAATTTTGCGCAAAACTGTTTGAAAGATGAGGACGTATATGCGGGGCCATTATCTGTTTTAAGCATTTTGGGGATGCCCAATGCAGCAAAAGCTTGCAAACAATGAGATGTAACATCTTTAACTTTTTCTCCAGAATGTAAGGAAGCAAAAATCACGCCTGAGCATGTATCTATGGTCACATGAATAAATCGCAATTTTCCAAAACTTGGCTCATGAGTAATATCCATCTGCCACAAATGATTGGGCATTAATCCTCTAGGGTTAACACCATAATGAGGATTGGGAAAATGTGTCATACAAGATTTACAATCTTTTACAATTGTTCTGGCTTGCTCCTTTGTGATTTTAAACCTACGCTGCAAGGTGGTGCTATTGACATGAAACTGGGAGTGAAATAAAGTAGCTTGCTGGAGCGCTGAAAGTATAAAGATTGTTTGGGTAAGAGCATAGGCCTTTTGATTACCTTCATGGAGGGGACCAGGCAAGTTGGCATGTGCTCTAATATGCCCTATGAATAGAGGTTCTTTTCTTGCCCACAAAAGTTTTTGTATTTGATAAAACAATTTAAAGTCTGGAGTATGAGGTGCTATTGGTCCTGCTAACTCTAATTTTGGGATGGCATGTGCAATATAGTGGCTATCTGAAAAAAATGTTCATGGGCAGCTCTCTAAAATTTTCCAGAGCTCTTACCACAGCTTCCAGTTCCACTAGTTGAGCTGATTTGTGTGCAGTTATGTAAGTCATATTTTCTTTTTTAGTGACTACTATAGCAGTACCATTTGAGGACCCATCTGTGAATACATTTAATGCCTTAGGAATAGGTTGATTTTTTATTACCTGTGGAAATATAATAGGATGATTGATACAAAAAGATAATATAGGAGACTTAGGAAGATGATTATCAAAATTTGCAGAAGTAGAGCATCTAGCTATAGCCCGATCATTATCATTGAAGCATAAATATTCAATCTGTGAAGATGAATAGGGAGTAATGATAGTAGCAGGGTGAATGCCAAATATTTTAGTAGAAGTCTTAAGTCCTTGAAGAATAAGTTTAGCCACCATGGAGGTATAAGACTCAATTATACTTTTAGGAGAGATGGGCAAATGTATCCATAATAAAGGCCCTTGTTGCCAAAATACTCCTGTGGGTGTATATTGTGAAGAAATAATAATCAATATCAGCGGTTGAGTTAAATCAAATCTATCACAATGAGCTGCTTCGATGGCTTTTTTCTACTAACTTTAAAGCTTTCCTAGCATCAGGAGTCAATGTTCACAGTGAAGATGGATCAGGGTCCCCACGAAGGATGTCAAATAGAGGTTTTAGTTGGCCAGTAGTGAGGTTTAGTGTAGGGCGAAGCCAATTAATATCTCCCAGCAATTTTTGAAAGTCATTGAGAGTGGCCAAATGCTCCTTATTAATTAATATTTTTTGAGGCTTAATAAAAGTGTTCATAATTTGGAATCCTAGATATAATATTGGAGATCTAATTTGAACCTTTTCCTTAGCAATGTTTAGTCCATATAGTTTCAAGTTTTCTGAGATATCACTAAATATGGTGAATAAGACTTCTTGATTAGGATGAGCAAGCAAAACATCATCCATATAATGGAGGCACATAAGCTCTGGGTATTTATTTTTGATAGGCTGAATAACTTTATCTACATAGATTTGACACATAGTGGGGCTATTAGCCATTCCCTGAGGCAAAACTTTCCATTGATATCTCTGATCAGGGCCATTATTGTTAATAGAAGGAACTAAAAAGCAAACCTGGGGGTATCCAGAGGGTGTAGAGTAATAGAAAAGCAACAATCCTTTATATCAAGAGTAATAAGATGGAAATTTTTTGGAATAGCTACAGGATTAGGAAGTCCAGGTTGAGTAGGGCCCATGATTTGCATGGTTTTATTAATTTCTCTAAGATCATGTAACAATCACCATTTTCCTGATTTTTTCTTGATCACAAATATGGGGGAATTCCAGGGAGAGGTGGAAGGTTCTATATGTCCTGCTTCTAGTTGTTCCTGAACTAGTAGGTGGGCCGCTTGTAATTTCTCTTTAGATAGGGGCCACTGAGGGACCCACACTGGCTTATCAGAAAGTCATGGTATTTTCAAAATTATTTTCTCAGTGGCCCCCCCCAAAAATGTCTTTTTCCTTTATGATAATGATTACTTTTAGGGTTAAGATTACTCTGTACTTTTTGATAATGATTTCTTTTAGGGTTAAGATTACCCTGTAGATTTTCACATTTAACACCTGCAGGCTTGTTTGCAAGGTGTACTCCCATTTGTTGCAAAATATCTCTTCCCCATAAAGTAACCGGTAGGTTAGGTAAAACATAAGGCTGAAATGTTCCTTTATGCCCTTCATCATCCTCCCATTTTAAAATTACCACACTTTTCTCTGGGAGGTTATTATATCCCAAGCCTCTTAAACTGGTTGAAGCTTTTTGCAGAGGCCAGTGCTTGGGCCATTGCCGTAGATTAATGATGGAAGAGTCAGCTCCAGTATCTATCAGTCCTTCCATCTCTATTCCTTGGATTTTTATTTTACACATAGGCCTCCTTGAACAATCCCAAACCCAGCAAGCCATAGGTCCCGAGTCAGTGGAACAAAATCCTATATTGTTCCTTTTTTGAGGCATACTCATTTTAAATGAATTATGTAAATTGGGAAGGAGAAGCAACTGAGCAATTCTATCTCCTTGATTAACAGAACTTATACTTTGGGTGAGCTAAGCATTATTTTTATTTCCCCTTTGTGGTCTGAGTTTATTACACCTAGGGTTACTTGCAAACCTAATAAGCTTTTAGGACTTTGCCCGAGAATAAGTCCTATAGTCCCTGAGGGAAGAGGTCCCCTGACTCCTGTGGGAATCAGTTGAACCCCCATTTCATGTGTTAACACTATTTGGGTGGTGGAACAGAGGTCTAATCCCGCATTTCCTCCTGTTCCTCTGGCGAGGGAGTGGATGGGTAGTAGGGATTGTGTCGGGGAAGCATATGAGTGGATGCTTGAGGATACTCCTCCTCCAATGCCTCGTACATTTGTGGGCCCCGGGGCATTGGGCCCCGTGCCCCATTTTTTGAATTCCTGAACAAATGATTTCCATAGATGTCAAATTTTGAATGGCATTTATTGGCCCAATGATTTCCCTTTGTAAACCTGGGGCAGCGGCCTGGGGCACGGTATGAGCTTGGTCATATTTCTCTTTTGGGATTTTGCCTAGAATAGCCTGATTGATTATGATAATTTTTCCTGGAATATCCTGATTGATTATAATGTCTAGGTTTAGCCTTTGTGAAATTTCAAGGGGAAGCACCTCTCATTGAGGCTGCAATCACATTTCCTGTGACAAAGGTATCATTTATATCTTTACATAGTTGTATATATATGGAAAGATCCTTTTTATTTTTCCATGGCCCGATGGCTTCCTGGCAGTATTTATTAGCATTTTCATATGCTAATTGAACAACTAATGGCATAGCTTGATCAACATCTGCAAACACTCTACCTGCAGTTCTCAAAAGTCGATCAGCAAAGTCAGCATATGGCTCATTAGGTCCTTGAATCACTTTTGACAAGCTACCTTGTAGATCCCCAGGTTCTTGTACAATTTTCCATGCCTCTAAGGCAGCTGTGTTTATCTGAGCATATACACCTGGGTCATAATCTTTTTGAGCCTGTAAGTCTGAGAATTGCCCTTCTCCTATGAGCATTTCTATATTATATTCTCCAAACACTGCAGCTGCGTTTCTTTTAGCCGTTTCTATACAAAGTTCTTGGAATTGCAATTGCCAAACCAAGTATTGCCCCCTGCTTAATGCTGCTTTACGTAGACTTTTCCAGTCTGAGGGGGTTAAGCTAAAGGTGTTAAGGGACTCCAGCATACTCAACGTGAAAGGAGCTTGGGGCCTGTAAGCTGCCTGTCATGGCCAGCCACGGCGCCACGGGAGAAAAACTCGGAGGCAGAGTAAAGCTATTACTACTTTTAGCTTTGAGAAAGATTATTTTTTAGAGCTTCTTCTTTCTTCTTGCTTCTTTCTTCTTTCTTCCTCGGGAGCCTCGGCCTAACTCTGACCAGTCATTACTTCTTCTATCTGGTTTCTCTTCTGTAACCGCTCTGCCTATGTTCTGGCCGCTCTGATTCTTTTCTCCGACCCGAACTCTTCTTCTGACCGACTGAGCGACTGCACAACTGACTGAATGAATTTCTCCATTCTCCTAACTCGGACCGCTTTCACCCGGTTATATACCTTCAGCTTTTCGGGTGCCTACAGGTGCGTCACATACATATCAGGTGGAACTTATGGCTTCCAGCTAGCTGCAACAGCCCTTCCTAATTAGGGCTCCTTCAGGGGCCCATAAGTCATTACTGCCTCTTTGAGATTTTTTATTGTTTTGAAATCTACTGACTGATGGACCCGCTGTCCATTTTTCTTTTCAAATGCTGGCGGTTCCCAATGTATCTGTGAGTTACCCTCGAGAGCGTATAAGCGCTCAGAAAGACTTTTTATTTCTGTTTCTAGGGTATGCAAATGCCTAGTAATACCCTTCATATTTTCTGTAATGGATTCCACCCATGGGCAAGTAGCGGACACAAGTGATTCCTCTACTTGATGGTCCTTTTTCTTGGTCTTTTTTAGTTTTTTTTTTTTCCTCATTTTCTCAGGATCACTTTTACTAGATTCCTCACTACTGCTAATTTCACTGAAAGCAATATCCTGAGGCCCAGGTTCCATTAAGAGCAAGTATCCTTCAGCTATCTCCAATAATTCCTGAATAGCTCTAATAGCTTGGATTTTTTTCATTTTGGGGACTCTTCTAATACTCTCTTTACTGGTCTTAGTTGACCCAGTGGAAGGTACACTTTCTTGATCACTTTCACTTTTTCTAAATCCTCCTCACTGACAATGGAGTCAGGTATATCAAGGATTCTTTCTATAGCCTCTATCACTTGGGATTCAGTTATATTTGAACCCATCTTTAGAGACATTTCAGTTCTTAACTGTCCGCTCTGAAGTCCCCATACGGGCCGCCACCTGTTGCTGCCTGAAGCGATGGCCGCTTGGAGCAACAAAGCCGCAGGAATAAGTTCAGAGGCAGACTGGAAACAAACAGGCTCTTTATTCTGCCAGCTTCTCTCTCCAGCTCCAACAACACCCCGACACTCCATCCACACTCCTCCAACAACCACAAAATGGCCCCGACGACGACCCACAATCCCCCGGGCCAAGTCTCCTGAAATCATGCAAATGGCGCCAACCCGATCCACAATGTCCCGGGCCAAGTCTCACGAGACCATGGAAGGTGGTAATGCTTATGGCTCACAGCTAACCACAATCTTAGCTATCTCCTTTATTAGGGCTCCTGCACTCCCTTCTTTAAATTATTCACGTTTCAGGCAAAACAGGGTTGCAGACCTTTCCTGTCCCCAACAACTTCCCTACAATTACATTCTTCTGCAAATGAATGAATTACTTTGGACTCTTTAGTAAAATTTTGAATCCTCCAGAAGAATAAGTAGGAATGATTAATTGGTAAGTCCTTGTCATTCCAAGCAATAATAGTCCACACCTCTGAATGAATGAAAGATTAGAGAAGAAAAAAAGAAAGAGCCTAAGAGGAAAGAGAAGAGGCAACCATGAATTTTATTAAGAAGTCTCAACACTCAATCAAGCCTGTCCCAAAAAGTAAATGTGATTTTTAAAACTCATACAGAGCACACATCACATAAATTAATCATAATTTACACAACCTACATACTAATAATTTTTAGATTATTTTCTATCATTATTAGAAAATAATTAATAAGAGCACTAAGACACAGAAGAGGGTTTTCTTGTGCCCACAGGTCAAAACCAAGATGTGACTTCAGCCTGGCCTTTTCCAGTTACCTCTTGTGTAAGACTGGGTGGAAGACCAGAGTCCTCGGAACACTTCTGTGTCAATTTCTCTCTGAGGTTTCTGAAAGCCTCTTACCAGCCACCAAACCCTAAATGACTTTTGGTCTTACCTTAGGCACCTGTGCTTTAGCGATGCCATTTATCCCTCTGCACCAGAGAAAATCCTCCTCTGCCATAGAAAGACAGGAGTTGGCCAAGTGCAAACAGCCTAGACCCAGGAAGCCGGGTAACCTGGGTTCTACCAGTAGCAAGTTCATGCCCATGGTGGCTGTTCTATGAAGAACCTGAAGTAGAGCCATCTCTCGGGTCTCTTCTGTGACGGCTGCTTTTCTCTCGTATGAGAAATTCTGTCTGCTATGGTTTAGACACGAGGAGTCTCCCCAAAGCTCACGTGTGAGATAGTGCAATAAAGTGTAGAGGTGAAATGATGGAGTCACGGCGGCTGGGGTTGTGGCTCAGGGGTAGAGCGCGCTCGCCTAGCACGGGTACGGCCCTGGGTTCGATCCTCAGCACCATGTAGAAATAAATAAATAAAATAAAAGTATTGTGTCCAACTACAGCTAAAAATAAATAAATAAATAAATAAAAGTTTTTAAGAGATGATTGATTTACGAGAGCCTTAACCTAACCAGTGTATCACCCAGCTTGAATGGGTCAACTGGGTGGCAACTGTAGCCAGGTTGGGGGGGGGGCTGGAGGTAGCCAGGTGGGGGGGGGGGGCTGGAGGAAGTAGGTCCCTGGGGGTGTGCCTTTGGGGTCTATATTTTTTCCTGGTGACCAGCCGTCTCTCTGTGCTTCCTTGTTGCTGTGTCTTGAACTGCTTTCCTCTGCCAGGCTCTTTTGCCATGATGTTCTGCTTCATCTTGAGCCCAGAGGAACGGAGTTAGCCATCTATGGGCGGAGACCTCTAAGACCATGAGCCCCAAATAAACTTTTTTCCTTCTTTAAAATTGTTCTTGCCTGGTCTTTTGGCCACAGCAGCAAAAAAAGCAGTGCCTTATGTTTTCCATTTCTGGTTTAAATGTAAAGACACATGAGAAAGGCAGAATATTAACCATTTGTAATAGTCTGCATTTTAGTGTGAATCATCTTTAGACTCACGATAAACAAAGCTGTGCACTTTTTATTTGATTTAATTTACTTTTTTGGTGCCGGGGACTGAACCTAGGGCCAAACCTATGAAATTTTAATTTCAACCTTATCACTAATAATATGGATAAGTTTGCAAAGGGTGGCTGATTGTTTATTGGTTCGATTTCTTTAATCTTCCATAAAGTGAGAATTCTCCTTCCAACCAGTGCTTGCTTGGTTTGCGTAGTTCTTTGCAGTCTAATTGCTTCAGAAATGGTGACATATAATTACCGGCTCTTCTGTGTTTTCTCTGATTTTAGTCTTGGTTCCTGTGTCGACTGATTTCAAAGTAAGCCTTTGAAGATTAATCTCTTCCACTGAGCCACAGTTAGAAAACAAGATTATGGTATCAGCAGCCAAAGGAACAGCTGTATTTTTTTTAAAGTGCTACAAATTGCTATATATTGTACTTTTTAATGGAAAAATCCCCACATTCGAGCTCTTGTTATATTGTCTTTGGTATCTTGGAAATCCTCTTGGGGATGAGTCATCTGAAATTTCCTGTTCCTCTCAAGTTTCAAAATAATGATACTTAGAAGGTGCTTTGTAGGGGTTCAGAGTCAAGGCCACGGACTTCTGAGCTTTGTGCTGTTGGTCAGACAGCACCAGTGGCCACCTGCCAATAGATTTGCGCTGTTCACCTTTTGCACCCACCGCCCTGGAAACTCAGAAGTCCCTTCTCCATTGGTTTTCTAAGTATCTGCCCCCTTGCCTATGTGAATGCTTAGCCCTGGCTGGTAAGCTGCAGGCCTTTGCTTCCCTGGATACTAATGATTAACACACAAGCGTTGAGGGTAAGTCAGCGCAAGTCACAAAAACACACAATCCTGCCTCTCTTGTGGAAAAAAAAAGTACTGGCTTTAGAAATACACCCTTCACTTGCCAGATGGCTTTGGGCAAGTCATGGTACCTCTTTGAGCCTTACTACTCTCTTTTGTAAACCAATGATGCAAATATTTACTTCATGGTTTGTTGTAATGTTTATAAAAAAAAATGCTTCTGCTGGGCGCAGTGGAGCACACCTGTAATCCCAGCGGCTCGGGAGGCTGAGGCAGGAGGATTGGGAGTTCAAAGCCAGCCTCAGCAAAAGTGAAATGCTAAGCAACTCAGTGAGACCCTGTCTCTAAATAAAATATAAAATAGGACTGGGGATGTGGCTCAGTGGTGGAGTGCCTCTGAGTTCAATCCCCAGTACACCCCCCCCCCAAAAAAAAAAATGTTTCCAAAGTACAAAGAAAATTTTTTTTAATTGTACCCTTGTTTGACACTTTAGTTGTTTTGGTGACTCATTATTTTATGCTGTGTTAGCCTAAACTGTCTCATAGTGGAGAGGTTTTTCCATGCAAAGGAACTGGGGTCACCTTAGATCCTATCTGACTTGGGCTTGCAGAATTTCATCTTCTACAGTAGCCACCAGGGTCTTTTCCCTTCAGTTATGTATATTATATAGCCTCTACACTGTGCGGGGATTTGGGGAGAGGTAAGCACTTAAGGGACCATCTAGTTGCCTTTTCATGGAACATGGAACCTGCATACTGTGATCTCTTCAGGGGCAGAGTCCACTTATAAGAGGCATCTCTGCCCTGCGTCCTCCACTGCAGAACCAGGACATGATTTTAATAGCAGCAGCCTCCCATGAACAGCTTACTTCACGATAGTGAGTTTTTTTAATTGATCTTCATGTCCCTCCATTTCGAGTCTGGCAGACCTGCTATTGTCCTTGGAGAAGGAGTTACATGAAGCATGTGATCCTGTATCCAGGCTCATCAGTCCTGTGAGAGGTGAAGGGAATCTGCAGCAAGAGAGATCCCCGGATGCCAGGGACTAGAGAGTGCAAGACCCGATGGGAGCAAAATAAGCAAACAAATGAGCAAAGACCACAAAACAAAACGCCATATCAACTCCAGGGAAAACAGAAGTCATGCAGGAAAGAAAAGGTGATCGTAGTTGACTGCTTGTCTCAGCAACGAATGGCATGTACGTGGTCACACATAAGTTAACATCAAATCCAAACAAAATTAGGATAGAACTAGACTGGGAAGACGGAGAACGGAAATTGAAAGAGAAAAAGACAGAAAGAGAATACTAAGTAAATACCAAATTTCCAGAGTAAGAAATGAATTGAAATTTGAAAAATCAGGAAGCAGCAGTTGAAGCATTTTACTGGTAATGTGAAACTAACTCCAAAAGAAACAGCTACAAAGGGTTCACGGTACTTGTTTCTACAGAGTAGGACACTCTAAATGATTTGCATATATAATTTTAATGAAAATTAAAATCACAGGAAAAAAGCAGCCAAGTGAGAAATATTAATTATAATACTTCTCCAGGAAACATCTCTAAAAAAAAAAATAAATAAGACTCTTTTTTTAAAAAAAATGAAGCTGCATTTTACTTATGTGACATGAATTTTCTTCCCCTGTTAAAAAAATGATGCTCAGCAGGAAAAGATATTCCTAGCTATAGAAATAATGTAACTAAGTCAAAGTTGAATAAACTGTGATGCACACTAATGGCTTTGGATTCCTTACTGAGGTGTAATTTGCATACAATAAAATGCATTCATTAAATGGAGTTCTGATTTGCATCTGTGAAACCTCTACCACGACCAAGTTGTAGATAATGGGACGATTCCATTGTTCCTCTAAAGCTCCCTTTGCCCTATCTCAGACTGTCCCAACCTGCAGCTGTAGGCAACAGCCTCTGACTGCTTTCTGTTGCTTTATATTAGATTTATCTTCTCTAGAGTTTCATCAAAACAAAGTGAAATCTGTAGTAGTACATTTTCCTTTGTCTTGTGCTTTTGAGTTCCACCTGTGTTGCTTTTGGTATTGACTAGTATTCTATTGCATCATGCAGTATAATCTAAGATAAAAAGTTTCTGACAACTCTTGGGACAGTTAATTTTTTTTTTCTAATTATCCCTCAAGTCTCTTGATTACGTGCTCTCCTCTCTACCAGGCAATCTCTCTCCGTGGTCAATTATCAAAAAGGAAAGAAGGAACTGAGTGGAGCCAGCTCCTTCTGGGTAACCCAGCTCTGTTGCTTAGCAACAAACAGAATAACTGTATTGGTTTAGTGGATGCTGAACAAAAAGGTAATCATCTTTTATCCCCAGATAGACAGGAGATGATGTTATTCCAAGCAAAATGGGGGAAAAAATAAAAACCACGAAAATGGAAAGAAAACACCTCTAGGAAGTAAAGATACAGGGATACATCCAGGACCCATCCCTGGGGTCCCAGCCTGTGTTAAGACCAAGAACCTTCATTTCTGCTAAATACCACAGTGTGAGACACTGGTGTGTAGGATCTTTTAAAAGGCACGAATAAATGATGCCAGAAATAATTAGCAATTCACGGTGGAAATAAAGAGAAACATATTAACCTTTGTTAGAATGACTACTGTAAAGAATTGGCCTGAAGGGAGTGGGAAACTTTGTCCCATCTGTGTGCTGCTTCCAAATAAAAGACAAGATCCGTAGATGCAATTCTTCCACTCAATCAATCGAGTAACCAACCACTTTCCATATTGAAGGCGACTGGTTTATGTTTCACCAATACCTTAATCTCGAAGAGAATGGCGCCCATTTCTCAGGCAAGGATCCTTATGGAAGTTTCTGTGGTTTTTTTTTTTTTGTTTGTTTTGTTTTTTTTTTAACTTCCTCAGGAGTTTTGCCAACTTGCTTTCACTTCCTTCTCATTATCAGTGCTCTCCTCCCTGCACCCAGGAATATAATCCAGCAGAAATAGCTTGGCCAAGAATTGTGGATTTAATGAGCAGGATATCCCCCAGCCATTTAATGCCAAGTGTTTAATAATCAATCAGAGATCTGTTTCACTTAGTGCTACACGATTGTGAGGGAGGCAGGAGCCCTTCGCCCTCAGTCTTGAGCTATTCCTGGAGCTGTCCTCCACATCTCTCCTGACAACAGATTTCTTGGTTTAAATCATGCCCCCGGGGAGTGGCTAGGAAGCCGTGGTCTTGCAGCTTCCTGTCAGTGCCTGGGCATCTGGCAAAAGACAGCTTTGCCGTTTCATTTAGTGTAGGGGCAAAGATTATTGCCAAGTAATTGGGTTTGCACCCCCCCGTTTTCTGTGATTGCAAGGATCAGTTCTTCCATAAATGTGTATAATTGCAGTCTTCGAAAGAAAAGTGATGGAGGAATGCAGCTTCTTGAGCTGCTAGTTTTTTGTTTTTTTTTTTTTTTTTAAGGCTAATTTAAAATGTTCTGGTCTTTTCTGGTTTTGAATTGTAAAACACATTCACTTGTGTTCTGAATTGCATGTGCTGTAAGAGCACACCAAGACAGATAAACAGGAAGGCTCTGCAGAAGAGCTTGCAAAATCAAAATACATCCTAGCCCCCCCCCCCCCCAGCAATTAATGACAATGCTGCAACGGGCAGGCATCTGCGGCTGCCAGTGCAGAGCGGAGGTGTGACAACTTCTGAATGACTAAGTGCCCACAGTGTTTTACTCTCTGCTGTGACATTTTGTGGCCGAGGTTTCTGCTCCAGGGAGATTTATCAGTTAAAAGAAAAGACATAATGGAAGACTACTTCGTGCGTTAACAGACTCTGGTTCATAGCTGCTGCATTTACAGCAATTCACTGAAATTGATTCTCCTTTGAGTTAAAAGACTTTGGACTTCCAAAGAACGTGCCCATGTCTGTATATTTTAAAAACATACAAAAGAAGAGCCAAACTTCCTTTTGTTTAATTTTTAACTTAGGGCTTCTGAGCCGTAGATAATGCAGGAAGTAAAATAAAGCCTTTGGATCACAGACAGACTCTGTAAAATTCAGATTTTGGGTCTGCAGTAGTGCTAAGTTTCTATTGGTTTAGGTCTCTTCCCATCCTTTCTTTATATTTTTGAATTTTGTATTCTTTTTTCTCTCTATTATGAGTTTCTGGTGAGAAGGTGAGAAACTACCAGTGATGGGGGGAAAATGGCTTTCTATGTCCACAGCGATGGAAAGGAAAGTAACAATTGCTGCATGGTTGAGATATAAGCCAATTATAACAGAGCGACGGAGTGCCCTGGCATTTGTTGGGATGTTGATTATTAAACTGAGTTAGCAGGTATTTGTTGAGCATCTCTTCCGCATAAGACACCTGCTTATGGGCCTCAGAAAGTTTTCTAGTGGAGAAAACTTGTTTTGAACAATGATTCTCAAAGAAACATGAGGATCCTCCAAGATCAGAGCATTAGGGCATCTAGTGAAATAAAGGGCATGAAATAGAAAGGGAGTGGCCCAAGTGTAGTGAACATCTTGGCCAGAAAATCCAGCATCGTTCTTACTCACAGTAACTGGGAAGGTTTCCATTATGGCTTTGAGGATGTACAGCAGTGCTGGTCAGAGAGTAGAAGGACCTGCTGTCCTAGAACGTGTGGTGTTTCCAAAGCATTTCCCACAGGCCATCTTAATGACTTCAGATTTCTGCAATCAGGACCAAGCTGAAGGGAGAGACTCCAGGGGATTCTATGAACTGAGACAGACAGTGGCTTCTTGAGTGCACAGATTGGTTGAGATCAGAGCCGGGGGGGGGGGGGGGGGGGGGGGGGGGGGGGGGGGGGGGGGGGGGGGGGGGGGGGGGGCGGAGTTGTGGCTCAGTGGTAAGAGCACTTGCGTAGCATGTGTGAGGCCCTGGGTTCGATTCTCAGCACCACATATACATAAATGAATAAAACAAAGGTCCATCGACATCTAAAAAAAAATAAAAATCAGAGCCAGGACCCCAACCCTCACTCTCCCTCCACTCTGCTGCGCAGTCTCAGGACGTCTCATGTGCACACAAATTCACAGAGACTGCTGCCAAAACCAGGTCCCAGGGACGGATCTGGCTCCAGAGTTGCCTAACCAACTTGGGGTGTTAGAAGGCAGGCTTTTCTCCACCTTGTCTCCACTGGCATTTGGGGCTGGATGAGCCTTCGTTGGTGGCGGTGGAGCAGGGGGATGGAGTCCCGTGAACTGAAGGATTCGGGTAGCCTTCCTGGCGTCTACCCCAGTTGCCATTCACACCTTCCCCTGAGTTCTGACAACCAACATTATCTCCAGACAAGGCCCCAAACTCCCCAAGGGTTCAAAATCACCCCTGGTTGGAAACCGCTGGTCTGTGAACCTGGAGACGCTGCCACCCACTTTGCGTGACAGGTATCACTAAAGCGAGGGTGATGTTGCAGAGGCAAGGGTGAGCCCCCGGTGTCACAGGATGAGTCCCCGAGATGGTTGGTGCCGGACAGAGAACACTGGAAGGGCAAAGTCCAAAGACCAGCCTTCTTGCTCTGGCCCTGATACTTGTTAACTGCAGGTGGTTGTGTATAAAACACCTGATCTGTCTTAGCTCAGCATTCCTTGTCTAACAAATTGAGATCACACCTCACTCTCACATCCTATCATTAAGGATAATAATGCCGCCAATCCCTAAAGAGGGGAAAGGCCACAAAAAAAAAAAAAAAAAAAAAAAAAATCCTCATCACCAACCTCCTAGAGTGCCAGGCTAGTGTGGTCTGAAGTCCAGAAAGAAGGAGGAGAACAGATAAGGGAAAGCAAGCCAGAGAAAGGCCCTGTGCACTGGAGAACCTGTCCCTTTGTCCTTCTGCATCCTCCTCTTTGTTCATCAAGGGGGAAAACCCTAGCCACTGAGAGAAAGAAAGTAACAAGATTAAGTTGCCAGTGGCATTTTTGCCTTTAGCCAAGATTCAGAAAATGTACCCAACTTATTGGACACACACCCACACACACTCACAGGCATGCACACACATCTATGTGCCGTCATTAATCCACATAATCTTCATGTCAAGTAATTTCTCCTTTTCAGAGGGTGTTAGGGGAAGTGACATTCATGTCAGCTCAGGCATATCCTCTTTCCTGTAAAGATTTTATTCAAATAGAGTTCTGCCAAGACACCCAGGGGAATTACTTCTCCGATGGAAATGGCCACAGACGAGGCAGAGTGCCTATTTCAGATACGAATTACTAGAATGTAAGCAAGGGAAGTAGTGCTTTGAGTACAGCAATTTACAAAAGGAAGGGCCCTGTTTCCCATTTTCTCAAAGACAACTGGAGCTGCTTTGATCAGTGTGGCCAGAGAGGGCAGAGGCAACGCGTAGCACAGAAGTGTGGAGCTAAGAATTAAGGCCACATCTGATCACATGTGAACTGTAGTGACTGGACTCCCATTCAGTGAAACACTTACGTGCAATTTTGCGGGGCAGGTGAGGGGTACCAGGAATTGAACCCAGGGATTCTTAACCACTTAGCCCCATCCCCAGTCCTTTTTACTTTTTGAGTTAGGGATTTGCTAAATTGCTCAGGGCCTTGCTGAGTTGCTGAGGCTATCCTCGAACTTGCAATCCTCCTGCCTCAGCCTCCTGAGTTGCTGGGATTACAGGCGCATGCCACCACGCCCGGCTATGGGCAGTTTTTAAATTAGGAGTACTCGTTCTGCTAACAGGAAGTTCCCAAAAAGGGATGGGTTTATCTCTCCTGGAAATGCATTTATTTGGGGAGAAAAGCTGAGCAGATGCTTTGAATAGAAATAAGTAAATAAAGCCAGATGTGGTGGCGCACACCTGTAATCCCAGCACTTGGGAGGCTGAGGCAGGAGGATCGCAAGTTCAAAGCCAGCCTCAGGATTATTGTCAGAGTGCTTAAGTTGACAGCATCTTGAAAAGTGCAAACGAAGGTAAGAGTGGAAGGCGTTCTCATTCAGACCTGCATTCTTCTGCTGGAGTTGAGAGACTTCAGTTCTCACTTGGAATCCTTGCCTCTCTGGGCACTGCCCAAACCACCCATCAGTTAGAAAGCTATTCCCTACCACTCAGCTCACGTGACATTTGGATCTTTACAGTGTCTTAACTAATTCCTGTTACCTCCAGCATCCTGTTTTCCAATTCTCAGCTCCTTCTCGCACTGTGTGACCAGAGGAAGCTGCTGGGCCTGGCTGAAATGGTTTCCTGGACTGTAAAAGGAGACAATGGGACTTCAGATGCAGAAGATACACACCTCCCCACAGCTGGTCCGCAACATGCCCTCGGGGATGTTGGTCCCCCTCCTGCTGGCTCCTCCCAGCCCCTCATCCTTGGTCCCTGCTGGATCTCATTACAGAAAAACTCCTGCAAACTATGGTGCACTGTTTTACTTCTTTTTCTAACCACAAGACAAAAAAAAAAAAAAAAAAAAATCATGTGCATTAGAGGCTGCTTGTGTCTTCTGCCACCACAATTCAGACTCCCCAGGGACTTTGCAGGATAGGTGCCACATCCACGATGCACCAACTGTCAGTCACATTCGGGTGACAATGGTCTGCAGCGCGGTCAGGTGGAGTGGGAGGGCCAGAGTCAAACTTCTCTCATCTCTGCCTCTGTAATTTTATCCACAGAAAAAAAAAGCGAATAGTTAAAAGTCTTTGCTATATAAATGACTTAATGTCTTTTTGGTTTATTTTCTCCTAGAAATATTTCATGACTTAAATAATACAGGCAGATCTCAGGCAGGGTGGAAACATTTGCTAAATACATTTTGTTCTAAGACGAAATCGTCTCCCTTTCCTAATGATTTCATAATTGGTAACTTTCAGTATGCCAAAATTTAAAGATGGTTCAGTGATGGATTTTGTTTTAATTTTAGTATATGTTGCCTCATGTCTTCATTTTATACCATGTAAGTATTTGATTTCTAAGTGTCCTGGTATTTCATTATTTTTTCTTTTTCTTTTTTTAAAAAAGAATTGTATAATTCTTTGTTGGATTCCGGGCAGGGAAGGCACGCCTCCCAGGTAGCTCAACTAGCCACACCCCAGGTGCCTTAAGACTCCCAAGCACCCCAGGTCGGCCACACTGCTGGCCAGCCTCAGGTTGACCATGCCGCTGACCACTCCCCAAGTGCCTTACTGAGCCAATTACGACATATGGGCTCGCCTTCTGACCCCCGGCAGCCTATGGAACTGGGGTTCCCCTGGGGGTCCCTCAGACCACCTGTCCACTACTTGAGCGCTCTCCAGACTGAAACCAGCCCCTTTTTTCCCCTTCTTTTCCTTTTTCCTCTTCTCCTCCCATCACACGCGCCAATTCTCCCTTCCCCTCACGTGTCCCCTCGGCTGATTAATAAAATCCCCCCCCCTTTTTCTACACAGCGGTCCCAGCGTGTGTTTCATCTACCCTTCATTCTTAATTGTATAATCTTAGGAAAGTGAACTACTTTCTAGTTATGACATCAGAGTGAACCATATGGAAAATATTTCTACGCACAACTACAAGAATATATATTTAAATTTATATCATACATACAGATATATAAATTAAGAGGCAAATAGCTAAGAGGAGGTAACTCTACCACATGTGAGGATCAAAATTTTAATATCCTCAATTTTATAAGAAAGAGTGCTAACAAATCAAGAGTATGTAAATGAACACTCTACTACAAGAAAATAAGTAAAAGACATGAACAAGAATTTGCAAATGGGAAAAAAGCAAGTATATAGAACTCCTGGAATTAAAGAAATCTAGATTAATATTAGGAGAAAACATTCGCATCTATTTTAATTGGCAAAATTGTTAGCGGAATTTGCAGGAAGGGACCGAGGCTCGAACTGTCGTATAGGAAAAGGAAAGGGGTTTATTGAATTACCAAAGAAACACGTGGAGGGGATGGGGACAAACCGCGGGGAACGGACGGGAGCTGGAGCACGCGGGAGCGGGAGCGGAGAGCAGGAGCAGGGAGCGGCAGGAACCAGGGGAGAGCAGGAACAAAAAGGGGCGATTTCAGTCCGGGGCTGGCTTAAATAGAGTAGGGGTCATAAAAAACCCCTTGGAGTGAGTCCTTGTCCTATAGGCCAGCAGAGGTCATGGGGGGAGGTAGTGGTAGTGGACAAGGGTCTTGCTGGTCAGGTTTTGGTCACGCTGAGGATCTCGGGAGCCGTAGTTTTTCACAAGGCACCTGGAAAGGTGTGGCCTTCTGCCTGGGAGGCGCGGCCTTCTGCCTAGAACCAACAAAAATTGTTCTTTTTTTTCGATTATCAACTTAATATTGGTAAGGATACAAAAAATAGGAATTTTCAGACACTATGATTGGTAATGAGATGTATAAATGATACTAATTTCCTTTAGCCTATAATTCCTCATCTAATGATTTAACTTAATCTTTGCAAACATTTAGCTGCAATGGTATTTATTATAGTGTTCTTTAGAAGTTAAGGAATAGAAACAATTTAGTATCTAATTAGGAGTTAATGAAGCTAATTGTGATATATTTGTGTAATAGAAAACTACAACTATTAAAAATGACATTATAGGCTGTCTCAGTCAATACTATTGTGGTAAAATCCTTTAATGGGTAAAGAAAAGCAAATTATTAACAGGTCAAAACAAGACTCATATGCACCTAAAGATGCCAACTCCAGCAGGTCACATGGGAGCTGGAAGTGGAAACCACAGGCCAGAGCTGCTCAGTTTTCTGCCCACAAACACCTGTGTTTTCTTGTTCCTGCCTCCTATGCAGGTCTACTCTATTATCCTCCTTCTATGTCAGATCAGCTGTCTTGGTCTAATTATGACAGCTCTGCTCCTTCATAAATGACATCTGTAGGGAGCATATGCTTTACCAATCCCAGCCCAGATTCTTTTTTTTTTTTTTTTTTTTTGGTACTGGGGGTTGAACTCAGGGGCACTCGACCACTGGGCCACATCCCCAGCCCTTTTTTGTATTTTATTAGAGACAGGGTCTCACTGAGTTGCTAAGTGCCTGGCCATTGCTGAGGCTGGCTTTGAACTCGCGATCCTCCTGCCTCCGCCTCCCAAGTGCTGGGATTACAGGCGTGCGCCACCGTGCCTGGATTCTACATCACCTTTCGGTATAAAGGCCTCCATCATGGTCTAACTACCCAGTCTTTTATGTCTTAAGTGTGCCTAGTATAAGAAAATACCATAAGCTGGGCAATTTATACACAAGAGAAATTTATTTGTTACAGTTCTGGAGACAGGAAGTTCATGATCAAGATGTCAGAAGCTCTGGTGTCTGGTGAGGGCTCTCTTCCTGGTTTGCAGATAGTCAAGTTGCCTTTCTGCTATGTCCTCACATGACAGGGAGAGACCATGTACCCTCTTGTAAAGGCACTAATGTCTTTCACGGGGGCTTCATCCTTGTGACCTAATAACCTCCCAAAGGCCCTACTTTCTAAAACCCTCTGCTGGGGATCAGGATTTCATCTTGTAAAGTCTGAAGGACTCACCAGTTAGCCCATAGCAATGACTCAATTTCAAATTACTGGGAGAGATGGGGCTGGGGATGTAGCTCAGTTGGTAGAGTGCTTGTCTCGCATGCACAAGGCCCTGGGTTCAACCCCCAGCACCACAGGAAAAAAAAAAAAAAAAAAAAGAAAGAAAGAAAATTACTGGAGAGGTAATCTAACCAGTCCAATCTGAGTCAGAATCAACAAGTGTCTATGTGCCAGGGGGATGTCAGAGGCAGAAGGCATCCCCGAGATGCCATGAATTGTACCCACATGGACCACAGGAAGCTTTCCAGTCCTAAATTGGGAGAAAAGATAGAGTCTCTGGAGATGGCTTTGGCATGACTCTTACATAAAAGAGTATTTAATGATATAAAAAGATATTGACATTCTACTAAATGAAAAAAGTTTGCATTAAATATAGTATGATACCAAAAATAAATATATTAATACATTGTAAACTTTAATACAAATAATATATATTTATAGGAATATTTATGTTAAAATTCTAAAGGAATTTTACTTTCTTTTTCATGGTATTTGTTTTTTAAATTTTCTGTAATAAACCAGCATGATGTAAGTAATAAGGAAAAATACATTTTAATAAAGAAAAAATAAATATAATAAGGGCACAGATATTTTACATACACATGTATATACATATACATATTGTGTGTGTGTATGTATATACATATATATTTGTAGATGGACAAAATACCTTTATTTTATTTATTTATTTATTTATTTATTTATTTTACTTTATTTTATTTTAATTTTACTTTATTTTATGCCATGCTGAGGATTGAATCCAGTGCCTCACACATGTTAGGCAAGCACTCTACCACTGAGCTACAACTGCAGTCCCAGGGCACAGAGTTTAAATGGGAGAAAAGGAAAGAACTAGGATCTTTTTTTTTTTTTTTTTAATATTTTTATTCATTTGCTTTAGTTGTACACAATGCGTTTTATTCAATGCATTTTATTTGTATGTGGTGCTGAGGATTGAACCCGGGTCGCCCACGTGCTAGGTGAGCTCTCCACCACTGAGCCACAATCCCAGCCCAAGAGCTAGGATCTTAAATTAACATTTGTCAAAAATAATCACCAGGGCTGGGGCTGTAGCTCAGTGACAAAGCGCTTGCCTAGCATATGCGAGGCACTGGGTTCGATCCTCAACACCACATAAAAGTTAACAAATAAAAATAAAGGCATGACCAGGACCCGCCAACATGGGCCGCGTTGGCACCAAAACCGTGAAGAAGGCCGCCCGGGTTATCATTGAGAAGTACTACACGCGCCTGGGCAACGACTTCCATGCCAACAAGCGCGTGTGCGAGGAGATCGCCATTGTTCCCAGCAAGAAGCTCCGCCACAAGATCGCAGGCTATGTCACACATCTGATGAAGCGTATTCAGAGAGGCCCTGTGAGAGGTATCTCCATCAAGCTGCAGGAAGAGGAGAGAGAAGATAATTATGTTCCTGAGGTTTCTGCCCTGGATCAGGAGATTATTGAAGTAGATCCTGACACTAAGGAAATGCTGAAGCTTTTGGACTTCGGCAGTCTCTCCAACTTGCAGGTCACTCAGCCTACTGTGGGGATGAATTTCAAAACACCACGTGGAGCTGTTTGAATCTTCCTGCTATGCTGTAATATTTTCAATAAACCTGGGACAACAAAAAAATAAAAATTAAAAAAAAAAAGGCATTCTGTCTATCTACAACTACAAAAAAATTTTTTTTTTTAAATCACCAGTGTTAATGGGAGACTGTTTTTAAGTGGGCAGACAACAATATTACAGTAGGTGATACTGGGGGGTATTTCATAGCAGGAGACCTTTTCCCCTAAATTTTATTTTGTTTCTACTTTGTAGAGATGGGCAGTAAGAATCAAAAACATGTTTAATCTACAGGAAAGTGATCAATACTGGTAAAAGTTTTTAAAACCTTTATATGCCTGGTAGGATTAATAATCCAAAAGACATTGAGAAAATGTGTAATTTTAGAAGACAAGGCTAATTTTAAAGTGCTCTAGTAGTTGGGGCAAGACTGCTGGGGGAACTGTCTCTGTTACTGAAGGAAAAACTTCCCTCTTACCTTCCCCCAGCCCTCTGTTTGCTCTCAGGTCAGAACTACTCATGCTGTCCCAAACGCCTGCTCCTTAAGCGCTCCCTGCATTGTAATTTACCAGCAAAAACAGCCTTGCTTTTTAAGAAAGTTTACCTCAAAACAAAATTTCAGGAGATGCCCAAAGCTTCCACTTCCCTTCCCCCATTCTTTCTAGAGAATAAATGTTCATGAAAAATTAACTTTTACAAATAAAGACAGCACCCAGAAGCCAGTATTTAAAATGAGACTTCAGGATACATGTACCCACAAATGCTCTGATGTGAATGCTTTTATCAGGACATGGTTTGCAGTCCCCCTCCTTGAGGGCAAGGGGGAGACTAGCAGCGTTTATGAGGAAGGGACCTGAGGGCTGACTGGCTGCCAGGCCGCCTCCAGGAAGAGAGGGCTGGGGTCAGCAGAAAACCCCCAGACACTTGGCTGGAGAACTGCTCTGGGCAAGAGACAGGGGAGCAAAGGTTGGGATGCAAAGTATCAGGTGTGTTGATTTAGTTCAGGACTGGCTCTGGCTGTTCTCAAGGGGTGACCCTTATCTCTGCATTAACTCTTTAGAAATTCTGATTATCTCCTTTTATACCAAGCCAGGGCAGCTGGGGACCCAGAGCACCTCCTTATAGTGGGATGAGTCTGGTAGATCCGGTTGGGGATCATCAATGAGCTGCCACTGTGGTATCCCCCTGGCAGGGGACCAGTTGTTCCTGCCAAGAGTCATAAATCAGCAGTTGTAACCTGTTGCTGTGAAGACAGACGCCACAGTTATTTTCCCTGTCATGGTTTTAGCCCTCGGTTGAGTTCTTAGCTAATTAGGCTCAGAGGAGGCGGGGAAAAGCCTCTTCATGATTATGGCCACTGAAATGCCTCTCTAGAACACACAGCTCTGGTTTGGCTGCATTTGAGAATGTATGTTTAGATATTTGTGGCCCAGTGTAAGACTAGGGGCATATAAAATAGTGTTCTTCTCTTTTAACCTGCATTGCCAAGAACACATTGCAAAGCAGGTTATGGGGTGATGACTGTGCCGAAGGAATGAGCTCTTTCTTGTTCTCAAGCACTGCCTGACCTTTGGGAATTATTAAGTATTATGGCTTGGCTATGAGAGGCCCCCCAGGAGCTCCTGTGTTAATGAGGGAAGTGAAATGATTAGATTATGAGAGCTGTATCCTAATCAGTGGATTAATCCATTTGATGGATTAATCCATTTGATGGATTAATCATTTGAATTGAGGGCTAGGGTTGTGGCTCAAGTGGTAGAAGGCTCAGCTAGCATGTGTGAGGCACTGGGTTCGATCCTCAGCACTACATAAAAATAAAATAAAGATATGTGTCCACCTAAAACTAAAAAATAAATATTTGAAAATATATGTATAATAATTTGAATTGATTGCTGGTGAAAACAATAAACAGGTGGGGCATGGCTGGAGGAGTTAGGTCACTGGGGACATGCCTTGGGGATTATATATTTTGTCCCTGGATCGTTGAGCACACTCTTCCTCCTCTCTCTCTCTCTCTCTCTCTCTCTCTCTTCTCTCTCTCTCTGTTTTTCTACTTCCTGGTTGCCATGAACTGAGCAGCTTTCTTTCATCGTGTCCTTCCATCATAATGTTCTGTCTCATCTCTGGCTCAGAGCAATGGAGTTGGCCAACCATCGACTGAACCTCTAAAGCCTCAAGTCCAAAATAAACATTTCTCCTCTAAGTTGTACTTGTCGGGTATTTTGGTCATAGCAACACAAAGCTGACTGACACATAAAGTAAGAATAAACTTAACTGATTAACATGAGAGCATTTATAATAAATAATAAGTAGTATGCACATTTCTGTGGAGGGAGTGATGAGGTGGTGGTGGAGGATGTATATGGAGTGTAGGAAGGCAAGGGGATCCTGGAGGGTTTCATGCAGAAGTTATCAGGTTATTGGGATCCTAAAGAATGGATAGAATTACCAGAGGAATAGATGGAAGAGAGATAGAGATTTTACAAGTTTCTAGAGATAATGAACTGGTCACACAAGATTAGGATTCAGAATGGCTTGAGATTTCTCAACAGTTGGAAGCAAGAAAATAGCTTTAAAATGATGATTAGTTAACAACAAATTAAATACATAGAATTTCTCTAAACAGCAATAACTTTCTAGAAATGGAGTAAAAAACAAAATACTGTGCATAATGGTTTTAAAGCTATAAAATATACAATGATCAAGTTAACCAACTGTTTACAAAACTTCTATGCAGATGGTCTAAGTAAATGGAGATGCATTCTATAATTGTAGATGAGATGATTTAATATTGTGAAATCTGTAAGTTCGATCTATCAAATTAAAAAATCTTAAGTATTTTAGAAAACATATATGACTGGGTGCAGCACTGCATACCTGTAATCCCAGTGACTGGGGAGGTTGAGGCAGGAGGATCGTGTTCGAGGCCAGCCTGGGCAACTTAGTGAGACCCTGTCTCAAAATAAAAAGTTTAAAGGTCTGGGATATAGCTCAGTGGTAGAGCACCTGGGTTCAAACTTCAGTATGGCAATAAATATAAATAAATAAATAAATTAATTATTAATTAATATATGTGGAGGTTAAAAGGTCCAAGAGCAGATCAGTTAGTGACATACACATGTTAAAATTAAATGAGTAAATAGAAATATATCATGCTAATGCTCATGAATAGAATGTAAGGGTAGCTATACTAACTTCAGAAAGAGAAGGCTTCAAAGCAGGAAAAATTATTAGAGATAAAGAAGGGCATTTACACAATGATAAAGAGGTCAGTTCTCCAAGAAGATATAACAATCCTTAACATGTGTGTGCCTAAGAACAGAGCATCACACCAGGTGGGCAAAACTAACAGAACAACAAAGAGAAATGCATGAGTGGACACCATCATTGAAGTTGGAGACTTCAATTCCCTGTATGTCAGAAATGAATGAATCCAGCAGAAATAATCTCAGAAAAGACATAGTTGAAGTCAACAACACCATCATCAATTAATATAATTGACATCTACAGATTGCTTCAGTCAACAACAGTGGAATATGCACCCTTCTCAAGCCTACAGAAAACATTTCACCAAGACAGACCACATCCTGGCATATAATACACACTTCAGCAAATGTAAAAGAATTTAAAAATCTTTTCTTCACTTTATATAATGTCTACTCTCAGACCACAAGTGAATTAATTATATTATAAATTAATAGCAGAATGATAAAATGAAAACTCCCCAAATACATATATATTAAACATACTTTTAAATAATACATGAGCCCAAGAAGAAACTTCAAGGGAAATTTAAAATTATTTTCAAGAAAATGAAAATAAGACATCAAAATTCATGGGATGCAACAAGAGTAGTACTTAGAGGGAAATTAATAGCATTGAATGCATATGTCAAAAAAAGAAGAAAGATCTAAAATCAATAATCTAAGTTTCCACCTTAGGAAACAAACAGAAGAGTGAACTGGGGGCCGGAGTTGTGGCTCAGTGGTAGAGTGCTTGCCTACCATGTGTAAGGCACTGGGTTTGAGCCTCAGCACCACATAAATAAATGAAGTTATTTTAAAAAAAGAGTGAACTGAATCCAAAGTAATCAGAAAAAAAAGAAATAATCAGTTACTAATATAAGAAATGAAAGTGTGAATATCACTACAGAGCCCATGGACATTAAAAGGATTATAAAGAAATACTATGAACAGGGGCTGGGATTGTGGCTCAGTGGTGGAGCGCTCACCTAGCACATGCGCGGCCCAGGTTCAATCCTCAGCACCACGTACAAATAAACACATTGTGTACACTAAAAGCAAATAAATAAATATTAAAAAAAAGAAATACTATGAACAACTCTATACACAAAAATTTGATAACCTCAATGAAACAAACCAATTCCTTGAAATACATAATTTTCCAAAAATTGCATCAGAAGAAATGTCCAGTCTGAATAATCCTTGAGCAATTAGTAAGATTTTAAAACAGAAAGTGGAGCCAGGCCCAAATGGGTTCCCTGGTGAAGTTTACCAAATTAAGAAAGAAATTACACCAATTCTCTGCAACCTCTTTTAGATGATAGAACCAGGTGGTTCTTCCTGACTCATTCTATGAGGCCAGAATTACCCTAATACAAAAATAGAATTAAAGACCTTATAAAAAATTAAATTATAGACCAATATATCTCTCATAAACAGATTACTGTAATTTGAAATTAGTGTGAATTCTCTCACTTTGTTCTTTTTTTTTTTTTTTTTTTTTCCAGATTGCCTTGGCTATTTGTGGTCCTTGGAAACTCCACATGGGTTTTAGAATTACTTTGTTCATTTTTACAAAGAAAGAGATTGAAATTTTAGTAGCCATTGCATTGAATCTGAAAATTGATTTGGGTCATAGAACTCTCCTCTTTGCATTATTGGAAGTTGCTTTTCTTCTTTATTTTGTTTTGTTTTGTTTACTAACTTTGTTTCTTTATATTATAGGTCTATTTAGATTTTCTACTTCTTCTTGAATCTGTTTTGGTAGTTTGTGTGTTTCTAGGAATTTTCCCATTTCCTCTAGGTTATCTAATTTTTTGGCTTTAGTTTCTGTAAAGTCAATAGTTGTGTCTCTACTTTCATCAGTAACTTGAACCATCTCTGCCTTTTCTTGGTCAGTTCAACTGAAGTGGTCAATATTGTTAATCTTCTCAAGTATTTTGCTTTCTGGTAACTATTTCTCTTATCTGCCTATTCCCTATTTCATTTATCTCTATTCTAATCTTCATTAATTGCCTTCCTTTTGACTTTTGCTTTTAGTTTGCTCTTTTTCTAATTTTGTTTAAGGTTGAAAATGAGTTTATTGACTTGAGATTAGAAATATAGGCATTTACAGCTATAAATTTTCTCCAGAGGACTGCTTGTTTTGTGTCCCATGTTTTGGTAAGCTATTTCCATTTTCATTCATCTCTAAATATTCTCTAACTTCCCTTGTGATTTTTTTTTTCTTTGACTCATTGGTTACTTAGGAATGTGAATTTTGCAGATGTTCTGTTATTAGAGTTCTATTACATAGTAGCCATAAACCACACTTTGAATGATTTCAATATCACAAAATGTATTGAGACTTACTTTGTAAACCTAACAGATAGTCTTCCCTGGACAATATTCCAGGTCACTTGAGAAGAATGTGTATTCTCTTATTGTAAAAATATAGGAAATTGATATAAGGAAAATGTGAATGGTATAAAACCAAGAAGGAGTGATAAGGAAGTTTACATGGTTCCAGATCTAAAGATGGTTGAGATTAACTAGTCATAAAATGACTATACACACAAATAGAATTGACTGAAGTAGCTTGTGAATCAGCTCATCATGAAAGAGAGAACTCAGCGAGAGAATAAGAATTTTCAGTTTCATCAATTTTGCATAAATCTACCAGGAAACAGACACAAACCTACCAGGAAGAAGAAAATAGATTGTACTGACCATTGATAATCTCTTCTTGAACTTGTGAACCTTTGGAGCCTTTTTTTTTTTTTTTTTTTTTTTAATTTGATTGTTTTTGGTGCTGGGGATTGAACCCAAGGCAGCACCTACATGCTAACAACATGCTCTACCTCTGAGCTACACCTTGCTGCTCTTCTCTTCCCTTTCCTTCTTTGAAGAATCATGAGGCAGATAAAACTGTGGGCTTATTAGTTCCCTGTTGGTGTTAGAACAACGCCCCCCCCACCCAATCCTTTGCAAAGATTGCCCACAACCCAGTGTCTAGAACCTATCAATTACCTTGTAAAGCAAAAGGGATTTGCTGGTGTGGTCAAGTTAAGGATCTTGAGACGGGGGATGATCCTGGATTATTCCATAAGGCCCAGTGTATCCCAAGGGTCCATATAAAAGGAAGATAGGAAGGTCAAGGAGAGAAAAAAGATGTGACAATAGAAACAGAGGTTGAAGTTACAGGCTTTCGGGGTGGAAGAGCGGGTCACTAGCCAAGGAGGCAAGAAGCTTCTAAAAGCTGGAAAATGTAAAGAAACATTTTCCCCCATCCCCCGAGTCTCAAGAAGAACCTGCATTTCTGTTGACACATTGTTTTAGCTCACACAACCCATTTCTAAATTCTGACCTTTAACGTTGTAAAAAAATAAATTCGTGTCGTTTAAACCATCAAATTTTTGGAAATTAGTTGTAACAGTGGTAAGAAATCAATATGCCCAGGAATAGATAATTTCATTTTGCAATTTGCTTTTTATTTGGGCAGCTTAGTCACAGGGAGTGAGGTTTAAACACCTAGCCCTGTGTCGAAGGACTTGAATCCAAATTCTACTGAGTAGCTCTATGCTCTGGGTAAATTACTTAACTTCCTTGGATTTCAAATTACATTTTTGGTAAAGTGGATCTATCCCATAAAATCATTATAAGGATTAAGTGAGCTAATGAAGGTTTCACTGTTAGAACAGCCTCTGGCACACAGTAAACACTCAACAAATTGTAGCTCATTTTATATGTGGTTGCATATTTCAGCAAGTTACTGGAGCTAGGAAGAAAAATTGCTTTGAGAATTCTATGTTGCTGCATCTGAGCTGCTGCTGCCATGTCAATTGCTCAAAATCCCGAGAATGGGTTTTTTGAGCATTTAGACACCAACCTGTGCTCCCTGGCTGCAGCGTTTGCAGCCCTCAGGGAAAGCCCCAAGGGTCCCCTGCACCTGCAGGTCCTTCCTAGGGAGGAGTTCTTTTTTGTTCCTTTCAGTCTCTGAAGAGACACTCAGAACGTTTGTGCCCTGTGGTTTTGGTAAGTTCTTTAAACCTGAGTTTCATTTCTGTTTTAAATACTCCAGGGCATATTTAAAACAATCTGAAAACCAGCATGACTCTACAGTTTCTGATTTACTCAGAGAGCTTACCATTTCCGGCCACCACCTCCTTCCCCTACCTAAGCTAAAGCAAGCATGGGTTTTTTTGTTTGTTTGTTTGTTTGTTTGTTTGTTTGTTTGTTTTTTCTTTCCCCCTAAGAGCCCAGACTTTGGAGAAATAGCCAAGTTTTGTGAGTGGCCACAATGGGGCTCTGGGTATGCGCATGCATGCGTGGGCTCTCCTGCCATCTGAGAGCTATATAGCAAAGATGGCATTTGGAACTCTACCTAGGGCAAGAGTAACGTGTGGACTGTGCAACAGATCTTCAGAGCTGTGTGACGCAAGCACTTGGAAGGTCAATCATATTTCTGGAAGGAAAGAAAACATTGCCTGAACCGAGTCATACAGAATTATATTTGTTTCTTTTTTAAGAGTTTGATAGTTTTAGTTTGTGCTTTTAGGTCTTCAACCACTCTTATGTTCATTTTATATACAGAGGGGGAATGTGGGCTCAAGTTTATTTTTTTATTTTTTATTTATTATTTATTTTGCATCTAGATATCTGTCTCAGAACCATTTGTCAAAAAGACTGTTCTTTCCTCATTCGGATTGGCTGGGCACACTTCTCAAAAATCAGTAGGTCATTAATTTAAGGATTTATTTTCAGATTCTAAATTCTATTAAACTGATCTGTGTGTCTATGCTATGGACGCACCACTGTCTTGATTATTGTAGCTTTGCAGCAAGTTTTGAAATGGGGAAGTGTGGGTCCTGCCATTTTTTTCTTCTCCTTTCGAGATTGTCTTGGTTATTTTGGGTCCCTTGAATTGTTACATGAGTTTAACGATTTTTTTGCAAAAAAAAAAAAAAAAAAATCATAATTGGGATAGTGTTGAATCTATAGACCATTTTGGGAAATATTTCCATCTTAATATTAAGTCTTCAGTCTGTGAACACAGGATACCTTCCTACTTATCTAGATTTTCTTGTTTACTTAAAATATATTCTTCTGTTTTTACCATATGAGTTTTATAGTTCTTTTGTTAAATTTATCCAAAGTAAAATTTTTATTTTTATCTTTCGTTTTTGTTTTGAGACCAGGCTCACTATGTGACCCAGGCTGGCTCCGCACTCCTGGGTTCAAGCATCCTCCTGCCTCAGCCTCCTGAGTAGCTGGGTCTAGAGTTGCATACCACCATGCCCAGCTTTAACCAAAATATATTTTTAATATTATTATAAATTGAATGATTTTCTTATTTTCATTTTCAGAGTGTTCATTGCTAGTGTAGAGAAATACAGCTAACTTTTGTATATTGATCCTGTACCATACAACTTTGCTAAACTCATTTAGTAGCTTTAATAGATTTTTGTAGATTCCTTGGGACTTTCTGAATACAAATCATTTCATATGTGAAAAGTGATCATTTTACTTCTTCTTTTCCAATTCAGATGACTTTTGTTTCTTTTTCTTGCCTCATTATCCTGGACACACCCTCCAGTATGATGTTGGCTAGAAGTCATGAGGCTATCCTGCTCTTCAGGGGGAAAGTTTCATCTTTTACCATTAAATATGTTATTTGTGGGCTTTTCATAGATACCTCTTATCAGATTGAGAAAGTTCCCTTCTGTTGCTAGTTTGCTGAGTGTTTTTTATCATGAAAAGATGCTATATATATATTTTTAAATATTTATTTATTTGCTTTAGTTGTACACAATTCGTTTATTTGTACATGGTGCTGAGGATCGAACCCGGGCCGCTCATGTGCTAGGTGAGCGCTCTACCGCTGAGCCACAACCCCAGCCCAAGATGCTATATTTTGGCAAATGCTTTTTCTGCCTCTATTGAAATAGTCCTGTAGTTTTTGTCCTTCATTCTATTATTATAGTCTGTTACGTTGATTGATTTTCATCTGCTGAACCAATCTCATATTCCTCATGAGAAATGAAGTTCTCACTTCTCACGTACAACTTTCATTTTACAGGGATGCCCGCTGCTGTTGGACCATGTGACCTTATGACTCACCCAGATCATGATGATAAATCCTGACTCTGTGATCATTTGATAGCTCTTGGCCAGGTGCTCGGTTTTGACCAGAGCTCAGTAGCACACAACTCCTTTGTAAATGATGTGTGGGTCCTCGGGGCAGATTGCATGACTTTGTTCCAAACTCTAAGTATGTGCACAGTGACTGTCCTATAGGGACTTGTCAGAAGCTCCTGTACGGTTTCCCCACTACATATCACCCTAATGCCATCAGGATGTTTGCACTACAGCTTGAACTTGCTACAGAATCAATGCTCATGTCTCTGGATAACAAGGTCATAGCAGTATTATAAGCACACAGTACACTGCTTCCAAGTACCTACCAAGCACTGTGCTTTTTACTTACTGGATCAAGCGACAAAATGCAACATTTTGTTCTTTAATTTAGAAAGGACAACCCAGCATGACTCAGGCCACACCCTCATGCTCACTTCCCAAATGTGGCAGGTCCCTGGGTCTTTTCAGGCTTTGTTTCACTTTCTCCATAGTGGACATTTCTTACTGAACTCTGCAGAGTAAGTACTACATCTTTCTCATGAGGGCCAGTCGACATAGTGCACCAACATAATGGATCCATGTGATAATCTGTGGCATGTCCAGACAGTCCACAGCCCTTCAAATTATGTTATGATGAAAACAACAGGAAAATTAGCAGAACCCTGTGGCCAGACTGAATGTTTACCATTGCCCATCCCATGCAAATGTGAGCTGGTTTGGGTTCCTTTACGGATAGATATGTAAAAGACTACACTGCTCAGATTAATAGCTGTGCACCATGTGCCTAGGGCTGCGAAATCTACTCTAACAAACATATCACATCTGGTCCAGCAGCTGCAATTTGACTTACAATTTAGATAAGTCTTTGGTGAAGGTCCACAGATATCCGCCAGGGTCTAGCTGGTTTCTTCGGAGGTCATACTGGTATCAGATGAAAATGTGCCAGAAGCCTTCAGCCTTGCACTATCCCTTCCACATCTTTAAGGGTCCCTCAGGAACATTTGGATTCCAAATTTAAAAAGGAAAGTGAGTGCTGAGTGTCCTGTGGTATTCTTCCTTTTCTCCCACACATCAGCCTCCTTAGAATCTGAGCATAACTGAGCATTTTCTGTCTCCCACAATGATTGATTTAGATGCTTGCCCTTTTTTCTTTTCATAAAGATCATGTGTGGTTAAAATATCAGTATGTTGTCTTTTAAAAATAATACCAGCTCTGATCATCACCCTAGATGGTAAGATCGTGTTTGATTTTCCTCTCAATTTTTTTTTCTTTTAAATCTGCCTTCTTCTTTTTATTTTATTTTATTATTTGTGGTGTTGGGGATTGAATGAGGGCCTAAGTGTGTGCTCTACCACAGAACCACATCCCCAGTCTCTGTCTTCTTAATTTACATAATCACACATACTGCACTGTGCTCAACATTAGCCTTATTATTTTGAGGACATGACACTTTCTTTGAGGTTCCTGCCATTTCCACCACATTTGCCCATGGGGATCTTTCATGGTAAAAATGTGAAAAAATGTCATAACATCTAAAATCATTTGTTGAAAGTCAGTAACAAAAATTTTGAATCTCTATTAAAAACAAAAACAAAAACAAAAAAACAAATTATGCCAATAAACTTGTTAGTGGTCTGCCATGAAAGCTCTAGTGAGGTGTGTGCACCTTTGACACAATCAGGACTTGCCTCCTAGCAGTGCCCTGTGGATCCTATCACTTACACTTCGTCCTGATTGTCCACTGGCAGTAAACCCAAGTGAAAGAAACAGGAATTAACCACACCCCATTCATGCCAGTCTTCAAAACTGAGCCGGTTTTTAAGGACTGGCTTGGCTCAAGAGGAAAAGCTTCTTTATCTTACTGAGGGAAATGAAAATTTTAAAAAGCAATGCGATACCTATTTATGCCCATCAGATGGGCAATGATAGAAAAGTCTTTTAATGCCCATTGTTGTCCAGGTAGTGGGTGGACTCTCATATGCTACAGCTGGGAGGAAATTTGTGCTTCTGGGAGCAATTTGGCAATTTCCACATATCCTATAATCTGGAGGTGGCTTGATACACAAATTCCTAAGGAACCTTCACATACAGACCAGACAATTTGTATAAGAATTTTTATATGGCTTTTTGAAAAAATAATAATAAGTAGAGGAAAACTGAGACTCTATTAACTCATTATGGAGTCTGTGTAACAAATTTACCACACGTTTGATGACTTAAAATATCAGAAATTTATTCTCGTATTGTTCTGGAGGCCTGAAGTCCAAAATCAGTTTCACTGGGCCCAAATCAAGGTGTTTGGGGGCTGCATTCTTCCCAAGGCCCCAGGGAAGTCTGGTTCTTGTCTTTTCTGCTTCTGCACATTCTGGCTGCATTCCTCCCGTCTCAGCCTCCTCCTCTTCAGGATGAGTGAAATCGTTTGTCAGGAAACGTGAGACTACTTTTAATGTGTAGCAGGGCAATCCGGGATGATCTCCCCATTTCTAGATCCTTAACCTAATCACATCTGCAAAGACCCACTTTTCTAAGGCAGAATTTACAGGTTCTGGGAACTGCTATCTTTGACCATCGTTTGGTCTACTGTAGCTACCTACAAAGTGATATTATTTAAATGACACTTTAAAGTCTGTACCATAATGTTGCTGATTTGGTCAAACTGTGAGTTTTCCACCCCTCTCAAGTCCTTTCTCTTCTTTTTTCCACTCTCCCTGCATTTACAATGTCCACATAGACAAGATTAGGCAAATGGATTTAACTAGAAACTTCCAACTTGCTGCATGCACTGGATTCTCCTGTCTCAGCCTTCCTGAGAACAATCCACCTTCAAACAGGGATGTTGCTTTCGTGGGTATCAAGAGAAAAAAATAGAAGGCATCTGAAGGACCATTTGGAGCAGAAATAGCTTCCTTTTATTTAAGCTGGTGTGTTTTGAGCTTCTGTTGCTATGACAGTTTCATCTTAACAAATACTCATGCAAGATAATTATAATATTTTGCTAATATATATTAGTAAGAGAAGTACAAAGGGATGATTTTGCCATATGGAGCAGAATGGAGCTTGGGGGAACGAGGGGAGCAAAGAGAATCTGTGGAGGGTATGTACACAGGTGGCTTCAGTTTATCTGTAAAGTGTTTTTATTCGTCAATTCAGTGGTATTTATTATATTATTCTTTATTCTTTTGAATGCCTGAATTATTAGATTAAACAATCTATACTAATAATGGATAAGAGAGTAAGAATTATAGATGGGGGAAAAATGATAAAATGTATTTGGATGGAAAAAAAAATCTATATGTTAACGTGACAAATAATCACAGGTGAAAGGGTATTTGATTGTACTAAGCTTATTCCTGAATAGCCTTTCTTTCATAGGGTAATGATAAGAATGAATCATTTGTATGAAATCTCTTTCCAAGGGATCAAGGGCAAGAATCTGCCCCTGGAGGGAAATGTGCTCTAAAGCCACACATTTCTGACTTTCTTAGTAACTGAAGAGCTTCAGGCAAGAAAATCTGTTCAAAGGAAAGGTTGGGAGGTCCTGAGGAGCACTGGGCACACACTTTAAGAGTTTTTGTCCACTCACTGAAACAGCGCTTTTGCTGAACACGTTTGCCATGGATCGAGGTTAAGAGAAGAAAGGAAACGGTGTGTAACTCCCATTAGAAAGGAGCAGGGTGCTGATGAAGACTGGCGTGTGGCTTGTACGCTGGAGGTTCTAGGTTGAGCAGAATGCCTTCTACCGGCTCTCCTCCAGGAGCTTAGGTGAAGCAGAACTGTTGCTTTATAATGAACACAGTGGTGCAAGTATTCTCAAAGAATCCTGGTAAGAGCCGGGCGAGGTGGTACATGCCTGTAATCCCAGCACTTGGGAGGCTGAGGCAGGAGGATCGCGAGTTCAAAGCCAGCCTCAGCAATGGTGAGGCACTTAGCAACTCAGTGAGACCCTGTCTCTAATAAAATACAAAAAGGGGCTGGAGATGTGGCCCAGTGGTCAGGTGCCCCTGAGTTCAATCCCTGGTACCAAAAAAAAAAAAAAAAAAAAAAAAAAAAGAGAGAATCCAGGTAAGAAAAACCTTGACATTTGTAGTCATGCCATGCAGATCAACATAAATATTTGGTGTAAAGTGGCCTCAAGGTGCAAGAACGAAAATTTCCATCAAGGATAACTCAGCACTCCAGGAACAGATTCCTCGAGGCCAGATCGTGAGGTCCAAGGAGAAGTTCATCCCCCTTGTCTTCCTCTGTCCCTGGCTCTTAGAGCCACAAGCTTGCTGTATCTTTTTATTTGTTCTTTTTAGTTATACATGACAACTAGAATGTGTTTTGACATATCATAAATACCTGGCGTATAATTTCCCATTCTTGCAGTTGGACATGACGTGGAGTTATACTGGGTGTGTATTCGTAAATGAACATAAGAAAGTCATGCCCAATTCATTCTATTGTCTTTCCTATTCCCATCTCCACTTTCTTCCCCCATTCTCTCTTGTCCAATCCCATGAACCTCCACTCCCACCCCCCACATTGTGAGTCAACATCCGCATGTGGGGATTGACTTATTTCACTTAGCATGATAGTCTCCAGTTCCATCCATTTACCTGCAAATGCCATAATTTCATTCTTCTTTATGACAAATATTCAATTGTGTATATGTACCACATTTTCTTTATCCATGCATCTGTTGAAGGGCACCTAGGTTGGTTCCATAGATTAGCTATTGTGAATTAAGCTGCTATGAATATCGATGTGGCCACATCACGACAGTGTGCTGATTTTAAGTCCTTTGGCTGTATGCCAAGAAATGGAATAACTGAATCAAGTGTGGTTCACTTCCAAGTTTTCTCAGGAATCTCCATACCGCTTTCCAGAGTGGTTGCACCAATTTGCAGTCTCACCGCCAAAGTATGAGTGAAGCTTTTCCTCCATATCCTCGTCAACATTTATTGTTACTTGTATTCTTGATAATTCCCATTCTGACCAGAGTGAGATGAAATCTCAGTGTAGTTTTAATTTGCATATCTCTAATTGCTGGGGATGTTGAACTTTTTTTCATATATCTATTGACAATTTGTATTTCTTCTGTGACGTGTCTCTTCAGTTCCTTTGCCCATTTATTGATTGGGTTATTTGGTTTTTTTTTTTTTTTTGATGTTAAGTTTTTTGAGTTCTTTATATATCCTAGAGATTGATGCTCTATCTGAGGTGCAGGTGGCAAAGATTTTCTCTCATTCTATAGGCTCTCTCTTCATGTTCTTGATTGTTTCCTTTGCTGTGAAGAAGGTTTGCTGTATTTTTAAGCAAAGACACCAATGGGGGAGAAACCCCATATTATCTGTAGTCTTGTTTTTGATGTTTGGATACCCAAATGCCCAGTCTATCTTCTCTTCCCTTTTCTGAACTGTCCTCTCCTCCCTGAGAGCCCCACAGCGCAGTTTCAACTGTGGCTTTCTGCTGCTTCTCTGACACATTTCCAAGGAGCCATTTTGAAGTCAAAGCCATACCTTGCAGGGTAGGAAGAACAGCACATGCATCCTACATCCACACATTGCCTGCTGCATACGCCTTTCTTTTTTTTTTTTTTTTTTATTTGTTTTATTTAGTTATACATGACAGTAGAATGCATTTATGCACTGTGATATATCATACATAGATGGGATATTATTTCTCATTTTTCTAAGTGTACATGTTGTAGAATCATATTGGTCATGTAGTCCCATATATACATAGAGTAATAGTGTCTGTTTCATTCCACGATCTTTCCCATCCCCACATCCTCTCCCTCCCCTCCCTTCATATCCCTCTACCAAATCTAAGGTAATGCTATTTTTCCCCAGTACCCTCTGCCTTATTGTGAATTAGCATCCACATATCAGAGAAAACATTTGGCCTTTGGTTTTGTGGGATTGGCTTATTTCACTTAGCATGATATTCTACAACTCCAATCATTTACTGGCAAATGCCATAATTTCAACCTTCTTTAAAGCCAAGTAATATTCCATTGAGTATATATACCACATTTTCTTTATCCATTCACCTATTGAGGGACACCTAGGTTGGTCAATAGTCCAGCTATTGTGAATCGAGCTGCTATAAACATTGATGTGGCTGTGTCACTATAGTATGCTGATTTTAAGTCCTTTGGGTATAAACCAAGGGATGGGATAGCTGAGTCAAATGGTGATTACATTTCCAGTTTTCTGAGGAATCTCCATACTACTTTCCATAGTGGTTGCACCAATTTGCAGTCCCACCAGCAATGTATGAGTGTGCCTTTTTCTCAACGTCCTCAGCAACATTTATTGTTGCCTGTATTCTTGATGATTGCCATTCTGACAGCAGTGAGATGGAATCTTAGAGTAGTTTTGATTTGCATTTCTCTAATTGCTAGAGATGTTGAACACTTTTTCATATATTTGTTGATCAATTGTATTTCTTCTTCTGTGAAGTATCTATTCCGTTCTTTAGCCCATTTATTGATTGGGTTATTTGTTTTTTTGGTGTTAAGTTTTTTGAGTTCTTTGTATATCCTAGAGATTAATGCTTTATCAGAGGTGCTTATAAACCAATGGTATAAAATAGAGGACACAGAGACAAACTCACATAAATACAGTTATCTCATACTAGACAAGGGTGCCAAAAACATTCACTGGAGAAAAGATAGCCTATTCAACAAATGGTGCTGGCAAAACTGGAAATCCATATGTAGCAAAATGAAATTAAATCTCTATCTTCACCCTGCACAAAAGTCAACTCAAAGTGGATCGAAAACTTAGGCACTAGAACAGAAACCCTGTGCCTAATAGAAGAAAAACCATACCCAAATCTGCACCATGTCAGCCTAGGATCTGACTTCCTTAACAAGACTCCTAAAGTACAAGGAGTAAAATCAAGAATCAATAAATGGGGTGGATTCAAATTAAAAAGCTTCTTTTCAGCAAAGGAAACAATTAATAATGTAAGGAGAGAGCCTACAGATTGGGAGACAATCTTTACCACATGCATACGCCTTTCTAATTTGTGCCTGAAAGTCCTTGGGATTCCTACAGAGCTTTTCTCCCGCCACTTTGTTAATATTTTGTCTGATGCTTTTGCAGATGCCCTGGTTCTATAAAGTGAAACACAGGAAACAACACATTCTACACTCTGACAAATCACTTTGTTTTACACAAGCACATAGTTCCCCATCCTGCTCTATCAGCTTTTAGAGTGATTCTAATTTTAATCCTTAAGGTACACACTGTAAATGATCACATATAGAGGGGGAGAGAGAGAGAGAGAGAATATTTTAATGAATTAGTTCTCCTAAGGAAGGCTATGCAGAATGTGTGTTAAAATTTTTCATCAATTCCTATCTGAAAGGGATCATCTATTCATTCAATTTTTTTTTTTTTTTTTTTTTTTTTTTTGGTATTGGGGATTGAACTCAGGGGTCCATGGCCACTGGGCCACATCCCCAGCCTATTTATTTATTTATTTATTTATTTATCGTATTTTATTAGAGACAAGGTCTCACTGAGTTGCTAAGTGCCTCACCATTGCTGAGACTGGCTTTGAACTTGCGATCCTCCTGCCTCAGCCTCCCAAGTGCTGGGATCACAGGCAAGCACCACCGTGCCTGGCTTCATTCAATACTTTTGACACATAAGGAAATGGAGGCCCAGGGGTGTGGTAAATATGGCCATGGGTCAGGGGGATGCCCTGCCTTCCTCTGGGCTTCTGCTTATGTAACAGAGCGCTGACCCTTCCCACCCCACCCCCATACTCCTATTGGTCCTTCTATGCATGGCGGTCAGTTCCCCTGGAATAGTTTTTGTAAAAATCTCCCAAATCCACAAGGCACAGAGCGCCCTATGCTTATGGCTCTTATTCTTACCAACATGGGTTCACGTGGGTAATTCACCTGCCAGCCTCACGTCCTGGACAGTGCCCTCTGGGCACACAGGGTCTTTCTTTGTCTCTCACTGTGTGACACAGGACTTCCCATAGCACCGGGCGCTGATAGATGTTGAAGATAATATTGGTTGAGGGATTGGATCCAAGCACCCTGATCTCTCAGAGAGAGCAACGCCCTTTCTCTTTTACCAGATTCTGCAGAACTTCAAGAGTGTACTTTTAAGAAAGATCTTTCTCTGGGGGCATTTTGTCTGCAAAGAGATGGATGATCTGTTTTAAAGTCCTAGAGTTGCCTTGGCAAAAAACTTGGAAGCCATCTGCTGATCCTGCAGCAGCTTAGAGAACTAGCCAAGCCATCAGACCAATTGCTCAGGAACAGCGGCCTGGTATGTGGTGTTCCAATATGACGTGCCACAGACTCTTGCTGCTACCGAGAGTCACTTCCACAGGAAACGGTCTCACTGAGATTTTCAGATAGAACTTCTTCCCATGATGCATTGTGGAGGATCAGGCCATAAATCATTTAAAAATGCTTTACCATTTTGTATTATACTGGAAACCGTTTGTTATTTACTGGCATTTCATCTATGTCAGCTGTTTGCCCCCAGGGAGTTGTGATACCAATGCAAGGATTTTTTTCTTTTTCTTTCTTTTCTTTTCTTTCTTTTTTTTTTTTTTTTTTTTTTGGTACCAGGGATTGAACTCAAGGGCACTCGACCACTGGGACACATCCCCAGCCCTTTTTTGTATTTTATTAGAGACAGGGTCTCACTGAGTTACTAAGTGCCTCACTATTGCTGAGGCTGGCTTTGAACTCGCGATCCTCCTGCCTCAGCCTCCCAAGTGCAGGGATTACAGGCATGCGCCACTGCGCCCAGCTTGTGAGGCTATTTTTGATGAAATGTGTTTATTATTAAAGTTTGGCTTCTCTATATTACCTACTTCTAAATGTCTCAGTTTAGTATATTACTCTGTTTAGTTTCTGCAGAACATTTTAGAACCTGACAATTCTTCTGCCGTTATCTAACATTACTGTAGGAATGAGGAAACTGAGGCCTGGAACATTTCAGTGGTTTGGTGGGGTCACCGACCACTGGCTTTGCTCTCTTGATCTCTGTTCAACTTCTTGGGGACCTCCTGTGGCACCCACACTGCTGGCCGCGTGCCCACTCAACCCGGTTCTAAGTATTGCAAGTTAGCAATCCGTATAGAATACTATACCTGTGGACAGCGATCACCTCCACGAGTAATTACCAAGGACATCTCAATTTAGATAGGTGAGAAATTAATTTTTCCTTTTGTTTCTTCAGCATTGTAGTTGTGGATTTTAATGGTATGCTACACCTATTCCAAAACAATAAAGAGCCAACCAGGAGGATATATCCATAGATGGCTTATTCTCTTCAGTTCAATTTAATTCACTTTGAGTAAATGGCTATCACAAGGCCTGTGACAGCTCCTTGGAACTGCAAAGATGGATGTCATGGGGATTATATTATTGACATAGCAGCTGATAGATTTTCCTTCTCCTCAGCACCTTCTGCCTTTCCCCAAGGATTACCACCACTTAGGTTTATGCTGTGAAGTTATTTTTTTCCTAGAAGGAAATGGCAGATACCATCTAAAAATGAGGTGGCACATTGTATTCCAGGAAACTGCGTAGGAGCTGAGCGCACCTATTGTCTGCCCCCAACACAGCACAGGGTGTGGATAGGCGTGAAACACACCAGATATTGGAGCATTGCATTAGCTCAGCCAGTTTACCAATGCCATGATGACGTCCACTTGTCTTTAGTTAAAATGTCACTTTTTAAACTAATTTCAGAGACACGTGCTCAAATGTGGAGCCAGCTCAACCAGGTGGCTTCTGAAAATCACCAAATCACCAGACGGTGATCACCATGCTGGAGGGGTCAGGGGGGTGGGTCTCCCAGGCTCCTTCAGCACCTCTCAACAGGCAGAAACCGAGAGCAAATAAGCCCTAAAGACCTTGACGCAGGTAAATGGATGAAGTTGGGGAATATAATGCTAAGTGAAGTTAAGTCAATCTCAAAAATCCAAATGCCGAATGTTTTCTCTGATATAAGGAGGCTGACTCACAGTGGTGTTGGGTCGGGGTACATAGGAGGATTAGAGGAACACTAGAGAGGTCAAAGGGGAGGGAGGGGAAGGGAGGGAGCAAGGGGGCATGGAGGGGAAAAAAAAAAAAAAGAAGGTGGTGGAATAAGATGGATGTCATTATCCTAAATGCATGATTGAAGACTTGAATAGTATGAATACACTTTGTGTACAGTGTTATGTAAAAAGATGCTCTATATGTGTTTTATGAATTGTAATGCATGCTACTGTTATAAATACAACAACTTCGGGGAAAAAAAAAAAAAAAAAGACCTTGACTGGACCATAGACAAGACAAAGAGCCTGCTGGAGACTGTTTTCAAGGCCTCTTATGACTCCAAAATGTGGAAAGCTGGTGACACTGTTGGCCATCAGCCCTTTGACAGCGGATCCAGGGTGTCCCTTGAATGGCAGGCATGTGGCCATGTTATTGGAGATTCAGATCAGCAACAGGCAAGCTTCCATGATAAAAATCTAGGCTGCAGCATTGTAATGGGCTCGCGATAGTCTTGACAAATGTAACTTGGCGTGAATGATTTACACAGATGTATCACTGTGAGAAAGGAGAGTCCTGCAATGGAAATGAAAGCGCCCTGGTCAGGGCATTTGGTTGCTATGGAATAGCAGTGTTTGATTGTTGTGGATGCAAGGAAAGTCTGACATAGGAATAAAGGAAAAAAGTAGAGAAAATGCAGGAAGCAGTCATCCCACAAACGTGGTGTTCATAAAAATGCTTGTTAGTTAACACTGAGTTTTGCTTCATGTTAACTGCAAGAGGGATCAGATCTGGTCAGTTAGAGGACGCCGGATGCTTTGTTTATTCATGCATTTATCCAATATATATTCACCGAAAGCTCATTGTGCCAGCCATTGTTCTAACTTCTGGATATGACAAAGTGGAAAAAAAAGAGAATCTCTCTTCCCGTGGATTTTGCTAAGTAAATAAAAATTTTGCCTGATTTTTCAATGCTTTTATTTTTTAGTGCACCAAGTGGACCTGGCGTAGAATAAAGCACAATGCTGATCTGGTAGGCAGCTTGGGTCCTGCAGACTGATGGAGTTCATGCGTTCCCTAAGGTACACCTGGGTGACCATTGAAGGTGCCATGTTTTTTCCTCAGGAAATGAGAAATCAAGTCCCAATACCATTTATACAATGTGATCTCATTTTGTTCAAACATATAGGTACAGAACAAAAAGTGCCCCAAAGGCTGTACACCTAAACTTTAAAAAAACAATCATGGGATAATGTGAGTTCTCTCCTTTTCTCTATGGGTTCTTCTGTTTTCCAAGTTTTGAACACAGAATATGTTTTGCTTTTGTAACCAGAAAATGCTCTTTTAAAACTATGTATTTTGCTTATTATTTAAAAAAATAAAATTTGCAAATAATTGCAGTATTAATTTAAGCCTTGCGATTTCCCTCAAATATTAGATAAGTAAGTCTTCTGGCTTATGCACTAGAACTATAGACACAGTTAAAATTGATAATCCTAACTTAATAGACCACATGCTTTATTCAATCAACTATATTCTTCTAATATGAGGGAAAATTAATGCTATCTTCCACGTATTGATTTGGCCTCACCCAAAAAGAGAACACTGAGGCAAAGACTTCAGTGTTGGGAGTTTATCTAAGAAGTGAACCCCAAAAGCAGGGTGAGGGAGTGGGGAAAGGGGAAACACAGCTTGCACCAAAGAGAAAGTTCCCATTGGGGTGAGTCCTGTCAGGACCCTGAGGGAGCAAGTAGGGCATACTTGACAGGGGTTCTCTCAAGAGGCAAGGAAGCTTCCAATGTCTGCTAAGTGTTGCTCTAAAGCCATTAATTTCCTACCACTTCCTTCCTGTCATACATGCAAGATAAGCAACCTGCTATGGCCGGAGAAAGTCCCAAGTTAGAAACCCGGTGCTTAAGTAAGGATGCCACAGACAGAAGCTGCAGGGGACCTCTAAGGTGGACTGAGGGGTGCGGGTGGGGGAGCACTGACAGGTTGGATATACTGCTGCAACAGCTCTAAAACCCCAGTGGCTTTACACATTAATGTTTTCTCTTTTGCTGAAATAAACTCCTTTGTGTGTCATACAAATTTGCTGAGCAGCTCTTTCTCAAATCCAGTCCACTGTATAGTCCTTCCGTCTCAGAGCCCTCTGCTCCCAGCCGTACAGATGGGGAGAGAGGCTGCAGAGGATGAATACAGCATGGGCTGCTGTGTGGCCCAGCCCGACAGCAGAGGAAGCCACTTGGACGCGCGTTCCATTCCCCAGGACTCTTTCATGGGTTCCCAACGAACTGCCCAGGACTTTTAGAAATGCAGTCTTCCTTTGTGTCCAAGGAGAGGATGAAGGAGTTGGTGAACCTCTAGCAATACTCCGATGAGCTTCTTGTTCCCTTGTGTGACCTCACAGGCTCTAAAGGTCTAGTACTCAGTGCACACTCTGTTTTTCAGAAGAGAAGCTAATGTTTGTTATGTAGACCATTTCAGATGCAATTCATTCTACGTGATTTTAAATGTTGAGGTAGGTTTTAGTCAGCTCTTTCATCACCATGACCAAAAGATGTGACAAAAACAACTTAGAGGAGAAAAAGTTTATTTTGGCTCACGGTTTCAGAGGCTCAGTCCTTGGCCAGCTGACTCCGTATCTCTGGGCCAAACCTAAGGCAGAAGAACATCATGGCAGAAGGGACAGATGGAATCAGCTCAGGACATGACAACCAGAAAGCAGAGTGAGAGCTCCGCTCATGGGACAAAATATAAACCCCAAAGGCCCACCCCCAGTGACCTGCTTCCTCCAGTCATGCCTTAACTGCCTATAGTTACCATCCAGTTAATTCATACCAGCAGATTAACACACTGATCCGATCACAGTCTCATAATCTCATCATTTTACCTCTGAACATTCTTTCATTGTCTCACACATGAACTTTTGGAGGACACCTCGTATCTGAACCATAACAAGGGACATGGAAGAGAAACTATCCACTGTAGGAGCCCTGTTTGGGGAGATGGCTAAGATTGCGGTTGACTACGGGCCAAGGAGATGTTTGGACATTGCCGCCTTCCGTAGTCTCACGGGACTTGGCCCGGGATCTCGAGGGACTTGAGCGAGATTGCTGATCAGGTCTGCGTCATTTGGTGTGTTGGGTGTTTTGGTGGTGTGTGTGGTGCATATTAAAGTCATTGTTAGAGCCAGTGAGAAAAGTTATCAAAATAAAAAGCTGTTTGTTTCCAGTTCGCCTCTAAACTTCTTCCCGCGGCTTCATTGCTCCAAGCGGCCATCGCTTCAGGCGGCTACAATCCACTATCTGTGCTAGGGTGTGACAAGTGCTCTCAATGAAATCAGAACAAACTATAGCCAATTCTGGGCCAGTTTTGAAAATGTCTAAAATTTTAGATATATTATCTTCTTGATCTGAAAATCAATAAAATCTCTTTATATATATATGTATATATATATATGTATATGTATATATATTAAAGAACATAGAGTAATCCTTCGGTGTTCATGGGGAGTTAGTTCTAGAACTAACTCTCAGATAAACAAATCCACAGTGTTCAAGTTTCTTACGTAAAATTGTGCAACATCTGTATATAACCTGCATATCCTAGCACTTTCTCCCACATATGAAACAATCTCTAGATTACTAGATTATATCTAATACAAAGTCTATGCCTCACTTTATCCACTTTTAATATGGTACTAGACATATGGCAAATCCTACTTGTACTGTTTAGAACTTTCTAGAAAAATATTCTGAGCATTTGTGTCTTGGTTGGTCAAATCCACAGATGGGTAATCCATAAATATGGAGAGATGGCTGTATATGATTACTTTTTAAAAATAACATAGACAATACTGTCTTAGTTGTTTTGTCTCTGTGGCTGAGAGACCTGGCATGCACAACTGAAAGGAGGAAAAGCTTACTGTGGCTCAGTTTCCGAGGTGTCGGTCCATGCTTGACCAGCTCCATTGCTCCAGGGCTGAGGTGAGGCAGGACATCTGTAGCAGAGGACAGCGGCTTGGCTCATGGTAGCCCAGAAGCAGAGAAAGAGAGAGAATGAAAGGCAGGACCCTGGGAGAGGAGAACTCCTTCCAGGACATGGCCCCAGAGACCTACATTCTACAACGAGGTCCTACCTCCCAATAGTCCATCCAAATTATTATGGATTAATCCACTGATGAGGTTAGAGCTCTCCTGATTCAATCATTCTTAAAATCCCCATCTCTGTACTTTGCTGCATTGGGGACCATGCTTTCAACACACGAGACTTTGGGGATGTGTTCTAGACCCAAACCATAACACACACACACACACACACACACACACGCACACACACGCACACACACGCACACACACGCGCGCGCGCGCGCGCGCACACACACAGTTATACATATTTAACAAAGCCAGGTAGGCTTCGACTGGGCTAGAATGCCCACTCTAGAATGTTCCATACTAATTGAATTATCCTTTCTGTCAGTCTTCTTATCTTGCCTCTCCTCCAGAAGCGCAGTAGCGCTGTGGCTCTCCGGCCAGCAGGCAGGTGTGTGTCGTCAGAGCTGAGGGAATGCAGGCAGCGGCCACGGGTTAACTCCCCGTTCTAGTAGGCGGTGGTTGCAGAAACAACACAGGTCTTGTTGGGAAATCCAGAGAAAGCACAGATCTGTAGTCAATCTCATCTCACCCACAGGGCCATAAGCATTTCTCAGTTCTAATGTTTCTCGGGTGAGCAGGGCTTTGGCTATTTATTGTACACCAGAGACCAGTAAAGCACATACCAATTAAAAGTCTGAATTTTCTAGCTAACAAAACAGTGCATGGTGCCAAAGGACAGGGAAGTCTTTTTTTTCAGCAAACTTTACATAGTCAAAGAATTGGGAGAAGGACCATAGTTTCAGGCACCTCAGCTGAAAGAATTTGATGTTATTATAAAGTAATCATCCATCTGGAGCCCAGTTTATTTCAGAAAAAGATTTCTGGGTGTTTATTTCCTATCAGGTACACGTGATGATGACCATGTTGAGTAGTTTCACTGATTTTCATTCCTCTTTCACTTATTCATGCTCTCCTTTTTTAACTCATTCTTCAGAGATTTATTGACTGCCCATCATAGACTAGAATCTGTGCTAGATGCTGGGTCATCTGTTTTTGTTGCTTCTGTCTGGACAGAGGGGCTCATTAGGTCTGGTCTGCTTTTGTGGGTTGACTTGGATTGTTGTCTGAGTAGCAGTCTACGGAACAAGGGTCCACCAGACTCCTGTCCCCAGATAACCCTGTTTTATCAATTGAAGCCATAACAGTGCAAACTAAATTTCTATCTTTTCTTTTCTCTATCACAAATGACTGAAATACCTCTAAGCATTGATTTCCCATAATTCAATGAGGACAAGGGGTCCGATGAGGCATAAAGAGTGAACAGAATCAACCTGTGTTAAGTGCTGTGCTAAGTGCTCTTCTAAGCATATTTCACACACCAACTCACTCAGTCCTCCCAACAGCACTACAAGGTAGACACTATTGTAATTCCCACTTTACCAAAAATGGAAACAGATGAGAAAAGATGATTTTCCATTTAATGGAGAAAGCACTTGATCTTCTTGTATTGGTGACACAATTGCCATTCCATGTTATTCTTTAGAAAAGAGCACTATATATATATTTAAAAAAAAAAAAAAAAAAAATGCCTTTTCTTTCTATCAAATAATTGGAGAGTTCAGAGTCCTCAAATTTGACCAAAAGTATAGAGAGGGGGCTCTACTTAGATCACACTGCTTGATATACAGGAAAACTATTAATTTATTCCTTCATTCAAAAATTGCCTTCTCAATACTGGTATCTGGGATGAAAGATGAATATACCTAGAGGAGCTCTCAGGCCATAAGAAAGAAGGTATTTGTGTAAATAAATACCTGCCACAAGAAGGGATAAGAGCTACAAATAAAATATGTGGCTGCTAGGCGGGGGAAGACTGGAGGATTAATGGGAATAACTGGTACTCACGAATTACCAATTCTGGGCTGGAAACTCACCTACGAACTGAACATGCATTAACTCCTCTCGCTACTAAAAAAATCCCTATCATGCACGTGTGATATCATCATCATCATCATCATCCTAACTGAAGAGGCAAGGAGAATGAGGTACCAAGAAGTTAAGTAACAGGGCCAAGGTTGTTGGGAGAGACGATCCAATTGCTCTTTCGTGATCCCTGGCTGCTCTTTAGCTGTTTCTTAGGATTGTATTTGCACCAAGCAACCATGAGAGCTGAGGCAACAGCTCCCCCGGGGGCAAAGGGAAGCTTGTTTATTCCAAGCTCAGTATTCCTTTTCTGAAATGCAGCCCACTTCCTGCGTCTGCATGCAGGATGAGCCCTTTGTCACCACTGTTAAGACTTGGAGGCCTGGCGAGAGACACACAAATGAAGCTCAATACGCTGCTTTTGTCATAAGTGACAAAGTCTTCTGACCCAGAGACCTCAGGTCCTCTGCCAGAATCTGTGAAACAGCAATAGGCTGACTGGACTGCCTGTAAATGGGATGAAATCTCAAATTCTGTACGGCAGCGTGGGAGGCTGAGGAAGGAGAATTCACAAGTTCGAAGCCAGTCTCAGCGATTTAGCGAGGCGCTAAGCAACGTAGTGAGACCCTGTCTCAAAATTTTAAAATAAACAAGAAAAAATCATTTAAAAGGCTGGGGACATGCCTCAATGGTAAAGCACCCCTGGGTTCCGATCCTGGCACCAAAAAAAAAAAAAAAAAAAACCAACTCAAATTCTGTATGACTCTTGACAAGGTGACACAGCCAGTAAGTGGTGGAACCTGAACTTACACCTGGATAATTTCACTTGGAGGCCCACAGTCTCAAATACTACTCACATTGCATCAGAAACAGGCAACTGACGTTTCTTAGTAAATTAAGGGCCGCTTTTAGAGGATGTGGTGTTTGGATGGGATTTTGAAGGATAAATAGGAATTTAACAGAAAAACAAGGGAGAAAGAACATTCCAGAAGAGGAGTGATGTGTACAAAGGCTCTCCGCCGGGAAGCACAGGGCATGTTGAAGACCCTGTGAGACCGCTGTCGTGAGACTGGAGTGCCCAGCAGAATCTTGCTGGGGCCTGGAGCGAGCGTTGTGGTTGGAGACAGAGTCGGAGGCCAGCACCCAATCTTGTAAAAATCATTTTAAGGATCAAAGGCAGGGAATTGCCATGATCAGGTCCGTGTTTCTGGAAGATCCCTCTGCACTGGTGTGCCAGATGCACTGGAAAAGTCAGGGAGGGGAAGTCAGGAGTAGTCGGAATGACCTCAGGAAGATGTGATGAGGGCGTGAACATTGTGGCGGGTACAATTGAAGTGCCAGTATTTTAATTTAATGCCTAATGAGAGCACCGATTAGCTTGGAATTACTCCAGCCAGAATGGTTGTGTGTTTAGCTCCCAGCCTCCTTCTTTCTACTTCACTAAAGAAGTGAGACAAGGTCAACTGAATAAAGCTGCCTCGTTTCTGTCTATTGCAGATAGAAGACACTATTGAGAAGCTGGTTCTCCTCCACTCTAAGGCAAGAATAAGCACAGATGATCCTATGTGAGACCATCCTGGCCCAGAGGATGCAGAGAGGCTGACAAGGAGTTCCTCTGCAGAGCAGAGAGCCTCGAACCTTTAGGCCCATGTGGGCAGAAAAGCATACTCCAGAGGAGCACGTCATTCACTTTCTCTTTTTCCTCTTTTTATAGGAAAGAGTCTGATAATAATAATGGTCACTGTAGAAGCAAGTTGGCGGGTATTCATAACAGTGGAGAGCACTATGAGTTTATTTGCTCCACTAAGGAGAGATGGAAAATTGACTCTTGGTTTCTAGTGTTCACATGTCTTTAAGTTTAATTATGAGAAAACTGCAGTTCAAATATTGTTGATGAAATTATGCTTTACTACATATTATAGACTTAGTAAAACAATCCATAACAAACTAAATTAATAATGGACAAAATGTAACTTGTAGTTAAAAAGCAATAATACAAGTCATTGAAAACTGTGCCTGGGAGGGCTGGGGTTGTGGCTCAGTGGTAGAGCATTCGCCTAGCATGTGTGAGGCACTGGGTTCGATTCTCAGCACTACGTATTAATTAATTAACTAATTAATTAATTAAAGGTCCATTGACAACTTAAAAGAAATATTTTTTAAAAATGTACCTGGGAGAGTATATTTTAAATTGACTAACATCCATTAACCCTTTCTCTTTCCTACAGAGCCCAGAATTCATTGAGAAATAAACTATTATCTACAAAAGCACACTTTAGGAGAGATGCCTCTCCCCACCTTAAGGTGGTAGATTTTAGTTTGTCTGCCTGAGTCCAAGTCTCCCAGCTGGGATTGGTTTAGGCTTGGCAAAAATTCTTCTAGACACTGCTGTGTCTGTGGGTAGTGCCTGGAAATGCTTTACCCACCTGACAACTTTGACACCTGTCAACCTGAGGACAAAACCAATACAAAGATGAGGAAGACAAAAGACAGGAAGCAAAACTACCTTAACTTTGTACTTGTCTATTGTGTACATAAAAGGAAGGTCTACAAGCTAAAGGAAGGAAGTCCAATTTTACACCAGTTCTTGGCAGAAGGTAGAGTCTAAACAACATTTTTTTAAAAAATTGTTCTAAAAATAACTAGGGACATCCCACCACTTCAGAGTTGTTGGGGGGTAATGTCTCCTACAGTGAGTTCCCAGTAATAGCTATATTGCTACTTGTTGAATACAAGGTACAGATAAAGCTCACTGCTAGATGATAACTACCAGGGGTCAGTTTATTACACTATGGTAAGTTAAAAAAGATTCTCATAAACTCATTTGGGCTTAGAATGCACATGCTGGTGAAAAGTTCTTTACTGTCCTTTTCTCTATTACTGTATGCTGACTTCCCCCTGAGGACACCTGTCTACATTCTACATTTTAAAAGTTTGGACTGTCTCATCAAAGCCAGCAATCTGTTCTCTTTGATTTTTTTTTAAATAAACAAATGGGTATTATTTCATTCTTCCTGAAGAGGGTTTGTGAAATTTTTCACAATTTTAATTGAAAGTTAGCTAGTCATCATGTGCAATAAGGAAACAGTTTCCTAGAGGTCTGAGACCCTGGGATATATTCTAGTGATCTTTTCCTCTTTTGTACTGGATTTTTCTCTGTGCTTTAATATGAAATGTTTGTGAAGATTTAATTAAATACTTACATTATAAATTAACATTTATTAAATTCTTGAATAAATGTAGCATTTATTAAGTTCTTTTAATATTCACAAATGTTAAATTGCCCAAATCTTAGATTAGAAATCTTCTTTGGGGCTGGGTTTGTGGCTCAGTGGTAGAGTGCTCACCTAGCACGTGTGAAGCCCTGGGTTCAATCCTCAGCACCGCATAAAAAATAAATAAATACAATTTAGGTATTGTGTCCATCTACAACTAAAATAAAAGTATATTTTAAAATTAAAAACAAAATAAACCTCTTTGTATCTAGAGGAATTCTACCAATTATGCTCTTTCTAGTTGCAAGGCATACAGATTTTCACAATATTTTAGGTGATGATGTTATTGCAAGTAAAACAAAACAACAACAACAACAAAACGTAAAAAAAAAAGACTCAGGTAAATACATCAGCCACTGAAAAGCTGCTACTCAAGAGAAAAAAGAACAATGGCTTCTTATCAGCTGGGACACAGCATCAGCACTAATGACCCAGCTGGAACTCTGGGGACCAGACATCATTTTGCGTCCCTCAGAACTGGACATCTGTCATTTTTAACTTGTGATGGTGACACTTGTGACTCTTTTTATATCTGGTTTGCCCATCTGTGCCAACAGAAATCTAGGATGATGATGGTTTTTCTTTCAGATCTTCAAAGTCCTCTGGCTTGCCTCACTTGTGATGAGAAGACAGTCCTTGTTCTCACTGTTGACAATTCCTTTGATTTTTAACCTTTTTAAAAACTCTGATTCAATGGGATAATTTCTATCATACTGGATTCAAATTTACTAATGCTTTCTTTTGAAGATCCACACTACTATTAAGGCCATCAGTGAATTTCTTATTTCAGATATTATATTTCATAGTCCTAGAATTTCTATTTTATGTCCTTCTAGAGTTCCTTTTTTCTCTCCTGAAATATCTCTATGTTTACCCATTATACCCACCTTTTCCTATAAATTCTTAGAAACATTTATAATGATTGTTTAGAAATTCTTATCGTTGATTCCAATGACTGGCTTTAACTGGATCTGCTTCTATTGACTATGTTTTCTTTTGATTATCAATCAGCATCTCCTGTTTCTTTGCATTTTTCATAATTTTTTGCCTCTTAGCTATGCATATAAAAATATAATGAGGATTGAAAGACGATAATGCTTTTATTTTATTTCCCAGAGAATGCAGGCCTTTTTCCTCTGCCTGATTTCTTCTAGGGTCTGCCCTGGATCTGGGCAGAAGCTTTATCAGTTTGTGATCACCTATTCTTAGATCAACACTTAATCTCTCACTACTGCTGTCTTTTGATTATTATCTATATTTGAGCTTGTGGGCTTTCCATTTTATTATGTTTTTAGGTTTTTGGCATAAACTCATAGTGTTTTGAAATCTAAATCATCGCAGGAATCTTTGGTCATAATTCTGCTCTACATTTTAGCCCTTTCTTGACTGACACTTTTTTATCAACGTTTGAGGGTAAGTTACACTTTTGAGTTACTGGCCCTACTTGTTTTCACAACTGAGGCACTTGTACAAATCCAAACCACCCCTCCAGTTTCCACTGCCATTAGCAGCTTAGCTGATTTCTTCTCCTCCCATCAGTCTCTCTAATGAGGACAACCCTGCCATACCTAGATCAGAAACTTGAGTCAGGAACGAAGCTCTCCTGGCTGTCTCTTGACCAATGACGAGCTCATTTCTCTGAGAATCAGTTCATTAAGCCTTCCTTTGTCCCCTGATCTTTGTTAACCCCTTGGGAAAGTGTGATTTTTATTTTCTCTGGGGGTTTCCAGGTTACCATGGAAACAAGGGTCTTTTATGCCCTTCTGAAGTGATGTCTGAATCAAACGTTTATTTTTTTTTTTTTTTTTTTTTTTTTTTTTTTTTTTAGAAAAACCATAAAATCACTAGAAGACTATATGGGAGAATTGGAGTTCTTAAACTTTTGGAGTAGAGAAAATCCTTTCAAAGCAAGACCCAAAGTTTGCAACCTCAGAAACCAAAGGGAAAATTATTTAATCAATCTCTCTCTCTCTCTCTCTCTCTCTCTCTCTCTCTCTATATATATATATATATATATACACACACACATATACATATATATGCATATATATGTATCTTAAATTTCAATATAGTAAAAATATCAAAACAAATGACAAACTGAGAAAAAAAATACTTGCAACACATAAGACAAAGTGTACTTTTAAAAAACTAAGGGATATTTACACATAATAAGAAAATGGAGAAAAGTGAGTAGTTGACACAAAAATCATTATAAACAGAGAACCAACATGAAAAGATGCTCAAACTCACTGATAATTGAGAATTACAAATCAAACTAAGACACTTTATTTTTATCTCTCAATTTGACAAAGTTCAGGGCTAGCAAGGTCTGGAAACCAAGCTCATATGCACCGTGGATGAGAGTATGAATTAATGTAATGGCCTTAGATGTGCTGGCTTCATGTTCACTTAGAGTGTTTTTTGGTGATAGCTAACAAAATTAGGAAATTAATATAACCTTTGACCCAGCAATTTCAATTCTAGTAATGCATACTATAAATATGCTGAAAATGTACGTAAAAGCATGACCATTGTTGCATTGTTTGCCAGAGCAAAAACTGAAAATAATTTTAATATCCATAATAGAAGCTGATTAAAAATTTATAATGTATCATCTCAGTGGAATACTCTTGAAGGAAATTAGGAGAGCTACGTGTGCTGATATAGGAATATTACTAAGGTATGTTGCCAGTAGTAAAAATCAAGGCATAGGATAATATCATTCGTATGTTCTGATTTGTATAAAAAAAAAAGATGAATGTGTTTCTATAGGGCTAGTATCTAGAAGGCACACAAGAAACTGCTGAGGAGTGGGACTAGGAGTTTCATATGGGAGGGGATTTTTTTTTTCATTTTAAACCATATTATTATTTGAAATTTTTTTTAATATTTATTTATTTGCTTTAGTTGTACAGTTTGTTTATTTGTACTTGGTGCTGAGGATCGAACCCGGGCCGCACACGTTCTAGGCGAGCGCTCTACCGCTGAGCCACAATCCCAGCCCTATTATCTGAATTTTTTAGTATCAAAGACCTTGTTATTTTCATAAGTGAAGGAAGTACGTTTCACTCTGTTATGGAATAGGACATCATATGATGTTTGTCACTAACTGACTTACACTGCCTGGTGCTCTCTCACAGACATCTCACATTCCCTTTTGAAAATCCTTCCTGAGCCTACTATATAGGAAGAGAAATGTGTGAATCAATTAACAAATGAAACTGAATTTATTGACAATTTATTGTTTGAGATATGCAAGTTAGCAGAATCTTCTGATAACCTCTACAATGTTAATAAATTTAGCAAGCCTCTTTCTTAGAGTTGATCAGATAATAACTTACGTTGCTGACTTCAGAAAAAAAAAAAAAGCTAGTAGTCATAAAAGCTTTGAAAAATGTAAGTGGGGGCTGGGGTGGTGGCTCAGCGGTAGAGCGCTGGCCTAGCACATGCGCAGCCCAGGTTCGATCCTCAGCACCGCGTGAAAATAAATGCATTGTGTACAAATAAACAAATTTTTTTTTTTTTTTTAATTTAAGTGGACTTTTGTCTTTGGGTGAAGTTGAGCAGTTATTCCAGAAGAAAGAAAGGATCTCTTATGAACTGTGGCAGCATTTTGGGAATCAGGAAACTTTGCTCTGGGAATCAAGACTTGGGTTCTGTTGTCTACTGACTGGCATGGAGGCTTCATTTGTAAGGTGCTAATGGTTAAGGTTGTTAATTCTTCTAACATGATGTGACTAAAAAGGAAAAGCAAAGTAAGCAGCACATTCAATATTTTAGACTTACTAAAAATTTTTTTGAATAACAATCCTAATGCTTATTTACTTTGCCAGAGAGATCCAGTCGGTCTGTGGATCTGGGTCCTTCTGAGCTTGGGTGTTGATCATCCAGGGAATTCCTGGTTCTCGAAGCTTTGGCTTCTACGATCACTGATAGTAGAAATACTGGCTCATAGAAATACATTCAATGCATGTTTTTGGTTTCTCACATTATCTATGGATCGATAGATGCACACCCTAAATTTTATGCACGAATATAATCTTATTCATTCAGGTGGAGAGAAGTTTACCTGATGAGGTCGCCTAGGTCATGATTCAGAACTCCTGGGCTTTGGCAAGAAGCTACCATCAAGCCCAATTCTTTTTCTTAAAACTTGAAACAAGGTTCCCCAGTGAGCCTGGGGAAGGCCATGCCATTGTCAGAAAAGCCATTCCATATCTGTGTCTCTGATGCTCCAGCCCGTAACTACTGAACTCGGCCAATTTGCTGCAATACGCATCGATCGTCGGCTGCATGGGGCTCTGCGCTGGGGACACCGTGAAGACGAACAGTGGCTCATTCCGGGGGTTAGTTTAGCTCTAAAACTGGACAGTGAAAGACCATTTATCAGTAGGTGAAACGGAACTGTGCTGGAACGGAGCCAACGGGAGTTCAATTAGGCAGAGACAAATGGAGGAAAGGGAAGGGCTGGCGCTGGCATTAAGTGCAGGCAGCATCTCCTTAGAAACGGGGCTTTTCTGCAGGCTTCATGCTCTGCTGATCTGTCCCCAACCCCATCCTGCAGAGAAACCACCGAGGGACAAGACCAGTAAACCAAGGCAGCTTTCTCTGCCACAGAAAATACAACTGTAGCAACGTGGCAGGCTTAACTATATTTTAGGATAGAAAGGCTGAGACTGGCTTCTCAGGGAGCAGCTCTGCTGTCTTGGCTTGTTTTGTGTGTTTGGCAACAAATACAAGTGAAAAAGCCACTCCTTCCGAGCACAGATCATATTTTTATGAAGTCATCTTTCCACTTCACTTGATCAATCATTTCCCCCCAAATGCAGCTTCTGATTAAATTAAACTGTGTATATGGAGAAATGAGAATTTCCAATTTATTTTTGTCTCCTCTTTTAAAAATCCACCTCCCACCTTTTCTTGGATCTTTTGTTATGTTCCTAGCATATTAACATAATAGTGCATGGTCATATTCTAAAAATAAATAATCATGCATTTAATAGGAAGCTTAGGCTTCACCAATTTTTATTCATTTACTTTTACAGGCTGGGGTACGAGCCAATGAAAAATTTTAGAGACCACTACTTTAGAACCTACAGCCTGAATCATAGCTTCTGTCATTTGCTCCTTCCTACTTATTTCTTTGCCAGGGGGCAAAGAAATCCTGGCTATTATGATAAGGTGTGTACCCATAACCCAGGCAAATGTATGAAATGTTTCAATTGAAAAATATAAAAAAGCAAGCACAACAAAAGTTAAGAGTTTAAGGGGAATAAAAAGAAAGATTCAAAGAGAGTTATGAGTATAAATGTTTAAAGCAAGGATAGGAGTTTAAACAAATTTATATTCCAGATTATATAATTGTCTTCTAACAAAATGTTTTAAGAAAGTACCCACTTTCTGGGATGGAAATATCCTCCAGTTGAGGACTCTGGTTCCTACCTCCTCTTTCTCCCGTGGAGGACCTCCTGGAGTACTGCGCTCCTGGGAAGGTCGGTTTGCAGATGGTTTGCTCAATCCACTGGATACACCTTGGCCTGCCACTCATCTCACCTCGAAGTTGTTTGACTTGTTTGTTGAACAGGGTATTTAAATTCTGACTTCTTCAGGCTATGGAAGAAAATAAATAATGGATTGCAGAGCCATGGATGGCCTTTGTAAGAGCTGACCCCTAGCCGGGCGCAGTGGTGCACGCCTGTAATCCCAGCACTTGGGAGGCTGAGGCAGGAGGATCACGAGTTCAAAGCCAGCCTCAGCAATGGCGAGGCACTTAGCAACTCAGTGAGACCCTGTCTCTAATAAAATGCAAAAAAGGGCTGGGGATGTGGCTCAGTGGTCGAGTGCCCCTGAGTTCAATCCCAGTACCAAAAAGAAAAAGAGAGCTGACCCCTGTCCTGGTGGGCAGAGTCGACTGTCTCCACAGCATGATTTAAACTTTACTGTGTGAGCACTGAGGCCCTAGATATTTCTTCCACTTGCACCCAACTCTTTTCCACGTTGCCTTCAGCCTTTGAGCTGTGGGCTTGACTCCCTTCACTAGGTGTCCTCAGTCGATGTCTCCCCGATCCCTACCACCTCAACTCCTTTACCTCCCAAGTCCAAGAGCAACCTGGGCTGCAAACTAATCAAGCACTTCAAGAAAAGTTTAATCAGGGGAACATTTGACAGAGAGGTGACAAGCCTGCTTGCAAACTCAAAGCTGTGTTTGTTTTAGAGAACCTTGAATAAATGGAGCACGAGTCAGTTACTTCCTAGATATGGAGACTGGGCAACAGAATCAGGTGCAAAACAAAACCAACAACAAGAAAATCAAATCCCTGTTCCCTTGAAGTAAGGCGCTGATCCCCAACTGGAATGTGGGGCGGTCTCCACTGAGGTCACCTCACTACAAGACAGTGATATGGAAAGCGGTGCTCCTAGACAGACAGCTTGACTGTCAGTCAGCCCGAGGTCAGATCAAATGTTCTGGGTTTTGTTGCTGCTTTTTTACATTTCGACTGTAATCCGTCTCCATAAATCTCCTTGCAGGCTTACTGTTTGGCTATCGTAGACTGATTGATTGTCCCCAGTTGCAGTTATATTTCATTTCCAGTTTATGACTTATTAATATTTTACACGTTACGGGGATTCCTGGAGTTTTGTGGTTTTCAGAATGCCAGAAAGCCACAGTTGATCAGTAGGAGAGGTTACAGAGGTTTGGGGAGCCTTTGAGTTCTGACATAGTAAAGTGCTCAGTGGAATGCAGAGATCTGAAACAGAGGGGATTGGGGTTTTGTTTTGAATTTTGCTTTGAAGTGGGAATTCATTTTTTTTTAAACTACTGATTTGAACTATGATCTGCCTCTTCAGGCCTCAAAGCGGTGGCTACCTTGAACGGAATACCCTCCACCAACCTGCTACTGATCCCAAGAAGCACGAGCGAACCAAGGTGGCTGCATAAATGCTTTAAAAGAGCGAGCCACCTGGGAATAGTAAGAATCATTCTTCTTCCCTGCCATCGCCTGTATTTTCTTAGGATGCTTCTAGGAATGGAAAGTGTAAATTACACTGGTCACTTCATGGCATAGGGGGGAAATGGAGAGAGGGACCCTACATTCTCCTTTCCCCATTTCTGTTCTAATTTTACCTTTGTCCCATTTTGCAAACTCTTCTCTTAACTTCCCAATCGGTTTCTTTTAGAACACATGGAAGAGCTTTTCCACCGTGAAAGCAAACCAGGAAATGTGTTTAGAGGCTATGGCAAAGGTCTGAGCCTTGGCGGGGACAAAGATCTAGGATTGCATGCAAGGGCAGCCTGCTCTAGTCCCAGCCCTCTGAAGAGAGCTTCACCAACTCATATGCCGAGAGGCATGATCTTTATTGTCATTGTCACCATTTCTAGTTAGGTGACGGCCATGCATGACCAGAACTCCCAAAGGTAGTGGAGAGCAGTAGAAGGAACTTAAGCCTCCAGGACTCATCAAATTCAGCTTTGAATTCCAGCTTTGTTACTCATTAGCAGGCAGGTCATTGGGCTTCTCTAAGCCTTAGTTTTTCTGATCCCTAAAATGAAGATGGGAGACAATCCTACCTCGTGGAGTCACTGTCAGTGTCTTGTTAAGTGTGCTGGGCATGTATCATTGCTGCAAGAAATGAGCAACTCCAATATTTAGACTCTTCCACTGTGGTGGGTAAGAAAATAGTCAGATTTCTTTCTTTTAGGGAGAGTGCAAAGGAGGAGCTGAGACATTTTTGGAATAATAATTTCAATCCGCAGTTTGAATAACACGCCTCCACATTTGCAGGATCCTTAACATCTAAGAAATGTCACATGTTTTACGATCATCAGCCTTCCTAACTCTCCTGTGTTTGCCCAGCAGAGAGACAAACTAGCCAACGCTGACAAACTAACAAATAAAATCTTACATTCCTCAGCTACTGTTATAGCCCTTGCCAATGTTTTCAGCCACAAGAATAAAAAAAAAAAAAAAATCATCAACAAAAAACAAAACCCATACACACCTTGCCAAGGCTTAGATGCAGAAAGTTTCCAAGCAAGAAATTTCTTCATACCCCAAATTATTTGTGAGGTTTTTTTAAAATAGAAAAATATGTTCCTTGCTTGAACCAATTTCCATGTTAAACATCTGCCTTCATCACTCATTTTTATTACCAGTCTAAACACAGTCTGTTTCAATGGAGGCCATTTACAGCATACAATAAAATGGATTCATTACTCATTTTCCTCTTATTATCTTTCAATTGCTCCAGCTCTCGATACTGCTTAAAGTGGACATTAGACCCCAGTAGCCAGTGTATTACAGGATGCAATTGATGAAAATACTTAACACCCTCCAGCACACAGACAAGGAACTAACAGCACTTCCCCTAATCTCCTGGCTTGTGCTTCTTTTCATCACATTGATTCCATTTTCATCTCATTAAACTTCTCATTTTTCATAGGAAGTTCCCCCTCTCCTATTCCATACCACGTCTCCCTCTTGGTCTGTAATGGTCCCAAGCCCCATTCTGTTAGCTTAATAATTTTCCACTAAAAAAAAATAAGTGTATATAAACACCCATTACATTATTCACATAATTAAGTATAATTTCTCTAGAAACAAACTGACAACAGCCACTACAAATTTAGCCAGAGATTGAATTACAGTGCTGTGTGCCAGTGATATTGGTTTTGGATGACCCTCAATGGTTATGTCACAATCCAAATAGAGATGACAGTCCCAAACTCTGCCCTGCCATTTATTGCATGGATTATTATATTTATTATTATAGCCACCTCTACTTCCTCTGGATGGGTTCCATCACCCTCATGATAACATTATTTTTTGATACAAACCCAGTCTTGAAATATATTAGCTTATTAAAGTTGGAATTAGTGGGTTCCAGAAAAATACAGTCTGGGAAAACAAACAAATACTGGTTTTAGTAATTCAAATTAAGGTCACTTCATTCATAGATTAAAAAATTACATTTTTATTTATAATAAATGAATGGCTGTTTTCTTTCTAAAACTCCTGAATTAGGCATCTAAATTCTCTACATTTAGTTCTATAAGCATATTAGATGCTTCCTAAAGATTAGCTCTGGGGTCTGTACCCACTGGTTATTAGGTGGCTAACTATGTGACATGTGACATGCTTTTTCTTTTTTCTTCTTCCTTTTTTTTTTTTTTGGTTGCTAGGAATTATATCCAGGTTCTTGCACAAGCTAAACATGCACTTTAACACGGAGCTACACCCCCAGTGCCATGCCATTGTTTTTAGATGCTATTCTCATTAATCCTCACAATATTCTATATGGTTGGTGTTACTATCTCCATGTTACAGATGGGAAAAGCTAGCAAAAAGAAGTTGCTAACATATTTCAGGACTTCAGTATCTTGGATCTCCCCAATATACCATCTAAGAGCCTGAACTCAAGTTCTGAGAGAGGTGTGTCTGGGGCTTAGAAGGCTTTGGAACATGTGCCATAAATATCTGGTTATGACCCACATTTGTGTCTATTGTGCTAGTGCACCGGAAGAAGCTCATCCAAGTGGGAAGTGTTATTAATGATTAACAAGAACCTTTGGTGCTAACTTCTAAGCTAAGTAATATTGTATCTTGGGTCATTTATTAGTATTAGAGGTAGGCAGGAAAAAGATTAACAGCAGAAGGCCTGTACCATGACGTTGATGTAAATGATAGCATGCAGTGAAAAATAGGGCAAGAAATACTGTTAGGGTCAACTTTAGTCATATGACTTAATTTTGCTTTTTTTCATGATATAAGCTGAACTTCAGAAAGTATGGTAGGGATTTATAATGGTTTAAACATCTATTTCCTTAAAAGGTTGACTTCCTGAGTCAAAAAGTTAACCTAGCTTTGATTTCTATCCTTGAATAAATCATTACAGATGAGATCACTTTAAAAAATTCAGAATGTGTACAAATGAACATCGAGTCATTTTGAATAGAAGGGACATCTGGCAGCATTTGGATTTAGAGCATCCCTCTAGAAATATCACTGATTTAATGACTCATCATTTGAAAGCAATGCGGCTGGGTCAGAGGGATTTTTAGCAGTTTTATGAGCAACTGCCCCCCTCTGCTTTATAGGAAGCAGAAAGGGAAAGAAAGGGGAAGGAAAAGCAGAAAGAAGAGTTGAGAGTCTACCATAAGACCAAGGTAAGGTTCTTTCACATTGCTGACTTTAATAATTCTCCCAGTGCCTAGTGGACGGAGCCCAGCATTATTGTGCCCTGTTCTGGCCTTGTTTCTCTGCTTAAGACCATCTTTTTTTTTTTTTTTAATTCTAATTTGTTATACATGTTTGCAGAGTACATTTCATTTCATATTACATATAAAGAGCACAATTTTTCAAGTTGCTGGTTTTATATAAAGTATTTTTACAACAATGTGTCTTCATAGATATATTTAGGGTAATCATGGATAAACTCAGTCTGCCATTATTCCTATCCCCTCGCCCCCCTCCCCGCTCCCCCCTCTGGGGACCATCTTGTGAAACACGTCTTGCCACATGGATGTGATTGATGTACACGGGTATTTTCCCAGCCACACAATGGACTTATTACAGTGTTCAATCCACCTTTCTCTCATCTCAGATTCCAGGCTTGGTTTCACCTGCTTTCTTTCCCCTCCCCTCTACTCTAGCCAGACTTCCTCTGACCAGGTGCCACTCTGCAGATCCCAGTGCCGCTAGCCAGTTCTCAGACTTGGAACTGATAGGATATTGCCTCCAAAACCCAGTGAAGAAAGTTAAACCCAGAGGAGTTAAAAAAAGGGTTACTCATGGGGGCTAGAGGAGGCATCATGAAAGTATATGGGGGACCAATAGGGTAGAAGGGAAGGAGTGGGTGGGGGAGGGTACAGAGAGGTATTTGGAGAGATATTGATCAACTTATGTTGTATGCACGTGCCATTATGCCACAATGAAACCCATTGTTTTGGTTGGCCTCTTCACTGCTGTGATCAAAAAGATCTGACAAAAACAATTTTAGAGAAGGAAAAGTTTATTTGGCACTCAGGGTTTCAGAGGTCTCAGTCCACAGATGGCCAACTCCATAGCTCTGGGTCCAAGGTAGGGCTGAACATGGCGGAAGGGTGTGATGGAGGAAAGCAATTCAGGACACGACAATCTGGAAGCAGAGAGAGCTCTCCATCATCAGGAACAAAATATATATCCTAAAGACACACCCCCAAAGATCCACCTCCTCCAGCCATACCCTACCTGCCCACAGTTACCTGATAGTTAATCACTATCAGGAGATGAATGCACTGAGTAGGTTAAGGCTTTCATAGCCCAATCACTTCACCTCTAAACTTTCTTTTATTGTCTCATATAGGAGCTTTTGAGGGATACCTCACACCTACTATTTTGTTTAATTAATATGCCACAAAAAGTTGCTCAAAATTACATAGCTACTTTCAGGGCCAGAATATGAGAATTGAAATCATGCGTGCCACTCAATTAACATACCAATACAAGCCATTCTGATTCCAAAATTCATGCTTTTAAAATAAACCCCATGAAGCACAGAAAACACTACTGGTTGAATCCCCTATGGTAGTTCTGGCCCAGGGTCTCCAAGTCATCAAGGCCATCCATGCTTCAGTTCACCATGGGGACAGAAAAGTAGCTCATGTGGATGTGACTGCAATTATGATGGTAGATGTTATAAGTTACAGCTTACGAGAGAAAACACTTGTGTAGGTGAATACATGATGGACCAAAATATACCAACAACAAAGACTAGTGAAAAAGCATCTGATTTCAATTTCCTTAAATTAAAAATCTGTGCAAATACCTAAAAAGAAGTGATCAGTACGCATTCTTGTATCCACTATTTTTATTTTCCCAGCTCTTAAATCCATATCTCTATTTTCAAGTTAAGAAATGTAGGACTTTACAGTATGGAGATTCCTTGGAAAACCGGGAATGGAACCACCTTATGACCCAACTATCCCACTCCTTGGTCTATACCCAAAGGACTTAAAAATAGCATACTACAGGGACACAGTCACATCAGTGTTTATAGCAGCACAATTCAAAATAGCTAAACTGTGGAACCAACCTAGATGCCCTTCAGTAGATGAATAGATAAAGAAAATGTGGTATATATACACAATGAAATATTACTCAACAATAAAGGAGAATAAAATAATGGCATTCACAGGTAAATGGATGAAGTTGGAGAATATAATGCTAAGTGAAGTTAGCCAATCCCAAAAATCCAAATGCTGAATGTTTTCTCTGATATAAGGTGGCTGATTCACAGTGGGGCTAGGATGGGGAGCATAGGAGGATTAGAGGAACACTAGAATGGCCAATAGGGAGGCAGGGGAAAGGAGGGGGCAAAAGGGTAAAAAAAAAAAAAAAAAAAAGATGGTAGAATGAGGTGGACACCATTATCCTAAGTGCATGTATGAAGACATGAATGGTGTGAATATACTTTGTATACAACCAGAGATATGTAAAAATGTGCTCTATAAGTGTAATATGAATCGTAATGCATTCTGCTGTCATTTATAACAACTTAAAGTAAAAGGGGGAAAAAAAAGAAATGTAGGACTCTAAATTGAGATAATTGGTATTCAGCTAGCTATTCTCCCTGCAAAAGGAATCAGGATGGTGTTGGTGTAGTCAGTAGGTGCTGGATGATCGTCTCAACAGGTGGACTATGATGGATGGGCAGGAGAGCTCTTCAACAGGCTGGCTCCTGCCACTGCTGGGTGTCCTGTCATTTAGCCCTCCTTCTCACATACTCCTCAGTGCCAGCCTTCCCACCTGGGTACCCCAGGAAGGGAGTCTACGAGCAGGGGACTCCGGTCTGCGTTTAGAGTTGGCATCTTCTGTGTTCAGAAACATCCAGGGCTTTGCCATCAAGGAGATGCAAGTTCATCAGCAAAGTCTTACTAGCCATGTGGCTTCAAGTGGATTACTAAACCTTCCTCAGTTTTCTTCTTCAGCTGAAAAAATGCAAATGATTGAATCCCTCCCATGCCATGGGGGAGAATTCAGTAAGAGAATATTTATAAAAACTCCTTGCTTTCACGATTTTTAACACATTTGCTTCTTTATTTCAAAACCCAGTGGAAAAGGAGAAATAAATGTCTCCTAATCCCAAAATGAAAACATACACTCAAAAAACCCTCAGATCCAGCCGGGCGCATGCCTGTAATCCCAGCACTTGGGAGGCTGAGGCAGGAGGATCGAGAGTTCAAAGCCAGCCTCAGCAATGGCGAGGCATTTAGCAACTCGGTGAGACCCTGTCTCTCCATAGCATCACACCGATATAAACAGAGTATCATGGAGTGGCCAGCCCAGTATCTTTCAGTACTATATTTTATCCCTAACTCAGCCAGGGAACCCTGGAGATAGATCGATTTCTCTTTATGATGCTCTTACCAAAGGAGCCCATGGAAAACATGTTAATAGATTTTCCTGACTGTCACCAGAATGTGGAAATAAAACTGGACTGTTACGATGTAAAATAAAGTTAAAAAACCAGCCAGATTCCTACCTCTGGAGTTAGGATTTTAAATTTTATTAACCAAAACATTTTCTTAATTGCATACTTCATTGGAGAACTATTGGAACTATTTATAAAACACTTAGGTCCTTTTTAAAATATAGCAAGGCTAAGCTTCTAACACTAGTGGCGTGTTTCCCTAGGATCTGATCTGCTGGTTACTTCAACAAGGAAAGTGTTTGTTCTCCTCTTTTCAAGCACAAATATCTGCCTCTCTTTCTCTCTCTCCCTTCATGTGCTTTCCTCATGGAATACCACTGCTCTCTCTTTGTTTATGCTAATGTAATAATCTGTCCCTAGGGAGTTCAGGCTAAACATAATATTAAATAGTCAACAACATAATCAATTATTTTACCAGCAGGAATGGCTTGTTTACTTAATCTCTCTTGTAAGGAACAGTCATTTCTAGAAAGGCATTTAATACCTTGCTTATTTTGACAGCATCAGGAAACTCCATTGTTAATCAGAAGCATGTTAAATCAAACAGACATACATAAAGGCAACAGCCAAGATTTGTCAGCTGGATTGACTTTTATAGCATAAAGCTGTAAAAACATTTTATAGGGGAGAAAACCATATAGCAGGGCTAGAGGCTCACACTATGTGACAAAGCCCAGCCTCGCTGAATCCAAAGACAGAATTGTGCACTAAATACCCAGTTTCATTTTAAGGCACCGTTTTAAGAGGACAGGAGTCCTTGGAAAATTAAATAGTCATGATGGGAGAAAGTATTAAGAATTAATGAGTCTATAGAAGAGATAAAAAAAAAAGTCATAGATTCTGAATCACTAAATGTATTGGTTGATTTATTTTGACAGGTGCAGTTTAGTTTTAATGATTTCAAATAACACTTCATAGTAGGATACTAAAAGTCCTGCTGTGTGTGGTTATATGCATGGCAATAAAGTCTTGCAAATATGAATTTTACTATGAGTCTTAGTGGTTAAATCTTCATTAAGAATAACTTGTTCTTCAGGTTTGTAATCAGCAAGGCAAAATTACACAGGTCTCCTCTATACTTGATGATTTGATTTTTTTGAACATCATTATTTATCTCAAGTTCGGAATACAATTTCTTTCTGGGAATTTTATGTATGGAAAGTAGCTTCCCGTGCCAAGTTTTTACAGGACTTTGATATTTCACAATATGTCACGCAACTTTGCCTTAGTTTCCCAATTATGCAAAACAGGGATAGTCATTTCCTAGGGAGAGAATTTATTAACATCTGTAAGGGAACGTTAATGATCTCTATGAAAGAACACTTCCAGAGAGAAAACAGTAGGCCTTGGAGATTAAAAAGAGCTGTGACTGGAGATTTCAAACATTGTGGAAGTTACTGAAGAAGAATAATAATATAAAAAATACCAAAGGGATATGATTATCTTCAGAAAGACAGATGTTACCAGACAGACTACAATACAGTGAAGAAAGAGATAATAAAAGAGAGTTGGAGGAAGCCCTGAGGGATTTAGGCCCCAGACCATCACTAAGACAGAGACTTGTTTTGTAAAAACTCAATCAAATAAGACCATAAAGCTGCATGAAATGAAAGCAGTTCAATTGAAACTTAAAACTAAGGCTTCTAGTAGTGATCACCAAACCTGTTCGTGATCTGTGTTTTCTTTGTGCCTTCAATACCTCTTCTCCATACCACAGCAGACACTTAACTATTGCTTCAGGCACCCTGGTTTCCTCCCCCTTATAGATCCCAACAGTGAGATTCACCATGGCCCCTCCCCCCTTGGTGGTAGTTAGGTGGTTGTCTACATATCTTCCGCTTAAATGGAACTTTCCCAACACTTGGCTTCGCTTTGCATTTGGTATTTTTTTTTTTTTTTTTTTTTTTTTTTTGGTATTGGGGATTGAACTCAGGGACACTCGACCACTGGGCCACATCCCCAGCCCTTTTTTGTATTTTATTTAGAGACAGCGTCTCACTGAGTTGCTAAGTGCCTCGCCATGGCTGAGGCTAGCTTTGAACTCCCGATCCTCCTGCCTCAGCCTCCCAAGTGCTGGGATTACAGGCGTGCGCCACCGCACCTGGCTCTGTGCTTGGTAACTCTTGCTCGCAAGATGACTTGGCGTATTTATAAACACACCACCCACTTTGTGCAGAAAGCCTGTAGCTCTGATGAGGTAGTGGGCAATATCACATTTCATGTTGTCGGAGACCAAGTAACTGAAGTCAAAGGGTTCTTTCCCAAGAGACCCAAAAGCTCAGCAGCGGGATGATGATCCCTTCCCTTCTCTGATGTGATTTATGGTATGGCATGGCGGGGCGTGACTAGGTCCTCTGGATCTAGACTTGCACAGTGACCCACTAGGGGGCTTGGGTGGAGATGGACCTGGGTTGGAGGGGCGTCCAGAAATGCCTCAGGTTTTGCATTTTTCCCAGCAGTCCTTATCATTTTTTAAGCCATAGTGTTACTGAGGAAAATCCTAAGCAAACCTTTCAGTTTTACTTGCTCTTATTTGACTAAAAATCACCAATTTGGGGTTGGGCTTGGTGGTGCATGCCCATAATTCCTGTGGCTCAGGAGGCTGAGGCGGGAGGATCATGAATTCAAATCCAGTCTCAGCAATTTAGCGAGGCCCAGTCTCAAAATAATAAAGTAAAAAAGGCTGGGGATGTGGCTCAGTGGGTAAGCACCCCGGGGCTCAATCCCTGCTACCAAATAAAATAAAAATCACCAATTTTGAAGGTCACACAGCTGGGCAATACATTATGGGTGCCCCACTGACTTTGCAACAGATCACACCTCTGCCTTGTGGGCTAACATGATAACGGTCACCTCGGGTACCGGAAGACTGCTTTTGTAAAGATCCCCACTCTTCAGATGGAGACAGGATGAAAACGCTTGGCATCTCTGCCTTCATATTGTGTCTGTCTCTTTTGTGGCCTTAACCTTTGGGTCAGATTCTGCTCAGCTCTGCATGTAGACATGTCGATCATTTGAGAGATGTTTTGTCCAGAACTATAGGGTTGACTTCACCTGGACTTGCCTAGTCTCTCTATCCGTCTTCAAGGGTAAGGACATCTACATGCCAGCATGACTGGAAACTCTGGGTCATAAAAGGAATGATAAGAGGTGGCACTGGAGTTCCTGAAAGGTCTCCACGCATTCTCAGAGAAGATGTGAATATTCCCCCCTTTATTAGCCTCTCTCTCCCTCATTGTCCCTATCCTTTACCTGTCACCCCTCAGCCCCTGTAGCCAGCAACTGATATCTGAGCTAAACTCCCTCTCCTCTCAGACACTGGTTTCCAGGTGGGATGCACTTTCAAACCTGGGTTCAGTAACAATAGAAAATTAGGAATTCTCTGGGGCTGGGGCTGGGGCTGGGGCTATGGCTCAGTGGTAGAGCGCTCGTCTCATATGTGTGAGGCCCTGGGTACGATCCTCAGCACCACGTAAATAAAATAAAGGGTGGCACTACAAATTGGTGCAACCACTATGGAAAGCAGTATAGAGAGTCCTCAAAAAACTGGGAATGGAACCACCATTTGACCCAGCTATCCCACTCCTTGATTTATGCCCAAAGGACTTAAAACCAGCATACTAGAGTAACACAGACATATCAATGTTTAGAGCAGCTCAATTCACAATAGATAGACTATGGAACCAACCTAGGTGTCCCTCAATAGATGAATGGACAAAGAAAATGTGGTATATATATTTAATGGAATATTACTCAGCTTTTAAAGAAAAGTGAAATTATGGCATTCGCCAGGAAATGGTTAGAGTTGGAGAATATCACACTAAGTGAAATAAGCCAATCTCACAAAACCAAAGGCCAAATGTTTTCTCTAATATATGGATGCTAATTCACACTAAGGCGGGAGGCCCTAGGGAAAAATAGCATTACCTTAGATTAGGTAGGGTGAGGTGAAGGGAGGGGAGGGAGGGGATGTGGGGATGGGAAAGATAGTGGAATGAAACAGACATTATTACTGTATATGTGACTACATGACCAATATGATTCTGCAACATGTACACTTAGGAAAATGAGAAATAATATCCCATCTATGTATGATGTAACACAGTGCATAAATGCATTCTACTGTCATGTATAACTAATTAAAACAAATTTAAAAAGTTTTTTAATATGTCCATTGGGTGACCAGCACAGAGCAGCTGCTCAACAAATATCTGTGGAATGAATAATAGAATAAATATGGCTATGTATAAAAAATAAAAAATAAAATAAATAAAGGTATTGTGTCCACCTACAACTAAAAAAACTAAAAGAAGAAAAAAATTAGGAATTCTCAAATAATAAGTCATGTGAGCAAGAAAAAAGTGTCTTTGAAATAAGTCTTGGAGGAAGAATCATCAATTTTAGAAACTTGAAACTCATGAGCTATTCAAGAGGCAAAGCTGATTGGACAGTCAGTGTAATAATGTTAGTGGAAGTTATGGATACACAAGAAGAGCTCACAAAATACCAGGTAAATCCTTTGCACAGAAGGAAATACGCACAAATACTGTTACACGCTGTACTGGAACATTCAACAAGTTTCTCTTACACAATCAGGATATAAATTCAGGCTGCTGGAATTAGATTATCAAAAAAAATTAAAAATTAAAAAAAATTAAGCCTTGATACAATCGAACATGCATCACAAATTTCAGGCTTCCTATTGTATACTATAACTATCTTTAAGCATCCAGGGAACTATTTCCATTTTTTATCTCTTTCTAAATACTAATTAATCATTAGCCCCTCCCAAGACTATAGAATGGAGACCAGCCTTGTTTAAACAATCTGTAACTGTTTGATCTGTCCAGGATAGAAATATAAATATAAATGCTTCTTTCTTCCAAAAGGAAAAATAAAATTCTAACAAGTACCTAGCTGATTTGAAACTGTTTGGAAAATCAATTGAGAAATTGAAATGATGGGTAATCATAGTGTACAGCTAAGATGTTGCATTTAACACTTATATTTTTAGAAGGGGAATACATTTTAAATATGGCAATAATTATCATATCATGGAGAAGACAGCCTAAAAAAATTTTTTTTTTCCCTGCAGTTGCACCTGAGGACTAGGGGGAAAAAAACTGATGTTAGGAAAATTAACCTTAGGAAGAAAATACATTTTACCCAAGAAATAGTAAGGGTTTGTAGGTCTAAGGCTGGTGAGGGGTATGTTAATTTCAGAGTTCAAGTGGTCACATGAAATCTGAAGTTCGTTTCCAGTTCAGCATTACCTATAATTTCACTTAAAGCCACAAAATTAACACAGAGCAGTGTACAATGTGTAAAACAATACTGTATTGTCCATTTACAGTGTCCCATTTAGATTATTTTTAAAAATTTGCTTAATTGTAGATGGACATAATAGCTTTATTTTTTATTTATTTATATGTGGTGCTGAGGACCGAACCCAGAGCCTCATACGTGCTAGACAAGCTCTCTACCACTGAGCTACAACCCCAACCCTCCCATTAGACTTTAATCTCACTGTATCAAGAATCAGCCATGTGCGTTTGACTCTTTCACATCACTCCATTTTTTTTTCACCTGTAAAATAAGGGGATAAAACTAGATTGGTGCTTCTCAAACTCTAACTTGCAATTGAGTCCTCTGGGGATCTTGTTAAAATGTTGGTTTGCATTCAGAGGGTCTCTGGGGTGAGGTTTGAGGGTCAGTATTTCTACTTAGCTCCACAGAGAGGCCAGCCATTCTGGTTTGAGGACCACGTTTGGGGTAATGGTAATTCACCCTTCTCATCTGTGTAAGATACTTCTTTAGGTGACTCAAAGATTGCCTGCATTGTTCACGGGTGTTAGATTACTACTTCTCGTCTTGTCTTCTTTCATGACCTTGAAAAAGGCCCTTGGGTTTTGCTTTTAGTGGTTTATAGTGTCTTTGGAATGTCTATCATATGGTGGATATAGTCAGATTTAATAAAAACCACAACCTGGGAAAAAATAAATTCAACTCAGCTCAGCTGAAGACCACAGACCTGGGCATTTATGTAATTACCTCACTCTCCAGCCACATTCCCTATGATACTTTTTAATGGTCTTTGACTACTCAATTAACACCTCATTAAATGACAAACATTCGCTATATTTTCTTTCAGTTTCTTGGACTTGACACCTGCAAACGAGGCAGCTCTTAAAGTTTTAGGTGAGGGAGTGTAGTCTGAATGGCCAACCCAAGAGCCGAGTTTCGGAGCCTGAGTTCTGCTGGGATGGTAAGGTCATTATCCTGGGACAGCATTCCGTGCCTTATGAAAGTGCTGGGTTTATGTTTACTTTAACCTCTATAAAATATGGGCTTCCTAACTGTCCTGATTTGAGGTATCTCAAAAAAGTGTGTGTGTCAATGCAGCAATGTCTGGAGGTAAAATGATTAGATTATGAGAGCTGTACCTTCATCAGTCCTCCTAGTTGGAATGTACTAACTGGGGGTAACTGTCGGCAGGTGGGGTATGGCGAGGAGGTGGGTCACTGAGGGGGGTATCCTGGAAGGGTTCATCTTTCCCGCAGCCCCTTCCCCGAGCTCTCTCTACCTCCTGGTGTCCTTGAAGAAAGCCATGGTCTTCCACCAGGCCCTTCCACCATGATGTGTGGCTTCACGTTGGGCCCAGAACAATGGATTCCACCCATCATGGATTAAACCTCTGGAATTGGGAGCCCAAATAAACTTTTCCTCCTTAAGTTGCTCTTGTCGGGTTTTTTGATCACAGCGTTGCAAAGCTTACTAACACACTGATTTAAGGAGCACAGGTCTGGAGCCTGGCTCAGCCCTCTCTCCCATGTAATGATCTTGGGCAAGTTACTTGCTCTTTCTGTGCTTTGGTTTCCTTATTTATTTAAAAAAAAAAAGGAAAAGAAAAGTGGAAAATTTTCATAGAACTGTTCAGAAGACTTGGTACAGTGAGTACAATAACTATTGGCTAACATTACTGCTGAAGATTCGACTGTCAAATCTTGTTTCAAATCATATTCATTGATTTGTCAATAAAGCAAATATATTTCCTGCCTGTTGTATACAAGCCATTATTTAACAGTCATGATAATCCTAGAATTAATCAAACCTTACAACTTATAAAATCTTGATAAGTTATAAGTGTTAGAAATTAGAATAGTTCATTAATAGTTGTATTGCATTCTTATGGCAAAGAAAAAGATGTATTTAAGGAAACACAATATAATAAAGAAAGACAATTAACAGAGAGTTGGATAATATGTTAGATTCTTCTGGTCCCCTGCTTTACAGACAAAGAAAGAAAGAAAGAAAGAAAATCCGGGGAGATATATTATATAAGTCAGTGCTGGCATTTTGTTTAAAGACTTAATTATAATCTTGGAAAAAATTTTTGCAAGGTGGAGCTAGTGTAATTGTTTTTGTGATCATAAAAGTAATATATGGAAAAGCATAGTCTATCTCAGAAAGATCAGGAAAGACAGAGGTAATGATAAGACAATTTTTGGAGGGAATATGGCAAAGAGGGAAACATTATTTATTGTTTACTCTGGTATCCTTTAGATTTTATACCATATGCAAGTATTGTCTATTAAAATTTTTTTTCCTAAATTAAGATGCATGATGTCATTAATACATTACACTATACAGAAAGTTATAAGGTAGAAAGTGAAATTAGTCATCGTATTACATTTTCATATTTATGTTTTCAGAGTCTATAATTCTAAGGATTTATAAATGTATTTTGCTTACAAAAACGAGATCATACTTACACAATGTTTTAAAAATAACTTTAGTGTCAAAAATGAATCTAGAACAATTTATAATGTCTGTATTTGTATGCAGGTACCTTAGTTGATTTGGTCAACCCTCCACAGATGAGAGTTTTCAACAGTTCTGTGCTGAACACCTTTATACATGTATATTGATGTAACTTTAATTTTCTTAGAGTATACTAGAAGTTCAATTGCTGGGCACAGATATGTACATAAATTTGAGATTTAAAGGAAGCATAGTATGAATAAAGAAACGAGCATTTCCCCCAGATCCCCCTCCGTGGAAGAGAAGTGCACTGTGGTTAAAATGTAAGAGTGAAAGGGACAGACTCACTCCTGCCTCCCCACGGCTGGAGGAGGTGGGGACCTTCACCTGCAGCACCATCTGTCCTATGCCAGGTAGGGAAATAGGAGGGATGAAGTTAGATCTTGGCAAAAAAATCATGATTGACATCCCTGGTTGAATTTTGCTTTTGTTTCTCTGCTTTCCCAAGGGAAATTCCTTGCTTCATCTTCGAAGCAGCTTTTGAGTTATTTCCGCTAGTGAATTCATAACCAGTTAATGTTAACATAGCTAATGTTTATTTTAATGGTGAGAGGGTAGAATTTGAAGGGGTTCAGAACAGCTCTTCAGATTTCTAAGCCTGGATGATACCTTGTACCTGGGGAGAAGAGAGAAATGGCAAATATGAGATTTATAGGGCTCATGGCAGTTTTAGTCTGTCCTTAACTCTTTTTTAACATGAGGAAATGTGGACTGAAACAGGGTAAATCACTCATCTAAGCTCAGATAACTGGTGAGAGACTGAATGAATGGAATGAGGAATAAAAACCTACATTCCACGTTATTCACATTACAGTTCCAATTCATGATTATGTAGAATTACTAAAGACTGGATATTGGCTAGCTGGGAAGTTTCCATTATTAGATTCCATTGTTACATGTACAATCTGTTTAATAGTTACCTTTGGGACATTCAATGCTCCAGTTCCCTCTAGTTTTGCTTACCTACAAATGGAGAGAGGAAACCTGTCTTGCCCTGGGGGAATATTGACATGTATTGACATGGAGCTATATACAACTGAATTGAATGGAAAGCCAAATTTTTGCTATTTCAGTTTGCAATGTTTTAAATTTAGGGTCTTGCTTTCCTGAGTGATATGCCAAGTAGTCCTTGCACTGGGAAGACTTGAACTAACACCCAAAGCCAGCTCACCTCTGCAGTCCCCCGTGGGTGTCAGAACTCATGGAACCCACACGGTTTTCAAAGGATTCACTCTTTATAAGGTCTGGTGTATAAATGGGGCCTTATAATCAGAGAGGAAAATTAAGGTAATTAATGAGATTAGGCTGGGATAATGCCTGCAATTTCCTTGGAAATCTGCTAAAAGAAGAAAATGTGAGAAAAAAAAAATGAGCTTTAAAGTTGTTTGTTTTTTGAAATGTGGAAATTTTGAGGGAAAAAGGGAGTTAATTTCCAGCTCTGGCCTCAAATCCTTCAAATCTCCCTCCCCCCTTTTTAAAAATCAATGCCAAAGATCAAACAATTTTTTTTTTAAGGCAAAGTGTCAGTTTTTCAGGAGCTCCTGTGCACTTGTAAACTAGACTACGATCAGTATCTCCCTCTCTCATCCCTCTCTCACTTAAGTCTTCAGAATGTGTGTTGCACTTGAACACGTTCCTGCTTTACATACAAGTGCAGATCACATGAAATCTGTAGAGCTGCAGTTCAAGTCCCAAGCCTTGGCTGGCAGATTTCCTTCTTGCTTGGTGGAGGTCAGTCTTTTTTGTTCTAGTAAAGCTTTCAACTGATTGGTGGAGGCCCACCCACATTAGGGAGGGCAATCTCCTTTACTCCAAATCCACAGATTTAAATGTCAATCTCATCCAAAAGAAACATCCAGAATAATGTTTCACTAAATATTTGGGCACCAAGGTCCAATCAAGTTGACACATACAATTAGCCATGATAGCCGCCATCCCTAAATCCCCTACGCTAACACTTTTGCAAGAGTGGGAAGAAGGTGGGGAAGTTAGGTGTAACACTGGTACCATTTATTTGCTCCTAGATTGTGCCCCAAGCCACTGGTCTAAGGATATACCTTTGTTGAATGAATGAATGAATGTGTAAACTTCTCTCATGATAAAAACTGTCAAGTTCCTTGCTGTTCTTGCTCCCCTCCAAGACTGCATGTGACCTTCTTACTATTAAAATTCTTGGGCTAGAGTCCCGATGTTGAGCGTAAGGTTCAAGTTAAAGAATCCCACAATAAGAAAGAACAAGAAAACGTCATGAAGAGGCTACCCATCATTGTCCATTCTAGGGCAAACTCAGTAACACAGGTTACATTTTGGTAGAGTGGAAAGCCCCTGCCTCTGAACTCTCTGCTCATGTTAAACATGCAAGCAAAGTGCACCCTTTATTTCTTTTTTAATTTTTTTAGTTTTAGGTGGACACAATATCTTTATTTTCTTTTCTTTCTATGTGATACTGAGGATCGAACCCAGTGCCTCATGCATGCTAGGCGAGCGCTCTACCACTGAGCCACAACCCCAGCCCTGCACACTTTATTTCTTAAAGCAGCACAATCACGGTTGATTTGAGATGTGGCTACCAGTGCACTAGCAAGTGTCCTCCCAATAAGAGCCAGGACTGAGGCTCCAGAGAGAGCAAATACAACATCAGGAAGGGCTGCTGCTGCAGAGGCAGGCATGGAAAAGGTTTCCTCTCCTATTCCTGGGAGTGCTCCCCATTCGAGAGTCACGCAGCAGACCTCAGCATCCCCCAGATTGCTATGTCACTAAAATCTAGTTTCTAAAAATAGCTTTTTATGGAAAGCACCTTCAGTCCATCACCGAGTCCCACCCCCACCCCAGCAGGATGCCTCCCCCTGTTTCACAGTGAAGTGACACAGGCAAATAAAAACCCCTAGAGAGCAAACAATGAGTTTGTGGAGCACACGGGTCACTCAGGAGCTATGTAAACAACCTTTGCTTTCAAAAAACAAAATCTGCTTTGTCCCTTTTCTTCCCAGAAGCTAAAAAAGGGACAGAACTGTAATGACTTTCATATGATCTTTCAAAGTATATATGTGATGATATCACACTCATCTACACAGGGGAAAGGAGACATATCACTGCCTTGCTTACCTTCATTGCCAAAAAGCCAGGACCTAATCCTGTGAACACCCATTTCGTACCCTCCGTGAACAAATTCCTGTGACAAGTATTGAATTCAGCTTCAGGATTTTAGATAATGCATTTTTTTTTTCAATTTCTAAAGTCTTGCTAAACATTTTCTCTTACTTGACAAAGGGAATGAAGAAAAAATACCTGGCATTTTTTTAATCTGGAAAATATTAGCTCATTCAACATGACTTATACTACTTAGAATCAAGAATGAGAAAATCATGAAGGTATTTCTGTCTCAAAGAATTTCTTGGTTTTACAAACTTTCTTTCTTCTTTTCCTTTTCTATTTTTTTTTTTTTTTTTAAAGCAGATTAAGGTACGCCAACAAAACACTTGCAAGAAATATCAGCCATACTGAAACTTCACAACTCTGTTCTTTCTACGATTTGAAAGCATTTTGACATAAGGGTACATCTATGAAAGCAAATTGTGCCTAAAACAAAAACTGAGATAAAGCCAACAATGACATACAAAGACCTGGACTACATACAGCCTTGCCTTGCAACACGCCCAGGTGGGAAGGGACCAATGCAGACATCTTTATCAATGTCATTATGCACAGGGACCATCTAAGGCAAAATAGGTTGTTTGCTCAAATTCACATGAATCAAGACTAAATTTGGTTCTTGGGACTTTTATTAGCTTCTTCTACCTCTGAATTCCAGGATAGCCTTTTTCTGTTTTTTTTTTTTTAAATTTCGATTTGGGCTAGAATTGGAAACTTAGCTTATTAATTAAACAACAACAACAACAACAAAGGAAGAATAAGAAAAAATTTTTTTAAGTACTTTAAGTCAAAGGTCTGCCCTAGTCCCTGGGGCATTATGTATTTCCCTAATTCCTCTCAATTCTACTAAAAAGTTATGTCAGTTTCAGAAAGGGTAGATCTATTTAGGAACAAATCTCTTTGTTTTTTCTTTTTTTTTTTTTCTCTCGATGACTTTGGGGCACAGTACTAATCTAGGGCTATCCATCTCACATGATTTAAAGCAATTAGTTTAGGAACATGCTATTGGTGCCATCATCTGCTTTTCCAATTGGACATTAAAATTAGTTATATTTGTACGGATTAACAAAGATTAGTTTTTCAAAAGTAATTTTGCGTCAGTATATATGAAGGCTTTGTTTTCAATGAGTAGAACTTAAGGCCCTTTAATATGCTGTATCAGTCGCTAGCCACGTTTTTGTTTTGGAATATTTTCTTTGCATTTTAAGAAAGATGAAACTACTGAGCAACAACACAGGGAGAAGATAGCAAGCAAGAAAGAAGGCACAAGACCACACTAATATAGAAAACAAATTTGGGATATAATCTCATTTAGTCATTCAACATATAATTATTAATTACAATTCAAGAATGTTATGAGCTTGTAGTAAAATTTATGAACGGGGGCTAGATGAGAGATGGGGGAAATGGAACAGTAATATTTTTTAATCCTTTATTATATGCCAGTCCTGCATCTCCCTAAGACGGAAATTTAATTTTTACAATAACTGAGGGGTAGTTATTCTTAGTCCCATTTTTTTCACCAGAGAAACTGAAGGAGGGAGGGAATAACAAAACAGAGAGGGAGACTAATGATGGCATTTAAGAGCAAGTCCTTCTGGCTTCCAAGCTTGGCTTCTTATCACACTGCCTGAGGAACAGATATGGAGTCCACAGAATCAGGCTTTTTGTTTTGTTTTGTTTTGTTCATCCAACAAGTATTTATTTAGTGGTGTTCTGGTTATTTATTGCCATGTAAAAGATTACCCCAGATCATCTTAAACAATAACTTTCTTATATTTCACTTTATTGGTCAAGGATTTGGGCAGGGCTTAGCTGTGTGATTTTCTTTTCTTTTCTTTTTTTAATTTTTAATTCAGAGTTGTTGTATTTGTAATAGTAGAATGCATTACAATTCATAATACACATATAGAGCCTCTTTTTACATAACCCTGTTTGTATACAAAGTATATTTGTACTATTTAAGTCTTCAATCATGCATTTAGGATAATGATATCCATCTTATTATACCACCATTTCTTTTTTTTTTTCCCCTCCATCCCCCCTTGCTCCCTCCTCCTCCCTCCCCTTTGACCATTCTAGTGTTCCTCTAATACTCCTATGTACCCTGACACCCAACACCACTGTGAACCTGCCTCCTTATATCAGAGAAAACATTTGGTATTTGGATATTTGAGATTGACTAACTTCACCTAGCATTATAGAATCAGGTATTTTTTAAAGGCCTCTGGTGAAGTTGACAAAAAGATAATGAGTAGTTTTAGTAGTGCCTTAGCGTGGCCCAAACTTCAATCAACACAACTGTTTTGGCTCTAAAATAACATGAGTGTTACAATCTATGTAATGGCTCTGCCACTCACCAGCTGACTGTCTTAAGCAATTACTTAAATTCTCCAAGATGTAGTTTCCTCATCTGTAAAATGGATATGATGATGGTTACTACCTCATAGGATTTTATGAGGATTAATTAAGACAAATTAATGCAGAGCCTGGCATGCAATATGCAAGCTGGAAATGAAATTTTTAAAATTACTTTTCCTGTTGTCACATTCCAGATAGCCTCTTCACTTTCTATTCTCAAATTTTATTTCATTAAGGACTCGGTTACCATTCCATCTATTTTCAACCCATTAAAAATAACTAGCTTGGTGTTCTCATGAAGTTGCCCCTGGCGCTCCTTTTCATTTTAGCCTTTTCTTCCCTTGCAAAATGACGCAAGTTCCTTCAGTCTTCCATTGCATAGATTATCTTAGTCTACGGGATCTCTAGTCTCATAATGGGAGTGCAGTTTAAGCATGAAGCCAGGCTGCCCAAGTACTAATTCTGTTACTAATTTTCACTAGCTATGCGCCTATAAGCAGGATGCTTAATTGTTCCCGCCCCTCAGGTTTTTTTCATCTATAAAGTAGGGACAATGGCATTGTTCACCATATAGGCTTGCTCTAGGGTTAAATGAGTTAATATATATTTAGCCCTTGGGCTTGGTACAGAATATGTGCTCAATAAATGTTTACTGTTTTATTCATTCTCTAGTCTAAGGAAGTTTGCCTTTAGCAAATTACTATAATGTCTATTTGAATATGTTTGTAACTACATTTTCTAGATCTTTTTTTTTTTTTTTTTCATTTCTGCCTCCCCTGAGCAATTGATTTTTTAATTTTTAACTTGTTCTTGTGTGTGTACTATTAGAGATTGAACCCCCAGGGCCTTGTGCATGCTAGGCAAGTGCTCTACCACTGAACTTTGTCCCCAACCTGGCAATCGATTTTTGATTCAGCATAATTATAAACCAAGAAAGAAATGAAAGTTGATAAGAAAGCTAAACCCTGAGGTTTTTCAGTAGAGTGAATGTTGTTGAAAGATTAAAAAAAAAAAAATCCCACATAGTACCACTATTATGAGGACAAGGCTCAGAAACCAACCTGTCCTTGAGTTTCTATGTAGGTGACATCAGTGATGAATGATGATGGTTGGATTCATTTCCAGACCTGACACTCACTGCAAAGCCATTACAGAGTCAGCTACAAAACCACAGGTCCTAGGACATGTGTAAAAAGCCCCTTTGCATGGGCTCCTGTCATGAAGGCCACCTGTCCAGTGAAGAGGGGGAAGAAGGGACTCTTCTACCTTCCCCCATTGTCATACAAGTCTCCCAAACATTAGAAAACGGAGGAACAGTTCTGTGTGAAGAGGAATTTGCTGAGTCAGAGCAGTCCAAGGATGGAATGAGCTCTCTCTGGAGGAAGTAAGGAGTGAGGTGTTTAAACTGAGACCGGATGACCACTGGTAGGAATCAGGCATGAGGGAGATGGTAGACCAGATGATCTTTACAGCCCTGCAACTGAAGAATCTGATAAAAGTCAGGGGAACTGGATTTGATCCCTTGGGTTTGTTGTAATCCAGTAAATGGCTCCAAGTGATCACTTGCTTGTGATTTCCCATCTGAGAGTACTGTACTCCTCAGTTAATTTGGAAGTTTATCAGTTTCTGTTTATGCTGTTCAATTAATATTGTCAAGCTTGCATATAATTTATCCTTTCTTTCCCATCGAGCCAATACAGCCTGGTGCCATTGTTCCTGTTCCCCCTCTGCCTGGAGCATGTTGCATGTTGCCCAGATGTCCTGCCTGGACTCCCTTCTAGTCCCCTTCCCCTTCTTGCTGTCAATTTCTACACCTTCTCTATTAGGTATACACACACACACACACACACACACACACACACACACATACACACACACACATACACACACAAACACATACATATATGTACACACACACACATATATATTTTAATTTGTTCCTTTTAGATATACATAACAGTAGAATGTGTTTTGACATCATACATACATGGAGTATAACTTCCCATTCTCGAGGTTGTACGTGATGTGGCATTACACTCGCCGTGTATTCATATATGAACATAGGAAAGTTATGCCTGATTCATTCTTCTGTCTTCCTGTTCCCATCCTCCTCCCTTTCCTTCCTTCTCCTTTGTCTAATTCAATGAACTTCTATTCTTCCCCCGCCTTATTGTGTTCTTTTGATGTACCATTTTTCATCATAGTAACCCCCAACATGATACATTATATAGTCTCTTATCTTTGATCTCTCCTGATGAAATATAAGTACCATGGATTAGGGCTCTGGCATTTTTGTTCACTGTATTTTGAATTCTGGAACAGTGTCTGGCACAGAAGATGTCCTTAGTTAATATTTGTTGAGTGAGTAAGTATAAGCAGAGGTTTGTTTTTATTTTTGATCAGTTAATTTCCTGCTATATCTAATTTTGAAGCATTTACCTCTTCAACAAATTGGTTTGGAAAACTGTTAAAAATCTTTGCGTTCCTCCCCTCCATGATATGAATATAAAGGTAACTCTTCCAAGAATTCATCAATCTATATCCATTTCAAAGACACCTGCAAGTAGATAAGAAAAATCATAGCTCTCGATTAAACTAGTCTAAATGATTTGTTTTTAAGATGCTAAGAAATTTTACTTTTCAAAGAAACATGCAAGTTACTTGGATGAAAGACTTCAAAAAAAGTCTTTCATCCAAGTAACAGCTACACTGTGAGGAGGACAAAGCTCAGAAACCATCCTGTCCTTGAGTTCTGATACAGGGATCTTTATAACTACAATTCAAAGGATGAATGATTTGATATGATTATATTTAAGTTTGTTTACAATTAGAGCTTCCAAAGCATCATCTATAACCAAATACAGTACTGGACCTCATTCTTCCCTTCCCAGTGATAGCTGTGTTTTCCAAAACCCTGTCATTAAAAACAAATAAACAACAGCTATTTAGAAACATTTGAAAGCAAGTCAGTATTTGATTCCAGTAGATGGCACTGCAAAGCAAGTCTTTATAGATCTAATAACTGTCACTTTTTTGATCGTGATAATAACTAGTGACTTATACAGTGGAAACAAACAGGTTGGAGATTTTGAAACTAGTGAGGCTGGAGTTATGCAGTGCCCAGCACTGATACATCATTATGTATCATAGTTAGGCATTTACTAACGTGTGTGTAGGTTGCCCATTATTCTTCTACGTGAAATGACTTTTTGACATGAGATGTTGGTTGCTAGTTTTAATTTGCTTCGTCTATTTTACCTTATAAGTAAAAAAAAAAAAAAAAAAAGAGTTATGGAACTCTTTATACTTTTGTACTGTGTCAAAGTTGACCTCATCTAGGCCAGTGTACATACACAGAGGAAAGACAGTTCCAGGGTCACAAACCACATCTCTGACCTGGACTGCATGTGTGTGTGTTTGCTGGTGAGTGTGTTTGCCAATAGATACCTTTGATCATGATGGATTTGATGAGAGAATGTAAATGGTTCCAGACAGTGCCAGCTCCACAACAGAAAACAAGACATACTGTGTTCCAGGGACAGTGGCAGTGGGTCAGAACTCAGCCTATGCATAAAGGAACATATGTTTAAAACAATTTCACACCATTTACAAGGGAGATTATGCGTATTATAGACAAGAAATCTTGAAATGCTATCATGTATGTAAATACATCTAGAATTAAGTCTAGGTGCAAATTAGGTGTTAAGTGAACCCCCCCACCCCAGTTTCTTTCACCTATCTTTGACAGAGGGGAGGAAGGAAAGGCTAGTATCTGAAAGCCAGCCCCTACACTGCACTTGATCCATTTAATGACCTCTGCCATTTCACCTCTCTGAACTCAAGCTGGTGAAAGGGCTGGACAGGAAGCTCCAAGATATACAATATTATGCTGTGCATAAAGTAAAGTTCCCAAGTGAAGTATATGTCACTGGACACCCATATGCACAGGCCAGCAGCCACAGAAATTGGGAGTGCTTTTTGTCAGGACATTTGTTCTTCCTTAGTGCAGAAAGAAGCTGTTAGTCAAAACCGGTGCATCTGTAGTAAACCATCTTAGCTATTTGAATAAATGTCCTAGGAGAGTTCAGACACGATGCATTTTTAATATGCCCCTTATGCTGTTTTTTTTCCCATTATTGCCAAGGAAAGCTGAAACACCTTCAAATCTTATGAGAAGTAATAGCAATAGGGAGTTTCTGAAATTTCTAGAAATGTATGAGAAACCTCTCTGTTTTTGTGGACCATTACACATGACTATAGCATACTCATTAAGAATTGTTTTTTCTTTCTGTACTTGGAATTGAACCCAAGGGTGTTTTACCACTGAGCTACATCTCTGATCCTTTGTGTTTTCTATTTTCTGTTTTGAGACAGGGTTTTGCTAAGTTACTGAGGGTCACACTAAATTGCCCAGGCTGGCCTTGAACTTGTGATCCTCTGCCTCAGCCTCCCAAGTTGCTAGAATTGTAGGCAGGCACCAGCTTGCCTGGCTCACTAAGACCTTTTAAATCATATCAACAAGCCATCTTTCCCTCAGGTTTTTCTCAGAATGACTCTCACAGGTACTTTCAGCTCAGCTCCAGACCCTTTTATGGGCAACTCAAAAGTCATACATTAAATGCAAAGCACAATAGTAACCTAAAGGAGAGACAAATATAAACTGAGCAATACCTTCACTGCCAGACAGTAGGGTAAAGAAGACCCTAACATCTTTCTCCTACAGATTTATTTACTTGATTTTTGTTTTGCTCTCTGTGACCCCAGAGTTTACACTTTTGCTATATTGAATTGGCAGAGTTAGTGTTAGAACATTATAGAAAGCAATTTGTGACTTTAGTGGGCAGATTGCTAAGCACTCTTTAGAGTCTTAAAAGACTTTGTAAAATATCCAGTTCAATCCCTCCTTTCTCCCATGGGGGGGCGGGGAATAGTTCAGAGAGACCACAAGCATTAGTAATGAAGAAGTAACAGAGGTCATTGGAGTCCCATACATTGGCCAAAGACTTTGATTGGGAAGAGGGGATAAGGAAAAAGGGTGAAAAAAATAAAAGAGGTGTTTATGTTTAGATTTACTCTTAGTGACCTTACGAGGTAAATGGAAAAATACTATCTTAAGTAGACTAAGAGAACACAAGTTTTGTTTAAAGGCTCCAGTAAAGAGAAGATTGCACAAATTCTTCAAATATTTGGTTCTGACCTTCCCCCTCTCCTGCTTTTGTGTGCTACTATGAAGCTACTATGTCTAATACCTCATTAGAGACTCTTCATATTCAAGTCTTTCACACTGATTCATCTTTAGGAAATTTGCTTTTCTCGGTTGGAAGTGATGACTTAAACATGGACAGTGTATGAGCAAATTGAACAACATTTTTTCTTAGCATAAAGATAATGCAACAAGATTTAACTAATCACATTCTTTCATATAAATAAAATAAACAGTACACATATACTTTTTCAAGTCTTCTGCAAGTTTTCATAATGCAATACTTAGGAATACACAAATTATGAGAAACTTTTCAACTGATAAGTTCCTATTTTGTGTTGTATCACCAAACAAATGGAATAGTACCTAAATATTTGACAATTAACAAAAGTAACTTTAATATTCTGTATAATTTAGCCTCACTTATATAAAGGAATTACAAAGTTCCTATGAAGGCATAAATTAGGTCTGTAGCTGCATTTTGAATGATGAAATTCATGATCTAACCACAGTTTGGGAATGTAATGACATTATAGTTAGTTGGTGTGATCAAAGGCTTATTTGGGGGAATATTTTCAGCAAATGTTAATCATGAGATTTACAAGGTTAACCTTCTCTGAGTTGGAGTGCCCTATGAGTTCTTTATTTTGCAAAAACATTCAGTTTTTACCAGTGCTTTATCCTTGGTTGACTATGGTAGATTTTTTTTTTCTTTTTCTTTTTCATTTTTAATAGATTTAGGGTGGATCCCACATCTGGTTACCTATGTCCCTAAAGTGTCTGGTTCTGAAATAAAAATAAAAGTTGGAAGGTATTGGAGTGGGATGAAGGGGCCATTTTAATTGCCTCAGAGAATCTCCTAACCAATTTTCATTTCCCTCATTGGTGTCCTTGAATACAGGAAATTGGAGGGAGGTCGCAAAACATAAAGCCAAGGAATCTTCAAAAAGTCACGTGCAAAAAAGCAACCCAAAAGTAGATGGGAACTGAACTCTGAGACGGTTCAAAATAAGCAACGTCGAGATGCTTTATGATGACACTACAACCGTTGTGTCTGTGGCTCCAAGATTTTATTTCTTACTCACAGATAGGTAAAAATAAATAAACAAATGTCCCCTACCACATTTTCTAGACCCATAGGCAAAATTATCCGGGGGTCTGAGTACTAACAGTATAAAGAGACTACTCAACTACATTAAAGCAACCAGGTAGAATAATGTTTATACAGTCATTGAGTTTGGGATCAGGTGTTCTTTTGCATTTGTGCCTATTTTGATGAAATAACGTTCCATGCATAACAATGACTTAAAGCTGGTAAACAAGACTGGAGACCGCGCAATGGCTGGTTGCAGCTCAAGTCGCACGGCTCGCGGAGAGGGAAAACTCGATCTCCCTCGGAACAGGAGCCCTCTAGAAGTCCAGCCTCCGGGCCAGAAGCGAGGCCCGCCGTCTGGGCAATGCGGGAGTGGCGCCTCCCGGCGCTCCAGACGGCCCCAAGCCCGACTCCAGGGAGCTGGAGCAGAGGATCTGCGCTCAGGACCATTCCTCCCGCGGCGCGCCTTGCGCTTGGGCAGTGCATAAGGCGGTGACTCGGGTCTCCAAGACTGGCGCGCAGGCTGGGGCTTCCGCGCTGTAGGTCCTTGAGGGATGACACTGTACCCCCATACACCCGCGTCTCTCCCTCCTTGCGGGTCACACTGTGTGGAAGAAGCTATAAAAGATGACGACGTCTGCGACCTGGCCAGGGCTTAGAGCCCAGTAGAGTGACTGGAGCTTCCACTCTGGATGTCGCTCACAGTCAGTCCATCAGGGTCCACCGGAACCACCTCGGGATTCTGAAGGAGGCAGTTCCAGGGTGCAGGTGGGAAGATTAATGTGCAGGAACCGGGGACGGTTGATTTGAGGTAACTTCACGAGCCAAGAGCTCAGGCATACGATTGGAGACTCCAAGAGTTGGACACTGGGAAGCTGCAGGCGTGGCAGATTAAAGTTGGTGTTGAAACTGTGCCGCGCAGCAAGCAACCTTAACCCACTGGCTCTCTTTTGGGTCTCGGGTGGCTCCTGTGTCAAATGGAGGAGTGACAGGCGAAGGGAAGGCGCTTTAGACTCCGCAAAGAGTTCTCTAAGACGCAAGGAGATGGCATTTCTCTAGACGGGTGGTGCGTGGGCCCTCGTGGCTGCCACCGCCCGCCCTGGATCTCTCCGTTTCTCCGGTTTTTTTGTTGGCAGGGCCCTCCGGTGGGTGGGTCGCAGCGTGTTGAGAGTAATTTCTGGGCACCTCTCTCCGTTGTTCTTTTAGATCAGCTCAGGTCCAGCCATCGGAGAGAGCACTGATTTGAGACCGGTCCTGAGCCGTCAGCCCCTGTTTCCCTCACTCCACCGGCCACCTCCAACCTTTTGGATAGCCCACCTCTCCCTAGGGGACCACAGTGGTGTGGCCTGAGGACCCTAGTGGATTGGCAGAGCGAGGGAAGGCAGGGAAACCTAGGGGCGCCTGGGAGACCGTCTGGTTTGGGGGAGGGGCGGGGTTTTACAGCGAGAGGAGTTCCAGAGAACTAGGTGGACACGAGGAATTGGGAGGCTGGGGAATTTTACAGAGCAAAAGTGTGCGTTCTCTATTTTCCAGGCGAATACAACCCAGCCCCACACCAACGTCTCCCAGCTGCTCCCCAGTTAAGGCAAAGCCCTCTTCCTAAACAGTCGGTCTTGCTTACCAGGGTGTCACCAGCTTTTCCGCATGGGGACATTTCGTTCCGACTTTGCTCAGCTATTGCGCCCAAGGCCTGGGGAGTTCCTCTGTGTCCTCCTACCATGTCCCGAACAAAATGTCCACGGGCCCCGCAGACGTTCAGCACAGCACCGGGCTGCACTCCAGATGATGGCCGAGGGCCACTCTCCCCCTCCCCCACCTCAGGCTCCGGCCGGGATTCTTCTCCCGCCGGATGAGAACCAGTCCTGCTTAGGTGCCCCGCGAGTCGCGGGGCGAGCCCTGTTACCAGAGTCCCGCCAGGAAGTTCTCTCGGACAGCCCCAACTTAATTTCCTGGTCCTTGGGGGACACGTTCTCCTAGAAAACCTCTCCCAGTCCTCTCCTGTCCTTCGCAAAGAGTCAGGAAACATTAAAATCCCTATAGAAAGTCTCGATTTAACAGCGGGATAGGGTGGAGCGGGCGGGGCCGAGTTGTTCTTGGAACTGAATTTCTCCCCACTTTGAACGATCTCGGGCGGATAAAGCGCAGGTTTGTGCACTTGGTCCACAGAGGGATCGCAAACCCAGAAAACAAAACAGCGGCCGAGGAAATGTGGAGTTTGTACAGTTGTCCCTGCAAATGGGCGTGCGGAAATGCTAGCAATGTGAACTTTCTACAGATCGTGTATGGAGGGAGCTAAAGGAAAGGAGGGAGGGGAGAGGGCTGGAGGGGGCCGCGTGGCGTGAATTGTGCTGGCGTGGGAGGGTGTCCGTGTGCTTCGGAGCGGAGGGGATGTCGCGACGGGGGCCGAGGAAGGAGTCGATCACGAATCGCAGGCTAATTGGCTTAAGACATTTTGCAAGCGCTGGAAAAGGTCGTTGAAGGAGTTCACTGCAAAGGAAAAAAAAAAAAAAAAAAAAATCTTAAAAAAGAGTGCCGGGCATGCGCACAGAGAGGATGCCATATTGGAATGAGGCTGTAGTGGGAGCTGGAGGGACCCGAGCCGGCGCGCGAGGGAGGCGGCGGGCAGGGAGCGAGTGAAGCCGAGAGGCGAGGGCGGGCAAGCGAGCGAGGCCGGCGCCTTTTCCGGAGACTCCCGGGGCCAGGGTCCCCGCCGAGGGCGGAACAAACTTCATCAGGTAGGACGCAGCTCCAGCTACTGCCCTCGGCCCGCGATCAGACCTCCGGCCCGCAGGTTGAGAGCGCCGGTCAGCGTCTTTTTGCTAGCTTCGCGGGGTGAAAAAAAAAAAGGAAGACTAAGCAAGCCTGGTGGGTGTTGGGGGAGGAAGGAGAAAAACAGCCGAAGAGAAGGGCTGGAGAAGAAAGCGACAGCACTTGAGCGAAGCCTCAAACTCCTCTCTGCGCTCTGGGTTGTCATTTTTGCTTCCTCTGTCGCCTTCCCCCGAGACTCCTGGGCTCTGAAAAGCCCGGCCGTGCGGGAGTCGGTCCGGAGTTGCAAAGTGTCCTCCTTCCTCCCAGTGCTGCCGGTCCCCTCCCGCCACCCACCCTTCTCGTTCGTGTACTCGTGTTAGCGACGAAGCAGTCCCTGCTACTACCCTGCGCTCCCAAGTCTCTTCCGCACGCGAGATTCCTTTTGGTGTGTTTGGAGCTTTCCGGGGAGGTGGGGAGAAGGAGGTGGTGGGGAGGGGAGACTGGAGATCAGCAAAGGGGCAAAAAATCGGACAGACATTTGGAATCGTCCCTTGGAGGCATTTGCCTGTGTCACTGAGATGAAATTGTCAGTAGTAGTTTCGGAGCGTGCTCCAGCGAGGATGGTCTTTTTGTTCATTTTCCCCCCCTTAAAGTAATATCCTGTCACTTGGGGCTTTCCTGTTGTCTACTCTTATCAGACCTCCTTTCAAAATTACTACCCAATCAGGCTCTGGAGTTTATTTTTACATATGGATATGTCTTGCTGAAATTCTCCAAAAAGCTACGGTAGGAACTGCTAGATATATTTATTGATTTTGACCCGTAGCGGCGAAAGGGGATTAGCCATAGAAGGGAGATTCTTTGGGGTGGGAAGTGGTTGATTTGGGTGGCCAGATGCACCACGACAGCCCCATTTGTACTTGTGTTTTTTTGGAAGCGCAGCAACAGCGGGGAAGGAGTCTTTAGACACCGTGAAGGTTTCAATATGGCGGGCTAAGGTGGCTTTTAAAAACTGAAAATAAAGGTTTTGAGGTGGGAAAAAACCCAACTGAAGTGGCCACGCCTTAGTTTCGACTATCTTTGGTTACCCCAGGAGCCTCTTTAGCGAATTAAGTAGGAAAAAAGAAAGGGAACGAGTTGCCCCAGTTTTTTCCGTGGTTAGAGTCTGTGTGTCAAGTCCATTGCTAGAGGGTAAAGGGTGGAGGGGTGCCTCGGGCCGGGACGAGGGCATCCTAGCGCAACTGCCATTGGTGTCAGTGGATTAGTGAACAAGCCGGTAGGTGAAGCTGCCCGGGGTGTGGGGGGGAGGTGTTACAGAGATCCACCCTAAATGTGTGTACGTGCGTCTCGGAACCAGACCCTGCCACGATTTGACGTGACAAACTGCTGACACGTGGTGCAAAATACAGGAGGGTAGACGGAATGATTTATTTCGGCTTTCTAGGAGATGAGCTCGCTCTCTCCCTCTGTGTGTTGGATCCTGTGCGAGTAAACTCTGGATTAGATGGAGCAAGGAGGTGCTTATTAAAAGGACTGTCCAGAGTACTGGGTGCAATCGGGCTGCAGACGTCAGTGGGATTTTGTGTGGGCTGCATTTAGTGGCTCTTGCTTCCCTTTGCTTCGCCCTTGGGTGGGAAGTTAGGGACCATTGTGGGTGTGCGGAGGACGAAAGTGGAGGAGTACGTGGGTGGGCACACGCGGACCTTAGCCGAAAGGCGTTTTAGGGTCAACGTGAGGGTTTGCCCTAGTTTTGGGTTTCGCGCTTTAGGGAACGTGGGGGATGAGGGACAGCGTTCTGGGAAGAAATCGTCCCTTGCTCAGGCTGGGCATCGAAGGCAAGCCAAGAGGGGCGCCTCCAGTCCTGGCGGGAACGTGGGCAAGGCTTTATCCTCGGCGTGTAAATAGGCTGCGAAGTGCTCGGAGAAGCCCGCATACCGGGCCTGAGAGGGTCTGGGAATGGAGTTTGGACACAAAACCAGAGCCAATTAGGGGAGTCTTAGGGAACGCTAGCAAACCCGGGCTCGGAGAAGAGTCACCCGGAATGCGGGAACGTCGTTTAGTTAGGAACAGAGGTCCCCGACAGGGGTCGCCCGTGTCCAGGACGCAGCGGCCGTGCGCTGGACGCGCGGTAGTGCCAACCGAAAAGACCCGGGAAGAGGGGCGAGAGCCACGCGGTGGTCGCACGGTGTCTCCAGAGCTAGGCGAGGGCAGGTCCAGGGAACCTTCTCCTGATCGTGCAGTGGCCAAATGCTGGGAGACGTTTTAAAATGATATGGTTAAAAGGACAGTGTTGGCCAGGTCTATAGTTACCGCAGCAACATGGTCTCGGGACATTTAAAGGGGTCCACAAGTGTGTGTGTGGGGGCGCCCTACAGGGTCACGTAGATGGACACTGTGGGGTCGGAGGGGCTGGTTCCCTCGCGGTGTCGGGTGGGTGGGGGGTAGGGGCAATCAGCACGGGGATTGGAGACCCCGAGGTAGGTTTTTCCCTCCCACCTGGGCGGCGAGGCTGAGCGATTGGCGACGCGCGAACCCAGACGCACGCCCCCCACCCCGGGACGGAGCGCGCGGCGCGTCCCCGGCCCTTCCAGCCTGCGCTTCGGCGCGTCCTCCCGGGGACAAGCTCTTCCGTGGGCTCTGCTGAGGTGGAGACCATACTAAAATGGCTCTGCCTGGTAAACTGCAGTTTCAGCCGCGTACCCCTCCCCTCGTCCTCCTGACGTCGCCGCTGACAAGGACACAATCCACTCCAACTCCCGAAACCCACGATTTTGCACCGGGCCGTGCGGTGGACGCGAGTATACGGTCGATTACAAAGAACATTCCACAGGATTCTCGAAGGGCCCAAGTTTTCTTTTTCTTTTTCTTTTTTTTTTTTTTTTTTTTTGTGGGTAGGAGCGGGAGGGGGCAGGAACTGAGACGCTGCAGGAAGCCAGCCGACCACCGCCCCAGCACCGAGGGGGTTTGGGGTGCCCCAGCGGTTGGGGCTGGAGACTTTTAGGGGGAAAAATACGAGGGAAGTCCCTGGGGACGCGCATGGTCGCCGTGCGGAGCGATGGCCACTGCCACTGGTGCTCTTCCATGATTGCGTTTGCAGTGCCCCGCAGTCCAGAGTCGACGCCGGGAAGCCTGGGAGCCCATTCCCAAACTTCTGGAGACCTGCTCGCAGTTTCGCTTTCGGAATTTTCGGAATCTGTGGGTTTCTAGAGTTGGGTGGCATTCCGGGAAGGCGAGGCGACGTGCGTTGGCCCGTCGTGCGGTCCTCGGACCTCTCGCCCATCCCTGCGCCCCCCTCGCCGCGCCTGCCCGTCTCTCGCCGCGCCGTGTGAGGGTTTGGACTCCGCGGCCCGCGCGCCGCCCCCCGCGCCGCGTTCGGAGGGCTCCAGCCGCGCAGCCGCGGCGGATCCGGAGCCGAGCGGTGGGCAACCGTTTTCGACGAGGGCCCGCATCGCTTGGATCCGAAACCATCGCCGCAGCCCACGGCTCTCCCACACCCCTCCACCCTTGCACGGTAGCCAGGGGACTTGGGGGGACCGATTGGCGTGTCTACCCGGAGTGAATGGATCCAGGTTCCACCAGGTCGGAGGAAAAGCGTAAACAGGCTTAGAAATTGGGCCTCATTTCCTGGGGAGGCGGTTGGGGGTGGGGAAAGAGACTGAGCGGGTAAGGGGGAGGAGGAGGGAGAGGGAAGAGACCTTGGTGGTCGGAAGGAATTGTTGGCCGGGCTCTCCTTTGAGATAGGAGATCTGCTACTTTTTCCCTACTAAGCATTAAATTTGCACACACACTACTTCCTCCCTGCCATAAATAAATACCGTCTCAGATCTTTATCTTAGCCCGTTTGCTGGGACCCAGCCGCCTGCCTGCTAGGGAGACTGGAGAAATGCCTGTGTACCCTAAGACTCTGGGCCCTCGCTGAAGTTACTGCTCCCCAAAGGACCCTTTCTTGAGCAGGTGTAAAACACTGCCTAGAGGCAGGGGGTCTCAGCAGCCTCCATCCTAGAGAAAAGAGCAGTCAAGCACCCTGTTACCCTCTTTTGATGTGTGTGGACCTATAAGTGCTAGCAAAGACCTGCTGAGGTGAGAACTGAAGATTTCCCATTTCCAGTTGGGATTCTGGTACCTTGATCCTCAAACAAGCAATCCCTTGGGGAGGTGCATTTCCCTAATGGTGGGGGTAGTTGGTCAGAGAGTTTTTTCCTCTTCATATGTTCTTGCAGAGAGGGTGGACTTTTTTTTTTTTTTTTTAAGCCTTTCTAGGTATAAATGACTGGTTCCGTGATTCTTGACAAGAAGGCCTGGTGGAAAGCAGGCTAGGTTCCTGAGTCCTCCCTGTTCCTTATTATAAGACTTCTCTGGAAGTATTAAATGCTCATCAAATCCCTTTTCTGTCCACTCTAGCTGAGGTGGCATTTTTTTTTTCCATTTTTCTTTACACGCCAGTGCCCCTAAAGACTCAGAAGAAATACTTAGCGATGGAGACATCTCTTTCAGCACAAGTCCATGAGATTGTTTAGTTCATTACAGGATGCCAACGAGGTATGAGAAGTCCATGTAATGAAAATTCAAACTTTACAGAGCCTACACTTTAGGTTAAAAGTTTTTGTGAGGATATCGGAGTAAAAAGTTTTTTTTTTTTTTTTTTTCCCCCTCCTTAAAAAAAAAAAAAAAAAAAAAAAGTAATTTTAACAAGAAAGGTCCACTGTGGGATTTGAATGACCTCCAGTTCTGGTATAATAGGTTTAGACAACATTTCCTCTCTTTGTATTTCACTAGTTGGAATTTCTAGAGTTCATGTAATGGTGAGGAGGTCAGGAGGTGTTTTTTCTACTGCTCTAATCTAGGAACTCCTAACGGTTTGTTTACCAAAATGATATTGGGATCTGTAATTCGTTATACATTTTTTTTTTTGTTTTTTTTCAAACTATTTTTAAATCTGCATTACTTTGGCAGCAACTTATTGTCCCCATTCTATAAATTTAAACATTGAGGGAAATTATTCTTGGTACAGCAAACCAAAAATTGAACTTGTGCATTTGGTTGGTGGTGCGGGATCCAACAAGGAAGAAGGGAACATCATAAGGCCTGGTTTCTAGTTTCAGAGATGGTTTGTTTGGCTGTGTGACCTGGACAAATGTTTCAGCTTTTTTTTTTTTTTTTGGTGGGGGGATACCAGGGATCGAACTCAGGGGCACTGGACCACTGAGTCACATTCCCAGTGCCTTATTTTGTATTTTATTTGGAGACAGGATCTCACTGAGTTGCTTAGTGCCTCACTAAGGTTGAGGCTGCCTTTGAACTTGAGATCCTCCTGCCTCAGCCTCCCCAGCCCTGGGCATGGTGGGGCACAGCCTCCCATGTGCCCCACCATGCCCAGTTTCAGCATTCTTATTTACAAAAGAACTGCATTTGATTGGAATCTCACTCAGTGATCTCCATGTTTCTTTTTGAGAAACAAACAAACAAACAAACAATCAGAACCCTGGGTGATTCAGTACATTTCTGCTGATATGCTTGCCCATGTGATTCTTCTGCTGGACTCATGTCCCCAGAGTGTAGTGAAAACATGACTGGCCATAGGTGACAGTATTGTTATAAGATGCTTGTGAAAGCAGCTGGTGAGTTGTAGTTCACTGTGCAGAAGGAAAGTGCTATTATTTTTAAGTCCTGGAAGCTCCACACAAGGCCACATTTTCCTTTGGAAAAGGTGGGCTGGAGAGAAAATTGAGGCCTGTGCACCTGACTGTGGTGGCGCCATGGCCTGGGCTGAGTTAGATTGGCGAGTACTGTATGCTGTTAATAAGGAAAGATGCTCTGGTTAGAACTTACATAATAATGAGGAATGTTAAATAATTCATTTAAGGTTACCAAATAAATTTCTTGGGACTTGGTTTTGCACTGTCAGTTCATCAGTGTTCAAGGAAAAGACCCCACCATGACACTGCCCATCTGGTTGGTCTGTAGTGAATTCTAGAGTACTAATGATTCACTATATGCTGCTAGTTAGGGTCCCTTGTGTTATGCACGAGACCACACTGATAGGCTTCCCTGCATGTGATCAGATAGATGTTTTTGACACTGATTAAAGAAAGGATCCATTGTGCTTTTTTGTTTCTTCTTCTTCTTTTTTCTTTCTCCCTGAAAAAACAGAAAGGACACATTTTGGTAGATACAGCCACTTGTTGTTAAAGCCTTTGGTGAATTGTGAGAAGTAGGGCAGATAATGTTGGCAGCTGTGATTAGACAAGAGCGGTGGGGGGCTTGTGTGGTGAGGGGAGGGGACAGTTTCTATTCTGTGAATTTTTCCCTGCATTTTTATTGGCTGAGAAAAATATACAAAAGATATTAAAGTGTACCTTCTCGGCTTCCTGTTGAATTTAGCAAGTTTTTCTTCTTTTTTTTTTCCCCACTTCAATCAAAACTTATATATGCACTGAAACCACTTTCTAAGAGTTTGAAGTGCAAAGTGCAGATTCCTACAAAGTCTCCTTTATCAGTGAGTACCTTTTCAATTTTTTTTTTTTTTTTTTAAATTCTGAGACAGGGTCTCACTAAGCTACCCTTGTGACCTTCCTGCCTTAGTCTCCCAAGTTGCTGGTATTATAGACGTGGGCCAATGTACCCGGCTTCTTCAAATACTTTTTTTTTTACTGTGTTTAGTTGTGGATGGATATAATACCTTTATTTTATTTATTTATTTCCATGTGGTGCTGAGGATCAAACCCAGTGCCTCACACATGCTTAGCCAAGCGCTCTATCACTGAGCTACAACTCTAGCCCTTCTTCAAATACTTTCAGAAATAAAAATAATAGCTGCTTATTTAAATACTTCCTGTTTGCCAGCCACTCTTATTTCATCTTTCTAATGAGAAATTTATCACCCCCATTTTATAGAGGAGGCTGAAGCTTTAGAGAGCTGGAGGAACATGCCCAGGAGGACATAGCCAGCAAGAGAGAGCTGGGATCTGAGTCCTGGTGTATTTCATTGTCTTGAGAGGGTGACGGGCATCTTTGATGTGTGAGACACCGTGCCTAGAATTTGAATGCATTCAGTCATTTAATCTTTATAGGTGGTTGCTGTGATGTTTGTTTTATTGATACGGCAACTGAGTCTTTGGATAGGGCCATACAAAGTTTGTCATTAGTATTTGATTTTGAAATGGAGTAAGATCAGAGCATTTTCTTTTTGTGTTAAGTTTAAATGATCCTGGGAGAGTGGAGCTTTTAGATAAATGAAGCTTAAATTGCTGTTTTTAAAGGAACTGAAAATAATCAGTGCCCTTGGGTTAGGATAGAAGGTCATTTATAGCCAGAAGAATTGACCGTTAAAGATTCGAAATGTGTTGAATTTTTGAAATTTCATCTTGATTATAACATAAGTGGCATTAATATAAATCAATTTCTTTCCCCACTATGTGTGCAAGAATAAGTTTAGAAGTCTTCGAGTCTGGGGGAGGTGGAGAAATTGCAAACAGACAGAGGAGAGCTGGGGTTTTTCCCCATAAGTAGTGTTGCCACTGACGGGGACCATCTTTTAGATCCATTGTCAGTTTTTGGCCTTTTATTGGATTATTTCTCGTGTAGAAAACTGAAAACAAAAACCACACACTGTTCTTTTTGGGAGCCCCGTGTAAACAGTCATGTGCCTGCCCTGTGGTCTCATGGGTGAGTTGCAGACCCCTTTCCTGGCATGATTTTCCTGAGGCTATGAGGCTGGTGAATAGAAGGGCCTTTATTCTCTGTGAATGGAAATTAATTTCACTTCTTTTAACTGGAGGAAAAGTCCAATGTTGCCAAATCAAGTGGCTGAATTTTCGTAGAAATCACCTTTTGACCTTATTTTAGGAAGTGTACTAAATCACTAATCACCAACTTATCACTCAGCTGTGGTCTGATGGTTAGAATGAACCACATCCTAAAAGCCCAAGAGTTCAGAGTTTTTTTGGCGTGGCCCTGCCTAAGTCACTTTAATGTTAAACTTCCCCTATTTTTGATTTTCCTTATGATGAATGGCTTAGTAGAATTCTTTTTTTTTAATTAAAAAAATTTTTTTAAAAGATTTATTTTTTAGTTGTACACAATACCTTTATTTTATTTATTTTTATGTGGTGCTGAGGATCAAACCCAGGGCTGCGGATGTGCTAGGCGAGCGCTCTACCAATGAGCCACAACCCCAGCCTGGCTTAGTAGAATTCTTGCTCAGCGCATATTATATCTTAAAAACTTGCTTTAAAAGGTAAACATCATGTGACAAATATACTTTTTATTAAAGATAAATCTCTCCGACTCAAGGTACACCCTTAACGATTGCAGAATTTGAGTTTGCAGTCATTTTTCTTTTTCTCCATCTCCAGATTGGAAAGGACATTTCCCGCTGAGTGTGTATACTTCTTCCTGCCTCTGGTTTATTTGTACAAACAACACAGGAGGACACCAGTCCCCGTAGATAGGGACTCAGGGGTTATACCAGTCCTTCTGTCCTCACATTCATAGAGGCATTTACTATGGAGCCTTTGCGGGGACCTGGGCACCTTTGGGAGCAGGAGTTGGAGCCGGAGCTGGAGCTGCAGCCTGGGTCTTGGCTTAGGCTTGGGTTTTGGCCTTTGACTGGCAGAGCCTGCGATCCCTGCCCTGTGGGTACGAGCAAGCTTCCTGTGCTTGGGATGGGCAAGCAAAGCAAGGTGACCAGACTTGCGGCTGGCACCCTTTGGCATCTTGGGCTTAACCTCCTTAAGCTTTAAGGCCTCTTTAAGGCCTTGATAACCTCGGCACGTGCACTCATGGCCTTGGCGTTGTTAGCCTGCATCTTTTTCAGGCCCTTCTTGTTGTGCTTCTTGGCAAAATGCATATTTCTCAGGAACTTGTGGTCTTTCCCCTTAAGAGATTCATATCTTTGTCATCAGTGTTCCTTGATGCCATTTCTGTGTCATTTTTGGGATTGGTCGTGCACGGTGTGGTTCTTTGGACTTGGCCACATCTGCACCATAAGCTGCTGCTCTCCTGAGCGGATATGGTTTTAATGTTCCATATTCAGTAGCAGTTGTCTTGCCTGTGTACCCACAAAGCCACTCGCTGGGCATGCAACAGCAAAGGGGATCTGCCACTGGATATAGATGGCACCAGTTGGTGTGTGGCTTAGTTTAGAGCTCTTCCGTTTAAGAAGGCAGGCATTCACAGGAGACTGTTCTCAGCAGCCTAGAAGTTGTTACTGTGCCTGAAAGTGATGCATTGCTTACGGGGAGAACTTGGAGAAACCCCCATCCCGCCCCCTTGAATGCAGTGCTGCAGAAGGATGTCCCCCGCCCCTCCAAGAAGAGGATAGACCAAAAAGCATACTGCCCAAATTGACCTTGTACTGGGGTGATGTTTGTGTCTGTTTCTGCAGGTAAGAAACTGGCTGTGCCTTTCTAAAGGCAGGGAAGTGGGTCAGAGGCTTAGGAAGGAGTTATGGAGGGAGGACTGGGCTTGATCCTGAGATGGTTAACCTGCAAAGGAAGGCAGAGGGGAAGAATAGTCACAAGGACAAGCATGTGCTTTTCTAGGTAGCCTGCTGCTTTTTATGAATTAATATTGTTAGTATTGACTCCCTAAGTGAAAGTTCATGTGCTTATATTTTAGCCATAGTTATTCCTTCCTAATGGGTATTTTTTTAAAATTTGTAAGCAGTTGGTAGATGTAAAGCTCACCCCTCCCACTTGAAAGCTGCCGGTGGATGGATCATGTTGTGCTAGCGCTGAAGCCTGGATTTTTTTTGCTTGGATTTACACTGACAGGTCAACGTGAATATAGTGGTTGGGAGGTGTAGACTTTATCCTGCGTGGTTTGTCCTTCTTCATCTCACTTGCAGCCTGTGGCCTTACTTTTCCATTCGGCCCAATGAAGCAAAATCTCTTAAAGTCCCAACAGTGTGAGAAAGATGTGTCTTAGGTCTTAGGTCTTAGGTGTTTGGAGGGATGGCAGCGATGTTGATTTTGGAGGCATTTATTCTGGTGGCAGGCGAGTTTCCAAGGAGAGGGCTTTGCTTCACTGAGTGGAGGAGGGAGCGAGGGAGGAGGCGGCCTTCAGCCAGGCCAGCTCTTCTGAGAAGCATTCATGTCCATGTGCTAATTAAAAAGAAAAAGGAGTTCCGCAGAATGCAGCTGCTGGTGGTTTGCTATTGAAGCTGACAGATTTCAAGAGCCTTTGAGGCCTCCTGCCCTCATGTATCTAATCCCTGCCAAGTGTGCGTCCCCAATTTTGGGTTGGGAGATGTGAACAGTTGGATGCCGTCATTTTCATAGGAGTTGATGGCAGTGGAGCAACTTTTGTTTTTCTCTGCTGTGTCTTCCCTCATTGACTCTCTATAGCCCCGTTATTGAAAAATAACTGACTCTGACCACGCCAGTGGAGGCGCTCATGTTCTGCTGGGAGGAGGAGTTGGCTGGCTGCACATGAAGTAGTGACAGCATCTGGGAGTCTTGGGGTGGGTCCTTGTCCTTCATTGTCTTTAAAACTGTGCTGCATTCTTCCCACTAGCTGTCAAATGCAGGACCCCCCCCCACCCCCCACCCGCATCTGCCACTATCAACTGCAGTGGGTTTGTACAGACCTGTAGACAAAGTCTGTGAACGGCCCGCTGGGCATTTAGAGCCATTTGTCATCTGTCCTCCTCTTATTTGTTGGGTGTCTCCTGGCCGCCCCAGGTGTAGGCTCTGGACACTGGAGGCTGACCTCACTTCTCTCCCTTGCCAACCCTGGGTGCTTCAGAGTCCTCATTCCCCCTTTATGTTGCACCTCCATAGTTTTCTCGTGGCCGAGCTCACACCCACCTCTTTCATGAAATCTTTAGTGATCCAGGACAGGCCATGGTGACTATTTCCTTCCTGAGCTCCTATTTTATTCTAGTAGGTGTTGTATTATTCCCTTTTACCCTATGCACTTAGTTTTAATGAGGAAGGGAAGTGAGAACCCAGGTTCTCTGATGAGCCTGAGTGGGAGGTGAGATATAAAGAGCTTCCAGAACAGTCCCTCTGTTTTGCCGTTGAGAACAGTATTGCTCCTGGTTGAAAGGTCAGAGGCTCATGCTGGTAAGTGGTAAGTGATACCACCATACTGTGTAACTCTATCTTTGCTGTCACCTGCAAAGTGCTATACATTTTCCAAATGTTTTTATTTGCATAATTTTAAGTTTGCTGAGAGTAAACTTCCTATGCATTTAAGTGGTATGATTTATGAAAAGTTCAATTTTTTTGCATTAAAATAAACACCTGAAATGCCTTCCATAAAGTAAACACCTGAGGTACCTTCCAGTCGTATGACTTCCCAGCTAGACTGTGGACCTCTGCAGGCCGGGGCTGCTCTCTGGCCATTGCTGGCAGAGGAGGGTTGGTACCTCTCACTGTTGGTTTTGGGTGACTGAGTGAGGAAGTGCTTTTTTTGGTATTTTAAACGCTGTTTCTGTGCATCTGTCTTGAAGCAGTCAATTCAAAAAATTCACCCAGAACTCTGACTGCTCATTACTAGACATTATCCATGCCTGTCTAATTTATAGAAGACTTCTTTGTAAGTTTCCCAACATTTTGAGTTCTTGTGACCATGTGTACACAACACATGGTCTAGTTTACCAAAAAGACTTTTATGTGTTATGTGTAGTGCATAATAGACACAGATCTGTTGTGGATGAAGTTTGCTTAGCTTGGGTCGATGCTGTAATGTTCCTCTTAGTCACAGTAGATAATGGGGAGATCCTGTTTGGAGTTGTCCAAGATGTCAGAAGCCAGGTGACGACACCTGTGCTAATTCTAAAACTCATGCTCCTTTTATAAGGCCCCATGACTGAGCTGTCTTATGCTTACCTAAATCTGGATGTAAATTTCTGATACAAGAAATTTCTGGTAGGGGCTGGGGTTGTGGCTCAGCGGTAGAGCGCTGGCCTAGCACCTGTGTTGCCCAGGTTCGATCCTCAGCACCATGTAAAAGCAAAACACATTGTGTACAACTAAAGCAAATAAATAAATATTAAAAAAAAAAAAGAAATTTCTGGTACAAGAAATCCTAGATGGCTACTTGGGTTACTTTTGATGCTGTATACATTGTAAGCATCCATAATCTAAAAAAATCTGAGGTCCAAAAATGCTGTAAAATCTGAAACTTTTTGAGTGCCCAGTGTGACACCACAAATGGAAAATTCCATATCCTGAAATTCTGTTTCATGTGAAACATTATTAAATATATTGTACAAAATCACATTCAGGCTATATAGGTACGGTGTTTTTTGTCTGTGAAACATAAATGAGTTTCATGTTTAAATTTGGGTCCCAACCCCTAAGATAACTCATTATGAATAGGCAAATCTTCCAAAATCTGAAAAAAAAAAAAAAATTCGAAACTTGAAACACTTTGGAATATCTCTCATTTTAGATACGGTAGTCTCAACCTGCAGTAGTATTTAATTGGGTATTTCCCAGCCTCATTCTTCTTTATAGCAAATAAATAACTTTTGGATAAATGATCAATACATAAATGCACTTTGAAGGTAGTGCACAGCTGGTCTGCATTTGGAGTTTTTTCTTCTTTTGAGTAAGTAATGTGAAAGGTTCTTATTTTTCTTATTTTGCACTTTTGTGAACAACTGATTGAATCTTACGCCCCCTGTAATATATGCTGTTTGAGGGGGAGATTAAGAGGTGCCAGTGAAAACCATGGATTAGAGGCCACAGAATGTGCTGGAACAGGTGCTGCCTCCAGCCCCGGTATTCACTCCTCCAATGCCTATTATCCCCAACATATCTTATTTCCTGGTATTGAGGTGTGACTCCGGTTGTCAAAAATTAGCATTTCTTACGCGGGGGCAGCAATTTGTGTCAGGTTTCAATCTATTTTGAGTGAAAACCAATGGAGCCTGGTTGAGAAATGGCGAGTCAATTGCTGTCCTAATCAAGGCAAATCAAGCTCTGAGCATATGGTGGATGGCAAGATTCCACAAACCTCCCGCCCAAACAATCAGTTCATCTCACATGGTGATGGCATGAGGCAGGACCTGTCTCTTCTCAGGAAGGCTGAAGAGTTGGCTGGTGAAAGCGGCGAAGAGACGGACTCAGGCACTCTCAGCAGAGTGGTCGTGAGAGGTGGACGGAGGAGGAAGCCTGTGGTGACAGTGCCTGGCACTCAACGCTGCTTCTCATCTTCAGGGCTATTTTCAGATCTGGTTTTTTTTGGAGACTCTTGTGGTTCCCTGCTCTTTTGCACATGCTTCTTAGGAAAACGGAAGTCGTCATTTGTTCCGGGATCCAGTTTTGGTCCAAAATTTGGTTGTGTATCCTTCTGAGTCCTTTGCGATTTTCCATTTTGATGGAAATATTTTGAAAGGTCTTAGATGAGGTTTCCCGTGCTCATTTTGAAATTCCTGGAGTGTGAAATGAGGCAGCTTTCAGGGTGATTTAGACATGCTCAATTTCCAAGGGCAGCCGGAGCATGTCTGGAATTTCACAAGCTTTTAGTTTAGACTTCACATTTTATTTTCTACTGGGAGAATATTATCTTTTTCTGAGTCAATGAAAAATAATAACTGTGAGGTAGCAAGCCTGAAATTACGAGCATATTATTAATTAGTAAAAGTGCCAGTTTCTCATGCTAGTTAAAGGCACACCAGTTTGGAAGGCTGGTGTTGTGGTATGTCTGCAGTGAGACTTTCCCAAGCAGGAAGCCTTGGGAACCTGCCCTGATGAATGGAGATTGGAGGGGTTTCTAATGCTATGCTCGCTTTGTTATTTACCAGTCAATGACATCTCACTTTTCCACCTGAGTTTGGATGATTCCAGTTGCAGAATAATAATTTGACACTTTTGTCTACTGAGACGAAATCAAGATGGAACAGTGATGTATTAGAATTGGGTTACAGAAAGAAGAACATTTATCGACTCAGACCCGCAGATCTGAAGTTGGAGCTGGCTGTGCCTTTATTGGTTTGGAAGTCAGAGGGAGGCTGATCTTCTTGCCTGTGTTTGTTAACCTTGGGGATGAAACTGACCGTGTGTTCAGGAAGCTTGATTCTAAAGTGGCAGTAAGTAGGTGGAAGGCCTTCAGCCCTTCTGTTTTGGAAATGGGACAGTCCTTTTCTGGGTACTTTGATCAAGTCCCCAACACAAAGAGCATTAGATTGGGGTTTCCAGGCCTCTGTACTGTGGTTCCCCCAATCAGCAACTTCCACGCAGCGTGTGAAGATACTCTCAGCCTTTCCATTCCCTACTCTGAAACGTCAGCAGACAACAAAGTATTACCCGTTGCTGAGGCAGGTGGCTCACATAGAAAGTGGACACCAAAACTAATGAAGGGAGAAAAATAGCTTTTCCTATAGAAAAGAAAAATCTTAAAAGGAAAAAATTCACTCATGGCTCCTGGGAAGAGGCTTAGACTATTTTATATCCATTTAACAAGAGTAGGATAGACTGATAAAGGGTAATGTGAGAATTAAAAAGAGCTTTTGGAAATTAAAATACATTAACATCAGAGTCAGAGAGAAAGTTGCTGATGATAGAGTGAAAAGATAGAGTGATAGAAAGTAAAAGGGGAAATTAAGGAGGCCCAGCGTTTGAATGAAGGGATATCAGAATGACAGAGAAAATGGAGATGAGGAAATCAGCAACCACTTTGTGAAATCCCCTAGCACCAAAGAACATGGATTTCAGTTTAAATGGAGTCAGTCATTCAGTGCCCGCCAGCCAGCAAGTAGATTGCCACTAGACACAGCATTCCAAGATTTCTGGCCATCAAACAAAACAAAACAAAACAAAACAAAACAAAACAAAACAAAACAAAACAAAACAAAACAAAACACACACACACACACACACACAAAAAAAAAAAAAAAAAGAAAGAAAGAAAGAAAGAAAAAAAAAAATCCAGCACTTAGAATGGTATCAGACTTGTCACCATGCAAGCTAGGGGGCAGTGGAGGGAAGCCCTTTAAATTCTGAGGCATGGTGTATTTCTCTCTTTTCTTTTTCTTCTTCTTCTTCTTCTTCTTCTTCTTCTTCTTCTTTTTTTTTTTTTTTTTGGTACAGGGCATTGAACTCAGGGGCACTCGATCACTGGGCCACATCCCCAGCCCTTTTTTGTATTTTATTTAGAGACAGGGTCTCACTGAGTTGCTAAGTGCCTCGCCATTCCTAAGGCTGGCTTTGAACTCGTGATCCTCCTGCCTCAGCCTCCCAAGTGCTGGGATTACCTGCGTATGCCACTGTGCCTGGTGGCAGGGTGTATTTCTGCCTTAAGGTTTCTTTACCCACCTTAACTATTGGTTAAAATATGAAAATAGGTCAAAGATATTTTTAGCCATGCAAGGGCCTCACAAGTTCTGCACATACATCCTTTCTTTGGAAACTGTTGGAGAATGTGCTCCAACAGGAGGGAGAACCAAGAGGGAGGAAGACAGGAGATCCCATAAAAAGGAGGGGAAGCGAAGTCTCAGGATTACACCCTGTGTTCCAGGCATGGAAGCTCTGGTCTGGATTAGAGCAGGAAGGAGGCCCTGGTAGACCCTGCTTCAAACGGAAATGAAGAAAACACCTATGTACTTCAATTTAGTGTTGGGGACTTGAGACAGTTAATGGAATATTTGAATTTGAATGGGTGATAAGCACGTGGAAAACCAAAGATGTGGGAAAACGAGCCATCATTAGCTCCAGGGAAAAGCTGGGTCAGACAGGAAGACGGACCACAGAATGCAGCTCTGCAGGGGAGGGTCTAGCAGTGTGGAAATGTCGGATCTGGGAGGAGGGAAGGGTGCCTGGAGTTGGAGGGGAGGTGGTGGCGTGACTAGTAGGGCATCACCTGGCAATGACAGAGACTGAGAAATTACGAAGTAGCCTGTTACTCAGCATCAGAGAGATGAAGGTCAAAGTAGTCAGTTAAAGAGAGTTGGAGGTGGTTGCTTCAGGGAGTGGGAAATGGGGGAGGGGAGAGAAGGGTGGAGGTTGTGGGGTATTTTTTCAGAGGGGGAGGGTCAGTGTACAAGTCTTAGAATCATTTGGCTTTTAAAATTATATGCAGATATAAGTCAGATATAAAAAATCATCTGCTAGCAATGAAGGGAATAATGAGAAACAGTCCTAGAAATTATATAATGCCTTTTCTTTTGTGTTTGAGACAACTGAAACCTGGGGGGAAAAAATAGCTTGTCCATATACTTAGACCTGTTATGAGACTGGCTTAGATGTGAATAACACCATCAATTCTTACCAAGGTAACTCTGCTGAACTTCTATGGAGACTTCAGCAAGATGGTTTAGGCTATTGTTTGGTGGGCCTAGTGAGAGGGAGTTAGTTTGCTGGGGGTGTGCCCTTGAAGGTCATATTGGTATTTTAGGACTTGGCCTCTTCCTGTCTCTGTCTTTGCTTCCTGGAAGCCTGAAGTGAGGCTGCTGCCTCTGCCACATGCTCTCACCATGGTGTCCTGTGCTGCCACAGGCCCAAAGCAACAGGGCCAAGCAGCCATGGACTGAAACCTCTGAAATCATGAGCCACAATAAACCTTTCGTCTTTTTCAGTTGACTATCCCAGGTATTTTTCTCACAGCAGAGGAAAACTGCCTAGCAGTCTAGCCAAGCTTGATTTTCTAAAACAGTTAAACTGAGATTACTGGCATCCTGAGAGGTGTCTCCTTTGCAAAACTATTTCTAGAAAGTACAACCTTGCTTTCCTCATATTTCAATGAATTAGCAGAAATACTGTGTTTTCTAGTATACTTTTGGTAGATAGCTTTTGATTGAAGAATTACTTTCATCTAACAATCCTGACATACTCTCCTGTCCATGTAGCAAGCTGTGGTTCTCAAAGTGTGGTCCCTGGATCAGCGTCAACATCTCCCGGCAACCTGATAGAAATGCAAGTGGTCAGACATCACCCCAGACCTAGGGCATCAGCCATCTGTTTTGCTCTCCAGGTGGTTCTGCTGTGCTTTTAAAGTTGGAGGAGCACCCTGGGCTGCCCATGCCCCCTGTAGCGCCCCCCCCCCCCACCACATTAGTCCTGCAAACTTCCTGCTGACTAGAGCTTAAAGACCTGATCTCTTCTAAATGCAAGGAAAGCTGGGAAGTATCTTTGGGTAGCCAGTGACTCCTTACTGGAGACAGGAGAAAATGGATATGGGTGTGGGCAGGTGGGTTAATGTCTTTGACATACAGTAATTTCTACCTGTGTGCACTTTGAGATGTATTCTGTTCACAGTAGAATGTGCTGTGATGATGAAGGTACTAGGGACTGGCCTCTTCAGCCATGCAGAAATTATTGTCCCTCTAGAAACCTACCTTAAAGGACCCCAGGTTTAATTGTTGCTTAACTAAGGGGTTTATATAAACAGTAGTTCTCTTTCCCTTTTCTCATAGTTACGTGAATGTTTGGTACCCTGAAACGTAGCACTGGGTATGCAAGAATGTGGTATCTGATAAAGACAGGATATAAACACCCCATAGGATAGTGGGGCGGGGCAAAGGAGGAACTCAGAAGTGCAGCTCACAAAATATGTGAGCATAAAATTTACCTTGTGTTAAAAAAAAAATTAAACATAAAACCTGAAATCTGAAAGAGTGAGGTTTCTGATATCCTTAGGTTTGGGGGGAACTTTTTTTTTAAGAATCTGAGTTTTAGAGGACATAAAGTGAATTGGTAGATGTGACTAAGTTAAAAGCACGCTTAATATTCTGTGTCAAAAGAGACCGCTCACTCCAGGGCAAATTGGAGAAATGTTGACAATAGTTTTGTGAGATGAAATATCTATAGCTCATAAAAATCTGTAAAATATACCTAGAGTTAAAATACAGCGCAGAGGTGAAGGAGGTGCCATGTAATGTGACACTGCAGTCGCAGGGTACTGTCATTTAAATATCAGATTGAAAGGTGAAGGAAGCTGTTCTTGGCTGGGCAGAGACCGGGTGTGGACATCTCTCTCTCACTGGATATGTCATAAGGCTTGGCTGCCACTCCCTGTTGTGATCCTATATCTAACTTCTGGGATTTCACATTAAGGAAACATCAAGGATGTAGGATTTCTGGCTAAGGAGGATGATCACAGCACTGTTGACGATGGTGAAAACTAACCTGCCCCTACCAAAACCAAAACCACATAATTGTCAGTAGTAGAGGCATGGTAAATAGACTTACCCTACTCATACTAAAAATCATACCCCCATTTCAAGGTCTTTTCTCCAAGAATTATGATAACATGAGGAAATGCTTTCTATATTAGATGGAAAAATGGATTAGAGCTGGGCATGGTGGCACCTGCCTGCAATCCCAGTGGCTCAAGGAGGCCGAGGCAGGAGGATCGCAAGTTTGAAGACAGCATGGGCAACTTAGGCTCTAAGCGACTTAGCAAGACCCCATCTGAAAATAAAAAATAAAAAGGGCTGGGGATGTGGCTCAGTGGTTAAGGGTCTCTGGATTCAAACCCCAGAACCAAAAAGAAAAAGACGAGGATTCTAAATGCTGTGTGAATTCACAAAAACTATGCACAGAGAAATGATCAGGAGGTATCATAGCTGTCAAAGTGACTTTCCCTGGTTGTTAGGTTTCTGAGTGATTTTAATTTACTTCCTCGTATCATTTAGTTTCCCAGAATTTCTTTCAGGACTGTCCCTTTTATAGGAAGGAAAAAGTGAACATTGTTGAAAAAGTCTGGAGGGTGCCCTGCTGTTTGCCCAAATAAGCGACTTGTACGGCCATCTGGGTGCACATCAAGAAAGCATCGGAGTGGAATGCCACTTGTCCTTTTAAGAGAGATGTGAGATTTCACTCTGCCACTCATTCAGATGGCTTTCTGTGGGGCGTTTGTACTGTCGTCCCCCCCCCCCCCCCAATTCTATTTCAAATGATGGATTAGGTGCATTTGAATCAGTGTCTGACTTCATGGTCCCAGGCTACCTCTCTGTGGCGTCTGGTTAGACGCAGGTGGAGAAAGGGTCGGGTCACCAAGGAGTCATAAAGACTTTAGCAAACTTTCTTCCTGCTTCCTAAGTGTCGTAGAAAGCCATTGATGCTCAACTGATTCATTAATAGTTAAGGTTTATGGACTCCCCCACCCCCTTACAGAAAAATTTTGTGCCTAATAACATTTTTCAGGTGGAACGATCTTCTTGAATTTACAAATGGATGGGAAAAGGAAGTCGTCTTAGTATAACACACACAACGTAGCTTTTAAGATCCCTCCAGATCCTTTGAAATCGTGTTGATGTGAAAGTACAGCACATGGAATAAAAGCCTATTACGTTAGGAAGTTTGCCACAAGTCACTTGCGGACTATTGGGGGGAAACTACATCTCCTTTTGAAGTGTCTTCAGTTTTTAAATTTCTATGTTCTCTTTTAACCAAGTTGACATTATTAAGTTAAATGAAAAGTTTTTAAGAGAGCGAAAACTTGATGGTTCTTAAGGACATGTCACAATCTCTCAAATATGGCTCATCAATATAGTGGTGCAGCTGGACTGCCCAGGACAGCAGTCCTCTGGGCCACATGTGGCTATTTAGACTGAAATTCATAAAAATTAAAATTCAGATGCTAATTGTACTAGCTAAATTTCAAGGCCTTGTCGCCATGGGTGGCTAGTGGTTCCCATACTGAGCCATGAGGATATAGAAAGTTAAGAGGTAATAAAAGCCCAACAATTTCTGATTAGTTTTAGAATAATATCCAGTGAGTAGTCTTCCTCACTGCTTTCCTCCCTAACAAGGCTTTGTGTAGTCGCTGGAAAGGGATTTGCAGCCCGGAACGGCGGCGCCATGGGAAGGAGTCGGGATGGAGACGAAAAAATTCTTTAATCTTCCTCTCTCTGTCTCTTGTAATTTCTAACACCACATACACACTCTCACAAGAAACCAAGGCACCTACTCTTACAAGAAACTACAATGTATATATACAATAGCGATAACCCCGTCCGTTCTCTCTCAGGTCTCATCTCACGTGCCCGAGCAGGACTGGTGCTAGCCCGATATGCTGAGTCACGGCTCAAGTCTCTCGAGATCCTGGGCCAAGTCCCGCAAGATCCCAGGCCAAGTCCTGTGAGACTACGGAAGGCGACAATGCCCAAATATGTCCATGGCCCATAGTCAACCGCAATCTTAGCTATCTCCCCAAACAGGGCTCCTGCAGCTTTGCTTAGCCTTTGCTAAAAATTGGTTGTGTGCTGTAAACATACCACAGGTGAAAGAAGGAGGCAGGATAGCACAGAGAGGAGAGAAGGCTTATTGTATTAAATTGGGTTCAGATAAATGGGTGTTCTGATGGAGAAAATATACAATTCGTGCTAGAAATTACCTTGCAGGCATTTTCGATTTGCAAAAGACCTTTGTTTTTGTTTTTTTCTTTTCCTTTTGGTACCATGGATTGAACTCAGGGGCACTCGACCACTGGGCCATATCCCTAGCCACCCCCCTTTTTTTTTTTTTTAGAGACAGGTCTCACTGAGTTGCTAAGTGCCTCGCCATTGCTGAGGCTGGCTTTGAACTGGCAATCCTCCAGCCTCAGCCTCCCAAATGCTGGGATTACAGGCGTGCGCCACCGCGCCCGGCTTGCAAAAGACCTTTGATTGAGTCGAAGTAAGCCTTCTTATTTAACTGGTGAGGAATTTGAGCAAAAGAGAGGCTATGTCATTTGTTCATGTCACATAGACAGGAAGTGGCCGTGGGACTCCTTGCCCTCAAGCGCACCCTTCATTTCATGGGGCCAGGTGACTTTCATAAGAAGTTCTGGTGCTGTAATTCTGTTGTTCACCAGCCTTGGGGACAAGAGGAGCCAGTGGTAGCACAGTTTACACAACTGTGTTGTCCAAGCAGGGAGCTGCCCTTTATAAGCCCAGCCCTCTGAACTTTCTCTGTGTGCCTTTGGAAAAAAAAAAATCCTGCTTTAATTAGTAGACACATTTACTTTTGGTCTTGAAATCACAGATAGTATGTTTTATGAATTAATAGGCGGCCTGGGTATTAGCTTGCTGGTAGAGTGTTTGTGTACAACACATGAGGCCCCGGGTGCCAACCCCAGGCCACACACACACAAGCACACATGCTATCAAAAGGAAATGCACATCTTTTAAAAATAGCCTTTAGAAAATGAAAGTAGCCTTTTTGGCGTATTGTTGTTAGGAAAAGGATTTGCTTTTTAAAATATCATGTTTCGGGGTATGTGTGTGTGAGAGTGTGTGTGTGTGTGTGTGTATGTTTGTGTGTCTCCTCTCCCAATACTGGGGCTCCAACCCAGGGCCTCATGCACGCTAGGCAGAGGCTTCACCAATGATCTGCACCCCCAGCCCAGAGCACCTTGTTTTTATTTTCCAAACTTAATGGAACGATTGTCACCAGTAAGACCTGCCCCTACCACATCCCATTTAAAGTAAATGGATTTAAAAATTAAAAAAAAGGAGAGTAAATAGAAATTTCTGTGAAGTGGTTTGTCATTCTCATATTTAATATGTTTCCTCCAGAATTACCTATTTCCATGGTTCCATTAGCTGCTGAGAGCTAGCTGTGGAAAGTGAAGTCATTTATTCCCGGGACGGTGGCTGCGTGCTGGGAAGAGACTGCGCTTTCTGGGAGGCTGTTGCCACCACGTTCTGTTGATGATACCATCCACATGCTTCTTGCGTGTTTCCTCTCCCCGTCTGAACCCTGAGCCACATCCTCAGCCGTATTTTGTATTTTATTTAGTTGCCTAGCGCTTTGCTTTTTGCTGAGGCTGGCTTTGAACTCGCGATCCTCCTATCTCAGCCTTCGAGCTGCTGGGATTATAGGCGTGCGCCACCGTGCCCAGCCAATTTTGGAATTACTAAGAGAGAAGCAAACCCAGTTTCCATTTGGGTTCAAGTCTTTTCTGTGTAGGCCATAGTTTTTTGGCATTGTTTTAGGTACAAACTCACAGAGAACTGAGAAGAGACTGTTCTGGCTTGCTTCCTCCCACACGATGCCACCGTGGTGTCAGTGGGTCCTAGGCATGGTGTTTACCTATCACCTGTGGTTTTTAAGCAAGCCAAAGGAGTCATTTTGCACCTGGGGCTCTGCCTTTAACCCTTAGTCGCACATGGGTTAAAGACAGCCCTAATTTTTTTTTTTTTTTTTTTTTTTTTTTTTGTGGTTACCAGGGATTGAACTCAGGGGCATTCGACCACTGGGCCACATCCCCAGCCCTTTTTTGTATTTTATTTAGAGACAGGGTCCCACTGAGTTGCTAAGTGCCTCGTCATTGCTGAGGCTGGCTTTGAACTCGCGATCCTCCTGCCTCAGCCTCCCAAAGTGCTGGGATTACAGGCGTGCGCCACCGCGCCCGGCAGCCCTAATTTAAATTGTGTATATGTTACCGATGCCGACTTCATCTCAGACTGATGAAATACGGCCAGCCCCCATGCCCAGAGGGTGTGGTTGTGCACAGGTGCCCTGGGTCTTTGATTGTCCTTCCGCTAGCATGCTCATGAACTTGCCTCTATAGAACCAAGATGCTTGGACTGGTGTAGTAGTTATATGCAACGGGTGGATAATTAAATATGCAAGCAACTAAGTCCCTGGGCTGGGTTCCTGATATTCCAGTCTCTTCCTGGCAGCAATTTTCACCTTTTTCCTTGCCATGGCAGCAAATGATGACCCTCTTATGAACGATTGATTTTGATAAGACCTCAAAATATTTTCTGGGAGAGTAAACTAAATAGCACCAAAGATGTGTGTACCTTAAGAAGGGTTTGGTGTTCTTAAAGACGCCTTATGGGTACTCTATACCATATTCTTTCTTTTCTTCATCTGTCCTTGCTCTTTTTCTGACTCAAACTTTTATCTATAGGAGAAATGGAAGAGAACATTGAATGAATGGAAGCTCTAAAACCCCACGTGGCTGTGTCTAACCACCAGAGCCAGACTGGGATGCTTTTTGGTAGGGGTGGCTTCTGGCCTCTCCTGGGCTCCAACATAAATTAGCTGGACTGTAGGATTCTGTGGGAACTGGCTGTAAGTGTATCTGTTTTTTCCACCAGCCATATCAGAATGCAAGTGAGGAATAGCAGTGCCATCACAGGGAACTACTTGTCCCTATTTCTGATTTGCAGAAAGCACACTGCTTGCAAATGTTGGTACTGGAACTGGTTTTGGTGGCAGATCACTTGTGACACATACATGGGTCAAGACACTGGGTTGCAGGACCCATGCGTGGGATGCTGGGGTGAGGGGCGTCTGCTGCTTCACAGCATCAAGAGGGCGGTGGAGTGTCACCGTGGTGGAGTGTCACCACAGTGGATTGGGGATTGAAACGTGGGTTCTGTTTGTTGGTGAAAATGTGTCCCTATTAGTATGACTTCTAGAAAACTGATGGTTTTGCTATGCACTGATCTTTGTTGCTTCGTAGAGATGTACTGAATTAGTCTGCATTCCTGGTGTTTTCTGTTACCAACATGACATTGCATCCTAGTGTTAGGAGTTGGTAGCAAATGACTTTCGGAGAGCTTAGAAACAAGTCAATATAATTAATGTAATTAAAGTGCTCTGATTTTTTTTTGTTTGTTTGTTTGTTTTTGGTTGCTCTTAGATAATTCTCACTGCAGGATGAACTAAGGGAAGAGGACACTTACTCGCCAGGCATGGAGAGCAGTTTGCCAGTTTCTAGCATGCAGGACCCTTCACCTTCAGCCCTGGAAAAGCACGTCGGCTCAGCTAATGGCAACGGAGATCTTGATTCAGGTAGGACTTTGCTTGTTGCGTCCTTCTCTGGCTTGTGGTTTCTTGACCTGTTTCATTTCCTGAAATGTTCTGGAAACAAGGGGGATAGCCCACAATTCTGCCTGTTCCTGGGGTTTGCTCTCCTGTTTCTAAGGGTGCAGCGGCTTTCAAGGTGAACTTGGGGTGAAGGTGAATTGGACTGTACTAGGCAGAGTGGGCTGGCCGGCCAGGGGGTGACGCCCCACTTTTTAATCTCAGTAGTTTCAGCCAGTCGTGGTCCTAAATCATGACGCCGTCTCTGGCAGACATCGTGGTGCTCTGTTCCACCAGTCACTGTGCGCAGGGTGGCAGTGTGCCCAGGCTTGGCCACCATGGGGGCATGCAGAGCGGGCATGTCTTGAACCAGCAGTTCATTGCTCCAGCTCAGAAAGGACAGATGCCACTTTGGCTCACAACCCTTAGACTAAAAGTTAGTTCCATGTTTCTGCCACAGCAAGGCAAGCTGGGAAATAAAATTCTGCCCCCCAGCCACAGAGAGACAGGAGAACCCCATCTGCCCAAACATCGGCCTCTCTGAATGCTGAGCACATCCTTGAGAAAAGTGTATGATGTGAAAGAAATTTTGGTCAGGTGCTTTTCCTGTGGCAGGGTTACCCCCTTCAAGAAATCTGATAAAAAGCAAAAACCGAACACCTCCCCCCCAGCAGCCTCTGATTGGATTTTAATATTTAACATGTGATTTAGAAATGTGTATTTTTCTAAGTACTTACACATTAAAGGGCTTATCTGAAAAGGATACTTTACATACATAGCAGCAAATTAAATACGGACAGCTCAGCCCTGTGATTCATAAACACCTTCGGTGGCGAATTCACATAAATAGTGTTGCTCATTAACTCAGAGGGAGATTTGACCGTTTGCCTAAAGAAGTTTGTCTTCACAGTTTGATTGGACAAGTCAGTGACAGAATTGCAGATTGCTTGATATCATTGAATTTATTAGATTAAGTTTCTCAGATACAATCTGAGAAAAAATCTGGAAAAAACCTGGAGAACCCTGAAATAAGGGGACACCTCGGCAGGATGAAAGATACTAGTGTCTGCTCCCAAGTCAGCTCAGCTGCCCTCTTTCAGTTTTTCTACACATAACATGTGAGTAAGAAAACTTCTGCAGGTAAAGTTTAATCATTGTTCCCAGTGGAAATGTGGAGGTTTTCTTCTCAGAGGGGAAGCCCCAAAGGTTCATCCTAATTATTCTACTTTTATTGAAATATATATATATATTTTGGGTACCAGGGATTGAACTCAAGGGCACTTAACCACTGGGCCACATCCCCAGCCCTATTTTGTATTTTATTTAGGGACAGGGTCTCACTGAATTGCTTAGCACCTCACTAAATTGCTGAGGCTGGATTTGAACTCATGATCCTCCTGCTTCAACCTCCCAGGCTGCTGGGATTACAGGCATGGGCCACTGCGCCCAGCCATTTGTTCCTTCTAAAAGTCTTTCTTGCATTTACTGAGTGAGGTTATTTTCCATTCTCGGAGTTCCTGAGCTTTCGCTGTAGTTTCGTAGTATATCATCTGCACATATCGTGTGTGGCCATACCATTTCAAAAATGTTTAAAAGCCAACTGTGTATTGGCTTTTCATTTTCATGCAGCTTCAATCTCTCTCTTGCCTAAGCAGATTCTGAACCTCATCAGTGATAATCTGCTGTCAGAAAATTGTTTGTACTGACATTTCCTTGAGGATGGTTCCATGTTTGGGAAATCTAGAGCAAGGATGGAATCACTGGCCAGGGGATTCCAGGCTGGAAGCCCATCATATATACTAACTTCCTGATTTGTTCTTTGCTCTTGTGTAGTGGACGGCCTAACTCATATAAGATGCTCATATGTTTAATAGAAACAGCATTTCTAAATAATTCTAAATGATCATTACATATTTCAGACATTGACCAGACACCCCTCTTCCCCCTTAGTGTGGCTAATCTGTCCCTTCTCTTTGGAATTTCCATGTGCACTTACTTGTTTGGTAAGGAGACCTTTTAGATGGTGCTACAAATTTAAAACCAGGGTCTGAAACTTTGTAGAGTGCAGAGGCCAAATTCATTCTAGAAATTCAAATCTAGTTTTGAGCATTTAAATCATGAACAACAGAGTCAAGTGTAAGTCTTCAAGTTATTCATTTGGTTTTTGTGGCACTGGGGATTGAACCCAGGGCCCTGCACATGCTAGGTAATTAAGGTCTCTGTCACTGAGCTAGCTGTACCCTCAGCTCCACATATTATTTTTATTTTTTGCCAACCTGTTCATACATAAAATATTGTCAGTTCTAGAATCAGTTGTGGGGATATTTGATTCTGGGACCCACTGGGTATGGTCTTAGTGCTTAGGGTCTTTCCCTGGGAAGAGTTTTCTGATGAGACTTGTGGGCTAGCTGCTCCAAGAGAAGAGAAGGTCAGAGTCCTGCAGTGAGTTGCACATAGACTGGGAATGAGGGGCGTTCCTGTGTGAGCCACGGTCAGACGCTCAACATTTCGAGTCCTTTATGCATGTGTGTGTTAGTTTACTTACTCCACAGATACCCAGTGGGGTGGCTGCTTTGACTGTCCACATTTCACAGATGAGGAAACTGGTCAAGGTAAAGTCACTCGGGTGGTGGCTGCAAGGAGGATTTCATCTCAGGCGTCCTCAGGCTATGGAGCCCGTGTTCTGAAGTGCTGGGGTGGGGCTGGGACTCAGGCCTTCAGTGCCGAGATAAGTCATCAGGAATCTGACCCCTCCCCCACCATGGGACTAGGCGTAGCCCACTTTCTTCCTGGTTCTTTTTTCCATTCCTCCTGTGTCCTCTCCCTGTGTTGTGTGACATATGGCTTTATCTCCCCCAGCAAGTGACTGCACTTAAGTGACTGCAGCCTTTCTGAGGAATGTATGGGGTCAAAGGATTTTTTCTGTTGCTCAGCTCGCCCCACCCTGCACCCCAGCTGCCAGTTTATAAAACAAATGAAGTTTGACTTTTTTCCCTAAGGAAAATTCAAATCCTGGTTGGGATCAGTAACGGATACCCAAGTCCTGCAAATGTAGTAGGCACAATATAAAATTGCTCCTCCTCCCAGGGACAGAGATTATGTCACTGGAATAAGCACAGGTAGATAAAATAGCCCAGGAACTGCTGCCGTCCCCAGCAGACAGGATGGACAGCTTCCTCCAGGGTGCAGGAGGAGCAAGGCGCACCAGAAACCCAATGGCTGGCGCTCTAGGTGGCTTCGGTGACCGCTATAGCAGCAAGCAGAACAATATGCTGACATAGTGATAAATAGATTCCTTTGACATTATTTTTGCAGGCCTGGTAAGTGTAATTTCCTGGTGGAGTCTGTGGATAAAGTGGTGCTAGACTGGGTAAGCCTCAGAGCAGAAAGATGGGCGCCGGAAGGCTTGCCTCCGTCCGGGTTTTCCCCTTGGTGTTGGGAATATGCTAACTGCAGAGCCGCGGGCTCTTACGTTTGGGAAGGAAAGAAGTCAGCGTTCTCAGAGGAAGTCAGGACCGCCATGCTGAGGTCCAGGTCTGTGACCTGGCAGCATCGTTGTTCCCTTTCTTCTACAGAGTTGCTCTTTTGAAGAGTTGCCGCTTTCCCCGGGGAAGAGGGTTTTTGCTTTCTTTCCTCCTAGATAAACTGTGGCCATCTGGGGTAGCCACAAGGGACCTTCACGTTCTGATGACTGTCCCTCCTGGAGTGCAGGTGGCTTCGGTTCCTATAGTTGCTCACCGCTGCACTACTTTTACACCTTATGTAGTGTGGACTGGCTATTGTGTTTAAAATAAAAAAAGATTTAATGTCTTCTTCCTGTCTCTCTCCACATTAAAAAAAAATATATATATATTATGTATGTATATATATATATATATATCTACCACCCAAGAAGGTCCTCAGTAAGATTCTATTCATTCTGAAGGTGCCAGTTCTCAGTTTCTTCATTGGGTGGTGGCGACAGGCTTCAGTACTCAGCCTTGTGAAGTCAGCCTCATTTCAGACTGCAAAATTGTTCAAACCCAAGATTTTATCACCTAAGAAATAAGACAGACGTATGGGCTGTTTGCTTACTGCGTTTTGCACGCCGAGGTCACTTGTACTCCCGCTTTTAATGAAGTATTCTTTTGAGGTTCATTACGGAATATTCTGGTCCCACAATTAGTTTTCTGTTTTCTAGAACGCTGGATCACCACTAATGAACATGCCTCGCCTGTTTTTTCTCTTAAGTTGTGAAATTTTCTTAGTGGCTTTTCATAGACGGTTTTCATGACATCATGGGAAGTGCCTCCCGCTGGTTCATTTATGGTGGAGGGAGATTGTCAAGAGTTTCCTTGATAAAATGTTTATGGGTTTAAGGGGTTTATGGATCAGCTGTAAATATTTGCTCTGGGTTTATGAGACCTCTCCTCATAAACACGGTGTGTGTTTATCTATTGCTCATTGAAATGTCTTTGGAGAATCAGCTGCTTGGGGAGCTCTGGCCTGAGGGTTGTGTGGGACAGTTTTTTAAAGGCCTTATTATGACTGACCCTAAATTTTGTATGTGGCTTTATTGTTCAAACAGCATGGTTAAGGTTAGCAGTGCTGGGTGTGCAGTTTTTATCTTGAAAGTCCCTTTCTAGGCCTGACTTTCGGGGTCCTTGACAAAGTGTTGCCAAGGCCGGCAGAGAGTGGCAGGGCTTACTGCTTCCTTGACTGCTGGGGAGACACAGGGGACTGTCCAGCCTCCTGGGCAGCTTGACTGAATGAATGAGTGAGTGCCAAGGAGCGCACGGCTGGCTACATGAGGAGGGACTGGAAATGGAGTTTGCAATCAATTACAATTTGGTGGAAACACATTTTTGGTACAATGCTGAGCATAGCCTAGGACGGTACGAAGGCCAAAACACTGCACCAGATGGTGTCAGAGTTGAAGGGAGAAACCAGCCATGGCAGCCCTGATTTGAAGTGGTGAAATCACCCACTCTTGGCCGGGGACCATGATGAGGGTCACCAGGCCTCTCTTTGATCCCAGGGTAGGTGGTGGCCCGGGACCTGATGGCTCCACTGCCATGTGAATGTTCCAGATGTGAAGGCGCTGGCCACCCAGCAGGGGAGCCCCTTCCCTTTTCCGCAGCGGTGGCTTTCAGGGCTCTCAGTGCCAGGCTCTGGCCCTGCTGAGGTCCAGGCCTGCGTCTTTCCCCAGATCCTCTGCTTCTTCCTCATAAGAAGGTTCCAGACTCTCCACTCTGTTCTCTCTGCAGTGGCTGCTGCCTCCTGCTCACCACATCGGGTGTGTCTGGCTGTGGAATGTTTTAATACTCCCTAACACGGTGATGGGTTGGCCTTGGAGGTTCCCCCCAGATCAGAGAAATGGGTGGAGGTGGTGGTAGAGGCTTCTGAGGCCTAGTGCAGGCAGAAGAATGAGGGGAAGGGCTCTTAACCGGATGAGTCCCGTTGTCCCAGATGTGGGACATCTGTAACAGCTTCATGTGGGCAACAAATCTGCCACTCATGGTGCCTTTCAAAATAAATGTTGTTTTTAGAATTCTGTTATTTTGAGAAAATATGTGAGTGATGAGAATATTTGAATAGATGTGTGTGTGTGTGTGTGTATACACACACACACACACACATATGCTATATACATATATAGGATATATAAGCTCTAGAGTATTTTTTTCCAACCTATTCTAATGCATCTGTGTGAATTTTATTGCAATATTTATGGAATTGAAAACTGGGGACTTTTAATAAGAGTTCCAGATTCCTAATCAGGAGGCCTGCATTGGAGCCCGCCTCTGAGTCCCCCCATGATTGGGTGATTCCCTGACCTTCCTGAGCTTCTGTTAGCCCTTCTGTGAGTAGCCATCTGTCAGGTTCTTGGAAGGATTATGAGCTCATGCTACACTGGGCACCTAGTGTGGGCACCCAAGCCCAGGGGTGGCTCATAGGATGTTCCCATAATGGTGTGTGGTCGCAGCTGACAGGGGCTGCAGGAAGGCAGGGTGTAACTGAGGTCAGACAAGTAGTGTGGGAAGCAGTTCTGGACTCTGTCTCCAACAGGTTTGTAGTTCTCAGACACTGCACCAGGACATTTTGGCAAATCCTGTAGTGCTGAGTTGACACCTGATTAGTGCATTGGAAAGCAGATTGAGTAATTGATGCCCAGTGCTGTTTGGGGAGAAGGCGGAGTGGACAGAGCTTTCAGGGGCCACTCTGAGGTGTTTTCTAGAATAAAACTGTGCTCTCTTTGGGTGGCCACTTGGTTAGATGTAGTACTCTTATGCTATTGAGCATGCTAGAAAGCGGTATTTACCCTTGGCCAGTGAAATTGGCTCTTGTTTATAAAAGATACAAGGATTGAACATCAGCATCCATTGAATATTGTTGTGGAAGGGAATCTAAACATTGGAAGCTCTTGTTTGCATATTTGGGCAGCTCTTATTATTATTGTATGTTCTTTCCTTATGATAGCCTTGCAAATAGTTTCAAATAACGTGTACAGTTTCTGAGCTCTTTGAGGTGACATTTATGCTGCCTGCATCTTATAGTGCATTACTTGGTGCTTTTCAATCATACAAGTGATGTCTTACATGCAGCCTCAAATGTTTTGGGAATTGCTTGATTTCCGTTAGTACCTGACCTTGTACATCTGTGCAAATTAAAAGTTGTTATGATTTTAGCAGGACATGGTGGCACACGCCTGTAATCCCAGTGACTCTGGAAGTTTTAGGCAGGAGGAATCTAAGTCTGAGGCTAGCCTCAGCACCTTAGCAATACTCTGTCCTAAAATATAAAATGAAAAGGGCTGGGGTTCAATCTCCAGTACCAAAGTAAATAAATAAATAAATAAACAAATAAATAAATAAATAAATTCATGATTTGAAGACCCGTGTTGTGCATTTGACCGTAGTTTTCCTTCTTCCTTGTGATTGGAGAAATGAATGTTCTGTTGGCTTGTGCTGGTGTGAGTGGCCCTCAGAGCCCTGTCCCAGCTGGAGACGTGTCCAGGACTGGGCATCAGGAGTATCCGGTAGCTGCTGTGTTTCTGTTGCTGGCTTGCCAGGTGGCTTCATAGTCCTTCTGGACCTCCATGTTTTCCTTCTCAAATGTCACTGGAGTCACTGTTTATTTTCTTTTCCTTTTCTTTCTTTCTTTTTGGCACTGGGGATTGTACTCAGGGACTCCTCTACCACTGAGCCACATCCCCAGCCCCCCCCCCCCCTTTTTTAAATTTTGAGACACTGTCTTGCTAAGTTGCTTAGGGCCTTGTTGAATTGCTGAGGCTGGCTTTGAACTTGCAATCCACTTGCTTCAACCTCCCGAGTTACTGGGATTATAGGCATGCGCCACCCTGCCTGGCTGGAGTCCCCGTTTCTAACATCCCTTGTGGCATCAACAGTCAAGGACAGTTGCATCTCCAGGATGCAGCCCCTGGACAGATAGGATTGGTGTTAGTGTGTGTCACTGGTATACTCAGTGATTGAATATTCCCTTCCTCCGTTCTCCAACCTTCCCAAAGCCTGGGAATGCTACCATTAGTCTGCCATGGCTAATTTCAAACCACTACACTACCTTGTCGCAAATCAGATGTAGATAAGCCTCATTCATTTGCTGTGAGCACTAAGGTCACTCTTGGTTTTGGGGGTGGGGTCAAAGCAGGATCTGGCCAGTTCTCTTCCTTCAGTCGCCTTCTCCACTGTCAACAAACTGAAGCTCTGCCAAGAATTCAGCAGTGTCCTCCTAAACCACTGACCGAGTTTATCTCTTGCATTACAGGTTTTCTAGTCCTAGTCAAAAGCCGGTGCCTTCCACCCTCTACCCTCATATTAATGCTCATTTCTTTTTCCCCCACAGAAGATGGTTCAAGCTTGGAGGAAATCGGCTTTAACTGGGGCGAGTATCTGGAAGAGACAGGCGCTCGGGCGGCTCCTCACACGTCCTTCAAGCACGTAAGTGAAGCAGCTGGTTTCCTGTCACCTGCAGGTGGGAGAGGAGGGGTGCAGGGCAGAGGCCAAGAACCAACCTAGAAGGAGAACGAAAAGAGGAAATTCAGGCCTGGTTTCTTAGGAATAAACTGATGTGGAAGTTTATTTGGCTTTCACAGGCAAGGCTGATTCCAGTAAATAAAAAGCCAGCAAACCAGGCCAGTAGGTGGGAAGGGTAATGTCTCCTAGTAGGCTTAATGGTGTGGATTGTTTTTGTGAACTGATATTTTGATTTTGAAAGGACATATAAGTTTTATAGCCATCTGTGGGCAGATGAATCAAATGAGAGGACTAACCATAAATACTCTGAAAGCATTTAAATCTAATCCAAAGATCATTCTCATTAATAGTATTTCTTTGAATACTGCACATAGCCTGTTCATCAGAGGACAAGTCCCAGAAAATTAAAAAAAAAAAGATCAAGTTTCTATCAGAATTTTGCTTAGGTGTGAAATACTGCTTCGATATCATTAGCAAGGAGAAGATGAGATTTCCAAGACCCAAGTTCTTAGGCATGACTCTTGTTTTAGTAAAGGAAAATTTAACTCTGAGAAATCTCTTTTCCCCTGGGCTCAGGACAGAGATTCATCTGAGTTTCAGAAGCAGGTTGGGGCAATTTCTTAACTTTCTTTTTGGCTCCTTGATGGAATAAGGAAGCCAGAACTGGGATTATAGGCATGCGCCACCACATCCTGCCCAAGAGCTAAATGTTAAAAGATAGCAAGACCAGAGCTTTCCTGGCATAGTGTGGATAATGTCCTGCAAAAAAGTTTCCTTAAGGCAGTTGGGGACAGAAATGCTGGTTGACAAGCTTCCCTTCCTATCTATACCAGGAGGGCCTGCCTCAATTTCCCTCCGGGGGGGTCACTCCTATCCTTGATTCATCAGTTCTCCCCTCCCTTGCAGTCACAGTAGAGTGTCCTGGCGGCAGTGAGGTCCTCTTTCCAGGCCTTCCCCAGGCCCGTGTGCCAGGTTGAAGGGAAAAGTTGCATCGGACCCACGGAGGAGTGATTTTTGATTCCATCATCTCCTCTTTTAAGTGCCTGCTGCTTAAGGCAGCACGTGTGTCAGCTTTGGAATGTTGATAACTCCAAGCCTAGAAAACTCTTTTTGGAGGAAGGAGGAGAAAGGCTGGTATTTCAGTGCAGTATAACCCTTAATTTAAAAAAAAAAAAAAAAAAAAAAAAAAAAAAAAAAAAAAGATTAAAGTAAGTGCATACTCCAGGCTGGGGCAGGCCTCAGAATCCACGGTACACACAACTGTTGAATATTGGAAAAGTGTGTAGCCCACATCCGGGTGTGCACCATGTGTAGAACACAAGAGCAGATTTGGGACCTTTCATTTGAAAAGAACACCTCATTCTCCTTTTTTTGTATTAGCTACATGTTGAATGATAACATGTTGGATAGAAGAGAAATGAAATATTACTGAAGTTACTTTTAAAAAAAATTATTTTTATGTTTTTAGTTGTCGATGGACCTTGGTTTTATTTATTTATATGTATGCAGTGCTGAGAGTCGAACCCAGTGCCAATGCTAGGCAAGCACTCTGACCCTGAGCCACAACCCCAGCCCTGAAATTACTTTTGTTTCATCTTTTCTTTCCTCAAATATGGCACCTAGAAGACTTAGCATTGCATTTGTAGTTTGCATTATGTTTCTTTTAGAGAAACACATGCCTGTTTTACAGCAACAGAAATACTGTGTTCAAGTGCTCTGTTTTCTGGCAGTTCTTGTGATGTTTTGGAAGTGAGTATCTAGCGTTAACAATGATTTTCCTGTTTCTGATTCCTTAAGGTTGAAATCAGCATTCAGAGCAACTTCCAGCCGGGAATGAAATTGGAGGTGGCCAATAAGAGCAATCCGGACACCTACTGGGTGGCCACGATCATCACGACCTGCGGGCAGCTGCTGCTTCTGCGCTACTGCGGTTATGGGGAGGACCGCCGGGCTGACTTCTGGTGTGACGTGGTCATAGCGGATCTGCACCCTGTGGGGTGGTGCACGCAGAACAACAAGGTGTTGATGCCCCCGGATGGTGAGCCCACATACGGACGGCCTTGGCTTACGTGTGATTGCCCTTCATGATGCCGCAGTCACTGTGACGGGCACAGAGAACCTGGTAGAAAATCCCGAATGACTTTAGTGCAGAGGTCTAGTAGCTCTTTAAAAATTGCTTCTTGGGTTTCATCAGTGGGAGGCTACTGGGATGAGGGTAAGTGGTGTCTTTTCACATGTCAGGTCTGGCCCTGACCCTTGAGCCAACTGTGGCCTTTAGAAGGTGAAGACATTGGAGCTTAATCCTCAAATTGTTTTTGGAGGCAGGAGAAGGCAGCACGATGCCTTGTTTTCCCCTTAGTGACTGGTTAGTGATTGGCTTTTCTTCTGCTCAGAGCGTCGACAGGTTGAGCAGGACTGCAGGGCCTCTTACAGAGTCTTCTCTGAGCTTTAAACTGTTTGGTTGTGAGAAGGCCATAAGGGTATGAAGCATCTGGAGAAGTGGCATCTCTCAAGGACAAGGACAGAGGTCACAGAGAGAAGATCGATTTAGTTGCTACAAATCAGTTGTCCTCTGCTGGGAAGTTCTGCCCCGGGGGGACCTGTGGCAAGATCCAGAAACAGTTTTGCCAGGGGACCTGGCAGGAGGGAGGTGCTGCTAACCTTCCTACAAGGTCCAGGATACCCCACAACCAAGCAGGGTCAGCCCCAGCCTGCCCGCGGTGCAGAGGTCGAGAGACCCTGCTGGGAAGCTCGGGCTGCGTGCTCCAAAGGCGCTGGAACTTGCCTGGTTGTGTGGATGTGAAGACCGAGTGCAGCCGCATACCTGACCCTCAGCACCCCCTCTGTGTTGCATTGTATGATCGTGGCACCCCTGGTGCTGAAGGCTCTCGAAGTCCCCTCTTCAGCATGTGTCATGTCCTCCTGGCGCCTGCTGCCTGCTTTGCTTTGAGGCGACACATGTGGTTTTAGAGGTGACCATGGTATCAGCAGTGGCTTTAGCTCTTCAGGGCAATCTGAACTTTAATTTTTTTCTTAAGGTTATGATAGATTGTTTTTCTGCCTGGGGGTAACGGTCTGGTTTTTTTTTTTTTTTTTTTTTTTTTTTTTTTTTAGTTTTTGTTATTTGTACCACCTTTGTTATGCATAATCAATAGCCTGCTAAAAATGGAGTTTTGAGAGTTGCATATAAATGGCATTTGTGACATCTGTCAAGGTTCGACCCATCACCTTGGCCTCGGCCATCTCCAGCCTTTGTTGTCTCTGAAGAATGAGAGAAAGGGCCTTCCTCTTGCCCTTGCTTTGGATCTTTGCCTCTGCTCTCTCCTTTGCCTGGAACTTCTTTTCTCCTTCTTCCTCCTTCTCTGCAGCTGTCAGCTCATCCCTCTCTGCCCCCTGACCCTGAGGTTGGACCCTACCTGTGTTCCCATGGCTGTGTGGGGCCCTTAGTGTTGGTCACTTTGCAACCACACTTTTTTTGGGTACGGTTTTGAAATACAATCCACATATCGTAAAATCCTTTCCTTTAAGGTGTACAGTCGAGTGATGTTTAGTTTCTTTACAAGGTTGTGCAACCATTGTTACCATCTTGCTTCCAGAACATTCCTCCCCCCACCCCCCAATTACTCCTCATCCCCTCTCCCCACAACCCTTCATCTGCTTTCAGTTTCTGTGGACTTGGCCTGTCCTGGGGTTTTACATCTCTGGAGCTGTGTCACGGTTGTTCTTTGGTTTTGTTTCCTCAAGGCCCGCCCTTGCTGTCAGGATTTCCTTTCTTCTTAGGTCTGAATAACAGTCCATTGTGGATCTGCCTCATTGTGTTTCTCCATCCATCTGCTGATAGATGTTCAGATGCAGTTGTCCTCGTGGTTCTTTGAACAGAATACGTCTTGCGGGCCTGGACAGTAAGGTCCGTGGTGTGAGCACCTGTGTGGCCCCGTGAGTAGTCGTCAGTGACGGTTGAGTGAGCAATGAAGTGATCTCCTGAAGAAAGTCGAGGTGCTGCTTCTGTAGCTATCACCGTCACTGCTCGGGCAGGAGGTGCGCTGACTCCCTAATCTTGCTTCCTTGCATTTTGAGTTAGTACTGCCCAGTCTGTCACCCCTCTCAAGGGGGACCTTTCACGGGAGCCCTGGAGGATGATCGTTGGCGGGTCTGGCTTTATCTGAACTCCCATCCATTCCACCTCTGCACCCACACATCCTAGGGTAAGGAGGCACTTACCCCCAGACCCAGCCTAAGTTGGTCATGAGTGCCATTTTTAGCTCTGGCTTTGAATTTAAACTGCCACTGAAGTGAGATGGTAACAACGTCGCATTTGCTTCTTTGCTTTTCCTATGGTTTCTGATGTGTTGTAGAATAAATCCGTTTCAATGAATGAATTGTACCAATGGATGTTGGGACAGTACCTGTTCTAGTTAGAGAATTAGAGACCACCCTCTCCCCTAGCTTTGCTCGTGGATGCCAGGTGGCTGTGTCCTACACACTCAGGAGGGACAGACAGATGTGGGTATATCCTGGGCACTTGGGTGCTGTGGGAGGAGAGGAGCTCAAAGGAGGACCATGGAGAGGAGGCCTGAGGGTCAGGCTGGACCCCTGGCCACGGCCCTGCCGTATCCTGTCCTTGTTGCTGATGTTTTTATCATCTCATTTTTGATGCACTTTTAAAGTTTGACACTTGGGAAGGATGTAAGATAGTTGTATTGTATAACAGTTGCTCTGCTGACTGTTTTGGAAGTTCAGTGGTACTGAGTGTTAAGACTCCTAAGAGCTCATGGGCTCATTCCGCAAAATCCACGTTGTTGCTTGAGAGAAGACACACCGTTTATTCATCGATTCTACTTTTTCTTGGAAGAAAAACGCGGCAGCAGCCACAGCCACAGAAACACCATCAGATTTGTATCCTACAGGCTCTGCTATTAGTCAAGATGCAGATGCCCATAAAATGACAAGTTCAAAATTAAAAAAAAAAAAAAAAAAAAAAAAAAAAAAAGAGAAAACCCCAGGAAAGGGGAAACCATTAATGTGACCAAAAGATCTGAAGTCTGTTCAGGCAATAACAAGTTATGCTAACTTGAGGATTCCTTTCAGTGCTGTTTTTAAAAGAACTTAAAATTTAGTAGGTAATCAATATGACTTGGAAATCTTTAGTACAGAGAACAAAGTCAGGAAATAGCAGGTTCATGGGGCAAGAGGTTTTATTGATTGCTGTAGGACAGGATAATTATTGCTTTGTAACCAGAGGCAGCAGTTGTTCCGGAGGGAATAGGGGAATCTATTTTTTTTTTGAACAGGGATTTTTGTTTATGTGGTTTATCTTAGAGAGCTAATATCGTGGTAAATTCTGCTGCTGGACCTAGCTGGTCTCTGTTGTGGTTAAAGGCATCACAGAATACTAAAGGTTACAGAAATCTGTGTCCTATTGCTTCTGCTTGGGAGGGCTCCTTGGTGAGCGAGAAGATTCTCTACAGATCCCAGGAATCAAAGTGGCATAAAGGAAGGGGCACTGTGCTTGGACCAGAGATCCGAATTCTTGCTTCTACACTCACTTAGCTCTGTGGGTGAGTATCCTCCGCACCCAGAGTTCTCACCTTTTTAAATTTTTTAAATTGAGGTGGGGTCTTATAAAATAAAAACATAATGTTGCCTGGGTGGCCGCTCCTAGCTTGCCCTCATCTTTGAAGTGAGGGGTTGTAGTATATAATCTCTGGAGAGCTTTCCAGTATGAAATCCCTTGGTCTATGATCCTTGTGAGGGAAGAGAGGGAGGGAGGAAGAGGTGGGTGGTGCTGGTGTTCCTATTTTACGCTTGAGGAGTGGAGTTTGTTTTTCAGTGAGGGTGCATGCACATCTAGCCCCGGAATCTGTCCAAACAACCAGAAATAAAGTTTCTTGTGTGATCCTTTTGGAAATGATGAAGTTTTATGGACTGAAGAACAGATTAACTGGGATAAAAGTTATCATGAGTGCCAGGATAGAATTTCCCTCAGTAGAGACTCAGACTCCCTGTTGGACCCCAGAGAACTAAGCCTATTCAGTCTGACTGAGGGGTCAGTGGAAACGTCCTAGCTCTGTGGGTGAATCCTCCGCACCCAGAGTTCTCACCTTTTTAAATTTTTTAAATTGAGGTGGGGTCTCGCCATGTTGCCTGGGGTGGCCGCTCCTAGCTTGCCCTCATCTTTGAAGTGAGGGGTTGTAGTATATAATCTCTGGAGAGCTTTCCAGTATGAAATCCCTTGGTCTATGATCCTTGTGAGGGAAGAGAGGGAGGGAGGAAGAGGTGGGTGGGTGCTGGTGTTCCTATTTTACGCTTGAGGAGTGGAGTTTGTTTTTCAGTGAGGGTGCATGCACATCTAGCCCCGGAATCTGTCCAAACAACCAGAAATAAAGTTTCTTGTGTGATCCTTTTGGAAATGATGAAGTTTTATGGACTGAAGAACAGATTAACTGGGATAAAAGTTATCATGAGTGCCAGGATAGAATTTCCCTCAGTAGAGACTCAGACTCCCTGTTGGACCCCAGAGAACTAAGCCTATTCAGTCTGACTGAGGGGTCAGTGGAAGCTGAGCCGACGGCCGTACGTGGGTGGTGGCTGGGAGCCTGTGAGGATGTTCCACGTGAGAAGGGAGGGGACACCTTTCCTGTCCGGCTGCGATCGCAGACTCCAGACCCTCAGGGCCAGTTGGGATGTCCACAGTGGCCTTCTGTCTTCTGCAGTCACTGCGTTGAGAGTGATTTTTATTATTTTAGGTGATAACTTTACAGCGCACATAGAACTCTTTACAGTTCCGTAGTTTCCTGCCTCCCTCTTTCAAATTAATTTCATCATTGAATTAATGTGAGTTGTCATCATTATGTTAAATGTTACGACGAGGAAGGAAAAATAGCGCAGCAGTGTGTCATCATGATGCGATCCCCAGCCGCACTCAGGGAACTCCATTAACAAGGACACGTTCAGAGCGATCTGGGTTTGGTGGCCAATTGGCCGTTCAGAGAGCAGCGTTCCTGCCTGGGGGCTAATCGGCACTAATCTTTCATATTAAAAGTATTAAGGAACATTTTACATTAAAGCATCACTAAGTGCAGTGGGGGATTATGGCCCTTATTAGTGGAGCAAAATGTAGAGCGTTTTGATTTAGTAAATCAATAAGTCTTGATTTATTCATAAGCACATGCAACGCTCGCAAAGGGCAACTGCCAAATAATTATTGTTTATGGTGATAATGCACGGAAATCGTTTAATCCAGTGACTGTTTCATTGTTATTTATTGAGAAGTAGCAACATTACCCCTAAATGTCAGGGGTTGGGGAGATTCGGAGTTCTTGCTGGCGCCTCCTGAGTCCCCGAAACGATGCTCCTAGATGGGCGTGCAGGTAAATATGTGTGATGATGCATGTCCAAATAAAACCCCTTGGCTTATAAATGGAGAAGTATTTATGTGCGCTCTCTACTGTTGCAGTAAAAGTATTGGAATTACAGTGCCTTAGGAATCATGCCACTAATTTTTATTTTCGCCATTATTAAAATTTCTGTAATTTGCATTGCAAACTCTGCAGTCTTGCCAGAATGACTCTATTTACCATTCAAAGTTGAATCACAATTACTGGAGTTAGTTAATATATAACTTATTTGAATAAAGGAATGTTTATTCATGAAGTGTGAGGAGAACGTGTGAAGATGGCCTTATGTTATGTGGGTAGATTCTGCCAGCTTCTGCAGCCTGGTCCAAGGGCTGTTTTTGGGAGCCGCTGTTTTTACCATAGTTGACTGTAAAGGAAGAGATGCTGGCAGGTGGGACCTGAGACTATAGAGTCCTCAGAGAACAGGACTTAGACCCTGAGAAGTAGAATTTGTGCTTTATGAGACTATTGATTTGTAAAATTTATATTTTATTATTTAAATGGCACTTTAGTAATACTAATGAGACTTAAACCATTACATTGTTGTCTTTGGAGGTCTTAGGTTGTAATTCTCTTTGCTTATTAAAGAAGAAAATTTAGTGTGTATATTAAAAATTCAGAGAACAGATGTAATCCTAACTGACCACTTAGGGAAGAGAAGAGAGAGACTCCTTAGGTATAATGTGATGTAAAGAGCTAAAACAAAAATATTGGTATAAGAAAGGGTCAAGTGTCTTTGACAAGTGTGACAGTAAGTAAACCAAAGTCACATAGTTTTAAAAGCCCCTTTGTCAAAAATCCATTCTTAAAAAATAATGGTGTATGGGGCTAGGGTTGTGGCTCAGTGGTAGTGCACTTGCCTGGCATGTGTGAGGCACTGGGTTCGATTCTCAGCACCACATACAAATTAATTAATAAAATAAAGATTAAAAAATAATGGTGTGTACAAGAAGGAAAATTTAGATAGGAAACAAGAATTCTTTCTCTGTAGGCACTTAATGGACCTTTTAAAACAATCCACATAGCTTTGAATCCTCTTTGATCTGGTAGAGAGGCCATGTGGATATTCACTGGTGTAGACCAGGTGGACCTGGTCACGTGGGTGAGCATGTATGTTTGTGTGTTTTGATCTAAACACATGCTCTGACATAATTTCAGTACCGTCTGTTTTCAAATCACATTATTTAAAAATTTTGATTATTATCTCTGGAAAACAGAGAAGGTGTAGACACTGGATCTGAATTGCACGTGGTGGTGTTTCCTGGAGCAGCCGCTTCTTTAGATGGCCGTGTATTTGTTCTCCACATCTTCTTCCCCCTTGGTCTTTTTAAAATCTGTTTGGGCCCTGCACTGGGTGTCAGACATGGAGCCAGGAGAGTTAGGGATGCCCTTGTGCGTGTCGGAGCTTGTGACCTCAGGGTTCCTCCCGGCCCTGGATTCAGAGGCCTGTTCTGACATGCACATTCTTGGACTGGTGGTCCCCGAGGTCTCCGTTGGCTCAAAACTGTTCTGAATATAAGAACTCATAGACATGCAGTGAATGAGATTTATGAAAGGGCTCTGAAATAAATAGGCCCTGTGAACAGAAGATGAAGAAGTTGTGCCTTATGCCCTTGTAGACAAAAGAGAACACACACACACACACACACACACACACACACACACACACAGAGGCAGATTTGGTGGTCCTCATATGAATCAGAGACCTCTATGGTGAATGACCCTGTGTTAAAAAATGAATGCAGTTTGCTTTCTGTATCTGTGGTGCAGGTGCCATATCTTTGGATTCAACCAACCAAAAATGAAAAATATTTTAAGAAAAAGTTGCATCTGTTCTGAACGTGAACAGACTTTTGTTTCTTTGTTATTATCCCCTATGCAATATAGTATGACCACTGCTGACAGCATCATAGGCAATCTTGAAATGATTTTAAAGTGCTGTGATGTGGAGGTGATTTTTAAACACGGCCATGCCATTTTACGTAAGGACTTGAGCACCCAGGGATTTTGGCATCTGCAGAGAGTCCTGCATTGCAATCCTTTGTGTACATGGGGGGACTGTAGTCTTTTCTCCTGTAAGTCCCCGGTTGGTGTTTTTTGTTTTTTTTTTTTTTTCTTTTTCCTTATTTCCATTTCTGTACTCCATACACTCCCTTTATCATTGTGTTGCGTTTGTGCCACAGCTCTCCAATTAAAACACTCACTCCATAAAATAATTTTTATCATGTGCCTACTATACTTCATTTACTGCTGACCTCAGAACAACCTTGTAAGGTGGCTGGGGCCTTTTATTTTTATATTTTGAGAAAGTGTGACTGTTCCCAGGCTAGACCTCCTGCAGTAGATTTTAAACTGAAGGCGATGTCTCCTAGTCCTGAAGTCAGTGTTTGGAGAAGAGGAGTACGTGTCGGGGGAGGGACAGTCAGTATTTGTTTATCGATTAAATTCTATCAGTAAGGTTTTAGATAGAGCGGGCTTGCTCTATTAGGAACATGTCATGGGTACAAGTTGGAGAATTGTCTTCTTGTGATTTTTAAGAATAGGGTAGAAAGCCGCTTGCCCAGAATGTTTTCCATTTTGTCTTTTTTGGCGGCAAATAAACGGAAGAGCTGCGGTCTGGAACTTCTTTGCCGAATGGTAATCATGAAATTATGTAAAGTTATGTAAATTGTATCAGATGCTATTTGGGTTTTCCTGTGCTGCATGAAAACTGTAAGCACAAAGCAGTGACTAGAAGATTTTCCTTTTTAGTGCTAGTCATAAATGAATTTATTTTCTCCTGCTTCTCAATCCAGCAACATATGTAATTTAAATCGAGCATGTGTTTGATTGTGTGTGGACTAGGAGGGCGAGTTCATTCTCTGTGTGTTCTTGGCCTCTTGTCTACACCTTTTCCTTGTTGAGAACTCTCATTTCCTGAACTGTGAGAGCCCCAGTCACACCCGGCCCCTCGGTCCCGTGAGCATACCTCTTCCCTGGTGAGGGATCCTGGCCCTACCTGCTCAGATGACAGTGGCCTCATGTGCATGAAGAGCACAGCTGCCATCTGGTTCCAATTCCTGCTCTGGCTGGACCTGCAGGAGTCCTGTTTGAGGATTGGCTTGAATTGCGGTTGACTATGAGCCGTAGAGATTTGGGCATTGTCGCCTCCTGTAGTCTCACGGGACTTGGCCGGAGATCTCGAGGGACTTGAGTGAGATTGCGGAGGAGGTCTGTGCCATTTTGGAGGTTAGAGGAGCATGGACGGCGTATCGGGGTGTAATTAGATCCAGGGAAAAAAGTTGTCAGAATAAAGAACTGTTTGTTTCCAGTTTGTCTCAAAACTTCTTCCCGCGACTTCTTTGCTCCAAGCGGCCATCGCTTCAGGCGACAACATGGACCCCGTGAATTGCCTGAGTGATCCTTGTGCATAGCCTGCAAGGGAAGTCTCGTGTCACTTTTGAATGAAGAGACGAATCCCAGTGGGCACTACTGTTTGGCCTCTGGGACATATGGCGGTCCTGTCCCTGACTCTGCCTCGTTGTCCTCCTTTGATCTCTCACTCTGAGCCTGGAGCTTCCGGCTCAGTTTGTCCACTCTCCCTCATGCTGCTGACCTTCCTCTAGCCTGATGGACTCTGAGCTGCTCCCAGTGCCGTTCCTTCTCTGACCTTCTGGACACAATTCTGACTCTCCAATGCTTCTGCCATCATGACTTGATATTCCTGGTCCACGCCCTTACTCTGGGACCATGCCTCCATTGCAGGGCCATGCCTCCCTTCCAGGGCATGTCTCCACTCCAGGCCATGCTGAGTTTCATTCTGGGCCATATTTACTCTAGCCTCTATTCCTCAAGCTTGAACCCCCAGTTTTGCTGGTCCTCAGGGAGAGTCAACTTTTTTTTTGGTACGGGGGATTGAACTCAGGGACACTTGACCACTGGGCCACATCCCCAGCCTTTTTTCTGTATTTTTGAAATTTAGAGACAGGGTCTCACTGAGTTGCTAAGTGCCATGCCATTGCTGAGGCTGGCTTTGAACTCGAGATCCTCCTGCCTCAGCCTCCCAAGTGCTGGGATTACAGGCAGGTGCCACCGTGCCCAACTGAGAGTCTGCTTTTTACGTCAGCTCTAAGGAATGATTGGTTTGCACACAGATGATTCCTGAGCCTAGGTCATCTTAAAGTTTATTGAGTTTCACTTTCAGTTCTTAGACCCTGGGGCTAACATGGTGTGTAGTTCAGGGGTGAGTTTAATATTGTGTTAGGGTTCTCCATAGAAAGAGAATTGCTAGGATGTGTAGGTATATAGAAGGAATTTATTTTATGGAGTTGGCTTATGGGATTGTGGAGGTGTGGTGAGTCTGAACTCTGACAGAGAAGATCAGTAGGCAGGGGAATGAGGAAAGAATTTCAGTGTGAGCCCAAAATCTGGCTGCAGCCGAAGCAGGAAGACTCCGTGTTGCAGATGAAGTCCGTGGCTTTTTCTTGTAGAGGAGCTCAACCTTTGTTCTATTTGGACCTTCGGCAGAGTGAGGAGGTTCACCCACATTAGAGAGGGCAGTCTGTTTCACTCAAAGTCTGCTGATTTAAATACATATTAACTTAACCATCACAGGTGGATTCAGGGAGTCAGCAGGTGAGCCGTCTTCTGGAGAATAGGAAAGGACTGTGTGTACCTGTCATCGCAACTAGATTTTATCTTAGAAGTCAGTATTCAGTTGATATTTCAGAACATAGATTCTCTGAATGGAAGGTTCTGATAGAACCTGAGAGCTTGTTGAGTAACAGCATGGACTGGTCTTTGACGTCTAGGAAAGCATACTGTCAGGTGACGGGTTGGGTCAGGTTCTCTTGAAAACCCATGTGAAACAGGTGGGAAGAAGAGGCAGGGACCTTGACTTACAGGCTCACAGCCTGCTTCCCAGTGAGACTGTCATGAGAGGTTGATGATGAACCTGAGTCCAGTGTCGATTTCTGCAGCCCCTTGCTACCCTCTCAGAAGAGGTTATGCGAATGCAGGTATCCTTCTGTGCATGGGGTCTGTGCTAATGCACCTTCATCGTGGGTCTCCTTGAGCTGGGGTGGGGGAGCACCTTAACCACTAGTGAGGCCTCTTCTCCATCCCGCGAAGTCACAGCATGTCAGTGGTCTTCAGTGTTAGCAGGGCGCCTGCACCAGGAGGGACTTCCTGTCTGGACCCTGCCTGTTCGAGGTGCTGCGAATCACAGCACAGACGGCTGCACACATCAAGGGCCCCAGAGCTGCCTGGCTCAGATCTGCGCTCAGGGCTGGCCCAGAGCAGTTCACCACGGAAGCTGCTCTCCTGTGGCTGGCACTGTTCAGACTCAGGGGACGCGATTCTCTGTGTCTCTTGTGCCTTGGAACAAAGGCAGCTGTGTCTGAAGGCTGTGAATTTTGTAGGTTGTGGCATTACCATTGTCAGAGTGAAAGA